>OX438660.1:0-2400000 GCA_949316385.1 Globia sparganii
CCTAACCTAACCTAACCTAACCTAACCTAACCTAACCTAACCTAACCTAACCTAACCTAACCTAACCTAACCTAACCTAACCTAACCTAACCTAACCTAACCTAACCTAACCTAACCTAACCTAACCTAACCTAACCTAACCTAACCTAACCTAACCTAACCCTCTACAATACTAAGAAGGCAAATTGGGACATTTTCATTGAGAAAATGGACCAATTCCAAGCGGAACAAAATATCAATGCAACTGAAATAAGTAGAGTCGAGCATAAACAGCAGTTGGAAAACATGGCATGGACAATAACAAAAGGCATCACCTTAGCCTGCAGAGACAGCATGCCACTTAAGACAACAAACGCCGAGTTCTCTATGCCGTGGTGGTCAGAGGAGCTCGCACTTTTAAAAAACGAGGTCATTACAAAAAAGCGCAGAATACGCAATGCAGCGAACGATCGCAAAGAAAAAGTTTTTAGAGAGTACCTGCAAGCAAAAGAGAACTACGAATGCCAAGCCAAGAAAGCCCAAATAGCCGGATGGAAGACCTTTTGCCAAAAGCAAGATAAAGAAGGAGTATGGGAGGGGATATACAGAGTGATCGGTAAGACTGCCAAACGTCAAGAGGAATTGACCCTTAAAAAGGACGGTGTGTTTCTAAACCCAATAGAATCGGCAACGCTGTTAGCCGAAACATTCTACCCAGAGGACTCCGAAGAGAAAGATAACTCACATCATCGCCAAATAAGAGAGCTCGCGAAGCAAGTAAACGCTCCGAATCATAATGAAACATATGATCCACCGTTTACTGTAGAAGAGCTAAAGACCGCGAGTAAGAGTTTTAATCCCAAGAAGGCACCTGGAGCGGATGGCTTCACAGCGGACATATGCAGTCGAGCAATCTTCGGGAATTTAGACGTGTTCCTTGCCCTATACAATAAGTGCCTAGAGATAGGTCACTTCCCGGACATCTGGAAGGAGGCCACGGTGGTGGTACTGAGAAAACCGGGCAAGGACGACTATCAGAATCCCAAGGCTTATAGGCCAATCGGTCTGCTACCAGTCTTGGGCAAGATCCTGGAGAAGATGGTTGTAGCAAGGATCAAGTGGCACCTAGTACCGCGGATTAGTACTCGCCAGTATGGCTTTATGCCACAGAAGAGCACCGAAGACGCCCTCTATAACCTGGTGAACCATATCAAGGGGAACATAGAGCAGAAAAAGCTCGTAACCCTAGTCTCACTGGATATAGAGGGAGCCTTCGACAGCGCATGGTGGCCAGCTATCAAAGTCAGACTGGCTGAGGAAAAGTGCCCGGTCAATGTAAGGAGGCTACTTGATAGCTACCTCGACTCCCGAAAGATCGGACTGAGGTATGCCGGGGAAGAACACAAAAGAAACACCCAGAAAGGATGCGTCCAGGGATCCATTGGCGGTCCAATACTCTGGAATTTGTTGCTTGACCCCCTGTTACACGTTCTGGAGAGGGATGGAGTGTACTGTCAAGCGTATGCGGATGACGTCGTGATGGTGTTTAGTGGAGATACCGGCTTGGAGGTCTCAAGGCAGGCCAATGCCGCTCTCGCTTATGTTCGGGAGTGGGGAGTCCAGAACAAGTTGAAGTTTGCGCCGCACAAAACTTGTGCGATGGTTCTGACACGTAAACTTAAGTACGACACCCCGCTCCTGAGCATGGGCGGTATCGGCATTGGAATGTCAAAGGAAATTAAAATTTTAGGGTTGACTCTGGATGACAGGATGACCTTTAATACCCACGTTGCACAGGTTTGTAAAAAAGCAGCAAATTTGTACAAACAGCTCTCCAGGGCTGCAAAATTGAGTTGGGGACTGCATCCGGACGTCATCAAAATAATTTATACAGCAGTTGTGGAGCCGGTCATTTTGTACGCGGCTAGCGCATGGGCACCTGCAGCTAAGAAAATTGGAACACAGAAGGCGTTGAATGCAGTACAGAGGGGATTCGCGCAGAAACTGTGCAAGTCCTACCGTACGGTCTCCCTTAATTCGGCACTGATACTGGCCGGGATACTGCCCCTCGACCTTCGAATACAGGAGGCAGCCGCCCTGTACGAAGCAAGGAGAGGATCGTCCCGGCTCGTGCTACGGGACAGGGAGGCCGAACGTGTGATGGGATTTGCAGAGATTCCACATCCGGCTCTGCAGGTAGAGTTGACCTTTGAAAGCTTGACTACTCAAGCACAGGTCGACAACAGCAACGGGCAGGCGGTGAAAATCTACACCGACGGCAGCAGGCTTGAGGGCAAGGTCGGGGCTTCGTTATCCATATGGAATGACGAGGCTGAGACCAAAACCATCAAGCTTAGCTTGGCTGCGTACTGCACCGTGTACCAAGCGGAGATCCTCGCAATATGCAGAGCCACAAAGGAGGCCCTTAAACGCACTGACAGGGAATACTGCATTTACAGCGACTCAAGGTCAGCCTTGGAGACCATCACCAACTACAACGCCCTGCATCCATTGGCGGTAGAGACGCGCGATAACCTGAAGAAGGCCTTCAACCAGGGGAAAACTGTGAGCTTATACTGGGTGAAGGCGCATGTAGGTCTAATAGGGAACGAACGTGCTGATCAACTCGCGAAAGAGGCTGCACTCTCGAGCCGGAGGAGTCCCGACTACGACCTAGTACCTGTCTCATTCGTCAAACGGATAATCCGAAAGGACTCCCTCGACGAATGGAACAGGAGATACAAGTCGGGCGACACGGCCTCCGTAACGAGAGTGTTCCTCCCGGATGCCATAGACGCGTACAGATTGGTTAGAAGCATAAAGCCAGCGGGGTTGCTGACGCAGGTTTTCACGGGACATGGGGGGCTCTCCCAGTACTTGCATCGCTTCAAGTGTAAGGAGAGTCCCGCATGTGTCTGTGACCCTGATACTGCGGAAACGATATTCCACTTATTGCTGGAGTGTCCGGTACATAATAGAGATAGGTACGATTTACAACAGATAATTGATAAACAATTAAATAAGGAAAATTTAGAAACTCTACTTAGTGATAAACGTACTCGAGAAGCAATATTAACGTACTGTATAAAAATAATTAGTATTGTAATTAATAGAAACAAAAGTTAATAAGCATTTACTACAATGTATATTGTAAAAATATATAAAAGTAGTAAAGAAAAAGCGAAATAGTAAATAAATAGAATTAAGTATTAGCATATATAAAACTTATTAATTAATAAGTGTAAACATATTTTTAAGAACACAAAACTAGAGTGAAAAGTAGATTGAAAAAGAAAGTAGGCACACTAGTGTTGTAAAGAAAATAGAAATATAAAGAAGTAGAGATAGGCACAAGCACTGTATAAATTGTTTTAAAAGATACACGTTGCAATGAAAATGTAGATAGAAAGTAAAGGAGTAGAGGATAGGCACACGCGGTTCTTAAATGCTCATTCACGCAAAACCGCCTGTAAAGAAAATGTAAAATGTAGAGATAGTGTAGTCGTATAAAATTAGTGTAGCACCCTATTAGGGTACAGCATTTTAACTGTTTTTAAATTGTAATTATAACTGTAGACTAATAAGGTCTGTGAAATTTGATAAAGTCACAGGGATAAGAAAAAAAAAAAAAAAAAAAAAAAAAAAAAAAAAAAAAAAAAAAAAAAAAAAAAAAAAAAAAAAAAAAAAAAAAAAAAACCTAACCTAACCTAACCTAACCTAACCTAACCTAACCTAACCTAACCTAACCTAACCTAACCTAACCTAACCTAACCTAACCTAACCTAACCTAACCTAACCTAACCTAACCTTTTTTTTTTTTTTTTTTTTGTTCCGGGGTGGAAAATCCTCATGGATGTCCGCCGCCCTGGGGCGGGCGGCGGGGTCTGTCAGACTCTTACTGACTAAAAACCACCCCGGTGTTCCATCTCACACCTACGCCGGGGGTCGCGGGAACGTACGATCCTTCCGCAACCCCCGACTGGTGCCGGCCCGCCACTGCGGGCCTCCTCGGGTCAGGGGGGGGAGTGAGGTGTTTGACTCCCCCCGCGACGTCTAAGAGGGGCGCGCGTGGAACACTACGCGCCGCCACCTCGGGTCCTGATGTGTGGGGGGCGACGGACGTCCCCGAGTCCGTCGCCCCTGGACCCATTTAGGGGGGCTGGAAGAGGGCGTTATCCGCCCTCCGCCGACGCCCGGTGCGCCTGCTGCGGGCCGGGTGAGTGGACGAGATCTCCCTCTCCCTTTCCGCAGCCTCCTTCTGCGAGACGACTGTTTCGCAGAAGGAAACCACCGCGTCCCAGGACTCCTCGCTGCCGACCATCGACTCGACCACGGCCGGCAGCGACAGGTCACTGCCTACTTCTGAGATGAGGGCACGGCGTGGCTCCTCCCAAGCGGCACACTCTGCCAGCGTATGCCACGCCGTGTCCTCCCGGCAGTCGACGCAGTGGTGACACCGGGCGTCCGGCTCCCTGTTTATGCGACACAGGTACTTCCCGAAGCAACCATGCCCCGAGAGCACCTGCGTCACCCGAAACGACAGGGAGCCGTGCCTCCTCCCGAGCCATTGCTCGAGCACCGGCCGGACCGCCTCGATGGTGACGAGGCCGGCGGTAGGGCGTGAAAGCCTGTCCCGCCATTCCGCCACCAGGACCTCGCGGAGCTGAGACCGACGCAGCTCTATGTGTTGCTGCATCGGTTGCTCGCCCCGCGCCCTCGCTTCCTCGCGCCACCGATACAATGACGCGAGTACTTTCGCCTCCAGGTCCCAGGGCGGGGATCCGGCCAGTACGCAAGCCGCCTCGTAGGAGATCGTGCGATACCCCCGGACGACTCTGACGGCCATCGCTCTCTGCGGCCTCCGCAAAACGGCGATGCTACCGGCCGTCAGGTCAGTCGCCCAGATCGGGGCCCCATACAGGGCCATCGATCGCACGATCCCTACGTAGAGCCGCCTACAGGCGGCGCTCGGGCCCCCCAGATTGGGAAGCAGCGTTGAGAGCGCGCCAGCCGCGCCCAGCAACTTGGGCGCCAGCCGTCGGAAGTGGGGCTCAAAGTCCCACCGGCTGTCGAGCACCAATCCCAGGTACTTCATGGTAGACTCGACAGCGATCCGAGCCCCCCCGACCACGATGTGTAGGCCGGGCGGCGGCGCCCGTCGGGGGCCATGAAACACCATGGCCTCGGACTTGCTGAGGGCCACCTCCAAGCCCAGGCGACGTATGCGGCTCACCACCTGTGACACCGCAGCCGTCGCCAGCAACGCTGCCTCCCTGTGCGAGCTCCCCCGGGCCGTGACCAGCGTGTCGTCAGCATAACACGTCAGGTCCACCCCCGGTTGGAGCTCGCCCCTCAGCACCCAGTCGTACCCGATGTTCCACAGGAGCGGGCCTAGGACCGAGCCCTGCGGAACACCGCACGACATGCGGTGCTGGTTTGCGCCATCACGTCCCACGTAGGTGACACACCTCTCCGACAGATAAGCCCCAACGATGTTGCGGAGGTAGGGAGGCACACGATGATACCGCAGTGCCTCCCGAATACAACTCCAGGGCAGGGTGTTGAAGGCGTTGGTGATGTCCAAGGACACCGCCAACATCACCCCGCCCCGGAACACCGCATCCTCCGCCAGGACTCTCACCCGCGACACAGCGTGAATGGTGGAGCGCCCATGCCGAAAACCGAACTGGCTGCCGTCCAGGTCCGGTCCCTCTCCGCACAAGTGGCCGACGAGGCGGGCTGCGATTACTCGCTCAAACAGCTTACCCACCTCGTCTAGCAGCACTATGGGCCGGTACGCGGACGGCGAGTCCGCAGGGCGCCCCGCCTTCCTGAGCAGGACCAGACGACCAGATTTCCACAAAGTGGGAAACTGGCCCCGCTCAAGGCACGCTGTGTAGAGTCCTCTCAGTTGGGGCTCAAGTTCCTTCAGAGCGAGGGCTAACACGCAGCCGTGGATCCCGTCGGGCCCCGGAGCCACGTTCTTGGCCCGGAGCCGCATCACGGCTGCCCCCATCTCTGCCTGTGTCACCTCTGGGACGCTGATGGCGTTCTCCTCTGTAGACTCTGCGGCCGTGGGCAAAGCCATCGGCGGTGGAGTATGCTCCGCTCTTGCCGGGAAGAGGGCTGCCACCACCTCCTCCAGCAGCTCGGGTTGGAGACTCTCCGTAAGTGGGGGCGCCGCAGCCCGAAGTTTCCCTCGGACCGCGCGATAAGGGCGCCCCCACGGATCCCCGTCTAGAGTCTCCAACATCTCCTCCCTGGCTCGCGTCCTCGCCTCGCCGATGGCCAGCCACAGAGTCTCCTTCGCCGCGCGGTACACCTCATACAGCGCGGCTTCTTCGTCAGGGACCCGACGACGTCTCCTCCGGTATCGGGTGTACTGGCGCCTGACCGCCACGCACGCGACGCGCAACTGCGCGATCCCGGCGGTCCACCAGTACACCTGGCGCCTTGCTGACTGTGCGTGGACCCGGGGCATTGACGCGTCGCTTATTTGCGTCATCGCCCCGCGGAACCACAGCGCCTCCTGCTCGACGTCGACGGGTCCGTCCGTTGCCGACTCCCGGACCCAGGCCTGGACAATAGCGGCCTCCTCGAGAAGCTCCCTGTCGATGCGCTTACGCGCCCAGCGCGGACCGTCCGTTCGCGGGGCCGGTGAACCGCGGCCGCCGGCGGTCTGGGCGGAGACGTCGAAACGGATGTATCGGTGATCCGACAACGTCTCCACCTCCAAGGCGACACGCCAGTCGCGGACACGGCTCGCGACAGCGGGGCTAGCGAACGAGACGTCCACTATAGATCCGCCCCGCTGCCGCACGCACGTGTGCACCGAGCCCCGATTTAGGACGGTCAAGCCAGTCGTGACCGCCCACTCCTCCAGCACCTCACCCCTAGCATCGGTCACAGGGGATCCCCACGCCACAGACTTGGCGTTGAGATCCCCCAGCAACAGCACCGGGCGAGGGTGGAGTCGGCCCACGACGGCACCCAACTCGACAAGGAACCTCTCGAAGTCGGCGAGACTCTTATTGGGCGAAAAATACGCCCCAACCGTGCCAATGCCGTCCGCGAGGGCGGCCACCCAGCCGTGACCTCGGGACGGGTTGACAAGAGCCCCGCCAATGATGGCCACCAAACCGTCTAGGTCTCCCACCCAGTTATCCCTAGGGGGGACAAAATACGGTTCGGCGACCACAGCCACGTGAATCGACCACTCTGCCATGCTCTGGAGCAAGAGATCCTGAGCTCTAGCAGAGTGGTTGATATTGCCCTGGAGGAAATGGTAGAGCGCCATTATGCGCAATCCATTCCCTCCGCACCATTCCTAGGCCGGGAGTCGGCCGAAGGGCAGCCAGGCTGAGGGGGGGGTAAAGAGCCCCCGGCAGCCTTGGCACCCCTTCTCTTTCCTTTCTGGGCGGGTGCGCCACAGGCCTTTCCGCCCGCTCTGTGCCCAGCGGGCCTCCCTGCAGCTGTACAGAGGCTGCAGTTTGGCGCCGCGGAGCACTGGGCCGCCTTGTGACCGGCCTGACCGCAGCGATAGCACTGTTCGCTGCGGTCTATTTCGGAGGTGCACCGTGCCCTGACATGCCCAATGTCGAGGCAACGGTAGCACCGCAAGGCCCTGGGCTGCAGCGGCTTCACCCTCGCTGCCACCCACCCCACCAACAGACGCCCAGCGTCGGCGACTTTGTTCGCCGCCGCCACCGGGCACCGCACCCAAATCGCGCCGAGCCCGGAGGCATCGACGCGGATCTCGCCCGTCCGCACTTCCTCGGGCGGGCATCCTCCGGCTCGGGCGATGGCCGCCACGACCTCCGCCGGAGTCGTCGAGTCGTCCAGTCCGTCGACGCGCAGTTCAGCGGTCTTCATCGGCCTGGACACCCGAACGTCCTCCGGGTTGAGGACCTCTCTCAACTTGGCGGCCAGGATGTCCGCCTTCTCGCTGCTAGAGGCACCCGACACCTCGAACAGCCGCGCCCCCGTCATTGCCGGCCTCATTTTGAAGCCGGTCGGTGTGCCAAGGTCGGGGAACGCGACCTTGGCTTTCGCCTCTGTTAGGACCGCCTTGTATGACAGCCCCCTTTCGATGGCTCCGGGCTGCAGCGTAATGATTACAGCCTCGGAGCGTGGGGCACGCATTCTAAGCGGCTTCTGGGTCCTCTTGGTTGCGGTTGTGGGCGGAGTGAGTGCCAGCGCCGCCGCTTTCTTTTTCCGTCCCTTCTTAACGACCGTCGTCCAGGTCTCCGTGGTGGAAGTGGGTGCGGTCGCCGGGGGCGTGACTGTCTGGGAAGTAGGCACGGAGGCACCCTCCGCGGTCTTCCTGGGTCCCTCCGCGGGCTTTTTGCCTCCCTCCGCGGTCTTTTTTGCCCCTTTGCCTTTCCCGACTGTGGTTGCGGGGCCAGACTTAGAGGGCTCCTCCTTCCTTCGCCCATCGGCAGCGAGCGGCGGACGGAGAGTCTCTGCCGGGAGGAGCCTGGACTCTAGGGCCTGCAGACGGGCATTCATCATACCCCCACACTGCAGCATACAGACGCGAACGATCTTCTCGATCTCCGCATCCGCATGCACAGGTGTAGGGGCAGGAACTGATGACGGGGCCGGCGGCGGTGGCGCAGCGACCGGAGCGGGACCGGTGGCCACAGGACACTTCCGTTGCCATTCTGCCCTCTGCGCGGCAAGTTCCCTCTTGAGGTCCTCCAGCTCGGATCGGAGACGGCCGTTCTCCTCCCATAACTTCGCCGTCTCCTCCGTACTCGTACGACTAAGGAGGACCCCAACCGCCTCCTTGATGTCGTCAGCCGCCTCCTTCAGGGCGCGGGTGAACGTGCCCTTCAGGCTGCCAGATTTAGTGGCAACCTTCAGGACGATGTCCACACCGTCCAGAACTTGGCGACTGAGCGCCACCGCCGACAGGCTCTCTCCGACAGCCGCCTGGGCAGAACGTCGCTCTCGGGCCAGTCGTGCCATCTCGCTGACCTCGTCAGCCGCGACAGCCTTCCTTTGCGCCCGCTTGGCAGCGTTCGCCTCCGCCTTATTACACCCTAGCAAGGACACCGAAGAGTCCTCGCTCAGGTCCACTATCGAGGGCCCGGGGTCGCTCTCTACACTCTCCGCTAGACGCTCCACGGGTGTAGCAGGCCGAGATACTGGGACGAAGCGACCCATTTGGTCACGGACCGGCAATCGAGCGGGAAACCTAACCTAACCTAACCTAACCTAACCTAACCTAACCTAACCTAACCTAACCTAACCTAACCTAACCTAACCAGTCTGGCTTCAACCGCCGCCCCGAACGCCACGAAAAAACCGCGCTCCGCGTTCAAAAAACGCTAAAAAACGTAAAAAGTTCTCGAAGTTTGTAGTGTTATATATCAAAACACGCGCAAACGTAAGGCGATCACGGTGTTGTAAAAAGTTTATTGATCAGTGCAACCCAGTGAAAGTTATAACAAAAAAAGTGAAATTTCTGGAACACTGAACTGAAAAAGTCAAATTACTCCAAAATTAAAGCGGTGACATACTGTTTTTTAATTACCTCCGGGACGGCCTTCTCGAGGCCTGCGATCCTGAGAAAATTCCAGATTTTTTCAGCGCAGGCGCGCGGAAATATAAGGGAAAACATCATTCTGTGAGACGAGGCCCCGTTTTTAGGGGCATAAAGTTATCCCCGACTACTACCTGGCACGACTGACAACTCCCCGAGAAAGAAAACGAGGAGAGGACCCTGGAGGTATTTTGAAAGTCAGATTTTTGATAGGGAATACCAGTTTATTGACAATACAAACTTAACGTGAAGCTGTGAAAAAGTTATAAAAATTTTCCAGCCTAAATAAAATAAAATTATCAGTGACAACCTAGGCTGAAACTTCCAGGGAAGATAGCTAGGACGTCTGTAAACCCGTTTAAGAAGAAAGAAAAATTTTTGGACTGTAATTTTAGGACCTATAAAAACTTTACAAAACATCAGAAAAATTTCCGGCCGCAAAACAATTTGTTTCTCACGGTGTTTAAGGAAAAATATTATTATCTACGTCATATTTTTGTTTAATTATTTTTATTTTATGTTATTTTATTTATCTCATAATAGTTAGTAAAAACTGTATTCCCAAATTAATTTTAGTTCTTTTATCAAAAAATTTTCGTTTTTAAAAATTTTGTCACCAACCGGGAACTGAACCTGGGACCTAAGAAAAATTAAAACGCTCATATCTCGGGAACGGAGCGAGATAGCCCATTTTTGACAATAGTCTGGATATCTATACTATAGTATAGATATACAGCAACTTTTTCCTGAACACCCTCTTTCGAACCCTCCAAAAAAAAAAATTTTCTTTTTTTTTAAATAATTAGATACCCCCTTCCCCTCTCTGCCTTCCACAACCATCTTCCGCGAACCTTTATTATTATCACTATGTATTAACGTATAATATGTATATGTTATAACCTCTTCAAGGAACCCCCCTCACTTCTCTCCCCGCCGCAAAACCAATTATTTCATTACCGTCCCCTCTCCGCTTACCTTTAATAAATATCTAAGTGTAGTAAGTACTGTGTGCAGCAGCAGTGCCCCAGTCACCCACTTTTGAAATTCGTTGACCCCAAATATCTCGGGAACGGCTGGGAATATCAAAATTTTGACGAAATTTTCCCCCCCCCTATAACCCCCCTCCCAGATGGAACCTATATTTCGATAAGACCCCTAGACCCCCTATTTGACCCCCTCCGTTATTGACCCCAAATACTAACTAGTAGTTTAATTATACATTATATGCATAAAGTCCGCACACATTTACATCCTAAAACATCACCCCCCCCCCCCCCCGTGACCCCGTGGCACCCTGTGACGCTGGGCTCCCTCAGAGCCCCCTTGACCACCTTTCTGGCAACCTCTGTAACTCTCTAAATACTTTTATAACCTCCCCTCCCCCCCTCAGGGCTACCTCACCCCCCCCGGGCCCAACTTCTGAACCAGAAGTCCTAGACATATCAAGTTTGGGGTCTCTGAAATCAGCACAAAAAGACCTGTCTTCTGGCTCCGACCAAATTACAAAATTAATTTATTGCGTATTGTTTGTCATTGTTTGCTTATACATTTATTTTACATTTTATTTTAGACTTACTCCATATAGAGTAAAAATTTTTGTTAGACTAAGACGTCTCTTGACAAATCTAAGTTTTAAGTGACGTAATTAGTATTGACGCCATTTACACGTCTTACTAAAAGATAGACTACATTATGTTTGGAATTAGGACTCCGATGAAAAACCCGGCACCAAACTCCCCCCAGAAAGCCGCAGAATCAGCCGAAAATGTAGGTCTCTCGTCGTCTTCGGAAACCCAGGACAAAACTTTTGTGGTCCGACAAAGCATTGGCGAGATAGAGGCCAGAACAAAGACCTTACCAAAAAAGGTGACGGCGCCGGTGGCGGGCCCCTCCAAGGCAAAAATTCAAACACCATTGTTGGACGCCTTTGGTAGCCCGCCCCCGAAAACGACTTATCCCACTAGACTTGCCGAGGGAAGGGCATGCCTAAGTAAGGCAAAGTTCCACCTCGGCAACTCGAGAAATATAAAAACCGAAATTAAAGATGGGGTCACAGCAGCCGTGGAACGACTCTATCAGTTACTGAAAGAGTCGGAGGCGGTTAGGGTAAATGAGACAGCCCAGAGCAAAGGGCGGGGTGGGAAGGAAGTGGAGGAACCTTTACACCCTCCACTCTCTTCTCACCCTACCAGTTGCCAGGTGGAAAGCGAGATGCTAAAGAGGATGGAGGAGCACTTCAACCTCATCAAAACCAACACCGAAAAGATGGAGGGTCTTAGAGATACGTTACTGTCCCATCAGAAAGTCCTGGAGGGAGCCACCTATGCGAGCGTGGCGGCTGGCGGCAGCAGGGGAAGACTGCCGGAGCAAGCCACCCTGCACTCTGTGGTAATAACCTCCAAGGATGAAACAGAGACTGGGGATGAAGTGCTCCACAAAATCCGGACAGCGGTGAATGCCAAAGAAGGGGGGGTGACCATCGATAAAATTAGGAAGGCTAGGGACAGAAAGGTCATCATGGGCTGCCGGAGCGAGGAAGAGAGGCGAGTACTGAAGGAGAGAATTCAGAAGGCCGGAAATCACCTTAACGTCGACGACATCAGGAACAAGGACCCACTTCTAATCCTCAAAGACGTCATGACGTATAATAGTGACGACGATATCCTTCTCGCCCTGAGAAATCAGAATGAGAGGATATTCAGAGATCTTGACAAAGAGGATAACAGAGTGGAGATCCGATACAGGAAGAGAACAAGAAACCCTCTGATGAACCATGTCGTCGTTAGGGTATCCCCTAAAATATGGACCAGGATTATGGACGCGGAGACCGTGCAAATCGACCTGCAGCGCATCCGAATCGCGGACCAGTCTCCCCTTGTCCAATGTTCGCTCTGTCTCGGGTACGGCCATGGCAGGCGTTTCTGTAAAGAAACTGTCGAGAAATGTAGCCATTGTGCCGGGCCCCACAAAAAGTCAGACTGTCCACACTGGCTCGATGGTGCAGTGCCGACGTGCTGCAACTGCACACATGCTAAATTGGCAAATGCGGAACACAACGCGTTCAGTCAAGACTGCCCGATAAGAAGGAAGTGGGACGCCTTAGCGAGGGCCACAACGGCGTATTGCTAAGGTGGTCACGGGCAGGGGAGCACTGGGGAGCGGCACTCCCACCAGCCAAGCTTCACACCTGATAATACAAGCTAATCTGCAGAGGAAGCAGCTCGCCACCAATGAACTGATGATAGAAGCGGATTGCCGGAAAGCAGACATAGCTCTGCTCCAGGAACCCTACGTGGGAGGCTCAAGTAGTATGAAGAACTACAGAGGAGTGAGGATCTTCCAGAACTCCAGTCCAGGGGAAGGGAATGTCAAAGCAGCCATTGCAGTGTTTAATCACGACTTCGACATTATACAGTACCCGATACTCACCACAAACAACATCGTTGTGGTAAGAATCCGAACGCTGGCCTGGGAGATCACCGTGATATCGTACTACTTTGAGCCCGATCAACCCATGGGGCCGTACCTGGAGCATATCAAGAAAATCCGAGAAAAGCTGGGACCGCGGAGGCTAATCATTGGTGGCGATGCCAACGCCAAAAGTAGCTGGTGGGGGAGTGACAGAGTCGACCTGAGGGGTGAAGTTCTGTCTGGTACTCTGGAGGAAATGTCCTTGCAGGTACTTAACGACGGAGACATACCGACCTTCGACACGGTCAGGGGAGAGCGAAGACTGACCAGCCATGTCGACGTTACGTTCTGCTCAGAGGATATGCTCGACCTGGTGGACGACTGGAGAGTCGTTGAAGATCTGACGAGTTCGGACCACAATGGTATAATGTTTCAAATAAAATTACAAAAGTCAAAAGGAATCAACATAAACAGAACAACTAGGATATACACCACAAAAAGGGCTAACTGGGACCGGTTTCATGAGAAACTGGCCCAGCTTATGAACGAAAATAATATAAACAAAATAGAAATAGACCAAACCCAAACACATAAAGAAATAGATCAATTTACAGAAAAATATATACAACAGATTATTAGAACATGTAACGAGATATTAACAAAAAAGAAATCAAATGAAACACTTACCATCCCGTGGTGGACCGAAGAGCTCGAGGAGATGAAGAGTAAAGTCGCCACTAGGAAGCGCAGGATCCGATGCGCGGCGCCGATCCGGAGGTCGAAGGTTGTCAACGAGTACCTGCAACAGAAAGAAGAGTACGAGTTAGCAGCGATAAAGGCACAGACAGACAGCTGGAAGAACTTCTGCGGTAGACAGGACAGGGAAAGCCTTTGGGACAGTATATACCGCGTCATAAAGAATACTGCCAAACGCCAGGAAGACATTCCACTCGTGAAGGATGGCCATCAACTGGACCAGAAAGAGTCAGCCAATGCTTTGGCTGATACTTTTTACCCGGAGGACCTCGAATGTGATGACAACTCAGAACACCGGCAGACCAGAGTCCTTGCAGCAAACGCAAATAACTGGGTGCATGGTGAGATACATGACCCAGCATTTACGGTCGAAGAACTCCGGGCCGCGACGGAGAGTTTTAATCCAAAAAAGGCCCCGGGAATGGATGGTCTAACCTCAGACATTTGCAGCCAGGTTGTCTCCAAAAATTTGGAACTAAACCTGGCGCTCATGAACAAGTGCCAGGAACTCGGCCACTTCCCAACTCCCTGGAAAGAGGCGACAGTGGTAGTTCTGCGAAAGCCTGGCAAGGATGATTACACAAACCCGAAGTCCTACAGGCCCATAGGCCTGTTACCGGTCATGGGAAAGATTTTGGAAAAAATGATAGTCGGGAGGCTAAAGTGGCATCTACTCCCGAGATTAAGCCCTCGACAATACGGCTTTATACCCCAGCGAAGCACCGAGGACTCCCTCTATGACATGATACAACATCTGTACGGAAAACTCGACGATAAGAAACTTGTAACCGTAATATCACTGGACATAGAGGGAGCCTTTGATAACGCCTGGTGGCCCGCAATCAAGGTCAGACTTGCCGAAGAAGAGTGTCCGGTAAACCTCCGGCGACTCATGGATAGCTACCTACAGGACCGTAAGGTCCGGGTGAGGTACGCCGGAGAAGAGTACACAAAGGACACTCAAAAAGGATGTGTGCAGGGATCGATTGGCGGGCCGATTCTCTGGAATCTTCTCCTTGATCCACTCCTCAAGGGACTGGAACGCAGGGGTGACTATTGCCAGGCTTTCGCAGATGACGTGGTGTTGGTGTTTGCCGAGGATACGGCGCTGGAGGTGGAGAGGAGGGCCAATGCCGCGCTCGCGTATGTTCGGGCGTGGGGTGTCAAAAACAAACTGAATTTCGCGCCACACAAGACACACGCAATGGTGCTCACTAGGAAGTTGAAATTTGACACACCACGACTGAGCATGGGCGGGATCGACATTGGTCTATCTAGTGAGATAAAGATCCTGGGGCTCACTATTGACAATAAGCTGACGTTTAACAGCCACGTGGCTAATACATGCAAGAAGGCGTTAAACATATACAAACAGCTCTCACGAGCCGCCAGGATCAGTTGGGGCCTCCACCCCGAAATTATAAGGACAATTTACATGGCCACAGTGGAGCCCATCGTTACCTACGCAGCCGGTGCCTGGGCTAATGCAACAAAAAAGATCGGGGTGAAAAAACAATTGGACGCAGTGCAGAGGGGCTTTGCGCAAAAGCTGTGTGGAGCGTACAGAACCGTTTCGCTCAACTCTGCGCTGATGCTGGCTGGGATACTGCCTCTCGATATCCGGATCCGAGAGGCAGCATTGTTGTATGAGGTCAAGAGGGGAGTACCCCTGCCAGCATTAGCAGATAGAGAGGTAGAGCGCAGACTGGCCTTCGCTGAAACCCAGCACCCGGCAAGACATATGTGCCTCGATTTCGTAAGTCTGGTGGACCAGGAGGAGTTGAACAGCCATGTGCATCAAGCAGTTTCGATTTACACCGATGGCAGTAAGATTGAGGGCAAGGTCGGAGCAGCATTGTCTCTTTGGAGCAATGAAGCCGAGACCAAAACTCTCAAACTTAAGCTGCCATCGTACTGCACTGTCTACCAGGCGGAACTCCTGGCCATATGTCATGCCACAAAAATCATCCTGCGACGAGGCGAGGCCAGTTTCGCTATCCTCAGTGACTCGCGCTCTGCCTTGGAAACGGTCGTGAACCCATATTCCCTCCACCCCCTTGCTGTCAAAACTAGAGCCAACATCGAAGACAGCAGACTCCAGAACAAGGAAATTTCCTTGTTTTGGATTAAAGCACATGCAGGAATGGAGGGGAATGAGCGCGCGGACAAACTAGCTAAAGAAGCTGCACTGCGTTCCAAGAAAAAACCTGACTATGACAGTTGCCCAGTTTCATTCGTCAAGAGACACATTCGTTTACAGTCTCTCGACGAGTGGAATGTACGCTATCGAACGGGACAGACAGCGGCTGTCACTAGGATGTTCTTCCCAGATGCAGTGGAAGGATATAAAATAGTGAGGAAAATTAAACCGGCAGGCTTGACGACTCAGGTGATGACGGGGCACGGTGGGTTTTCAGAATACTTGCACCGGTTCAAGTGTAAAGGGGACCCATCGTGCATTTGTGAACCGGGGGTCGCAGAGTCTGTCCCACACCTCCTGTTTAGCTGTCCAGTCTACGCGAAGCTTAGATATGAAAAAGAACAAGTACTTGAAATTAGCTTAAAACCTGAAAACATACATATTATAATGACAAACAGCCAGATAAGACAAACATTTATAGAATATTGTGTGCAAATAGTAAAAATGGTAGTAAAGAGAAACAGATAAATAAGTTTATGATTAATATATATTTGTTCAATTATGTATCATAAACATATAAAAATTAGTTA
This sequence comes from Globia sparganii, assembly GCA_949316385.1. Classification (NCBI taxonomy): domain Eukaryota; kingdom Metazoa; phylum Arthropoda; class Insecta; order Lepidoptera; family Noctuidae; genus Globia; species Globia sparganii. The sequence goes on from OX438660.1 coordinate 16,424, forward strand.
GCATAAATAAAGATAAGTTAAGTTGCAAAGTAAGCCATGAAATTAGAATAAAATTGTTAAACATGAGAAATAAAAAGAAATAGTTAAATAAGTTATGTTTGTTATATATTATTTAATATATAAGATAACATAAGATAAATAAGTAGATAATGAGAAATCAGTAGAATAATTTTGTTTTGAAACTAGTAAATTTAGTAATTTAAGGTAAACTGAAAGAACTATGATAAAAATGAATTGTAAGATAAGCTGTGTTGGGAAGAAGAACGAGTATGAATCAAGTGTAGTAATGTAAGGTAAAAATTGTAGGAACTGTTTAGAATAAATAAATAAATAAAAATAGCCCCCAGGAAAAAAAGGTCTCTGATCACGTCAGAGGAAGCTCGCAACGCCCTGTGATGACGGGTGAATATTAAATTAACCTAACCTAACCTAACCTAACCTAACCTAACCTAACCTAACCTAACCTAACCTAACCTAACCTAACCTAACCTAACCTAACCTAACCTAACCTAACCTAACCTAACCTAACCTAACCTAACCTAACCTAACCTAACCTAACCTAACCTTTTTTTTTTTTTTTTTTTTTTTTTTTTTTTTTTTTTTTTTTTTTTTTTTTTTTTTGTTTGCGCTGGGAAAAAATGCGTTACGCATACCCTCCCATCGGGGGATGGGGGGCTATGTGGGACTCCCCGGGTCTGGGACCCGGTATACCCACTAAAATAACCCAGCGGCACTCCCGCTTCGTCTTAGTGGTGGGGGACTGGGAATCCGGCACAGCCTTTACGTCCAGTCCACCGCCGACGATTGCCCGCAACGCGAGCCCCTCACACCCTCCCCGTGGGGAGGGGGACGGGCCCGGGAGTGACCGACGAAGGTGGTGACGGGTGTAATGCGGGCGGAGGCGCCCCCGCGCCTGTCGCCCGCCCGTCGCCACCACGAGGAGGGGGAGGACGGCGCCCTCTCCGACCCCTTCTTCGTCTGCGGAGCGGCGCAGCGAGAGGATCGTCCTCCCGCGCGCGCTCCGCCTCCTCCTTTCGCGACATCACGTCCTCGCAAAAGGAGGCAACCGCTGTCCAGGCCCCCTCGCTCCCCAGCATGGCGTTTATCACGCCGGGAAGCGAGAGGTCCTGACCGATCGCCGCGGTCAGACCGCGGCGCTGCTCGGACCAAGCCGGGCACACCTCGAGGGTGTGCTGCGCCGTGTCCTCCGCCGCGCCGCAGTCGTGGCACGCCGGGGACTCCTCCCTCCCGATCCGGTGCAGGTGCGATCCGAAACAGCCATGGCCGGACAACACCTGCACCAGACGGAAGGAGAGGAAACCGTGGGACCGCTCGAGCCAGTCCCGCAGGACCGGACCGAGCGCGTCCAACGTCCGGCGGCCAAAGGCGGCGGCAGCGAGGTCCTCCGTCCAATGGAGGACGATGGCGTCCTTCGCCTCCCGCCGCACGGCCTCCCGCTCTTCCGCGACGGGGTGCTCCCCGAGCGCCTTCCGACGCGCCGTCCACTCGTACACTCTGGCGAGCACCCAAGCCTCCAACTCCCAAGGAGGGGTGCCGGCCAGAGCGCACGCCGCCGAAAAGCCCACCGAGCGGTAGGCCCTCGCCACCCGCTGTGCAATGGCTCTTTGGGGCCTGCGGATGGCGGTCGCATTCTCCCTCCTGTGGAGGGAGTCCGCCCAGATGGGAGCCCCGTACAGGGCCATGCTCCGCAGGATGCCGGCATAGAGGCGCCGGCATTTCGCCTTGGGCCCCCCCAGGTTCGGGAGGAGCCACGAGAGGGCGTCCGCGGCCTTCAGCAGGCGCGTCGACAGCCCGCTGAAATGCGGGCCGAAGCGCCACCTGTCGTCCAGCACCAGGCCCAGATACTTCATCTGGGCCTGGACCTCTATCCGGACGCCCCCTACGACGATGTGGGCATCGGGTGGGCAGCGCTGCCGAGGCCCGCGAAAGAACACGGCCTCGGTCTTGTTCAGCGCCACCCTCAATCCCAGGCGGCGGATCCTCTCCGCAACCAAGGATCCGCCAGCCGAGGCCAGACAGGCCGCGTCTGCAAAGTTCCTCCCCCGGGCGGTGAGGAGAGTGTCATCCGCGTAGCAGATGACACTCGTGCCCTGGAGGAGGCCTCCCCGCAGGAGCCAATCGAACCCGATGTTCCACAGGGGGGGCCCTAGTACCGACCCCTGCGGAACACCGGACTCTGCGCCGTACCGCCTCAACGTGGCCGTCTTGTCCACGAGGAGGACCTCTCGGTCCTCCAGGTAGCTGGCCAGGACGTCCCGCAGGTATTGGGGCACTCCGTGATACCGGAGCGCCTCCAATATCGTCGAGTGGGGGACGGAGTTGAAGGCGTTTGCAATGTCGAATGACACCGCCAGCACTCCGTCCCCCGCCTCCACCGCCTCCTTTACCTGGCCCTTGAGTAGGGCCAGCGCATCGATCGTCGAACGCCCTCGACGAAAACCGAATTGGGCGTCCGACAGGTCCGGCCCTACCCCCCGCAAATGGCTATCAAGCCGGGTGGCGATAATCCCCTCGAACAGTTTACCGACCTCATCGAGCAGAACGATGGGCCGGTATGACGAGGGGGAGTCCACCGGGCGTCCGTCCTTTCGGAGGAGGCACAGCTGCCCCTCCTTCCACAGTTTCGGGAACCTCCCAGCCGTAAAGCACGCGCTGAAGAGGTCCCGAAACCTCTCCTCCATTTGGGAGGCGGCGATCGCCACCACCCGTGCGGGGACGCCGTCCGGCCCGGGGGCCGTCTTCTTTGCGCGGAGGCTGAGCACCCCCGCGCAGAGCTCCGCCGCCGTCACCGGGGGAATCCCCTCCTCCGGTGGGGCCGCCTCTTGCGGGGGATCCATCGCTGGTGGGGCGAAGTCGGTCCTGCACGGAAACAGGGACCGGACCACCCCATCCAGCAACGCTGGCTCGAGGGTCTCCGTCAGTGGGGGACCATAGGGGCGAAGCTGGCTCCGCGCCGCCTTATATGGCCTCCCATAAGGGTCCCGGTCGAGACCCTCCAGCATCTCAGCCCTCGCCGAGTCTTGCGCAGCGCCCATTGCAGACTTGAGGACCAGCGTCGCCTCTCGATAGGAGGCGTATAGGCGGTCCTCTTCTGCCCGGACTCGGTTCTGGGCGCTGCGCCTTCGGCTCCGCGCGTAGGCCCTTCTGGCCGCCACGCAGTCGGCCCGGAGCCCCGCCAGCTCCCCCGTCCACCAATAGACGGCACGACGGGGAGGCGGACGGCGAGACCGAGGCATGCTGTAGTCGCACACCTCGGTCAAGGACTCCCTGAGCCGGACCGCTGCGGCGTCCACGTCTGGGACCTCGACAGGGGGCGACAGCCAGTCCTGGAGGAAGGCCGCCTCCTCGGCTGCCTCCCGGTCCAGGCGGGTGAGTGTCCACCGCGGGAAGGGAGATTGCCCAGCGCGGGCCGTCCCCCCCCCCTGGGCGGAGATGTCGAACCGCACATATCGGTGGTCCGACAAGGTCTCCGCCATCTCTACCCGCCAGTTGACGACGCGGGCGGCTAGCGCGGGGGTGGCAAACGAGACGTCCACCACCGACCCGCCCTGTTGCCGCACACACGTGTGGACCGTCCCCCTGTTGAGGAGGGACACACCGCAAGAGGCCGCCCAAAACTGGACGGCGCGCCCCCGGACGTTGCATCCGGCGGCCGGGTTGCCCCAGGCCACCGACTTGGCGTTCAGGTCGCCCAACACCACGACCTGGCGCGGCGCCGCCCTCCCGACGACTGCGGTGAGGATCTCTAGGAAATCCTCAAAGTCCGAGAGAGGGCGGTTTGGGGAGAAATAGACCCCCACCAGGGCCATGTCTCCCCACGCGGCGGCCACGTATCCCGGTCCCCTCTCTAAGAGCGAGAGGGGAGGGGAGTCTGTGGAAGACCGCGTCACCATTGCCACCGAGCCGTCCCGGTCGCCCAGCCAACTGCCAGGGACCGAGTAGGGTTCGGCGACCACCGCCAAGTCCACCAACCACTCAGCCATGGTCTGCATCAGCAGATCCTGGGCTGCCCTGCAGTGGTTGGTGTTCGCCTGAAGGATGCGATGTTCGACCCTATCCATCACTCGGACATCGCACCCTCCTCCGCAGCCGCCGCAGGAACGACGGCGCCAGCGGCAGCGGCAGCAGGCCCGGTCGGCGCCTGCGCTTTTCCCCGCGTTGGGGGAGGATTACAATTCCTCCCCTTCATTACGTGGCCTGCCGGGCGGCCACTGGCGGCACACACCGCGCAGTGCGGCGTGGCGGCCTCGCACGAGACGGTTTTGTGGCCGTCCCTGCCACAGCGGTAGCACGCGTCCGACCTGTCCACTGCGGACGGACACTGGAGCCGTATGTGTCCGATGCCGAAGCACCGGAAACACCGCAGCGGCCGGTCCTCGAGAGCCCGGACCGCGGCCGAGCTGAACCCGACTGTGAGCCGTCCCTTGGCAAGGACGGCTTTGGCAGCGGCGACCGGGCACTCGAGGCGAATCGTGCCCATGCCACCACGGCCGGGCCTAATGTCCCGGCCTTGGACCGCCGCGGTGCCGCAGCCCCCTATCGCTGCGACCGCCGCCACCACCTCCTCCTTGGTGACGGAGTCGTCGAGGTCCGTCACCTCAATGGTCGCCGACTTGACTGGCCGGGCCACCTTTGCCGAGTCCGCTATGACCTCCTGCAGCTTGGCTGCGAAGAGGTCTGCGTGGGCACTCCCCTCGGCCCCGGGGAACTCGAAAATTCGAGCCCCGGCTTGGGTCCGCCGGCAGGAAACGCTGCCGATCCCCAGCTGGGAAGGGTCGGCATTGGCACGCGCCCGCACCAAAACGGACGCGTACGTCTCCCCTCGCTCCGCAGCCTCCGCGGTGAGCGTCACCACGACGGCCGCGGTTCTAGGGGGGACTAGCCTCTTCTTCCCCTTCCCCTTCGGCTTTCCCTTGCCGGTCGTCTGCGACTGGCTGGGAGCGGTGGCGGCGGGGACGGCAGGGACGGCCGACGCCGACTTCTTCCCCTTGCCCTTCCCCTTGCCCTTCCCCTTGCCCTTGCGGGCTACTTCCGTCCACTCGTTGGACGGGGTGGTGGACGGGAGAAGGGCATCCTCCGCTGTCGAGGTGGACGGCTCCGGCTCGGACCGCCTCTTATCCGCCGCAAGTGGTGGTCGGAGGCGTTTCTCCGGCAGGAGCCGGTCCTCTATCCCTGCCAAGCAGGACCTCGTGAAGGCCCTCTCCTCCATTACGACCTTGCGGATGATGTCCTCAAGGTTGGAAGAGGGGCCCTCTGCCGCAGGGCTTCGGTCTGTCAGGCTGCTCGTTTTGGCCTGCTGTGGCCGGGCCGTGGCTTCGGCCAGCCTCTGGTGAAGCTGGCTGTTCTCAGACTGCAGGCGATCTATTCTCGCCTGCAGTTGCCGCGTCTCGTCGCTGGTCGTCCGCTGCACCAGCTCAGCGACGACACCACGCATGCTCGCAGCCCTGCACTTGAGGGCCTTCTGCAGCGTGCCCTTCAGGTTGGAGGACTTAGAGGCGACCTCCTTGATCTCCTCCTCGTCCTCTTCCGCCATTCTCTGCAGCTCGGCCAGAGAATGGTCGGCGTATACAACGCGGGACGCACCGTACCCAGACCTGGCCCGAGCGATGTGCGCACGTTGCTCCTTCGCGACAATCCGCTCCTCCAGCTCTTGCTGGAGCTGCGCTCGCCGGGCCAGGTCCAACTGGCGTTGGGCGTCCGCGAGCCCAACGACATGGGTGTCCGAAGCCACCGTCGGCTTTTTGGCCTTTGACGCCCTCTTCGGCTTCGACCCCGAGGCCGAAGAGCCTTCGGACCCACCGCTCAGGTGGACCCGCTTCCGCGACCGAGAGTCGTCCAAGTCCGACACACTAATAAGTGAGTCGTTGTCGGACGACTCGTCGACCCCTACAAAGAAGCCAGCCGCAGACGGCGCGCGGCTGGATTCTGACGCCGAAGCGTCGGGGTGGCCCTGAGAAGGGCCGTTTGGTTGGCCCTGAGAAGGGCCGTTTGGTTGGCCCTGAGAAGGGCCGTTTGGTTGGCCCTGAGAAGGGCCTTTGGATTTTAAAAAACGCCCGAAGGCGTCGCGCGGTGGTGGTGGCATAGCCTCCGCAGTTTCGCACTCACACGGCAATAAAATAGTGTACGATCGCACAGCGCACTTTGGCCAACCCAGTCTGCCACTCCGTTACGGTGGTCAGAGCTGGGCTGTTTCCAGGGGACACGACGAGGACGTAAGCGCTGTGGGGGGGTCCCCCAACCTAACCTAACCTAACCTAACCTAACCTAACCTTTTTTTTTTTTTTTTTTTTTTTCGCTGAGAAATGCTATTACGCATGCCCGCTCGTGGGGGACGAGACGGGGTATGTGGGACTCCCTGTCGGAATGACAGTATACCCACTAAAACTCAGCGGTGTTCCCGCATCGCCGTGATGGGAGGGTCATGGGAAACCGGTTCAACCTTTACTTCCACAACCCTCCCGGCGCATGCCCGCCTAACTGGCGGGCCCCGCGTGCCCCCCAGGTTGGGGGGCTACGGGAATGGCCGGGAACACCTGGTCATTCCCGTCCGACACTGGTGGAGGCCTGTGCAATGCAGGCAAGGGTGCCCCCACACCCGTTACCTGCTGGCCCCCACCTGGGAGGAGCCGAAGATGACGGTCATACTGACGTCTTCTTCGACCCCTCCTCCGCCTTCGGAGCGGCGTCGCGTCGGGATCGTCCTCCCGCGCGCGCTCCGCCGCCTCCTTCTGGGACATGACGTGTTCGCAGAAGGAGGCCACTGCTGCCCAGCACCTCTCGTCCCCCAGCATGGCGTTAACCAAGCCGGGGAGTGAGAGGTCCGGCCCGATCACCGCGGTGAGACTGCGGCGCGTCTCGGACCACGACGGGCACACCTCGAGGGTGTGCTGCGCCGTGTCCTCCGCCGCGCCACAGTCGCGGCAGGACGGCGTCTCCTCCCGTCCGATTCGGTGCAGGTACGATCCGAAGCAACCGTGTCCGGACAGCACCTGCACTAGACGGAAGGAGAGGAACCCGTGCGACCGCTCGAGCCAGTCTCGCAAGACCGGCCCGATCGCGTCGAGGGTTCGGCGGCCGAAGGCTGCGGTGGCGAGGTCCCCCGTCCAATGGACGACGATGGCGTCCCTCGCCTCCCGCCGGACAGCCTCCCGCTCTTCCGGAGCTGGGCGTTCTCCTCTCGCCCTCCGCCCCGCCGTCCATTCATACACTCTGGCGAGCACCCACGCCTCGAGTTCCCAAGGCGGGGTGCCGGCCAGAGCGCATGCTGCCGCGAATCCCACCGTGCGGTAGGCCCGCGCGACCCGCTGGGCTATGGCCCTTTGGGGTGCCCGCAACGCGGCGGCGTTCTCCCTCCTCCGGAGGGAGTCCTCCCAGATGGGAGCCCCGTAAAGGGCCATGCTCCTCAGGATGCCGGCGTAGAGTTGCCGGCATCGCGCGCTGGGCCCCCCCAAGTTGGGCAGCAGCCACGAGAGGGCGCCTGCGGTCTTCAGCAGGCGCGACGACAGCCCGCTAAAATGCGGGCCGAAGCGCCACCTGCTGTCGAGTACAAGGCCCAGATATTTCATCTGGGCCTTCACCTCGATTCTGACGCCCTCCACGAAAATGTGGGCGTCAGGTGGGGGGCGCTGCCGAGGTCCGTGGAAGAACACGGCCTCGGTCTTGTGCAGCGCCACCGTTAAACCTAGGCGGCGGATCCTCCCTGCGACCAAGGATCCGCCCGCCGAGGCCAAGTTGGCCGCCTCCCTGAAACTCCCCCCCCGGGCGGTGAGGAGAGTGTCATCCGCATAGCAAACGACACTCGTGCCTCGGAGGAGAGTTCCCCGCAAGAGCCAATCGTAGCCGACGTTCCAGAGGAGAGGTCCTAAGACTGACCCCTGTGGAACGCCGGCTTCAGCGGCGTACCGCCGGACTTGGCCAGTCCTGTCCACCAGGACGATCGCCCGATCCTCCAGGTAGCTGGCCAGCAGACGACGCATGTGACGAGGCACTCCGTGGAATCGGAGCGCCTCTAGGATGGTGGAGTGGGGAACGGAGTTGAAGGCGTTGGCTATGTCGAATGACACAGCCAACAAACCGTCCCCCGCCTCCATCGCCTCCTTCACCTGGCCCTTAAGGCAGGCCAGCGCGTCCACCGTGGAGCGCTCAGCACGAAAACCGTACTGAGCGTCCGACAAGTCCGGCCCGATACGCCGCAAATGGCTCTTTAGGCGGCCAGCGATTATCCCCTCGAACATTTTGCCGACCTCATCGAGCAGAACGATGGGTCGGTATGCCGAGGGGGAATCCGCCGGGCGGCCCTCCTTCCGAAGGAGGCACAACTGCCCCTCCTTCCACGGTTTCGGGAACCTCCCCGACGCAAGGCATGCGCTGAAGAGGTCCCGAAACCTCTCCTCCATTTGAGTGGCGGCGATCGCCACCACTCTGGCGGGGACACCGTCGGGGCCCGGAGCCGTCTTCTTGGCGCGGATACGGAGAATAGCCGCGCCAAGTTCCGACTCCGTGACAGGAGGGGGAGCCTCCTCTTCCTCCTCAGCTGGCGGAGCTGTCCCCCGCGGAGGGTCCATCACTGGTGGGGTGAAGTTGTCCCTGCGTGGAAACAGGGACTGAACCACCCCATCCAGAAATGAGGGCTCCAGGGTCTCGGCCACGGGGGGACCAAAGGGACGCAACTTGTTGCGCGCCGCCTTGTATGGTCTCCCGTAGGGGTCGTTGTCGAGACCCTCCAGCACCTCCGCTCTCGCCGAGTCTCTGGCGGCGGCGATGGCCCTATCGAGGACCATTTTAGCCTCTACGTACACCTCGTAGAGGTGGTCCTCGTCGGCGTGGTCTCGTCGACGCCGCCGCCGGCTCCGCGTGTAGGCCCTCCTTGCCTCTACGCACGCCGCTCGAAGCTCCGCCAGCTCCGCCGACCACCAGTACACGGCCCGTTTGGGTAGTGGTCGGCGAGACCGAGGCATGCTAGAGTTGCATACCTCGGTCAGAGACTCCCTGAGGTGCCCCGCCACGGTGTCCACATCCAGGCCAGCGGAAGGCGGCGAAAGCCAGTCCTGGATGAACGCCGCCTCCCCCGCTGCCTCCCTGTCCAGGCGAGTGAGAGCCCACCGTGGGAACGGTGATCGCCCCGAGAAGGGCCGCGTCTCTCCCGGGGCGCCGGTGGAGATGTCGAACCGCACGTAGCGGTGGTCCGACATAGTCTCCACCAGGTCCACCCGCCAGTTCAGCACGCGCGCGGCCAACGCAGGGGTGGCGAAAGTGACGTCCACTATCGAGCCACCCTGCCGCCGCACGCATGTCTGGACGCTTCCTCTGTTTAAGAGGGAGAGTCCAGAGGAGGCTGCCCACATTTCCACTGCTCGCCCGCGAGGATCGGTGGCCCGGTTGCCCCAGGTCACCGACTTGGCATTCAGGTCTCCCAGTACGGAGACCTGACGCGGCGCCGCCCTGCCGATCACGGCGGCCAGGACTCCGAGATAGTTCTCGAAGTCCTGAAGAGGGCGGTTTGGGGAGAAATAGACGCCCACAAGGGCTAAGTCTCCCCACGCGGCGGCCACGTATCCCGGTCCCTTCTCTAATAGCGAGAGGGGAGGGGAGTCTGTGGAAGACCGCGCCGCTAGTGCCACCAAGCCGTCCTCGTCGCCCAGCCAGCTGCCGGGGATCGAGTAGGGCTCGGAGACCACCGCTACGTTCACCAACCACTCGGCCATGACCTGCACCACCAGGTCCTGGGCCGCTCTGCAGTGGTTGGTGTTCGCCTGGAGGATGCGGTAGTCGGAAACCATTATTCCGACATCGCACCCCCCTCCTCAGCTACCGCTGCTGGAGCTACAGCGGCGGCGACGACAGCGGCGGCGGTGGTGGCAACAGGGCGAACCTGCGCCGGCACTATGCCCTTCCTCGCGGGCGGCTTGCAGCTCCTGCCCGCCATCCTGTGGTCCGCGGGGCGGCCACTGGCGGCACACGCTGCGCAGCGTGGTGTGGTGGCGCGGCAAGTGGCGCTCCTGTGTCCCTCCTGCCCGCATAGGTAGCAACACTCCCCCCAGTCGGACTTGGAGGGACACGTGGCTCGGGTGTGGCCAAAGGCGAAGCACTTGAAGCAGCGCATAGGCTGGTCTTCAAGCGGCCGGACCACAGCCGAGCTGAGCCCCACAAGCAGCCGTCCCTTGGTCGCAGCAAGGGCAGCCCCAGCCGCGGCAACCGGGCACTCGACGCGGATGGTGCCCATGCCGCGGCGGCCGAGCCTGATGGCTCCGCACTTCACCGCGCCAGCGTCGCAGCCTCCAGCCGCCGCAACGGCCGCCACCACATCCTCTTTGGTGACCGAGTCCTCCAAATCGGCCACCTCCAAGGCTGCGGTCTTGACGGGCCTGACGACCGTTGCCGCATCCGCTATGACCTCTTGCAACTTTGTTGCGAAGAGGTCTGCGTTTGCACCGCGCTGCTCCCCCGAGAACTCGAAAATTCGAGCCCCGGTTGCGGTTCGGCGGCACGTGATGCCGCCGATCCCCAGCCTGGTGGGATCCGCGTTGGTACGAGCCCGCCTTAGGACGGACTCGTACGTTTCACCCCGTTCCGCGGCCTCCGGGGTGATGGTCACCACGACGGCCGCGGTTTTGGGAGGAACCAGCTTCCTCCCGCCGGCTGGAGCCTTTTTGGCTGCAGGAGCAGTCGCAGCGGGCTTGGGGGTCGACTTGCCTTTTCCCCTCCTGACCACTTCCGTCCACGACATGTTGGACGGGGTGGTGGAGGGAAGAAGGGCGTCTTCCCCCTGCGAGGCTGCTGGAGCGGCAGGCGACCCAGACGCTCCCTCCGCGCTTGTGGCAGGGGTTTGAGGAGCCGCGTTTGTCCTCTTGCCCCGGCCTTTGCCCTTGGAGGGCTTCGGGGCCTGGAGCTGCGCACCCGATGCCGGGCCTGCTACAGGCGCAGGTTCCGGCTCTCTCGGTGGAGGCGGGCTCTTATCCGCCGCTAGCGGCGGGCGGAGCCGCCTTTCCGGCAAGAGCCGGTCCTCGATGCCTGCAAGGCAGGCTCTGGTGAAGGCCCTCTCCTCCATAACAACCTTTCGGATAATGTCCTCAAGGTTGGAAGGGGGGGAGAAGGAGCCTCCTGCCACCGGCACAGGGGCAGGTTGGGCAGGCCGGGCCGTGGCTTCAGCCAGCTTCTGGTGAAGCTGGCTGACCTCCGCCTGCAGGCGATCCACCTTCGCCTGCAGTTGCCGCGTCTCGTCCGTGGCCGTACGAGTCGCCAGCTCCTTGACAATGCCGAACATGCTGGCGGCCCGGCATTTGAGGGCCTTCTGGAAGGTCCCCTTCAAATTGGAGGACTTTGAGGCGACCTCCAGAACCTCCTCCTTGTCCTCGAGCGCCATGCGCTCCAATTCCGCCAGGGAGTGGTCAGCATACAGCACATTTGATGCGCCGTAGCCAGCCCTCGACCTGGCGGCTTGCGCCTGGCGCTCCTTGGCGGCAACCCTCTCCTCCAGGTCTTCCTGGAGTTGCGCCCTCTTTGCCAGGCTCAACTGGCGCTCGGCGTCCACCAAGCCCACATCGTGGGCCAAGGCCGAAGAAGAAGTCGAAGCCTTTTTAGACTTCGGCTTCTTCTTCGCCCTACCTCCAACCGACTCCGAGGAGCCGGCAGACCCGGTCTTCAGAGCGGCCCTCTTCCGCTTAATGCGGTCGTTTTCGGCCGCCGACGTGTCCATAACGGAGTCGTCGGAGTCCGAAAACTCGCCTGGCCTGCTGAACAAGCTGGCCGCAGACGGTGCTCGGCCAGCTTCCGACGCCGAAGCGTCGCCGGCGAGGCCCTGAGAAGGGCCGTTGGATTGGCCCTGAGAAGGGCCGTTGGATTGGCCCTGAGAAGGGCCGTTGGGTTGGCCCTGAGAAGGGCCGTTGGGTTGGCCCTGAGAAGGGCCTTTTGAGTCGCCCTGGGAGGAGCGACTCGCGATAAAACGCCCAGAGGCGGCACGGCATTGGTTTTTCTTCATAATTCGCAGACGTCCGCGTTTGTGTCTGCGAATCACAGCGCACTTTAGCCGCCGGTCTGCCACTCCGTTACGGTGGTCAGACACGGCGTTGCCCGGGGGAAACTACGTGGAAGTATGCGCTGTGGGGGTTCCCCCAACCTAACCTAACCTTTTTTTTTTTTTTTTTTTTTTTTTTTGTTTGCGCTGGGAAAAAATGCGTTACGCATACCCTCCCATCGGGGGATGGGGGGCTATGTGGGACTCCCCGGGTCTGGGACCCGGTATACCCACTAAAATAACCCAGCGGCACTCCCGCTTCGTCTTAGTGGTGGAGGACTGGGAATCCGGCACAGCCTTTACGTCCAGTCCACCGCCGACGATTGCCCGCAACGCGAGCCCCTCACACCCCCCCCGTGGGGAGGGGGACGGGCCCGGGAGTGACCGACGAAGGTGGTGACGGGTGCAATGCGGGCGGAGGCGCCCCCGCGCCTGTCGCCCGCCCGTCGCCACCACGAGGAGGGGGAGGACGGCGCCCTCTCCGACCCCTTCTTCGTCTGCGGAGCGGCGCAGCGAGAGGATCGTCCTCCCGCGCGCGCTCCGCCTCCTCCTTTCGCGACATCACGTCCTCGCAAAAGGAGGCAACCGCTGTCCAGGCCCCCTCGCTCCCCAGCATGGCGTTTATCACGCCGGGAAGCGAGAGGTCCTGACCAATCACCGCGGTCAGACCGCGGCGCTGCTCGGACCAAGCCGGGCACACCTCGAGGGTGTGCTGCGCCGTGTCCTCCGCCGCGCCGCAGTCGTGACACGCCGGGGACTCTTCCCTCCCGATCCGGTGCAGGTGCGATCCGAAACAGCCATGGCCGGACAACACCTGCACCAGACGGAAGGAGAGAAAACCGTGGGACCGCTCGAGCCAGTCCCGCAGGACCGGACCGAGCGCGTCCAACGTCCGGCGGCCAAAGGCGGCGGCAGCGAGGTCCTCCGTCCAATGGAGGACGATGGCGTCCTTCGCCTCCCGCCGCACGGCCTCCCGCTCTTCCGCGACGGGGTGCTCCCCGAGCGCCTTCCGACGCGCCGTCCACTCGTACACTCTGGCGAGCACCCAAGCCTCCAACTCCCAAGGAGGGGTGCCGGCCAGAGCGCACGCCGCCGAAAAGCCCACCGAGCGGTAGGCCCTCGCCACCCGCTGTGCAATGGCTCTTTGGGGCCTGCGGATGGCGGTCGCATTCTCCCTCCTGTGGAGGGAGTCCGCCCAGATGGGAGCCCCGTACAGGGCCATGCTCCGCAGGATGCCGGCATAGAGGCGCCGGCATTTCGCCTTGGGCCCCCCCAGGTTCGGGAGGAGCCACGAGAGGGCGTCCGCGGCCTTCAGCAGGCGCGTCGACAGCCCGCTGAAATGCGGGCCGAAGCGCCACCTGTCGTCCAGCACCAGGCCCAGATACTTCATCTGGGCCTGGACCTCTATCCGGACGCCCCCTACGACGATGTGGGCATCGGGTGGGCAGCGCTGCCGAGGCCCGCGAAAGAACACGGCCTCGGTCTTGTTCAGCGCCACCCTCAATCCCAGGCGGCGGATCCTCTCCGCAACCAAGGATCCGCCAGCCGAGGCCAGACAGGCCGCGTCTGCAAAGTTCCTCCCCCGGGCGGTGAGGAGAGTGTCATCCGCGTAGCAGATGACACTCGTGCCCTGGAGGAGGCCTCCCCGCAGGAGCCAATCGAACCCGATGTTCCACAGGGGGGGCCCTAGTACCGACCCCTGCGGAACACCGGACTCTGCGCCGTACCGCCTCAACGTGGCCGTCTTGTCCACCAGGAGGACCTCTCGGTCCTCCAGGTAGCTGGCCAGGACGTCCCGCAGGTATTGGGGCACTCCGTGATACCGGAGCGCCTCCAATATCGTCGAGTGGGGGACGGAGTTGAAGGCGTTTGCAATGTCGAATGACACCGCCAGCACTCCGTCCCCCGCCTCCACCGCCTCCTTTACCTGGCTCTTGAGTAGGGCCAGCGCATCGATCGTCGAACGCCCTCGACGAAAACCGAATTGGGCGTCCGACAGGTCCGGCCCTACCCCCCGCAAATGGCTATCAAGCCGGGTGGCGATAATCCCCTCGAACAGTTTACCGACCTCATCGAGCAGAACGATGGGCCGGTATGACGAGGGGGAGTCCACCGGGCGTCCTTCCTTTCGGAGGAGGCACAGCTGCCCCTCCTTCCACAGTTTCGGGAACCTCCCAGCCGTAAAGCACGCGCTGAAGAGGTCCCGAAACCTCTCCTCCATTTGGGAGGCGGCGATCGCCACCACCCGTGCGGGGACGCCGTCCGGCCCGGGGGCCGTCTTCTTTGCGCGGAGGCTGAGCACCCCCGCGTAGAGCTCCGCCGCCGTCACCGGGGGAATCCCCTCCTCCGGTGGGGCCGCCTCTTGCGGGGGATCCATCGCTGGTGGGGCGAAGTCGGTCCTGCACGGAAACAGGGACCGGACCACCCCATCCAGCAACGCTGGCTCGAGGGTCTCCGTCAGTGGGGGACCATAGGGGCGAAGCTGGCTCCGCGCCGCCTTATATGGCCTCCCATAAGGGTCCCGGTCGAGACCCTCCAGCATCTCAGCCCTCGCCGAGTCTTGCGCAGCGCCCATTGCAGACTTGAGGACCAGCGTCGCCTCTCGATAGGAGGCGTATAGGCGGTCCTCTTCTGCCCGGACTCGGTTCTGGGCGCTGCGCCTTCGGCTCCGCGCGTAGGCCCTTCTGGCCGCCACGCAGTCGGCCCGGAGCCCCGCCAGCTCCCCCGTCCACCAATAGACGGCACGACGGGGAGGCGGACGGCGAGACCGCGGCATGCTGTAGTCGCACACCTCGGTCAGGGACTCCCTGAGCCGGACCGCTGCGGCGTCCACGTCCGGGACCTCGACAGGGGGCGACAGCCAGTCCTGGAGGAAGGCCGCCTCCTCGGCTGCCTCCCGGTCCAGGCGGGTGAGTGTCCACCGCGGGAAGGGAGATTGCCCAGCGCGGGCCGTCCTCCCCCCCTGGGCGGAGATGTCGAACCGCACATATCGGTGGTCCGACAAGGTCTCCGCCATCTCTACCCGCCAGTTGACGACGCGGGCGGCTAGCGCGGGGGTGGCAAACGAGACGTCCACCACCGACCCGCCCTGTTGCCGCACACACGTGTGGACCGTCCCCCTGTTGAGGAGGGACACACCGCAAGAGGCCGCCCAAAACTGGACGGCGCGCCCCCGGACGTTGCATCCGGCGGCCGGGTTGCCCCAGGCCACCGACTTGGCGTTCAGGTCGCCCAACACCACGACCTGGCGCGGCGCCGCCCTCCCGACGACTGCGGTGAGGATCTCTAGGAAATCCTCAAAGTCCGAGAGAGGGCGGTTTGGGGAGAAATAGACCCCCACCAGGGCCATGTCTCCCCACGCGGCGGCCACGTATCCCGGTCCCCTCTCTAAGAGCGAGAGGGGAGGGGAGTCTGTGGAAGACCGCGTCACCATTGCCACCGAGCCGTCCCGGTCGCCCAGCCAACTGCCAGGGACCGAGTAGGGTTCGGCGACCACCGCCAAGTCCACCAACCACTCAGCCATGGTCTGCATCAGCAGATCCTGGGCTGCCCTGCAGTGGTTGGTGTTCGCCTGAAGGATGCGATGTTCGACCCTATCCATCACTCGGACATCGCACCCTCCTCCGCAGCCGCCGCAGGAACGACGGCGCCAGCGGCAGCGGCAGCAGGCCCGGTCGGCGCCTGCGCTTTTCCCCGCGTTGGGGGAGGATTACAATTCCTCCCCTTCATTACGTGGCCTGCCGGGCGGCCACTGGCGGCGCACACCGCGCAGTGCGGCGTGGCGGCCTCGCACGAGACGGTTTTGTGGCCGTCCCTGCCACAGCGGTAGCACGCGTCCGACCTGTCCACTGCGGACGGACACTGGAGCCGTATGTGTCCGATGCCGAAGCACCGGAAACACCGCAGCGGCCGGTCCTCGAGAGCCCGGACCGCGGCCGAGCTGAACCCGACTGTGAGCCGTCCCTTGGCAAGGACGGCTTTGGCAGCGGCGACCGGGCACTCGAGGCGAATCGTGCCCATGCCACCACGGCCGGGCCTAATGTCCCGGCCTTGGACCGCCGCGGTGCCGCAGCCCCCTATCGCTGCGACCGCCGCCACCACCTCCTCCTTGGTGACGGAGTCGTCGAGGTCCGTCACCTCAATGGTCGCCGACTTGATTGGCCGGGCCACCTTTGCCGAGTCCGCTATGACCTCCTGCAGCTTGGCTGCGAAGAGGTCTGCGTGGGCACTCCCCTCGGCCCCGGGGAACTCAAAAATTCGAGCCCCGGCTTGGGTCCGCCGGCACGAAACGCTGCCGATCCCCAGCTGGGAAGGGTCGGCATTGGCACGCGCCCGCACCAAAACGGACGCGTACGTCTCCCCTCGCTCCGCAGCCTCCGCGGTGAGCGTCACCACGACGGCCGCGGTTCTAGGGGGGACTAGCCTCTTCTTCCCCTTCCCCTTCGGCTTTCCCTTGCCGGTCGTCTGCGACTGGCTGGGAGCGGTGGCGGCGGGGACGGCAGGGACGGCCGACGCCGACTTCTTCCCCTTGCCCTTCCCCTTGCCCTTCCCCTTGCCCTTGCGGGCCACTTCCGTCCACTCGTTGGACGGGGTGGTGGACGGGAGAAGGGCATCCTCCGCTGTCGAGGTGGACGGCTCCGGCTCGGACCGCCTCTTATCCGCCGCGAGTGGTGGTCGGAGGCGTTTCTCCGGCAGGAGCCGGTCCTCTATCCCTGCCAAGCAGGACCTCGTGAAGGCCCTCTCCTCCATTACGACCTTGCGGATGATGTCCTCAAGGTTGGAAGAGGGGCCCTCTGCCGCAGGGCTTCGGTCTGGCAGGCTGTTCGTTTTGGCCTGCTGTGGCCGGGCCGTGGCTTCGGCCAGCCTCTGGTGAAGCTGGCTGTTCTCAGACTGCAGGCGATCTATTCTCGCCTGCAGTTGCCGCGTCTCGTCGCTGGTCGTCCGCTGCACCAGCTCAGCGACGACACCACGCATGCTCGCAGCCCTGCACTTCAGGGCCTTCTGCAGCGTGCCCTTCAGGTTGGAGGACTTAGAGGCGACCTCCTTGATCTCCTCCTCGTCCTCTTCCGCCATTCTCTGCAGCTCGGCCAGAGAATGGTCGGCGTATACAACGCGGGACGCACCGTACCCAGACCTGGCCCGAGCGATGTGCGCACGTTGCTCCTTCGCGACAATCCGCTCCTCCAGCTCTTGCTGGAGCTGCGCTCGCCGGGCCAGGTCCAACTGGCGTTGGGCGTCCGCGAGCCCAACGACATGGGTGTCCGAAGCCACCGTCGGCTTTTTGGCCTTTGACGCCCTCTTCGGCTTCGACCCCGAGGCCGAGGAGCCTTCGGACCCACCGCTCAGGTGGACCCGCTTCCGCGACCGAGAGTCGTCCAAGTCCGACACACTAATAAGTGAGTCGTTGTCGGACGACTCGTCGACCCCTACAAAGAAGCCAGCCGCAGACGGCGCGCGGCTGGATTCTGACGCCGAAGCGTCGGGGTGGCCCTGAGAAGGGCCGTTTGGTTGGCCCTGAGAAGGGCCGTTTGGTTGGCCCTGAGAAGGGCCGTTTGGTTGGCCCTGAGAAGGGCCTTTGGATTTTAAAAAACGCCCGAAGGCGTCGCGCGGTGGTGGTGGCATAGCCTCCGCAGGTTCGCACTCGCACGGCAATAAAATAGTGTGCGATCGCACAGCGCACTTTGGCCAACCCAGTCTGCCACTCCGTTACGGTGGTCAGAGCTGGGCTGTTTCCAGGGGACACGACGAGGACGTAAGCGCTGTGGGGGGGTCCCCCAACCTAACCTAACCTTTTTTTTTTTTTTTTTTTTTTTTTTTTTTTTTTTTTTTTTTTTTTTTTTTTTTTTTTTTTTTTTTTTTTTTTTTTTTTTAACGTGGAGAAATGCTCATGCATACTGCACTACCACGGGGAGATAGTGCAGTTATGTGGGACTCTTACCCACTAAAACTCCACGGTGTCCTCCTCCGCCGCTTATGGCGGGAACACGGGCACGCGTTAGCACTCATCCGTGAACCCGCCGCGGCTGTCCGTCACCGGACCCTCCTCTGGGGAGTGCTCCCCATCACCGGCGCACCAGAACACATAGCACGCCGTGACCACCCCAGGGACCAAACCAGCACATGGGCGCCAGACGACCCCGTGTCTGGGCACCCTTGGTCCCCTTGCGGCGGGACAGGTCGTTGGCCCCGCCGCCTGCCAATTTTCGGCCGCAGAGGATAGGGAGAGTGGCCAACGTAATACCAACACTCCTCCTCCCCTGCGGCCCCACCGCGTCCGCCATCAACGGTGGCGACCCCGTCAAGGCCGCGGAAGGTAGGGAGAGCGGCGCACCGCAATACCGGCACTCCTCTCCCGCCGCGGCCTCCAACCTTCAGCCGCGATGCCTCCCTCACATACGACATCGCGGCCCGCCTCAGTTGCGATGTCGCCCAAGCGGCACCGCAACCTACTTGTTGGCCGCTACGTCGTCGGCTTACAGGCAAAAGCCCTGACGAGCGGCCCCTCCTCGGGTTCCTCTTCGCTTCACCGTGGGTGACCAAGCCACGGCTACTGAGCCCCCCCGCCTCGACAATGCGGGAACCCACCGGGGGGGAACCTAACCTAACCTAACCTAACCTAACCCGCTATATCTTTGCATCCCGGTGACGCATTTTGAAGCTGTTTTCAGCAAAATTAATCGTTTCTAGGGTCCGTTTAACTTTCCCACTGGTGAAAATTGACGAATCTGCGAAAAACATTTTTCGTATATTGACTTGTAAAATTTTCAGTAAAAAAATTCCTTTGAAAATACTTTATAAATTTTTATCTTCAAAATTCTAATCTAAATCTACGTTTTTATAGTTTCAATAGTTACTCACCTGCCTTACCTGCACTCCGGCGCGCGTTCAGCGAATTCGAGTCCCGTTTGGCGGTGTTATTCGAGGTTTTTACTCACACTTTGGTCGAAAAACCCGTTTTTTCTGCAAAATTCAAAATTTTTGTTCTGCTAAAATTCTAATAACCTCGTAGATAGTTAGCCCGCGCCGAGACGCGTCTTTTGACACCTCGCACGCGAGCCTAGCTCACATAGAACTTCAAAAATTTTTTGCATTTGGTATTTTCACTAACAGACGAAATCCACCTAAGGGATAGTACAAAATCATCAAATCGCTATATCTTTGCATCCCGGTGACGCATTTTGAAGCTGTTTTCAGCAAAATTAATCGTTTCTAGGGTCCGTTTAACTTTCCCACTGGTGAAAATTGACGAATCTGCGAAAAACATTTTTCGTATATTGACTTGTAAAATTTTCAGTAAAAAATTCCTTTGAAAATACTTTATAAATTTTTATCTTCAAAATTCTAATCTAAATCTACGTTTTTATAGTTTCAATAGTTACTCACCTGCCTTACCTGCACTCCGGCGCGCGTTCAGCGAATTCGAGTCCCGTTTGGCGGTGTTATTCGAGGTTTTTACTCACACTTTGGTCGAAAAACCCGTTTTTTCTGCAAAATTCAAAATTTTTGTTCTGCTAAAATTCTAATAACCTCGTAGATAGTTAGCCCGCGCCGAGACGCGTCTTTTGACACCTCGCACGCGAGCCTAGCTCACATAGAACTTCAAAAATTAGCCCTCCCACCCACCCTTTAGTCACTTACCAGGTAAACTTTGCAATTACGACAAAAAATTATTTTGGATTTTTGGCTCTTCCGGCCTCATCTATACCTTTCTCTGGTGGGAAAATAAGAAAATAAACGGTTTTTAAACTTATTACCGCCTCTCGAAGGCAAATTGACAATTATTTCATTGACCGACTCTTGATTTACAGGGTCGTATTTTACATATTATTAACTTCATACTGATCCCCCCTGTACAGGGATCTAGTAACGGATAAAGTTGTCCCCCGGTAATTTAGTCGTTCCGTAGTCAATTTCCGTAATCCAGCCAAAATGTTTGGTATAAGGACACCGGTGAACAAGCCAAAGACCTCGGAGCAGAGCTCAGACGCGGGGAAGCCTCAATTGGCACAGGCTGGCCCGTCGGTTGGTCATAGCGTTGGGGAGTGGGAGGCTGATAGACTGAGTTCTGGACAGCTTCTCAAAACTCCAACTCCACCGAAGAAGGCCCCGATAACTACTCCCCCGAAGGTAAAGTCCAAAACAGCGACACTCGCACATCAGAGTAAGCTCGATGGACCAAAACTGCCTGCGGGGATCGAACAGAGCTCCCCACGAGACGCACAACCCGTGAGGTACGCAAACAGAACCACGGAGGCAAAGGCGTGTCTCACAAAAGCAAAGATCCAGCTCTTAAGCTCTCGGAACCTGAAAAAGGAGATAAAAGACGAGCTAACAAAAGCGGTCGAAAGATTGTACCAGCTGGTAAAGGAAGCGGAGGTCGAGAGGGTAAATGGAGCTGAGGTGGCAGCTGAACCCGAAAAGGCTCGAAATGACCAAAGGCCAACCGCGGATGAACCGACGGAGCTCATGAAGCAGCTCATGGCAAACCTCCAACAACATAACCAGGCGCTGGAGGAATGCCAGCTGCACACTCGGGCTCTGTCGGAGCATCTGCAACAGGCCCCTCGCTATGTCCCAGGCCAGGGTCCGACCTTCGCGGAAATGGCCGCCGGCCCGAAGAAGCACATCCAACAGCCTCTTCACTCGGTGGTAGTATCATCTGTCAACGAACAGGACACCGGTGAAGAGGTAATTGAGAAGCTCAGGACGGCGGTCGATGCCAAGAACGAAGGCACGAGAGTGGAGCGGCTGCGCAAGGCGAGGGACCAAAAGGTGGTCGTTGGTTTTAAGACCAGAGAGGAGATGACCAAAGCGACAGACAGAATAAGAAAAGTAGGGAACCTGGTGGTAGAGGAAATGAAGAACAAGGACCCACTTATAATTATCTGTGACGTTCTCTCCTGCCACTCGGATGTGGAGATCGCACAGGCTCTGCAACGTCAGAACGCCCACCTGATCGGGGACATACCTGCGGAAGACCTGCGGCTGGGGGTGAAGTACCGTCGTAGGACGAGGAACCCCCACACGTGCCACGTCATCCTGCAGGTGTCCCCTACGGTATGGCAGAGGCTGACTATGGCGGGTCGCGTGCACATCGACCTACAGCGTGTGCGAGTGCAGGATCAGTCGCCACTGGTGCAGTGCACACGCTGTCTGCGTTTCGGTCATAGCCGAAAACTGTGCACGCAGCCCGCTGACCTCTGTATCCACTGCGGCGATCCCCACATGCGCGCTGACTGCCCGTCACGACTGGCGGCGGAGGAGCCAAAGTGTCATAATTGCCTGTTAGCAAAACTGGAAAAGACCAACCATAACGCCTTCGACAGAGAGTGCCCAGTACGAGTGAAATGGGACGCATTGGCGCGCCTGTCGGTGGCGTACTGCTAAGGTAGCACCAGCGTTTCCAGGAAATACAAACACCCAGATCCCAGGCAGTAGGATCCGAACCCACCCTGATGCCCGCTCAAACTACTGGGTGATCCAAGCGAATCTGCAGAGGAAGAACCTTGCGACCCAGGAGCTCATGGTAGCAGCAAGTGAGCGAAAGTTCGCTTTTGCACTGCTCCAGGAGCCATATGTGGGTGCGGTTAAAAGGATGCGAGACTACCGGGGAGCGCGAATCTACCAGAGCGCGGAACAAGGAAATGGAACTGTGAAGGCGGCAATAGTCGTTTTCGATAAAGACCTTGATGTCACACAGTGTCCAAAACTCACCACCAATAACATCACGGTGGTGAGGATCCGAACCAGCGCCTGGGAAATCGCAGTGGTCTCCTTCTATTTTGAACCGGATCAGCCCATACAACCATACCTGGAGCAGCTTCTGCAGATTCGTGAGGAAATGGGCCCTATAAAAATCGTGATGGGAGGTGACGCAAATGCAAAGAGCACCTGGTGGGGCAGTTTAGTTGTGGATAGTAGGGGTGAAGAAATGTCGGGCTCACTGGATGAAATGAACTTGCAGGTACTCAACGTCGGCAACAAGCCAACTTTCGACACCATCAGGGGTGGCAAGCTTTACACCAGCTTTGTTGACCTAACAGCTTGTTCAACGGATATGCTGGACTTGGTGGGGGACTGGAGAGTTGAGGAAGGCGTCACAAGCTCGGACCACAACGGTATCGTATTCAAAATTAATCTTAAAAAAGCAATAGGAACAAATATTAAAAGAACCACCAGAATCTTTAACACAAAGAAAGCAAATTGGAGCCAATTTCATGAGAAATTGGCCCAATTAAAAGCAGAAAATAACATTAACCTAGAAGAAATTAATAAAATTAGAAATAAAGAAGATTTAGAAAATACAGTTAATAATTATATAGGTACAATTACCAAAACAAGTGAAAACATTTTACCTAAACTTAAAAATACCGACATTCTTACGATACCGTGGTGGTCCAACGAGCTTACTCTTATGTTGAATGAAGTCAACACTAAGAGACGCCGCATTCGATGCGCCGCTGCAGTCCGGAGAGCAGGTGTCGTCGATGAGTACCTGCAAGCAAAAGAAAAATATGAGCTCCTAGCAAAAAAGGCACAGACTACCAGCTGGAAGAAATTCTGTGAAAAACAGGATAAGGAGGGAGTTTGGGAGGGCATTTACAGAGTTATAGGACGGACCGCAAAACGACATGAGGACTTACCTTTGCTGAAGAATGGAGTGCCACTCGATGGTGAGGATTCGGCCTTGCTGCTGGCGGAGACCTTCTACCCCGATGACCTGAAAGAGGAAGATAACGATGACCACCGTCGGACGCGAGAAGCGGCCAGTCGTGTAAACGATTGGATGCATGATGAACACCATGATCCACCGTTTACACTTCAGGAGCTGAAAACCGCGGTGGAAAGTTTCAACCCTAAGAAGGCACCGGGGGCGGATGGTCTCACAGCCGACATCTGTGCGCAGGCCATCTTCCGGGACCCGGGGATGTTTCTTGCATTGGCCAACAAGTGCCTCGAGCTGGGCCACTTCCCCGGAGCCTGGAAGGTGGCTACAGTAATTATACTCAGGAAGCCGGGTAAGGATTGTTACACCACCCCAAAATCCTACAGACCGATCGGCCTTTTACCAGTCCTGGGTAAAATGCTAGAAAAAATGTTGGTAGCAAGGCTGAAGTGGCATCTGATCCCGCGGTTGAGTACTCGTCAGTTTGGTTTCATGCCCCAGAAGAGCACCGAGGACTCCCTCTACACCATGATACAACACATCAAAACGAAGCTGAATCAAAAGAAGCTGATCACTGTTGTATCGCTTGATATAGAGGGAGCCTTCGATAGCGCATGGTGGCCAGCTATCAGGACCAGACTGGCTGAGGAAAGGTGCCCGGTGAATCTCAGGCGAATGCTGGACAGCTACCTGACCGATAGGAGTGTTAAAGTAAGGTACGCCGGAGCAGAGTGCCAGAGAAATACCAGTAAAGGTTGTGTCCAAGGGTCGATAGGCGGTCCGATCCTCTGGAACTTGCTGTTGGACCCCCTGCTAAAGGGGCTGGAAGGGCGGGGGGATCACAGCCAGGCTTTCGCTGATGACGTGGTCATGGTCTTTGACGGAGATACAGGGTTGGAAGTCCAGAGACGTGCCAATGCCGCCCTCGAGTACGTTCGGGATTGGGGCATCCGAAATAAGCTGAAGTTTGCGCCACACAAAACCTGCGCGATGGTAGTAACCAGGAAGCTAAAGTACGATGCCCCGATCCTGAACATGGGCGGGGTTGACATTGGCATGTCTAAGGAAATAAAAATACTGGGGCTCACAATAGACCACCAGCTCACTTTCAACACCCACGCCGCAAACGTGTGCAGAAAAGCTGCAAACATTTACAAACAGCTATCGAGAGCGGCCAAAGTGAGCTGGGGTCTGCACCCGGAAGTCATTCGGACCATATACACGGCGGCTGTGGAGCCGGTGATAATGTACGCGGCGAGTGCCTGGGCGCCGGCAACCAAGAAGATAGGAGTGCAGAAAATGCTCAACACGGTCCAGCGAGGATTCGCCCAAAAGCTCTGTAGATCCTACCGCACCGTTTCGCTGAACGCGTCCCTGGTGCTGGCGGGGATACTACCACTCGACCTCCGAATACAAGAAGCAGCCGCTCTCTATGAGGCAAAGAGGGGGGTACCCCAGCCGGCACTCGCGGGCAGGGAAGTGGAGCGCGTGGTGGCGTTTGCGGAAACACCACATCCGGCAAAACATATGGCCATGGGGTTCGTGAGTCTGGAAGACCAGTCCCTGGTGAACACCCACAACAACCAGGAGGTACGATTTTTCACCGACGGCAGCAGGATAGAGGACAAGGTCGGAGCAGCACTATCACTGTGGGATAGTGAAGCCGAGATCAAGTCCTTGAAGCTTAGCTTGCCGTCGTGCTGCACAGTTTACCAGGCAGAACTCCTGGCCATATGCGTAGCCACGAGGGAAATCCTCAAGCGCAGGGAGGGAACCTTCGGAATCTATAGTGACTCAAAGGCTGCACTTCAAACAGTCACAAACCAAGGGTCCCTCCATGCCCTGGCGGTGGAGGCAAGAGCCAACATGGGCGCGGCTTTGTCCCAGAGCAAAGATGTTTCCTTGTTCTGGGTAAAGGCTCACGCTGGGCTGCAAGGAAACGAGCGTGCAGACTATCTTGCAAAAGAGGCTGCACTCAGATCTAAAAAGAGGCCGGACTATGACCGCTGCCCGGTTTCATTCGTCAAGCGACAGATCCGTATGGGGTCGCTTGACGAGTGGAACCGGAGATACAATAACGGCGAAACAGCCTCAGTCACAAAAATGTTCCTCCCGGACGCGATAGACGCCTTCAGGATTGTAAGGGGAGTGGAGCCGACCGGAGTAATGACACAGGT
The DNA here is from genome assembly GCA_949316385.1 of Globia sparganii. Classification (NCBI taxonomy): domain Eukaryota; kingdom Metazoa; phylum Arthropoda; class Insecta; order Lepidoptera; family Noctuidae; genus Globia; species Globia sparganii. The sequence goes on from OX438660.1 coordinate 41,301, forward strand.
ACTGACTGGGCACGGTGGGTTTTCTGAGTACCTGCATCGTTTTAAGCGTAAGGGAAGCCCATCGTGCATCTGTGACCCAGACGCGCCAGAAACAGTCCCACACATGTTAACAGAATGTCCTGCGTTCGGAACACAGCGCTTACATGCGGAGATGAAACTGGAGACGGAAATAAATAGAAATAATATAAGTAAGATAATGACAAATGGAAAACTTAGGAAAAACTTTTTAGAATACTGTACCACAATAGCCACAAAAGTAATAAAAAGAAATAAGGAAACATAAAACTATGCTTTTAATATATAAGTGTATATACAGACAAAGCATAGAACAAAAAATCAGACTATTAAAAAGAACTTAAAAATTGTAAATTCTAGACAAATAAATAAAACAGATTAATAACTAAAACAGATAAAACCTTTTTCAAAATTAGTAAAATCAAAACATAAAACGTTAATAATAATTAAAAATAAAATTTAAAAAGGTCTCTGACTATGTCAGGGGGACACTTAGAAAGGCAGGAGTGTGGTTTTAGCCGGTAAGAGTCCGGCACTGCCCAGACTGGCTCACCAGTGGGACAGTCTGGGCGTCCATGAGGATTTCCCACTCCTGCCAAAACAAAAAAAAAAAAAAAAAAAAAAAAAAAAAAAAAAAACCTAACCTAACCTAACCTAACCTAACCTAACCTAACCTTTTTTTTTTTTTTTTTTTTTTTTTTTTTTTGTTTGCGCTGGGAAAAAATGCGTTACGCATACCCTCCCATCGGGGGATGGGGGGCTATGTGGGACTCCCCGGGTCTGGGACCCGGTATACCCACTAAAATAACCCAGCGGCACTCCCGCTTCGTCTTAGTGGTGGAGGACTGGGAATCCGGCACAGCCTTTACGTCCAGTCCACCGCCGACGATTGCCCGCAACGCGAGCCCCTCACACCCCCCCCCTGGGGAGGGGGACGGGCCCGGGAGTGACCGACGAAGGTGGTGACGGGTGCAATGCGGGCAGAGGCGCCCCCGCGCCTGTCGCCCGCCCGTCGCCACCACGAGGAGGGGGAGGACGGCGCCCTCTCCGACCCCTTCTTCGTCTGCGGAGCGGCGCAGCGAGAGGATCGTCCTCCCGCGCGCGCTCCGCCTCCTCCTTTCGCGACATCACGTCCTCGCAAAAGGAGGCAACCGCTGTCCAGGCCCCCTCGCTCCCCAGCATGGCGTTTATCACGCCGGGAAGCGAGAGGTCCTGACCGATCACCGCGGTCAGACCGCGGCGCTGCTCGGACCAAGCCGGGCACACCTCGAGGGTGTGCCGCGCCGTGTCCTCCGCCGCGCCGCAGTCGTGGCACGCCGGGGACTCCTCCCTCCCGATCCGGTGCAGGTGCGATCCGAAACAGCCATGGCCGGACAACACCTGCACCAGACGGAAGGAGAGGAAACCGTGGGACCGCTCGAGCCAGTCCCGCAGGACCGGACCGAGCGCGTCCAACGTCCGGCGGCCAAAGGCGGCGGCAGCGAGGTCCTCCGTCCAATGGAGGACGATGGCGTCCTTCGCCTCCCGCCGCACGGCCTCCCGCTCTTCCGCGACGGGGTGCTCCCCGAGCGCCTTCCGACGCGCCGTCCACTCGTACACTCTGGCGAGCACCCAAGCCTCCAACTCCCAAGGAGGGGTGCCGGCCAGAGCGCACGCCGCCGAAAAGCCCACCGAGCGGTAGGCCCTCGCCACCCGCTGTGCAATGGCTCTTTGGGGCCTGCGGATGGCGGTCGCATTCTCCCTCCTGTGGAGGGAGTCCGCCCAGATGGGAGCCCCGTACAGGGCCATGCTCCGCAGGATGCCGGCATAGAGGCGCCGGCATTTCGCCTTGGGCCCCCCCAGGTTCGGGAGGAGCCACGAGAGGGCGTCCGCGGCCTTCAGCAGGCGCGTCGACAGCCCGCTGAAATGCGGGCCGAAGCGCCACCTGTCGTCCAGCACCAGGCCCAGATACTTCATCCGGGCCTGGACCTCTATCCGGACGCCCCCTACGACGATGTGGGCATCGGGTGGGCAGCGCTGCCGAGGCCCGCGAAAGAACACGGCCTCGGTCTTGTTCAGCGCCACCCTCAATCCCAGGCGGCGGATCCTCTCCGCAACCAAGGATCCGCCAGCCGAGGCCAGACAGGCCGCGTCTGCAAAGTTCCTCCCCCGGGCGGTGAGGAGAGTGTCATCCGCGTAGCAGATGACACTCGTGCCCTGGAGGAGGCCTCCCCGCAGGAGCCAATCGAACCCGATGTTCCACAGGGGGGGCCCTAGTACCGACCCCTGCGGAACACCGGACTCTGCGCCGTACCGCCTCAACGTGGCCGTCTTGTCCACGAGGAGGACCTCTCGGTCCTCCAGGTAGCTGGCCAGGACGTCCCGCAGGTATTGGGGCACTCCGTGATACCGGAGCGCCTCCAATATCGTCGAGTGGGGGACGGAGTTGAAGGCGTTTGCAATGTCGAATGACACCGCCAGCACTCCGTCCCCCGCCTCCACCGCCTCCTTTACCTGGCCCTTGAGTAGGGCCAGCGCATCGATCGTCGAACGCCCTCGACGAAAACCGAATTGGGCGTCCGACAGGTCCGGCCCTACCCCCCGCAAATGGCTATCAAGCCGGGTGGCGATAATCCCCTCGAACAGTTTACCGACCTCATCGAGCAGAACGATGGGCCGGTATGACGAGGGGGAGTCCACCGGGCGTCCGTCCTTTCGGAGGAGGCACAGCTGCCCCTCCTTCCACAGCTTCGGGAACCTCCCAGCCGTAAAGCACGCGCTGAAGAGGTCCCGAAACCTCTCCTCCATTTGGGAGGCGGCGATCGCCACCACCCGTGCGGGGACGCCGTCCGGCCCGGGAGCCGTCTTCTTTGCGCGGAGGCTGAGCACCCCCGCGTAGAGCTCCGACGCCGTCACCGGGGGAATCTCCTCCTCCGGTGGGGCCGCCCCTTGCGGGGGATCCATCGCTGGTGGGGCGAAGTCGGTCCTGCACGGAAACAGGGACCGGACCACCCCATCCAGCAACGCTGGCTCGAGGGTCTCCGTCAGTGGGGGACCATAGGGGCGAAGCTGGCTCCGCGCCGCCCTGTATGGTCTCCCATAAGGGTCCCGGTCGAGACCCTCTAGCATCTCAGCCCTCGCCGAGTCTTGCGCAGCGCCCATTGCAGACTTGAGGACCAGCGTCGCCTCTCGATAGGAGGCGTATAGGCGGTCCTCTTCTGCCCGGACTCGGTTCTGGGCGCTGCGCCTTCGGCTCCGCGCGTAGGCCCTTCTGGCCGCCACGCAGTCGGCCCGGAGCCCCGCCAGCTCCCCCGTCCACCAATAGACGGCACGTCGGGGAGGCGGACGGCGAGACCGAGGCATGCTGTAGTCGCACACCTCGGTCAGGGACTTCCTGAGCCGGACCGCTGCGGCGTCCACGTCCGGGACCTCGACAGGGGGCGACAGCCAGTCCTGGAGGAAGGCCGCCTCCTCGGCTGCCTCCCGGTCCAGGCGGGTGAGTGTCCACCGCGGGAAGGGAGATTGCCCAGCGCGGGCCGTCCTCCCCCCCTGGGCGGAGATGTCGAACCGCACATATCGGTGGTCCGACAAGGTCTCCGCCATCTCTACCCGCCAGTTGACGACGCGGGCGGCTAGCGCGGGGGTGGCAAACGAGACGTCCACCACCGACCCGCCCTGTTGCCGCACACACGTGTGGACCGTCCCCCTGTTGAGGAGGGACACACCGCAAGAGGCCGCCCAAAACTGGACGGCGCGCCCCCGGACGTTGCATCCGGCGGCCGGGTTGCCCCAGGCCACCGACTTGGCGTTCAGGTCGCCCAACACCACGACCTGGCGCGGCGCCGCCCTCCCGACGACTGCGGTGAGGATCTCTAGGAAATCCTCAAAGTCCGAGAGAGGGCGGTTTGGGGAGAAATAGACCCCCACCAGGGCCATGTCTCCCCACGCGGCGGCCACGTATCCCGGTCCCCTCTCTAAGAGCGAGAGGGGAGGGGAGTCTGTGGAAGACCGCGTCACCATTGCCACCGAGCCGTCCCGGTCGCCCAGCCAACTGCCAGGGACCGAGTAGGGTTCGGCGACCACCGCCAAGTCCACCAACCACTCAGCCATGGTCTGCATCAGCAGATCCTGGGCTGCCCTGCAGTGGTTGGTGTTCGCCTGAAGGATGCGATGTTCGACCCTATCCATCACTCGGACATCGCACCCTCCTCCGCAGCCGCCGCAGGAACGACGGCGCCAGCGGCAGCGGCAGCAGGCCCGGTCGGCGCCTGCGCTTTTCCCCGCGTTGGGGGAGGATTACAATTCCTCCCCTTCATTACGTGGCCTGCCGGGCGGCCACTGGCGGCACACACCGCGCAGTGCGGCGTGGCGGCCTCGCACGAGACGGTTTTGTGGCCGTCCCTGCCACAGCGGTAGCACGCGTCCGACCTGTCCACTGCGGACGGACACTGGAGCCGTATGTGTCCGATGCCGAAGCACCGGAAACACCGCAGCGGCCGGTCCTCGAGAGCCCGGACCGCGGCCGAGCTGAACCCGACTGTGAGCCGTCCCTTGGCAAGGACGGCTTTGGCAGCGGCGACCGGGCACTCGAGGCGAATCGTGCCCATGCCACCACGGCCGGGCCTAATGTCCCGGCCTTGGACCGCCGCGGTGCCGCAGCCCCCTATCGCTGCGACCGCCGCCACCACCTCCTCCTTGGTGACGGAGTCGTCCAGGTCCGTCACCTCAATGGTCGCCGACTTGACTGGCCGGGCCACCTTTGCCGAGTCCGCTATGACCTCCTGCAGCTTGGCTGCGAAGAGGTCTGCGTGGGCACTCCCCTCGGCCCCGGGGAACTCGAAAATTCGAGCCCCGGCTTGGGTCCGCCGGCACGAAACGCTGCCGATCCCCAGCTGGGAAGGGTCGGCATTGGCACGCGCCCGCACCAAAACGGACGCGTACGTCTCCCCTCGCTCCGCAGCCTCCGCGGTGAGCGTCACCACGACGGCCGCGGTTCTAGGGGGGACTAGCCTCTTCTTCCCCTTCCCCTTCGGCTTTCCCTTGCCGGTCGTCTGCGACTGGCTGGGAGCGGTGGCGGCGGGGACGGCAGGGACGGCCGACGCCGACTTCTTCCCCTTGCCCTTCCCCTTGCCCTTCCCCTTGCCCTTGCGGGCCACTTCCGTCCACTCGTTGGACGGGGTGGTGGACGGGAGAAGGGCATCCTCCGCTGTCGAGGTGGACGGCTCCGGCTCGGACCGCCTCTTATCCGCTGCGAGCGGTGGTCGGAGGCGTTTCTCCGGCAGGAGCCGGTCCTCTATCCCTGCGAAGCAGGACCTCGTGAAGGCCCTCTCCTCCATTACGACCTTGCGGATGATGTCCTCAAGGTTGGAAGAGGGGCCCTCTGCCGCAGGGCTTCGGTCTGGCAGGCTGCTTGTCTTGGCCTGCTGTGGCCGGGCCGTGGCTTCGGCCAGCCTCTGATGAAGCTGGCTGACCTCAGACTGCAGGCGATCTACTCTCGCCTGCAGTTGCCGCGTCTCGTCGCTGGTCGTCCGCTGCACCAGCTCAGCGACGACACCACGCATGCTCGCGGCCCTGCACTTCAGGGCCTTCTGCAGCGTGCCCTTCAGGTTGGAGGACTTAGAGGCGACCTCCATGATCTCCTCCTCGTCCTCTTCCGCCATTTTTTGCAGCTCGGCCAGGGAATAGTCGGCGTATACAACGCGGGACGCACCGTACCCAGACCTGGCCCGAGCGACGTGCGCACGTTGCTCCTTCGCAACAATCCGCTCCTCCAGCTCTTGCTGGAGCTGCGCTCGCCGGGCCAGGTCCAACTGGCGTTGGGCGTCCGCGAGCCCAACGACATGGGTGTCCGAAGCCACCGTCGGCTTTTTGGCCTTTGAAGCCCTCTTCGGCTTCGACCCCGAGGCCGAGGAGCCTTCGGACCCGCCGCTCAGGTGGACCCGCTTCCGCGACCGAGAGTCGTCCAAGTCCGACACACTAATAAGTGAGTCGTTGTCGGACGACTCGTCGACCCCCACAAAGAAGCCAGCCGCAGACGGCGCGCGGCTGGATTCTGACGCCGAAGCGTCGGGGTGGCCCTGAGAAGGGCCGTTTGGTTGGCCCTGAGAAGGGCCGTTTGGTTGGCCCTGAGAAGGGCCTTTGGATTTTAAAAAACGCCCGAAGGCGTCGCGCGGTGGTGGTGGCATAGCCTCCGCAGTTTCGCACTCACACGGCAATAAAATAGTGTACGATCGCACAGCGCACTTTGGCCAACCCAGTCTGCCACTCCGTTACGGTGGTCAGAGCTGGGCTGTTTCCAGGGGACACGACGAGGACGTAAGCGCTGTGGGGGGGTCCCCCAACCTAACCTAACCTAACCTAACCTTTTTTTTTTTTTTTTTGTTTGCGCTGGGAAAAAATGCGTTACGCATACCCTCCCATCGGGGGATGGGGGGCTATGTGGGACTCCCCGGGTCTGGGACCCGGTATACCCACTAAAATAACCCAGCGGCACTCCCGCTTCGTCTTAGTGGTGGGGGACTGGGAATCCGGCACAGCCTTTACGTCCAGTCCACCGCCGACGATTGCCCGCAACGCGAGCCCCTCACACCCCCCCCGTGGGGAGGGGGACGGGCCCGGGAGTGACCGACGAAGGTGGTGACGGGTGCAATGCGGGCGGAGGCGCCCCCGCGCCTGTCGCCCGCCCGTCGCCACCACGAGGAGGGGGAGGACGGCGCCCTCTCCGACCCCTTCTTCGTCTGCGGAGCGGCGCAGCGAGAGGATCGTCCTCCCGCGCGCGCTCCGCCTCCTCCTTTCGCGACATCACGTCCTCGCAAAAGGAGGCAACCGCTGTCCAGGCCCCCTCGGTCCCCAGCATGGCGTTCATCACGCCGGGAAGCGAGAGGTCCTGACCGATCACCGCGGTCAGACCGCGGCGCTGCTCGGACCAAGCCGGGCACACCTCGAGGGTGTGCTGCGCCGTGTCCTCCGCCGCGCCGCAGTCGTGGCACGCCGGGGACTCCTCCCTCCCGATCCGGTGCAGGTGCGATCCGAAACAGCCATGGCCGGACAACACCTGCACCAGACGGAAGGAGAGGAAACCGTGGGACCGCTCGAGCCAGTCCCGCAGGACCGGACCGAGCGCGTCCAACGTCCGGCGGCCAAAGGCGGCGGCAGCGAGGTCCTCCGTCCAATGGAGGACGATGGCGTCCTTCGCCTCCCGCCGCACGGCCTCCCGCTCTTCCGCGACGGGGTGCTCCCCGAGCGCCTTCCGACGCGCCGTCCACTCGTACACTCTGGCGAGCACCCAAGCCTCCAACTCCCAAGGAGGGGTGCCGGCCAGAGCGCACGCCGCCGAAAAGCCCACCGAGCGGTAGGCCCTCGCCACCCGCTGTGCAATGGCTCTTTGGGGCCTGCGGATGGCGGTCGCATTCTCCCTCCTGTGGAGGGAGTCCGCCCAGATGGGAGCCCCGTACAGGGCCATGCTCCGCAGGATGCCGGCATAGAGGCGCCGGCATTTCGCCTTGGGTCCCCCCAGGTTCGGGAGGAGCCACGAGAGGGCGTCCGCGGTCTTCAGCAGGCGCGTCGACAGCCCGCTGAAATGCGGGCCGAAGCGCCACCTGTCGTCCAGCACCAGGCCCAGATACTTCATCCGGGCCTGGACCTCTATCCGGACGCCCCCTACGACGATGTGGGCATCGGGTGGGCAGCGCTGCCGAGGCCCGCGAAAGAACACGGCCTCGGTCTTGTTCAGCGCCACCCTCAATCCCAGGCGGCGGATCCTCTCCGCAACCAAGGATCCGCCAGCCGAGGCCAGACAGGCCGCGTCTGTAAAGTTCCTCCCCCGGGCGGTGAGGAGAGTGTCATCCGCGTAGCAGATGACACTCGTGCCCTGGAGGAGGCCTCCCCGCAGGAGCCAATCGAACCCGATGTTCCACAGGGGGGGCCCTAGTACCGACCCCTGCGGAACACCGGACTCTGCGCCGTACCGCCTCAACGTGGCCGTCTTGTCCACGAGAAGGACCTCTCGGTCCTCCAGGTAGCTGGCCAGGACGTCCCGCAGGTATTGGGGCACTCCGTGATACCGGAGCGCCTCCAATATCGTCGAGTGGGGGACGGAGTTGAAGGCGTTTGCAATGTCGAATGACACCGCCAGCACTCCGTCCCCCGCCTCCACCGCCTCCTTTACCTGGCCCTTGAGTAGGGCCAGCGCATCGATCGTCGAATGCCCTCGACGAAAACCGAATTGGGCGTCCGACAGGTCCGGCCCTACCCCCCGCAAATGGCTATCAAGCCGGGTGGCGATAATCCCCTCGAACAGTTTACCGACCTCATCGAGCAGAACGATGGGCCGGTATGACGAGGGGGAGTCCACCGGGCGTCCGTCCTTTCGGAGGAGGCACAGCTGCCCCTCCTTCCACAGTTTCGGGAACCTCCCAGCCGTAAAGCACGCGCTGAAGAGGTCCCGAAACCTCTCCTCCATTTGGGAGGCGGCGATCGCCACCACCCGTGCGGGGACGCCGTCCGGCCCGGGGGCCGTCTTCTTTGCGCGGAGGCTGAGCACCCCCGCGTAGAGCTCCGCCGCCGTCACCGGGGGAATCTCCTCGTCCGGCGGGGCCGCCCCTTGCGGGGGATCCATCGCTGGTGGGGCGAAGTCGGTCCTGCACGGAAACAGGGACCGGACCACCCCATCCAGCAACGCTGGCTCGAGGGTCTCCGTCAGTGGGGGACCATAGGGGCGAAGCTGGCTCCGCGCCGCCTTATATGGCCTCCCATAAGGGTCCCGGTCGAGACCCTCCAGCATCTCAGCCCTCGCCGAGTCTTGCGCAGCGCCCATTGCAGACTTGAGGACCAGCGTCGCCTCTCGATAGGAGGCGTATAGGCGGTCCTCTTCTGCCCGGACTCGGTTCTGGGCGCTGCGCCTTCGGCTCCGCGCGTAGGCCCTTCTGGCCGCCACGCAGTCGGCCCGGAGCCCCGCCAGCTCCCCCGTCCACCAATAGACGGCACGGCGGGGAGGCGGACGGCGAGACCGAGGCATGCTGTAGTCGCACACCTCGGTCAAGGACTCCCTGAGCCGGACCGCTGCGGCGTCCACGTCTGGGACCTCGACAGGGGGCGACAGCCAGTCCTGGAGGAAGGCCGCCTCCTCGGCTGCCTCCCGGTCCAGGCGGGTGAGTGTCCACCGCGGGAAGGGAGATTGCCCAGCGCGGGCCGTCCCCCCCCCCTGGGCGGAGATGTCGAACCGCACATATCGGTGGTCCGACAAGGTCTCCGCCATCTCTACCCGCCAGTTGACGACGCGGGCGGCTAGCGCGGGGGTGGCAAACGAGACGTCCACCACCGACCCGCCCTGTTGCCGCACACACGTGTGGACCGTCCCCCTGTTGAGGAGGGACACACCACAAGAGGCCGCCCAAAACTGGACGGCGCGCCCCCGGACGTTGCATCCGGCGGCCGGGTTGCCCCAGGCCACCGACTTGGCGTTCAGGTCGCCCAACACCACGACCTGGCGCGGCGCCGCCCTCCCGACGACTGCGGTGAGGATCTCTAGGAAATCCTCAAAGTCCGAGAGAGGGCGGTTTGGGGAGAAATAGACCCCCACCAGGGCCATGTCTCCCCACGCGGCGGCCACGTATCCCGGTCCCCTCTCTAAGAGCGAGAGGGGAGGGGAGTCTGTGGAAGACCGCGTCACCATTGCCACCGAGCCGTCCCGGTCGCCCAGCCAACTGCCAGGGACCGAGTAGGGTTCGGCGACCACCGCCAAGTCCACCAACCACTCAGCCATGGTCTGCATCAGCAGATCCTGGGCTGCCCTGCAGTGGTTGGTGTTCGCCTGAAGGATGCGATGTTCGACCCTATCCATCACTCGGACATCGCACCCTCCTCCGCAGCCGCCGCAGGAACGACGGCGCCAGCGGCAGCGGCAGCAGGCCCGGTCGGCGCCTGCGCTTTTCCCCGCGTTGGGGGAGGATTACAATTCCTCCCCTTCATTACGTGGCCTGCCGGGCGGCCACTGGCGGCACACACCGCGCAGTGCGGCGTGGCGGCCTCGCACGAGACGGTTTTGTGGCCGTCCCTGCCGCAGCGGTAGCACGCGTCCGACCTGTCCACTGCGGACGGACACTGGAGCCGTATGTGTCCGATGCCGAAGCACCGGAAACACCGCAGCGGCCGGTCCTCGAGAGCCCGGACCGCGGCCGAGCTGAACCCGACTGTGAGCCGTCCCTTGGCAAGGACGGCTTTGGCAGCGGCGACCGGGCACTCGAGGCGAATCGTGCCCATGCCACCACGGCCGGGCCTAATGTCCCGGCCTTGGACCGCCGCGGTGCCGCAGCCCCCTATCGCTGCGACCGCCGCCACCACCTCCTCCTTGGTGACGGAGTCGTCCAGGTCCGTCACCTCAATGGTCGCCGACTTGACTGGCCGGGCCACCTTTGCCGAGTCCGCTATGACCTCCTGCAGCTTGGCTGCGAAGAGGTCTGCGTGGGCACTCCCCTCGGCCCCGGGGAACTCGAAAATTCGAGCCCCGGCTTGGGTCCGCCGGCAGGAAACGCTGCCGATCCCCAGCTGGGAAGGGTCGGCATTGGCACGCGCCCGCACCAAAACGGACGCGTACGTCTCCCCTCGCTCCGCAGCCTCCGCGGTGAGCGTCACCACGACGGCCGCGGTTCTAGGGGGGACTAGCCTCTTCTTCCCCTTCCCCTTCGGCTTTCCCTTGCCGGTCGTCTGCGACTGGCTGGGAGCGGTGGCGCCGGGGACGGCAGGGACGGCCGACGCCGACTTCTTCCCCTTGCCCTTCCCCTTGCCCTTGCGGGCTACTTCCGTCCACTCGTTGGACGGGGTGGTGGACGGGAGAAGGGCATCCTCCGCTGTCGAGGTGGACGGCTCCGGCTCGGACCGCCTCTTATCCGCCGCAAGTGGTGGTCGGAGGCGTTTCTCCGGCAGGAGCCGGTCCTCTATCCCTGCCAAGCAGGACCTCGTGAAGGCCCTCTCCTCCATTACGACCTTGCGGATGATGTCCTCAAGGTTGGAAGAGGGGCCCTCTGCCGCAGGGCTTCGGTCTGTCAGGCTGCTCGTTTTGGCCTGCTGTGGCCGGGCCGTGGCTTCGGCCAGCCTCTGGTGAAGCTGGCTGTTCTCAGACTGCAGGCGATCTATTCTCGCCTGCAGTTGCCGCGTCTCGTCGCTGGTCGTCCGCTGCACCAGCTCAGCGACGACACCACGCATGCTCGCAGCCCTGCACTTGAGGGCCTTCTGCAGCGTGCCCTTCAGGTTGGAGGACTTAGAGGCGACCTCCTTGATCTCCTCCTCGTCCTCTTCCGCCATTCTCTGCAGCTCGGCCAGAGAATGGTCGGCGTATACAACGCGGGACGCACCGTACCCAGACCTGGCCCGAGCGATGTGCGCACGTTGCTCCTTCGCGACAATCCGCTCCTCCAGCTCTTGCTGGAGCTGCGCTCGCCGGGCCAGGTCCAACTGGCGTTGGGCGTCCGCGAGCCCAACGACATGGGTGTCCGAAGCCACCGTCGGCTTTTTGGCCTTTGACGCCCTCTTCGGCTTCGACCCCGAGGCCGAGGAGCCTTCGGACCCACCGCTCAGGTGGACCCGCTTCCGCGACCGAGAGTCGTCCAAGTCCGACACACTAATAAGTGAGTCGTTGTCGGACGACTCGTCGACCCCTGCAAAGAAGCCAGCCGCAGACGGCGCGCGGCTGGATTCTGACGCCGAAGCGTCGGGGTGGCCCTGAGAAGGGCCGTTTGGTTGGCCCTGAGAAGGGCCGTTTGGTTGGCCCTGAGAAGGGCCGTTTGGTTGGCCCTGAGAAGGGCCTTTGGATTTTAAAAAACGCCCGAAGGCGTCGCGCGGTGGTGGTGGCATAGCCTCCGCAGGTTCGCACTCGCACGGCAATAAAATAGTGTGCGATCGCACAGCGCACTTTGGCCAACCCAGTCTGCCACTCCGTTACGGTGGTCAGAGCTGGGCTGTTTCCAGGGGACACGACGAGGACGTAAGCGCTGTGGGGGGGTCCCCCAACCTAACCTAACCTAACCTAACCTTTTTTTTTTTTTTTTTTTTTTTTTTTTTTTTTTTTTTTGCGCTGGGAAAAAATGCGTTACGCATACCCACCCATCGGGGGATGGGGGGCTATGTGGGACTCCCCGGGTCTGGGACCCGGTATACCCACTAAAATAACCCAGCGGCACTCCCGCTTCGTCTTAGTGGTGGAGGACTGGGAATCCGGCACAGCCTTTACGTCCAGTCCACCGCCGACGATTGCCCGCAACGCGAGCCCCTCACACCCCCCCCGTGGGGAGGGGGACGGGCCCGGGAGTGACCGACGAAGGTGGTGACGGGTGCAATGCGGGCGGAGGCGCCCCCGCGCCTGTCGCCCGCCCGTCGCCACCACGAGGAGGGGGAGGACGGCGCCCTCTCCGACCCCTTCTTCGTCTGCGGAGCGGCGCAGCGAGAGGATCGTCCTCCCGCGCGCGCTCCGCCTCCTCCTTTCGCGACATCACGTCCTCGCAAAAGGAGGCAACCGCTGTCCAGGCCCCCTCGGTCCCCAGCATGGCGTTCATCACGCCGGGAAGCGAGAGGTCCTGACCGATCACCGCGGTCAGACCGCGGCGCTGCTCGGACCAAGCCGGGCACACCTCGAGGGTGTGCTGCGCCGTGTCCTCCGCCGCGCCGCAGTCGTGGCACGCCGGGGACTCCTCCCTCCCGATCCGGTGCAGGTGCGATCCGAAACAGCCATGGCCGGACAACACCTGCACCAGACGGAAGGAGAGGAAACCGTGGGACCGCTCGAGCCAGTCCCGCAGGACCGGACCGAGCGCGTCCAACGTCCGGCGGCCAAAGGCGGCGGCAGCGAGGTCCTCCGTCCAATGGAGGACGATGGCGTCCTTCGCCTCCCGCCGCACGGCCTCCCGCTCTTCCGCGACGGGGTGCTCCCCGAGCGCCTTCCGACGCGCCGTCCACTCGTACACTCTGGCGAGCACCCAAGCCTCCAACTCCCAAGGAGGGGTGCCGGCCAGAGCGCACGCCGCCGAAAAGCCCACCGAGCGGTAGGCCCTCGCCACCCGCTGTGCAATGGCTCTTTGGGGCCTGCGGATGGCGGTCGCATTCTCCCTCCTGTGGAGGGAGTCCGCCCAGATGGGAGCCCCGTACAGGGCCATGCTCCGCAGGATGCCGGCATAGAGGCGCCGGCATTTCGCCTTGGGCCCCCCCAGGTTTGGGAGGAGCCACGAGAGGGCGTCCGCGGCCTTCAGCAGGCGCGTCGACAGCCCGCTGAAATGCGGGCCGAAGCGCCACCTGTCGTCCAGCACCAGGCCCAGATACTTCATCTGGGCCTGGACCTCTATCCGGACGCCCCCTACGACGATGTGGGCATCGGGTGGGCAGCGCTGCCGAGGCCCGCGAAAGAACACGGCCTCGGTCTTGTTCAGCGCCACCCTCAATCCCAGGCGGCGGATCCTCTCCGCAACCAAGGATCCGCCAGCCGAGGCCAGACAGGCCGCGTCTGCAAAGTTCCTCCCCCGGGCGGTGAGGAGAGTGTCATCCGCGTAGCAGATGACACTCGTGCCCTGGAGGAGGCCTCCCCGCAGGAGCCAATCGAACCCGATGTTCCACAGGGGGGGCCCTAGTACCGACCCCTGCGGAACACCGGACTCTGCGCCGTACCGCCTCAACGTGGCCGTCTTGTCCACGAGGAGGACCTCTCGGTCCTCCAGGTAGCTGGCCAGGACGTCCCGCAGGTATCGGGGCACTCCGTGATACCGGAGCGCCTCCAATATCGTCGAGTGGGGGACGGAGTTGAAGGCGTTTGCAATGTCGAATGACACCGCCAGCACTCCGTCCCCCGCCTCCACCGCCTCCTTTACCTGGCCCTTGAGTAGGGCCAGCGCATCGATCGTCGAACGCCCTCGACGAAAACCGAATTGGGCGTCCGACAGGTCCGGCCCTACCCCCCGCAAATGGCTATCAAGCCGGGTGGCGATAATCCCCTCGAACAGTTTACCGACCTCATCGAGCAGAACGATGGGCCGGTATGACGAGGGGGAGTCCACCGGGCGTCCGTCCTTTCGGAGGAGGCACAGCTGCCCCTCCTTCCACAGTTTCGGGAACCTCCCAGCCGTAAAGCACGCGCTGAAGAGGTCCCGAAACCTCTCCTCCATTTGGGAGGCGGCGATCGCCACCACCCGTGCGGGGACGCCGTCCGGCCCGGGGGCCGTCTTCTTTGCGCGGAGGCTGAGCACCCCCGCGTAGAGCTCCGCCGCCGTCACCGGGGGAATCCCCTCCTCCGGTGGGGCCGCCTCTTGCGGGGGATCCATCGCTGGTGGGGCGAAGTCGGTCCTGCACGGAAACAGGGACCGGACCACCCCATCCAGCAACGCTGGTTCGAGGGTCTCCGTCAGTGGGGGACCATAGGGGCGAAGCTGGCTCCGCGCCGCCCTGTATGGTCTCCCATAAGGGTCCCGGTCGAGACCCTCCAGCATCTCAGCCCTCGCCGAGTCTTGCGCAGCGCCCATTGCAGACTTGAGGACCAGCGTCGCCTCTCGATAGGAGGCGTATAGGCGGTCCTCTTCTGCCCGGACTCGGTTCTGGGCGCTGCGCCTTCGGCTCCGCGCGTAGGCCCTTCTGGCCGCCACGCAGTCGGCCCGGAGCCCCGCCAGCTCCCCCGTCCACCAATAGACGGCACGACGGGGAGGCGGACGGCGAGACCGCGGCATGCTGTAGTCGCACACCTCGGTCAGGGACTCCCTGAGCCGGACCGCTGCGGCGTCCACGTCTGGGACCTCGACAGGGGGCGACAGCCAGTCCTGGAGGAAGGCCGCCTCCTCGGCTGCCTCCCGGTCCAGGCGGGTGAGTGTCCACCGCGGGAAGGGAGATTGCCCAGCGCGGGCCGTCCCCCCCCCCTGGGCGGAGATGTCGAACCGCACATATCGGTGGTCCGACAAGGTCTCCGCCATCTCTACCCGCCAGTTGACGACGCGGGCGGCTAGCGCGGGGGTGGCAAACGAGACGTCCACCACCGACCCGCCCTGTTGCCGCACACACGTGTGGACCGTCCCCCTGTTGAGGAGGGACACACCGCAAGAGGCCGCCCAAAACTGGACGGCGCGCCCCCGGACGTTGCATCCGGCGGCCGGGTTGCCCCAGGCCACCGACTTGGCGTTCAGGTCGCCCAACACCACGACCTGGCGCGGCACCGCCCTCCCGACGACTGCGGTGAGGATCTCTAGGAAATCCTCAAAGTCCGAGAGAGGGCGGTTTGGGGAGAAATAGACCCCCACCAGGGCCATGTCTCCCCACGCGGTGGCCACGTATCCCGGTCCCCTCTCTAAGAGCGAGAGGGGAGGGGAGTCTGTGGAAGACCGCGTCACCATTGCCACCGAGCCGTCCCGGTCGCCCAGCCAACTGCCAGGGACCGAGTAGGGTTCGGCGACCACCGCCAAGTCCACCAACCACTCAGCCATGGTCTGCATCAGCAGATCCTGGGCTGCCCTGCAGTGGTTGGTGTTCGCCTGAAGGATGCGATGTTCGACCCTATCCATCACTCGGACATCGCACCCTCCTCCGCAGCCGCCGCAGGAACGACGGCGCCAGCGGCAGCGGCAGCAGGCCCGGTCGGCGCCTGCGCTTTTCCCCGCGTTGGGGGAGGATTACAATTCCTCCCCTTCATTACGTGGCCTGCCGGGCGGCCGCTGGCGGCACACACCGCGCAGTGCGGCGTGGCGGCCTCGCACGAGACGGTTTTGTGGCCGTCCCTGCCACAGCGGTAGCACGCGTCCGACCTGTCCACTGCGGACGGACACTGGAGCCGTATGTGTCCGATGCCAAAGCACCGGAAACACCGCAGCGGCCGGTCCTCGAGAGCCCGGACCGCGGCCGAGCTGAACCCGACTGTGAGCCGTCCCTTGGCAAGGACGGCTTTGGCAGCGGCGACCGGGCACTCGAGGCGAATCGTGCCCATGCCACCACGGCCGGGCCTAATGTCCCGGCCTTGGACCGCCGCGGTGCCGCAGCCCCCTATCGCTGCGACCGCCGCCACCACCTCCTCCTTGGTGACGGAGTCGTCGAGGTCCGTCACCTCAATGGTCGCCGACTTGACTGGCCGGGCCACCTTTGCCGAGTCCGCTATGACCTCCTGCAGCTTGGCTGCGAAGAGGTCTGCGTGGGCACTCCCCTCGGCCCCGGGGAACTCGAAAATTCGAGCCCCGGCTTGGGTCCGCCGGCAGGAAACGCTGCCGATCCCCAGCTGGGAAGGGTCGGCATTGGCACGCGCCCGCACCAAAACGGACGCGTACGTCTCCCCTCGCTCCGCAGCCTCCGCGGTGAGCGTCACCACGACGGCCGCGGTTCTAGGGGGGACTAGCCTCTTCTTCCCCTTCCCCTTCGGCTTTCCCTTGCCGGTCGTCTGCGACTGGCTGGGAGCGGTGGCGGCGGGGACGGCAGGGACGGCCGACGCCGACTTCTTCCCCTTGCCCTTCCCCTTGCCCTTCCTCTTGCCCTTGCGGGCCACTTCCGTCCACTCGTTGGACGGGGTGGTGGACGGGAGAAGGGCATCCTCCGCTGTCGAGGTGGACGGCTCCGGCTCGGACCGCCTCTTATCCGCTGCGAGCGGTGGTCGGAGGCGTTTCTCCGGCAGGAGCCGGTCCTCTATCCCTGCGAGGCAGGACCTCGTGAAGGCCCTCTCCTCCATTACGACCTTGCGGATGATGTCCTCAAGGTTGGAAGAGGGGCCCTCTGCCGCAGGGCTTCGGTCTGGCAGGCTGCTTGTCTTGGCCTGCTGTGGCCGGGCCGTGGCTTCGGCCAGCCTCTGATGAAGCTGGCTGACCTCAGACTGCAGGCGATCTACTCTCGCCTGCAGTTGCCGCGTCTCGTCGCTGGTCGTCCGCTGCACCAGCTCAGCGACGACACCACGCATGCTCGCGGCCCTGCACTTCAGGGCCTTCTGCAGCGTGCCCTTCAGGTTGGAGGACTTAGAGGCGACCTCCATGATCTCCTCCTCGTCCTCTTCCGCCATTTTCTGCAGCTCGGCCAGGGAATAGTCGGCGTATACAACGCGGGACGCACCGTACCCAGACCTGGCCCGAGCGACGTGCGCACGTTGCTCCTTCGCAACAATCCGCTCCTCCAGCTCTTGCTGGAGCTGCGCTCGCCGGGCCAGGTCCAACTGGCGTTGGGCGTCCGCGAGCCCAACGACATGGGTGTCCGAAGCCACCGTCGGCTTTTTGGCCTTTGACGCCCTCTTCGGCTTCGACCCCGAGGCCGAGGAGCCTTCGGACCCGCCGCTCAGGTGGACCCGCTTCCGCGACCGAGAGTCGTCCAAGTCCGACACACTAATAAGTGAGTCGTTGTCGGACGACTCGTCGACCCCCACAAAGAAGCCAGCCGCAGACGGCGCGCGGCTGGATTCTGACGCCGAAGCGTCGGGGTGGCCCTGAGAAGGGCCGTTTGGTTGGCCCTGAGAAGGGCCGTTTGGTTGGCCCTGAGAAGGGCCTTTGGATTTTAAAAAACGCCCGAAGGCGTCGCGCGGTGGTGGTGGCATAGCCTCCGCAGGTTCGCACTCGCACGGCAATAAAATAGTGTGCGATCGCACAGCGCACTTTGGCCA
Organism: Globia sparganii; assembly: GCA_949316385.1. Taxonomy (NCBI): domain Eukaryota; kingdom Metazoa; phylum Arthropoda; class Insecta; order Lepidoptera; family Noctuidae; genus Globia; species Globia sparganii. The sequence goes on from OX438660.1 coordinate 58,882, forward strand.
ACCCAGTCTGCCACTCCGTTACGGTGGTCAGAGCTGGGCTGTTTCCAGGGGACACGACGAGGACGTAAGCGCTGTGGGGGGGTCCCCCAACCTAACCTAACCTAACCTAACCTTTTTTTTTTTTTTTTTTTTTTTTTTTTTTTTTTTTTTTGCGCTGGGAAAAAATGCGTTACGCATACCCTCCCATCGGGGGATGGGGGGCTATGTGGGACTCCCCGGGTCTGGGACCCGGTATACCCACTAAAATAACCCAGCGGCACTCCCGCTTCGTCTTAGTGGTGGGGGACTGGGAATCCGGCACAGCCTTTACGTCCAGTCCACCGCCGACGATTGCCCGCAACGCGAGCCCCTCACACCCCCCCCGTGGGGAGGGGGACGGGCCCGGGAGTGACCGACGAAGGTGGTGACGGGTGCAATGCGGGCGGAGGCGCCCCCGCGCCTGTCGCCCGCCCGTCGCCACCACGAGGAGGGGGAGGACGGCGCCCTCTCCGACCCCTTCTTCGTCTGCGGAGCGGCGCAGCGAGAGGATCGTCCTCCCGCGCGCGCTCCGCCTCCTCCTTTCGCGACATCACGTCCTCGCAAAAGGAGGCAACCGCTGTCCAGGCCCCCTCGCTCCCCAGCATGGCGTTTATCACGCCGGGAAGCGAGAGGTCCTGACCGATCACCGCGGTCAGACCGCGGCGCTGCTCGGACCAAGCCGGGCACACCTCGAGGGTGTGCTGCGCCGTGTCCTCCGCCGCGCCGCAGTCGTGGCACGCCGGGGACTCCTCCCTCCCGATCCGGTGCAGGTGCGATCCGAAACAGCCATGGCCGGACAACACCTGCACCAGACGGAAGGAGAGGAAACCGTGGGACCGCTCGAGCCAGTCCCGCAGGACCGGACCGAGCGCGTCCAACGTCCGGCGGCCAAAGGCGGCGGCAGCGAGGTCCTCCGTCCAATGGAGGACGATGGCGTCCTTCGCCTCCCGCCGCACGGCCTCCCGCTCTTCCGCGACGGGGTGCTCCCCGAGCGCCTTCCGACGCGCCGTCCACTCGTACACTCTGGCGAGCACCCAAGCCTCCAACTCCCAAGGAGGGGTGCCGGCCAGAGCGCACGCCGCCGAAAAGCCCACCGAGCGGTAGGCCCTCGCCACCCGCTGTGCAATGGCTCTTTGGGGCCTGCGGATGGCGGTCGCATTCTCCCTCCTGTGGAGGGAGTCCGCCCAGATGGGAGCCCCGTACAGGGCCATGCTCCGCAGGATGCCGGCATAGAGGCGCCGGCATTTCGCCTTGGGCCCCCCCAGGTTCGGGAGGAGCCACGAGAGGGCGTCCGCGGCCTTCAGCAGGCGCGTCGACAGCCCGCTGAAATGCGGGCCGAAGCGCCACCTGTCGTCCAGCACCAGGCCCAGATACTTCATCTGGGCCTGGACCTCTATCCGGACGCCCCCTACTACGATGTGGGCATCGGGTGGGCAGCGCTGCCGAGGCCCGCGAAAGAACACGGCCTCGGTCTTGTTCAGCGCCACCCTCAATCCCAGGCGGCGGATCCTCTCCGCAACCAAGGATCCGCCAGCCGAGGCCAGACAGGCCGCGTCTGCAAAGTTCCTCCCCCGGGCGGTGAGGAGAGTGTCATCCGCGTAGCAGATGACACTCGTGCCCTGGAGGAGGCCTCCCCGCAGGAGCCAATCGAACCCGATGTTCCACAGGGGGGGCCCTAGTACCGACCCCTGCGGAACACCGGACTCTGCGCCGTACCGCCTCAACGTGGCCGTCTTGTCCACGAGAAGGACCTCTCGGTCCTCCAGGTAGCTGGCCAGGACGTCCCGCAGGTATCGGGGCACTCCGTGATACCGGAGCGCCTCCAATATCGTCGAGTGGGGGACGGAGTTGAAGGCGTTTGCAATGTCGAATGACACCGCCAGCACTCCGTCCCCCGCCTCCACCGCCTCCTTTACCTGGCCCTTGAGTAGGGCCAGCGCATCGATCGTCGAACGCCCTCGACGAAAACCGAATTGGGCGTCCGACAGGTCCGGCCCTACCCCCCGCAAATGGCTATCAAGCCGGGTGGCGATAATCCCCTCGAACAGTTTACCGACCTCATCGAGCAGAACGATGGGCCGGTATGACGAGGGGGAGTCCACCGGGCGTCCGTCCTTTCGGAGGAGGCACAGCTGCCCCTCCTTCCACAGTTTCGGGAACCTCCCAGCCGTAAAGCACGCGCTGAAGAGGTCCCGAAACCTCTCCTCCATTTGGGAGGCGGCGATCGCCACCACCCGTGCGGGGACGCCGTCCGGCCCGGGGGCCGTCTTCTTTGCGCGGAGGCTGAGCACCCCCGCGTAGAGCTCCGCCGCCGTCACCGGGGGAATCCCCTCCTCCGGTGGGGCCGCCTCTTGCGGGGGATCCATCGCTGGTGGGGCGAAGTCGGTCCTGCACGGAAACAGGGACCGGACCACCCCATCCAGCAACGCTGGCTCGAGGGTCTCCGTCAGTGGGGGACCATAGGGGCGAAGCTGGCTCCGCGCCGCCCTGTATGGTCTCCCATAAGGGTCCCGGTCGAGACCCTCCAGCATCTCAGCCCTCGCCGAGTCTTGCGCAGCGCCCATTGCAGACTTGAGGACCAGCGTCGCCTCTCGATAGGAGGCGTATAGGCGGTCCTCTTCTGCCCGGACTCGGTTCTGGGCGCTGCGCCTTCGGCTCCGCGCGTAGGCCCTTCTGGCCGCCACGCAGTCGGCCCGGAGCCCCGCCAGCTCCCCCGTCCACCAATAGACGGCACGACGGGGAGGCGGACGGCGAGACCGCGGCATGCTGTAGTCGCACACCTCGGTCAGGGACTCCCTGAGCCGGACCGCTGCGGCGTCCACGTCTGGGACCTCGACAGGGGGCGACAGCCAGTCCTGGAGGAAGGCCGCCTCCTCGGCTGCCTCCCGGTCCAGGCGGGTGAGTGTCCACCGCGGGAAGGGAGATTGCCCAGCGCGGGCCGTCCCCCCCCCCTGGGCGGAGATGTCGAACCGCACATATCGGTGGTCCGACAAGGTCTCCGCCATCTCTACCCGCCAGTTGACGACGCGGGCGGCTAGCGCGGGGGTGGCAAACGAGACGTCCACCACCGACCCGCCCTGTTGCCGCACACACGTGTGGACCGTCCCCCTGTTGAGGAGGGACACACCGCAAGAGGCCGCCCAAAACTGGACGGCGCGCCCCCGGACGTTGCATCCGGCGGCCGGGTTGCCCCAGGCCACCGACTTGGCGTTCAGGTCGCCCAACACCACGACCTGGCGCGGCGCCGCCCTCCCGACGACTGCGGTGAGGATCTCTAGGAAATCCTCAAAGTCCGAGAGAGGGCGGTTTGGGGAGAAATAGACCCCCACCAGGGCCATGTCTCCCCACGCGGCGGCCACGTATCCCGGTCCCCTCTCTAAGAGCGAGAGGGGAGGGGAGTCTGTGGAAGACCGCGTCACCATTGCCACCGAGCCGTCCCGGTCGCCCAGCCAACTGCCAGGGACCGAGTAGGGTTCGGCGACCACCGCCAAGTCCACCAACCACTCAGCCATGGTCTGCATCAGCAGATCCTGGGCTGCCCTGCAGTGGTTGGTGTTCGCCTGAAGGATGCGATGTTCGACCCTATCCATCACTCGGACATCGCACCCTCCTCCGCAGCCGCCGCAGGAACGACGGCGCCAGCGGCAGCGGCAGCAGGCCCGGTCGGCGCCTGCGCTTTTCCCCGCGTTGGGGAAGGATTACAATTCCTCCCCTTCATTACGTGGCCTGCCGGGCGGCCACTGGCGGCACACACCGCGCAGTGCGGCGTGGCGGCCTCGCACGAGACGGTTTTGTGGCCGTCCCTGCCACAGCGGTAGCACGCGTCCGACCTGTCCACTGCGGACGGACACTGGAGCCGTATGTGTCCGATGCCGAAGCACCGGAAACACCGCAGCGGCCGGTCCTCGAGAGCCCGGACCGCGGCCGAGCTGAACCCGACTGTGAGCCGTCCCTTGGCAAGGACGGCTTTGGCAGCGGCGACCGGGCACTCGAGGCGAATCGTGCCCATGCCACCACGGCCGGGCCTAATGTCCCGGCCTTGGACCGCCGCGGTGCCGCAGCCCCCTATCGCTGCGACCGCCGCCACCACCTCCTCCTTGGTGACGGAGTCGTCCAGGTCCGTCACCTCAATGGTCGCCGACTTGACTGGCCGGGCCACCTTTGCCGAGTCCGCTATGACCTCCTGCAGCTTGGCTGCGAAGAGGTCTGCGTGGGCACTCCCCTCGGCCCCGGGGAACTCAAAAATTCGAGCCCCGGCTTGGGTCCGCCGGCACGAAACGCTGCCGATCCCCAGCTGGGAAGGGTCGGCATTGGCACGCGCCCGCACCAAAACGGACGCGTACGTCTCCCCTCGCTCCGCAGCCTCCGCGGTGAGCGTCACCACGACGGCCGCGGTTCTAGGGGGGACTAGCCTCTTCTTCCCCTTCCCCTTCGGCTTTCCCTTGCCGGTCGTCTGCGACTGGCTGGGAGCGGTGGCGGCGGGGACGACAGGGACGGCCGACGCCGACTTCTTCCCCTTGCCCTTCCCCTTGCCCTTCCCCTTGCCCTTGCGGGCTACTTCCGTCCACTCGTTGGACGGGGTGGTGGACGGGAGAAGGGCATCCTCCGCCGTCGAGGTGGACGGCTCCGGCTCGGACCGCCTCTTATCCGCCGCGAGCGGTGGTCGGAGGCGTTTCTCCGGCAGGAGCCGGTCCTCTATCCCTGCGAAGCAGGACCTCGTGAAGGCCCTCTCCTCCATTACGACCTTGCGGATGATGTCCTCAAGGTTGGAAGAGGGGCCCTCTGCCGCAGGGCTTCGGTCTGGCAGGCTGCTTGTCTTGGCCTGCTGTGGCCGGGCCGTGGCTTCGGCCAGCCTCTGATGAAGCTGGCTGACCTCAGACTGCAGGCGATCTACTCTCGCCTGCAGTTGCCGCGTCTCGTCGCTGGTCGTCCGCTGCACCAGCTCAGCGACGACACCACGCATGCTCGCGGCCCTGCACTTCAGGGCCTTCTGCAGCGTGCCCTTCAGGTTGGAGGACTTAGAGGCGACCTCCATGATCTCCTCCTCGTCCTCTTCCGCCATTTTTTTCAGCTCGGCCAGGGAATAGTCGGCGTATACAACGCGGGACGCACCGTACCCAGACCTGGCCCGAGCGACGTGCGCACGTTGCTCCTTCGCAACAATCCGCTCCTCCAGCTCTTGCTGGAGCTGCGCTCGCCGGGCCAGGTCCAACTGGCGTTGGGCGTCCGCGAGCCCAACGACATGGGTGTCCGAAGCCACCGTCGACTTTTTGGCCTTTGACGCCCTCTTCGGCTTCGACCCCGAGGCCGAGGAGCCTTCGGACCCACCGCTCAGGTGGACCCGCTTCCGCGACCGAGAGTCGTCCAAGTCCGACACACTAATAAGTGAGTCATTGTCGGACGACTCGTCGACCCCTACAAAGAACCCAGCCGCAGACGGCGCGCGGCTAGGTTCTGACGCCGAAGCGTCTGGGTGGCCCTGAGAAGGGCCGTTTGGTTGGCCCTGAGAAGGGCCGTTTGGATGGCCCTGAGAAGGGCCGTTTGGTTGGCCCTGAGAAGGGCCTTTGGATTTTAAATAACGCCCGAAGGCGTCGCGCGGTGGTGGTGGCATAGCCTCCGCAGGTTCGCACTCGCACGGCAATTAAAATTATGCGATCGCACGGCGCACTTTGGCCAACCCAGTCTGCCACTCCGTTACGGTGGTCAGAGCTGGGCTGTTTCCAGGGGACACGACGAGGACGTAAGCGCTGTGGGGGGGTCCCCCAACCTAACCTTTTTTTTTTTTTTTTTTTTTTTTTTTGCGCTGGGAAAAAATGCGTTACGCATACCCACCCATCGGGGGATGGGGGGCTATGTGGGACTCCCCGGGTCTGGGACCCGGTATACCCACTAAAATAACCCAGCGGCACTCCCGCTTCGTCTTAGTGGTGGAGGACTGGGAATCCGGCACAGCCTTTACGTCCAGTCCACCGCCGACGATTGCCCGCAACGCGAGCCCCTCACACCCCCCCCGTGGGGAGGGGGACGGGCCCGGGAGTGACCGACGAAGGTGGTGACGGGTGCAATGCGGGCGGAGGCGCCCCCGCGCCTGTCGCCCGCCCGTCGCCACCACGAGGAGGGGGAGGACGGCGCCCTCTCCGACCCCTTCTTCGTCTGCGGAGCGGCGCAGCGAGAGGATCGTCCTCCCGCGCGCGCTCCGCCTCCTCCTTTCGCGACATCACGTCCTCGCAAAAGGAGGCAACCGCTGTCCAGGCCCCCTCGGTCCCCAGCATGGCGTTCATCACGCCGGGAAGCGAGAGGTCCTGACCGATCACCGCGGTCAGACCGCGGCGCTGCTCGGACCAAGCCGGGCACACCTCGAGGGTGTGCTGCGCCGTGTCCTCCGCCGCGCCGCAGTCGTGGCACGCCGGGGACTCCTCCCTCCCGATCCGGTGCAGGTGCGATCCGAAACAGCCATGGCCGGACAACACCTGCACCAGACGGAAGGAGAGGAAACCGTGGGACCGCTCGAGCCAGTCCCGCAGGACCGGACCGAGCGCGTCCAACGTCCGGCGGCCAAAGGCGGCGGCAGCGAGGTCCTCCGTCCAATGGAGGACGATGGCGTCCTTCGCCTCCCGCCGCACGGCCTCCCGCTCTTCCGCGACGGGGTGCTCCCCGAGCGCCTTCCGACGCGCCGTCCACTCGTACACTCTGGCGAGCACCCAAGCCTCCAACTCCCAAGGAGGGGTGCCGGCCAGAGCGCACGCCGCCGAAAAGCCCACCGAGCGGTAGGCCCTCGCCACCCGCTGTGCAATGGCTCTTTGGGGCCTGCGGATGGCGGTCGCATTCTCCCTCCTGTGGAGGGAGTCCGCCCAGATGGGAGCCCCGTACAGGGCCATGCTCCGCAGGATGCCGGCATAGAGGCGCCGGCATTTCGCCTTGGGCCCCCCCAGGTTTGGGAGGAGCCACGAGAGGGCGTCCGCGGCCTTCAGCAGGCGCGTCGACAGCCCGCTGAAATGCGGGCCGAAGCGCCACCTGTCGTCCAGCACCAGGCCCAGATACTTCATCTGGGCCTGGACCTCTATCCGGACGCCCCCTACGACGATGTGGGCATCGGGTGGGCAGCGCTGCCGAGGCCCGCGAAAGAACACGGCCTCGGTCTTGTTCAGCGCCACCCTCAATCCCAGGCGGCGGATCCTCTCCGCAACCAAGGATCCGCCAGCCGAGGCCAGACAGGCCGCGTCTGCAAAGTTCCTCCCCCGGGCGGTGAGGAGAGTGTCATCCGCGTAGCAGATGACACTCGTGCCCTGGAGGAGGCCTCCCCGCAGGACCCCCAACCTAACCTTTTTTTTTTTTTTTTTTGTTCCGGGGTGGAAAATCCTCATGGATGTCCGCCGCCCTGGGGCGGGCGGCGGGGTCTGTCAGACTCTTACTGACTAAAAACCACCCCGGTGTTCCATCTCACACCTACGCCGGGGGTCGCGGGAACGTACGATCCTTCCGCAACCCCCGACTGGTGCCGGCCCGCCACTGCGGGCCTCCTCGGGTCAGGGGGGGGAGTGAGGTGTTTGACTCCCCCCGCGACGTCTAAGAGGGGCGCGCGTGGAACACTACGCGCCGCCACCTCGGGTCCTGATGTGTGGGGGGCGACGGACGTCCCCGAGTCCGTCGCCCCTGGACCCATTTAGGGGGGCTGGAAGAGGGCGTTATCCGCCCTCCGCCGACGCCCGGTGCGCCTGCTGCGGGCCGGGTGAGTGGACGAGATCTCCCTCTCCCTTTCCGCAGCCTCCTTCTGCGAGACGACTGTTTCGCAGAAGGAAACCACCGCGTCCCAGGACTCCTCGCTGCCGACCATCGACTCGACCACGGCCGGCAGCGACAGGTCACTGCCTACTTCTGAGATGAGGGCACGGCGTGGCTCCTCCCAAGCGGCACACTCTGCCAGCGTATGCCACGCCGTGTCCTCCCGGCAGTCGACGCAGTGGTGACACCGGGCGTCCGGCTCCCTGTTTATGCGACACAGGTACTTCCCGAAGCAACCATGCCCCGAGAGCACCTGCGTCACCCGAAACGACAGGGAGCCGTGCCTCCTCCCGAGCCATTGCTCGAGCACCGGCCGGACCGCCTCGATGGTGACGAGGCCGGCGGTAGGGCGTGAAAGCCTGTCCCGCCATTCCGCCACCAGGACCTCGCGGAGCTGAGACCGACGCAGCTCTATGTGTTGCTGCATCGGTTGCTCGCCCCGCGCCCTCGCTTCCTCGCGCCACCGATACAATGACGCGAGTACTTTCGCCTCCAGGTCCCAGGGCGGGGATCCGGCCAGTACGCAAGCCGCCTCGTAGGAGATCGTGCGATACCCCCGGACGACTCTGACGGCCATCGCTCTCTGCGGCCTCCGCAAAACGGCGATGCTACCGGCCGTCAGGTCAGTCGCCCAGATCGGGGCCCCATACAGGGCCATCGATCGCACGATCCCCACGTAGAGCCGCCTACAGGCGGCGCTCGGGCCCCCCAGATTGGGAAGCAGCGTTGAGAGCGCGCCAGCCGCGCCCAGCAACTTGGGCGCCAGCCGTCGGAAGTGGGGCTCAAAGTCCCACCGGCTGTCGAGCACCAATCCCAGGTACTTCATGGTAGACTCGACAGCGATCCGAGCCCCCCCGACCACGATGTGTAGGCCGGGCGGCGGCGCCCGTCGGGGGCCATGAAACACCATGGCCTCCGACTTGCTGAGGGCCACCTCCAAGCCCAGGCGACGTATGCGGCTCACCACCTGTGACACCGCAGCCGTCGCCAGCAACGCTGCCTCCCTGTGCGAGCTCCCCCGGGCCGTGACCAGCGTGTCGTCAGCATAACACGTCAGGTCCACCCCCGGTTGGAGCTCGCCCCTCAGCACCCAGTCGTACCCGATGTTCCACAGGAGCGGGCCTAGGACCGAGCCCTGCGGAACACCGCACGACATGCGGTGCTGGTTTGCGCCATCACGTCCCACGTAGGTGACACACCTCTCCGACAGATAAGCCCCAACGATGTTGCGGAGGTAGGGAGGCACACGATGATACCGCAGTGCCTCCCGAATACAACTCCAGGGCAGGGTGTTGAAGGCGTTGGTGATGTCCAAGGACACCGCCAACATCACCCCGCCCCGGGACACCGCATCCTCCGCCAGGACTCTCACCCGCGACACAGCGTGAATGGTGGAGCGCCCATGCCGAAAACCGAACTGGCTGCCGTCCAGGTCCGGTCCCTCTCCGCACAAGTGGCCGACGAGGCGGGCTGCGATTACTCGCTCAAACAGCTTACCCACCTCGTCTAGCAGCACTATGGGCCGGTACGCGGACGGCGAGTCCGCAGGGCGCCCCGCCTTCCTGAGCAGGACCAGACGACCAGATTTCCACAAAGTGGGAAACTGGCCCCGCTCAAGGCACGCTGTGTAGAGTCCTCTCAGTCGGGGCTCAAGTTCCTTCAGAGCGAGGGCTAACACGCAGCCGTGGATCCCGTCGGGCCCCGGAGCCACGTTCTTGGCCCGGAGCCGCATCACGGCTGCCCCCATCTCTGCCTGTGTCACCTCTGGGACGCTGATGGCGTTCTCCTCTGTAGACTCTGCGGCCGTGGGCAAAGCCATCGGCGGCGGAGTATGCTCCGCTCTTGCCGGGAAGAGGGCTGCCACCACCTCCTCCAGCAGCTCGGGTTGGAGACTCTCCGTAAGTGGGGGCGCCGCGGCCCGAAGTTTCCCTCGGACCGCGCGATAAGGGCGCCCCCACGGATCCCCGTCTAGAGTCTCCAACATCTCCTCCCTGGCTCGCGTCCTCGCCTCGCCGATGGCCAGCCACAGAGTCTCCTTCGCCGCGCGGTACACCTCATACAGCGCGGCTTCTTCGTCAGGGACCCGACGACGTCTCCTCCGGTATCGGGTGTACTGGCGCCTGACCGCCACGCACGCGACGCGCAACTGCGCGATCTCGGCGGTCCACCAGTACACCTGGCGCCTTGCTGACTGTGCGTGGACCCGGGGCATTGACGCGTCGCTTATTTGCGTCATCGCCCCGCGGAACCACAGCGCCTCCTGCTCGACGTCGACGGGTCCGTCCGTTGCCGACTCCCGGACCCAGGCCTGGACAATAGCGGCCTCCTCGAGAAGCTCCCTGTCGATGCGCTTACGCGCCCAGCGCGGACCGTCCGTTCGCGGGGCCGGCGAACCGCGGCCACCGGCGGTCTGGGCGGAGACGTCGAAACGGATGTATCGGTGATCCGACAACGTCTCCACCTCCGCGGCGACACGCCAGTCGCGGACACGGCTCGCGACAGCAGGGCTAGCGAACGAGACGTCCACTATAGATCCGCCCCGCTGCCGCACGCACGTGTGCACCGAGCCCCGATTTAGGACGGTCAAGCCAGTCGTGACCGCCCACTCCTCCAACACCTCACCTCTAGCATCGGTCACAGGGGATCCCCACGCCCCAGACTTGGCGTTGAGATCCCCCAGCAACAGCACCGGGCGAGGGTGGAGTCGGCCCACGACGGCACCCAACTCGACAAGGAACCTCTCGAAGTCGGCGAGACTCTTGTTGGGCGAAAAATACGCCCCAACCGTGCCAATGCCGTCCGCGAGGGCGGCCACCCAGCCGTGACCTCGGGACGGGTTGACAAGAGCCCCGCCAATGATGGCCACCAAACCGTCTAGGTCTCCCACCCAGTTATCCCTAGGGGGGACAAAATACGGTTCGGCGACCACAGCCACGTGAATCGACCACTCTGCCATGCTCTGGAGCAAGAGATCCTGAGCTCTAGCAGAGTGGTTGATATTGCCCTGGAGGAAATGGTAGAGCGCCATTATGCGCAATCCATTCCCTCCGCACCATTCCTAGGCCGGGAGTCGGCCGAAGGGCAGCCAGGCTGAGGGGGGGGTAAAGAGCCCCCGGCAGCCTTGGCACCCCTTCTCTTCCCTTTCTGGGCGGGCGCGCCACAGGCCTTTCCGCCCGCTCTGTGCCCAGCGGGCCTCCCTGCAGCTGTACAGAGGCTGCAGTTTGGCGCCGCGGAGCACTGGGCCGCCTTGTGACCGGCCTGACCGCAGCGATAGCACTGTTCGCTGCGGTCTATTTCGGAGGTGCACCGTGCCCTGACATGCCCAATGTCGAGGCAACGGTAGCACCGCAAGGCCCTGGGTTGCAGCGGCTTCACCCTCGCTGCCACCCACCCCACCCACAGACGCCCAGCGTCGGCGACTTTGTTCGCCGCCGCCACCGGGCACCGCACCCAGATCGCGCCGAGCCCGGAAGCATCGACGCGGATCTCGCCCGTCCGCACGTCCTCGGGCGGACATCCTCCGGCTCGGGCGACGGCCGCCACGACCTCAGCCGGAGTCGTCGAGTCGTCCAGTCCGTCGACGCGCAGTTCAGCAGTCTTTATCGGCCTGGACACCCGAACGTCCTCCGGGTTGAGGACCTCCCTCAGCTTGGCGGCCAGAACGTCCGCCTTTTCGCCGCTAGAGGCACCCGACACCTCAAGCAGTCGCGCCCCCGTAATCGCCGGTCTCATTCTGAGGCCGGACGGTATGCCAAGGTCGGGGAACGCGACTTTGGCTTTCGCCTCCATAAGGACCGCCTTATAGGAGATGCCCCTTTCTACGGCTCCGGGCTGCAGCGTAATCACTACAGCCGCGGAGCGTGGGGCTCTGACCCTAGGCGGCCCCTGAGCCTTCGTGGGTGCCGATGCCGGCGCTCCAGTGGGTACCGGTGGCTGCGGCGCCGTCTTCTTCTTCTTACGGCGGCCTCTCTTGACGACCGTCGTCCAGGTATCCGCGGTGGACTCGGTCGCGGTCGCCGAGGGTGCGGTCGCCGAGGGTGCGGTCGCCGGGGGTGCGGTCGGTGGGGGTGCAGCCGTTCGGGGCCCCTTCGCAGGCTTTTTGGCCCCCTTGGCCTTCCCGGTTGCGGCTACCGGGCCCGGTTTAGCGGGCTCCTCTTTCCGCCTATCCGCAGCGAGCGGCGGCCGGAGAGTCTCCGCCGGGAGTAGCCTCGACTCCAGGCCCTGCAGACGGGCATTTACCATACCCCCACACTGCAGCATGCAGATGCGAACGATCTTCTCGATCTCCGCATCCGCAGGTGTGAGGGCAGGGGTCGACGATGGGGCCGACGGTGGTGGGGCTGCGACGGGAGCAGAACTGGTGGCCGCAGGACGCCTCTGCTGCCATTCCGCCCTCTGCGCGACAAGCTCCCGCTTGAGGTCCTCCAGCTCGGATCTGAGACGGCCATTCTCCTCCCACAGCTTCGCCGTCTCCTCCGAGCTTGTGCGATTAAGAAGGACCTCGACTGCCTCCTTTATCCCTTCAGCCGCCTCCTTTAGAGCGCGCGTGAACGTGCCCTTCAGGCTGCCAGATTTAGTAGCAACCTTCAGAACGACGTCCACGCCGTCCAAAACTTGGCGGCTGAGCGCCACCGCTGACAGGCTCTCCCCGGCAGACGCCTGAGCAGAGCGTCGCTCTCGGGCCTGTCGAGCCATCTCGCTGACCTCGTCAGCCGCCACCGCCTTCCGCTGCGCCCGCTTCGCGGCATTCGCCTCCGCCTTGTTGCTTTGCAGCAGCAGCGGGGACGCAGCAGAGTCTTCACTCGGGTCCCCAGCGGTCCCGTCACTCTCCGCGCTCTCTAGGCGCACCGGTGTCGGCGTAGAGGGCCGCAAAAAGCGACCTCGTGAGTCGCGGTCCGGCAAACGAGCGGAAGCTCCGCCCGCCACCGCACGACCTCGCCCCCTCTGTGAGGTTGCAATTTTTGCAGCCGACAGGTCCTCCTCGCTAGAGGAGAGCCCCATCGACCCCAAATCCTCACTGTGTGGGCGCTTCCTCAAAAATTCGGGGTTGCGCCCGCGCGTGTCCTGATCGGACAGTTGGTCCTCTCCAGGACCTGAGCCTCCTCGGCTCTTGTTGCCATCAATGACGGCAAGCGGTGCTTTTTCTGCGTCGCACAGTCGCTCCAGGCTAACCCGGAGCTCCTTTTCTTGCGACGCAGGTTGACGAAGGTCGGCGGTGGTCTGCCGGCCCACGAGACTAGTGGTGCCCCCCCCAGATACGATGGGGCTGCCTTCCGAAGAAGGGCGGGATTGACCCTCCTTGTGTAGGAGGGTACCCGCCTGGGGAGAATTTTTCTCATTAGTCTGTACCATTTTCCTTGTTCCTTTTTAAGGGTGAGGTCCCTTTTCGCCGCGCTAACGACCGGATCCCCTCCGGCCATTCATCCCCTCGGCACGCTAGACCTTGGGATTGGGGTAATTTTTTAGAGAGGTTGTCTTCCTCGCGGCCCAGACCTCAGTGGCCTGGACCCCCGGTCCAGAACTCAGGATTACGGGGTGGCCGACGGCTGGGCAGAACCAACCGCCGCCCCGGCGTCCCCACGCTGCCGCCGGATGCCGGACAGACGCAGCGCGGGCATGGGACACCTTCTACCACCCACGCTCGTGGGTGCAGCGGCGCAAAACCGCCCCTTCCCAGCCCACGCCCACTCACCTTCCTCTGTAAGCAGAGGGGGAGTAGACGTATGACTCCATCTATAGCCAGGTTCCCTTCACCGACCATCAAAGATGATCGGTGATTGGAACCATGACCCTTCCCCGTGTGTTGAAGATTAGCCGCCAACCCCAATTGTCCCCCAGAACCTGATGGGCAATTGGAACCGACGTTGCCCAGGGTGCGCCACGAGGAGGCTCTTCAACATGCACCCCAACCTAACCTTTTTTTTTTTTTTTTTTTTTTGTTTGCGCTGGGAAAAAATGCGTTACGCATACCCTCCCATCGGGGGATGGGGGGCTATGTGGGACTCCCCGGGTCTGGGACCCGGTATACCCACTAAAATAACCCAGCGGCACTCCCGCTTCGTCTTAGTGGTGGGGGACTGGGAATCCGGCACAGCCTTTACGTCCAGTCCACCGCCGACGATTGCCCGCAACGCGAGCCCCTCACACCCCCCCCGTGGGGAGGGGGACGGGCCCGGGAGTGACCGACGAAGGTGGTGACGGGTGCAATGCGGGCGGAGGCGCCCCCGCGCCTGTCGCCCGCCCGTCGCCACCACGAGGAGGGGGAGGACGGCGCCCTCTCCGACCCCTTCTTCGTCTGCGGAGCGGCGCAGCGAGAGGATCGTCCTCCCGCGCGCGCTCCGCCTCCTCCTTTCGCGACATCACGTCCTCGCAAAAGGAGGCAACCGCTGTCCAGGCCCCCTCGGTCCCCAGCATGGCGTTCATCACGCCGGGAAGCGAGAGGTCCTGACCGATCACAGCGGTCAGACCGCGGCGCTGCTCGGACCAAGCCGGGCACACCTCGAGGGTGTGCTGCGCCGTGTCCTCCGCCGCGCCGCAGTCGTGGCACGCCGGGGACTCCTCCCTCCCGATCCGGTGCAGGTGCGATCCGAAACAGCCATGGCCGGACAACACCTGCACCAGACGGAAGGAGAGGAAACCGTGGGACCGCTCGAGCCAGTCCCGTAGGACCGGACCGAGCGCGTCCAACGTCCGGCGGCCAAAGGCGGCGGCAGCGAGGTCCTCCGTCCAATGGAGGACGATGGCGTCCTTCGCCTCCCGCCGCACGGCCTCCCGCTCTTCCGCGACGGGGTGCTCCCCGAGCGCCTTCCGACGCGCCGTCCACTCGTACACTCTGGCGAGCACCCAAGCCTCCAACTCCCAAGGAGGGGTGCCGGCCAGAGCGCACGCCGCCGAAAAGCCCACCGAGCGGTAGGCCCTCGCCACCCGCTGTGCAATGGCTCTTTGGGGCCTGCGGATGGCGGTCGCATTCTCCCTCCTGTGGAGGGAGTCCGCCCAGATGGGAGCCCCGTACAGGGCCATGCTCCGCAGGATGCCGGCATAGAGGCGCCGGCATTTCGCCTTGGGCCCCCCCAGGTTCGGGAGGAGCCACGAGAGGGCGTCCGCGGCCTTCAGCAGGCGCGTCGACAGCCCGCTGAAATGCGGGCCGAAGCGCCACCTGTCGTCCAGCACCAGGCCCAGATACTTCATCCGGGCCTGGACCTCTATCCTGACGCCCCCTACGACGATGTGGGCATCGGGTGGGCAGCCCTGCCGAGGCCCGCGAAAGAACACGGCCTCGGTCTTGTTCAGCGCCACCCTCAATCCCAGGCGGCGGATCCTCTCCGCAACCAAGGATCCGCCAGCCGAGGCCAGACAGGCCGCGTCTGTAAAGTTCCTCCCCCGGGCGGTGAGGAGAGTGTCATCCGCGTAGCAGATGACACTCGTGCCCTGGAGGAGGCCTCCCCGCAGGAGCCAATCGAACCCGATGTTCCACAGGGGGGGCCCTAGTACCGACCCCTGCGGAACACCGGACTCTGCGCCGTACCGCCTCAACGTGGCCGTCTTGTCCACGAGAAGGACCTCTCGGTCCTCCAGGTAGCTGGCCAGGACGTCCCGCAGGTATTGGGGCACTCCGTGATACCGGAGCGCCTCCAATATCGTCGAGTGGGGGACGGAGTTGAAGGCGTTTGCAATGTCGAATGACACCGCCAGCACTCCGTCTCCCGCCTCCACCGCCTCCTTTACCTGGCCCTTGAGTAGGGCCAGCGCATCGATCGTCGAACGCCCTCGACGAAAACCGAATTGGGCGTCCGACAGGTCCGGCCCTACCCCCCGCAAATGGCTATCAAGCCGGGTGGCGATAATCCCCTCGAACAGTTTACCGACCTCATCGAGCAGAACGATGGGCCGGTATGACGAGGGGGAGTCCACCGGGCGTCCGTCCTTTCGGAGGAGGCACAGCTGCCCCTCCTTCCACAGTTTCGGGAACCTCCCAGTCGTAAAGCACGCGCTGAAGAGGTCCCGAAACCTCTCCTCCATTTGGGAGGCGGCGATCGCCACCACCCGTGCGGGGACGCCGTCCGGCCCGGGGGCCGTCTTCTTTGCGCGGAGGCTGAGCACCCCCGCGTAGAGCTCCGCCGCCGTCACCGGGGGAATCTCCTCGTCCGGCGGGGCCGCCCCTTGCGGGGGATCCATCGCTGGTGGGGCGAAGTCGGTCCTGCACGGAAACAGGGACCGGACCACCCCATCCAGCAACGCTGGCTCGAGGGTCTCCGTCAGTGGGGGACCATAGGGGCGAAGCTGGCTCCGCGCCGCCTTATATGGCCTCCCATAAGGGTCCCGGTCGAGACCCTCCAGCATCTCAGCCCTCGCCGAGTCTTGCGCAGCGCCCATTGCAGACTTGAGGACCAGCGTCGCCTCTCGATAGGAGGCGTATAGGCGGTCCTCTTCTGCCCGGACTCGGTTCTGGGCGCTGCGCCTTCGGCTCCGCGCGTAGGCCCTTCTGGCCGCCACGCAGTCGGCCCGGAGCCCCGCCAGCTCCCCCGTCCACCAATAGACGGCACGGCGGGGAGGCGGACGGCGAGACCGAGGCATGCTGTAGTCGCACACCTCGGTCAAGGACTCCCTGAGCCGGACCGCTGCGGCGTCCACGTCTGGGACCTCGACAGGGGGCGACAGCCAGTCCTGGAGGAAGGCCGCCTCCTCGGCTGCCTCCCGGTCCAGGCGGGTGAGTGTCCACCGCGGGAAGGGAGATTGCCCAGCGCGGGCCGTCCCCCCCCCCTGGGCGGAGATGTCGAGAGCGCGCACGCGATGTTTTGAGTTCGAAACTGCTCCGTATCAAAATTAACTAAAAAATAGTAAAAGTGACTTTTTGTTGGTTTTTCCTCACTAAATTCGTATAAATAAGCACCATCAATAAGTGGAAGTGTTATCTCCAAAAATAAACATTTATATCCAATATAAAAATAAAAACTGTCATAAACATAAAGAAAAATTAAAATAACAACAGTGACAATTATCGGAAATATAGTGCAGTGACTTACAAAATAGTGACTTTGAATACTGAGTAAATTTAACATGAAATAAACATCAAAAAACAAGACCAAAAATCTTAAGTGAACCAAGAAAGTGACCAAAACTGTAATAAATAACGGTATCATCAACATAATAGTGTTCTAAACTAACTCATAACCAATCTTCAATAAACAAAACACAAAGAAAGTGCATAAGAGTGTATAAACTTATAACTTTTAAAAAGTGACCAAAGTGCTCGACATTGCAAATCATTCCAATCAAATGAGTCATATTTAACCGCTCCGCTCATTTAAATATTATATCCGTTCGATGCCGTCCCAAATTTCACTAAGTTTAATTAAGTAAAGTTGGTCCAGTGGCATTAAGTGAGGCAACTATAATCAACTGAACTCAAGTTCGATCCTCACGACAAGGGGATTCTTTTTGTGATTTCTCAAGTTCTGTATTTCTACAAAAAATAACGTTCACCGTCCTCTACAGTTACTAAGTACATAACGTAACAATAGAGGGCGCCACGACAGCTTAGAATAAAAATGGACTTCGGCAGCAATAACATAACCTACCGTAATAAACCAAGAAGAACAAGCTCCTTAACTGACCTGTCTGACGTTATAAATAATAGCGAGAAAACCATATTGGATACAACGATGATGAGCATTCCGGACAGCTTCCATGACACCTCTGAAGAAAATCGTGAGTTAATAAATGAAATTAAAACCCTTAAGCAGCAATTACTTAGCGCACATCAAGAGATCGACAACTTAAACATAGAAAACCTCCGTCTTAAAACAGATTTACAAAATATGATTTCGACTGTTAACGCCTACAAAAAAATTTGCTCAACGCCTGAGAAAAAAGCTACAGCAACACCACGCCTAAGTAAAAGACCACGCCAAGTTAATTCACCACATGAACTAAACACTAGGCGCACATCCCTGATACCTAACTATGCGACCTGCAAACAAAACAAAGGAACACAAACTGATAATAGTACTAATCAGACAGTACACAAGGGCAGAGGGTCATCAGCTTCTGTACCGCCGACTAGTCCTGTAATAACAAAAACTGTAATGTCGAACCCTAAAACAAAGAATAAACTATTTATCTTAAGTAGTTACAAACATAACAGTTCTTTGTCCTCCTTACACGAAAACTTCTCACAATATTTTGACTACTGTCACTACATCATGCGTAATGGTACCATAAAACAATTATTGAGCGGCATTGAAGAAAGATTAAAAAGTTTCACGTTAAGCGACTACTGCCTTATTTTCATCGGAGAAAATCACATAATCTCAAATGAAAACAACTACGTCGACATAGTAAAGTTACTAAATGAGTCCCTTAGTAAAATTACGCACACAAATGTAGTGATTTGTCTTCCTACATATAGAACAGGATCACTTATTTATAACTTCAAAGTTGAGATGTTTAACAACCTCCTCCACCTAGACAACCAAAGCCATAAATTCGCATATATCTTTGACAGCAATCGTGATCTAACACTCGACATGTTCTCGTACTCTACGGGTAGAATCAATAAGTACGGAATGAAAAATATATACGACAATATAATGAGTAACATTCGAATTGATCTAAACATATTTTGTAAGACAAATGGACTGACAAATAACAACAGCAGGCAAGAATGTGACAAGAACTTAACGACTCCTATTGATGACGAACTCAATTCAAGCCTGAAAGAAAACCCTGACTTTTTTCGTGTATAATAGTATACATATTCTTCATCAAAACATTGCTGGGCTCTTGAATAAAAGCGATACGCTAACAGTATATTTAGAAGAACTAGAAAATAGTAGAAGACGAATCGATACCATAAGCATAACTGAACATTTCATGACACCTGAACAAGAGAAATGCTGTTTAAATATATTTCATCAAAATGTTTGTGGCATTAGTAATAAAAAGATTGAGCTCGAATTGTACATTGTAACCACGGGTCTTCGTGTGGACTACCTATGCATAACGGAACATTTCTTAAATGCACAATCTGCTGCAGTGTTTAATTTTTCCAATTATAATTTGGTTTCATACAACACAAGATCCAAGAAGAAAAGGGGAGGTAGCCTGATCTTAGCACAAGCAGATAAAGAATATGAAGACATTGATTTCGTAAAAAAATTGTATAGATTAGACAGCTTTGAAATATGTGGCGTTAAAGATCTTGAAACTGGATTAAATCTGTGTTGTTGCTATAGAAGTCCTTATGATAAAAATTTTGATGCATTTATATGTAACTTAGAAAAATTGTTGGAACATTTCATTAACAAGAAGTGTATCATATGTGGTGATTTTAATATTGACGTACTCGTTGAAAGTAAAAGATCTGCTGCATTCTTAAGTATTCTGACATGTTATAATTTTCGGTACCTAATAAAGACTCCCACTTTTATTCGAAGCAATGCTTATTCATGTTTAGACAATATAATCACAAATCTTCCTGATGCAGACATAGATCAGTGTTCTGTTGATCACAATGGTTTGGCAGACGGTCATGCTGGACTATTCTGTAATGTATTTCTTGAGAAAATCAATAGGAAATCTAAAAGCTCTGAACAAACTATAATAACAAAAAAAAGAATATTTAATCATAAAAATAGTGCCGCCTTTAAGAATTATATTTGTAATAAAAATTGGACCAATATAGGAATAAACAGCTTTATAAATAGCCTGGGTAAAGCATTCCAGCTTTGTTATCCAAAGAAGCTCATTAAAATAAATCCTTCTAAAAACACAACAATAAAGTGGATTACAAGGGGGATTAAAGTTTCAAGTAAGATGAAAAGAGTACTATGTTCAGGTGCGTTAAATAATACCAGCCTTATAAAATATAAAAACAATTATATTAGAATTTATAGAAGAGTCATCCAACAAGCCAAAAAGAAGGCCATTATAAACAAATTAAATACCGCAACAAATATAACTAAACAGACGTGGAAACTAGTAAACGAAAGTACAAATAAAATAAAAAATAGGCAAAGTAGGACTCTTAACATAAAAGTAAACGATAAATTGATAAGTGATCCCCAGCAAGTCGCCGATTATTTCATTGACAGTTTTGTGTTTAAAACGTCTTTGGATAGCAATGAAAAGGAAAGGGCAAAGGTTTTTCTATCAAACACTACAAATAGAGTAGAAAGTGATTTAATTTTCTGTCCAACAACGCCGTTTGAAATCGCCAAGATAGTTAGTAAAATGGCCAATAAAAAATCTTGCGGTTATGATGACTTACCAATTTCAATTCTAAAGGATAATATAGACCTTCTGGCAGTCCCTTTATCTGTATTTTTTAATAAATGTTTTGAAGAAGCGGTATTTCCAGACCAGTTTAAATTGGCTAAAGTAATTCCAATATTTAAAAAAGGCTCTAAGACTGATCCGAAAAACTACCGACCCATATCCCTTTTGCCAACTTTATCAAAAGTATTTGAAAAAATAATTAAGCATAGACTGATGATTCATTTAAATATGAACAATATAATTAATTTAAGGCAATTTGGATACCAGAAAGGTGTAGGTTGCTCAGATGCAATAAACACTCTCATTAATGACATAATGAATAAAATAAATGACAAATTGAAAGTAGCTGGCTTATTCATCGACCTCAGCTCCGCTTTTGATACAATTGATTATGATTTATTAATAACTAAACTTGAATATTATGGTGTCAGAGGCAAAGCTTTACTACTTATGAAGTCCTACCTTAAAAATAGACGAATGTTTGTTGAAGTTAAAAGCATCGATGAAAATAATCACGAAGTTGTTCACACGTCTAGGATTACAAATATTCAACGTGGTGTTCCCCAAGGCTCAATTCTAGGACCAATACTTTTCATTATATTCACAAATGACCTGTTAAACTTTATGCATAACGTTCAACCCGATGTAAAACTCGTTGTCTTTGCAGATGATACGAATATAATAATTGGGGCAAATGACTTACAAGAATTGAGCAAAACTATAAACAAATGCCTCGAAAATCTCTGCGATTGGTTTTCAGCAAATAGCCTTTTACTAAATACTAGTAAAACAAACATAATTTTATTTAAGGCTACTACTCGCAATACTGACGATTTAGACGTATATATTAAAGGGGACAAGATTAAATTAGTTGACACAGCGAAGTTCTTAGGGATTATCATAGACGTTAATTTAAACTGGAAACAGGAGCTAGGCGCAATTGACTCTTCCATTTCATCAGCATGCTATGCCCTCAGGAGCCTGAGAGATACTTTGGGTCTTAAGCAACTGAAGGCTATATATTATGCAATGGTAGAATCTAGATTAAGATACAGTATCATGCTTTGGGGTAACAGCTACAGTTATAACTGTCAGAAGGCGTTTGTCTTACAGAAACGTGCTATCAGGACTATTGTAAGAATCTCACAAAGAGACTCATGCAGAGACTATTTTAAAAAACTGCAAATATTAACCGTACCAAGTTTGTATATTTTAGTTATACTAACGCACCTTGCTAAGTACATTCATCAATATGAATCACAAGATGAACGTAAGACACGAGAAAGTACAAGAAGGAAGGAGCTTAAACACAAGATATCACCAAATATACGTATAGTTAAGCATTGCTCCGGGTATCAAGCAGTGGAATTGTTTAATAGGTTACCAACAAATTTAAAGTTATCAATTTACAGCCCTCATTTATTTAAAAACAAATTGAAATCCTTCTTGTTGGAAAAATGTTTTTACTCTGTGTCGGATTTTATGTCAAATAACTTGTAAGCAACTCAAGTAACTCGTAATAAACTATATTAATTATTAAATTGATTTTGACTTGGACTTTTATTGTATGACTTGGCTTACCATCTGACATAACGTTTGACAATTTTGCATTATAATTTGACATTACTTTGACATTGAATTTATTTTAATTATTATTTGTAGACATGTTAACATTTATTTGATTGATTATTTTGTTTTAGCTTTAAGATGTACTTGTTTTTGCCCGTGAATTGTTAACTGTCACTTTACTATTTAAGTACTTACCTAATGTTCGACACAATGTAAATTGTTTGAATAAATAAATGATGATGATGTCGAACCGCACATATCGGTGGTCCGACAAGGTCTCCGCCATCTCTACCCGCCAGTTGACGACGCGGGCGGCTAGCGCGGGGGTGGCAAACGAGACGTCCACCACCGACCCGCCCTGTTGCCGCACACACGTGTGGACCGTCCCCCTGTTGAGGAGGGACACACCGCAAGAGGCCGCCCAAAACTGGACGGCGCGCCCCCGGACGTTGCATCCGGCGGCCGGGTTGCCCCAGGCCACCGACTTGGCGTTCAGGTCGCCCAACACCACGACCTGGCGCGGCGCCGCCCTCCCGACGACTGCGGTGAGGATCTCTAGGAAATCCTCAAAGTCCGAGAGAGGGCGGTTTGGGGAGAAATAGACCCCCACCAGGGCCATGTCTCCCCACGCGGCGGCCACGTATCCCGGTCCCCTCTCTAAGAGCGAGAGGGGAGGGGAGTCTGTGGAAGACCGCGTCACCATTGCCACCGAGCCGTCCCGGTCGCCCAGCCAACTGCCAGGGACCGAGTAGGGTTCGGCGACCACCGCCAAGTCCACCAACCACTCAGCCATGGTCTGCATCAGCAGATCCTGGGCTGCCCTGCAGTGGTTGGTGTTCGCCTGAAGGATGCGATGTTCGACCCTATCCATCACTCGGACATCGCACCCTCCTCCGCAGCCGCCGCAGGAACGACGGCGCCAGCGGCAGCGGCAGCAGGCCCGGTCGGCACCTGCGCTTTTCCCCGCGTTGGGGGAGGATTACAATTCCTCCCCTTCATTACGTGGCCTGCCGGGCGGCCACTGGCGGCACACACCGCGCAGTGCGGCGTGGCGGCCTCGCACGAGACGGTTTTGTGGCCGTCCCTGCCACAGCGGTAGCACGCGTCCGACCTGTCCACTGCGGACGGACACTGGAGCCGTATGTGTCCGATGCCGAAGCACCGGAAACACCGCAGCGGCCGGTCCTCGAGAGCCCGGACCGCGGCCGAGCTGAACCCGACTGTGAGCCGTCCCTTGGCAAGGACGGCTTTGGCAGCGGCGACCGGGCACTCGAGGCGAATCGTGCCCATGCCACCACGGCCGGGCCTAATGTCCCGGCCTTGGACCGCCGCGGTGCCGCAGCCCCCTATCGCTGCGACCGCCGCCACCACCTCCTCCTTGGTGACGGAGTCGTCCAGGTCCGTCACCTCAATGGTCGCCGACTTGACTGGCCGGGCCACCTTTGCCGAGTCCGCTATGACCTCCTGCAGCTTGGCTGCGAAGAGGTCTGCGTGGGCACTCCCCTCGGTCCCGGGGAACTCGAAAATTCGAGCCCCGGCTTGGGTCCGCCGGCAGGAAACGCTGCCGATCCCCAGCTGGGAAGGGTCGGCATTGGCACGCGCCCGCACCAAAACGGACGCGTACGTCTCCCCTCGCTCCGCAGCCTCCGCGGTGAGCGTCACCACGACGGCCGCGGTTCTAGGGGGGACTAGCCTCTTCTTCCCCTTCCCCTTCGGCTTTCCCTTGCCGGTCGTCTGCGACTGGCTGGGAGCGGTGGCGGCGGGGACGGCAGGGACGGCCGACGCCGACTTCTTCCCCTTGCCCTTCCCCTTGCCCTTCCCCTTGCCCTTGCGGGCTACTTCCGTCCACTCGTTGGACGGGGTGGTGGACGGGAGAAGGGCATCCTCCGCTGTCGAGGTGGACGGCTCCGGCTCGGACCGCCTCTTATCCGCCGCAAGTGGTGGTCGGAGGCGTTTCTCCGGCAGGAGCCGGTCCTCTATCCCTGCCAAGCAGGACCTCGTGAAGGCCCTCTCCTCCATTACGACCTTGCGGATGATGTCCTCAAGGTTGGAAGAGGGGCCCTCTGCCGCAGGGCTTCGGTCTGGCAGGCTGCTCGTTTTGGCCTGCTGTGGCCGGGCCGTGGCTTCGGCCAGCCTCTGGTGAAGCTGGCTGTTCTCAGACTGCAGGCGATCTATTCTCGCCTGCAGTTGCCGCGTCTCGTCGCTGGTCGTCCGCTGCACCAGCTCAGCGACGACACCACGCATGCTCGCAGCCCTGCACTTGAGGGCCTTCTGCAGCGTGCCCTTCAGGTTGGAGGACTTAGAGGCGACCTCCTTGATCTCCTCCTCGTCCTCTTCCGCCATTCTCTGCAGCTCGGCCAGAGAATGGTCGGCGTATACAACGCGGGACGCACCGTACCCAGACCTGGCCCGAGCGATGTGCGCACGTTGCTCCTTCGCGACAATCCGCTCCTCCAGCTCTTGCTGGAGCTGCGCTCGCCGGGCCAGGTCCAACTGGCGTTGGGCGTCCGCGAGCCCAACGACATGGGTGTCCGAAGCCACCGTCGGCTTTTTGGCCTTTGACGCCCTCTTCGGCTTCGACCCCGAGGCCGAGGAGCCTTCGGACCCACCGCTCAGGTGGACCCGCTTCCGCGACCGAGAGTCGTCCAAGTCCGACACACTAATAAGTGAGTCGTTGTCGGACGACTCGTCGACCCCTACAAAGAAGCCAGCCGCAGACGGCGCGCGGCTGGATTCTGACGCCGAAGCGTCGGGGTGGCCCTGAGAAGGGCCGTTTGGTTGGCCCTGAGAAGGGCCGTTTGGTTGGCCCTGAGAAGGGCCGTTTGGTTGGCCCTGAGAAGGGCCTTTGGATTTTAAAAAAAACGCCCGAAGGCGTCGCGCGGTGGTGGTGGCATAGCCTCCGCAGGTTCGCACTCGCACGGCAATAAAATAGTGTGCGATCGCACAGCGCACTTTGGCCAACCCAGTCTGCCACTCCGTTACGGTGGTCAGAGCTGGGCTGTTTCCAGGGGACACGACGAGGACGTAAGCGCTGTGGGGGGGTCCCCCACCCCAACCTAACCTAACCTAACCTTTTTTTTTTTTTTTTTTTTTTGCGCTGGGAAAAAATGCGTTACGCATACCCACCCATCGGGGGATGGGGGGCTATGTGGGACTCCCCGGGTCTGGGACCCGGTATACCCACTAAAATAACCCAGCGGCACTCCCGCTTCGTCTTAGTGGTGGGGGACTGGGAATCCGGCACAGCCTTTACGTCCAGTCCACCGCCGACGATTGCCCGCAACGCGAGCCCCTCACACCCCCCCCGTGGGGAGGGGGACGGGCCCGGGAGTGACCGACGAAGGTGGTGACGGGTGCAATGCGGGCGGAGGCGCCCCCGCGCCTGTCGCCCGCCCGTCGCCACCACGAGGAGGGGGAGGACGGCGCCCTCTCCGACCCCTTCTTCGTCTGCGGAGCGGCGCAGCGAGAGGATCGTCCTCCCGCGCGCGCTCCGCCTCCTCCTTTCGCGACATCACGTCCTCGCAAAAGGAGGCAACCGCTGTCCAGGCCCCCTCGCTCCCCAGCATGGCGTTTATCACGCCGGGAAGCGAGAGGTCCTGACCGATCACCGCGGTCAGACCGCGGCGCTGCTCGGACCAAGCCGGGCACACCTCGAGGGTGTGCTGCGCCGTGTCCTCCGCCGCGCCGCAGTCGTGGCACGCCGGGGACTCCTCCCTCCCGATCCGGTGCAGGTGCGATCCGAAACAGCCATGGCCGGACAACACCTGCACCAGACGGAAGGAGAGGAAACCGTGGGACCGCTCGAGCCAGTCCCGTAGGACCGGACCGAGCGCGTCCAACGTCCGGCGGCCAAAGGCGGCGGCAGCGAGGTCCTCCGTCCAATGGAGGACGATGGCGTCCTTCGCCTCCCGCCGCACGGCCTCCCGCTCTTCCGCGACGGGGTGCTCCCCGAGCGCCTTCCGACGCGCCGTCCACTCGTACACTCTGGCGAGCACCCAAGCCTCCAACTCCCAAGGAGGGGTGCCGGCCAGAGCGCACGCCGCCGAAAAGCCCACCGAGCGGTAGGCCCTCGCCACCCGCTGTGCAATGGCTCTTTGGGGCCTGCGGATGGCGGTCGCATTCTCCCTCCTGTGGAGGGAGTCCGCCCAGATGGGAGCCCCGTACAGGGCCATGCTCCGCAGGATGCCGGCATAGAGGCGCCGGCATTTCGCCTTGGGCCCCCCCAGGTTCGGGAGGAGCCACGAGAGGGCGTCCGCGGCCTTCAGCAGGCGCGTCGACAGCCCGCTGAAATGCGGGCCGAAGCGCCACCTGTCGTCCAGCACCAGGCCCAGATACTTCATCCGGGCCTGGACCTCTATCCGGACGCCCCCTACGACGATGTGGGCATCGGGTGGGCAGCGCTGCCGAGGCCCGCGAAAGAACACGGCCTCGGTCTTGTTCAGCGCCACCCTCAATCCCAGGTGGCGGATCCTCTCCGCCACCAAGGATCCGCCAGCCGAGGCCAGACAGGCCGCGTCTGTAAAGTTCCTCCCCCGGGCGGTGAGGAGAGTGTCATCCGCGTAGCAGATGACACTCGTGCCCTGGAGGAGGCCTCCCCGCAGGAGCCAATCGAACCCGATGTTCCACAGGGGGGGCCCTAGTACCGACCCCTGCGGAACACCGGACTCTGCGCCGTACCGCCTCAACGTGGCCGTCTTGTCCACGAGAAGGACCTCTCGGTCCTCCAGGTAGCTGGCCAGGACGTCCCGCAGGTATTGGGGCACTCCGTGATACCGGAGCGCCTCCAATATCGTCGAGTGGGGGACGGAGTTGAAGGCGTTTGCAATGTCGAATGACACCGCCAGCACTCCGTCCCCCGCCTCCACCGCCTCCTTTACCTGGCCCTTGAGTAGGGCCAGCGCATCGATCGTCGAACGCCCTCGACGAAAACCGAATTGGGCGTCCGACAGGTCCGGCCCTACCCCCCGCAAATGGCTATCAAGCCGGGTGGCGATAATCCCCTCGAACAGTTTACCGACCTCATCGAGCAGAACGATGGGCCGGTATGACGAGGGGGAGTCCACCGGGCGTCCGTCCTTTCGGAGGAGGCACAGCTGCCCCTCCTTCCACAGTTTCGGGAACCTCCCAGCCGTAAAGCACGCGCTGAAGAGGTCCCGAAACCTCTCCTCCATTTGGGAGGCGGCGATCGCCACCACCCGTGCGGGGACGCCGTCCGGCCCGGGGGCCGTCTTCTTTGCGCGGAGGCTGAGCACCCCCGCGTAGAGCTCCGCCGCCGTCACCGGGGGAATCTCCTCGTCCGGCGGGGCCGCCCCTTGCGGGGGATCCATCGCTGGTGGGGCGAAGTCGGTCCTGCACGGAAACAGGGACCGGACCACCCCATCCAGCAACGCTGGCTCGAGGGTCTCCGTCAGTGGGGGACCATAGGGGCGAAGCTGGCTCCGCGCCGCCTTATATGGCCTCCCATAAGGGTCCCGGTCGAGACCGTCCAGCATCTCAGCCCTCGCCGAGTCTTGCGCAGCGCCCATTGCAGACTTGAGGACCAGCGTCGCCTCTCGATAGGAGGCGTATAGGCGGTCCTCTTCTGCCCGGACTCGGTTCTGGGCGCTGCGCCTTCGGCTCCGCGCGTAGGCCCTTCTGGCCGCCACGCAGTCGGCCCGGAGCCCCGCCAGCTCCCCCGTCCACCAATAGACGGCACGACGGGGAGGCGGACGGCGAGACCGAGGCATGCTGTAGTCGCACACCTCGGTCAAGGACTCCCTGAGCCGGACCGCTGCGGCGTCCACGTCTGGGACCTCGACAGGGGGCGACAGCCAGTCCTGGAGGAAGGCCGCCTCCTCGGCTGCCTCCCGGTCCAGGCGGGTGAGTGTCCACCGCGGGAAGGGAGATTGCCCAGCGCGGGCCGTCCCCCCCCCCTGGGCGGAGATGTCGAACCGCACATATCGGTGGTCCGACAAGGTCTCCGCCATCTCTACCCGCCAGTTGACGACGCGGGCGGCTAGCGCGGGGGTGGCAAACGAGACGTCCACCACCGACCCGCCCTGTTGCCGCACACACGTGTGGACCGTCCCCCTGTTGAGGAGGGACACACCGCAAGAGGCCGCCCAAAACTGGACGGCGCGCCCCCGGACGTTGCATCCGGCGGCCGGGTTGCCCCAGGCCACCGACTTGGCGTTCAGGTCGCCCAACACCACGACCTGGCGCGGCGCCGCCCTCCCGACGACTGCGGTGAGGATCTCTAGGAAATCCTCAAAGTCCGAGAGAGGGCGGTTTGGGGAGAAATAGACCCCCACCAGGGCCATGTCTCCCCACGCGGCGGCCACGTATCCCGGTCCCCTCTCTAAGAGCGAGAGGGGAGGGGAGTCTGTGGAAGACCGCGTCACCATTGCCACCGAGCCGTCCCGGTCGCCCAGCCAACTGCCAGGGACCGAGTAGGGTTCGGCGACCACCGCCAAGTCCACCAACCACTCAGCCATGGTCTGCATCAGCAGATCCTGGGCTGCCCTGCAGTGGTTGGTGTTCGCCTGAAGGATGCGATGTTCGACCCTATCCATCACTCGGACATCGCACCCTCCTCCGCAGCCGCCGCAGGAACGACGGCGCCAGCGGCAGCGGCAGCAGGCCCGGTCGGCACCTGCGCTTTTCCCCGCGTTGGGGGAGGATTACAATTCCTCCCCTTCATTACGTGGCCTGCCGGGCGGCCACTGGCGGCACACACCGCGCAGTGCGGCGTGGCGGCCTCGCACGAGACGGTTTTGTGGCCGTCCCTGCCACAGCGGTAGCACGCGTCCGACCTGTCCACTGCGGACGGACACTGGAGCCGTATGTGTCCGATGCCGAAGCACCGGAAACACCGCAGCGGCCGGTCCTCGAGAGCCCGGACCGCGGCCGAGCTGAACCCGACTGTGAGCCGTCCCTTGGCAAGGACGGCTTTGGCAGCGGCGACCGGGCACTCGAGGCGAATCGTGCCCATGCCACCACGGCCGGGCCTAATGTCCCGGCCTTGGACCGCCGCGGTGCCGCAGCCCCCTATCGCTGCGACCGCCGCCACCACCTCCTCCTTGGTGACGGAGTCGTCCAGGTCCGTCACCTCAATGGTCGCCGACTTGACTGGCCGGGCCACCTTTGCCGAGTCCGCTATGACCTCCTGCAGCTTGGCTGCGAAGAGGTCTGCGTGGGCACTCCCCTCGGCCCCGGGGAACTCGAAAATTCGAGCCCCGGCTTGGGTCCGCCGGCAGGAAACGCTGCCGATCCCCAGCTGGGAAGGGTCGGCATTGGCACGCGCCCGCACCAAAACGGACGCGTACGTCTCCCCTCGCTCCGCAGCCTCCGCGGTGAGCGTCACCACGACGGCCGCGGTTCTAGGGGGGACTAGCCTCTTCTTCCCCTTCCCCTTCGGCTTTCCCTTGCCGGTCGTCTGCGACTGGCTGGGAGCGGTGGCGGCGGGGACGGCAGGGACGGCCGACGCCGACTTCTTCCCCTTGCCCTTCCCCTTGCCTTTCCCCTTGCCCTTGCGGGCTACTTCCGTCCACTCGTTGGACGGGGTGGTGGACGGGAGAAGGGCATCCTCCGCTGTCGAGGTGGACGGCTCCGGCTCGGACCGCCTCTTATCCGCCGCGAGTGGTGGTCGGAGGCGTTTCTCCGGCAGGAGCCGGTCCTCTATCCCTGCCAAGCAGGACCTCGTGAAGGCCCTCTCCTCCATTACGACCTTGCGGATGATGTCCTCAAGGTTGGAAGAGGGGCCCTCTGCCGCAGGGCTTCGGTCTGGCAGGCTGCTCGTTTTGGCCTGCTGTGGCCGGGCCGTGGCTTCGGCCAGCCTCTGGTGAAGCTGGCTGTTCTCAGACTGCAGGCGATCTATTCTCGCCTGCAGTTGCCGCGTCTCGTCGCTGGTCGTCCGCTGCACCAGCTCAGCGACGACACCACGCATGCTCGCAGCCCTGCACTTGAGGGCCTTCTGCAGCGTGCCCTTCAGGTTGGAGGACTTAGAGGCGACCTCCTTGATCTCCTCCTCGTCCTCTTCCGCCATTCTCTGCAGCTCGGCCAGAGAATGGTCGGCGTATACAACGCGGGACGCACCGTACCCAGACCTGGCCCGAGCGATGTGCGCACGTTGCTCCTTCGCGACAATCCGCTCCTCCAGCTCTTGCTGGAGCTGCGCTCGCCGGGCCAGGTCCAACTGGCGTTGGGCGTCCGCGAGCCCAACGACATGGGTGTCCGAAGCCACCGTCGGCTTTTTGGCCTTTGACGCCCTCTTCGGCTTCGACCCCGAGGTCGAGGAGCCTTCGGACCCACCGCTCAGGTGGACCCGCTTCCGCGACCGAGAGTCGTCCAAGTCCGACACACTAATAAGTGAGTCGTTGTCGGACGACTCGTCGACCCCTACAAAGAAGCCAGCCGCAGACGGCGCGCGGCTGGATTCTGACGCCGAAGCGTCGGGGTGGCCCTGAGAAGGGCCGTTTGGTTGGCCCTGAGAAGGGCCGTTTGGT
This sequence comes from Globia sparganii, assembly GCA_949316385.1. NCBI lineage: Eukaryota > Metazoa > Arthropoda > Insecta > Lepidoptera > Noctuidae > Globia > Globia sparganii. The sequence goes on from OX438660.1 coordinate 89,010, forward strand.
TGGCCCTGAGAAGGGCCGTTTGGTTGGCCCTGAGAAGGGCCTTTGGATTTTAAAAAACGCCCGAAGGCGTCGCGCGGTGGTGGTGGCATAGCCTCCGCAGGTTCGCACTCGCACGGCAATAAAATAGTGTGCGATCGCACAGCGCACTTTGGCCAACCCAGTCTGCCACTCCGTTACGGTGGTCAGAGCTGGGCTGTTTCCAGGGGACACGACGAGGACGTAAGCGCTGTGGGGGGGTCCCCCAAAACCTAACCTAACCTAACCTAACCTAACCTTTTTTTTTTTTTTTTTTTTTTTTTTTCCGCTGAGAAATGCTATTACGCATGCCCGCTCGTGGGGGACGAGACGGGGTATGTGGGACTCCCTGTCGGAATGACAGTATACCCACTAAAACTCAGCGGTGTTCCCGCATCGCCGTGATGGGAGGGTCATGGGAAACCGGTTCAACCTTTACTTCCACAACCCTCCCGGCGCATGCCCGCCTAACTGGCGGGCCCCGCGTGCCCCCCAGGTTGGGGGGCTACGGGAATGGCCGGGAACACCTGGCCATTCCCGTCCGACACTGGTGGAGGCCTGTGCAATGCAGGCAAGGGTGCCCCCACACCCGTTACCTGCTGGCCCCCACCTGGGAGGAGCCGAAGATGACGGTCATACTGACGTCTTCTTCGACCCCTCCTCCGCCTTCGGAGCGGCGCCGCGTCGGGATCGTCCTCCCGCGCGCGCTCTGCCGCCTCCTTCTGGGACATGACGTGTTCGCAGAAGGAGGCCACTGCTGCCCAGCACCTCTCGTCCCCCAGCATGGCGTTAACCAAGCCGGGTAGTGAGAGGTCCGGCCCGATCACCGCGGTGAGACTGCGGCGCGTCTCGGACCACGACGGGCACACCTCGAGGGTGTGCTGCGCCGTGTCCTCCGCCGCGCCACATTCGCGGCAGGACGGCGTCTCCTCCCGTCCGATTCGGTGCAGGTACGATCCGAAGCAACCGTGTCCGGACAGCACCTGCACTAGACGGAAGGAGAGGAACCCGTGCGACCGCTCGAGCCAGTCTCGCAAGACCGGCCCGATCGCGTCGAGGGTTCGGCGGCCGAAGGCTGCGGTGGCGAGGTCCCCCGTCCAATGGACGACGATGGCGTCCCTCGCCTCCCGCCGGACAGCCTCCCGCTCTTCCGGGGCTGGGCGTTCTCCTCTCGCCCTCCGCCCCGCCGTCCATTCATACACTCTGGCGAGCACCCACGCCTCGAGTTCCCAAGGCGGGGTGCCGGCCAGAGCGCATGCTGCCGCGAATCCCACCGTGCGGTAGGCCCGCGCGACCCGCTGGGCTATGGCCCTTTGGGGTGCCCGCAACGCGGCGGCGTTCTCCCTCCTCCGGAGGGAGTCCTCCCAGATGGGAGCCCCGTAAAGGGCCATGCTCCTCAGGATGCCGGCGTAGAGTTGCCGGCATCGCGCGCTGGGCCCCCCCAAGTTGGGCAGCAGCCACGAGAGGGCGCCTGCGGTCTTCAGCAGGCGCGACGACAGCCCGCTAAAATGCGGGCCGAAGCGCCACCTGCTGTCGAGTACAAGGCCCAGATATTTCATCTGGGCCTTCACCTCGATTCTGACGCCCTCCACGAAAATGTGGGCGTCAGGTGGGGGGCGCTGCCGAGGTCCGTGGAAGAACACGGCCTCGGTCTTGTGCAGCGCCACCGTTAAACCTAGGCGGCGGATCCTCCCTGCGACCAAGGATCCGCCCGCCGAGGCCAAGTTGGCCGCCTCCCTGAAACTCCCCCCCCGGGCGGTGAGGAGAGTGTCATCCGCATAGCAAACGACACTCGTGCCTCGGAGGAGAGTTCCCCGCAAGAGCCAATCGTAGCCGACGTTCCAGAGGAGAGGTCCTAAGACTGACCCCTGTGGAACGCCGGCTTCAGCGGCGTACCGCCGGACTTGGCCAGTCCTGTCCACCAGGACGATCGCCCGATCCTCCAGGTAGCTGGCCAGCAGACGACGCATGTGACGAGGCACTCCGTGGAATCGGAGCGCCTCTAGGATGGTGGAGTGGGGAACGGAGTTGAAGGCGTTGGCTATGTCGAATGACACAGCCAACAAACCGTCCCCCGCCTCCATCGCCTCCTTCACCTGGCCCTTAAGGCAGGCCAGCGCGTCCACCGTGGAGCGCTCAGCACGAAAACCGTACTGAGCGTCCGACAAGTCCGGCCCGATACGCCGCAAATGGCTCTTTAGGCGGCCAGCGATTATCCCCTCGAACATTTTGCCGACCTCATCGAGCAGAACGATGGGTCGGTATGCCGAGGGGGAATCCGCCGGGCGGCCCTCCTTCCGAAGGAGGCACAACTGCCCCTCCTTCCACGGTTTCGGGAACCTCCCCGACGCAAGGCATGCGCTGAAGAGGTCCCGAAACCTCTCCTCCATTTGAGTGGCGGCGATCGCCACCACTCTGGCGGGGACACCGTCGGGGCCCGGAGCCGTCTTCTTGGCGCGGATACGGAGAATAGCCGCGCCAAGTTCCGACTCCGTGACAGGAGGGGGAGCCTCCTCTTCCTCCTCAGCTGGCGGAGCTGTCCCCCGCGGAGGGTCCATCACTGGTGGGGTGAAGTTGTCCCTGCGTGGAAACAGGGACTGAACCACCCCATCCAGAAATGAGGGCTCCAGGGTCTCGGCCACGGGGGGACCAAAGGGACGCAACTTGTTGCGCGCCGCCTTGTATGGTCTCCCGTAGGGGTCGTTGTCGAGACCCTCCAGCACCTCCGCTCTCGCCGAGTCTCTGGCGGCGGCGATGGCCCTATCGAGGACCATTTTAGCCTCTACGTACACCTCGTAGAGGTGGTCCTCGTCGGCGTGGTCTCGTCGACGCCGCCGCCGGCTCCGCGTGTAGGCCCTCCTTGCCTCCACGCACGCCGCTCGAAGCTCCGCCAGCTCCGCCGACCACCAGTACACGGCCCGTTTGGGTAGTGGTCGGCGAGACCGAGGCATGCTAGAGTTGCATACCTCGGTCAGAGACTCCCTGAGGTGCCCCGCCACGGTGTCCACATCCAGGCCAGCGGAAGGCGGCGAAAGCCAGTCCTGGATGAACGCCGCCTCCCCCGCTGCCTCCCTGTCCAGGCGAGCGAGAGCCCACCGTGGGAACGGTGATCGCCCCGAGAAGGGCCGCGTCTCTCCCGGGGCGCCGGTGGAGATGTCGAACCGCACGTAGCGGTGGTCCGACATAGTCTCCACCAGGTCCACCCGCCAGTTCAGCACGCGCGCGGCCAACGCAGGGGTGGCGAAAGTGACGTCCACTATCGAGCCACCCTGCCGCCGCACGCATGTCTGGACGCTTCCTCTGTTCAAGAGGGAGAGTCCAGAGGAGGCTGCCCACATTTCCACTGCTCGCCCGCGAGGATCGGTGGCCCGGTTGCCCCAGGTCACCGACTTGGCATTCAGGTCTCCCAGTACGGAGACCTGACGCGGCGCCGCCCTGCCGATCACGGCGGCCAGGACTCCGAGATAGTTCTCGAAGTCCTGAAGAGGGCGGTTTGGGGAGAAATAGACGCCCACAAGGGCTAAGTCTCCCCACGCGGCGGCCACGTATCCCGGTCCCTTCTCTAATAGCGAGAGGGGAGGGGAGTCTGTGGAAGACCGCGCCGCTAGTGCCACCAAGCCGTCCTCGTCACCCAGCCAGCTGCCGGGGATCGAGTAGGGCTCGGAGACCACCGCTACGTTCACCAACCACTCGGCCATGACCTGCACCAACAGGTCCTGGGCCGCTCTGCAGTGGTTGGTGTTCGCCTGGAGGATGCGGTAGTCGGAAACCATTATTCCGACATCGCACCCCCCTCCTCAGCTACCGCTGCTGGAGCTACAGCGGCGGCGACGACAGCGGCGGCGGTGGTGGCAACAGGGCGAACCTGCGCCGGCACTATGCCCTTCCTCACGGGAGGCTTGCAGCTCCTGCCCGCCATCCTGTGGTCCGCGGGGCGGCCACTGGCGGCACACGCTGCGCAGCGTGGTGTGGTGGCGCGGCAAGTGGCGCTCCTGTGTCCCTCCTGCCCGCACAGGTAGCAACACTCCCCCCAGTCGGACTTGGAGGGACACGTGGCTCGGGTGTGGCCAAAGGCGAAGCACTTGAAGCAGCGCATAGGCTGGTCTTCAAACGGCCGGACCACAGCCGAGCTGAGCCCCACAAGCAGCCGTCCCTTGGTCGCAGCAAGGGCAGCCCCAGCCGCGGTAACCGGGCACTCGACGCGGATGGTGCCCATGCCGCGGCGGCCGAGCCTGATGGTTCCGCACTTCACCGCGCCAGCGTCGCAGCCTCCAGCCGCCGCAACGGCCGCCACCACATCCTCTTTGGTGACCGAGTCCTCCAAATCGGCCACCTCCAAGGCTGCGGTCTTGACGGGCCTGACGACCGTTGCCGCATCCGCTATGACCTCTTGCAACTTTGTTGCGAAGAGGTCTGCGTTTGCACCGCGCTGCTCCCCCGAGAACTCGAAAATTCGAGCCCCGGTTGCGGTTCGGCGGCACGTGATGCCGCCGATCCCCAGCCTGGTGGGATCCGCGTTGGTACGAGCCCGCCTTAGGACGGACTCGTACGTTTCACCCCGTTCCGCGGCCTCCGGGGTGATGGTCACCACGACGGCCGCGGTTTTGGGAGGAACCAGCTTCCTCCCGCCGGCTGGAGCCTTTTTGGCTGCAGGAGCAGTCGCAGCGGGCTTGGGGGTCGACTTGCCTTTTCCCCTCCTGACCACTTCCGTCCACGACATGTTGGACGGGGTGGTGGAGGGAAGAAGGGCGTCTTCCCCCTGCGAGGCTGCTGGAGCGGCAGGCGACCCAGACGCTCCCTCCGCGCTTGTAGCAGGGGTTTGAGGAGCCGCGTTTGTCCTCTTGCCCCTGCCTTTGCCCTTGGAGGGCTTCGGGGCCTGGAGCTGCGCACCCGATGCCGGGCCTGCTACAGGCGCAGGTTCCGGCTCTCTCGGTGGAGGCGGGCTCTTATCCGCCGCTAGAGGCGGGCGGAGCCGCCTTTCCGGCAAGAGCCGGTCCTCGATGCCTGCAAGGCAGGCTCTGGTGAAGGCCCTCTCCTCCATAACAACCTTTCGGATAATGTCCTCAAGGTTGGAAGGGGGGGAGAAGGAGCCTCCTGCCACCGGCACAGGGGCAGATTGGGCAGGCCGGGCCGTGGCTTCAGCCAGCTTCTGGTGAAGCTGGCTGACCTCCGCCTGCAGGCGATCCACCTTCGCCTGCAGTTGCCGCGTCTCGTCCGTGGCCGTGCGAGTCGCCAGCTCCTTGACAATGCCGAACATGCTGGCGGCCCGGCATTTGAGGGCCTTCTGGAAGGTCCCCTTCAAATTGGAGGACTTTGAGGCGACCTCCAGAACCTCCTCCTTGTCCTCGAGCGCCATGCGCTCCAATTCCGCCAGGGAGTGGTCAGCATACAGCACATTTGATGCGCCGTAGCCAGCCCTCGACCTGGCGGTTTGCGCCTGGCGCTCCTTGGCGGCAACCCTCTCCTCCAGGTCTTCCTGGAGTTGCGCCCTCTTTGCCAGGCTCAACTGGCGCTCGGCGTCCACCAAGCCCACATCGTGGGCCAAGGCCGAAGAAGAAGTCGAAGCCTTTTTAGACTTCGGCTTCTTCTTCGCCCTACCTCCAACCGACTCCGAGGAGCCCGCAGACCCGGTCTTCAGAGCGGCCCTCTTCCGCTTAATGCGGTCGTTTTCGGCCGCCGACGTGTCCATAACGGAGTCGTCGGAGTCCGAAAACTCGCCTGGCCTGCTGAACAAGCTGGCCGCAGACGGTGCTCGGCCAGCTTCCGACGCCGAAGCGTCGCCGGCGAGGCCCTGAGAAGGGCCGTTGGATTGGCCCTGAGAAGGGCCGTTGGATTGGCCCTGAGAAGGGCCGTTGGGTTGGCCCTGAGAAGGGCCGTTGGGTTGGCCCTGAGAAGGGCCTTTTGAGTCGCCCTGGGAGGAGCGACTCGCGATAAAACGCCCAGAGGCGGCACGGCATTGGTTTTTCTTCATAATTCGCAGACGTCCGCGTTTGTGTCTGCGAATCACAGCGCACTTTAGCCGCCGGTCTGCCACTCCGTTACGGTGGTCAGACACGGCGTTGCCCGGGGGAAACTACGTGGAAGTATGCGCTGTGGGGGTTCCCCCTTTTTTTTTTTTTTTTTTTTTTTTTTTTTTTTTTTTTTTTTTTTTTTTTTTTTTTTTTTTTTTTTTTTTTTTTTGTTTGCGCTGGGAAAAAATGCGTTACGCATACCCTCCCATCGGGGGATGGGGGGCTATGTGGGACTCCCCGGGTCTGGGACCCGGTATACCCACTAAAATAACCCAGCGGCACTCCCGCTTCGTCTTAGTGGTGGGGGACTGGGAATCCGGCACAGCCTTTACGTCCAGTCCACCGCCGACGATTGCCCGCAACGCGAGCCCCTTACACACCCCCCGTGGGGAGGGGGACGGGCCCGGGAGTGACCGACGAAGGTGGTGACGGGTGCAATGCGGGCGAAGGCGCCCTCGCGCCTGTCGCCCGCCCGTCGCCACCACGAGGAGGGGGAGGACGGCGCCCTCTCCGACCCCTTCTTCGTCTGCGGAGCGGCGCAGCGAGAGGATCGTCCTCCCGCGCGCGCTCCGCCTCCTCCTTTCGCGACATCACGTCCTCGCAAAAGGAGGCAACCGCTGTCCAGGCCCCCTCGGTCCCCAGCATGGCGTTCATCACGCCGGGAAGCGAGAGGTCCTGACCGATCACCGCGGTCAGACCGCGGCGCTGCTCGGACCAAGCCGGGCACACCTCGAGGGTGTGCTGCGCCGTGTCCTCCGCCGCGCCGCAGTCGTGGCACGCCGGGGACTCCTCCCTCCCGATCCGGTGCAGGTGCGATCCGAAACAGCCATGGCCGGACAACACCTGCACCAGACGGAAGGAGAGGAAACCGTGGGACCGCTCGAGCCAGTCCCGCAGGACCGGACCGAGCGCGTCCAACGTCCGGCGGCCAAAGGCGGCGGCAGCGAGGTCCTCCGTCCAATGGAGGACGATGGCGTCCTTCGCCTCCCGCCGCACGGCCTCCCGCTCTTCCGCGACGGGGTGCTCCCCGAGCGCCTTCCGACGCGCCGTCCACTCGTACACTCTGGCGAGCACCCAAGCCTCCAACTCCCAAGGAGGGGTGCCGGCCAGAGCGCACGCCGCCGAAAAGCCCACCGAGCGGTAGGCCCTCGCCACCCGCTGTGCAATGGCTCTTTGGGGCCTGCGGATGGCGGTCGCATTCTCCCTCCTGTGGAGGGAGTCCGCCCAGATGGGAGCCCCGTACAGGGCCATGCTCCGCAGGATGCCGGCATAGAGGCGCCGGCATTTCGCCTTGGGTCCCCCCAGGTTCGGGAGGAGCCACGAGAGGGCGTCCGCGGCCTTCAGCAGGCGCGTCGACAGCCCGCTGAAATGCGGGCCGAAGCGCCACCTGTCGTCCAGCACCAGGCCCAGATACTTCATCTGGGCCTGGACCTCTATCCGGACGCCCCCTACGACGATGTGGGCATCGGGTGGGCAGCGCTGCCGAGGCCCGCGAAAGAACACGGCCTCGGTCTTGTTCAGCGCCACCCTCAATCCCAGGCGGCGGATCCTCTCCGCAACCAAGGATCCGCCAGCCGAGGCCAGACAGGCCGCGTCTGCAAAGTTCCTCCCCCGGGCGGTGAGGAGAGTGTCATCCGCGTAGCAGATGGCAGTGTATTGGGGCCTTTGAAGGCACACTACAGAAAAAATTTTTAACTTATCGACCGAGCCCTTGTTTAGAGGGCTCGCATTTAGATTTTCTCTTGCTGATCCCCCCTTTACAGGGACACAGAAGAGTTTTCAGTGACCTCTGACAGTTCGGCTTATGAACCTCACCTTCACCAAAGCCACCGCCATGTTTCGCACGCCTGCTAAGAAAACCGCGAGCTCGCCTGTCCTCGAGGGCTCGCCGCGATCTGCAGAGCAAGCCGGGACCTCGCAGCCGAGTGTGAGACGCAGCATTGGGGAATGGGAGGCCGGGAAAATAGAGCCTAAGGCGAAGTCACCGGCCAACCCAAAACCTGATACAACTCCGCCAGTCGCACAAAAAATTCCCTGCTCTCTGGGGACGCGGCGGGCCTCCGCGGATGCCGCGGGACCCAGCAACAAGCCCGAGATGAAGTACCCGAACCTGATGGCGGAGGCGAGAGCTTGCCTAAGTAAGGCAAAGGTGCACTTGGGAAACTCTCGAAACTTAAAGACCGAGATTAAGACAGAGGTATTGGCAGCCATCAATCGGCTTTACGAAATTGTTAAAGAGTCAGAGAAGTCGAGACTCCCTGCCACTGCGGCCTCCATTTCGACTGTAAACCAGACCAGCCTGCCCTCCCCAAACGAAGAAATCAGGGCAAACGAGGATCTCTTAAAACAGCTGGAAGAAAATAGCGCTCTCCTAAAAGAAAACCTCAGTAAAATGGAGTCGCTGCGAGACGCTTTAGCGACGAGGGACACTGTTGAGGAGAGGACATACGCGACTGTGACTGCTGCACATAACAGCCAGACCGGGGCTCAGGCCTTGGGAAGGGCAACGCTACACTCCGTTGTCGTCTCCTCGACAGTGGAAACAGAAACAGGAGAAGAGGTTCTGGAAAGGGTAAGGAAGGCAGTAGATGCGAAGGAGGGCTGGGTGAAGGTGGAGCGGGTCAGAAAAGCGAAGGATAGGAAGGTTATAATGGGGTGTCACTCAAAGGAGGAGAGAACAAAAATAAAGGAAAGGATTGAAGCAGCTGGGCAGTGCCTCGTCGTCGAGGAAGTGACGAACCGGGACCCGCTTCTGATTTTGAGGGACGTTTTACTTATTCATAGTGACGAAGAAGTATTAAGGGCCCTCAGAAATCAGAATCGGGAACTCTTCCGCGGCCTCGGAGACGAGGACCAAAGGACGGTCATAAAATTCAGAAGGAAGACGCGCAATCCCCACCAGAACCACATCGTGCTCAGTGTGTCCCCATTAATCTGGAGGAGGGCCATTGAAAGTGGCAAACTAAGAATTGACCTGCAGATTGTGCGCGTCGAAGACCAGACGCCACTGGTGCAGTGTACCCGCTGCTTGGGCTACGGGCACGGAAAGCGGTTCTGTAAGCAACCAGCTGATCTGTGCAGCCACTGTGGCGGCCCGCATCTTAGAGCGGACTGCCCAGACAGGCAAGTGGGCGAAGCAGCGGTGTGTGTGAACTGCACCAAGGATAAATTGGGAAACACTGAGCACAATGCTTTCAGCACCGAATGCCCTGTAAGGCGAAAGTGGGATGCCCTCGCTCGAGCCTCAATAGCGTATTGCTAAAGTTGCCCCTGATATCCACCAGTACAAAATGGTCCAGGCCAACCTGCAACGGAGTCAGCTGGCCACGAACGAGCTGTTGCTGGAGGCTGACAAGCGCAAACTTGCCATAGCGCTGCTCCAAGAGCCCTATGTGGGTGGGGTGAGAAGGATGAAGGGCTACCGGGGCGTAAGGGTCTTCCAGAGCTCTGAGGGAGGAGAAGGGACTGTAAAGGCAGCAGTAGCTGTCTTTGACCAAAGCCTGGATATCATACAGTACCCGCAACTCACCACAAATAACATCGTTGTGGTGGGAGTCCGAACCAGAGCCTGGACGATCACGCTGGTGTCCTTCTACTTCGAGCCCGACAAGTCCATAGAGCCATACTTGGAGCAGCTAAAACGAGTGGAGCAAGTAGTGGGCCCTAGCAGGTTGGTTATTGGAGGGGACGCAAATGCGAAAAGTACCTGGTGGGGTAGCGGCAACGAGGACTCGAGAGGGGAGCACATGTGTGGAGCGCTAGGAGAGATGGGTCTGCAAATCCTGAATACGGGCGACCTTCCAACCTTCGATACCATAAGGGGAGGTATCAGGTATAGCAGCCACGTTGACGTAACGGCCTGTTCGGCGGACATGCTGGACCTGGTGGACGGCTGGCGAATCGTGGAGGGACTCACGGGCTCTGACCATAACGGCATAATTTTCGGCATTCACCTTAAAAAATCGAAAGGATTACACATTCAACGCACTACACGAAAATATAACACGAAAAACGCAAATTGGAGACAGTTTCGTGAGAAACTGTCTCAAATTATGCTGGCAAACAATCTAACAGTTACGGAACTCACAAACATACACACCACAGATAAACTAGAGGACACAATAAACACATACACACAAGCCGTAACTGAAACATGTACACACACCTTAAAAACAAAGAAGAAACAGGAAACAATTACCTTGCCGTGGTGGTCTGAGGAGCTCGCGGGTATGAAGAAGCTGGTCGCCACCAGGAAACGTAGAATCGGGAACGCAGCGCCGGTCCGAAGAGAGTTGGTGGTAAGGCTGTACCTTATAGCATCTATCTACTACAGACCTATGTATATACTTACACTTTACATACATTCACATTTATTCATCCCACTCTTTTATCATGTCTACATCTTATTTTTGCGAATCGGCCTAAAACGATTCATTTCTTTATATAATTACCAAATTAAATATTTCTATAGTTTTCATTGTTGTGACATTTACGTCAGGCTGTCAAACTGATATTACTTTTTTCCTGTTAATTTTCTTTCATAGTTTCTTACTGGCTTAGTCTATGAAGGTTACTCTTGATTTGTATAATTTTAAATTATTTTTATGTTTATGTTAGCTCAAATATTGTATTTTATAGATAATTGTGACTGTTTATTGAATAACTGTATCCTAATTTAAATTCATAAAAATAATTAACACTCTCTCAGTATTCATCAAAGAGGTTTTTAAACAAATATTTCTGGCCGCTTTAAGCTCATGACAGGAGCATATGTTACGAAGAAAACTTCAATTTTCGAAAGAACTAAAAGAAGTGAAGATGAAAAAACAAATGGGAGACTGATATAAAAGGACCTCTGACACATTATTTGGATGATTCTGCTCTGGTTTCACTCAAAGAAACATCTCCGCTACAGACCACGTCCAATTACTAAAGGAAAAGTACAACAGAAGTCAAGCCTCAACTAAACTTAACTAAACTACTATTTTGACTTCATATCTTGACGGAGTGACTACGCTGAAGTCCAGAGGACCATCTTCTCTTCATCTATTCTCCACTATCTATCACTACTGTGACCTGTGGCTTCGCACTTAAAAAAAGAAAAAGGGACTGCAACTACAAAAACCTCTCTTCTTCTACTGAGTGTTATTGGTATTTTTTTTAATCATTTATGTATTTTTTATCTCTAATTATATTATTCAAATTTACTTCATACCCTTTTATTTTGTTAGGTTAGTAGATTTGTTACAGTTTGGCGCCCAATGTAAAATAGCTAGTTCTTTCAAATTTTTAATATCTAATTTTTCCTCCTCAGGCCCTCAGCACTCCTCTTGAAGACTCCTTTACTCAACACATCTTCATACTTCACTTATACTACACCCCCACACACATTCCTTTACCCACTGGTAATTGGCATCCATTCTTCGCTTGGAAGTGTTCTTAAAACCATACGTGGTCACTTGCAAGTTGGGTTTGGCTTACTCTACGACGTACTATAGGAGAATATCCTGTAGTCGTTACCACTTACACATAACTCTCTACTTATACCTCACTACTCTGCACCCCACACACTTGCACACCACTACGTTTACCCACTGGTAATCGTACCCAGTCTTTGCTTGTAAGTGTTCTTAAAACCACTTGTGGTCATTTACAAGTTGAGGACTGGTACACTCCACGACAACTACAGGACAATATCCTGTGGTAGTTTATACAATCTTAAACTTATAACACTTTAACAAATACTTCACTATTCTACATACACACAACACATGTATCATACGATTCACTCTCCCTAAATTAAACACTCTTGGGTCCTCTTAAACTCCCGAGTCCTCTTAAATACTCTCGAGTAGTCGAGTCTTAAACTCGTCTTTAGCACTCACTCCGAGTCGTCTTTAGCACTCTAATCATCTACCTCCCTTTAACACTATTTTATCCTCATTTAACATTAATTTTTAATTATGGATAGGACTATTTTCTTTGAACTTCTAAACAAAGCTGAGCTTGAGTATGAAATAAAAATTAGATTAGAGGAACCAAAAGATACAGTAGTACAACTTAAAAAACAAATTCTTCAACTCGCATCTCATACTCCCTCTGAAGATATTTTAGATTCAATATTGGAAGTTAAAACTGATTTGGACGAACTCATCACTTCACTAAATTATATTGAATCAAAACTACTATTGTTAGAACAGGGTAACCATAGATTCAACAAAAAAATTAAAACTTTTATTAATCATGTATTTCATCGACTAGAGAGGATTGATACTGATTTAGATCCCTCAGAGGTAAATCGTTTATCTCAAACTAAAGAGAGATTTTTCACCTTAGAATCAAAATTTAATTCTTTAACAACCGTTTCCAACGACGTCAACCCTCAGTCTATATTAGTCAATCGTTCCTCTTCTACTCCTAATAACCCCAATGAGACCATGTTTCATACTATACTCCCCGATATTCAGTCTCAACCTCTAAACTCTATTCCCTATAATTCCCTTAACGATTTAAAACGAATTAAATACGACGGAAACTCTTGTCCACGTTCGTTTATCCAGAAAATCCAAGAATTTAGTATTTCCAGGAATATTTCTTCAAATAACTTATTGGATCATGCTTTCGAATTACTTACCGACAACGCTTTACACTGGTACCGTTTTAAACGTGACTCTTTGTTATCATGGGACGAACTTTGTGAAGGTTTGATTACAGACTTTGGCGGTTTTGACTATGACCATAAATTATTAGAAGCAATTAATAGCCGAACTCAAGGCAAGGATGAAACTATAGTTATTTTTGTTTCCATACTGACTGGCATGTTTTCCAGACTTTCTGAAAAACTATCGGAAACTAAAAAACTTCAAATCATTATTCGTAACATCCGACCTTGTTACTCACCTTATATCGCGAATAATAACATTAATTCTATTCTTGCCCTTATTTCATGTTGTCAAAAATATGAAGAATTCCTAGACAAAGAGAAACGTTTCAGCGAACCTCAAGCTACAAATAATCCTTTAACTGTCGAATTTAACTATAAATCATCTAATTTAACTTCAAAGCCCTCAACCTCTAACGCGTTATCTCCTAGAACAAATTTTAATCGATCTAACAAACCTCGAGTTAATACTAAAGTTAATAATAATGCTTTTTGTGTACGCTGCCGCACTAATGGTCATACATTATCTAATTGTTCGCAACCTCGTACATTAATTTGTTTTAAATGTGGTTTAAAAGATGTTAAATCTACTGATTGCCCTATTTGTAATAAAACTAACAATCCAAAAAACTAATCAATGACTTGGGTAATAAAAATTTTAATCAATCAGACTGGCATGATTGGTTACAAACCATTAAAAATTTCTTTCATTGTTACAAAACAACTTCAATATACGATACTGAAAAAGATTTTAATCGTCCTTTTATTGATATTTCTATCAATGACAAAATATTTTCCGGCTTACTAGATAGCGGTAGTTCTATTACAATACTTGGTAATAACTCCCACCTAGAAATCTTAAAATTAGGCTTCACGTTATCCAAGTCATTTTCAATGACAATTACTACTGCCAGTAATCATAAAAGTAAATCCCTTGGCTCAATTGACATTCCGATTAAATACAATAATCAAACTCATCTAATCCAAGCCTTCGTGTTCCCAGATATATCTCCTTCAATTATCCTGGGAGTCGACTTTTGGAAAAAATTTAATCTTATTCCACATATACTTTCCTCGGCTTTTAAAGTAAATACTAAATGTTCAGTAGTTACTGAAACTACGAAACAAGTACTTCCTTATAATCATCTCACTTTAGAGCAAAAAACTATCGCTGATGACATGATTAATCGATTTAAAGCTATATCATTTGAAAGTAGAGGAATACTGGGACGCACTCATCTTATTAGTCACCATATTGATACTGGGGATACACCTCCTATTAAACAACGTTGTTACCGTCTTTCTCCTGAAAAACAAAAAGCTCTCATTATGGAAGTTGATAAAATGTTAGAATGGGGTGTTATTGAAAAATGCGAAAGTCCTTGGCTTTCTCCGGTTATCATTACACCTAAAAAGAATGGCGAATGGCGTTTCTGTGTAGATAGTCGTAAATTAAATTCAGTTACTCGTAGAGACGCGTACAGCCTTCCATTTGTTAATGAAATTTTAGATAATCTTAAAAACGCTAAATTTCTTTCTAGCATCGATATTGCTAAAGCATTTTGGGAGATTCCTCTGAAAGAAGCAGATAAAGATAAAACGGCTTTTTATGTTCCTGGTCGAGGCATGTATCGTTTTGTTATGATGCCTTTTGGTTTAACTAATGCTCCGGCTACTCAGCAAAGACTTATGGACATGCTTTTTACTCCTGAATTTGACAATAAAGTCTTTTGTTATCTTGATGATATAATAATCGTTTCTGAATCATTTGAAGAGCATATCTCTTATCTAGTTAAAGTTCTTGAGAAATTAACGTTTGCTAATTTGACTATTAATTTCGATAAAAGTCAATTCTTTAAAAATGAACTAAAATACTTAGGTTTCATTGTAGATGAAAACGGTTTACGCTCAGATCCGGCTAAAATTAAATCAATACTCGAATTTCCTATTCCCACTACTCGTAAAGAAGTGAGAAAATTTATTGGAACTTGTAGCTGGTTTCGTCGTTTCATTCCTAACTTCAGCACAATTGCAACTCCACTTAATAAATTAACTTCTTCCGGTAAAAACGCCCCGAAATTCATTTGGGATAATGATGCTACTCTAGCTTTTAATAAATTAAAAGAAGCTCTTACTACTACTCCTATACTAGCTTGTCCTAACTATGATCTTCCTTTCTCTGTACATTGTGATGCTTCTAACTTTGGCATCGGTGGTATGTTGACCCAAACTAAGGATGATAAAGAAGTAGTTATAGCCTATATGAGCAAATCTTTTAATAAAAATGAGCGCAATTACTCAACTACAGAAAGAGAAACTCTTGCGGTAATTACAGCTTTAGAACATTGGCGTTGTTATATCGATAATGGTAAACAGTTCACTGTTTATACGGATCACGCAGCACTTAAATGGTTTCTAAACTTATCCAATCCATCCGGTAGGCTCGCGCGGTGGGCTCTGAGGTTGTCATCTTTTAATTTTATTCTAAAACACAAAAGAGGTAAAGACAATTTAGTTCCTGATTTACTCTCTCGTAATTCTACATGTCCACTTGGTGTTAATCCTATCTCACTTAATTCTCAACCCGTATCTCCAGCATTGGAACAATATAACAAACTACTTTTGGAATGCCGTAACAATCCTGATCAATATCCCAATTATACTATTCGCGAAAATAAATTATTCCGCTATACTCTATCTCCTTACGCTTTATCTGAAGATTTCGCGTGGAAAGAAGTTCCTCATCCTAATCTCCGGGAAATCCTTATCAAAGATAACCATGGATTCCCAGATCAACCACATTTAGGAATTTTTAAAACTTATAAAAAATTATCACTTCTTTATTACTGGCCAGCTATGTTTAAGGATATCGCTAAAATAATTTCTAGCTGTGATAATTGCTTAACTTACAAACACGCAAATCACTCTCCCTTTGGCCTTATGGGTAAACCAAAAATTTGTTCCAGGCCTTTTCAAACAATTTCTTTGGATCTAATGGGTCCTCTACCTATGACTAGACGTAGAAATCAATTCATCTTAGTGGTTAACTGTTGTTTCACTAAATATTCCCTGATCTTTCCACTAAAACGAGCTACTAGCGCTAATGTCATCTCTAACTTAGAAAATTTTGTTTTTCTAGTTCATGGAGTACCTCAGACTATTATTATGGACAATGGATCGCAATTCCAATCCCATGAATTTCGAAACTTTCTGGGCAGATATAATATACCATACGTATCTTTCTCTCCTAACTACTGCCCTCAGGTTAATCCCACTGAAAGATACAATCGTACTATAATCACAGCTTTGTCATCTTTGGTTGGTGAAGACCATAGATCTTGGGACACCCATCTTCCTAAAGTCCAATACGCTATGAATAGTACAACTAATACTACTACTGGTTTTACTCCTAACTTTTTGCTCTTTGGACGTGAAACAGTTACTTCTGGCTCACTTTATACGCCATCTAATAATCTTGATGAAATCGTGTTTCTACCTAGGGACATCTATGCTACTAACATAGGTTTATTGTCTGCAACTTTTGATAAAGTTCAGATAGCCCTCCATATTGCTCATGCTCGTAACACTTCAAGTTACAACGAAAGTCGTTCCTTTAAAGAATATAACGTGGGAGATATAGTCTGGAGAAGAAACTATGTAAATAGTCAGGCTGGGACTTATTTCAGCGCAAAATTAGCGCCAAAATATGTTAAGTCCACTGTGTTGCAGAAATTATCCCCATTGGTTTATATACTAGAGGATCCTAATGGCAACCAAGCTAAATGGCATATAAAAGATTTTAAAATATAATGTATATAATTATGTAAATAATTCTCTTAAAACTAGATTTTTTTTTTATGGTTGGTAAACCATTCAGAAGATTATTTTAATTTCTCTTTTTATCTGTTCTTTTCAGATAATTTTATTTAGATATGTTGCCTAACCTTTATTATTTGACTGACTTATTTTTCTCTTTGATGACTAATTTGTCTTCATCAACTATTTTGTAGTTGATTGGATCAATTCCTTGTAGGAATTGTTTTTCTTTTCAAAATTCAAAAAAAAATACTACCTCTAGTATGGAAACTTTTGGAATTGCCTTTTCGATTTAAAAATTATATCTAAACCTTTCTAGTAAAAAAAAAAAACTAGGATGTTTTCCTTGGTTATTTCCTCCTATAATAATGATTATAGCGTGGGCTCGACTATTTTCAAAATTCAAAAAAAATACTACCTCTAGTATGGAAACTTTTGGAATTGCCTTTTCGATTTAAAAATTATATCTAAACCTTTCTAGTAAAAAAAAAAAACTAGGATGTTTTCCTTGGTTATTTCCTCCTATAATAATGATTATAGCGTGGGCTCGACTCTTTTCAAAATTCAAAAAAATACTATCTCTAGTATAAAAACTTCTGGAATTACCTTTTCGATTTAAATTATATCTAAACAAACCATTTAATAATTTGATAGGATTTTTCTGTTCTTCCTAATAAAAACTGACTTGTGGTAAAAACTCTCTCTTTAAACCAATGACTAGACTTTTTAGAAATATTTTTCTCTGAACATATTATATTAAACTTATTGAATCATTTTAAACTTATCATTTCACTCATCAACATTAAAACACTCAGCTCTCCTTTAAAACCTATTTGGTAAAATCTTATTCCATCTTTCTCTTTTTGAGCGGTAGCAACTCACTAAATAAGCCCCTAATGCCTTGTTTTCGGAGCGGTAGCAACTCATTAAATAAGCCCCTAATGCAAATTTTTTTTAGAGGTTTTCTTAAAACCCTCTAATTCTTAAACTCAAGTTTCACTTGAGCTTTTCTTAAACTAGGACTCAAATTTGAGTTCTCTCAAACTTAAGTTTTTCTTAAACTTGGGTTATTTTTAAACTCAAAACTAACTTGAGTTTTCTCTGAACTGGAGGTTTTTCTTAAACCTTGAACCTTTCGAGCGGATAAGCAACTCGTTAAAAAAGCCCTAATGCTCTCTTTCTAATTGGGTTTTCAAACAGGTGCGGGTTACGACACCTAATTAAAAAAAAAAAGCCTTCTTAATTATAAATAAATATTTCCTTCTTGGAGTATGCGTCATTAAATGTGAACCATATCTCCTATGTGTGATTGAATGGGAGTGTTCGACGAAAGCATGGAAGAGGTTGTGTGTTAGATCAAGGACTTATTTTTAACCTTTACAAAATTTTTGTTCTAGACCAAAAATTTTCTCGGGGTCGATGGGGAAATATAGCATCTATCTACTACAGACCTATGTATATACTTACACTTTACATACATTCACATTTATTCATCCCACTCTTTTATCATGTCTACATCTTATTTTTGCGAATCGGCCTAAAACGATTCATTTCTTTATATAATTACCAAATTAAATATTTCTATAGTTTTCATTGTTGTGACATTTACGTCAGGCTGTCAAACTGATATTACTTTTTTCCTGTTAATTTTCTTTCATAGTTTCTTACTGGCTTAGTCTATGAAGGTTACTCTTGATTTGTATAATTTTAAATTATTTTTATGTTTATGTTAGCTCAAATATTGTATTTTATAGATAATTGTGACTGTTTATTGAATAACTGTATCCTAATTTAAATTCATAAAAATAATTAACACTCTCTCAGTATTCATCAAAGAGGTTTTTAAACAAATATTTCTGGCCGCTTTAAGCTCATGACAGGAGCATATGTTACGAAGAAAACTTCAATTTTCGAAAGAACTAAAAGAAGTGAAGATGAAAAAACAAATGGGAGACTGATATAAAAGGACCTCTGACACATTATTTGGATGATTCTGCTCTGGTTTCACTCAAAGAAACATCTCCGCTACAGACCACGTCCAATTACTAAAGGAAAAGTACAACAGAAGTCAAGCCTCAACTAAACTTAACTAAACTACTATTTTGACTTCATATCTTGACGGAGTGACTACGCTGAAGTCCAGAGGACCATCTTCTCTTCATCTATTCTCCACTATCTATCACTACTGTGACCTGTGGCTTCGCACTTAAAAAAAGAAAAAGGGACTGCAACTACAAAAACCTCTCTTCTTCTACTGAGTGTTATTGGTATTTTTTTTAATCATTTATGTATTTTTTATCTCTAATTATATTATTCAAATTTACTTCATACCCTTTTATTTTGTTAGGTTAGTAGATTTGTTACAACCTGGAAGAAAAGGAAAGGTATGAGGAGGCTGTAAGGAAAGCAACCGAGGAGAGTTGGAAGCAGTTTTGCGGGAAGCAGGACAGGGAGGGCGTCTGGGAAGGGATCTACAGAGTCATAGGAAGGGTCGCGAAAAGGGAAGAGGATCCACCGCTGTGGTCAGGAGGTGAGGTGCTGGATGCGAAGGGCTCGGTGAGGCTTTTGGCCGACACATTCTACCCCGAGGACCGTGAGGAAGACGACACCTCGGACCATCGCCAAATACGGCTACTAGCAGAAAGGGTAAACGAGTGGAACCATGATGAACAACATGACCCACCGTTTACCCAGAGTGAGCTTGATAGGTCCATTGAGTCGTTCAACCCAAAAAAGGCCCCGGGAGCTGACGGCCTCACCGCCGACATCTGCTCTCAGGCCATCTCCTGCAACCCTAAATTTTTCCTGTCGCTTTTAAACAAATGCCTGGCACACCAATACTTCCCGAAGTCCTGGAAGGAAGCAACAGTGGTTGTGCTCAGGAAGCCAGGCAAAGACTCGTACACCGTCCCGAAGTCCTACAGGCCCATTGGGCTATTGCCTGTGCTGGGGAAGGTGTACGAGAGGATGCTGGTTGCTCGTCTCAGGTTCCACCTGCTCCCCAGGATTAGTACTCGCCAATACGGCTTTATGCCCCAAAAGAGCACCGAGGACTCCCTCTATACTCTCGTGCAGTATATCAGAGAAAAGCTGGCACAGAAGAAGATCGTCACGCTCGTGTCACTGGATATAGAGGGGGCCTTCGACAGCGCATGGTGGCCTGCTATTAAAGTACGATTGGCTGAGGAAAAGTGTCCTGTGAATTTGAGACGGGTGATCGGCAGCTATCTCAGCGACAGGGTGGTCACGGTGAGGTATGCAGGGGAAGAGTGCCAAAGACGAACCAGCAAGGGTTGTGTCCAAGGATCCATAGGGGGGCCCATCCTATGGAACATGCTGCTAGACCCGCTCCTGAAGCAGTTGGAGAGTAGGGGCGATTACTGCCAGGCGTTTGCCGATGACGTGGTGTTGGCGTTCGACGGCGACACGGCACAGGAAATCGAGGGACAAGCCAATGCCGCTCTCGAACATGTTCGGGCGTGGGGTGTCAGAAATCGGCTGAAATTCGCGCCGCACAAAACTTGTGCGATGGTACTAACGCGGAGGCTCAAGTATGACACTCCGCGTTTAAGCATGGGGGGGATCGACATTGGCATGTCCACAGAGATGAGACTTCTGGGTGTCACGATCGACCACAAGCTGACCTTCAACACCCACGTCTCACTAGTCTGTAAGAAGGCGATCGCCATATACAAACAGCTACGTAGAGCCGCTAAGGTCAGCTGGGGGTTGCACCCAGAGGTCATACGCCTGATGTATGTCGCGTGCATAGAGCCCATTATACTTTACGCCGCGAGTGTCTGGGCACCGGCAGCAAAAAAGCTGGGCATCGTCAAGCAACTAGGGATCGTCCAGCGCGGAATCGCCCAGAAAATATGCAGAGCATACCGCACGGTCTCCCTAAACTCGGCCCTGGTACTGGCTGGGATACTTCCGCTCGATCTTCGTATTCGGGAAGCAGCCGCATTGTACGAAGCCAGGAGGGGGGTACCCCAGCCGGTACTGGGAGGCAGGGAGGTAGAGCGGATGGCCCCAGCGCTGGAGGCCCCACACCCCGCGGAGCAAACGAACCTGGAGTTTGAAAGCCTGGTAGACGAGGAACAATATCAAAACCACAGCAATTTTGCTGTGAGGATCTTTACAGACGGCAGCAAGATTGAGGGCAGAGTCGGAGCGGCGCTCTCCTTATGGAATGGTGCCGCCGAGACAAAGGCCCTCAAACTTGCCTTGCCGTCTTACTGTACCGTCTACCAGGCTGAACTACTGGCCCTACAAAGAGCGGCAGGGGAAGTGCTCAAGTCCCGGGAAACCTCTTTCGGCATCTTCAGCGACTCCATGGCGGCCCTTCAGTCGGTGATCAACTCAAGTTCCCCCCACCCCTTGGCGGTGGAAACAAGAGACACCTTAAAACGCTGCAGGCTCCAGAGCAAGAGTGTCTCCTTGTTCTGGATCAAGGCCCACGCAGGATTGGAGGGAAACGAGAGAGCCGACCAGCTCGCGAAGGAAGCCGCCCTGGGATCGAAGAAGAGGCCGGACTACGATCTGTGTCCCGTGTCATTCGTCAAGCGACAAATCCGGTCGGAAACGCTTGACGAATGGAACGGGAGATATCGATCAGGTGACACGGCTTCGGGCACCAAAATCTTCTTCCCGAACGCAGTGACGGCGTACAGTGTGGTGCGCAAGATGGCTCCCACAAGCATTACAACGCAAATCTTGACGGGGCACGGTGGGTTCTCTGCATACCTGAAACGCTTCAAGTGCAAAGAGAACCCATCGTGCGCCTGTGAGCCCGGCGTGGAGGAGACTGTCTTGCACACGTTGCTGGAGTGCCCGATCACCGCCAAAGCCCGTTGCGACATAGAACAACAACTTGACGTCAAGCTAATCGCCGAAAATTTACCGTATCTAATGATGGGCAAAAAGAGAAAAACGTTTTTAGATTATAGTTGTAAAATAGCATCCCTAGTTATAAATAGAAATAAGACAGTCTGAGAAAATTTGATACTTAATATATCATAAGTATATAATTAATGTATCAAAGAAATAAAAGAAAAAAAAAAAAAAAAAAAAGGTATATATATAATAAGGTAGACAACGAAATTTGGTACAGTCCAAAAAATAAGTATAGGTAACATAATACATAATTATTAGTTTAAATACACTAGATATAACGATGATTAGTAATTAAAGACGTAATCTTGTTAACGTAGTTGTTATGATTATCGTATTTAGGATCCTTCTTTCTGTATAAAATGTCGTTTATTAGCTGGTAAAATAACCTTCTTCGAAGAACAAAGTCTCTGATAATGTCAGAGGTGCACTGCCAGGCAGGAGTGTGGTTTTAGCCGGTAAGAGTCCGGCACTGCCCAGACCGACTCACCAGTGGAACAGTCTGGGCGTCCATGAGGATTTCCCACTCCTGCCAAAACAAAAAAAAAAAAAAAAAAAAAAGAACCTAACCTGAGCGAACCTGCCTGAACCTGGGCATTGTTTCCCCTTTCTTTTCCTTCACGTGGGATGTCTGGGGTGTAGATAACTTTCGTTTTGCGCTTGTTTCCATAAACGGTACTGAAAGAAACTTAAGAAAATTAATACACGAACAGAATCTTTCGACAAATTTTCGCAGTTTTTTTTTTTTAATTTTTTTCGTCTACACTATAAAGATTAAAAGGATATGTATAGAAATATATAAAGAGTAAAGATAGCACACATTTGCCCACACATTACACCTAATTGGCAGAGACGTAGTGTGGCAACATCATGCCGCACGTCATGCTCCTCGTCGTGCCCACCGCTCCCTATTTTGTCGGTTTTTTGAGCGCGAGTCAAAGGACCGGCTCAGAATACAGAACAAACCAGAAACCGCATTCAATGATAGTCGCCTATCCCGTATTGTGTCCAAAAACATTACGTCTGTCCCCCGCCAGCCCCACTTCCCACCCGCGTAATGTTGCTAGCCCTGGAGCAATTTCCTTGTTTTTGGGGTAATCTTATAACAGTAGAGAAAAGGTATTTGCTAAAAAATTTACACGGGTTTATGGGAATAGGGTAGTAAACTAGCGTTATACACAACTAAGCAACTATTATTCACACATTTCATGCAGTTACTATATAATCTGATGACTAAAGATGTATTCAATGTTAGTTACACCTATTAGGCACTATAAATAAAACACAGGTTCAATAAGGTAAGTAAAGGTTTTATTACGTTCCCTTTTGCTGGTTTAGCTTTTTATAATACTGTCTTTTAGACTGAACTGATTTGAAGAGTTTTATCCGTTACATCTAACCGTGCTCTTTGTATAATTTTCATCCAGTCCGATTTTCTCTGTTCGTCAGCAGGGAAATTAAAATAACAAAGGTAATAATGAACGAAAATAGTACCCGCAATAAATAAAAAAGTGGGTAAAATTTTCGGCATAAATGGCAACACTCACAAAATGGACGCGTCATTTTCTAAGTCGATCACATTATTAGAACAAATTCAATAATTAAATAAATATACTTTTAAAGTCACTATTTACAGATGAAACGTGATCCCATCCTGTTTCTTTGTGATTCCAGCCGCATTTTTACACGTAGAAACAACACAAGACGGCATTATAAAATTAAAATTGAGACTCGTCAATATGTCACGAGTTCACGACACGCCACGCGCAAAAGAGCGACTAATCGCAGGAACGTCATACCACTCTAGTTAAGAGTGGTTTTAGTTGCTTCAGTCTGAAGCGCGTTGGCGGTTTCTGGTTTGTTCTGTATTCTGAGAGGACCGGCAATACGAGCGCGAGTGGCTGGCTACATAATCGCGCGGTCGCACTCCGCAATCCGCATCGAGCGCTCACGTAAGACGCACGCGTACCTACATAGTTTTGGCATTTGAATATGTGTGATGAATAGATGTGATGAATAGGTCCTATTCCTAATATTTTTTAACTACATTTTATTGTTATACATTATGTAAATATACTAAAACATAAATGAAAAAAAACGCTGACTTTATTATTTAATATATCTGGTTTTCAAAACACCCCTTTTTTATTGATTTATTGTCTAGCCTGGAAGATAAGAACGATTTTATATTGTAAAATCGCCACATAGCGGCCTATCAAGAGTAAAGTACTCCTACATGCTTAGGCGGCCCGTACACAGTCAATCTCGATCGCGATCCGCGGTTAAAATCAATGATCGCGATCCACGATCCGTACATACACGATTCGTACATTATCAATCTGGATCGCGATCATTGATTTTAACCGCGGATCGCGATCGAGATTGACTGTGTACGGGCCGCCTTTGACTCGCGCGCGGTGTGCACGATGAGATGTGACGTGCGGCATGACGAGTGATGTTGCCACACTACGTCTCTGCTTCCTTTCCTCGCTACTTCCCATGCCACTCGTCGAGTGTGTGTCAGGCCTATAATGTGTGAGGGACGGACTCGGGGACGTCTGTCACCCTGAACCCAATGGGGGGGAGAGGGGGCTAGAAGAGGGCGTTATTCGCCCTCCGCCAACACCCGTTGCGCCTGCTGCGGGCCGAATGAGTGGACGAGATCCCTCTCCCTTTCCGCAGCCTCCATCTGCTGTTTGCCGACGATATTGTACTGTCGGTGAAGATGGACCAGATAGATCTAGAGCAGATTGAAGAAATCGCAACAGAAGCTGGAGATTGATGGCTTGAAAACCAGCAGATTTAAAACGGAATGAATATTTAAGTTCTGCTATTTCGGAAATGTTTTTTGTTCTTGAACAATAGCGCTAGATGGCACGCTTCCGTTGGTCTGCTCCGACTTTCAGTATCTCGTAAGGTCGCCTATATATATGTATGCACTATGCACTGGCCTGTGTGAATAATCTTGTTTACACATGCCTGTCACCTATTTAAAATAATCTCATCATAGTTGCGGTTTCGTTTATGTTCTGTACGAGTACAGTGTCACTCAGTAGAATACGGAATGTCGACGCACAAAATATCGATAATTGCTAATACGATGCTACAAAATTGCGAAGCACGTTACTGCGAAAGACTGTTTCTACGAAGCCACTACACTTCGATGCACGTTACCGCGATATATCTTCACTGCGATGTTACTTGACTTCGATGCACGAACGCAACGAACGCAATAGGCGACGTAGGATGCTAGAGCGAGTGAAGGGCACCCCGAGGTTAGGCTTGGTTAGGTTACTTTAAACCCTATATACAGAAATAGGATTCCCGCGAAGCGGGGCTCCGTCGATATAGGATGCAAGAGCGAGCGAATGAGAATACAATTACCTTTACCGTGTATACGTCGACATAGGATGCAAGAGCGAGCGAATGAGAATACAATTACCTTTACCGTGCATCGAATTATAGTAGTATCGCAGTGAAGATCTATCGCGGTAACGTGCATCGAAGTCACGTAGCATCGCAGTGAAGATCTATCGCAGTAACGTGCATCGAAGTCACGTAGCATCGCAGTGAAGATCTATCGCGGTAACGTGCATCGAAGTCACGTAGCATCGCAGTGAAGATCTATCGCAGTAACGTGCATCGCAATTTTGTAGCATCGTATTAGCAATGATGGATATTTTGTGCGTCGACATTCCGTATTCTACTCAGTGTCACTTGTGTGTAAAATATTGACGACGAATCAATATAGTAACTATCACACACCTGCTGCTCTTAATATTGCTACTGTTTTCCAATACCTCGGTTCGACACACTTTTCCTGTAGTTATACTCCTTCATCTCAAAGATACAACCTGTAGGTATATTCTTTTAGAACATGAATTTATTACTTTCTTGCTGTTGTTGTTGAGATGAAATAAAAAACAGGTGCATTTTATCGTCAACATTTATTTTTGGAAATCTGACGTAAGTATATACAATAAAATCCCTTGTTCGCTTTAAGACAGATTCGCTTTACGGAAGAAATTGTACAGTCGTGTTGAAATGGTCTTCACGAAGTTTTCCTTGTTATATAGTTATGTTGTCAAGCATAGAAAATTTCGTTAGCTTTCCTGTCAGTATTATGTTAATGGCCACTCATATGTCATTGTAAATTTATTATAATTATGACATTGTCATAAGTAGGTACTACGATTTTTTTTGTTACGTAGGTACACACGGCTACACATCAAGCTATACACAACCAGTATAAGCTGACTTCTGATTGTATGAAAAACCTATACAGTGCGAGGTCAGCTAAAACTGGAAATGTATAGCTTGATGTGTAGCCGTGTGTATTTACTTGTTTTATTAATGTGATTTTTTTTTTTGTTAAGTAAGTACTTCCAGCACATAAATGTACCTACAGAGACGGACTTAATGTCATAGGATGTCGGGTTTCAGCAGATTGCGAATCTGCTGAAACCAGACATCCTGCGGAAACCTTGGTTTTTTAAATGTACTAAACTATCCAAAAGAACTGTTTCATCCTTCGTGTAGACTGAGACTCGGCCACTGCTGCAATCCGGTATTCCTGAATAAGATTCGTGTTCGTGACAGTTCCCTGTGAGAATTCGGTCATAATGATGGTACTGTGGACCATAATATATTTTTTTCATTTCCTTCAAATTCCCAATCTTTTGATTTGTACCATACCTAAGCTTCTCAAAATTAAAATCACACTTCCTAGTTCCAACTTCCATTAAGTACTAACTTTTCCCCTGAACTAATCCAAGTCCTAACAATATTTTTAAAAATACAAAGAGAATGTAGTTTAGTTTGTAATAAATAATAATAAAATTATAACTGTAGATATCCATGTTGTTTTATAGTAGAGTAATAATAAAAGGAAAAAAAAACGATACCGGCAACAAGTTTGAAAATGAATTTACATTGTTAAGTATTGTGGTATCTAGGTACTGTTTAAATGATTATTTTTAAACTCCGTCATTATTGCTACAACCTATAATTTACATTGTAAGTATTGTGGTATCTAGGTGCTGTTTAAATGATTATTTAAAAACTCCGTCATTATTGCTACAACCTATAATTTATTGTGCCTTATTAGAATTCGTTCCGTTTCGACGCATTATTATCACTTATCAGGTACATATTTTAGATATACCTAATAAACACTAAGCACATTGCACACAATATTACCGAGTTCTTTGAGCGAGTACCTAATTTACAAATACACTTGTGCAGCCTAGCACACGTCAGTAACTGCCGACTCGGTACTCGATAGTAACGCTTTGAATTCGCGCTAGCCTAGCGCAGTACGGAGTGGCAATAGAAACAGAAGGCAGCTTATTGTTAGCATCGACGTGCGGCCGACCGCACAGAGTGGCCAGGTCGAAACGTTTCGCCGCGTCACTGACAGTGCTCGTTGGGGTCGTTGAGCGCGCTGCGCCGCCAGCCGAACAGGAAGTAGCCCACCGTCAGGCCCAGCACCACGGCCAGGCACAGCCACACGTTGTACGTCATGAACACCAGCATCAGCAGATAGCTCAGCGTCGTCTGCAGCGCGTGCAGCGCCGTCTGCAGCGCGTGCGAGCTCGAGCACAGCAGCGCCCTGCGCCGAGAGGGGACGGTTAGCACCAGTTAGCACGCGACGCGGGCACGCGGGACGCAGTGGGCGGCTCACCTGAGCGGGCGGCCTGCGCCGGCGCCGAGCTCGCTCTTGGCGATGTGCTGCTGCGAGTCGGAGAGCGAGGGGGGCGACGCCGCCAGCGTCTCGCGCCAATACTTGAAGCCCTCATACAGCACGCACGCTACGAAGATCGCCAGCGCCGAGCCGAACAGCTGCAGCTCGTTGGTCGTGTTCCAGCCTTTGAACAGGATCTCCGTGCACACGCACGAGTGGAACTGCGCACATACAAGTCATTACGCCCTCCCTCTCGACACACACTTTTTTTTTGCTAGACTAGATATTGGTTGTTATTGTTAATTATGTCATTGAGAAAAGTACAAAAATTCATGTGATTTAAATTTAAATGGTTTATTATTATTAATGATACTGCATTTCTCTTACTTTTATTACGAAAGAAAAACCTGAGTATTGAAAAACATTTTTTTTGTTCTCGGCCTAACGAAACCTATTTTCGGTCGCAACCTAGGTGTGTAGTAGTGGTATACTGACCACCATGGCGTGGTCGTGCGAGGCGCACGGGTCGTCGTCGTGCGCGGGCGCGTGGTGCGCCGCCAGCTCCGCTGTCGACAAGGCCGCCATGCCGGACATGCTTGCTACAGAACAACAACACTCTATGAACACAGGCGCTAAAAAATTGTCATCACAGTAACAACTACAAAATAAATGTATAAGTAACTACATTAAGTATAGAATCTACAAAATATTTAGGGGTCACCAAGGATTCCGTAGACAACATTATTTTTAGTATAAGCGAAACCTGAATATACCTAGTTTATTCAGAATAAGTACCTAACTGAATCGATTCCAATAGGTAATTTTTACACCACCATGTTATATTGATACATTACATCGTTGATACGTCCCAATTATAGTGGTATTGTGCTGATTACGCTATTCATTGTAGGTACATATAATATAACTGTTTTTACATAATTGCTGTATATTTTAAAATGATTATTTATACGAAACTTAGATTTTTCATATTTAAGATTTTTCAAGGCAGAGATAATGGAACCTCTAATTAGAGCTATTGAAAGGCTTGTCTGTGAAAGTCCCGTAAAAATATGTTTTATTTTGTCCACTATACCTACACTAATATTTTAAATTAAACTTGTTTTATAACAAACGGTAAGTAATTTTTGAAAAATATTTATTTTGATTAATAAATAATCAAGTAAAAAAATACTCCCTATGTTCCTGCTACAGAAAGCATATTACACTAGAGCATATTATTAATATTTAGAAGAAAATATATATAAAATCCGTATACTATTTTCTCTAACTTTCTTACTTTAGTTATTAAGATTTGTATATCATTTGTACTATTTTATTTATGTTATTGCTAAAGATTCAAGACTGTTACTTAGCAGTATTTTATAATTATACTAGCTGCGCCCCGCGGTTTCACCCGCGTAAGTTTCGATCCCGTGGGAATATCGGGATAAAAAGTATCCTATGTGTTATTCTGATGTATAAACTATATTACTGTAAAGTTTCATCAAAATCCGTTCAGTAGTTTTCGCGTGAAAGAGTAACAAACATCCATACATCCATACATACAAACTTTCGCATTTATAATATTAGTAGGATAGGCTGTACAGTAGTGCACAGGTACACCCATTACCTACGGTGTAAGCAATGTTTGTCCGCCTTGCAAGGCAGCACATAGTGACACAACGTATTTGTCCGCCTTGCAAGGCAGCACATAGTGACACAACGTATTTGTCCGCCTTGCAAGGCAGCACATAGTGACACATCGTATTTGTCCGCCTTGCAAGGCAGCACATAGGGACACAACGTATTTGTCCGCCTTGCAAGGCAGCACATAGTGACACAACGTATTTGTCCGCCTTGCAAGGCAGCACATAGTGACACAACGTATTTGTCCGCCTTGCAAGGCAGCACATAGTTACACAGCGTATTTGTCCGCCTTGCAAGGCAGCACATAGTGACACAATGTATTTGTCCGCCTTGCAAGGCAGCACATAGTGACACAACGTATTTGTCCGCCTTGCAAGGCAGCACATAGTGACACAACGTATTTGTCCGCCTTGCAAGGCAGCACATAGTGACACAACGTATTTGTCCGCCTTGCAAGGCAGCACATAGTTACACAATGTATTTGTCCGCCTTGCAAGGCAGCACATAGCGACACAACGTATTTGTCCGCCTTGCAAGGCAGCACATAGTGACACAACGTATTTGTCCGCCTTGCAAGGCAGCACATAGTGACACAACGTATTTGTCCGCCTTGCAAGGCAGCACATAGTGACACAACGTATTTGTCCGCCTTGCAAGGCAGCACATAGTTACACAGCGTATTTGTCCGCCTTGCAAGGCAGCACATAGTGACACAATGTATTTGTCCGCCTTGCAAGGCAGCACATAGCGACACAACGTATTTGTCCGCCTTGCAAGGCAGCACATATATTTTACACAACATATTTTTTTTATTTTGTACCTTCATGTATAAAAATAAATTTGAGTTTGAATTTGCAGAAAAAGTCCCTTTGTCCCGAATGATGTAAACAAAGAGCTGTCACTGACGATATTTAGGTAACACTTTGTTATCATAATAATAACGTAATGAAAGTTATCATCTTTGACCTTGGTCTTAGATTCGAAATTTTACATCGAATTAGGTACTATCGTGTTAAGATGCACGTACCGGTTCAGTAGCAGTGTGTTAGAGGTGACAAAGTGCGGCGCCTGTGGGGAGCGCCGTTGATTCGTGCTCGTGTCAAGTGCGACTGTGCCGCCCGCCACTGAGCCGCCGCCTATATCGTGCGCTGCTATATCTTTGTCAGCCAGGCGTGGAGGTTATCTCTCATTTGAATGTTCATGCATCACCACGCGCCGCCGATGATTGTCGATTAGGCGTGTAAGCCCTTTGTGTGAGTACCTACTCCATCAGCATCATGAACACTGTCATTTGAATGAATAGGGACAATTAAAATACTTACAAACCGCATTTGTTTTTGTCAATAATTTGTCTGCGTAACAAACGACGGTCTACAGAGAGGACCCAGAACAGACCCCCGTTATCTCCGTCTGGACAACGCCACTACCCTAGGCCACATAAGCGTAGTACCTACCGGTCGCGTAGACCACAGACGTACTAACTATAGACCTAGTACAACGTCGGTATAAATTCAGTGTAGATTAATCAAAATTAAGCCTTTAACTGCCCACGCTACCCCAGCACTGGGACACGGATACTGCCTGCTTCGTCAGCTCGCATCTATGGTAGAACGCCGGTGCCGGACGCCATACTGGTTTTCGGAATACTGAAAAGGTTGTTGGGACTAAGGCGTCACCAACAGCTAGCGACAGGTGCCCGACGAGATTGAATGCCTCCTCGAGCAGGCATAGACCACTAGGACTATTCCTAAATTACCCTAGTCTGATAAAATTTCCGTTTTTTCTAATTAGAAATTAGTGTTAAGGTCGGATTCCCCCACGGTGCACAGAGGAGACAGCGGCCCTGCCCCATTTCAACAGGATCGATGTTTTGTCTTACAGAGGGAGACTGCGGCCCTGCCGCCCATTCAACAGGATCAATGTTTTGTCTTACTGAGGGAGACTGCGGCCCTACCGCCCATTCAACAGGATCAATGTTTTGTCTTACTGAGGGAGACTGCGGCCCTGCCGCCCATTCAACAGGATCAATGTTTTGTCTTACTGAGGGAGACTGCGGCCCTGCCGCCCATTCAACAGGATCAATGTTTTGTCTTACTGAGGGAGACTGCGGCCCTGCCGCCCATTCAACAGGATCAATGTTTTGTCTTACTGAGGGAGACTGCAGCCCTGCCGCCCATTCAACAGGATCAATGTTTTGTCTTACTGAGGGAGACTGCGGCCCTGCCGCCCATTCAACAGGATCAATGTTTTGTCTTACTGAGGGAGACTGCGGCCCTGCCGCCCATTCAACAGGATCAATGTTTTGTCTTACTGAGGGAGACTGCGGCCCTGCCGCCCATTCAACAGGATCAATGTTTTGTCTTACTGAGGGAGACTGCAGCCCTGCCGCCCATTCAACAGGATCAATGTTTTGTCTTACTGAGGGAGACTGCGGCCCTGCCCCCCTAAAACAGGATCAATTTTTTGTCTTACACGCAAGTAGGAGTATTACCTGCCCGTTGCATGGCTTTCATTATTTCGGTAGGACGTTCCGAATCACATTAAATTGTGCAACGAATTGGCAGTCAAATATCCCGATTGTTTTATGTTATTTACCTTTATCAGTTAGTCGTAATTAACTCTTTATCATTCGCACGAGGTTTTAAAAGATTACGCTGCGGTCCCGATGATTACGACCGCTAACTCACAAGGTCATGCTTTCTGACTAAATAGACAAAGCAAAGGGTTCCATAATTACTTCAATAACACTGGTGAGTTCTGCGTGCAAGAGAGGCGAGTTGCCCAGCTGATTCCACTGGCGTGGCGACTCGCGAGTCGTAGTCGCGGGGTCCGTGGGGCGAGGGTGCGCCTGCGCGGGGCGAGGCTCGCCTGCGCGGGGCGAAGGTGCGCCTGCGCGGGGCGAGGCTCGCCTGCGCGGGGCGAAGGTGCGCCTGCGCGGGGCGAGGCTCGCCTGCACGGGGCGAGGCTTGCCTGCGCGGGGCGAGGCTCGCCTGCGCGGGGCGAAGGTGCGCCTGCGCGGGGTGAGGCTCGCCTGCGCGGGGCGAGGCTCGCCTGCGCGGGGCGAAGGTGCGCCTGCGCGGGGCGAGGCTCGCCTGCGCGGGGCGAAGGTGCGCCAGCGCGGGGCGAGGCTCGCCTGCACGGGGCGAGGCTTGCCTGCGCGGGGCGAGGCTCGCCTGCGCGGGGCGAAGGTGCGCCTGCGCGGGGTGAGGCTCGCCTGCGCGGGGCGAGGCTCGCCTGCGCGGGGCGAAGGTGCGCCAGCGCGGGGCGAGGCTCGCCTGCACGGGGCGAGGCTTGCCTGCGCGGGGCGAGGCTCGCCTGCGCGGGGCGAAGGTGCGCCTGCGCGGGGTGAGGCTCGCCTGCGCGGGGCGAGGCTCGCCTGCGCGGGGCGAAGGTGCGCCTGCGCGGGGCGAGGCTCGCCTGCGCGGGGCGAAGGTGCGCCAGCGCGGGGCGAGGCTCGCCTGCACGGGGCGAGGCTTGCCTGCGCGGGGCGAGGCTCGCCTGCGCGGGGCGAAGGTGCGCCTGCGCGGGGCGAGGGTGTGCCTGCGCGGGGCGAGGGCGCGACTCCGCGGGGCGAGGGCGCGACTACGCAAGACGCGGGAGCACGCACACAAGCGTCGCGCGAGCGGTGGGCTTAGTTCTGCTTCAAATCACAAAATTATCTGATATCAGAAGTAAAACACGATAAAAAATTTTAATTAGAGTCGTGTGCAAAACATTTCAAATATATAATCTGAAAACCACCTGCCTGCGTGCACGGAAGAGCGTTTTTATTGAATTCGTATGTAAAATACCACGCGCGGGGGCACGTTATCTGCGTCCCGTCGCGTGGCGCGTTGTAGTGTGTGATCCGCCTAATAGCTTAATTTACTAAGTTTTATGTGTTATAAAACTGCTAAGCGAAGATGGCGCTAACAGGCAATTACGTCACTTCTCTTTGTTTAAGTACCACCGCTGCAATCTAACATTGTTTTGTGAAAAATTCAAGCTTCAACACAATCAAGATATACGTTCAATTATATCACATACTTACTTTGATCATTTTCTCACTTTTCAAAACCTTTATCGTAGGTGTGGTGTAGTAGGCTCGCCTCCTCGTTGTCGTAGGTAGTAGGCTCGCCTCCTCGTTGTCGTAGTAGGTTCGCCTCCTCGTTGTCGTAGTAGGTACGCCTCCTCGTTGTCGTAGCAGCAACATGAAGGTCTCTCAGTACAGACAACCGCACGTCAGTGGTAACCAGAACTGCATCGGTACCTCATACCTATCAATAATTTATAAAAAAAAAACAATTTGTAACTTTATTAGGTTATTGACAAGAAATGCACTTTGGTTTCGTTTTTTTTTTTATTTATGTACCTAATAATAAATAAATGCTCATATATACTAAGCCTGTATTACTTCTATATCTTAGATTCACGTTGATCGATAGTGTAATCTCCAGGAATGTTAGTAGCTAGCTATGTGGCTTAGTAGTTTGCTTATCATCAATCATGGTTGAAATTGAAGGCCTTCATTAGGCTCCAGCATTTTCCAGTTCAGTAATTTTTTACGGTCCATCTATTGTCTGTTAGACGGGTAACAAACAGGACTTCACCACTCACCAGCCCATAGCCAATACGAGTAGGTACATTTTTAGTGCATGTTTTAACGCATAAGAATAAGCTATATATGTATTAGTATTGTTATTGTTTTATTTTATTGTTTTATTTAATGTTATTTTTAATTTAGTATATCTTGCTTTTTATTGTTTAAATTTTAATTTAAGTAAAGTAATTAGTTATAAGTAAGGTGCCTCACTAACGCATTGGGATTTAGCCTGTAATGTTAGCGATAAGGTGGAGAAATAAATAAATAAATCAGATACCACCTTGTTTTTAATCATTTCACATAAATGGACGTTGCTTTTTTTTTCAAATTCAATAACTTTTCAACCAATTTCAAAAAAGGAGGTTCTGTATTCGACCAGTATGTATGTATGTCCGCGATTTTCTCAAAAACTAATGAACCGATTTTGATGTTTCTTTCACTAAAATGATCTACTTACATACTTTCAGGAAGGCTTTAGTATATAATAAATTAGGTAATTATTCGTATGTACGAAGTTATTATATGCATAAATAAACTGCATCTCCGGCAATTCTTTTACACTTAGTTTAAATTTATGATGTTTTAACTGATATTTATCTAGCAAGTAGTGTTCATTGAATTTGTGTGAGGTAGGTACAACAGCAACTAAAAGTGAAAAATCTAAAGTTTTTTTCAGTTTATAGTTTTTTTTTAAGTTGGTACTTAGGTACTTAGCTTGTTTTTTTTTTGTAAAAAAGTTTTTCCATTAGGTACTCTTTGTCATGTTCTCAGCATAGAATTTACTTTTGTTAAGTTAGTGTAGTGTACAGACGCCAGCACATCAAGCTAACCGAAACTGTCTAATTTTTCCAATCAACTTTGAACCTTATTCTCGATAAAGTTGAAAATCTATTAAAGAAATTTGACTGATTGTAATAATCAGTCAAATTTCTTTAATAGATTTTGTGAATTTCTTTAATAGAGTTTTGGAGCTTGATGTGCTATCGTCTGTACAGTCAACAGCAAAAGTAGATGATGAAAATCAGAAATTCAATACTAATTAATGAACGGAGTTCGTGCCAGAACTGTGTGGCGTCGAAGTAGTAAATGTTTGGTATAATTTACAATCACATAACGACACTTCGACGCCACACAGTTCTGACGCGAACTCTCCGTTCATTAGTATTGAATTTCTGATTTTCATCATCTACTTTTGCTGTTGACTGTACCTAAGTACAAGAGCGAATCTAGTGGAATACACAGGGCCCGTGCCCCGCCCAAAACGAAACCTCTAAAAACTAAAATTAATAATACTTATTGGTCCTTTAAGTTTAGTAAATATTTTGATATAAGCGTGCTACAATTTATATTAGTTAAAGTTAAAGGGCCAACATGTCAGTCAGTCAGGACTTTTTATTTATATAGATTGTAGTTCTTAGAGGTTTTCGTTTGTGTTAATTACTTACTAGTAAATATTTTGATGTAAGCGTGCTACAATATATTAGTTAAAGTTAAAGGGCCAACATGTCAGTCAGTCAGGACTTTTTATTTATATAGATTGTAGTTCTTAGAGGTTTTCGTTTGTGTTAATTACTTACTAGTAAATATTTTGATGTAAGCGTGCTACAATATATTAGTTAAAGTTAAAGGGCCAACATGTCAGTCAGTCAGGACTTTTTATTTATATAGATTGTAGTTCTTAGAGGTTTTCGTTTGTGTTAATTACTTACTAGTAAATATTTTGATGTAAGCGTGCTACAATATATTAGTTAAAGTTAAAGGGCCAACATGTCAGTCAGTCAGGACTTTTTATTTATATAGATTGTAGTTCTTAGAGGTTTTCGTTTGTGTTAATTACTTACTAGTAAATATTTTGATGTAAGCGTGCTACAATTTATATTAGTTAAAGTTAAAGGGCCAACATGTCAGTCAGTCAGGACTTTTTATTTATATAGATTGTAGTTCTTAGAGGTTTTCGTTTGTGTTAATTACTTACTAGTAAATATTTTGATGTAAGCGTGCTACAATATATTAGTTAAAGTTAAAGGGCCAACATGTCAGTCAGTCAGGACTTTTTATTTATATAGATTGTAGTTCTTAGAGGTTTTCGTTTGTGTTAATTACTTACTAGTAAATATTTTGATGTAAGCGTGCTACAATATATTAGTTAAAGTTAAAGGGCCAACATGTCAGTCAGTCAGGACTTTTTATTTATATAGATTGTAGTTCTTAGAGGTTTTCGTTTGTGTTAATTACTTACTAGTAAATATGCTACGATCGACACGTAACTCGCCGAAATCTACGCAGCTGTAGGTACCGACGTATTTTACCCCAGTGAAAGCTAGTTGGGTAGTACTCGTGAATTCGTGGTCGACTCGTTGGCGTTGGCATTCCATACTTACTAACGTATTCCTCTGTTTTCTCCCTGGATAACACTGACCTGTATTAATTACTAACAATTTTTTATTTACTAACAAAGTTGTTACTATATTATTATGTATAGGTAGGTACTTAGGTTAAGGTAGGTATGCATCTATGGGTCTTTGTTACCTACCTGAAAATAAATGGTTTATTATTATTATTATTAATACAAGTAGGAACGCCAGGATAATGATACTAGGTAGTCCAAATATTTTAATTACTTATATTTTTTATTCTAAAATGAAGAATATTCAAACTAAAATCACTAGAAGTGCCAAATAGCGACTCAATCAGAACTGTGGAAGATGCTCACATCAATCCATCAACTAGAAAAGAGCTGATAATCTTCACACGGATCGTCTGAATTGCATATCAATAAAGGCATGGCTTCAATGATAAACGCTGAAGAAGTACCTACTGGATATCTCCAGTGGCAGTGTGGCAGTGACGTTAGTACTAAGTGCAAAGTGGTCTGGTCAGCTCTTAGTCGGGCCCAGAAGTCTGCTATGCCAACGGCCTCAGTCAACGAGAGGGCTTCAGTATAAAAAGCATGGTCCGAGGGGCGTCGCACGTTCAAATTTTATGCAGTTTTCCTCAACTCATGAAAAATATTTAACTAATACAAGCTAGACTAACCAAACTAATCCGAAGTGTGGTGCTAAAAGTATTGAGATAGCTTCGCTCGCACTAAAGCGCATGTTCTTCACTGCCTATGTCAACAGAGTAGGTATGTAACTCTTATTTCTGTATATCAGGTCAAAAGAAAATCTAGCCTATCCGAGGCGGGGTGCTAAACATGTATTAGTTATTCTTATAGTTAGGTATGTAATTGAAAAAGAATGAATCTCAAAAACAGCAAAGTGCAATACAAGATCTGTTCAATTTGTATTGCACCCTTAAGGTCATAGCACACATATCAACTCGGAAAGGGTTCGTCACCGTATCAACTGGAGCCATTCAGTATTCTTTGTATGAAAGTCCCTACCGCAACGCACACTACCTAATCGGAATCGTAATGTAATCGCCTCGCCTCGGGACAAGCTCACGAGCTGCGGTGCGGTGCGTGGTCAACTTGCAGTTCCCGCGCGTACGTCGTCGCATGCGCAGCTCGAGGGGTGGGGGGGGGGGGGGGCTGTGGGGTCATAAAAAAAAAGTGAGCGTCAAAATGAAGGGACCAAACCTCCTATGTCTGTCATACATATATAAAAAAATAATACCATTAATCTACTATTTCCTACCTTTGCTGTAATTTTAGCTACCTCACCATATACATAATATTTTAACATAATGCTTGGTCCCTCCATCATGATATCAAGATGGAGGGACCAAACTAATAGACTACTCCTGGGCGGTTTATTTTCGATCTTCGAAGGATAAATATTTAATACCTATTTACTACCTTCTAATCGTGCAATATTTCTTACGTTAAAGTTTATTTTAACTATCCAAAAAAAAATAAAGAAATAAGTAGGTACAGTCAACAGCAAAAGTAGATGATGAAAATCAGAAATTCAATACTAATGAACGGAGTTCGCGTCAGAACTGTGTGGCGTCGAAGTGTCGTTATGTGATTGTAAATTATACCTTACTAATACTAATTAAACATTTACTACTTCGACGCCACACAGTTCTGACGCGAACTCCGTTCATTAATTAGTATTGAATTTCTGATTTTCATCGTCTACTTTTGCTGTTGACTGTACAACATACAAAATTTAATCGTAGTAGCATTATTTATAGTAGTTTATTCCCACAAAACGGCACTGAAATGCATACTTCGAAGACACGAACATTGGAGGCCTCGGTGCGCCATCTTCGACGTAGACACCATGGCTCGTCTGCGCGAAGTGACGCAACTATGCCTCTAACAAATCTTCGTACAGCATGTGTAGATCGTGATGCAAGGGCAGCAACAAGCACTGCTGGAGCCACCGCAACAGCCACCACAACCTCCGCACATTTTCTTAGGTAAAGAGTACCGAGAGCCTAAAATAGTTTCGAAAGTAGACGCAAAGTTGTGGAAAGTCACTGTTTCTAATATTTTTTTAAAATGATAGGGGTTTTTTTTTACTTTTTATTATGTGTGTATTACGCGAGCGATTTGATTAATTTAAAAAATAATAAAGGCGTTTTTTTTTTAAATAAGAATAGCACAAAAATATCTAGCTAATATAAAATGTATCTTTAATTTTTAATATTTACTATTTATTGGTTCATTTTATTTAATTCTTGTAATACTCAATATAGGTAAACACAGAAAAATATTAAAGGTAGTTCTAAAACATAGTCGATGGATTGCATTGTAGATGCTGTTTGTGATAGCAAAAAAAAAACAATAAATAAAATGAACCAATAAATAGTAATAATTAAAAACTAAAGATACATTTTATATTAGCTAGATATGTTTGTGCTATACTTATTTAAAAAAAAAACGCCTTTATTAATGCTACTACGATTAAAATGTGTACACACAGCATCAGAGAAAAGGAACCCCGCCAAGACTTAAACAATATCGCCCGAGCGACGGCGGGCGCGTCACATGACTAGCCCCGCCGCCGCTCGCCGCACCCGTCTTTGCCTGAGCATCCACCGATCCCACTCAAATATTATTGCAAGTTTTTAATAATTATAAATTATGGTATTTTTTTGGCTTCTGGCCGAACCGTGTACCAAAAATAACTTACAAAAAGACACTTTACGTGCGGTTAAGGATATGAACCCGCATCACCAGGCGCCAATCGATCATCTCCTATACCGTGTCTTATACCACTAGGCTATTGACTCAGTTAACATCTCAACAAAAAATCGAATAGCATTACTCCTTTTATCGAACAAGATTGATAACGGTCTAATTTTCTAGATATTAAGGTTTAAATGTCAACTTCCACCACGTGTTATTATAACACTAGCCTACCGTCTTGTTTTACAAAATGCAATACGTAACTCCTCAATTAACTAAGAGATAAGTTTGAAATTAGCATAGATTTCTTGTTTGGTTGAATAGAATGTGCTTGATTCCGATTGTTGCACTACCGTAATTTTACTTCAGAAACTTAACTGCTGTACAAACTGCGAGTTAAGGTTGAATTTAGAATACTTCTTCGCCTTATTTACTAAACTGTGATTGAGGGTATAATTACTTTTGAAATCGTTTCGTTTTCGTGCCGATCCGCTTGTGTGTATATCTTCGTCATAATATTATCTAATTTATTATGTTTTGAACAGTTTATTCTATTAACTGATAGTATGGTCCGACCAACAACTTTTTTGAAGGCTAAAATTGTTGTTCTCTGGGAACAGGCAGGAGCAAAGCATAAAGAAAATAGCACGAGATATGGGCATAACGATACTATAGACTGTGGATAAAGCTGGAGAGCGCTGGAGTACCGGCAGAGGTTGTCTCAGTGTTAAGGCATTGGTATCGATACCAGCCAAACCAGGTACGATGGGCTGGGGCTCTCTCCCAGGAATATGGCATGGAGTGTGGCGTGAGGCAAGGGGGCATTACTTCTCCTCTGTTGTTCAACCTATACGTTAATGACCTCATTTGTGAGCTCAGCAGTACTCATGTGGGTTGTTTCGTGGATGGTGTTAGCGTCAATAACATCAGTTATGCAGACGACATGGTACTGCTGGGCCCATCGGTGGGCGCAGTTTGTAAACTAGTGGCGATATGTGAGGCGTACGCGGCGGAGCATGGGCTGAAATATAACTGTAAAAAGAGTGAAGTTCTCGTTTTTAAGAGTGGAAAACGGGGTCCACTTCATGGTCCGCCTATTATGCTTAATGGCGCGGCTCTGGCAGTGGTGAACAGTTTCAGGTATCTGAGGCACATTGTGACAGACGATTTGCAGGATGACGCTGACATTGAGAGGGAGCGCAGAGCATTGGCAGTCAGGGGGAACATAGTTGCGCGTAGGTTTGCTCGCTACTCGAGGGAAGTAAAGATAACTCTTTTTAAGGCGTATTGCCAGTCCTTTTACTCGAGCAGTTTGTGGATAAAAAATAAATAATACTATTTTTTTTTGTTTTTTCGTAATATTGTGGAAGTTCATTGAGTGGAACCCTTTAAAACTATGCGTTCAAGTGCTGACATCAAGAAGTATTCTATTACTTCTTGATGTCAGCACTTGAAATTGAGGATGTCTGTCACTGTCTACAGTGACAGCCATCCTCTCCGTTATTAATAGGCAATTTACTCGGCAGATTGATTGTGTAACTTATCTGATAATATTGTATTGGAACGTATGAGCAAGTGTTTATAATTCCTAATATTTGTGGCATGATTATCTCGTAGTTAATCAAAAATAAATAACCTTTATTATTATCAATCCAGTTACTCTTGTTTACAAATAGTCTTGTATATGTTAACGATGCACCATGTGACCTCACATATTTTTCTAATGTTGTGTTAAAAGGGTTATCAGAAAATGTGGTAAAAAAGAAAGATGTATATTGCTATACTATTATAGTTTAGCATGTTGGTTCTTCCTCTGTAATTCACAGGCACAAATGACAACTTCAAATAAATAAATATTGTAGTTGTTTCTAGAAATATCTATACAGGGTTATTTGAAAAACACCAGCAACCTCTTAAGAGACCATTGTACTCATCATTATGAACAACTTTTACTATGGGACCTGAAATCGCGAAATTAAAATTATCTGTTCCCTACATTTTATCTTCGTCTATCTCGTAAAATGTAGGGAACAGCTGATTTTTTTTTTGCTATTTCAGGTTTTGTCCCATAGTAAAAGTTGTTCATAATGATGAGTGCAATAACCTCTTAAAAGGTTGCTGGTGTTTTTCAAATAACCCTGTGTACGAACGGTAACCGTCGTTATTTTGTGTTTAGTTAATATTCTAAGTAAATAACGCCAATTTACACAGAAAACTATATACTCAACCAGGAAGTGGATTCTACGAAGTCCTAGAAATGTAATTGGAGAAATAAATGAATATTGTTTATGCAACATGCCTAGTTTTTCTTACAAACCTCATACCTACTTTAAAATTTGATTTCTTAAATAATAATTAACGAAAAACACCTATAAAAAAAAATCTCCTCCGCGGATTTGAACTCATGACCTGTGATGATGTTAAGCCGCAGTCTTAACCACTAAATCAACACGCCATTAACGTTTCACTAAAAACATAAATGGTTTGGTGTCATTACCAAGGGGGGTTCCTTTTCTTTGAAGCTTACTGTACCTACGTTGTACCTACTTATTTCTTTAATTTTTTTTTGGCTAGTTAAAATAAACTTTAACATAAGAAATATTGCACGGTTAGAAGGTAGTAAATAGGTATTAAATATTCATCCTTCAAAGATTGAAAATAAACCGCCCGGGAGTAGTCTATCAGTTTGGTCCCTCCATCTTGATATCATGATGAAGGGACCAAGCATTATGTTAAAATATTATGTATATGGTGAGGTAGCTAAAATTACAGCAAAGGTAGGAAATAGTAGTTTAATGGTATTATTTTTTTATATATGTATGACAGACATAGGAGGTTTGGTCCCTTCATTTTGACGCTCACAAAAAAAAACATTCAAGCTGTTGAGAGACTGAATGATTTACTTGCATTACTAACTTAAAACTATACTTGAGCCACCACAACCCCGATGGGTTTAACCAAAAACATTAAGAGCAGGCAGACACAGGGACTGCCGACAGAAGTAAAACTTAAAACTATGTAGTGACAGTGGGTTTTAACGCGTCTAAAAAAGTATTTACTTTAAAAAGCCTGATAAAAAATATAGAATCTAGGATGCCTTAGCGAGCGAAGCAAACTCGGGATATTGGGCACCCCGCTCGTAGACTCGTAGGTACTACGTAAGTTTTGATAGGCTAAGTTTCAGGGCCGTCTTAACCATATTGGGCGCCGGGGTGCGAAAATCAGCCTGCGCCCCCTTGCCAACAAAAAAAAAACAACTTTTTTTTTTACACGTCTGCCCAAAAAAATGAGTGTTATGTTTTCAGGGTTTATGTATGTTTCTTTATTCCACCATAACTTCTAAACGGCTTAACCAATATCAATGTATGTGGTATCGTTAGAAGCGTTGCGTAATTAAAAAATATAATGAGGGTTAAGAAAAACACAACTTTTTCAACTTTTTGCATTGCTATACCTATCTCCGAAATAGTGATTCTTAGAAAAAAAAAAGTTTAAGAACAATTTTTGTAGATAATTGCATGATGAACAATTTTTAACAATTTTTTCGTACTTGTTTTAATGATAAACCTTACCGTTTAGCTGAAAAATGCAAAAAACTGATTTTTGCAATATTTGATTTTGAATAAAAATTTTTGAACGCTTCGGATCGATGGGGACATTTGAATATATATTTTTAATGGTGTGCCCAACCTTCATACCAATTTTTAGCTTTATGCGAATTAATGTAAACCTTGAATGTCTATTTTGACCACCGGGCTAACACCAGGATATGCAGATATTTTAACCTGAAAAAAACCATTTTCTGTTATAAATAATCTTAATTTATTAGGTATTGTTTGTGGACAGAGAGCAGAGTCATTCGCGATATTTTCAGAAAATCGTGCATCCGATGACAGACGCCCATTAAGCTGCTAGAATCTGTCAAATTTCTTTGAAAGATTTTCAACGTTATCACTACAGCATAAGGTCCAAGATTGATTGGAAAAATTTGACAGTTTGTTGCGTCTGTACCCAGCTGCACATTAATTTTATTATGTTATTCAAGGGACGTAGCCCTTACATGTCTGGGGTTGTTATTTAATAACGCTGCCAAATGGGTTGTATGTAACAGAACTGCAAAGTATGTAGGGTGGGGAGAGCGAGCTCGAAAATTTTAACAACCCGTCTCGATTTGCTCAGGTTTTGTGTTATATTTTCAAACAAAATTAGGATTTACATTGTCTACTTATGCAGGCAAGCCCAAAAAGCAACTAGCAGAATGTAGAGTAAGAGCGAGCGTAGCGAGCTCGAAAAATTTGCATACTCGGATAGGTACGATTTTCTTTCGATTATTCCAAAAGGACTAGGAATTACTTGCTTTATCGACTTCTAAAGAAAAGTTCAAGAATCTACAGAATGTAAATCGCAAGAGCGAGCGAAGCGAGCCTAAAATTTTTAGCATCACACCTTGAATAGTCTCTATTTGCTCTTAACCATCATATAGAAAGAGAACCTACCTTATCGAATTATGACGAAAAGCTTAAACTCGTTTTAAAGCAGTTTAGGTTTTGGAATCTGGCCATAATCTAAGCCTTTCAAACCTTACGTACGAGCGGGGTGCCCAATATCCCGAGTTTGCTTCGCTCGCTCTTGGTAGCACGCGAAATTCAAATTTTCTTACGTTTTACGCAATTTTCAGGTCAGAGTCAGGATAATTTTGAACAAAATATGATTTGCGACTCGCGAAGCATACGCGAGCGTAACAAGTACTTGTTAAGTTCATATACTCCTATTGATTGATATTTCATGAAATAGTAATTGTTTCGCGGACTTCCCTGGCGCTTGGTGCTTAAAATTTTTAAATTGAAAAAAAAACTAGTCTTACCTCCCTTGACAACGTAAAATTAATTTCCACAAAACAACAATTTTACACTCCTTGCACATAATTAGCATTTCATAACACGAATTAAGTAAATAACTTTTTTCATTACAAAATAAGTAGGATGCCAAACGATGCCTATGATCACTTAGGTACTATATTGGCTCATGGCTGTCGCAATTTTAATGGTAGTTGTAGACTGAAACTTTTGTTGACACAATTTTCATTGATAACTAGATACCTACCTTCAAGCGGGCGGTGATATGTCAAAAGGCGGGCGTCGTGTATCAAAGGGCGCGCGCGCACTTGTAGCCGCAAGCTCTCTCTTTGAATTTGCCGCGTGTGTTTGTTGGAATATAAATTTAATTTTTTGTACTAATAAGATCTAAATTGGCTTGCACATTGCAAGTCAGCAAATAAATAATGAATATTTGCTAAAACTGATTTTGATTACGCATCACGCATGGTTTGGGTAAGTACCTACAAGGCGAGCGGCCAGCGCCTCCTAAGACCCTGCGCCGGGGTGCCACGCACCCCTTGCACCCCCGGGTAAAGACGGCCCTGCTAAGTTTATGGCCAGCCGATCGATTCTGGAAAAATCTTATCGTGAAAAGTTAGGTGAGTGAGCTTACAGTGAGCTGTCAAGAGTATCAATCCCTAGCATCAGGATGACACTGACAGCTCACTCCACGCTCACTTCACATAAGTTTTCACGGTGAGATGGTTACAGAATCGCACTGCAGATTCCAAAACCTAAACTGGTTTAAAACGAGTTTAAGCTTTTCGTCATAATTCGTATATTTAATAAGCAAACAGACTATTCAAGGTGCGGTGCTAAAATTTTCAGGCTCTCTTCGCTCGCTCTTCCGATCTACATTCTGTTGATTCAAGAGCTTTTCTTCATAAGTTGACTAAGCAAGTAATTCCTAGTTCTTTTGGAATGATCGGAAGAAAATCGAACCTATCAGAGTGTGCAAAATTTTTCCAATCAACCTTGAACCTTATGCTGTAGCGATAAAGTTGAAAATCTTTTAAAGAAATCTGACAGATAGTAGTAGTTTGATGTGCTGGTGTCTGTACATGACTCTTAACATCACACCTTTAATCCCCTAAGGGTTAGGCAGGTTTTAATTTATGAACTGTTCTTTTTAGTACGGACGCCTTTAACGTGCACGTCTTTCTGCATCGTTCTCACATGCATAATTTCAACATGAATGATGTAACCAAGACTTTTGTAACAATTTTATGATTTAAAAGAGTGTCCGTGGAGTTTCTTGCCCGTTCTTCTCCACAGGTACCTACGCTTTGGAATGGGCAACTAGCTTCATCTTTCTGACTGACCGACCCTTGACAATTCAAAAGTGCCTATAATAGGTTTATTTGAAATAAATGCTTTGAGTTTGAGTTTGAGGAGTATACCTTCAATTATAGTAGATACTTACACTCACATTTCGCCAGTTATTAAGTGCCATGTCATAGGGGGCGAGCCTACTGCCGCCGGGCACAGGCTTCTGAGAAAGTTGTGATGGAAAAACTCAATAACACGACCTAGGAATCGAACCCAGCTAGGACCTCTTGCTAAGCAGTAACGCTTGCGACCACTAGACCAACGAGGGGATATACCTCCCTTAAAATATTCCTCGGCACCATGGTGACCCCCAAAATCTTGGGCTGCGACCGCGCCTGGTTTGACGGCGCGCTAGGCGAAAGGCGATACGGTGACGATCACTTTCTGAGTTGAT
Organism: Globia sparganii; assembly: GCA_949316385.1. Taxonomy (NCBI): domain Eukaryota; kingdom Metazoa; phylum Arthropoda; class Insecta; order Lepidoptera; family Noctuidae; genus Globia; species Globia sparganii. The sequence continues at coordinate 133,998 of OX438660.1, forward strand.
ATGTGTGCTATGACCTTTAAACACAAAACAGAAAGTTACAGAACTCAATCTACATACAAAGTGCGCTCGAGCAACGCGCACATAGACCCCGCTCACGGACACGATATCTCGGACTGGTTGGGACTAGTGCGAGCGCGAGTGCCAATCGCTTGAGACACGCGTCTGTGAAGTGCAAAAATGGAGCAACAAAAAAGTTATTATAACTGTTCAGTGGACGGTTGTTTAAGGTTAGATTTTCGAAAAACCCTGTAAAGTGTTTCCCACTATTCACCCCCACAGAATAGGAATTTTGAAAAAAAATTTGGGATGTGTTCATAACTTGACTCAAAGATTATTTATAAGAATTTCCGAGTTAATCAAGCCACGCAGTAAAATGGAAAATTAACCACCCCTTTTCACCCTGTCAGGGGTCGATGTTCGCAAAACCTTAATACATGTTATTCTTTATTGGTCTTAAGTATAAATACTTAATTTCGAGTTAATCGAACTGCGCGTTAAAATTCTTCCACGAAATTTTTGACACCCGCCAATACCCCTTGAGGAGGTAGTTTAGAAAAACATAAAAGAACAAACTACATAATTTACTCCGATAAGTATTCTTGCCAAGTTTCAAGTATTAACCAAATGAATAAGAATTTTCATATAAACTGTATCCCCCGCGTTTCACCCTTATAGTGGTGGAATTATGAAAAATCGTTTATGATGTGTTCATAACTTACATACTCAAAGATTATTTATACGAATTTTCGAGTTAATCAACCCATGCAGTAAAATCCTCACCTGTAAAATTAACTACCCCTTTTCACCTCGTTAGGAATAGATTTTCGAAAAACTCTGAACACGTTATTCTTAATTTTTGTTCTTAAGTATAAATACTGAGTTTCGAGTTAATTGGATTGCCCTACAACCACCCTTTAGCGGGTAGTTTAGAAAAACAAAAAATGCCCAACTAATATCAGAATCACACCATTGCCTCTCAGGCACAGCCTTTTCCCAACTATGTTGGGGTCGGCTTCCAGTCTAACCGGATGCAGCTGAATACCAGTATTTTACATGATGCAAACCCGCAAACCTAACAATACAATGTGTTAATGAAATAACCCAAAACCTGAAACTAGTTTGTTTAGAATCGGCAGCAAAATCGAATACAATAATTTATAATATGGGTTATTTTTTTTCCAAAAAATAATTATTTGTCATGCCGTGTCTAATATTTTTTAACGACGCTGTACACTACTGTCCAACGCGATGTAAACAAACAGCGCGAGCGAGGGTGAGGAGAGGGGGTGCTAGAGCTGCCGCGCCACCCCGGCTACCCTCAAAATGGCGTTTCGCTTCACAAATGTACAATATTGTGAAATGGTGCGATAGAGCTATGAATCTATAAGAAGTAGCGCGACAACAACATTTACAAATATCTTTTACTATAACTTATGAAAATAAATAATTATACGTCATATCAATTTATTAATATAAAAATCGGTTGGGGTGTCCGAGGTTTTGGGTTATTTCATTAACACATTGTATATAAAAAAAAGATTTTTAACTTTATTTAGGTATTTATTGACATTAAATGCATTTTGGTTTCGTTTTTTATATAATACAATAGTATTATCCTATACACGTTAATATCTAAATAGAAGAGTGAAGAAAATCCCTTCCCATGGTTAAACGTCCCGCAGACTGACGTCACAGCTGACGTGCAGGGCTACGCACGCCCGCGCCTGTGCGGGCGCACGTCCACGCTCCTCTGCGCAGCAGAGCGTCGTATAAAATGCCAACATCGTTCCGCGTTAGCAGCAGTACTTATTTATTTATCTAAGCGTCTTACACAAACAATGATATTATTGTAAGCTCTTAAATTTGATATTTTAATACTATAGTTAAAGATATTTTTATTTTAGATTAAGTCAAAATAATTTACAACTGACTTTATACAGTAAAGTTCAACAAAGCGCATATTCAGAAACGCGTTAAGTATTAAAGGCCGATCTACGGATCGCTCTCATTATATTTAATTTACAATATAGATTCACTAAGCCCGAACGATACTGCTACTAGCATAAGAAACTTAATACTGCGTCAATTATGTAATGGCATCTGGGGGTTATTTCTTTATAAATAAATAGTACCTAAATAAACAGTTGTGTCCCAACACTGGGTGTACTATAGGCTGATTATGTTAAGCAGTTCAGCACGAGACGACTCGCACCATGTTCACACAGTACACACAGTGCCTTCTGACAAAGCTTCAAATACGCAAATAGGTTCCCCAAAACGATTTGTGGCACCGGCACTTGGCATACGTCATGTGTAGCGTCTTCATACAATTCCGTGTCAACAGAGGCTTCCTATGTCACGTACGGTACGCGCACAGCGCATGCGCCGGCCAGTGAACACGCTCGTCTGCGAGATACGTCAGCTCCAGCAGACTGGACCTGCTGCAGGCTGCACTAGGCGGCCGCGAGTACGGCAGTGGCCGCACAGATCAGCAATTCTATTCTGTAAATATCTCACCCTGAAATCTTAGGTGAAGTGATCTTAACGTGAGCTGTCACTAGTGTCAATCCCTAGCATAGGGTGGAATGACAACTCACTTCACAAGTTTTGAGCACGCCTGCTGAATCGCGCTGACCGCTAGCGTCTGCCCCGGAGTGGCGGTGTGGCGGTGTGACGGTGTGACGGTGTGACGGTGTGGCGGTGTGGCGGTGTGGCGGTGTCGAGTGAGCCGCAGCAGAGTGGCTGCGGATGTGACAGGCGACACCAGGGCAGACGCGTGCCAGCGCAAGTTTGCACTCGGACCATGAGACGGTCTACCACAGGGCAATATATTTGTCACCGTAATGGGTAGCCAGTTGAACTTACTTAACTATTCAGTTTTTGAGGTACGGAACCCCATAGTGCACGAGTCCGACTTACACTTGACCAGTTTTTTGTTACTTCATCTAGCGCATGCGTCAAACGATCAGAACCCGTTGCTTTACTACTGATCGCCCGTTCGGCTCGTAATAGCTAACCTATCAATATTAGGGACACCCACACCCAGATAATTATAATGATGTAGATACCTAGATAACGCAAGAGCTCCGAGCAACTACTCCGCGCGCCCAGCTTACGTACAAAAATCGTAAGCCGCCACTTTCGCGCTCAGACCTGCAGTGCTATTCTGTAAAAATCTCACCGTGAAAACTAAGGTGAAGTGAGCTGTCATTCCACCTGATGTCAGGGATTGCCTCCATTGATAGTTTACTTCACGCTCACTTCACCTATGTTATCACGGTGACATTTTTACAGAATCGATAGGCTGAATACTGCTGGCTGGGCGAGCGTGAGCGCTGACGCTAGGCCCCGGGGGGCGACGAGAAATGCGTCTTTGAATCGATTTGATTTTTCCCATCACTAAATAGTGCTTGTGACGTCATAGTAGGGATTAAAAAATGGTGTGCAATCGTGATATCGATGTTGCTGTCTCGCTCTCTCGCGACCGATCATGGCCATGTTGTAAAAAAAACCTATGATAAAGTACTAAGAAGAATAAATACTTACAACTTTAATTTAAGTGTTTAAAAAATAATAGCCTCCCCGACCGATTTCGATCACGGTGTCCAATCTCAACGGAGATTAGCCAGGTACGCAGGAGATATTGTAGTGCACAAGTGTGCGCGCAGACACAGGTGCACTCCCTCTTCCCTCACTCTCATAGTCCGATGGGACGGCAATCCGACACGACCGGAGAGAGATCAGGCGCAGGACCAACGGCGACACGTGCGCGCCGAGGCACGGGGGTATCACACCGCCAACTTGCAAACTCCGGGCTGCTACTAAGAAATTCCTAATGGGAAAACTCAATAACACTTTGCCCGACCCGGGAATCGAACCCAGGACCCCACGCTCAGCAGTCGCGCTTGCAACCACGAGACCAACGGGGCGGGGCGGGGGTGTTTAACTTGGTATATAACAAATGGCACGCTTGGTGTTCATACAGATCGTTACCTAGATCTATCTATATCTGTGGATTCCGCGGCGCGCTCTTTTTAGGGGCGGTTTTACAATCGTTCATAACTTTTATTTGATGGTTTAACAGCTTTTGTATACATACTAATATCATAAATGAGTGACCCGCCCCTGCTTCGCACGGTTTTAACGACTTGACAAAACGTTGGGATTTGAATATTTGTATTCAAAAAGTTTACATTTTTTAGTTGTGGTATCCCACACTTTGACATTGCATCTAACTATATAACTTCGTCAACGTAGATCACAGACTACTTAGAGATACTAACGTAGATGAAGTACAAAAAAATGCGTATTATTATTGTAGTTAACTCAAAAACCAGTCATCGGAACTTGACCAAAATATGGGACCACCCATGGTGCACGGTTTTTGTGAACCTTTTTTAAAATCGGTAAATAATGATGAAATACAAAATATACGCAGAAGTTGCGGGCAACAGCTAGTATAAAATAATTCAAACAACCTTATTAATTTCCTCAGATTAAGTCGTCTGGGTTTGAAAAAATTGAATTGTATGGAGTAACACACGACCGACGCCCCTAACAAAAGTCTGCTCACGAAACGAGCGGAGTAAGAACGTTCGCTTCAGCAGTTCGGCACGCACACCATCTCGCGCCTGCGCACACGTTACCGCGTCATGCTGTCACGCACGACAAATCGATGGATCGCTGAGCAGAAATACAAGAAAGATCAATACTGCCGTACTGACGTGTGTGCGTTACCCCAGACAGAAAATGTCCAATATCGTCATCTAAGTGCAACAGATTATTAGATTTAGAGCTTCTGTAATTAGTACGAGTTATAATTTGTTACGCAATAAAAGAATCCACAATAATGCATCGTTTTGAAGTTATTTTAGTAAAATAGAAATATGCTTTAATAGGTCCAAGCACTTCCAATAAGCGCTCCAAAGACTAACTTGAAACGGTCACGGAACGGTCACGGGGTTGAATGGTCACGTAACATCTTCGGGTTTTATTTCTTTTCCCTCCACTGGCTTCACACAATGTAACATGCCTTCCAACACGAGTAAATTTTCTACTGCAAAAGTCCACTCATCGTAGTTTTCCCTGCCCTTTAACTTAGGCACACTGGCTAAATAGTTCATTGTCATCTTGCACAACACGACCGTATCAATGAAAAAAAACTGGTTAAAACTTGAGAAACTTGGAAAATCTGGGATAGCCCATAACCTAAAGTAAACGCGTCGGTTATTCAGTGCAGACTAAATTTATTATTTATCTACCTTCACATGTAGTAGGTACCTACATACATCTTTAGGACAGCTTCGCATTCACACATTCCTTATCATAGATGACGCTAGTAAGTACATTTTGATATAAATTATAACAATTATATAGGTAACTACTGTCATTATATGGTACTGAAGTTTCGTTAGTAGGTATCCTATACGCAATCAAAAAGTTATAATGAATTTCCAATTTTGGCGCGCAGCTGAGTTATTTGACGACCGATTTACCGACTTTCCCGTAGTAGTGGTAACTGAATCTTATATCAATAGATATATAGTTCAAGTAATATACCTGTGAAAGGCCATTGCCCATTTTCGGCCAAGAAACGCACACGAAAAATATTTGTGCTAAAAAAAACAACATAATTAAAAATGATTATCAACTTATACATTTTATCATAAAAGTAAGCTATATTTTAACGTAATAATCAGGTTTTGAAATGATTGTATTATAGGATCAACAAAACACCGGCAGGGAAGTGTAGCTATTTTAAAACTAGAATCCAATTTATATCGATTATCGATACATTTATTTTAGTTAAGTGACAGTAATCGGCATAAAACAGACTTTGTTCCTGACATATTATTATGGAACATTAGATGGTGCGTTTATAGTTTATTAATAGTAGAGAATATACATGACATTGTCATCAAGTAAATTGAATTAAAATTATTATCGATCAATCAAAATCAATCAAGTATAGATTTTTATTTAATTGCACTGGCAACTGCTCCCTGATTAAAAAAAAGTCGTAACTTGTCAAACAAATTACAAACGTCACGTAAACCCTCGACTCTGGTTTTTGTTGTTCGTGTTCGGGCACGAGCACGACATAGTAATATTGACGCACCTGCTCAATTCTTGTTTATGGTTTTAATAGTTTACGACACCAAAGACGAGTAATTAAGGGCCTATACTACCTCAAATGGCTTAGCATGATGCTCCGCTATGTCGAAAATACTGCAGCATTAATGTTGAAATAAATAAATATGGTAAAGTTGAGGATTAATGTTAGGTCTTATGTTTGACGAAAACAAGATTCCATAAAATTTTCTCTATAGAAAAAAAATCCAAAGTTACCTCCAAACCGAACAATAAACCGCCGGTATTCAAAAAATACTTCAAATTAGATCATGAAACTTTGTAAGTATACTTTCATGATGAAAGTTTGATGCTTTATAGTTCCTTCGGTTAGTAAACGAACGAACTATAAAGCAGGTCGTGTGTTTTTTTATTATTTTTTTTAATTACCATTATTTTCACCGTAAAAAGCAAATACCTAAACTATTGGCGCTGCCTGCCGCCTAGCACCGCACTCTGTCTCGCTCGCACTCAGTCCGCGAGCAGTATCGTGCGAGCGAGATAAAGAGTGAATTGTAGCTGAGGTAGTATAGGCTCTTAACGAGATAATCGAAAAAAAAATATGTATGCGTGGTAACCTGACCAAATCTAGAATGTTATAAAAAAGCGGCCGCGCAATACATTATACTAACCTTCTAAAATTTATAGGATAATATGTGAGAATAATACGTGTTTGGTACAGACGGGTACACAAGTGGTAAAGTAAAACATAGTTATAATTAAATATTTTTGTATCTACAGATAGAATATTCTAAAAAAAAACTTAATAATAAATACCTAAGTAAATAAAAATAAGTTGGTTATTAGCAACAATTTGTTAAAGGAAATTTTTATTTGTTTTGTTTATTTAATTAAAGCTACGAAGCCCATATTACATATACTTACCTTAACCTAACGATACCATGTATCATTATTATGTCATATTAAAATATAATTATAAATTCCTTTACCTAAATACATAATATAAAATTAGGTAGCTAAAAACTAATTAGGCGCAATTTGTACCTTGTAAATTGGTAAGTAATTAGGTACCTACCTACCTCATCGATAGAATGGATAGGTAGGTTGATATATGAAGAATGGCATAGTGGACACTTACTTTCAGTAACTCAAAGTTTATTTAAACATTTAGTATGGTAGCTTTAACAACGTTTCAAGTTAGTCTGTGGAGCGCTTATTGGAAGTGCTAGAACATATTAAAGCATATTTCTATTTACTAAAATAACTCCAAAACGGTGTATTAATGTGGATTCTTTTATTGCGTAACAAATTAAAAGTTTAAACGTGCCGCGGACTTTTGTATGCCTCGCACAGGTGTCTGCGGTGTCCCTAGTGCGGGCGCTCGCTACTCTTTTTTATGCCTCGCACAGGTGTCTGCGGTGTCCCTAGGGCGGGCGCTCGCTACTCTTTTGTATGCCAGGCACAGGTGTCTGCAGTGTCCCTAGTGCGGGCGCTCGCTACTCTTTTGTATGCCACGCACAGGTGTCTGCAGTGTCCCTAGGGCGGGCGCTCGCTACTCTTTTGTATGCCACGCACAGGTGTCTGCGGTGTCCCTAGGGCGGCCGCTCGCTACTCTTTTGTATGCCACGCACAGGTGTCTGCGGTGTCCCTAGGGCGGGCGCTCGCTACTCTTTTGTATGCCACGCACAGGTGTCTGCGGTGTCCCTAGGGCGGGCGCTCGCTACTCTTTTGTATGCCACGCACAGGTGTCTGCGGTGTCCCTAGTGCGGCCGCTCGCTACTCTTTTGTATGCCACGCACAGGTGTCTGCGGTGTCCCTAGGGCGGGCGCTCGCTACTCTTTTGTATGCCACGCACAGGTGTCTGCGGTGTCCCTAGGACGGGCGCTCGCTACTCTTCGCTAGGTGCCACATGAAGTGATGAAAGTGCACGAATGTGGAGCTACCGAGACTCCGGCCGCTTGTAAAAGTCCGTTTCGTCCGCCGGACAACGGACCGTGTACGTCAGTCGTACGGGTCGGACACCGGCCATGTCCGGCGCTTGCATAGGATTCCATGGCAACCTGTGAGCAGCTAGCAAGTCCGGACGTGTACAAGTGGCGACACACTACACCAGCACAACTGTACGTATTTAAATTGACTTTCATTGAAATCATTATAATAGAGAGATGCAAAACGTTTGTTCATCGATGATACAAACATGTTATTCGGGGTCACAATAAATTAGCGAGCGAAACTGCCACGACGTAATGGATATCTAAACACGTTAAACAAATGAAAGGTACCGATTTTCTAAACTCGATTTTTAGTAACTACACTCTCCGCGGCCGTTGACCTCTTAATTAGCTGATGGCTGATGGCGTGATGGCCCAGTGGTCAGGGCTTCGCCTCTCATGGTTGTGGGGCCAAATCCAGGCAAATATCAATATGACTTTTTCAATTCATATGTACTTTCCGAGTTTACCTTGGACATTACTAATATCGGGGAAGGAAAAAGGAATGGTTCCCTTTATGTGGAGTCCGTGTTCGACGAGCGAGAACCTTGTCTCGCTTCTATTACCCTACGGCGAGCGGCGAGCCAACGTTTTCTGTCCCTTAGAAATATCATATTTTGAAGTACAGTCAGGCTCACAATTTTTATGTGTTATTGTCATCGTTGTATTCGAATCTACTGAATTACTAATAACATAATTATCTTTTAACATTTAAATAAAAAATATAGGTATTGGCCCCGATTCTGTTGTTCACAAACTAAATTTAAGTTCAGTGCATCTTTTTCTTTCTATTTCATTGAGACTATGCACAGTGGCGCCCTCACCGTTTGTTTGGTTATTTCATACAATTTAGAATGAAAATGCAGAAAATAAGCACAATAAGTTGTACTTCACAAGATTATACGTTAATATTATTAGAAACGGTAGTTTTATATTGTTCAGTTTTATTGTAATCCTTAAAACGGATAACAGTGGCCACTATATTCTGTTTTAAGGATTATAATAAAACTCACATAATTCGTCAAAATGTAGGAAACAGCTGATTCTTTTTCGCGATTTCAGGTTTGGTCCCATAGTAATAGTTGTTCATAATGATGAATACAATGACCCTTTAAGAGGTTATCCATTAATTACGGGACAACCTGTATATGTTATGTAGATCACTAAATAGCTTAGCGCAACTAAAGTTCCAATATCAGGCTGTAAGTTTTAGATGCCACCTCTCTTTCGCACATATACATGTCTCTTACACATCTATTCCGCTTTACGTGACGCGAGACAAGGCGGACGTGTGTTTTGTATTGATCGTCATGCCTTTGAAAGATTTCACGATCGTCACCAGGTGCTTCAATAGCCAGCAGTTCGGACACGCAGCCAAGTTTTGCCGAGAAACTAGTCCTACTTGCAACCACTGTGGAGAGCCTGGCCACTCCTTCAAGGAATGCAGCAGCAAATCTTCTCCGCCTCAATGTACAACGGGCAAACGCGTCAAGAGGAAGAGTGACCTTCCAACTGGAGATGTTAGTTGCCCGGCGCGCAAATATTCAGAGATGAACTATATTAACTCAATAGATTATGAAGGCGCCTAAGAGCGCCACCGAATTATATATAAATTATAAATAAAATTATATAGATAAACTACCTGTTTATACAGGTAGTTTATGTTCTACTTGTATTTCCATTTAATTTGTAACGATCACGACACATCAGCCGATTTGTGATCTGGATAGTTTTTCTGTATCTGAATCCAAAACCTGTAATGTTGGGGACTGTAAGCATCTCGTCCCTTGTGCTGACACATCGTTAACCGCTCACACAGAATATTCGCCGCATAAATCAAACATGACCGGGTTTCAAGTGTTATTATTAATTACAGAACCTTGACTTATGCTGTGATATTACAGATTGTTGGTTGTCAAAACAGACAGTCAGCTTACCATCTCTTGACGGTTATATTCATACAAACATAAACCAAAACGATGGATTAGTAGTTCATAGAAGTATCCCGAGATAGTAATCGCTTAATAATTTTAAAAAATCCCAATACAGTATCATCAGTGAGTCAGTGAAGAAATCGGAGATTTTTAGACATCAATAAAATCTAAAGTATAAGAGCTATGCAACTGAAACTTAATGCTTAATTAGTCCACTCTTGACATCATATCCCAAGAATTTTGTTTATCTGGTATAACCCAAACCCAAGTTATGAGGGTTCAAAAAAACGATGAAGCGCTTCGCGAAAAGTTAGTGCCCTTGCGCTTCGCTTGGCTCGTCTTGGCGGGGGCACTCCCGTGCCCACAGATGCCCATGTACATAATTATCTGAACATTGCTCATTTCAGGCAGCTCACTATGAGCCCACGCATCAGAGCGACTCACGCTTAGACCATATCATTCTAAAATCTAAAAATCCACCCAAAACATTGGTTACTAAATGTTCGCTCACCAACCGTCAGACTGTTTGACTAACATTACAAGTTCACGTAGAATGAACTGCATGCGCAGCTACATTAAGGGCCGATGTTTCCAGCGCCAGATAATTTTATTGGAGGGATAATTTTGATTCGGTACGATTTTTTTCATGGGAATAATTTTGAATTTTTGACAAATCTTTCATACAAAAACTCTCACACGTCAATTTTGACGCACCTGATAACGACATCCGTAACGGTAAAAAATAGCAATAATTTGACGCACCTGATAACGACATCCGTAACGGTAAAAAATAGCAATATTTTCAAGAACAATAGACAATCAGACTCGACGTAAAGGGACCCATTCGAGGATAAAGGGAACCATTCGGAAGAACATCGTGAGGAAACCTGGACTTATAGTTATTCATCATTCTCCTGCCCTTATCCCAATTTGTTAGTGGTCGGCGCAACATGTATTTGTTAGTGGTCGGCGCAACATGTATTTGTTAGTGGTCGGCGCAACATGTATTTGTTAGTGGTCGGCGCAACATGTATTTGTTAGTGGTCGGCGCAACATGTATTTGTTAGTGGTCGGCGCAACATGTATTTGTTAGTGGTCGGCGCAACATGTATTTGTTAGTGGTCGGCGCAACATGTATTTGTTAGTGGTCGGCGCAACATGTATTTGTGAGTGGTCGGCGCAACATGTATTTGTTAGTGGTCGGCGCAACATGTATTTGTGAGTGGTCGGCGCAACATGTATTTTTCTTCCATACTTCTCTATTAGTCGTCATCTCAGTAGTCACGCCCTTTCTAACCATATCATCATACACACAGTCCATCCATCGTTTCTTTGGTCTTCCCCTACTCTTATATCCATCGACATCCATACTTAAAACTCTCCTCACGACATTTTCCTCATTTCTCCGTAACACATGCCCATACCATGACAACCGATGTCCACGCAACGTTTCAGTGACCGGTGCCACTTTCAAACTTCCTCTTATGTACTCATTTCTTATTCTATCCATTCGTGTAACACCACACATCCCTCTTAGCATTTCATCTCAGCTGCATGCAATTGCCTTTCATTCATCCCTTTTGTGGCCCAACATTCTGATCCATACAAGACAGCAGGTCTGATCATGGTTTTATATATCTTCCCCTTAAGTTTAAGGGGAATGCGGGAGTCGCAGATTGTTCCCGTGACCTGCCGCCATTTCATCCATCCAGTGTTAATTCTGTGCTTAACCGTCCGATCTACTTCGCCATCGCATTGCACGAGTGAAACGAGATACCGAAAGTCGGAGCAGACTGGGAGAAGTGCGCCATCAAGCGCTATGGCTCCAGATCTGGAGAGACCGCCGCAATCGCAAAACATGTATTCGGTTTTGGTTCTGCTGATTTTCAAGCCAACATTCTCCAGCTTCTGTTGCCATTTCTCCAATCTGCTCTGGATCTCAGGTCCATCTTCACCGACAAGGACAATGTCATCGGCAAAGAACATGCACCAGGGTGCCTCCTCCTGGATATCCGACGTAAGAGCGTCCATAATCAACAGGGAGAGGTAAGGACTTAGAGCCGATCCCTGGTGCAAGCCTACAGCCACACTGAACTCGTCGGTATTGCCAGCAGCCGACCGGACGTATGTACGAGATTGACTGTACATAGCACGAATTAACTCTACATACTTCCCAGGCAAACCTTTCTCTTTCAAGGCCCACCACAGCACATCCCGAGGTACCCTATCATACGCTTTCTCCAGATCAATGAACACCATATGCAAGTCCATTGTTTCTCGACCTGGCATAAACCCAAACTGATTTGGTGTAATCTCACTCTCCTCTCGCAGTCTTCTCTCTATTACTTTCTCCCATACCTTCATACTATGTGACATGAGCTTTATCCCTCGATACTTGTTGCAGTCCCGTGCATCACCTTTATTCTTGAAGATGGGCACTAGCGAACTATTGCACCATTCTTGTGGGATCCCTCCTTCATGCAACAACTTATTGAAGAATAAAGTCAGCCACATACATCCATCTCCTTTTAAACACTTCCATACTTCTACTGGTATATCATCCGGGCCCAAAGCCTTTCCATTTTTCATACCTTGGACTGCCGTTCTTACTTCACCCATGCTAATTTCCGTCACCAAACCCATATTTACTTGTACCTCTTTGAGCACACCATTCCATTTATTATCTTCGTTCATTAGTTTTTCAAAATAAACCTTCCATCGTTCTTTTATTTCGTCATCCTCGGACAGAACCTTACCCGCTTCGTCTAGTTATTATAAGTCTGAAATCGCCAAACTCGAGCAAGCGCGGTGACTAATGCTCGAGCCTTCTGTGTGCGCAGAGGCCCTCGCCCAGCGGTGGGACAATAAGTGGCCGGGGACTCAAAGGATACTTTAGAAAATGTTTTGTGTTTGTTTCGCCAACTGATTTAATTTGTCCCTTTATAGTATCATGACTTGTATATCGAAATTTAAAATGTTAAAAACTGGACGATCTTAGTAGAAGGAAGCTTCGTTTCTTATAATTTATATTAATTTCTAACCTTAAATTTACGGTTCGCGTCAGTATCAAACTCAACACGATACATTGTACTAAGTGAATTGTAGTCAGGTAGCTATTTGTTCGTCAGTTTTTATATAAATCAATATACAATAGTAAGCCACACGCCACAGCCCGCGTGACGTCACGCCCGCTCGCGCGCACTCGCGCGCACTCGTGTGAGCGACGGGACGCGCCCGAGCCGAACTTTTGTTCCAACTCCACCGCCCGCATTACAAACAAGGTTTATCTTTAGCCCCAACTTTAAACCATCGAACTCGATTCCAACTAAATTAAAGTTCTATGCGAAAACTGATTTCAAATCCTAAGTGTTCGGCCCGCTTGCACCACAAATGGCTAAATACGTTTACCGCTAAACGTATTTAGTGACTTGTGGTGCAAGCGGGCCTAATTAGTCAATTGTGTACAAAGAAGTTTACCACGGTCAGAATAAGTTTCCAAATACAAAAACTGTCTCGAAGGTTTACGCTGGGACCAAAGTTACAAGTCGTTTAGCCATGAGAGTAACGCGTACCGTGTAACGTGTCCATCAGCCGCGGACCGCACATACAATATAATATTACCTACGCTTCGTTTATGAACATCACTTCAATGTGCAACGGATTGATTGCCGACCATTAATACTTCGTGACGAGCCACAAGCACTACTTCCAAAATACTTCAAAATATGTATAAACAATAATTAATACAAACAATAAACATAAAACGAAATACAAGAATCAAATTCTTGCAGCCACGTGTCTATAAGTAAAAATTAAATATTAATTCTATCTATGAATAATGTGAACTATATAAGAAGAAGGATAGAACGTGCTCAGGTGAAGTGTGTGATGACGTTCGACGTGGCCCGCAGACGCAGGTGGACCGCAGACCGCGGTGACCGCGCGTGCTGCGACCGCAGGCCAGTGCGGCGAGCGCTAGTGACCGCAGGCCGGTGCGGCGACCGCAGACCGCGGTGACCGCGCGTGCTGCGACCGCAGGCCAGTGCGGCGAGCGCTAGTGACCGCAGGCCGGTGCGGCGACCGCAGACCGCGGTGACCGCGCGTGCTGCGACCGCAGGCCAGTGCGGCGAGCGCTAGTGACCGCAGGCCGGTGCGGCGACCGCAGACCGCGGTGACCGCGCGTGCTGCGACCGCAGGCCAGTGCGGCGAGCGCTAGTGACCGCAGGCCGGTGCGGCGACCGCAGACCAGTGCGGCGAGCGCTAGTGACCGCAGGCCGGTGCGGCGACCGCAGACCGCGGTGACCGCGCGTGCTGCGACCGCAAGCCAGTGCGGCGAGCGCTAGTGACCGCAGGCCGGTGCGGCGACCGCAAGCCGCGGTGACCGCGCGTGCTGCGACCGCAGGCCAGTGCGGCGAGCGCTAGTGACCGCAGGCCGGTGCGGCGACCGCAGACCGCGGTGACCGCGCGTGCTGCGACCGCAAGCCAGTGCGGCGAGCGCTAGTGACCGCGCGGCGCCTCGGCTCGCACTCGGCCGGAACAAGCTCGCCGAGTGCAGGCCGGAGCCGGGCCGCTACACGAAGTCCTCGTCACCAGCGCGGGCCCGCACTCACACGTAGTGCTGCTCGCGCGGCAGCATGGGCTCGTCGTCCAGGCCGGCCGCGGCCCAGTCGCGCGGCCGCGGCGCCAGCAGGCCGCAGGCGCGCCAGCCGAAGAAGTCGGCGCAGTTGTGCAGCGGGCCGCGCGTGAAGGGCGAGCGCCCGTTGCGGGCCACGAAGTGCCGGTAGCGGCTGCGGTTCAACTGCTCGTTGGTCGTCATGCCCAGGCACACCACCAGGTACAGCTGGCAGCCCGTGAGCACGGTCACCCAGAACAGGTGGAAGAAGGCGTTGAGCATGACCCAGGCCACCCAGGGGTTGCAGCGGCACCAGTACCACACCACGCCCGGCGCCGTTTCGTCCGGCACCGGGCACACGACCGCGAAGTACTGCGCGCCGCCCCACATCATCCACGAGCACATCACCAGCAGGCTCGCCAGGAACCCGATGAAGTAACGGTGGTTCTTGGCGCCTGCGACAGAGACACGGCACTCAGTAAGCGACACACGCGCGGCGACGTCGCCGGCCGGGCGGGACTCACCGATGCAGTTGCCCACCCAGGGACAGTGGTGGTCGAACTTGGCCACGCAGCGGTTGCACACGGAGCAGTGCTTGGAGCGCAGCGGGCGGCGCACCAGGCACGCCGAGCAGAAGCGCGCCGGCTCGAAGCCGCCGCGCGACGACTCCGACAGCTCGATGATGGTCTGCAAGGCGAGCGGGTCAGTGCCTGGGCCGGCGCGCGGGCCGCGGCCGCGGGCGGTACTCACGCGCATCTTGTCCTGGCGCGACGCGGAGATGACGCCGGGGTCGGAGCGCCAGGAGCGCAGGAACGTGAACCACAGCGCGCCCGAGCACAGCACGAACAGCAGCGTGGCGACCGCGCCCACCACGCCCGCCACGAACACCGCCCACGTGATGTAGAACCACACCTGCACACCGCACACCACAACCTCAATCGAATCGAATGCTTCTGAATTAGATGCATTTCATACGAGTACTCTAACGTTTTGAACAACTTCAGCATTAAAGATTCCAGCTCTATGGAGTGTTCATTCATGTTGATTTAGCAGAACCTCTAGTTAATATTTAAAATGAACCTTGGCTTAGATTAAGTACCTCCTTCCCAGGTACCAAACACTGGGCGATGACGGGACTCGAGCCACGAACAAGCTGGGCCATGTCTTTTGGTTAAATATCGGGTTGGTGCTTATGTTCTTGGACACTCAAACACATTTATTAAAAATAATTTTATTTATTATTAAAGAAATAAAGGGTGTCTCAGAATGTTTTTCGTTTTTAGATGTTAAATAAAAAACAAAAATATCAATTAATACTCGTTTTATTTATTTTTAAATTAAAGAGCAGCTCTTAAAGTTTATTTATGAAAAACAACCGTTTGCAAATACCCACCATTCACTTGTTCACACTCATTTAACCTGGAGCTAAAATTTTCAATCACTCGCTGGAGCATCGCACTTGGAATAGAGTTGATTTCTTAAGTGATTCTTTGCTTCAAAACATTCAGGTTGGGTGGCAATGGATTGTAAACTTTACTTTTTAGGTAGCCCCATAGGAAATTCACGTGACCGTTGATGTGAAAATTCGATTCGTCGGAGAACCAGATGTTATTGAAACTCCTAAAACGGTTTTTCATTGTCCTGCAGAATTCGACTCGTTTATCAGGATCATCAATGTAAGTCTTTCGAAATAATGCGATGAACCGTAATTTGTTCAAATTAAGAGAAGCTGCGCGCAATCTCAACGACTGTCGTGGGTCGTCCATAACAGACTGGCGAACGCGGTCGACGTTCATGCTCGTTCTTGAAGTTCTTTTGCGCTTAGACGATTTGTCCGGCATTGTATTCCCAGTCTCTTCAAACTTGCACACCCAATGCTTCACTTGGCACATGTTTTAACCTTGTTAAATTAAAATGTGTCCTGTAGAGACGAAGATCAATAGTGTAGGAATCGTTGTTTTTATAAAACGCTCGCACGTAAAACGCCCGCTGCGGTACCATGAAACGGTGGTCAGTGTACGGGATGACGTCATTTTTGTGTAAGCGATGAAAGTGCTTGACACTATCGATATTTTGCTGTCGATGAGTTCAGCCAATAGTTGTGATAAAAAAAGCTCTTCTTTATTTTTTTTTTTTTCATATTTACTTATCAAATTGATCTTCAATGCAGATCAATTCTTTTTAAATAGGTAACATAGGATTTAGATTTTAAAGTCAGTCTATAAGGATTCATTGCCACGGTACAAGAACTGCCGGTCGATTCTGTAAAAATCTCACCGTGAAAACTTAGGTGAAGTGAGTTTGTTTTTTCTAGGAATTGACACTATTGACAGCTCACTCCACACTCACTTCACCTAAGTTTTCACGGTGAAATTTTCACAGAATAGCACCGCTGCCTCGATGGTCTATTGTCCGCAAGGATGAATGCTGAACACGACGTTCTGAGTTCAATACCCGGGTCGGGCAGTGTTATTGGTTTTCTTATTAGGAATTTCTCAGTAGCAACACGGAGTCTCTTATTGAAGCTTCATGTTTTAAAATACAATCTAATAGATTGTATTTTAAAACATGAAGCTTCAAAATGCTGTGAGCAAATTGTACTAGTACGTTTAGGAGTCCACGAAACATGATTTGCACAAGCCAAAATCCAGACATCCCGAGTCATTGTATCTTTCGGAAATCTGAAAAATTAATAGAATAACTGTTTAGTGCAACTTACTGCAATGAACACTTTAACAGGCGTTTTTTTTTTTTGAGACGGTGAATTAGTTTTAAGTCTGCCTACTTAATTTTTCTTGTCAACTTTGTTCTTCGGAATAAATACGTATTTTACAGCTCCGTCTATAATTTTAATATTTCCTGCCTATCTCGCATCTCAACAATAACATACTCATAAAGTCGATATCGATATTTGTTTCTGTGCTGTCACAGCCCTCATTTTGCTACAGTGTTGCCTATTTTTAAATTAAAATTGCGTATTTTCGGGATAACTTGACCCGCAAATATTTTATAGTAATGAAGAATAACGATATGAGAAAATTGTAAGAGATTAGTGGAACATAAGTTTGATATCATTAATCAATTATTTGATAGTAAATAGCAATTTTTTAAAGGGTTTAGTAAAAAAATCTTATAAAGTAAAAAAATAAGTTGTAAACAGTAATAAATAGTAATAAGAATAACAAATGCGAAATAGAAGTTTGAAATAATTGTCAAGTTTTATAAATTAAAACTTTAAAAATTACACTAAATTAGGTCTTGTACGATTTAGTGGCAACATTTATTGACCGACAATATTTTTTGGTTTTTTGCAAATTTATTGCATTTTATGTTATTAATAAGACAAAATAATACTTATAGATGGAAAGTAACGTTACCCTTTTGTTCACTAGATGTTTCCGATCTATTTTTACACGAAAAAACACTGCAATTCGGTATTTTTCTCTTACGTTCGTTCCGCGCTAGTGTGATTTGCTGAATGACGTGGAACGCACGGCAACTAGTTTTATAAGACTGCTATGACCGGCGGTCTCGTACCTTTGGCAGGGGGGAACGCCTGACAATGGCGTCTCCGGTTGGTTTAATGCTCTAAGACTCCCCCCTCCCTGCTACCTGCGGTTGGCGCGTATTGGTCAGTTCAAAAACGAAAAACATTCTGAGGCACTTTTATTAATCCACAATATAATTGACCGTCATGTTCAACGACATGTAACCATCTCTCCGGCAAAGACAGTGCCGTGTTCCCAAAAAGCAGGAGGCTGGTGGTCAAAAAACTCGGCGATATCGTCTTGGAGTTGTTCATAGTTTTCAAACTTCTTCTTTCTTAGATGTAACTTTAGAGCCCGAAACAGACAATAGTCCGACGGCGCAATATCAGGACTGTATGGCGGGTGAGGTACCACTGTCCAGTTCAGCTTTTCCAGAATGTGGCGGACAGACTTCGCAGTATGTGGTAGAGCGTTGTCCTGAAGGAGTGATACAGACAGCCTTTTTGGACGCTTACTCGCTATTTCTGAGGCTAACTTTTGCAGTTGCTCTCCATAAATAGTAGCGTTAATAGTCTGCTTCTCGTCCAACAGTTCCCAATAGAGAATGCCTTGCCAATCCCAGAAAACTGATAGCATTATCTTTTTTCCATGGTGATCTGGCTTCGGTTCCGTTGGCGCCCTTTCTCCGCGTGGAACCCGCCTGCCGCGTTTTGTTGTTGTAGTGAACCCAGGATTCGTCGACAGTGACAATGTATCTGAGAAAGTCTTGTCTGTGTGGTTGCAGGAAGAGACTTTCGCATATGGTCACGCGTGCTGCGCGCTCGCTGTCTGTCAAAGCGTGGGGTGTCCACCGACTCATTATTTTGTGGTAGCCCATTGCATACAGGTGCCGAATTATAGTGGAATGGTCGTACCCAAGTTCCTTCTCCAAGTCCCTGGTAGTCGCATCCAGATGTCTTTCCAAATGTGAGCGTAGAAGGTTTTCGTCGAAGATAACTGGCCGACCGGAGCGAGTTTTGTCTTCACAACTCGTATCCCCGTTATCGAAAGACTTGAACCAATAACTCACTGTGGAATGAGCAATAGTGCCTTGTCCAAACGCAGTGTTAATTTTCTCGGCCGTTAGCCTCGCACTCGTTCCTAGATTATGCTCGTAAAGCATGATCGCTCGTAGTTGACGCGGTTCCATTTTGAACTAAACTGAACAACTTGGAACGCGCGCGCCCTTTTATACCCCTTGGCGTGAAGCTCCTAGAACATTCTGTAGAATAATAGATTATTCTAGCGTGTAACCGAATTGAAACCTAGAAAAAAATTAATGAAATTCAAGTGTCCATGGATTTATGCACCAACTCAATAGTTTTTATCAAGCTTGAACATGACCGAGGGTCGACTAGGAGCGGATAGTGAAACGAAACACTGGACTGATATTGAATCGCGTATAGTCAAAATCATGTAAAATGTTGCCAATTTATGTTCGCATAACTCGTCAAAATGCAGGGAACAGCTGATTTTTTTTTTCGCGATTTCAGGTTTATAGTAAAAGTTGTTCATAATGATGAGTACAATGACCCCATATGAGGAAAATGGTGATTAAAATTTCAACCTGTATACTAAGAGCGGTAACGAAACCATAGCTACTTCTAATTTAACGCCAACGCCATCTATCGACCTAGTGGGTAATAATTGCCCAGTATTAAGGTGATTGCGCAGTGATTACCGCGAAATTCAAATTTTCTTACGTTTTTTGCAATTAGCAGGTCAGTGTCAGGTTGTATCTTGATCAAAATATGATTCGCGACTATTACAGGTACTTATTCACAGAATTATAGTCATTAGAATCATTAATACATCTTCCTAAGTTAGATTTGTACCACAAGAAGAAATCTAGTGAAAAGTGTTTAAGGTACAAATCTCACTTATAAAGATGTATGAATGTTTCTTAAACTCAAACTCAAAAACTCAAAGCATTTATTTCAAATAAACCAATTATAGGCACTTTTGAATTGTCAAGGGTCGGTCAGTCAGAAAGATGAAGCTAGTTGCCCATTCCAAAGCGTAGATCCCTGTGGAGAAGAACGGGCAAGAAACTCCACGGACACTCTTTTAAATCATAAAATTGTTACAAAAATCTTGATTACATCATTCATGTAGAAATTATACATGTGAGAACGATGTAGAAAGACGTGCACGTTAAAGGCGTCCGTACTAAAAAGAACAATTCATAAATTAAAATAAGCCGTGGCGGACTGACGGCGCCCGTTCACGAACATGACGTATGGATCAGCACCATTCAGCTCAACCATTTTGAAGGGAACCCAATGATCCAACACACACGCCACCATCAGCGAGACATTTGAGTGAGCATGACATACTCTCAGCTGCCAGGGCACATTCAAGTCAATGAAAGACGTACCCAGTAAATGGTAGCTTTATAGTTTAGGTACATAGTGCTCACACGTGTGCTATGCAATTATACAATACTAAGAGATTGAATTTATACAATGCAAAGATAGTTTTTTTAATACAGTTGCTCAAAAAGTGGCGTATTGCAGGGACGTATAGCGTTCGGGATGTGGGGTATTACATACTCGTGCTTTTTTTTACCTTTCCCGAACTCGTGCGTTCTCTTTCCCAACTGTCAAAATAATGTCTATTAAAAAGAAAAACCAACCATGAAGTTTTTACTAAAAAAATTAATAGAAGTTTTTATGATTCATGCAAATACGTATATTTCTAAAAAGAAGCTACTAATTTGTTTCAATATCAGATTTAATGATTTGATTGAATAAGTTAGGTTAGGTTTCATTTCATTTCATCTCATTAAATTTCATTTTCATTTTATATCAATAAAAAAATTCTAATGAAGACTTGGCTGTATGGGCATAGTTCCCTTTGCCTACCAGAAGGGTGAAGAAAAAAAATATCTTTATACGGTTGGCGCCATTTTTCAGAAATTTTCTTTGCGAGTTTTAGTTGTTTGTTGCACAAAATGAGTAAGTTAGATCCTAGTTTTTTTGAATTAACACCACCTTATTTTATTAAATTGCTTCATTTTTTCGCAACTGTATTAAAAATAGTTGTTCAGTACACGTGCGAAACCGTCATTGCAACTTGTTCCGACTGTCAACCCTCACCTTCGGCTGCACCTCGGCTCGGGTAGACATTTGTCGGAACTCTTTGCAATGACAACCTTTCCGCACTTGCAATGAAATATACTATTTCAATCTTCAGCAGCTCCAACTATATTTTCGAATGCTAATTAATTAGTCTATGCGCCCTTGTGGAGCAGGACCAGCGTTCAGCCAAGTATTTTTGTCAGTGATGTAATCCCCCAACTTATAATATGCTTGGCTGCATAGTGTGCGTTTTATGCAAGATTTGAATTTCGTTTCATTGAGTTGGAGTATGTGGGGGGGTATTTTATTGTAACATTTTAAACAGTACCTCATGAAGGATGAGTCTACTTTAGCCAATCTGAAACCTGGTTGAACTAATTGGTCCCTATTTCTAGTCCCATAGGTGTGACTTTCACCTCTTTTACTGAAAAGATTTAAATTTTTCCTTACGTACATGATGTTTTCATAGATGTATTGACAATGTACTGTCATGATATTAATATCTTTAAACAGTTCCCTTAGAGAATCGCGCCTGCGGAGGCCGTATATTGCTCTGATGGCTCTTTTCTGCAGAATAAAAATAGACTCGATATCTGCAGCCCGTACCCATAATAAAATACCGTAAGACATGATACTATGAAAGTAACTGAAATAGACTAGCCTCGCGGTATCTACATTAGTAAATTGACGGATTTTTCTTACAGCATATGCTGCTGAACTAAGCTGCAAGAGATGTTAAATGAGGACCCCCATTGCAGCCTTGAGTCGAGCGTGATCCCCAGGAAAACAGTTTTATCGACGAATTCTAGTATCTCTTTATTCAATACTATTGTCACAATCACTACTTTTAACATTCGGTAAAGAAAATCTTATGCATTTAGTTTTTTTCCCATTTAATACTAAATTATTAGCAGTGAACCAATTATGCACCTGCAGTAGGGCGTTATTTACGTCGTCAAGATTTGGAGCACGTCTACTTATCTTAAAAATTAATTCTGATGATTATAATTCTGTAAGTACGTACCTGTTATAGTCGCAAATCAAATTTTGATCAAGATACAACCTGACACTGACCTGCAAATTGCAATAACGTAAGAAAATTTGAATTTCGCGGTCTACCACTTCCCATTCACCTTAAATTAATATTGATCGCTATGATTCCGGTTGCTCTTTTTTAACCTAAACATACCGCCCACCAAAGACAGTATTGCCGAAATGTTCTTCAATACCGCCACCACCGTGCTCAATAGGGCAAAAAATATATTGAATGCCTTGAAATTTAAACCTTAGTCACACAGTGAAGTCAGGGAACTGTGTATGTACTGTTCACTCATGAGGTTTTCGTCTGCTTAACCGGGCTTGACACCCCAAACTTTGTTCTAGGCTATATAATATACTACGAGAGGTAACGAAACCATAGCAACTTTTAATTTGACGCCAACGCCATCTATCGAGCTAGTGAGTAATAATCGCCCAGTATTAAATTAACATTGGCCCCGATTCTGTTGTTCATAAACTAAATTAAATTTAAGTTCAGTGCATCTTTTTCTTTCTATTTCATTATGAAAAGGACAGAAGATAAATATTAGTTTAGTCCTGTCAAATTAGTCAGCGCCTGACGTAAATTGACGTATTTTTAGTAGCCAATTTTTTAATCACGTCTAATCTTGTCTATGGATTATCTAATTTGACAGGACTAAACTAATATTTATATATTTATTTATCTTCTGTCCTTTTCTTAATGAAATAAAAAGAAAAAGATGCACTGAACTTAAATTTAGTTTAGTTTGTGAACAACAGAATCGGGGCCATTGATCACTATGATTCCGGTTGCTCTTTTTTAACCTAAACCTGCTTTTGTGCTTATCTTCGCCTTTTATTCGATAATTCGTCAACTCGTCGGGAGCCCTGGATAGCAGCTAGCAGTATGATGGAAAGGTTACCTTGGTGGCGAGGTACACACTGAGCGGGAAGATGTTCTTGAGGTCGTCATCGAACAGGACGTTGCTGACGAAGTGCAGCGCACCGTAGAAGCACACCAGCAGAAAGGCCTTGACCAGGTACAGCGCGTCCATCTCTAACACCAGCCCCGTCAGGTAGAACGCCACAAATGGCATTACCACCACACACCACCATCTGAATTTCTGTCACCGAAAACCAACTTTTGAGAGTATAACCTTTGAAGGAGAAGGGGCAAAATATTTGAGAGTGTAACCTTTGAAGGAAAAGGGGCAAAATATTTGAGAGTGTAACCTTTGAAGGAGAAGGGGCAAAATATTTTGAGAGTGTAACCTTTGAAGGAGAAGGGGCAAAATATTTTGCAAATTACAGTTCAGCATCAGGTTGTATATTGATCAAAATACGATTTGAGACAGGAAAAAAGTATAACTAATAGAATAATAAATAACCATTATCATTACATTCATCAATACAACTAGGAGAGGAGGAGCAGACTAAGATAACAGTTTGAGTTGAGAAAAGAATCCCACCAAAAACATTTCAAGTGAAGTAGGTTACCAAGTCTAGTGGCCTGTTTATCAAAACTTACAAGCTAATTACAAGCATTTTTCTTGTAAAAAAATTTAGTATTACAAATATTATGTGTTTATCAAAACTACACAAATGTCAATTACAGGTTACAAGTGTAGTTATTTATTTAACAAGTATATTTTTACTCTTGCATTTTTGATTTTGTTCATCAAAAAATCATTTGTAAGTTATAACTTGTAGAAAATCAAGGCAAATCATGAGTGTCCGGTGACACTCCATTCCGTCTTGCAAATCTACGAGTGTCGTGCTCAATCAATTTATAAATTCGATTTTCTTTTATAAAATGTGGTCAAGTGTTGCAAGCGATGAAGAAAATATTAGAATTACTGAACCAAGAGCATCAAAAAGAATTGACTATGGTCATATGCAAATGACCACCTATGAATTTAACTTTTTTTTTCATTCTTTTCTTTACTACTCCTACTCTACTACTTCCTATTGAATAATCTTCAGATGAACAAAGAATCATGGCTACGTTCTTAACATGCTTGGACTAGAAAAATTTAACAAAACGTCCCTTGATGAAACATACGTTGTTTCAATTGTCTATATAGATGTAACTAAGTACGGCCTTTAATATATTTTAAAAGATGGGAGAGTCAAGTAATTAAGAAATATGTTTTGGGGGTTAGGTTGTACATCGTTAATCTGTGGCTTTTTGAATTGAAAGGGTTTTCACATAAATAAAGACTTGGCTAAAAGGTCCCAACAACCAGGCCAATAAAAAAAAGAAAAAAAGAGCTTTTTCACCTGTTTTTTTTTACATACTAGCTATGTTACAAATTATGTCGAATACAACTCACAGACTTATCTTAGTCTGTACGGCACTAATCGTCTTCTACTAACGGTGCCTAATAGAATATGTTATATTACGGTACATATTAGTGCATATACTTATGCATATTAGTACCAAGCAGCACCCTCAGTTGTTTGCAGCTGCAGACTATTTTTTTTTCAGATTTCATTTTTGATTAAAAATAAAATCGATTTAGATCTAAGTTAGGACCTAAAATAACGTGAATAATTACAGATGCGTTCAATATGAATATTTTATACTGCGTTCTGATAAAGCAAAGTTATATTTATAATGTATAAAATATCTATACTTCCCCAGCTTTTAAAAATAAACTGATGATATCTATTAGTTACATTAACAATGTACTACATTTTGGTGACAGTCTCATCTTGGGACGAAATTGTTTTTTTTAGTCCAAAATGACCATGATCCTTTAAAATATTTTGTCACTACTTCTTTTTTTTATCGTCCCATCCATATTAGGCACAGACAGACAACATAGGTACCATCTGCCCCGTTGGTCTCGTGGTTGCAAGCGCATCTGCTGAGCGCGGGTTCCTGGGTTCGATTCCCGGGTCGGACAGTGTTACTTAAATATTTGATTTCCAGTAGGAATTTCTTAGTAACAGGCCGGAGTTTGGAAGTTGGCGGGACCCCCGTGCCTTGGAAAGCACCTTAAGTAAAGCCGTTTGTCTTGCGCCTGATCTCTGTCCGGTCGTGTCGGAGTGCCATCCCATTCCCTTCGGACTACGAGAGTAAAGGAACAGAGAGTGCACCTGTATTTGCCGAAACACTTCTGCACTATAATATCTCCTGGGTACCTGGCTAATATCCGTTGAGATTGGCCACCGTGACCGAAATCGCTCGGAAAAATACAAAAAACGGCGGCAAGAGAATATGGCGGCATACCTTTTTAATTTTAGAACTTACAAGTAGAATCTACAAGTGCTCAATTTTACAATTTCTGTAGATTTTTTTTGATAAACATAATTTACAAGAACTTGTAACAACTTCCTTGTAAAGTGTAACTTATGAACTTGTAGACTTATAAGTTCTGTAAACAGGGCAAAGGTCCATATTACAGAAAAAGCTCAAGCATTGGATCTCTGCTTAAAACTAGTTTTGAGTCAAGTTTTAATATTCTGGATCAGATACAATCACTGCTTGGGTTCGATTCGAAGCCAAGCAGTGATTGTATCTGATCCTGGGACTTGAAACATTACTCAAAATAACTTTACGCGTAGTTCCGGTACTGATAATTTGTACCATCCACCAGGATCGTAACAATATTCATTCCTTGGCAATAACTTTTTTGTAACATTATTGATATTTTTGGGTTTTAGTATTGTTACCGTTCTTGGAACGCTTTACGATAACATTAGTGGTAATGGAACAAAATTCATTTCATTTTCAAGTCCCTGATCTGATCTGAAATCTCTCAAGTTTGGTCTAGACCGCGCTTGAGCATAGATTTGTCTTGTCAATTTATGTTATTTTCAAAGTCTATCTACACTGTCATCATGTTTTTTAATATTGTTGTGGAATAGAAGTATTACTATTAATAATAAGGATATTATTTGGAGAAGTAGATTATTACATGATTGGACTCAAACAATGTAATATCTTGCATGCTCTTGTATCTACACAATGTTTAAACAAATAAAGAAATCTTACAATAATTTATAAGAATGATGATTCAAATAGAAGACTGAACTTTAGCATTCCACTCAGCTCAGATATTTAAGAAATAGATAAGTATACCCATATCATTGAGAAAACTATAAATAGAGGTACAGATTTTCACAAGACAATTTTGCTGTGAAAATTACAATAGATACTTTACTTCAAAGAGCTAAACTTTAATACATGTGGTGTTGTACTATTTGGGACCAAAATAAAAATCCTGATTTACTAAAGAATTAGGCTCAGGTATATTTTAATATTTCTAATCCTGTGAAGATCAGAACAAAATTAATAAACAAATTAAAAACGAAAATAGGCTAATGCAGACCCCATACTCATCTCTATTTAAGGCTCGATTTGAGTCTCAATTCAGCTGAATATGGATAGATTGATTACCATTCTGAAATAAGACCAATCGGTCTGTGACTAAAGATCAAAGTGGACTTGAGATTCATTCTGTAATATGTACCTTACTTAACGTTTTCACTGTTAAAAAGTTATCAGATCTAATGTAGAGCCAAG
This sequence comes from Globia sparganii, assembly GCA_949316385.1. Classification (NCBI taxonomy): domain Eukaryota; kingdom Metazoa; phylum Arthropoda; class Insecta; order Lepidoptera; family Noctuidae; genus Globia; species Globia sparganii. The sequence goes on from OX438660.1 coordinate 160,783, forward strand.
CCCCTAACTCTACAAACTTTACATCTTCGTCAAATGAATGGCTTGTGGTTTCACAGCCATCGCACAGACACTCTAATGTACAGGTTGGTTTTGATGATTTAATAACAAAACTATTATATTTTCTTCAAAGTTCCATTAACAGTTAATGTCTTCTTCAGATGCAAAAGGTGAGTGTTAATTTCAAAATAGCATGTATTAAGTAAGCACAACACACTACTGACAAGATATCAGTGTAACATAGATACAATATCTTACCTTATCATATGTTAATCTCCTAAATATGTTCCTTTTATTTGCAGCTATTGAGTGTTCTTTAATTTTATCAGCTACTTTGGAGCCCACCCACAGTGAGTCGGCATTGGCCTGCAGCATGGCTAGCGGAGTCACTCCTCGCAGATTGGGCACATCTAAGCTAGCGTCACCCTGATGGTTCATTGTAATATTAAGCACTAAAACTTAAACATATTTTATAATTTAATAGTTTTGGTTGTTTATCACTACTATGGTTGCAATGGAGCTACACCTTCACCTCTGCATGTTTCAAATAACAAGATTATTCCAGCTCATGCTGAGAAGCTCTTGGCAAATATGGTATAATTGAATCATGAACTACTAGATCTGTCACCATCCCAGTTGGTACACTGTAGCCTCACTTTTATTCATTACCAGTCTGACTTATTTGCTAAGGATTAATGAGTATAAGAGCATAATCTAATTTTGAGGATGTCTTGCTTAGACATAGGATGAGACTCACATATAGTATGAGGGTGGATATGGCAGTGGTGTTGCGGGCGAGGATGGCCCAGTGCAGCGCCGTGTTGCCGTGCGAGCGGTCAGCGGGCCGCGGCGACGCGCCCAGCGTCAGCAGCAGGCGCGTCGGGTCCACGGCCGACACCTTCCAGCACGACCACATGAGCGGCGTCATACCGGCCGCGTCGGCCGCGTCCGGCGCCACGCCGCGCGCCACCAGGTACGCCACCACGGCCGTGTGGCCGAACTGCGCCGCCAGGTGCAGGCAGGCGCAGCCCTCGGCGTCGCGCAGGCCGGCGTCCGCGCCCGCTCGCACCAGCAGCACCGTGGCCTCCAGGTGTCCCTGGCGCGTGGCCCAGTGCAGCGGCGTGGACTGCAGCTCGCCGCCCACCGCGTCCACCGCCGCGCCCTTCGTCAGCAGGTACTGGATGATCTCGCGCCGGTTGTTAATGGCCGCCCAGTGCAACAGCGTGACGGTCTCGTGGTCCGGCTGATTCACGTCCCAGCCCGCCTCCACCAGCTCCTTGACGCGAGCGAAGGCGCCGTACTGTGTCGCTTTGACTATATCGAAGCCACTGTAGTCCCTCTCTAGGGGCGCAGGCGGGGGCTCGCGCGGCGGCGGCCCGTCGCCGTCGGGCTGCGATTTACCGCATTGCCCGCTAGCAGCGGCGCCGCATGTACTGTCGTACATAGTCCTAACACGGGCCAGGAAATATGGACATTATAGGTATGACTGGACGAGAGTACAATGGTTTGGTCTTTGATGAACTTTTCAGCACTAGGTACAACAATATACGCACAATTTAATACTATTCCAATGACTCGATTTTAATCAAAATTAATACAACTTACAACCAAACCAAACACACACACTTATTGACATTTCAGTCAGATTTCATAAGATTGTAGAGTTGCCATGCCATTTCATTATAATTCTTTATCCCTATTTCTTGCTACCAAAAAAATCGCAGGTATTATAAAGAGTACTTTGTTTATACTGAAAAAGTGAAAAGGTATTAATTATTTAGCATTTCATTTCACGAAAAGTGTGATTAATGGTCTAAGTATTTATTGTGATTGAAAAGGGTCTAAGCTAGTGTTGTAAGAAACTCGAGTCTTTTAGTCTTCATTTCGAGACTTTAGTCGATTTTCAAGACTAGGACTCATTAGTCACATGAGTCCGAGTCCTTTGAGTCCTCTGAGTCCTTTCTAGTATTTTCGAGTCTTTTCGAGTCTTTGAGCTAGACTAAGTCATGAACTTGAGTTGGTGTGATGAAAGCGATTTCAGCGATTACATATATATATATATATAATTATATATATATACATATATACTAGTTACCCACCGTACTTTATAAATCAATAATTTGTTAATTGCTATTTTATTTACTTCAAACTATAGCTATAGATTTAGAGGACTCAGTCATGAGTTCTTTATATAAGACTGAGTCTTTGAGTTCTTTTTGGCAGGACTCGAGTCTTTTTACAAAAGACTCCAAATTCTAAAGGGCTTGAGCTCTTAAGTTTTATTTATAAGATTTGCGTCTTCAAAAATAGCTCAAGTCTTATGAAATGAGACTCCAAGACTTGAGTTTCTTACAACACTAAGTGTACTAGCACTTGCTTGCTGGTACGTGTGATAAGTTGAGATGGAAGAAAACTATTCTTGTTGACTTCTTGATAAGTTTATTAATTGTAACAAAGGTGTTTACAATAAAACGGTCGAAAATGTACTCAACAACATTAGTTGCTATGTGGGTTTAAATTACGTAAAAATGCTTATGCTAGCGTGCTAAATAATGTGCGATGTAATCGTACATATTCCCGGACGAGTTAGGGAGGATGCGGAGTAACTTGATTTACAAAATAAAATAAAATGAACGTAAATAATTACAATAACAGAGTAAATGTAAACACTATTAAGTAATTATGTAAAGTTAGTTAAGGGCTAGTTCCTATATTGACACGAGGGTTGCGAGGAATGTGGACGCGCACGCAGTCGAGGTGTCCGGTTGTTTCACTTGTATCGCTGCTGCGGTGAGGTACGGCTGGCAATGGTCTTGATCCCTCGGCAACTGCTGGTGGCGGTGATGACGGAACTCGCCATTGGCATTTGGAACGGCGAGCTATCATGATGATCACAACAATGCCCACTATTCCAACCAAAACGTAGATCATAACGTAGTGATGAATATCGTGATAAGATAGATCATCAGGTAACATCACATTCGCTTGTTTCATAGACTGTATCTTTTTGTCTACTTCGCTGATTTCTTGATCTAAATCTTGAGTTTTATTTTCTAAACCCAGTTTAGGTATGCTGATGTTGATGATGTGGTTGATAGGGGCAATCAGTGGTGCATAAATATCAGAGTCCGTCCTTATTTCACTCAAGTAAGGTTTGTGTGAATATAAGGTAAAGTTTTTTGTCTTGATTATGCATCCATGACCTATACTCAATAGTCCGGCTTGGGTCAGCTGATGTGCGGTTATTTGATCGCCGCATATTGTTCGAACGTGACACCTATCGCAGCAAAAGTAAAAATAACTGTTCAAAGTGTACGTTTCTTGTAAATTGTCTTTACAGAGTCTTGAGATGGTTTTGCATTCCGAATTTTCTGTTTCACAAAGGTTCTTGTCTCCTTTAATCTGGTATATGGGTCGTAAGACGTGGCAGTAATAAACATCAGAAACGGTTCGACATGATCTCAAGTCTTCTTCGGACATGTCGATGTAGGTATCCTTCTTCATGTTGATAGATATGTACTCGGATACTGAGATTATGCTGATCATGTCACTTGGGCCTGTTGTCTTGGGAATCGGAATCGTCTTGAAGATTTCGTACGAATCTCGACTGATCAGCGGTAATTTGATTTCAAAGATGATAATGTCATCCAGAAGTCTCGTTTTTATTTCCAGAAGATCATATATCTTCCGAAGGTCCGAGTGTATGTCGTCAATTGGCAGCGAGACGTCCTTGGAGAGCTTGCTAGCAATCGTACTTAATTCCTTCATGAGTTGTTCGGGTGTAATTAAGTGTAAGTTGAAACGACCATTGTAGATATCTGTTACGGTATCTAATAACGTATTCTGTATGCTCTTCAAATTGTACATCATATTACTTGCTATTATAGCTCCCATGTTGAAATCATTAATGACGCTGTTTGCTTCGATATTGTTTTTCAATTGATCAACTGCTGCGTCAAGCTTGTTCATGTGACGATTTATCATTTTAAGCTGTTGATTCATATCTTGCTCTGTGCGTTTCAGAAGGTTGTTCTCTGCTTCCATGAGTGAAGTTTGATTTTTCCACAGAGAAACGAGATGATTCTCGTTCTCCCGAACGAGAGAAATGTCCTTCCGATATTTTTCAGCGAAACTTTCGTCGAGCACGCCGAATAAGCTATTAGCGATGTACCCCACGCCGTTGATAAGGCCTCGGCGCTGACGCATTGTTCCGTGTCGCGTGCTGGAATGCTGACTTTGCAAAACTTGGTTGTAGTGCTCAAGTTCCGAGAACGCGTGACGTAGCTGTATTACGATTACGTGACAGTGAACTTGATATTGGATGGTATCACATGTTTGTTTGAGCGATTGAATATACTTGTTGAACGTTGCAATTGCTTGCAAGTACGTATCCATGCTGTAATAAACCACAAGGTTCCAGTCATCTCTGATAAGCATCATGTTAGATACTTTGTCAAAATATAAACTTTGACTTGTTTCAAATTGGGTTATCTTCATGTTGCCTTCTGAACTTGTTATAAACGTGAAGAGTAGCATCAAACCAGTAACCACTGTTGTTAAGTTAAACTTGCTTTTCTTTGATCTCCTTGTTGATGATCCTTTGGCATGCTGGTGGTCCAGATCTTGATGCTTGTCTGGTGCCATGTCGCACTGTGGAGCAACTTCTTTGTGTTCTAAAAGTACGGAAACTTTTATGACAGGACGCTTCATAATGCCGTTCTTTGTTTTTAAGGTCACGACACGGACGTGGCCGTCCTTGCCCGGATGTAAGTCTACGACTCTTCCCATCGCCCACTTGCCGGGTGGAAGGTTGTCGTCGTGAATGAGAACTACATCGTCCAACTTGACATTGGGTTGAGGTTGCCTCCATTTGCTTCTCACAGTTAATTGGGCAAGATACTCTGTGCGCCATCTCTTCCACAGATCTTGTAATATCTTTTGTGTTAGCTGCCAGCGTGTTCGCAGATCTCTTTCTGTCTCAACTAACGTTAACGTAGGACCACCGGTTATAAAATGAGAAGGTGTCAAGAAATCTAGATCTTCAGGGTCTTCTGAGATTGAACACAGCGGTCTTGAGTTAAGACAAGCTTCGATTTGGGTTAGGAGGGTAGTGAACTCTTCATATGTTAATTTTTGTTCACCAATCACTTTCCTGAGGTGCAGCTTGAAACTTTTCACTGCAGCTTCCCATAGGCCTCCAGCTGATGGCCATGAAGGAGCGTTGAAATGCCATGTGATCTCCATATCCGCTATCTCAGCCAATAGGTTGTCATCGATAATACCCTGGATTTCGTTATATTCGTTTTGTAGGACCTTGCTTGCCCCGACGAAGTTACGGCCATTATCACTATACAAGTGAGAAGGTGTGCCTCTTCTTGCTGCCATTCTGCGTAAGGCAGCGATAAAAGATGATGTTGTGAGGTCGGAAACCAGTTCCAAATGCACGGCCTTCGTCACCATGCAAACAAATACTGACACGTATCCTTTGGTGGTCTTGACACCCCGACCCTTGTTGGTTTTGATGTAGAAATGGCCAGTAAAATCAACGCCAGTGTGCGCAAAAGGACGAGATGGATTGACCCTTGCTGCAGGTAAGTCTCCCATCAGGGGTTGTTGTTTAGTAGGGTTTTGTTTTCTACAGGTGACGCATTGACGTAATTGTTTCTTCGTTGCATTGTTGCCCCCGATTATCCAATACTTTTGCCTGATACATGCTAATGTAACTCGAGCTCCACCGTGAAACGTGAGTTTGTGTGCGTGATCTATTATTAGTTCCGTCAAACGATGTTGATGAGGCAAAATTATGGGATGTTTGAGTTCTGAATTGATAACAGCATGATGCAGTCTTCCACCTACACGTAGTATTCCATCATCGTCTAAAAACGGGCTCAAATTCAAGATCTTGCTAGTCCTGGATACTTCCTTGTTTTTCTTCAGGTCTTGGATTTCTTGTTCAAACTCCACACCCTGAACTTCTTGGATTATTAAGGCTTTAGCTTTGCGTTGCTCGGTTAAGGTAACGTAGGGCTTCGTGGCGTTTCCTGATTTTCGGGTTACCAAGCGCCGTAAACGTGCTAGTACGTGTACAACCATTGTAAACGAGCTTAATTTGCTAAGCAACTTTTTGATGAAGCTGTTGCCCTGTGACGTGTTTTGTATCGTAATATGAACTTGCTTGTTAAGGGCTTCTTCATCCGTGTAGTAAGTTTCGCGACTTGCTTCGATTTCAGGCTTGAAGTGAGGTAGCCAAGTAGGTCCGTTCCACCACAGATTGTGTTCTTTTAGCTTCAGACTTGTTAAACCTCTGCTAGCGCAATCTGCTGGATTCTCTGCTGACTTCACATATCGCCAGCATTCTGAAGGAATCTCCTTTGTTATTTGTCGCACCCTGTTGGCAACAAACACTCTCCAGCGATTAGGATCGCCTTGTATCCAACCCAGTACCGCCATTGAATCGGTCCAGCCGTAAACCTTGATATTGTGGCCGTTCATACTTGTTCTCAATTTGACCATTAGTTTAGAAAGCAGATGAGCACCACTTAATTCCAATTTGGGCAAAGAAATATTTTTGTTGTGAGGTACGAGTCTTGATTTCGCAACCATTAACGTTATGTTTGTTTGACCTAGATTTGTAATTTTGCTGTATATGACACACGCGTACGCCTTCTGCGATGCATCGCAAAAACCGTGTAATTCAATATTGTTTCCGGTCGCGTCTGTGCCTATCCATCGAGGTATTTGGCATCGATTTATGTTTTCTATGTCTTGTTTGATTTTTTTCCATTCTCGGTTGATTTGCTCAGGAATCTTGTCATCCCATTTTAGGTCCTTTTCTTTCCAGATGTCTTGGAATAGTATTTTCATTTGTGTGGAAAGTGGGGTGAGCCAACCGAGGGGATCAAATAACTTGGATAACTCAGATAGTAACTTCCGCTTGGTCAAGTGCGTTGTATCTGGAGTGGTCTCAATCCTTGATTGAAATGTGAAGATGTCTTGTTGAGGATTCCAGTGAAGTCCCAATGCTTTCGTTGACTCAGCATGTTTGAAGTCGTAACGCTCTTGATCGTAGCCCTTGCTGGTGCTGTCAAGCAATTCTTGATAATTGGACCTCCATTTTCGTAGATTGAAACCACCTGCCTTGAGGGCCTCCTGCAAATCTTGCTGTAATTGTTTTGCTGATGCTACAGAGTCGGAACCGTGTAACAAATCATCCATGTAAAAACATTCCTCGATCACTTGAGCTGCATATGGGTATCTTGATCTCTCGTCGTTAGCCAACTGCCTTAGAGTCATCATTGCTAAAAACGGAGCGGCCTTGGTGCCATAGGTGACTGTAGTAAGTTGATACTCTTGTACGTATTGCTTAGAAGTATCTCGCCAAACGATTTTTTGTAAATTTTGGTCGTCTTCATGTGCCCATATTTGTCGAAACATTTTCTCAATATCTGCGATGAAAGCTATGCGATGTTGTCTCCACTTCAATATAAGTGTCATAAGATCCTTTTGGAGGTTGGGTCCTGCATGCATACAGTCGTTTAGACTAGCCCCAGTGGTAGTTTTTGATGATGCATTAAATACTACTCGGAGTGACGTAGTTGTTGACTCGTTACGTAGTACGCAGTGATGCGGCAAGAAATATTCTGGTTTCTTGTTACTATGCGCAGGTTTCATGTGACCAAGAGATAAGTATTCATCAATAAATGCCTTATATTGCTTGGCAATAGAGTCGTGTTTTGTGAATTTCCGTTCTATCTGATACAGCTGAGCGACTGCCTTATGTTTCGATTCTCCAATGTCCGTGTTAAAATTGTACTTTAGTGGCAATCTCACTTGGTATCTCCCGTCTTCCAGCCTTGTTGTGGTCGACTTGTAAAATTTGATGCATTCATCTTCTTCATATGAGTGTTTATCATCTTCAGGAATATCTTCTATCTCCCAAAATTGTTGAATGTCTTGTATGTTGTTTAGGACTAGGTTGCATTGAAGACTTTGGATCTCACCGAACAGAATCCACCCAATACGTGTTTCCTGCGCGATGTAGTCGCTTGCATCGTCTCGGTGAATCTTGTTCATGATAATCCTGGCGTATATATCCGCGCCCAATAATATGTCAATTGGGTTGCTGATATAGAACTGTGGGTCAGCTAATTGAACTTGATCCAAAAATGCCCATGATGGTTTTGCAAATGTTGAGTTTGGTAGTTTTCTTGTTAGGTTATTCATTATAAGAACATTGGTGCTAAATTCGTAGCTGTCATCAAATGATGTACAGTTGATACTCAACATTCCTTTACATGTATTGTTATTCTTGCCGATGCCAGTGATAACTCCCTTACATTTTTGTCGTGGTAGTCCTAGCTGCTGAGCTGCGTTTTCGGTGATCAACGAAATTTGTGATCCTTGGTCAATCAAGGCTCGCATAGTCCTTTTTATTCCATCAGCTCCTTGATTGCTTGACGTGCACCTTTTTCCATTGTGACTGTGTAGACAATTTGTACAAAAATTAAGTTGACTAATTGTTTTTCTTTTCAGAGCGGGTGCCATTTCTTTGAATTCTTTGCAATAATATATGCCATGATGATCCTTGCAGATGGGGCAAGAGAGAGATCGAGTCTTCTGGGACGGTGCCTTGTTGCTTGCGTAACAATTCTTTCCCTGACCGGATCTTGAGTTCCCCGAATTTGAAGGAAGACTTGTAGCTTTTTGTGTCGCATCTTGTTTACGACGCGCCGACTCCATTGTGGTGAACTTGGTTTCCAGGAACTCTAAAAATTCCTTCAAAGACGGCAGTTCTCTTGGCTGTTTGAGTGAGGTGAAATATTCATTGAGAGTTTCGGAATCCATTTTCAGAGTTAGCAGATGTACTATCATTGGATCCCAGGTATCAATGTTGACGCCTAAATTCTTAATCCCATTAAGGCACTCAGTTGCTACGTCGTGAATGCGTTTGATGTGGTTTGATGTTGCTTGTTGCATGACTGGAATATTCACGAAGGTGTTTATATGAGTGGAGAAAATTAGTTTCTTGTTGTTGTAGCGGTGGTTCAATATGTCCCAGCTGGCGATGTAATTGTCTGAGCTGATCGCAAGATGCTGTATTAAGCGTTCTGGTTCACCTTTAATCTTGCTCTTCAGGAATTGCATTTTCTGTGCTGCAGATAAATATGGGTTACCGTGTATTGCCTCCGTAAACAGGTCCTTGAATGATACCCAATTCTGATAATTCCCGGTGAATATAGGAATATCAAGTTGCGGCGTAGACTTTTCTCGATGTGACGCAGAAAATAACTTACGGTTTATTTCTTTCTTGATATTATAATACATCTGCTCGTGTTGTGTATATGAAGTTTCGTAAGTTTCGTCTACCTCATCGAATTCGCTGTCTATTTTCCAATGGAGATCATCAACAGCTTTCCAGCGGGTTTCTAGAGTTTTCAAAATGTCTTCAAACTCCCATTTTTCTTCTACGGCTGATAAATCTACGCTGGACACGAAGCGAGCAAAGGCTTTAAAGTTGCTGCCCTGTTTACGCAACTTTTCATCGAACTTGCTATCAGTTCCCCGAGTAGTAAACTCCTGAGTTAGCATTGGACTCACTGGGGTAGATCTGCCTTCTGCGGGCGCGGCTCCTGGCTGCTGCCGCCCAAACCGAGTTGGCTTTATCAAACTCGCACCCTGGATCGAATCTCTAACTTCTATGTAAAACGCCTTATTCTCTTCATAATGATTTCCAGTAAAATATTCCTGATTCTTATCTTCGTACATACACAGTCTGTCATGATTTTTCTGAAACTCGTTCCAATAACTATCCAGAGTTTCAATCTTTTTCTTGATATATTCTGAAGTTTTGCGATCTTGACCATCTTTCTTGAAGTTGGACCAAAGTTGTCGCATGCCATTGATGGCAACTTGCTGCTTGTATAGTAGTTCTTCCATCTTGATACTTGTTAAATAGGATAATCAAATAAATGTCTTGGTTATCCCTCCTGACTTGCGGAGTACTATCGCCGTCAACTTGCTTGAACTTGCTGAAGATCGATCTGTTTCGGATTGCTAGCTAGCTTTTGCTTGGTGTCTTGTCTTGTATGAAGCCTTGATGCTAGTGCTTGTCTTGTTTGTAGCCTTGATGCTTCTTGTAATCTTGGACTGCTTTTTCACTGTCACTTGTCTGTGTAAGTGGTCTGATACCCTGCCGTGCAACGTTATGCGCCTTCTCAATCCCCGTCAGTGAGACCCGCTTCTGGGAGGCCAACGGAACCGATTCGCAATCGCACGAGAGAATCCAAATCACCAACACATTGCTCGAAGGACCATATGTACTAGCACTTGCTTGCTGGTACGTGTGATAAGTTGAGATGGAAGAAAACTATTCTTGTTGACTTCTTGATAAGTTTATTAATTGTAACAAAGGTGTTTACAATAAAACGGTCGAAAATGTACTCAACAACATTAGTTGCTATGTGGGTTTAAATTACGTAAAAATGCTTATGCTAGCGTGCTAAATAATGTGCGATGTAATCGTACACTAAGCTATAAAGAAGATATCTATTACATTTTAGATATAGCTACTACTTTAGTCTGTGGCTCTGGCTCTGTTGCTCAGCTGCCATAGCCGCGCGATCCAAGCGCCCCGGCCTGCGGTCCCCTTGTCATTGGGCTAGCAATCTACTGCAGCTATACCTACTACTAATTCTTTCAGTTTCATTCCAGTTGAACCGGGAGAGATCAGAAAGATCATTCTCTCCATCAAATCTAAAGCGGTGGGATGTGACAATATCACTCGTGGTATGATCATTACTATTCTGGATCATCTCCTACCTGCGATTATCCACATTATAAATTTTTCCTTGTACTCCGGAGTATTCCCTTCCCTGTGGCGCAAGGCCTATGTTCGTCCACTACCTAAAGTTTCCAATCCCTCTCTTCCTACTGACTTCCGTCCAATTTATATCCTTCCCTTCCTATCCAAAGTGCTCGAGGCCTGTGTCCATAAACAATTCTCCGACTTTGTTCATTGTAACACAATTATTAGTCCTCTCCAATCTGGGTTTAGACCTGGGCACAGCACTGTTTCCGCACTCCTTAAAGTGACTGGCGATATAAGGGCAGGACTGGAAGACACTAAAGTTACTATTCTAGTGCTGGTTGATTTCTCGAATGCCTTCAATACCGTCAGCCACGACATCCTTTTAGCCATTCTGTCCTATATTATGGTCTCTCCCGAAGCACTGGAATGGTTCTCCTCTTATCTTCAGGGACGTCAGCAGTCCGTTCATGTTGGGGATTCATCCTCTAGCTGGTGTGATTTGAAAACTGGCGTTCCTCAAGGCGGTATACTTTCACCTCTTCTGTTCTCTATTTTTATTAATCTTATAACTTCCGAACTTCAGTGTGCGTATCATCTGTATGCAGATGACTTGCAGTTGTACTGTCAAGGGAAGGTTGATGAATTACCTGACGCTATCGACAAATTAAATAAGGACTTGATAGCCATAAAAACCTGGTCTGATAGATTTGGATTAGCCGTAAACCCTACGAAGTGTCAGGCGATCATCATTGGCAGTTCTCGTAGTATGAGCAAGGTAGATGGTACAAGCTTGCCGCCAGTTCTCTTCAATGGTACGACCGTTCCTTTTGGTACTGACGTGAAGGACCTAGGCTTGCACATTGATTGTACCCTGAACTGGCGGACTCAAGTCGCTAGGGTGAGTCAGAAGGTTACTGGAACGCTGCGGGCTCTGTACTGATTGAAAAATTTATTACCATCAAGTACGAAGACAATGCTTGTGCAGAGTCTTATTTTCCCTATCATCGATTATGGTGATGTATGCTACTATGACCTGAATGCAGATCTCCTCAATAAACTTGACCGTCTTCTCAATAACTGCATTCGATTCGTTTTCAATCTGCGTAAATATGATCATGTCTCTGCGCATCGTTCGCTTCTAAAGTGGTTGCCCATACGCCAGCGCAGAGAGCTAAAGGCGCTGACCACCTTGTTCTCATTTCTTGATCCTCCATCTTCCCCTGGTTATCTAGCCCCCCACTTTCAGTACATTTGCACCAACCACAATAGAAATCTACGTTCTTCACACAATCGTCTTCTCCAATGTCCCACTCACCGCACAGACTTCATACACTCTTCCTTCTTCGTTCAGTCTATCTCTCTGTGGAATGCGCTCCCCCAAGAAATCAGCCGGTCGATTCTGTAAAAATCTCACCGTGATAACTTAGGTGAAGTGACCGTGAAGTGAGCTATCAATAGGGGTAATCCCTAACATCAGGTGGAGTGACAGCTCACTTCACCTACGTTTTCACGGTGAGATTTTTACAGAATCGATAGGCAGGATGGCAACCAACCGATTATACTTCAAAGTTAAAGTACGTGAGCACATTCGCAAGAAGCTGGCAGTATCATCACAACGGTAATATTTTCTCATTGTTTGTCTAATTTATTTTTAGTTAGTATATTCATGTATTTGTATATATTTATTTGTGCTTATATATATATATATATATATATGTAACTAGGTACATATTATATTCATAGTTTTAATAGGTTTATGCGTATCTTTATATTTAAAATATTTATTCCTCAATTTTAATGATTGCACCTACCACTGTTTGTCTCTGCATCACCCAAAGGTTGACTGGTAGAAAATGCCTATGGCATTAAGTCCGCCTCTGTAGATTTATGTGCTTGAAGTATTAAAATAAATAAATAAAATAAATACTAAAATAAAAAATTCGTGTGTAATGTGTACAGCTGAAACTATACAGAACCAATCTATGTGAAAGCTAAATTAAACCGCCCTTATGATGATCCACTGACCAAAACAACTAGTCCAAAGTAATGAAAGAAAAAGTAAACGTTGACATTATGTATTGGTTGAATTTGAGTAAAATATTTGTTCTACTCTCGGACCAAATGAAAAGTATTTGATCTATTCTGAGGTTTTACCAAAGACATTAAATTATTTACTTAACAATAGACGGGACATAGCGAACAAAATCGTAATCCGAAAGTTATGTCCAAACTCCAACTGGTCAAGTCGCTCAGTCTATTACTCCTAGCCAACGACTAAATAATATGTAGGTAGAGGACATAAACTAAAAGATACTAACGCGTGCCAAAACAGAAACTAAAATGGTGTAGGCTCCGCCCACCACCTAGTGCGGTCCTTATCTGATCATTCGTTGCAATGCTATTGTTAATCGTATTGATTACAAATCGATTAATCGAAATTACATAGTTACAAATAATGTTTTTGATTATAAGAAGGGATTCGAATCAATGTATGACTCATTTTGTAAGCCACCACCAAATTCGAAATCTAATTACTTACGCGAAGTGAGGCTAAGTAATTTGAAATGATTAGTGATGGTTTAACGAGGGACGTATTGATGTAGAATGTTATTCGATCCCCGTTCTAGGATGTCACAGTAGGGATTAAGTATAAAAAATCTGATTTTGAGCAATCAGATTTTATCCATATAAAATTAAAAATTGCAAAAATCTTCAATGTTAGCGTTCAAATTGGTGGTTAATTTAAAATTTATTTTGTACTTGATAGTTTTAGCAATAATACTACTGCGCATTTATTATATGATTAAAAGTTTCTCATGATAACCAAGCTAGAGCAAAATATTAAATGAAACTGGAATTACAAGGAATTCAAAACTACACCGATAATTGACACAATAAAACAACAGAAATCGATAATAACATGCATTTATTGGAAGAACGGTTTTATTTTTAAAAATGTGTAATTTTATTTCCATACAATTTCTGTTAGTATCTTACATAAATGTATTTATTCTTTCTTGTAAAAAATATTCAAACAAAATGGTTAATTTGATTTTGGTTTAATCGATGCAAAATCGATTGGTTGTGCAAATCACACAATCATAAAACTAGCATGTAAACAATACGTAATAAACAAAACCAAAATAAGGAATTATATCGTTCAAAAGATTATGAAAAGGTAATAAACTATGACCGAAGAGTAATAAACATGAATTGAGACTAGAAATTGGTATAAATACATCTAAGAAACTTATACGCAGGAACTTATACGCATACGCAATTACGCAGGGATATCAGAGGCGCTCTTTTATTGTATTTCGAGACACAGCCCCTCACACAACACTTAGACAAGGTTGCCTTTAGCACACACACCTTCAATCAAATTTAAAGCACTCAAAATGTCCTCAAAAACGAAAAAAAATTTGGTAATATCAGTCGTACGATAACGCCTAATGACACTTCTTGTAAACTCAGAAGTACTCAGAGAATCAGAAACTAAAATGGCGAACCGGCCGATGGGCTGGGCTTATGTGACGTCATATGTCAGTATTGCAGTTTAGAAAACTGACAAAATATGGTTGTCTCTTGTTACACTTTCAGAATCACGTAGGTTAGAAAGAAACATGTATAATATTTTTATTTCTGTATAGAATCGTATGATATTTATATAATTATCTATATACAGGGTGGAATTGAAGTCATGGGCATTATTTTAACCTAAGGCAGTACTCACGATACTGATTGCATTAGGGCTATTAATACGCAAATCAAAAATATTATTAATGCAATTAAGGAAAACCTTAAAAATGTAGTAAGTCAAATTGCACAAGGCTTATTATTGCAAATAAACACTTAAAGTAATTAAAACAAAATACTTCGTTAACGCTAATAAATGTTGAAATATCAAAATCTTAAAGCGCAGTACAGCGCAAAGCGAAATGTAAACAAACATCACCTGCGCGCGCGCGGGTTTTTCCTTACAAGTAATAATAACAATGGGCTACAAGACATTCCGTCCGGCGGGATTCCCTGAACTCTCTCCGTCCCACTCCCTCACTCGCAAAAATACGAATATCACCCCCGCGCGGGGTATGCTTCCCGCCGCAACACGAAGACGAACCCGGAACCAGTGTCATAACGACTGCGCAGGTGCATTGACGCGTAATTGATTTATTGATCCCGTGACGTAATCGCCGTACTCGCCGCTCGCGTCATACGGTGCTTGGATTGCAGTGTATTAAGTGTTAGTGTAGTAGTTGTGTGTTTGTGTACACGATGCCTCGACCGCGTAATGTGCAGGCTAGGTACACCAACCAACAATACCCACAAATGGTTGTAATTTACGATCGCACAAGAAATTTAGTATGAACTCGAGAAATGTTCCATCGCCGCAACCCAAACGACCCTATTCCTTCACGGGGTCTCATTCCACCAGAACCACTAAGAACCTGTTGGATTTTTCGTCTTTTCACGTGCCAGCACATGCACAAGCTCGTGGAAGAGCACCCGTTTACCCTCTGTCACTTTACCGACAAATAAAGTTTTTTCAAAACAATCCACAAGCTAGGTACGTAAATGTTTGTTTTTTAATGTATGTTAGTTGACGTAGTTTTGACCGTCCTAAGCCGGCAATGTACGAAGGGAAAGTTGGAATTTATTATGAATCAATTCATTGGCAACTTACGAATGTCACGTGAGTCGGGCGGGGTCAAAGAATTCACGCCCAATGACGCGTACGGCGTAGTGTACCTACGCATTTGCTATCGAGAAGCGCAAAGTATTTCATACTTTCTATGACATACTACATTTTAAGGTTTTCCATACTTGCATTAATAATATTTTTGATTTGCGTAATAGTAGCCCTAATGCAATTAGTATCATGAGTAGTGCCTTAGGTTAAAATAATGCCCATGACTTCAATTGCACCCTGTATATAAAAATGAATTGCTGTTCGTTAGTCTCGCTAAAACTCGAGAACGGCTGAACGGATTTATCTTATCTTGGTCTTGAAATGTTCGTGGAGGTCTAGGGAAGGTTTACAAGGTGAGAAAAATCGAATAGTTCCCGGGAAAACTCTAAAAACAGCCCTTTTCTATTTCCCATACAAACGTTTTCTAAATAAAATGTAGAGTCAATAAATTGTCTTTTATTTATCGATTGAAGCAGTACGAAGTCTGCCGGGTCAGCTAGTGTTTCATATATATAGATCAATAGGGTACTTCCTCTCTTCTTATTTATTCGTTGCTCCTAGCGGAGAAGAATGTCAACTTCAAACAAAAAGACAAAACGGAAGTCGCTGCTAGCGACATCTAGAGTTTTCCCAAATTATCATGCACCGCGTTTCTTTACTAGATTTTCAAGTTTATCGCTAAAAATAAGGTTCAAAGTTGATTGGGAAAATTTGACAGTTTCGGGTAGCTTGATGTGCTGGCGTCTGTACAGAGGCCAGCACATCAAGCTACCCCAATCTGTCAGATTTTCCCAATTGAATATGAACCTTATTCCTTTGTGCTAAAGTTGAAAATCTATCAAAGAAATTTGTCAGATTGGGGTAGGTTGACCTGCTGGCGTCTGTACAACAAGTGTTGTACAAACATTGTGGTGCTAAACGAAAGGACGTTAATATGCATCCGTTTCCTTGTAATGAGCTAAGACTCAAAAATTGGCTTCTGAGCAAGAACTTCAAAAACTATGTGTATGCCAGAAACACTTTGAAAAAGGTTCATCACAGTCAGAAGTATCGGCTCATAGGTAGTAATAAATATACTTAAACCTAAATTCAAAAATAAAAATTTGAACAAGTATTTGCTATGTTTAATTTACATATTTCTCAGTACTTCCCCGGTAATACCAATGAGCTCATCTAAGAGCTCGTTGGTTTTTTCTGCTAACAGCAAAAAAACATGAGATCCGAATATAGTACCAACGGGCTAATTGAGGCTGTCTAAGTGAGCCTTTGCCAATAACTCAACACCCAAATAAAAAAAAAGAACTGTCATGTTCTAAACTTCCAACTTTTGACAATCTCTAATTGCTACCAAAGAATACTTTGTATAAACCTTATGGCCAACTTAAGGCTGATTTACATCAGACGAGCGAATGCTCATTCTATCCCCTCTCCGTCAAATTCTATTAGTGTAAACAGAGAGTAAACATTCCTTCGTTGTTATATCGTCGCTCGCATAGATTCTTGGGAATATTCTAAGAATGCTCGCTCGCTTAATGTAAACGACACTAGAGCGCGCGAACAGTAGCTTAGAGCATTCTTTCGTGTTCGGACGCGCTCGTTCACCGGAGCGGTCTCTTCAAAGTGTTCTTGTGTTCTAGCGATTTGAAAACATTCGTATCGGAGGTTTAAGCTCTTTGCTTAGCTCTTTAACAAAGAGCTAGAGCTAGAACAAGAGCATTCTTTCTTGATCTTTTAGTGTAAACGAAAGCTCGTTAAAACTCGTTTTCAGCGTTTACACTAATCAAACATCAACGAGCAAGAATGAGAACCAAGAACTAGAATTCTTGCATATGTGATTAGATCAGCCGAACGAATGCTCATTGCTCATTCGTGTCAATTCTGTGATTGATAGTGTTCCGCTATGTTCGACTCTGATAGCGATAATATAATTACAAGTGCTGCATTTATTATTTTGTCTCAAACTCTTAAAAAGAAAAGAAGGAAGAGACGTTGGTGGGTGGTGGTCTTTTTTGCTTCTTCAACATTACATTCAAATAAAGCAATTATTGCCTGCCAAGCATCTTGTTTGAAAGTTGTATTTTTATAATGTTCAAAAGTCGGAACACGCAGACATCTGGCATTTTGGTAGATTTCTATAATACATTGTTCTTGAGTCCAATCCATAATTAAACCTTCGATACGAATGTATTCAAATCGCTAGAACACAAGAACACTTTGAAGAGACCGCTCCGGCGAACGAGCGCGTCCGAACACGAAAGAATGCTCTAAGCTACTGTTCGCGCGCTCTAGTGTCGTTTACATTAAGCGAGCGAGCATTCTTAGAATATTCCCTAGAATCTATGCGAGCGACGATAGAACAACGAAGGAATGTTCACTCTCTGTTTACACTAATAGAATTTGACGGAGAGGGTATAGAATGAGCATTCGCTCGTCTGATGTAAATCGGCCTTGACGTAGTATCCAAAGAGTACACTAATATACAGGTAGTATCTCTAAGTAGTCTGTGGTGTCAGTCACTCATGTCAAGTCCACAGGTCAAGTCGCATTCGTGTCCACCCAAAGAGATTTATGATTAGAGAGGCTATGCAAAGAAATGTCATAGAAAAACTGTGATCCCATGTCTCAGTGACGCCATCTAGCATAATATAGCAAAATTAGATCGGCAATTAGGAACGACAAAAATAGTTTTTTCAGCTATCGCTCGGTAGATGGCCAATGTGCGTGACGCTAAGTAGAAATTAACTATAAAACCTGTGGCCCTACCACAAGTTTTATAGTTAGTTTCTATATCGATAAAAATGTATCGATAATATTGAAAAAAAAACTTTTTACAAAAAAAAACAACCGACTTCCAAAAAACACTACAAAATGAAAAATAATTTTAATTTCGGAAGTCGGTGTCAATAAAAGAAAATGCGGAACCAACGACACCGACTTCCGAAATTAAAGTTATTTTTCACTTTGTAGTGTTTTTTTGGAAGTCGGTTGTTTTTTTTTTTGTAAATAGTTTTTTATTTTTCACTTTTTGGTGGGCTAGTTCGTAACTTATCTAAGTTACAATAGCCTAATCTCAACTGCTCATCACCTTTTACAAAACATTGATTTTCCCGATGCAGGGACGTTAATTGTTTAGGAGTTCTCCTTGTAAAAACCAGGCGAACTGGATCTGATTGAGAAGTCACCATCAGCTCCACTTCACGATACGCATTGTGCTTAGCAACCACATTAAAGTACCTAATCGAATTGCAACCCGTGAAATATTTATTATTGAGTAGTTCCGATGGCCATCTGTGGTCTTCATCATCAGTTCCACTTCACCGGATGGTGCTTTCTGAGAGAAAATGCACGAGTTACTATAACAAATACCCAAATCGCTATAGGTGTGCCTACAAAATTTAAGGGTTTCCCTCGATTTCCATGGGACTCCCTCATCAGATTCCGATTTGGTGACAATGGGACCACCTCGGGAGCATACCCTTTCAAATAAAAAAATAATTTTGAAAATCGGTCTACAATTGGCAGAATAGGTAGGTATTCGATGAACAAACATACAAAAAAAAAAACATACAAACATCCGAACATAGTACCTACCTCCTCCTTTTTGTGAAGTCGGTAAAAATTACCTACTATGACTATTTTTTTTTCGCATTTCAATAGATAACAAGATACAAGTGCCAATAAATTAGGAAAGCAATAAAGTTATTTATTAGTAGTCTCTATGTTTACAAGTTATTTATTTATACAATTCTTTTTACATACATATTACTAAATTATCGTTAATATAGTCTAGTGATCCAAGTGTCAGACTTCTGATAACGAAGACGTGGGTTCGATTCCCACAGGATAGAAACATTTATGTAAAGAATATACTTAAGGGCCTATACTACCTCAAATGGCTTAGCATGATCCTCCGCTATGTCGAAAATACTGCAGCATTAATTTTGAAATAAATATATGGTAAATTTGAGGATTAATGTTAGGTCTTATGTTAGACGAAAACACGATTCCATAAAATTTTCTCGATAGAAAAAAATTCCAAAGTTACCTCCAAACCGAACAATAAACCGCTGGTATTCAAAAAATACTTCAAATTAGATCATGAAACTTTGTATACTGACCGAACTAACTATAAAGCAGGTCTTATGTTATTTACTTTTTTTTAATTACCATTATTTTCACCGTAAAAGGCAAATACCTAAACTATTGGCGCTGCCTGCCGCCTAGCACCGCACTCTGTCTCGCTCTCACTCAGTCCGCAAGCAGTATCGTGCGAGCGAGTTAAAGAGTTAATTTTAGCTGAGGTAGTGTAGGCTCTTAAGTGTTTGTGTTGGTCCAGAGGTATTATAATCGGCCCATATTGTGAGGAGGTTCCTGTCTCTGGAACCCTAACCACCGGTAGCTTGAACCCTGCTCCCGATACCGGTGAAACACAATTTTTTACCGACTTCACAAAAAGGAGTACCTCCTACTATGTTCGGATGATTGTTTTTTTTTTTTTGTATGTTTGTTCATCGAATACTCCGCCAATTGCCGACGGATTTTCAAAATTCTTTTTGAAGTGAAACTTCTTTACGCACGCTTGACTTGGGGAGTAAGCTGGCGAACGCGTGACGTAAGCGTTACGAAAAGTGTGATCGGGCAAGGCAAACGGAAGTTAAGTGGGGGATATAAGCAAGAGACAGCAGTGCGCGCGCACATTTTCTTTCTCTCTTCCTCTCATAGCCAAATACGTTCCGTATATCTAAGCACACTGCAGGCTTATTGTCTGTATCACAGTGTAGGAGCAAGAGAGAGCAGTGCGCGCGCACATTTTCTTTCTCTCTTTCTCTTAGGTATAGCTAGTAAATGAAATATACATACAGATGGAGCGAAAGAAGTTTCACTTCAGTCGTGTGGTCATAAGCACACTCGTTTTTTTATTTGAAAGGGTATGCTCCCGAGGTGGTCCCATTGTCACTAAATCGGAATCTGATGAGGGAATCCCATGGAAATCGAAGGAAACCCTCAAATTTTGTAGGCACACCTATAGCGATTTGGGTATTTTTTATAGTAACTCGTGCATTTGCTCGCAGAAAGCACCATTCAGTGAATTGGAACTAATGATGAAGACCACAGATGGCCATCGGAACTACTCAATAATAAATATTTCACGGTTTGCGATTCGATTAGGTACTTTAATGTGGTTGCTAACTTGCTAAGCACAATGCGTATCGTGAAGTGGAGCTGATGGTGACTTCTCAATCAGCTCCAGTTCTCCAGGTTCTTACAAGGAGAACTCCTCAACAATTAACGTGCCTGCATCGGGAAAAGCAATATTTTGTAAAAGGTGATGAGCAGTTGACATTAGGCTAAAGTGAAAAATAAAAAACTTTTTTACAAAAAAACTACCGACTTCTTCGAGGGGTTGAATTTCGAAAAATCCTTCCTTATTCCTTGTCTAGGTATTTACATAATAAAGGGAAACTCTGTGCAAAATTTCAGCTTTCTAGGTCCAAGGGTTTGGGCTGGGCGTTGATGAGTCAGTTAGTCAGGACTTCTCTTTTTATATAAGTATATAGATTTTTCACTTTTGTATGGAAAATATGAAAAATGATTACCAACGTGTTGAGATTTGAGGTTTACGGGTTCCATAAAGGGGGTCGAAATTTTCATTATTTTTGCGATAGGACACACCGTTTTCGAGATATAAGCAAAAGAAAATAAAATAAAAACAACAGTACTGTTTTTTTGCATCTGAAGTCGAGGTGTTGGCGTGAATTTTAGTTCATGCCAACTAATCTTATTCCACACCTTTTTAGTCGCGATTAAAAATAGTCAGATTTAGTTGAAAAACTAAATTTTAGGTGAAAAACCTCAAATTCAGAATAGCAAAATTACTATTTTCACTAAACAAATATCTCAGTGCAACCTTAGTGCTGTCAAACTAAGTCGGGCAATAAATCCGTAGCCAATTGGATGATGTTATAATAACTTCCTGTCACTGTTATTTACATAGCAGGTACCTAGTGGTATTCTAATTTGTATGGGGTAGGTGCCACAACTAAAAAGTGAAAAATAAAAACTTTTCTCTACAAAAAAAAAATAATAGTCTTCCAAAAATACTACAAATTGATAAATACTTTATTTCGAAAGTCGGTGGCAAAAAACGAAAATTCAAAACCAGAGACACCGACTTCCTTGACTTGCTTTGGTATTTTTATTTATTTACAAATTATGTTATATTTAAGTAAGTAGGTACCTACACAATATACAATAAAAACAAAAACAGTAAGTTAGTTAGAAATGGCAGCATTAGTAAAGCATACACGCGCACAATAAAAATGGGCCCTCTGCAGCGAGCTAGTTTATAAACGCATACTGATACAATTCGTTCGTAAATATTTGCACTAACACCACAGAATACCTAATAGTACTTCGTACAGAATGGCCACTCCCTACCCCGCGCTGACATCAG
Source organism: Globia sparganii (assembly GCA_949316385.1). NCBI lineage: Eukaryota > Metazoa > Arthropoda > Insecta > Lepidoptera > Noctuidae > Globia > Globia sparganii. The sequence continues at coordinate 182,731 of OX438660.1, forward strand.
ATACCGCACCTCACCCCGCACACCGCGACTTCGTCGGCGGTTCATTAGCACAGAACATAATTATATACTCTAAGGAGTTCATTAGCTCGGGGCGCTCACAAAAAACCGCAGCACTGTACTGCCACTACTGCGGACACGAACACACAATTTTGCGATTTAAAAGTTTTATTTGAGTTTTAATCACGATGGTTGGATATTGTGATGCTTTTCCGAATTTGTATTTACATAAATGTTTGTAAGATATCGCATTTTAATACCATGCGATATAATAACCGATTATTTATAGTTAAGTAGGTCATTTAAACGAAAATATTTTAGTGTAAGCAAAATTTAGTTAGGTATCTTACTTTGGCATTATTGACTGAATAGAAAAACGTCTTTTAAACCCACTTTAAAAAAGGAGGAGGTTCTCAATTCGGTTGTATTTTTATATGTTTGTTACCTCAGCACGGGCCGTCATTTGTAAACCGATTTGGAAAATTATTTTTTTATTTCAAAGGATATACTTCCAGATTGGTCCCATTGTGGTCAAAATCCAGTTCTGATGACGGGATCTTGGAGAAATCGAAGGAACTCTTCAAATATTATAGGCACACCTATAGCGATTCGGGTATTAAGTAAGTATTTATAGTAACTCGTGCATTTGCTCTCGGAAAGCAACATTTAGGCCCGTATTACAGAACGTCACTCAATACTCAAGCATTACTTAAAACTAGATTCAAGCCATTTGATTGGTTAAAACTAGTTTTAAGTAATGCTTGAGTACTGAGTGACGTTCTGTAATACGGGACTTAGTGAAGTGGAACTGATGATGAAGACAACAGATGGCCACGGGACTACTCAATAAGTAATAAGTATTTCACAGGTTGCGATTCGATTACTTTAATATGGTTGCTAAGCACAATTTATGCTCGTCACAATGCGAATGGTGAAATGGAGCTGATGGTGGAGTACCAGGAAAACTCCTCAACAATTAACGTCCTTGAATCGGGAAAAGCAATATGTATTTTGTAAAAGGCAATGAGCAAGTTGACATTAGGCTATTGTACCTTAGATACATTATAAACAGACCCACTGAAAAGCGAGAAATAAAAACTTTTTTACAAAAAAAACTGACTTCCAAGAAAACTACAAAGTGAAAAATAACTTTAATTTCGGAAGTCGGTGGCAATAAACTAAAATACAGATCCAAAGACATCGACTTCCGAAATTAAAGTTATTGTTAAAAAGTAATAATATATTATTTTTATTTCATTACGAACCCGACTTACTAGCTTACTAGATAAACAATTGAACGTCGCTCGTACAAGGTCACGTATCGTCGTCGCTCACCGCCATTTTTTTACGCTACGCACGACAGCCAACCCTGCTAGAGTTCACGCACACATTTGCACGTGTACTAACGTCATTTGGCTATGTAGTAGTAGTAGGTAATTATTTTGCGCGCGTTGTACGGAGTGTCCGGGGTGTGCTAACACAGACAAATGCGCGAAGTCGGTCGATAGCCGGGCGGAGCAGCGAGCGACACAGCCATCCCGTCTCAATGCCACGACTGCCGCCCGCGCCCGCGCAGAGCACCTCTGAACCTCAATCTCAGTGGCCCCCAGCACATCAAGCTACCCCAATCTGTCAGATTTTCCCAATTGAATATGAACCTTATTCCTTTGTACTAAAGTTGAAAATCTATGAAAGAAATTTGACAGATTGGGGTAGGTTGACCTGCTGGCGTCTGTACATTGCTATACTATTATAGTTTAGCATGTTGGTTCTTCCTCTGTAATTCACAAATGACAACATTTAATTTTTTAACCAGGCTTTTTTCCGATAAGATCATACAGAGTATAAAAAATTAATGTTTTCACAACTTTAAATAAATAAATACTGTAGTTACGTTTCTAGAAATATCTATAAATGAACGGTAACCGTCATTTTCTGTTTAGTTAATATTCTAAGTAAATAACCCCAATTTACTCAGAAAACTCAAAAAACAATATTCATTTATTTCTCTAATTACATTTGTAGGGCTTCATGCAATCCACTTCCTGGTTGAGTATACACCAGGAAGTGGATTGCATGAAGCCCTACAAATGTAATTAGAGAAATAAATGAATATTGTTTATGCAACATGCCTAGCTTTTCTTACAAACCTCATACCTAGGTACTTTAAAATTTGATTTCTTAAATATTAACGAAAATCACCTAATCAAGTAATCACCTATAAAAGAAACTAAAATAAAAAGAAAAAAAATCAGCTCTTCCGCGGATTTGAACTCATGACCAACGCATTGTTAAGCCGTAGTCTTAACCCTTTAACCGCCCGGCTTTATACCAGTTATCGTGCCCCCAGCGCCCGGCACAGTGATTCGATTTTTTTTGTTTTTCGAATAACCTGATAGAATGATAGAGTAATTAATAAAAAAAACAGAGTAAACGAGCTGTGGTATTTGGTCGTAAATATACGACCCTGGCGAATTGGGCACGAAAATATTTGACGGATTAATCCGACGTAGGCGGTTAAAAGGTTAACCACTAGACCAACGCGCCAATTACGTTTCAGTAGAAAAAACATAAATGGTTTGGTGTCATTACCAAGGGGGGGTTCTTTTTCTTTGAAGCTTAGTGTACAGACACAGGTTATTTACAGTTTTATTATATTTATAACTTAAAAAAGAAAGCACCGTCCTATCAAACCGAGTAAGAAACACTAATGAACTATTCTATGTGATTCCAAACTTCCAAGGTAATTTAAAATGATTTGATTTAAAACCCTTTGATTACCCCGACAAACCCTTTCAAAGGGTTAACTTCTTCAATTGGAAATCATATAAGAGCTGGTAACATCTTGTACTAGTTAACTTATTGATAGGGTTACCCTAACGTCAGTGCTATGAAAGGGCTACCACTACCAAGAGGTAACATTTTCCGTTGCTGTAGGCGCACAATCTGTAACACTTTCGAAAGAATTAACTTATATTCGGGGTTGTACGGTCCCTGCTAGTAACATTCGGATTTCTCCCATAAAACTCTTCGCCGCCTTGGACATGTACAGAAGTTGCAGAATGTCGTGCCCTCAGCGCCACGTGATCATTAGAAGCTCTTCATTTGACCTACCTATCATATTAATTTATTTAAAGGCTTTGTTTCCTGTTACTAGTATGTGTGATACGGAAGGCCATATTTTTCTGGCTGACCCTTTTGGCCCCAAAAGGGCATTATTACCAAAGTTGAGGTTTGTCAAAATTTGTTGCAAACAGAAATAAGGTCTTTTAAAAAACATTCCTTCCTCAGATATAAGTCAAAATTAAATGAATGATTCTCATAAAGCTTTCAATTTATTAGTTAAACAAATATCACTTTTATTTACAACCAAAGCGATCACAAATTATAAGTAATAACTAATCGTAATCACCTAAAACTACTTAACAGATCGAAATATTTACAATAGAATTAACAATTCTTCAACTCGCGTAACGGTCGCGTCGGGGCGCGCGGCGCGGCGCTTGGCTCGGGCGGGCTCAGGCGGCTCGGGGCGGCTCGGGGCGGCTCGGGGCGGCTCGGGGCGGCTCGGGGCGGCTCCGCGCGCCTCACGCCGTGGCCAGCGGCTGCGTCACGACGGGCGAGCGGCGCGGCGACTCGTCGCGCGCCTCGGCCGCGCCCGGCGCCTCCGTGAGCCGCAGCGCCACCTCCAGGTCGCGCAGCACCTGCGGCACACGGCCTTACTTACTGGTCGCACGTCACTGTACACTTGACAGCGAACAACGAGCTCGAGCATTTTGCTGCTCTGTCTGCGCACACATCGACACCTGAACATCGGATTTGCATCGCCTCGACTGTGCATTCTATGAAACTCCATACTGGCATCGAGAACTCGGGATCAGCCAGTCACCGACCTTACCCCATGTAAGTTGGTCGCCTAGCTGACGTATCAACATTCTCCCTTATCGTCTTTCCGACGTAAGCTTGAGCCTAGCCTTAAGCTCGGCGACACCGCGGAGGCGAGCCTCAGCTGATTCAGTGCCTCCGTGGGGTCGACTCCTAGTTGACGAGCTAACGAGGCGAGTGTTGCCGATCCGATGCCGAGTTGACATATGTGCGATGACCTTTAGGGTGTGGACAAAAATACCTAATTCAATGGGCATTGAGAGTAACAATGTAACATGTGTGTTCTGTGACAAGTAACCCATTTTCATTTCTTTCAGTATTGATTGGCGTAAATTACGCTGCTTTTGGCTTCATATAAAAGGACCACGCACGGTGAAAGGAAAAGGAACCCTTTCACCGCTCGTAGTCGGGATTAATATTTACGCCTGCAAACTATGACAGGCAAGTACAACAATGTCAACGTCACACTTGACAGCGCTCCACTCGAACTCTTCACTCTCAAGAAAAACGACTTCGATGAAATCGTCAAAAAGTTGCGTTTCCAACAAGAGAACGAACCGGAACTACCATCCATCATCACGGACCACCAGTACTTCTACTAGAAACAGGATATCCTATTTACAGAATAAACAATACGACAAATAACATTTTTCTAGCAAGTGATTCTGCAATTTCAGGAGTATGTTCCCTTTTTAACATTTCCTTTGGGGTTGCCAATATTCATTTATTTTATAAATACTTGTACAATTATGACACGTTAACAGACTCGTCAGTCGGATCACCTCGCTCTCGCATGCGAGCTGGCAGATTGGAAGGTATTTACACAGTTTAGGTAGTAGTCTGTGGTTTATGTTTCAACAACTGAGAGAAATAATCGCCTTCCGATCTAGGAGCTAGTGAGAGTGACCCTAGTAAAGTGCCGACGCGATGCTGCCGAGCATGGCGCGCGGCGCGACAGTCACCTCGGTCTCCTTGTGGTCCAGCAGCGCGAACCGCCGGTCGAGCGCGGTGAGGTGCGCGAAGGTGAGGTGCAGGTGCGCGTGCAGGCGCAGCAGCGCCAGCTGGCGGAAGTGCGCGGCGTACATGTGCGCCACCACGTGGAACAGCAGCCGCACCACGCGCCGCACCACGCCCTCGAACTGCGCCGGGAACTCGTTCGCTGCAACATCGCGCCGCAAGCTTTATCTCAACGTCTGCTCCCGACGGAAAGCACTGGACAAGTGGACATGTGACCACAATGTGACCGTTATTACATGCATTTGTACGACTAACATCAGTTACCTCGAATAATTCTAAAAAAAACACTAAAAAGTGTTGTAACAAGTAATGTGAACAATGGCTCGCGGATTTGTTTTTCTGTGCGCGCCGTGCTATCGCATGTTGAAGGAGAGGCGCTGACTCGAAACCGTCAACCTTTTTTTTTGGGAATGGCCTCTCGCGGTGTCACCTATGAGGTTGTCGTCTGCTTAACTGGGCTTATCTGTGGATGCCTCAATAAACGAAGGCCTCCAGCCAGGGCGAGCCGTCAAACAACCTATTATAAAACTATATATGAATATTTTTATTTAGGTGCGGGACGACAATACGCCAGTAAATTATACAGTAAGTACTTAAATAACTAATGGATTATGTATGACATTCCCAATCTACAAACAAAACTTAAATCATGATATACAGGGTTATTTGGAAAACACCAGCAACCTCTTAAGAAGTCATTGTACACATCATTATGAACAACTTTTACTATGGGACTAAACCTGAAATCGCGAAATAAAAATCAGCTGTTCCCTACATTTATCTTCGTCTATCTCGTCAAAATGTAGGGAACAGCTGATTTTTTTTTTCGCGATTTCAGGTTTGCATCACAAGTATTGCCATTATGCAGGTAAGTGGAGAGTGAAGCAACTCACCATATTTAGTAGGAAAGACAGTCTCGTCGTTGACGGTCTTCTGCGTGAAGGTCATGACGTAGTCGACGTACTGCGGCGCCGCGACGCGCGACTTCTTGCCGCGCTCGTCGTACCAGGCGTAGGAGCGGCCGCCGGGGCCCGTCATGTCGGGGCAGCTGGCGGCCGAGCAGAACTCCGACACCGTGCCGTACAGCAGGTTCACGTGGTCGAACAGCGCCAGCGCTGCAAACAATTACAAGCACATTTCAACGGCGCACTTAATCTTCGCTAAGTGCTATTTTCAACAATAATTTACATATATTTTTCAACAATAATTTATATATAATAATTTACACAAGAGGTATTATAGTGCGAAGTGCAATCCAAGCCGGGCCGGGGGCAGGGGGGCCGATTCTACAAACAAAATTGTTCAAAAACGCAATGGAACCACAGCTGAATCACGGCTGATAAGTGTTTTCATATTCTACTAATGAACAACGATTCAACTGCGGTTACGTTTTAGTTTAAGCCAACGATCGATCGAAATTTCAAAATATATTCTGCTAATAAAATCGAACATGAGCGTGACGTGGTAACACAGGTTACCCGCTGTTAAGTTCCCGCTACCATTCAGTTACGATTCAGCTTAGGTTTAGTTTCCAGTTTGCTTATGAAATAGTAGAATGACTTTATAAGTAACTATCGAACGGCGAACGAAATCGAACTGTTATTATAACACAATTGAACGTGTATCGTTGCAAATTAGTAGAATCGCCCCGCAGGCGTGCTTTCCAACGCCCCTTGCGTTGGAATCCCCGCGCCGGAAGTGTCACACACACATCATCAACTTCAAAACTCCCGGGTTACTGTTACTGAAAAATTCCTAATGGAAAAACCCGATGCCACTGCCCGATCTGGGGAACGAACCCATCACCACGAGTGGCCTATAGATTACATCCAAACGAACCCATCACCACGAGTGGTCTATAGATTACATCCAAACGAACCCATCACCACGAGTGGTCTATAGATTACATCCAAACGAACCCATCACCACGAGTGGCCTATAGATTACATCCAAACGAACCCATCACCACGAGTGGTCTATAGATTACATCCAAACGAACCCATCACCACGAGTGGCCTATAGATTACATCCAAACGAACCCATCACCACGAGTGGCCTATAGATTACATCCAAACGAACCCATCACCACGAGTGGTCTATAGATTACATCCAAACGAACCCATCACCACGAGTGGTCTATAGATTACATCCAAACGAACCCATCACCACGAGTGGCCTATAGATTACATCCAATCGAACCCATCACCACGAGTGGCCTATAGATTACATCCAAACGAACCCATCACCACGAGTGGTCTATAGATTACATCCAAACGAACCCATCACCACGAGTGGCCTATAGATTACATCCAAACGAACCCATCACCACGAGTGGTTTATAGATTACATCCAAACGAACCCATCACCACGAGTGGTCTATAGATTACATCCAAACGAACCCATCACCACGAGTGGTCTATAGATTACATCCAAACGAACCCATCACCACGAGTGGCCTATAGATTACATCCAAACGAACCTATCACCAAGAGTGGTCTATAGATTACATCCAAACGAACCCATCACCACGAGTGGCCTATAGATTACATCCAAACGAACCCACCACCACGAGTGGCCTATAGATTACATCCAAACGAACCCATCACCACGAGTGGCCTATAGATTACATCCAAACGAACCCATCACCACGAGTGGCCTATAGATTACATCCAAACGAACCCATCACCACGAGTGGCCTATAGATTACATCCAAACGAACCCATCACCACGAGTGGCCTATAGATTACATCCAAACGAACCCATCACCACGAGTGGCCTATAGATTACATCCAAACGAACCCATCACCACGAGTGGCCTATAGATTACATCCAAACGAACCCATCACCACGAGTGGCCTATAGATTACATCCAAACGAACCCACCACCACGAGTGGCCTATAGATTACATCCAAACGAACCCATCACCACGAGTGGCCTATAGATTATATCCATAACTTAGTACAATACGATAAATAAATATATGAATTTTGACGCAGTTTTCACATAATTAAATGTTTTGCACCGTGTGGTGAGCGTTCTTAGATAGAATAGAATACTCTTTATTATGTACACCATATAAATTACAGACATAAATATAGAAATAACTAACTATATAGAGATAAGTTTGTAACATAAGAGCAAGGACATATTAGGAGGCGAGCACGGCTACCTCCTGCATGTCATTCTACGTGGCTGTCTAGACTTGGACTTTCGCCAAAGCGTCTTGTTTGATGAGGACGACTGGCTCGGTTTTTTAATACATGATCATTTTCTATTGATGAGGCATTTGTAAGAATGTGTAGAAATGTAGAATAGAAACTAAACGAACCTCTCCACCAACACAACGTGCTATGCGAGTCTTCCTTACAGACGAGTATAAGATGCATATGCAACCAGAGTCAGAGAAGGTTCTCAATCTGATGTACCTACTTTATTTATGCTCTGCATGCATTTATTGTTTGAAAGAGCTTTCTCCCCAGGTAGTCCCATTTCAACTTGATGATAATCAATAAGGAACAGTACACGTAATCTGATGAGTTATTGTACTGAAGATCAAAGAAAATTGCTGTTTTATGATTATCTATTTGTGGTCAACAGAGCACGGACTGCGAACATAGGTACTCTAAGGAACTCATCCACGAACAGTACACATAATTATTGGGAATGGGAAGATGAAATAAAGTTGCTATGAGCATGTACGAGGGGCGTTCAATGTGTTCTCGATATCAAGGTGATTACTAATGATGTGGGTAATTTAACGAATTACATATATAAGCCATTTATTTGGCGCACACAAAAGTCAACACAACACACAAAAGTTCAATATTAGGTGATAAGATAACCAATTACCTACATGTATATTATGTAAAAAACAAAGTGCTGATATAAAAACAAAAGGAAAAACATGCATATCGAAATAAAAGTGACACTATGACGAATACTTAAAATCAAATTAATAACGAAACATACACAGTGCGGTGTGCGTCTCAAGGTTGCACCAAATGGGAGTCCAGCTCAGCATGTGTCAGGCAAATGTACCTGACGCTGATATTCTGCTGAATCCCTGCAGTGACACACGGACGTTCAGCAGACGAGATAAATAAGAGTGAAGTTTTATAAGTATAGCCGACGCTTTAATTATGTACCTACTAGCTGCGCCCCGCGGTTTCACCCGCGTAAGTTTCGATCCTGTGGGAATATCGGGATAAAAGTATCCTATGTGTTATTCTGATGTATAAGCTATATTACTGTAAAGTTTCATCAAAATCCGTTCAGTAGTTTTTGCGTGAAAGAGTAACAAACATCCATCCTCACAAACTTTCGCATTTATAATATTAGTAGGAAGTAGGATAGTAGGAGGTAGGATTAGTAGGATAGGAAGTAGGATATAGTAGAAAGTAGGATAGGATAGGATAGGATTAGTAGGATTAGTAGGATAGGATAAGGATGGTAGGATTCTACAGTAAGTTTTGCATTGGGAAACGTTTTTGTTCGTAGGTGTGTTCGTATTGTGTTTTGATTACTTGATTCTTATGTTATATAAAAAATTTTATGCAGTATAATGTGTAAATGAATTATAGTGGCGTAGGTGCGTAAGGGTATAAAGGTAAAATTTCATATAGTTGTGATCATTATAACATTATCAAATATTATCAATATAAACTGTGACAAAAATACGTAGGTATTATTGAAGCTAACTCAAAAACTACTCGGCTGCTGGGCGTCGCTGGAAGAGGGCAGCAGGGGACAGGCTGGATCGGAATTACAAAAACTACCCAAGGAAAGTTAATAAAATGTATATGGGATCACTGTGAGGCACACCCTCTCCATTCACAAAGATTTTAGAAATCGATTCACAACTGCCGGAGATATCGCGTAACAAACATACAAAAAAAGTTATTAAAAAATTGATCGACTTCAAAAAGAAATTAAGTAACTCAAAATAATTATGAAATATTTTGTAAGTTGATATGTTGGGATTTTAGTTTTAGTTTTTGCCACGGACTTCCGAAATTAAAGATGTTTAGTTAATTTCTTTTGAAGTCGATTTTTTTTTAAATTCATTTTTTATTTCGTAATTTTTAGTTTTAAGTAAAAACTGGAATATTTGTTTGTAAATTTAAAAAATAGGTAATAATTTTGTTGTAATATTGTAATAGAATTTGACCAAGGTTTGAGATGCTTTTGACACCACACCAGTAGCTCGTATCAATAAGCCAGGGGGGCGATTCTACTAATTTGCAACGTTACACGTTCAATGGTGTTTTAATAACAGTTCGATTTCGATCGCCGTTCGATAGTCGTACACTAATATTATAAAGAGGAAAGATTTGTTTGTAATGAATAGGCTCCCAAACCACTGGACCGATTTAAAAAATTCTTTTTGTGTTAGATAGTCCATTTATCGGGGAATGCTATAGGCTATAAACATTACGCTATGATCAATAGGAGCGTCGCAGCAATGAAAAATGTTGCAAAAACGGGAAAATTTATTCCTTTTGAGAGCTTCCGTTGCGTGCACTGCGTAAACGGTTAAAGTTATGCAAAAATCATGTATGACGGAATTGTTTCCCGTTAAAAGTTCTAAAAAAAAGTCCGCGACAGCATTTGTCATCTTTTAAGGTTGACACACTATAACCATTTTTATGATAATCAAATGTGTTCTAAAATAATGCATTATTTGCGAAGGTGTTTTTATAAACATGATATTATTAATCCTTATCCAAATAAACACGTTATTTATCACAAGCATTTAATTTTCAACAAAATGGCCCTTGACATCTTTTGATTTCAATGAATATCTTAGGAGATATCATAGTTTTAAAATAAATCAGCACGGCCGCCGCGCGCCGTCGCCGTTAGCTCATCTGCCTAGCCTTTTCCCGACTATGTTGGGGTCGGCTTCCAGTCTAACCGGATGCAGCCGAATACCAGTGTTTTACATGGAGCGACTGCCTATCTGACCTTCACAACCAAGTTACTGGGTAATACGATACCCCTTGGTAAGACTGGTTGTCAGACTTTCGAGCTTCTGACTACCCGTAACGACTGTCAAAGATCTACGAATGACAGCCGGGACCAACGGCTTAACGTGCTTTGTGAGGCACGGAGGGATCTCGGTATGTACCCATCCACAGACCAACCGCGGCAAGCGTAGCTTAACCTGATCGATCGACCTGTGCGGCTGTTATTATTTAGCCACGGGCCCTCCGCCGCGCGCCGATAGCTGTACGAGGCTTACTATCGTTTCACTCTTAAACTGATCATAGCGTGATGTACCTACCTAAAATATCTTATAGTAATGTACAGACGCCAGCAATGCTACCTATGCTGTAAAAATCTCACCGTGAAAACAAAGGTGAAGTGAGCTTGCCTTGCTTGGTGGGATTGCCTCCATTGATAGTTTACTTCACGCTCACGTGAGATTTTTACAGAATCGATAGGCTTGCACATCAAGCTACTACAATCTGACAAGTTTCTTTAATATATTTTCAACTTTATCGCTACAGCATAACGTTCAAAGTTGATTGGGAAAATTTTAGTTTCGGGTAGCTTGATGTGCTGACGTGTCTACACACGGCTACACATCAAGCTATACATTTTCAGTTTTAGCTGACCTCGCACTGTATAGGTTTTTCGTACAGTCAGAAGTCAGCTTAAATACTGGTTGTGTATAGCTTGATGTGTAGCCGTGCTAGCAAAGGAGGTGGCGGGACGGCTGAGGGAGAGAGCCTCACGTCCCAGCCGCCGCGGGAGACGCTCCGGGCGTCGGGAGCCGCGTGACGACTCACGGCTACCGTACCGCCACGGCGCGGGCCTGCGGGCGGAGAGTAACTCTCCGTCCGATCAGGACCAGGCCCGTGCCGGACGGCGCGTACGTGTTCCACGCGCGCCTCAAAGAGATGTCAGCAATAAGGAAGGGGCCCGTAAGGGCCGAAGACTGCCGGGGCAGCGGGATTGTCCGAAAGGGTTACCGCTACCCCGGAACACAAAGGCCTAAGGAAGGAACACGGGTGGGTTTTAGTCAGTAAGAATCTGTCACTCCCTTCTGCTCCACTCTGGGTGGGAGGGGTCATTTGATGATTTCCCATCCACAAAAAAAAAAAGCCGTACTTACTAAGTAATAATCTTAAAGTAATCCTACTAATATTATAAATGTGAAAGTTTGTGAAGATGTTTGGATGTTTGTTACTCAATCACGCACAAACGGCTGTACAGATTTGGATGAAATTTGGCACACAGATAGTTTATAATCAGAAATAATACATAGGATAGGTAATACGGGCTGGTGTCCGCAACTCCACGTCAATGCGCGTATTTTGCGTATGGAAAATTTTAACACATAGGATACTTTTTATCCCGATATTCCCACGGGATCGAAACTAACGCGGGTGAAATCGCGGGGCGCTGCTAGTTACTTATAAAGTCATTCTACTATTTCCTATGCAAACCGGAAACTAAACTTACGCTGAATCGCAACTGAATGGTAGCGGGAACGTAACAGCGGGTAAACTGTATTACCAACATGCCAAATAGTATGTTTTAATAATACCACAGAAAAAAAGTTGAACCTAAAAATGTTACATACATGTCACCGAAAGTATTTTCGAATACAAAATTATATTTAGACCATTCGATTCTAACAAATGTCAAAATAACAGTAGAATATGACTAAACGTCACGTTCATGTTCGATTTTGTTAGCAGAATATATTTTGAAATTATTTCGATCGATCTTTGGCTAAACTAAAACGTAACCGCAGTTGAATCGTTGTTCATTAGTAGAATATGAAAACGCTTAACAACCGTGATTCAGCTGTGGTTCCATTGCGATTTTTGAACAATTTTGTTAGTAAAATCGGGCCCCCGGCCGTCACACTTATAAGTATTAGTCCATATCTTGAAAACTACTGAGCCGATTTTGATGAAACTTGCACTATTCCCTAAGTTGAAGTAAACGTAAGCCAATAAAAAATGGTCACCATCCGATTAATAGTTGTGGAGAAATGCGTGAACAAACATACATACATACATCTATAAAATTTTGTATATTTCTTTGGAAGCCCTAATAGATTGTGATATGTAAATATATTGCAGTTCCAATAATATTACTTACATAAGTGTCGAATTGATAACCTCCTTTTTTTGAGTCGGTAAAAACAAAATCACTTAAGAATGCCAGAAAAGGATGGCGAGATGACCTGGACACAGATCGCGAGGTGTGTGGTTCGAGGTGGCGAGAGAAAAGACTTCCTGGAACGATTTGGGGCCGGCCCTTGCCCAGCAGTGGGACAGTATAGGCAATCAAAAAAAAAATTATAGAAATAAAAAAGTTAACAATGTTGTACAAAAAAAGTAATTAAAAACAAAAAAAATCGACTTTAAAAAGAAATAACTCAAAATTATCCTCCTTTTTGAAGTCGGTTAAAAAGACGGGGTAAACTGACCACCGCGCACCGGTGCGTTGCTTCTTCTCGACAACGCCCCGTTCCACACGCCACGTGTTTCCAAGGCTGCTGTGGGAGATTGTGGTTTCGAAGAAAATAACCACCCACCCTATCCCCGAGTGATTATTATTTGTTCCCTAATTTCAAAAAAGACCTTCGTGGGAAACGATTTTCCAACGATGAAGAGCTCAAGGCGGCAATAAATGCGCATTTTTCAGAGAAAGAGAAAAGTTATTTTTTTAAAAGTAAAAAGCCTATACTACCTCAGCTAAAGGAGATGTTCCAAAATGTATGGAGCCTGGGCCAGGTCCTTGTACACTATACTTAAAAATAGGGAAATTCATTTAAAACAGTTCTCAACTGTCCAATTGCTTTAAAATAGCTTGGTTTTCTGGTAAACAGAAGAAATTACACTTGAAATTGCAACACAAAAACAACCCGTCATGGCGGTAAGCTGTCATTTTGATTGATTAATGACGTTTGACATGTTTTTGTTTATTTCGACGCTAGACGAAAGTGACAGAAGTGACACTGTTGTGACAACTGACAGTTCTCTTTTTAACAACAGAGTAACTAAATCTGTGAGACGCCATGTTGAAAGTCGATAAAATTAATTGATAAATACCAGTTCACTACCACAACACTGCACATTTAATTGAATTATCTGTATTTTTCCCGAATTCTACGGATTTTTCTCTTTTTTTTTGAGATACTGTACATAGACCTGGCCCATTTTGAAACATCTCCTTTACTCTTTATCTCGCTCGCACGATACTGCTTGCGGACTGAGTTAGAGCGAGACAGAGTGCGGTGCTAAGCAGCAGGCAGCGCCAACAGTTTAGATATTTTCTTTTTACGGTGAAAACAATAGTAGGTAATTCAAAAAAAAAAAAAACATAAGACCTGCTTTATAGTTATTTCAGTTAGTATACAAAGAATTGTATGAAATAACCAAACAAACGGCCTCACCGTTTGTTTGGTTATTTCATACAATTTAGAATTTTTTTGCGCCACTATGCGGTCGGCACAGTCTTAATATTTCATGATTAACTACAAAAAAACTGAAAAAAATTATTGATAAATATTTCATTTGTGTAACGTTAGGCCCAGATTCGCCCGTCTCCTTTAATGTAACAAAAATTCGAGATGTAATAAATGCATTGGGGTAATGGTGGATTATATTGAAAAATAAAAAAAAAAAATTTAATTGAATTTACGTCTTTTTTCATGCCGATACCGAGAATACATTGAAGACCTTCGTAGTGGTCCACGAATTTGTGTGGGATGCCTAGCCTACCGCGACCAAACCATGAAAAAAAAAAAAACTTATTACAAGAAATAAAACCAACTTCCATAGAGAAAACACTTTTTTGTTTTGTAAGTCTTTGGTTTTGTTTCATTTCTTGCCACCAACTTCCGCAACTAAAGTTATTTTGCAAGTAGCGTTTTCTTTTAAATATTCATTGTTATATTCTCTGGCTAGGTTTTCCGCAAGTGGGGCCGTGGGCACGGCAAATTTAATTTATGTATAAGAATAAGATCAGACGGGTTATGCCGAGGAAGTCATGAAGCTGACGGCACTGGGCGCGTGGGAGGCGTCATGTGAAGTGCTCCGGGAAGTCTTGGCGTAAGCAACATGTGCCTAATATTTTGATAATTCTTTCATTTCATTCTGGTAACGTGATTGTGAAGGTCAGGTAGGCATGCGCTCCATGTAAAGCACTGATAACAGCTCCGTATCTCATAAGATTGTAAGCCGACTCGGACAAAACTGGGCAGCTGAGGATGATGAAGAGTTGAAATCAGATACGTCCTGAATTACACAACACACGACACTAACTGCTGGGGATCAGATCAGATCCCTCATGAGTTGTGTAGTCATCAGCGTACTACAGCTAAGTGCCTAGGTGCTTTTGTGGCTCATTTTACGGCTGCGGATCGGCAGGATACGAATCCTAGATCTTGATTAAAGAGAATGATGAAGATGCTATTCTCAGTAAGAGCGAGGAGTAAGCAAGTTGGTGGTGTCGGTGCTGCGCATGATCGTCGCGAATGGAATGATACTGACTGTGCGAGGCTAGCCACTCGTTGTAGTCGAGGCCGAGCGGCAGATCAACGAGCTGGCGCATGTCGAGCTCGGGCAGCTTGCGCTCCAGCAGGGCCTCCTGCAGGTACAGCTTGGGGTCGCCCGCCGGCTCGCCCTCGCGCTCCTTGCGCCGCGCCTTCCTGGAACACAACGAGCACAATGTGAACACAGGACACTTGCAAACACCGGTTACCACCAAGCACACATGTTATCATTATTGCAAGAGATGTGCACCCTCGACCTACTGCTTTTGATCGAAGATTAGTTCGTAAGAAGTACCGCTAAGCCATGGTCCGCGAGTGACATTCAGGGTGGTCCGTGAACCGACGTGCAAAGAAAAACTTCTGATTGTTTCGCGAAACACCTGTATATTCAGCAACTAATTATAGTTTAGGAGCTAGACTCAAATCAAGGTCTTTTTTAAGCTAGATTTTTAATCGTTTTTGGAGAAATTCTCCCTTGACTTCAGATTGTTTTATTTTTCTCTTTCTGTGTCGCATTTTTGAAAATATTTTGTGTTTATAAATCACTAGCAGCACCCCGCGGTTTCACTCGTATAAGTCTCGATCCCGTGGGAACATGGGGATAAAAAGTATCATATTATGTAAATATGTAAATAAGTACTTTGGGGTCATTAAGTTGATACGTAAAACGTTACTGACAAAGGCCGCAGGCGAACTGGGCGATAAGAAAGTGACAGAGTCAATTACTTCCACATGCGAAAAAAGAGAGCGCAACAATGCGCTGGAACCAAAATAAAACAACGTAAGCGCCAAACCAAATAAAAATTGTTTAAAAATAAATTAAGCTGTGTACCAAAACTATTTTCACTTCTCGTGCTCTAAAAGTTCGTCTTTATGTTGTGCGTAGGCGACATAAAGTCGCTTTTTATGTTCTAGTGCATAAAGTATTTTTTTTTCTAAGACTAAGATAATCAGGCCCAACAGCCACACGAACAATAAAACGTCGCAGAGTAAAGTCGTTATTTCATTTTATTTGCTTTAATTTATATCGATTCCAAATCAAATAAAATAGTTTATTTTTGATACACAGGTATATAGAACATAGGTCTTACCACAGGGTCTTACAATATAGAATGAGTTCATGCTGTGATCAGCCCAAGGACATACAAATTTATAAGAAAATTAAACAATTATTAATATAGTTTACAATGCACTCAATCAGACACTAACAATGTATTTATAGCAGTAGAGAAGAGAAGTAATGAAAAAAAATATATATACAACCATAATCATTCCAAGTGTAAGGTTTTTTAATCATAAATAAATAAAACGAAAGAAAAAGGTTGGCCACACTGACCGGGCGGATGACGTTAGCGGGAGTTTTTGGTTTTTGGGTTCGGAACGGCGGGAAGCGTGGGGAGAAAAGAAAAAAATAAGTTTTGGTTCGCAATAAGTTTAGTTTTAAAATACCACAATAAGTTTAGTTTTAAAGGCCACGATAAGTTTTGAAATTGGGTGATTATCTCGACAATAAGTTTGGAAGCTAATAGTTTTGGTACTCTGATTGTTACACTTACAATAAACCCATTTTGAATACAATTGGTTTGTGCTTTATTTCTGAGGTTGATTAAATCTCAGAAGTGGGCATCACAACTCCATTATTCGGTAAGTACACGCCTGCATACCTGTTTTTTTTAACATTATTTAGTATTTGTAAAAACGCTACAACTACCTTTTGTTTATCCAAGTAAATTATTAATTGCATTATCGTGACCCCTCAAACCGGGGTTTTGCAATTGTTTGACAGCGATCAGCCATATTATTGTAAAATTTTGCAGTAATGCATGTGCCGCTGAGCACGTGGATAGGCTTTGTTGGTTGTTGAGGTGAAGCATGTGACAAACACATGGCATTCATTTTCTCAAGCGCATAGTTATACTAGTTTAGAAACATCTTGGTGTAGAATGAAACCAAACGAGCAAGCGAGCAAGTTATATTAATATTGTATTGTATGTTTTTGTATGGGCCTTGAGGCCTGAAATAAATAAATAAAAAAAAAAAAAATAAAAAGTTTTTATTGTTTCTCATACAATTGTTCAACAGCACAAAATTGAGGCAGCCCCGGTAAGTTATAAGGATACTTGTGATGGGGTTACCTCGCAACTTCCCATGGGTTAAATAGATAATAATAATAATAATATGCACCTACGTGTGCTTTTAAAAATTCACCACAAAACAAGAAAATGTCAGTTTCTAATCATACTGTCCCTTTCATTCCTATGTAAACGTACTTCAGAGGCCCTTATGGGGTCCTGAAACGGTGGTTCAGCCTACTGAAAGCATCTTTAAAACACAGAAAAAAAAAATCAAGTTTTATGTAACATTGTATTTCTATTTTTAAATACAGGTTGTTGCTGTTAGTAACTTTTATAAGTAAAACTAATATTTATTTTAATTTTTTTTGCTGCGAGTTTCAGGAAAATGGGAGATAAGGATGGGACGCAACGGAGCTTAAGGACTCCAACACGAGATCGGTCACGCTCCAGGCGGAGCCGGAACCGCAGCACGGTGAGCAGCCGCAGAGCAAGCCGCGAGCCTACGAGCGCTGGCACGCGCCGACGTAGGCGCAGCCGGAGCTACAGCCGCAGACTACGAGAGCGTGAGCACGCCCTGAAACAGCAGCAGGAGCGGCTGCGCTTGATGGAGATGGACCTGCGAGCATCGCGTGACGCTGTGCAGTGCCGGCGAAGGAGCGAGCGCCGTTCGCCACATGTCGAGGCGAGGCGCCGGGATCACCCGATCCGTAGCAGGCCGCCTGCCGCCAGAGGTTCGAGGCCCCGGGAGAGCCGGAGCCGCAGCAGGCCGCCTGCCGCCAGAGGTTCGAGGCCCCGGGAAAACCGAAGCCGCGGCAAGCTGCCGGACGCAAGGGCTCCAAGGGAGTCAGCACAGGCGGGCGTTGGACACCACTACTCAAACAGGTCATGTAGTCCTACTTTTTCGTCTAGGGATGTGATTCAAATAATTCAATCAATTAAAGACATCTTCCCATCCCAGCCATCAAGCCAAAGCGCACATGTGATTAATAGAGGCATAGATCACAAAAATATTATTCCAGAATTTAATCCTTCCGAGAAAAACCAACGTGTAGACGTATGGATCAAGAAAGTTAACGAGTGTGCTGAGGTTTATGGATGGGATGAGAAAACCTTAGTGCATTTTGCAATGCAAAAATTAGCGGGACTCGCAAAAACATGGTATGAGAGTCTTAATTCAATATTGTATAGTTGGGAAGAATGGCAGGTTAAGTTAAGCAATGCGTTCCCCTGCGAGCAAAATTTCGGGCAACTTTTAGAGGACATGCTCAAACGAAAGAGTAGGCCTAATGAATTAATTGAAAACTATTACTACGAAAAGATAGCTTTACTAAATCAGTGCGAAATTCACGGTAGGAAAGCAGTTGACTGCGTCATTCACGGCATCAGCGACAGGACTATGCGGTCAAGTGCTTTGGCATTAAGGTGCAAAGAGCCTGATCAGCTCCTTAAATTCCTATTAAGTAACAATAAGGAACTCTCGGTTCAGCAACCACTGGTTAGAGACAGGAACGCAGTAGCAGCAGAGGATAGGCAAGGTGGTAATCGGGCGAACTTAAAATCAAATTCCAATCTCTATTGCTACAATTGTAAGGAAAAGGGGCACCCATTCTCTAGGTGCACCAAGCCCCTGCTCAAGTGCACTTATTGCAACAAAATAGGACACAAGCCTGAAGTGTGCCGCAATAAACAGGATATGGGGTCAGGAAAGGCGGATACATCAGCAAAAACCATGCGCATTTCTAGCTCTAATCCTTGCAATAAGTTCATAAAAAAGGTGTGCATCGATGATGTATCTCTCGAAGCCTTCGTTGATCTTGGAAGTGAGGTGACTCTAATAAGGAAATCTGATTTCGATAAGCTAGGGTTTTGTCATGACGCCACACTATCTACAATGAAAGGTTTCGGCAACAATATAGTAAACTCTATGGGCTCGGCGGAGCTTAATCTTTCGATAGATGGGGTAAGTGCTAGTGTGTCGTGTCGGATAGTAGATGATTGTTTCCTGGAGAAATCTATGCTGATTGGTCAGACCTACACAGAGCAGCCGCATATAGTTGTTTACAAAGACGCGAATAAGCTAAAATTCTTGAACATAGGTGCGGAAGTACCCTGTCCTGATTTACACGATGTTGACCAACATTTGGAACGGGTAAGGGTATCTACTCAGTGTGAGCTTTTTGGCACCGCGAGCGTGAAAGCGTCGACATCAACAAATTTTACAGGCAGTGTTTTGCTAGATACCAAAATCGTGGGTAAACCTAATTCTCAATACATCGTGTGCGGTGGTATCTACGAGGTGAAGAATGGCATACTATTTGTAGTAATCATACCGTGTGAGGCATCGTGCCGACTTCAAGACAATTCCGTTTTCTCCAGAGCTGAAAAGGTAGAGTCAGTCTATAGGCTTGAGGATGTAGAGTCAGTGCAGATTCCTGTTGGTGACGAAATATCTTCTGAACGTTTTGACGAGGATCAGATCCAGTTAGGTAAGTCGGTATCTGATGTCGATAGGGCTAGACTTATAGATATTTTACGACGAAATCAAGGATGCTTCGCAAATGATTTGGCGGGGTTAGGCTGTACAAGTGTTACGGAGATGAAAATAGAGCTGAGTAGCCAGCGTCCAGTAGTATATAGACCTTACCGTCTGTCACATCATGAACGCGAGAAAGTTCGAGTGATGGTGGATGATATGTTACAGGCGGGGATCATCAGGGATTCCGTTTCTAGCTACGCTAGCCCAATCATCCTTGTGCGTAAAAAGGATGGCAACATCCGACTATGTGTCGATTACAGGCAATTAAACTCAGTCACCGTGAAGGAGCGGTACCCCATGCCTGTAATTGAAGACGAAATTTCCAGGTTATCGGGTCAAGCATGGTTCATCACACTAGATTTGATGTCCGGGTATTATCAAGTGCCTATTGCGGAGGACAGCAAACACCTAACGGCGTTTGTCACCCCAGACGGCCAATACGAGTACAATCGAATGCCGTTTGGTTTGGCAAACGCTCCCGCTGTCTTCCAACGGATGATGAACCATGTCTTGGGGCCAGCTCGATTCGATAAGGCCACTGTATACATAGACGACGTACTGATTTTCGGCAAGACTGCTATTGAATGTTTGGACCGATTTGAGGATGTTCTTGGCCTCATAAAGAAAGCCAACCTGAAGTTGAACCTCTCAAAGTGTAGTTTCTTACAAAATGAGATCAACTACTTAGGTTATGAGATCAGCGCGGCAGGTATGAGACCTGGAAAAACGAAAATCCAAAGCGTCGTCAATTTCCCTCGTCCAGAGAATGTACACGGTGTTCGCCAATTCCTAGGGTTAGTCAGTTATTTTAGGAAGTTCATTCAGGGTTTCGCTCAGTATGCTTATCCACTCACGAAACTCCTCAAAAAGGATGCAGCGTATGAGTGGACAGACTACCAAGAGGAAGCTTTTAAAACCTTAAAGGCTAAGCTTACTGACAGACCTGTACTTGCCATATACGATCCGTCAGCCGAAACAGAACTCCACGCAGACGCTAGCAAATTAGGTGTTGGTGGGATTCTATTACAGCGACTCCAAGGGAGTGGGGGTTCTTTCCATCCGGTGGCTTATTACAGTCGCCAGACGACACCTGAGGAGAAGAACTTCCACTCTTACGAGCTAGAAACGTTAGCCGTAATCTGTTCTCTAAAAAAGTTTAGAGTATTCCTGCTAGGAAAGCCATTCAAGGTAGTGTCTGATTGTAGCGCGCTTAGATCCACCTTCGAAAAGCGTGACCTTATTCCAAGAATAGCTAGATGGTGGCTAGCGTTACAGGAGTTCGACTGTTGCGTGGAGTATAGGGCGGGTACGAAAATGGGACACGTGGACGCGCTGTCCAGGAACCCGGTTATTGACCCGGATAATCGGAGTCCTGAACAGTGCCCTGCCGTAATGGTTATAAATGATGAGGACTGGTTATTGACCCTTCAGTTGGGTGATCCAGAGTTACGTAGGATTCGTGACATTGTTAGTAGCGATCTGGATTCCAAAGGTCTAGATTATATTAAGCAGAATTACGTCATCAAAGATAATAAGTTGTTTAGGACAGTGGGAGCTGGTGAGGATTGTGTTAGGTGGGTTGTTCCAAAGGGTGCAAGATGGCAGCTGTGCAAAATGAATCATGACGATATAGGCCATGTGGGTTACGAGAAAACGCTGGAACGCATAAAGAAAAATTATTGGTTTTCAAAGATGAAGCGGTTTGTGAAGAAGTACGTTGGAGCGTGTATTGATTGTGCATATTCTAAAAAGGCTCTAAATTCACGCGAAGGCCTACTACACCCAATAGAAAAGGTCGCGATTCCATTCCACACACTTCACATCGACCATCTTGGGCCCTTTGTGAAGTCCAAAAGAGGGTATACACATATATTAAATGTGGTTGACGGTTTTACAAAATTTGTTTTCATCAAACCGGTCAGGAGTACAAACACTCAAAACGTGATAAGGGTTTTACAAGATATTTTCGATACTTTCAGACGTCCTACTCGTCTCATCAGCGATCGCGGATCTTGTTTCACCTCCCACGCTTTTAAAAAGTTCTGCCGTGATAAAAGCATAAAGCATGTTCTGAACGCCGTTGCGAGCCCGAGGTCGAACGGTCAAGTTGAACGGTATAACCGAACCATCTTAGATTCACTGACTGCTCAAAATCTCAGGGACAATGAAAAGGATTGGGATAGTAAGCTAGGGACAATCCAATGGGGTCTGAACAATACGGTTCAAAAGACCATAGGCAGGACTCCGACAGAGGTTTTATTTGGGACAGGGATGAATAGTGAGGTGAATCCAGGTCTAAATGAAGTTACTGACAGTGACAAGTCACGCGTTTTATCTGAACTGTCGTCAATTCGCGATCAGGTCAAATGTCGCATCGACAATGCTCAAGCTTCACAAAAACAATATTACGACCAGGGCAGACGTCCTGCACGGACGTATAATAAGGGTGACTTGGTCAAAATAACCAAGGTAGCCTTTCATAATGAGGGCAAGAGTACGAAGCTCTTGCCTTCATATGAGGGCCCCTTTAGGGTCATAAAAGTGCTAGGGAACGATCGCTACAAGGTAGGCCCAATAGCGGGATTTGAAGGTACGAGAAAAAGGAAGAAAACAACCGTTGCCGCCGATCGTATGCAACCTTGGATACACGTAGCGTCACTTGAGATAGATGATGGCAATGATATTGATGCTGGGGGTGACGCAAGCGATGATGACAACATGTCCGAATATTAATATGTATGATATAGTTTTAGGGCGTACATAGATAATGATCAATTAGTAATAGTTTAAGCTGCAGTAACTATAGATTTATTTGTGTTGTTTCAAGTCAAGCGCGAGCGAGAGAAAATCGTGACTTGGCCTGAAACATTCATAACGATGTAATAAGAATTTAGATAAGAATACACTCAATACTGTTGTTTAGCTAAAAGGTTGGCTTACTCTTTGATTGTCAGAGATTTGTATGAGGATAAAACTATGTTGAGTTACTTTTAGAACGCTATTTATGATTTGCCCATGTTTTCACTAGCTGGTTTAGGTATGTAGTTTAGTACCTACTTACAATAATTGTTAATTACCTATAAGTCTGATAAAAATTCAGCTGTAGTTGCATGTTAGGTATAAGTTACTGGTTTTCTGTAAGTAAGTAGGATGTTTAGTTCCGCCAAGTGTAAGGTTCCACCGGGTACCCGCGTGGGGACACGCGCGTCATCAGGATGGTCGAGTGTAAGGTTTTTTAATCATAAATAAATAAAACGAAAGAAAAAGGTTGGCCACACTGACCGGGCGGATGACGTTAGCGGGAGTTTTTGGTTTTTGGGTTCGGAACGGCGGGAAGCGAGGGGAGAAAAGAAAAAAATAAGTTTTGGTTCGCAATAAGTTTAGTTTTAAAATACCACAATAAGTTTAGTTTTAAAGGCCACGATAAGTTTTGAAATTGGGTGATTATCTCGACAATAAGTTTGGAAGCTAATAGTTTTGGTACTCTGATTGTTACACTTACAATAAACCCATTTTGAATACAATTGGTTTGTGCTTTATTTCTGAGGTTGATTAAACAAGTCTAACAATTAATTTACTGAGTAGAATGAGTGTTCATTAAGAAATTTAAATAATTTATTTTTGGGTTTAACTATATATTATTACAGGCTCTAATGTCCTTGGGAATTCTATCATAAATACAATATTTTAGGCGCCATGACAAAAATATGCTTTTTCCATAAAGAGCGGTTTTATATTGCGTACTTAATTTTGTAAATAGTCTACTTCTGTTGCGTGACTTCAACACTATTTTGAATAAATGTGGATGTTTTTTGATAAAAAGAGCCATTTCAAAGACATACAATGATGATACTGTGATTATTTTTAGTTTAGTAAAAGATTTCTTACAGCTCTCGGTTTTTTGAAGACCGCATATTGCACGGAACACGGATACATCTTTTTTGGCATTTAAAGACCTTATCCCAGTTAGTAGCATTACCGTAAAAAAATATTTCATATCTCAAACGAGAAGCAACATATCCGTGATAAGCCACAAGTAACGTGGGGAGACTAACTTTTTTTAGCTAACTTATATAGAGCATACGATGATTGTGATAGTTTTCTGCAACGAACTCTACATGGCTTTGCCATTTTAAATTATTCTATATGCAGACCAAGAAATTTTGTTGTCGTGGTCAATTCGACTTCTTTCCCGTCATATTCAATTTAGTATTAAGTTTCTAATACTTACTTTAGTTTTTTCTAAGTTTATAATTAAATTACTGCTTTTTAACCAATTAATGATTGAGCTAAGACTGGTATTTATATTATTGTAAAAAGCTGTGCAATCATCTGTGAATAGTATCATTCGATCAGCTGTCGATTCTGGCATATCGTTTACACTTTACATAATATCTAATATAAACAATTCTCGTATCACAGTGTTAGTTACCATACTCCTCCGAAACGGCTGGAACGATTTGTATGAAATTTTGTGTGCATATCGGGTAGGTCTGAGAATCGGCTAATATCTATTTTTTTTTTTGCAAAACGACGTTTGCGGGGTCAGCTAGTAATAAATAAAAGTGTTCCGTGTTTTCTATCGTTAATTTGATAAAATAGTTGTCATTTATTATTTAAAAAACGCAAAGAAATGTTTTTTATGACTTGGCAGTATGAAGTACCCAAGTCAAATGACACGTCGTAATGAACATTAAAAAAAAAGTTTCGTGGTGGGAATAAGTTATTCTCTTTTTCAGTTTTGCAACATTTTTGAACAGTGAAAATACTGTTATATACTTTATGCCTGTTTCATTTTCTCGCAATCGAAGTGAAAAGCAGAGTGAACTCGGGCATGAACGAGCCATTTTACCCCTCGACTTAAGTATCCACCCTCGCCTGCGGCTCTGGTGGATATAAACGTCTCTGGGTAAAATGGCTTCTTTTATGCACTAGTTGTACAATCTACTATTTCAGTCAGAGTTTTCAGTTACCTATTACGCACATTTTGAATGCAATTATGTAATTAAATTACTTAGGATTTTATAATTACAGAAAAAAATTTAAAAATTAGAGGTATTTCCGGAATTAAATTCTATCGAGGCCCAATTGCGTTTTCCTTCAGTGAGAGTATTAATGAAATAGTCAATAAACATATAACCAAAATTAAATCCATACATGCTGTAATAGTGACATAAATGGTTACGAAAAAACCCTCCAATTTATTTTGGTTTCGCCTTAATAGGTAAAACTGGAGTTGGAGCATGGTTTCTTCGGACTTTGTGTCTCGAACCATCACACGACTGTATGTTATAGTACTACATTACATAACGCCTGTGGTCGCCGTTGCGTCAGGCAGAGTGTACACCCACAAATAAACGCTAGGAAAAAAATGGTTTATCTGAAGTTGGTTTGTCTCATGGATGTCTTATTAGATTATGTATTGCTTGTTGCACATAGAAGTATCCAGTTGCATGTGCACATACTTGTTGGGTGGCTGCAGACGGAGCTGCTGTCCATATGGTCTCTGGCCCATCAACTTCATTCAAAGCAAGCCCAATTGAAGAAAATCTCTTTACAGCCACAGAAACAAGATCTTCCCGCTGGCCCTCCAGTCGAATACGTTAGAAGCAATCAGCCCGAACCTACTATTGTATTACCAGATTACATAATAGCTATTGAACCAGAAAGTAGGTGCTTTATTGAAGGATGCCAGAGAACAGAGAGGTATAGAGTTCCACTTTCTACAAGAAAAATGTTGCTCAGTCGGTATAAAATATTATATCCCTCAGAATAATCGTCCTTGTGACCGCCATTTAGTTATCAAAGCATGGGATTTTCTGGACTGTTTGAGAAATAATTATATACAGACTTTTACAGAAAAATATCCAGGACATGATGTCCTTAATGACGATGATGATGTTGTAGATTCAGGATTACTTCATTTTGAGAGTATAAACGATATGTTGAAGACCATGCGGTGCATACATGGATAGGGTTAAACAAAGCGCAGTTCCATCAAATGTTTAATGAGGTTCCTGAGTTATTAGAAATGCCTAGAGGGTCCCTAGTTTTAGCAGCATATTTAATTAAGCTGAGAAATGAGGATTCTGATGAGGGGTTATAAACTTTCTGTCATCTGTCAATACCTAACACATTGTGTGGTAAAGAGGGAGTTGATAGGGCCATAATAATATTTGATGGAACATATTGTTACATTGAAGAGTTCGAATTATTTATACCAAAAAAAGAATATATATAGCATGCACAAATATCGCAATCTTATGAAACCGCTTTTAATGGTATGTACCGATGTATATATAACTGATGTGCTGGGCCTCTATCCAGCCACCAATTCAGATGCTGATTTATGAAAAAAAGAATTTTCAAACGAAAGACCATTATGGAAATACTTCCTTCAAGGTGATGATTTTATACTGGATAGGGAGGGGCTTTCGTGATTTACATTGCCCTTGTTGCATCAATGTGGATATAAGACTTAAATGTGCCTGCTTAATTACGGTGGGTGAAACAAATGAATCGAGAGCAGCCACCATATGCCGTTGGGTTGCGGAGGTAGTTAATGGCAGACTTAAATGAGGTTTTAAATTATTACGGCAAAATGGTTTTAACGTAGCTAGTAAAAGTTTCATGAATGATTTTGAGGTGCCTGCTGCTCTTTTAAACAATTTTCACGCTTTTATTATTGATCGTGTAGATGCTGGGGAAATATTTGGACAAATAACTGACAACTTTGATCTGAAAATAAATTTCATGCAATGAATGATAATCTCAATTATTTTCCCCAGCTTACCGATTCTGAGCTTATACTAATATCACTAGGCACATATCAAATAAAGCAGGCACGTTCCCATTTTGGTGAACATGTAAGGGGCTGTGATGGCTACGTCATACAAGTGTACAGGGAGCTCAACAGCAGCCTACTTCGAGAGCTTTCGGCTTCAAACACCTCATGGCTAGTATGGCTACTTAGGGGCCGCATTTGACATATATGTCGCAAAACTTATTTTGTTTACATTTTAGTACACTGCTCTCGCAGAGGTAGGGAAGCAACACTAAAATATTATTGTAACTGCATCGTAGGCAAACGGACTGTAGACTGCTGCGCTCATATAATTGACATTCTATTTACATAAAAAAATTACAATCAGCACTTTATAAATCAGCTGTTAAGTATAGATTGATAAAAAATAACCTCACTTTTAGTAAATCTATATAGCTCAGATCTCTGATGACCAATATCCGCAAAATTTTCAGTAACTGTTTGATAATGTAGCTATTAATTGACACCGATTTCATCTTTTTACATCCAGGCTCAAGATTGTACAAAAGCGTATCCGTCTCCTTTTTCTTTATATACATAGATTTTTGTAGCCTTTTAATTATTGTATAAACAATCATATATTATTTTAGTACGAGTACCACTGCACTGTGCTCAACCTTTGGATAAATAAACATTATTGACATATCTCGGGGCTATGGGTCCCCGGTGCTTAGGAAGGCGTACAAGGAATATGTATACAAGAACTAACCGGTAGCGGCCCCTTACACAATTTTAAATGGAAAGAGGCACAAACCGACGATCAATGTACATATTTGCCCCGATTCTGTTGTTCACAAACTAAATTAAATTTAAGTTCAGTGCATCTTTTTCTTTCTATTTCATTATGAAAAGGACAGAAGATAAATATTAGTTTAGTCCTGTCAAATTAGATAATACATAAACAAGTTTAGACGTGATTATAAAATTGGCTACTAAAAATACGTCAATTTACGTCAGGCGCTGACTAATTTGACAGGGCTAAACTAATATTTATCTTTTTCTTAATGAAATAGAAAGAAAGAGATGTACTGAACTTAAATTTAGTTTAGTTTGTGAACAACAGAATCGGGGCCAGTGACGATCAATATAAAAATAGGTTTTTTATATTTTACTTATCTTTCTTTGCGATTTTGATTTTCTAAATGTGAGGACTTTGTAGGCCCTGTAGATTTTAGATCTGTAGATCATTTTTTATTTTATCAAGTACCTGGTACTTGTTGACAGACCTACGCTGTCCTCCCATACCTATTGTAATTAGAAAACATTGTAAAAGACAATTATTTTTAAAAGAGTAACCGTGGAGTTTCTTGCCGGTTCTTCTCCATAGGAAATGACCAATTGGAACCGTGCACCTAGCTTCTGACGTTTCATATTTAAGTGCCCTTGTAGGCTTATGTGAAGTCAAATATTTTGATTTTGATCATCCCTGTATGGACTATGCAAGTGCACCCAAGGACAACCCCCGGTTGGTGCAAGACTTATATAATAGCAGAACATTTAAACAAAACATATTGGGCTATGGGTTGGGGTGGCTATGTGGAGTGGTTACCTTGAACTACAGATGAACTATGTCCCCTGCCTGCCCAATATTATACAATATACACGGATCAAATGGCAGGGGGTGACACCCACACTCAATAACGGGCCCACAGTTTCGCCAGCACATACTGATGTAGCGCCAAGGGGGCAACATGTCCGGAGGTGCTTGAGGAGTAGAGAGGTATCCCACGGCTATCAGGACAATCCCAGAGCCCGGAAGATGGTCAAGATCTTCAGATTTCTGACGTTTCATAAGTGCCCTTGTAGGCTTATGTGAAATAAAAATATTTTGATTTTGATTTTGATTTTGATTGATCCCTACCAAGATCTTACTGAATACTTCCTTCCTCCGAGCACCTTTATTCTTGCGAATCTCTACTCAAACCGGCCAATAAAGGCAAGAAAGAGATGGGAGCTCTCTTCCTCGTCAGTGTTCACTCCGACCGCTCAATAAAGGCAAGCCAGAGAGGAGGAACAAGACTTCTCCCGGGAGATGGGGTCCGTGGGGTCGCTACTGCCCAACAGCTCGCCACATATTGCCTTGCGGGTTTACGTCTTTCTTTTGGCCTGGCTCCTCACAGTCCACACCGTAAGACCCGTTACGGAAAAGTAAACTACCGGCACAAGCGAGTTTAGGAGCGCGCAAGTCTCAGCACGACGTCAGCGTAGAGATATGGCGGTGGGGTTATTATTATATTATACTCAACTTCTACTATAGGACTAAACCACGAGTCAAAGTCGAGTTATGCGAACACATTTATGTATGGAGCATCAGATTTTGTTTACGTGCCTGCATGCCTAGACTTCGTTATTCATACTTATAGATTTTATTTATTTATTTATAGATATATACTTTATTGTACACCAGAAAATACATAATAAAAAAAAACTTTTTTTTTTACTTTATTATAACGAACATATTTCAACGGTTGATACGAAGTTTTTACGGATTCAACAAGATCAAAAGTTTACTCGCAAAACGGCTCTATAGTGAGTAGTGAGTAGTGACCGCAGTACGGCTGATAGTTGGCGCGCGCTTCTGAAGTACGCGTCAGTTTGCGTTGTCATGGGAACGGAGCCTTGAGGTAGCATATCAAAGCACTGTATAAGTGGGTTATGACATTAGGCACAGTTGAGGTCGCGTGTTAGTGCAAGAGGTCAGCGAAGTGTTCCGCGCGCGTGAGCCATTGTTTGCAATGCGACAGCAGCAAGGGCGGCCAGGCTGCGAGCGCGCCCACCGCTACTCCGAGGACTGCGCACTCCGCAGCGGGGCTGCTGAGCTAGTGCGGCGTGCGGCACGTCACACGACGCGCGCCGCTGTCCGCGTCGCACTCCGATCACGTTGCCATTGTTCGTGTGCATATATTATATGTATCAACTTTTCTTTAGGTACGGTCGCTCATTAAAAGAAGGTCGTAAGTCAAACTAAACGTCAAACTATTACTTTGTGACTTTGCATATGGACTACCTACTGGAGTTGACCGTACATATAGAGAAAACATTTTTATATCCCTTTTATATTCAGGGTGGTCCGTTTGCAGTGGTCCAAAACGATATTATAGAACCCTCTTACCAGTAAAATATTGATAAGAAAATATAATAATTATATGCTTATATACCTAAGTATATTTTATATATTTAGGTGCGGTCCCAGTTAATGAATGTGATAAGTACGTCATTTTATTTATCTGACTTCTGTTTGACAGGTCCGCTTTAACAAACAGTTTCAGTTGCATTCTCTTAGAACTCTCATCAGGTATGCTGTCACATTACTTCTTCAAGGCGGGGGTTGGCTTTAAACAAAAAAGAATCATATTTAACAAGAATAATATTTACACATTTAACAGTTTTTGATATAGGTACTGTTATCTGCATGTGCTCGCTTGGGTAATCAGTTAAGACGCAGTGTCGAACCACTCACTGATAACTTTATCAGTAAGCACTTGAACGTACCACAACAAGCGAAAATAAAAGGCTGGTTTGCTGCTAATGAGCGGTACTGTTGTGGAGCAGTCAACACTTCTGCAGATTCAGGAACAGATTCAGCAGAAATTAAAATTTCTGATTTTAATTTGTTGAAGCAATAAAAGAATCCCGCATACAGCAATTTGATTTTCACGATGTAAATGTCCCAGATGGATTGTAGAATCAGCTGTTTTACAAAACCGCTAGTTGTTTTACAAAATAGCTCCGTTATGTAAAACATCTGAACAGCGTTCAGCTGGATTGTCATTGGCGCTACGTTTTATAAAACAGCTGTCAACGTAATGCAGAATGGCTTATTTGCAGTCAAAATGAGCGACTTTCATAAAAATCTGATAATTTTTAATTAATATTGTCTTTAAAATCACTGTTTTCACTTGAGTTAAGGTAATCTTTACTCATATTACTAGTTTTAATTTCTGTTTCGGACGCCATTACCTATTGTTGTTACGACACACCTCTGTGTAAACCACTAGCGACAAAATGTAGTACTAAAATCTATAGTCTGACGTTTCATTTCACGCTGTTCTACAAAGCCGCCAATCGTTGACCCGCTGCATTGATAAATGCAAAAGGTTTATGCAATTTTGTGTGTTCAAATCTGAAATCTCAAATCGTTTATTGCAATCCATAATATACAATTACAGGTGGTAAATAAACATAATAATAGAAACAATTATGGACCCTGTAGGGCACAACAAAATTTTAAATAAGTAGAGAGAGGAAGAGCAAGTTCAGTAATTTCACAAGTTTCAAGTTCAGTAATTATGGAAAACCGCTGAACGTTGTTCAGTTGTTTTACAAAAGCGAGCTGTTTTGTAAAACCACTAGCGGTTTTGTAAAACAGCGAATTAGACAATCCGTCTGCGCCATAAACACTGACGGAAATAGGAGCACTGTGTAGTAGGACTAGTACAGAATCGGAGTGCCAACGACGATGTTGAGAGAGGGACCGAATCGTCACGATACTAACTTCCCGAGGACAGTGTCGGCGAGCACGGAGAGCCAGAGCATCAAGAGCTCCAGGCAGGAGTCCATGGTCAGGCGCGGCGGCCGGACGGCCGGCAAGCGGGTTACGTAACGCGCGCCCGGCGGGCAGGGCGGCCCGGTTCAATGTCAGAGCCCGCAGCCGTGGCCATCGCTCGTGACCGCAATACTTAATGTGTTCCGTGCACACCGATTCATTATAAAATCACTAACCTGACGCGAAAGTGGTATATCACCATGAGTAATACGTAAGGTCCTAATAATTTATTTTACGAAATAATGCACATTTCGACTTAATCACTTACGATTAAGTATAAACATTTTAAGAATTTGTGAACGTAATTATTTTTATCGTAAAAAATTCCAAGATCACACAGAAACATAGATATGATCACAAGACGGATGCGAGACCACAGTAGAACAGTGGGACGCGAGACTCGCACATCCCGGTACACATCAAGACGCGCTGGCTATCCGGCCAGTGAGAAGCTCACCTGAACGGCACGGCCGAGTACAGGTAGGACGGCAGCGAGAACAACACTCCGAGCACTACTGCGTGGCACATCACGGCGCTGACTGATCGCTGCCTTGCACTCCCACACTCCGCCCCCGCCCGACGCCGACGCTATTCGCTACGAGTGCGCTGCGCCTACGCGTCCACCGCTTCCCGCCAGAACGAGACAAAATGACATTGCTGTCACGCATAAACAATAAGCTTATCGTGTGACGTACCGTACGTACGCACTGCGGTTGAGCAATGGATTGAGGTGACCGGAAAAACCAAAGCTTTCATCGATACAAATTCGCCGCAACGTCGCATATACTTGCGTTATGTCGAGCCCGAGTCTCCTAAATCAAAGAGCACGTCTCCGTTGAATGCAGACGACGAGAGCAGTCATCATAACTATGTAATTAACCTTTTTATATGAAGAACAAAAAGAATTAAAAACAAATTTTAAAAAGTATTGTAATTAATTGGAACTTTTTTATAGCCGTGGATGTGGAACAGGCACTTAGATAAAAGTGTTGAAGAGTCCATCATGCAACTGTGAATAGATAATGATGTGTCGTATTGCGACTGAGTGTGTTGATGGGTTCAAGGTTATTATACAATGTGTTAATGAAATAACCCAAAACCTGAAACTAGTTTGTTTAGAATCGGCAGCAAAATCGAATACAATAATTTTTAATATGGGTTATTTTTTTCCAAAAATTAATTATTTGTCATGCCGTGTCTAATATTTTTTAACGACGCTGTACGCTACTGTCCAACGCAATGAAAACAAACAGCGCGGGCGAGGGTGAGGAGAGGGGGTGCTAGAGCTGGCGCCAAGGCGATAGAGCTACGAATCTGTAAGAAGTAGCGCGACAACAACATTTACAAATATCTCTTACTATAATTTTTGAAAATAAATAATTGTATGTCATATCAATCTATATATATATATAAAATGCTAATGTGCGTACGTAAAGACAGGATTTTCTCTATCTCCACTAACTCCAATCAACTTCCCGTTGGGTTGGTAAATACCTCTTGGTCTCCCAGTGGGAGTAAGAGAGTTTGGTCGCGTTGGGTGGAAGTGGGTGATTGTGGGTGGTGAAAATGTAGAAAAATATATATCTGCCCTCTTCTAACTCATGAGAACTTCCGGAAATGATATAAAAAACACTTAATTGTGTGCAACTGTTATAGTCGATCTGGAATGTTCTAGAAAGTTCTAAAAATTTCTGGAATGATCTAGAATGTTCTAAAACTTTCTGGAATAATCTAGATAGTTCTAAATTGTGTACAACTGTTGTAGTCGATCTGGAATGTTCTGGAAAGTTCTAAAAATTTCTGGAATGATCTAGAAATTTCTAAAATGTGTAAAACTCCTGCAATCGGTCTAGAAGATCCAGATCGAAGTAATCTACATCTGAATGTTCTAGACTGTTCTGGTACTAGAAATTTCGATATCCGATGGTATATATGTAAACCGAAACTCAGCGACTTTTCGTCAGTTAAATCGTATTTACAGTCGAGAGAAGGTTAATCGGAGTTAAGAGTGAACAGTGGTCAAATGAATTGAAGTGATTTTGACAAGTGCAAAAGAAGGACCAGCATATTTTCAAACATTCTTATCTATACTATAATAATATTATAAAGAGGAAAGATTTGTATGTATGTTTGTAACGAATTGGCTCAAAAAGTACTGGACCGATTTTAAAAATTCTTTCACCGTTTGAATGCTACATTATCACTGATTAATATAGGCTTTTTTAATTTCAAGAAAAAAAAAAATGTTTAAAAAATAAATGTCCACCCGTGCGAAGCCGGGACAGGCCGCTAGTTTATTAATATAAAAATCGGTTGGGGTGTCCGAGGTTTTGGGTTATTTCATTAACACTTTGTATAAAAGCGAAATACCGCTTACTCTCTCTCGAAGTCTCAAGAAATACAAATAGTAATACAAATACCTACAAAGTTGAAATTTGTCAAGTAAGTTCCTCTATGCGGTGCAACGGTGTAGGTGCCCGCTAAGAAAGGATTAAGTATAAGAATTCCCACGCCTAAGAGGGTCAAAGTTTGTATGGAAGTGTGTTTGCATTAAGTTCAATACTGTATTTCCGAAGTTCTTCATCAGATCTAAATATGAGACCACTCTGAAGATATGCTATTTCAAATAAAAAAAAACATCCAATTCGGAATGCCGGAGATATGAGGTAACACACCGCTAAAAATGTGGAATTAAGAACCTCCTGCTAAATTTATAGTCAATTTAAGTAATAAAATGTTTGACAATGTTTAATAAATCCATATAAATACAGTCTAGACTAGAGCAATGAATTAGCGTCAATAAAGATACTTGATAGTCTCGGAAACTAAGAATGCTAGCTTAATTAAATAAATTGTGTTTAATAATAAATAATAGACAATTCAATGTTCCTTAAATGAAAGTAATAAAACTTCTTAGTTACTGTAAAGTTATGCTATCAAAAATAGCAAAATAAAACAATTGTGTGTCGGGCCACGCGCAGTGTAGGGTTCCGCAGTTTTTATAACAGCCAAGTGCGGGTCGTATTCGCCGACTGATAGTTTCGTACCATGCTCTAACTAAAAGCCAAACATGACTAGGTACCTACCTAATTTGACTTCCTATACAAATCCTCACCTGATCCGACAATTTTGCAATAAAAGTTTTAATATTTTTTTAGATTTGGATTAGACTTGTCATAGCCGGTCTTTTGAATTTAAATACAGGACACAGAGCTACACTAATCAAGTAATCACTCGTCACAAAAAATTAAATTGAGGAAGTAGTTTACTATACCTGGCTTTGTGTTTGATACTATATCTTAATATATATAAATTACGTGTCACGTTGTTTGTCCGCAATGGACTCCTAAATTACTGAACCGATTTTAATAAAATTTTGCACACTGTGTGCAGTTTCATCCAACTTGAAAGATAGGATAGTTTATATCTCAATTTATAGTTAATAATTAATTAATTTATAATAGCCATTAATAAAGACATTAATTTAGTCGACTGGACTTCTGCCCTAGACAATATCTCAGTAGATGCTGCTACCCAAAGATTTTATGAAATAATTTATGAAATTATCAGGACTCACGTACCAATGCGGCCAGTCAAATCCAACGAATACCCTATTTGGTTCTCACGACCACTAATCCATATTTTTAGAAATAAAGAAAAGGGCCGGATTAAATGGAAAAAATATAAAAACTGTGTGGATTATGAGCAGTTCTCCTTATACCGAAAGAGATTTAAGTTACTCTCTGCTGAATGTTTCAATGGGTATATACATTCAATAGAAACCGGCATGCGTAAAGATTTAAAACGTTTTTGGTCGTTCATAAAAAGTCGTAAAGGTAACACAGGCATACCCAACACTATGTTATATAACAATGAAGTATGTAACGGACCTATGAATGTATGTAGATTATTCTCTAAATTCTTTAGTTCCGTATATGAGCCGACAGATAGTAATGTCAGCAACGATATTATAGATTCTGCGTCTTCGTTAAACAATGAAGTGAGTACATCCAATTTGTCTTTATCTAGGGACACCATAGCTAAATCACTTAAAGGCCTGGACATTACCAAAGGCTCTGGACCTGATTGTGTACCTCCATTCTTTTTAAAACACACAGCTGAGTCAATGTGTGTGCCTTTGCTTTATCTATTCAACCGTAGCCTGAGGGAGGGTATTGTGCCACTATCGTGGAAAACTGCCAATGTGACGCCTGTTTATAAAGGCGGTGCAAAAAATGATGTTACCAACTATCGTCCAATATCATTGTTGTCTACCATGTCAAAAAGAATGACGGAAGAGCAAGAGTGTATAGAAGACCCGGGGAACGATTCCAGCAAGCATGTATCGAAGAGAAAGTGGCCTATGGCGGTGGATCCGTGCTTGTATGGGCCGGAATTTCTTCAGAGGGTTGTACAGAGCTGGTGGTTATAAAAAACGGGACTATAACTAGCGAAAGATACTTGGAAAAAAACCTAAACGAATACGTAGGTCCATCTATAGTCAATTGGGAGAGGATACTATCTTTATGCATGAAAATGCCCGGCCCGGTAAACATGAACTGTGCTACGAGAACCATCGACTGGGCCCCACTACACGCACGACGTCCGACTCCTACAACAGCAGTGGCCGCATGCCGCACTCGACTGGGCCCCACTACACGCACGACGTCCGACTCCTACAACAGCAGTGGCCGCATGCCGCACTCGACTGGGCCCCACTACACGCACGACGCCCGAATCCTACAACAGCAGTGGCCGCATGCCGCACTCGACTGGGCCCCACTACACGCACGTCGCCCGACTCCTACAACAGCAGTGGCCGCATGCCGCACTCGACTGGGCCCCACTACACGCACGACGCCCGACTCCTACAACAGCAGTGGCCGCATGCCGCACTCGACTGGGCCCCACTACACGCACGACGCCCGACTCCTACAACAGCAGTGGCCGCATGCCGCACTCGACTGGGCCCCACTACACGCACGACGCCCGACTCCTACAACAGCAGTGGCCGCATGCCGCACTCGACTGGGCCCCACTACACGCACGACGCCCGACTCCTACAACAGCAGTGGCCGCATGCCGCACTCGACTGGGCCCCACTACACACACGACGCCCGACTCCTACAACAGCAGTGGCCGCATGCCGCACTCGACTGGGCCCCACTACACGCACGACGCCCGACTCCTACAACAGCAGTGGCCGCATGCCGCACTCGACTGGGCCCCACTACACGCACGACGCCCGACTCCTACAACAGCAGTGGCCGCATGCCGCACTCGACTGGGCCCCACTACACGCACGACGCCCGACTCCTACAACAGCAGTGGCCGCATGCCGCACTCGACTGGGCCCCACTACACGCACGACGCCCGACTCCTACAACAGCAGTGGCCGCATGCCGCACTCGACTGGGCCCCACTACACGCACGACGCCCGACTCCTACAACAGCAGTGGCCGCATGCCGCACTCGACTGGGCCCCACTACACGCACGACGCCCGACTCCTACAACAGCAGTGGCCGCATGCCGCACTCGACTGGGCCCCACTACACGCACGACGCCCGACTCCTACAACAGCAGTGGCCGCATGCCGCACTCGACTGGGCCCCACTACACGCACGACGCCCGACTCCTACAACAGCAGTGGCCGCATGCCGCACTCGACTGGGCCCCACTACACGCACGACGCCCGACTCCTACAACAGCAGTGGCCGCATGCCGCACTCGACTGGGCCCCACTACACGCACGACGCCCGACTCCTACAACAGCAGTGGCCGCATGCCGCACTCGACTGGGCCCCACTACACGCACGTCGCCCGACTCCTACAACAGCAGTGGCCGCATGCCGCACTCGACTGGGCCCCACTACACGCACGACGCCCGACTCCTACAACAGCAGTGGCCGCATGCCGCACTCGCACAACAATTGTGTGGGAAAGGGAGAGCTACCAGTCGGATTTGAAAAATATTCTTTCATTTGATAGCCCAATTCTTGAGGAAGCTATCTAACATCACGACTCTTAGGAGCCGAGCAAAGAGAAAAAAGGCAGAAAGAACATTGAACGAAAACGAAGTGAAAGCGCGGGGCAGGCGAGCGATACAACGCTAAAAAGTCGCAAAGACCAAAGACCTAAAAGCAGTTTTAAAAGCACTTATGGACGTTTGCCTTGGCTATATGACGTCGCTATAAAATATCAATAAAAACTACATCGCCCACCTCGCACGTTAGCCAGATGGTTATTTTACCGAAGTGAAACAAAGCTTATCATATTTTCCCGCTACAAACGAATGATTGATGTTAAAGTGGTCAATGCAATCATAAGACAAGACAATATTGTTACAACTTGGGAGATCTGCGTCACAGGCTGACAGTCTCACAGGCGCACCTACTTTGAATAGCATTAAAACGTAGAATTACTGGCAATCATTGAAATAACAAACAAGTGCAAGAAATGAGGACGAGTGACCCAGATGATGTGTGCATAGAGAATTGGCACAGATGCACAGGGAAGAGTAAAAGTGTCTCGGCGAGAGCGTTAACCCGGAGCACGCGCGGGCGCCGCGCCAGCTCCAGCCGCAGGCTTTAAACGCAACGCTATTGGTGGAACAAAACGTGACGTCAATTTACACTCGACGTCTTCTGTCAACAAGTTGTTTATATGGTTTCTAGTGGTTATTTGTATCATTTCGCGATTGTTTCATATTATTAGTTTTCTGTGCTAAAGTATTAAAATTAAATCCTTGTAAATAAATACTTAACACATTAATGATTTGATTGCAACCGGTTTTGTCAAAGCACAATCGGATAATCTTCCTAAAATAGACGTGTTTATGATGATCACATATTTCGCATCTATTTCAGATTTTACGTCTGCTGAACTCAGAGGAGTAAAAGCTGCGATTTAAATAATACACAATGTATATTTGAGCGTTTTCATGGTTTTGTAAATAGAGCATAAACATAACCTAAAATATGCAGCATATGGAAATAATGTACTTTGTCAGGTGCAGTTTTGATGTTACTTAGGCACATAGGAACGACAAAATATTTATAATAAGCTTTTCTGTGCTTTTCCATGGTAATAAACTGATTTTTCATGCTCTAAAAGTTCGTCTTTATGTTGTGCGCAGGCGACAAAAATCGATGTTCATGCTCTAGTGCACAAATTTTTTTCTAAGACAGTAATAATCAGGCCCAACAGCCACACCCACAGTAAAACGTCGCAGATTAAAGTCGTTATTTTATTTCATTTGATTAAATTTATTATCACTTCCGTCTTTTCTATCGTTAATTTAATAAAACCAGATAAAATAGTTGTCATTTATTATTTAAAAACGCAAAGAAACATTTTTTATGACTTGACAGTAAGAAGTACCCAAATATAATGACTCTTGACTCAATAGAAAATTAAAAAAAAAAAAACTGAAAAAGTTTCGTGGCTAGAATTAGCTATCTCTTCTTCAATTTTGCAACATTTTTGAACAGTGAAAATACTGTTATATACTTTATGCCTGCTTCATTTTCTCGCAATCGAAGTGAAAAGTGAAAAGCAGAGTGAATAACTCGGGCATAACGAACTATTTTACTTCTCGACTTAACTATCCGGCCTCAAATCATTTACTGGTTTGCAAACATGGGTATTTAGCACATAGATGTCTTAGGTCCGTATTACAGAACATTCCTCAAGTCTAGTTTGATCGTCAATCAGTTGATCATTGTTTAAGTATAGAATCAGTACTTGAGCATTGTTCTTATTCCAGAACGGTAATCAAACTATAATCAGCTGAAGCGAGAATCAAATCGAGCCTCAAGCAGAGATGTGTATTGTCTATGCATCAGCCTGTTTTCGTTTACTATTTATTTTATTTACCAACTATGTTCTGATATTCACAGGATTAGAAATATTAAAATGTACCTTAGGAACCCAAATATTTAGGAAGTGAGCGTTATTTTGTTAGCTGCGAATAGTACAAACACAGATTTATTGAAGTTAAACTGTTTGGAGTCATTTTGTACTATTTCATTCCACAAATTTTTGTATCTGTGGTGACTAAAGTGCTCTGTGGTCGTGTTTTGACAATCGTATGTAAGTCAACAATTTCATTATTTTTAGAAATTTAATTTGAATAAAATAATTTTTAATATGTCTATTTCTTTGTGTTTGCGATTATAGCAATGAAAATAATAAACTCCAATAATTGGAGTAAACAAGAAAAAGTATTTATCTCTGAATGTATTTAAACTTACTAATAAAAACTGACCAAATGAATGTTGAAAGCAGTAGCCGCTAATAGGTATGTATTTTCATTGAATTTTCACTTCTATAAATTTATGTAGGTACTTGTGTCTTTAATATATTACTTCCTATTGATTTTGTAACGGGTTTCAGTGTTTTTAATAACAATAAATTATAATACTTGTTTACAGGTGCATTTTTGAATACTGCTATGAAAGCCACTATCACCTAGCACCAATAGATACTATTCAACCTCGCAAAGACGGGGAGTATGGCGACGGAGGAGATCATGCTACGTGTAAAACATGAGGAATGATAGTGGCATGAGAAAATAATAAGGCACCCACGTCTGGAGGAAGAATATTGGAAAACAAAAATAAAGAATTTATAACAAAAATGATGAAATTACGTATCAAAATAAATTGTTTCTACAAAATGTCTCTTGTTATTTGTATGTGAATGCCACAACGTGGCTCTTTCGTTCTGGGCCTTAGAACTGTTGTCATAAGAAACTACATTGAATAATCACTTATGTTATGAGCTCCGTCATGAACTTATTCTCTTTAAACCTCCTGAGCACCTACTGAGCTTTCCCTATAAATCCTTTCATCATGTGTACCTACTCCGAATGACGAATATGCAATAGTCCGTCACTTCCCGCTGAGATTTTTTTTTTATTCTTCTTCAATGTTCTGAAATCCCTAGAAGGTTGTCGAAATCCATATCTACTAAGGCACAATTCGATATTAGGAACATTAGCTCGAAGCACGCAATCATATTGAATCGATCAGCTAATTCCAGATTGTCACTATAAATGCAAGACGAAAAAAATATATCAGTCTATTGGAAGAAAAGCTGTTATGTAATATAAATTCTATGAATCATTAGGATTAAACCTAATAATAATCTACTTTTCCAGATATAAGTATCAATTTTTGATAGTAATCTTCAATTCCACAATAATTATAAACTCGAAAACGCAAATAAACTTAAAAAAGAACAAAATTTCCCATGACAATCTATGCTCAAGCGCGGTCTCGACCACACTTGGGTGATTACAGATCTAATCACTGCTTGGGTTCGATTCACGAACTGAGTAACGATCTAGAATAAAGTCAAACTCGGCTGAACTATGATCAATGAATCTATGCTTGAGGATCGTTCTAAAATTAAAACTTGACTCAAAACTAGTTTTAAACAGAGATCAATGCTTGAGTTTCCTTCTGTAATACGGACCTTAGAGACCTCCATGCTCTACCATCACATGGGCATGCAAAACATATTATTATTTAATTTACACAAAAAAAGATATTATAAGTAATTTTAAATAAAAATTAGGAGAGTTAAATACTTAAAACAAAATACAAATCAATGTCAAATCGTTTGAATTACAGTAAAAATGTCACAATAATACAATAATTACAAATATCAACTAAGGTCAACAGTTATAATAATAAAAAAAAATGTTAAATGTCATCAAGGTCACAATAAAAATAAAATAAAAATTTGTCAAATGACATGTCAATCAGTCAGTGATTCATCATTAAGGAAGTCGTCAATTGTGTAATAACTTTTTTACCATTGCCACTCGAAAAAGGGCATTTTATTCATCGAAAACAGTGAATAAAACTCTCTTTTAGTCACTGAGTGAATAAAAACATTTTGAATTTGGAACAAGCACGAATATACGAATTATATACAAAAATAAATAAAACGTGCTGAAAGTACGTACTGGCTGGCTATACGGAGCTATTCCATAATAAAAAAAAAAACCCGCCATTTTAGGTTCTTTTCTATCTGTTATCGTTGTTTTAAGTCATTGGAAAATCTAATAACATAAATTATAATAAAATGAGTTCTTCCAGTGACGAAAATGAGACACTAACTCCGGAATCATTTCGAAATAAAGCAGCAATTATAGTAAAATGTGATAAATACTATACTACTATTTATTTTCTCGCAGTCAATGGTAAAAAGTAGAGTACACAACTCGTGAAAAAAATAATTCATCTCGGTCCTTGTATCCCTCGCTCCGCTCAGGATTCAAATCTAGAATACCTCGCTACGCTCGGGATTCTATTCTAGAATCCTTCGCTGCTCTCGGGATCCAACGTAGTCCCTCGAATTAAATTCCCTTTTTTTTCACTTGTTGTATAATCTACTATTTTCTATTAGTATTTCGATTAGTGCCCTTTTAAATTTGAATAAGTAGTCACAGTTTTAATAATATTAGGTAAGTACCTACTTTGTTATAAATGCGTGGGGCAATGGCAAAAAAAACTTTTTTGCATTATTGCGGTTTTACATTTAACTTGACACAATTGATGTACTACTCCATATTGAGTTCGTATTGGGTGGCTTCTGACTGCCGACAATTTTTCAAATAGATGTGGATTATTTTTCACAAATAAAGCCGTTTCCAGTATGTACAAAGACAGAAATGTTAATATTTTCAAAGATCTAAAATAAAGAAGACAGCTATCTGTGGTCTTAAGACCGCACATTGACCTTATCGCTTTTGCATCCTAAATACAAGCACCTTATCAGTAGACTGCACCCAAAAATAACACCATACCGCAAAACGGAGGCAACTAGTCCATGGTATGCCGTTAAAAGAGCCTGACCATTGACTTTCTTTGAAAGTTGAAAAAGAAAAAATAAGCGGATTTACTTAGTTTTTTACACACTTCTTCAATATGAGGTTTCCATGTCAGTTTGTTGTCGATCACTATACCTAAGAACTTAGCTTTATTCGCTTCCTCAATGTCAGAGCCTTGATAGGTAATACGAACGTTTGGGTTTTTGCAGCGTTGATTAAAGTGCAAATTTTGTTTTATCTAGATTTATTATTAAATTTTTAGTATATTATTAGTACCTATAGCCAATTTATAATGTCACGTAAACATGTATTAATGTCATTCTCATAGTCCTATACTTTTTACGACTATATATATATCCTTTACTTTTTACGAGAAATAATGGCTTATTTACGAAGCGATTTTAAGCAATACAGCATTAATCCTTATCCAATTAAGCACCTTAAATAGGTACATTGTGCATTTAATATAGATAAATATGGCCCTTTACAGCATGTAATTTAAATGAATATTTTCGAAGATATTACAGATTTAAAATGCAGCGTTGCTGCGGTATCGGCCGCGGCGGCGCGTGCTGGCATTCTTGAAATACCTGTACTTAGTATCAGTATTGCACCCGTGCGAACCCGGGGCGGGTCGCTAGTGATCTTTAAAGAGATCAGCGATCACCTCATGATCACTTTCCCCATCCACGCTAACAGGAAAGCCAGGCCTAATGTTCATTCTCCCAGTTTGCTTCCAAAACAACTTAAAATCTTTGTCAGCATGACGTGAGGCCAGGATGTCCATTTTTATCTGATCCTGCCTATCCTGGCACCACTTTAGTTGTTTTTTAAATGCTGTTCTGCTCTCACACATATCACAATACACTTGCCTCTATTCGGCTTACCAGTTTGAACACATAACAAAAATTTCAGTCTGGGTTACCTGTGGTAACTAGCCACGTGTTTATTCCACCCTTCCTCTGTACTCACCCACGCTCATAAGAAGCAATGGCGACCTCTGACAGAGATAGATACTAGGTTGACATACATATCATTTAACAAGGTCCTATGGCCAACATTGCAACAGTAACCGTCGCAACATTGTGACAATTCTTCTGGAAAATCTATTTCCCGAAGCAGAGAGTGACACTGACGATGATATACGCCAATTTGATCTGCCGTCCTTTCCCCCCATATGATCTTATTGGTCAAAGTAAGGACAGCCTCCTTTTTACAAATTAACCTACCCAAATCACATTCAACAAAGTGGGAAATGGTCAGACCACTGCACATTGTAATCTACCCAAACACGGTTAATAAACGGAAAAGCGGCTTTTGTTACGACACAGTGGTCCAACCATCTCGCACACCCATGCGCCTCACTGACAAAAGTAAATGTATCAGAGTTATCATCACCTAGAATATTCACATCCACATATGTCCATTCCCGATCATTACAATCAAACAATTCGTTCCAAAACGGCTCCTTTGGATGCCCATTATAATCACCTAAAATGTAAATAGCCTCTGTATCACGATTGTCTTCAACTAATGAATTAATATTACTTAAACAAAACAAAAATAAGGAATGGGTTCTTAATTTTTGGGATTAAAGAAATTTCATTGAATTCGTTGTGTATTTTGTAAGGCATACTTTTGGCGCAAAGTGTGGCAGATTTTGGCAGATTTTTTACCCAGTCTGTGGCAGATTCGCCATTTTTAAGATGGTCACACTGGCCCGCGGCGTACGCGCAATGTTGTCA
Organism: Globia sparganii; assembly: GCA_949316385.1. Classification (NCBI taxonomy): domain Eukaryota; kingdom Metazoa; phylum Arthropoda; class Insecta; order Lepidoptera; family Noctuidae; genus Globia; species Globia sparganii. The sequence goes on from OX438660.1 coordinate 226,713, forward strand.
CTGAGTTCAAAGAGGGACAACGTGATTTTTTTTAGATTTTTAATGCGAAGTACCTACGTATCGAATAGTACAATGAACAAAGAAAAATTAATATGTTTAGTAGCAGTCGACCATTGTTGACGAACCGCGACAAACTGGCATGTCTCGGTAGAATGGTAACCCAGAACGGTTTACTCGCGCAGGCTCGCGAGGTCGTGCGCATGCTCAAGCATACGCGATCTCTCAGAAAATGCCCGAGACCGCGCGAGAATTGTTCCTCTCTGTCTACGCTGACCACAGATATAGATACACCTAGATAACGCAAGAGCAAGTTCTACTTCGCGTGCCAAAAATCGCACCAACTTACGTTCAATAATCGTAAGCCGCTACTTTCGCGTCAGTCCTGTGTAGGTACTGCTGGCTGGGTGAGCATGAGTGAGAAAGAGCGCTTGTGACGTCATAGCAGGTAGTCAAAAAAAATGGCACGCTTGGTTTTCATACAGATCGTGATACTTGCGTTATCTAGGTCTATCGATATCTGTGGCGCTGACCCTTTAAAGTCGCCAGAAAATTATAGTGACTGTATTTAATTTGTTTGGTAATGTAATAACTAGTAGAAACGTTTAAAACAATAAAAAAATACGTGCATAGTCCTTATTATCGTTATCTACAGCAGGGACTTAAAAACACCTTCACAAAGGTTACAGAATTATAAGTGTTACACATTGAATTGATAGTAGAATCAAATATGTAACCCTTAGGTGTTAACCCAAAACGCTTTTAAAAGTGTAACAGTAATATATCTGTAACCAATATAAAAGTGTTAACAGGGTTGATAAGCGTAACCGGTAAACGCGGCGTTGCCAAAATAGCCGCAATTCCATCTGGATTGAGGCTATTTTGCCATCGCCGCGTCTGTCTGTGTATCTGTTACAATAGAAGTGTTTATCTTTTAAAACAGTTTTAAAAAACAGTGTTAAAAACACTTATTATGGTATAGTTTGAGTCCCTGATCTACAGATGCTTACCCACCATCTCCGTCTGGGTTAATCGCAATGACGCTTGCCAATATAGACCCATTGGTCACCTGCCATGCGGCGGTGTCAGCGTGGCAGTTCTCCGGATCACATTCACATTAGTTATGTTTGTTATGAACGGGTTATTGTATTCCTAACTTGGTTTACAAGTTTCATACACAGAATGTATTAGTGATTTATATGTATACTCTGGGTATACATATAAGTATAACCATGAGCGTGACCCTTTTTTGACTTGTAAAAAACTATACCAAAGTGAAGAGGGGTAAAACGCAGTAAACAATACACTGCAAAAAAAATGACCATGAGAGACGGTGCTGTGCGCCCGTGCTGCCAGCACGCTCCCATCTAACACACACAGCACGCTTTCCACACGGACCTCACGTTCACATTTAGGCCGCACTCCGCCACACTTTAATGTGAAAATTAAATAGTGTCACAAACAAAAAACAAAGCGTTTGCATACACGATCGCCAACGCCGTCGAACAGGCCGGCTTGTAAACGAATCCTAGTTGTGTAAACACAGGTGTTCCTTGTTGGTATCGATCTAGGTGCGAGCTGCGAACGCTAACATCGGCAGCGTGACGCCGCCCGGCGTGCGTCAAGGTCTGCGTCTGTAAAGGAACACCTTCTAGCGCACGTCGCGCCTCGAGGTCACACTGTACCCACCATTCATGAGACATTGGAAAACATGCTTTGTTTACTACATTATTTCCTAAATTGACTGAAGGAATACCTGGCTATCCCTTGGAACCGCACTATACTCTAAATATTATGATTATATTTTCACACACAATGGTCCACTTGAAGGAAACCGAACAACATAGAAATCATACTTTTTTGTATTTTCTCTGTTCGCAGACAATGCCCACCAATGCCTTGTGGTGGATGTCCCGTCACCTGTATGATGAAGATCTGAGTGTCGATTCCTCACACACATGAGATAACGCAGCTGCAAGTTCTGGTGCGTAGGTAAATATGTATTAATTTGATTTATTTTTCCCCCAAGATTTTCCGCATTTCGAACACACAGGGCGAGACAGGGATATGTGTTCTTGGCTTTTATTACGCGGCCGCGCTTCAGGGTTGGAAATAATAACTCGACTACAGGCTACTAGAGTTGCCGGCACGTCACTCGGCAAGAGTCGTTAGGTGCGTTTTTCCTTTTTTTAACTTTCTTGTAAACAGACATATTTAAAAATAATCTATGGCAATTACCATAGTATAATTACAAACAATAAAAGTGACCATTTTCTTGTAGCACGAATACAACGATATAACGATATCAAAAGCGGCAACCAGTTCGTTGCATATCAGTACTCTAGTTATCACTTCGCTAGTTTCGTGCTAGTTTATTGCTCTCGCGTGGACGACAACAGAATAATAAATGCAAAAACTTGTTTAAGAATGCTTCTGTCGTTTTTTGTGCTGTTTAGCATAAATAATGTCTTTGTAACAGTTTGATCGTTGATAGAGTCAAGTAATTATTCTATACCAAAATAAAAAAAAATATATATGTTTTATTTGAATTTCAAGGAAGTGCAAACCTTTTGTTTGAGCCGTCGCGGAGTTGGTGGTGAAAAACCTGTAGTAGTAGTGAGTAATGTCAATTACGTAACACATTCTGTTACAAACAGCGGGCCGCGCACTTGTCTGCACTGAGTGCGACCTCTACAGTAGTAAGCAACCGCGCACACGAGCGGTCGGCGCTTGCACAACGGCCGCCAGTGACCCACTTCCCACAGCTGAGAGCCGCGCACTCCCCGGCAGCGCAGTGGCTGCTAGTCCAGTCCGGCGCTGCTGAGGACTGCTGTGTATGGTAAACAAGTCATTAGCAGGAGGAGACTCCTCCAGTGAAAAATAGGTGAAAGTAGCGGCTACTTACTCTAATTTGACGTTCATCACAACTCTAATAAATTACAATAAAATAATGTGCATAAATAAAATAGATATTAAAATAATATATATGATACATACAACTTGTTCCGTTGCCGGTTACGTAGTAATATTCGTCAACTACAAGTACACCTCTGTCTAACCCTTCGGGGTAAGTAAGCGTAATGTAATTCATATTGAATTATAGTACTCGACACATACTACGCACAAACAACAACCATAAATGTCTTTTGTGATGTAGGATTTCATGAACAAAAATATGCTCAACTTGAAACTAATTCTTTAGTGATACTCCCATTTGCCATAAGCAAAACATTGCATGCTAATATTGCTAATAAAGCCTTTGCGGGTTATTTACCAGTTCATGTTTAGCCTGAACGTGTCTCTTGTCTTGTCTTCACCTCAACGAACAGATCACTAAGCCAACAGCATAGCTTAAGGTGCCACTTGTCGATATTTTTCTATACAAATTTCGGGAGAATATTACTGCACTGTTTGACATTATGCATCAAAAGTTAAACATAACATCGTTTTGAATTATTATTAATTGTGTCTCTACGGAAACAGAATAGTAAAATAAAAATCCATTAAAAAGTTATGAGCCAACAAAGACTCGTTTTTCTTGCTATTTTTAACGTAACTTTGGGTGTAAATACGTAATAAAAGAACTGTAAAATCTTCAAAACCAAGTCCGTAAGTACCGACAAAGCTCAGTTATCGAAGAGATCAATAAACTTTATTTGTAATTGATTTATGCAGTGGTTTTTTCATAAAACTCGATTTTCCGAAACACTTTTCGAATTTTTTTACGCGCCTATCAGTTCGGAACGGTGTTTCTGTGCGTGAGAACTAGACGTTGATCGTGTAAACTAGCGTCTAACTGCTCATCACTGATACTAGCGCTGTCGGACACGAAGCCAGGCGAGACAGCGTGCTTTTTGGCCATGACCCCCAGTGAGTTCGAGCTCGCGACTAGTTTACTCTTAAGCAAACAGTAGGGATAGTTATGACAATGTTTGCTTGACTGAAGCTGGGTTTCTGAGGAATAGTTTAAGTTTAAAGATTTGATAGCGTTATTGGTTCGATATCTTGACACACTGCGCACAGCAGCACCAATCGCAGTCGCAGCGCATCGAAACGAAGTTTGGTGCGTACGTAAATGAAAACACGAAAAAACCAAATCTAATAGTTTGAAAACGTATATTTGTATCGCGAATTAATGTTAATTAATTAATGCGAAACGAATGTGCGAAAATAAATTCGCGAAGCGAATCAGTGTTTTTAGCTGCAGAACAGAAGTCGTAGTTACACAAGTGAGTTGGTAACGTTTAGCAATATACGTGCATTGTGTGCTGCCACCCGCCACTTGCAACAGTTGCGACACCAGCTGGCAAGATCTGCGCCAGTGCGCCGCTCTTACACCACACCGTCACATCTCCGCTAGTGGCACACCACGAAGCATAGGTTCTCTCCTAACAATACATTACGTAGTGGGTACACTCTCACACCACACCGTCACATCGCAGCACACGCAGCATAGGCCCTCTCCTAACAATACATTACGTAGTGGGTACACTCTCACACCACACCGTCACATCGCAGCACACGCAGCATAGGCCCTCTCCTAACAATACATTACGTAGTGGGTACACTCTCACACCACACCGTCACATCGCAGCACACGCAGCATAGGCCCTCTCCTAACAATACATTACGTAGTGGGTACACTCTCACACCACACCGTCACATCGCAGCACACGCAGCATAGGCCCTCTCCTAACAATACATTACGTAGTGGGTACACTCTCACACCACACCGTCACATCGCAGCACACGCAGCATAGGCCCTCTCCTAACAATACATTACGTAGTGGGTACACTCTCACACCACACCGTCACATCGCAGCACACGCAGCATAGGCCCTCTCCTAACAATACATTACGTAGTGGGTACACTCTCACACCACACCGTCACATCGCAGCACACGCAGCATAGGCCCTCTCCTAACAATACATTACGTAGTGGGTACACTCTCACACCACACCGTCACATCGCAGCACACGCAGCATAGGCCCTCTCCTAACAATACATTACGTAGTGGGTACACTCTCACACCACACCGTCACATCGCAGCACACGCAGCATAGGCCCTCTCCTAACAATACATTACGTAGTGGGTACACTCTCACACCACACCGTCACATCGCAGCACACGCAGCATAGGCCCTCTCCTAACAATACATTACGTAGTGGGTACACTCTCACACCACACCGTCACATCGCAGCACACGCAGCATAGGCCCTCTCCTAACAATACATTACGTAGTGGGTACACTCTCACACCACACCGTCACATCGCAGCACACGCAGCATAGGCCCTCTCCTAACAATACATTAGGTAGTTGGTTCATCTTCAGCTTTATAATATTAGTATAGATAAGTATAGATGTTATCCTACGAATAATAAAAGTCAAGAAATGTAACTCAAGCTCAAAAATAGCACCACGCAAATGTTTTCCGCGGTGGGCCACCGCGCACCAGGGGCTGCAGTCTCGACATTCATAGCGATCGCTTTACGACCGAATTCGGTGGCAAAGTCCTATCGATCTGGATGTAGCGACATTTGGTAGTCTCGACTCTCAAAGTCATCGATTGTCATCGGTATTTTACCGAAATTTTATATTTTGCGAGCATTTTTGACAGCCCGCAAAGTGATTCGTTACCATCGTAAAGTATAATTTTTGGTGATATAGCATCTACGTGCTACAGACATACATATACACACTTTACATACATTCACATTTATTCATCATACTCTTTTATCAGGTTTATACATCTTATTTTGCGAATCGGCCTAAAACGATTCATTTCCTTTTATAGTTTCCAAATTAAATATTTCTATAGTTTTGACGTCAGGCTGTCAAGCTGTCATTACTTTTTCTGTAAATTTTCTGTCATAGTTTCTTACTGGCTTAGTCTATGAAGGTTACTTTTGATTTATACAGGGTGAAATTAAAAACATGCGACAAACCGAAATGGGAGATTGAACTCATCATTATGAACAACTTTTACTAAGGGACCAAAGCTGCAATCGGAAAAAAAACAGCTGTTCCCTACGTTTTGACGAGTTATACGAACATAAATGTAGGGAACAGCTGACTTTTTTTTCGCGATTTCAGGTGTGGTTCCATAGTAAAAGTTTTTTATAATGTCATCATTATAAAAAACTGGGAAATGGCGAAATGGGGAATGAGAAATGGCGAAATGGGAGATTGCACTCATGTGCAATCTCCCATTTCGCTTTGTCGCATGTTTTCAATTTCACCCTGTATAATTTATATTATTTTTATCAATATGTTAATAATAATAATTTATAATAATAATTTAATTTAATTTATTTTACTTCGATGGTCCTAGTTTACCATTCACAGCTATGTGAACTGAACCCAGTATTGCATACATATGTAAGTTATCACGCCCTTTATACCTGGAGGCTTTTATTTAGGTAGCAAGTTTTTGTTTACATTTTTAATTTTTGCTTGAGTACGTATTGTTTTTATTGTATTTGTGGGTATATTGGCGTGGCAAGCTAACATATGGCAAATAATTTAATTTAATGTGTTCTGTAACGTCAATAACTTTGCATATCTAGTATTGTATACAATTAAATATTTTCTAACTGAACAGACAGCTGTGCTGCTGGGGAGTTTGTTGCGCCACTTCTTCTCCCCAGCGAAAGCACTAGGAAGTGGTGAAGGGCGGGCGTTTTGGGGGGACTGTCTTTTGTAATTGACGTTCGAAAAGTGCTGATTCTCAGCCTAGTTTGAATAAATGACTTTTGATTTGATTTGATTTGTTAGCTCAAATATTGTATTCCCGCAAACGTCTTTTGCAAAAAAAAAAAAAGGGGTATGAAAAATAGATGTTGGCCGATTCTCAGACCTACCCGATATGCACACAAAATTTCATACAAATCGGTCCAGCCGTTTGAGAATTTTATTTATTAGACTAGCTGACCCCGCAAACGTCGTTTTGCAAAAAAAAAAAATAGATAGTAGCCGATTCTCAGACCTACCCGATATGCACACAAAATTTCATACAAATCGGTCCAGCCGTTTCGGAGGAGTTTAACCACAAACACCGCGACACGAGAATTTTATATATTAGATTATAAATTAGCTGCCACGAATATTGTAACAGATCTACTGGCCTAATAAAATAAAAAAAGGGTAGAAAGTAGATCTGAACAATATAATTTAGAAATTAAAAATACAGTAAGGATTAAAAAAAATACCAATGACACTCTCAGAAGAAAGAACGACAGAGGTTTGTTAGATGGATCCGCTTTCCTGTTTTAAAGTGCCAAGTCACAGGTCACAGTCGAGATAGATAGCGGAGAACAGTGATATTATAAGTGAGGAGAACATGATCCTCTTGACATCAACGTAGACACTGTCTAGATATGAACTCAACGAAGTTCCTGGGTCAACTTCAGTCAAGGCTTGACTTCCGTCATACTTTTTCTTCAACAACTGGACGTGGACTGTCGCGGAGACGATTCTTTCAGAGAATCCAGAGCCGAACCAACTGAATGTGACAGAAATCCTTTTATATAAGTCTCCCACGTTTTTTTTTCTTATCTTCTTTTTTTTCAATTATTTCCAAAATTGAAGTTTTCGTTCATAAAAATATGCAACTGTCACGAGCTCGAAGCGGCCAGAAATATTCGTTTAAAAACCTCTTCGATGAATACTGAGAGCGTGTCAATTATTTTTATAATAATATTGTAAGTTAGGATACAGTTATTCAATAGTCACAATTATCTATAAAATACAATCTAAGAGCTAACATATTGATAAAAATAATTTTAATTATATAATTCAAAAGTGACCTTCATAGACTAAGCCCGTAAGAAACTCAAAAAAAGGTAATGGCAGCTTGACAGCCTTTTTATTATTTGACAGCCTGACGTAAGTGTCATAACATTGAAAACTATAGAAATATTTATCATGGAAATTATATGAGGAAATGAATCTTTTTAGGCCGATTTGCAAAATACGATGAAACAAAACTGATAAAAAGAGTATGACGAATAAATGTCAATGGATGTAAAGTGTAAGTATAATGAAGTAACATGTCTGTAGTACGTAGATACTATAATATAAGACACAGAATCTAAACATATTTTTTTTACAGGTACTTATTTCAATTTTAAAAGAATTGTCGTCGTAATAAGAATATGTTTTTTTATTTTAAAAAGACCTTTATAGTGGCCTATTTTTGTGCCTGGTATGGTAATCAATTTTGTTCTAAAATAATGTATTATTTGCGAAGATGTTTTTATAAACATGGTATTAAAAAAAGAAAATATTAATCCTTATCCAAATAAATACGTTATTCATCACAAGTATTTCATTTTGAACAAAATTGCCCTTGACATCATTTGATTTTAATGAATATCTTGGGAGATATCATAGTTTTAAAATAATACTAATAATAGCTAGTTTTTTTGTTTGAAAGCTCTACTCTCTTATACTTATACATCTTTTTGCATTTGATAGCCCAATTCTTGAGGAAGGCTATTAAACATCACTTTAAGACCCTTAGAAGTTGAGCAAAAATAAAAAAAGTCAGAAGTTTTCGCTAAACGTAAACGAAGTATTAGCGCAGGCAGGCGATGCGATGCGACGGGGTGGGTAGGGAGAACAAAAAATATTCACGCGGACGAAGTCGCGGGCAGAAGCTAGTAATACCTACATAATTATAATAAGCAAACAAAAGATACCTACCTAGTCACACTTATAATGTTTATCCACTGTAATACTGTTCCAATAAGCAGCCGTAATGTGATAATTTATTAATTTTCACCAAAAGGTCGGCGCCTGCGACCCTTTGCTTGTCACAGTAATGCCAATTGCCACAGAGTGTCTATAGTCTATGACATCTTTATGACACTCAAGGCATAGACAAGTAATGAGGTTACGTCTGGCGCGGATATATTTTTAATATTTTACGTAATCTATGTTATTTATTTATTTTTTTATTTCTTTTATTATTTTTTTATTTCCGTAACTGCCCGTGACACCACAGCGGGCCCTATCAGAATACCAGCGCTGCGATATTTATTTTTAAATATCGCAGCATCATGCTGAGATAGGAGCCTATTGGCCTCGTATAGGACTTTTTGTTTCATTTTTCTTTTTGTTACTTTTTTAATTTTTTAAATTTTTATTTTAGTATTTTAATTTAGACTGTGTTTAATTAAGTTTGTGATCCTCCTGTACGAGTCGCAATAAATACTTTTTCTTTCTTTCTTTCTTTCTAAGAAAATTGTGTTGATAAATTGATTAATATAGATGTAAATATAGGTAGCTATTTTAAACTAATACAGGTACTTTATATGTAAATAGGATGTCCCTTTCTACCTATTATATTTTAAAAACATGCCTTCATATTTATGTAATCATGGTCACTCTACTCTCATACAGTTTGATACTGTTTTTTTTTGTAAATATCTTCTAAAATATGAACGCTGCAGAAATATCCGCCACATTTATTCAAACTAGGTTACGTTACCTGTCGATTAGTACTTTAACTATGCTTGATCCTATATTTTTAATAACGAAATAAACGCCATTGTATTTACGGCATATTGCCGTCCGAGCGGGCAACTAAAATCGACTCGTAACAAATTATGGAACCTATTTTCAAGTATTTTTTTTTGTTTATTCGCTGCAACAAATCAGTAACTAATTGTCAATACATGTAAGCCTCTATTAATTGAATATCTATGGTGAGATACCTACCTACCCATAACCCGGAAACTAAATATTGCATAACTTTTTGTTTATTTGCGTTTTCACGTTTTTTTATTTTTGCAACAAATACAACAAATTAAGACCTTTCTTTTGATGCATCATTCGCCTATATGCGTTATTTAGTTTCTGTGTAATCACAGGCGATGACTACGGCAAGTGGCGGTTCTAGCGGCCAACTATTTCTGGTCATAGTATCTTAGTTTTTTTGTAACAAATTCAGGAAAAGAGTTGTGTATAGTAACAAATTACCACTAATTCCTGGCAAAGTTGCATCAAATTTTATGACTTGGCCGCGCGGTTGAATGGATTACAATGGGAAATGCACGATTTGTGGGATAGTTTTCTCTATTATTAAAAATGGAATTGTACAAGATAAGAAGCATTTCTTAAAAATAAAAAAATATTGATAAAGGCACCAAGTAACAAAATAAAAAATAAAGTTTTGAAACCTACTACTTATATAATTTTTTTTTTTTCATTTTTTCGCTATCTACTATATTTTTTGGGTAATTATTTTAAAACTACTATTTTTGACTGAAAAAGAGTTGGCAACCCTAGTTAGGACTCACTTTGTTTTAACGTGAAACAGTCGATTATTTGGTCGTGACTTACAAAACTGTTGCACATGACAACCGCTCTTGAGAAATGTGCGTCGCAACTTGCAGGATTGGAACAGCTACTTACCTGCAAAGATAAGAAAAAAAACAGTTGAGTAAGGAGCTCAATCCAGGAACTTAAAATCACCTTCATAAAGGTTACAGAATTGTAAGTGTTACATACTGAATAGAAAACAGAATTAATTATGTAAACAAAACTTTTATATGTGTTTTTTGACGAGTTACCCAATGTAACCGTAATATATCTGTAACAGATATGATGAAAAAAATAACAGTGTTAATAAATGTAACCGGTACACTCGGCGTGCAATTATACCTATAAATGCTTATTTCTGTTATGGAGATTACAGGACCTAAACGCAAAAAACGCAAGTTTTATAATGCCTAAAACTATATAATCGACTACAGTGTACATTTCTACAAAATCAGAACATAATATGATATTCTTCAGGATATAATTATGCTACACACACCGGCAAAATTAGAGGAACACAAAAAAAGGTGCCTTTTTTAAAAATTTGTGTGTATTTCGACAAGTGGTTCCGTTATTTGAATGATTGATTTCATATACTATTATGGGCTTTTATGACATTGTTAAACCTTCTAACAGAAATGGTGCCCTCTTAAGTGTTTATTTACACTTTAAGCTTCAGTGTTTTTGCTAAGAAATTTGGTTTATGCAGTCAATGGTGGCCCTAGCTCATTACGTTTGTTTTATTTTGAGAGTTAACATTGTATTGCATACAGAATGAGTGATTTCCCTGCAACTGAAGCCGCCAGGGTATTATCAAATGACCCCTCCCGCTCAGGGTGGAGCAGAAGTGAGTGTCAGACTCTTACTGACACTTCGAAAGGGTTACCGTTGCCCCGGAACATAAAGATGTTCCGGGGCAACGGTAACCCTTTCGGACAATTCCGCTGCCCAAGTCGCCAGGGCTGTAACAATGATTGAGGAAGGTCACACCTACCGTTCAGTCAGTCGAACGTTGGGTGTATCAGTATCCGTGATCCACCGTAACGTGCAACGGTACAGACAGACAGGATATTACGTGCGCAGACGAAGGCAAGGCAGAAATCGTGCAACCAATGCCGTAGACGAACGTTTTATAAGGGTACAAACTTTAAGAAATCGTCGTTTCGAAGCCGGAGATCCTTTCGGGTTTCTTTCCTTTTTCTGTTTCTAATTGTACGCATCGCATACATCTCGACCTGATCCCGAAAATGAGGATTCCAGAGCCACTTTAACCTACCACTTCACTGAAGATCTGCTAGAAGTCACCTAAGACGAAATCGAGATGGCTCTTAAGCAGCGTAAAAATGGAAAAGCCTCTGGTGAGGACGGGATTACGACCGAGCTCCTGAAAGCGGGAGCAAGTCAAGTGCTAAGAGAGCTTCGGGAGCTCTTTAACTCTGTCCTGTTCTGGGAGAACTCCAGAAGCGAGGCGAAGGAGCGTGGTAATTATTTTCTTAAGGTGATAAGACCCTTCTAAAGAACTACATACCCATTTCGCTCCTTAGCCACGAATATAAGTTGTTTTCAAGCATCGTCACGTATCTTCTAGCGCGAAGACTACGACTTTCAGCCACCGGAGCAAGCCGGCTTTTGAGGAACACAACACGATAGACCACATTCACATTGTGCGAATTATACAGAAGTCCGAAGAGTATAATCGGCCCCTATGTCTTGCCTTTGTGGATTATGAAAAAGCTTTTGACTCTATCGAAACGGTCTGTTTTGCGAGTCTCTGCAGCGATGCCAAGTTAACTGGCAATACATCACAAGTCCTGAGATGTCTATATGATAACGCGACAATGACCGTCCAAACTCAGGACCAGCGAACTGAACATATCCCCCTGCGTCGAGGGGTGAGACAAGGGGACGTAATTTCCCCGAAATTGTTCTCTAACGCATTGGAGGATATGTTTAAGACGCTAAACTGGGAAGATCGTGGCAATAATATCAACGGCGGGTACATGTCACACTTGAGATTTGCAGAAGACATCGTCATATTGGACTTGCAGCAGATGCTGGACGGCCTAGTTGATTCTTCTGTAGGTATTGGTCTCTGTATGAACTTTGGCAAAACCCAGATTATGTTCAACAAACACGTTACCCCGGGACCGATTGCTGTCAACGGTGGTGCTCCCAAGTTTGTTCAAGAATACTTTTACCTCGGGCAAACTCTGCAGTTTGGTAAGGACAACTTTGAGAGGGAGGGTAACAGAAGAATTCAGCTGGACTGGGCAGCGTTCGGGAAGCCTCGTCGAACTTCCTCGTCGCGTATTCCAAAGTGCCTAAAGATTAAGGTCGTCATCAGTGCGTCCTACCAGTTATGACTTACGGAGCCGAAACGTGGACACTCATGGTCCATAAATTCAAAGTCGCTCGGCGACCTATGGGACGGGCTATGATTGGAGTCTCTCTGAGGGATCGAATCCGCAACAAGGTGATCCGGCAGACATCCATAGTTGTCGATAGCTCACAGAATAAGCAAGCTGAAGTGGCAATGGGCCGACCATATTAGCCTTAGAACCAATGCCCGTTGGGTTAGACGGGTTTTTGAGTGGAGACCGCGAATCGGCAAACGTTAAGACAAGGTGGAGCGACAATCTTCGCAGAAGGCTGGTAGCAGCTAGATGAGAGTTGCCGAAAATGAAATTGAATGGCGGGCAGTAGGAGAGGCCTATGTCCAGCAGTGGACTGCTGTAGGCTGATGATGCATAGACGGTTCCATAAATATGCAACACTAAAAGGTTGTAAAAAACCGCCTTTTATAAGCAGTTTGATGCAGATGGTGCCATGAAACCTGAAGTTGAACTAAAATTATTGCCACCAACTGCATCAGCCTGCTGCTGAGCTTGTTTTGAACTTTTTAATCCTCCGGATTCATTTTTAACTTATGTCATTAACTATTAGGTACTGGTTTGTGACTTCACATCTGAAATATCAATATTTCTCAGTTTTTTATACATTGTTTCACAACTTACGTAGTTTTGTTTCGTTGGTCGGCGCGCAGCGGTGCGGGCGCAGAGAGCGGCACAGGCGGCAGCGCGGCGTTACAGTTTTAACGGGACCGCGCTGGCCCCGATACGCGCCACACGCCACCGCAACGATGCTCACCAACAATACAACACATATACAATACAATCGTAATGCCATGCTAAATACAAATTGTCATTTGGTTAGTAAGAAGAGCCTTTCGCTTCCGAACTTACAAGCTAGGTGTTGTTGCCGATGTTCGGATGCAGGCGGTGCAATGCTGCTCTGACACTCCGCAGTCAAGCTCTGCAATAGCCGTAGTCTGTGATTCTGCTAACATAGTTAGCAAGCCCTGCAGACGCAACGGCGCGGCGGGTGCCCTGATTGCTTATCAGTTCGATTAAATTTTACGTCAGATAATATTGTTCTTGTATGCAAACGATATCTTCTATTGCTGTTCACATTCAAATTCCGAGGACTCAGTCAAACGGGCCCTCTGGATGTTGCGTGATTACGTGATAGCAGAAGGCCAATTCACAACTTAGAACGTTCAAAATATAGTCGCAGTCTGATCTCGGCGACAAACAAATGTCAAAAACTTGTCAAAATGTAGAGAAATTCGAAGTAGTTTTTGACAGATTGAGACTGAGATCAGACTGTGAAAGTTTTTAAAATTACGAGAATTGCCCCTCTGATAGCCCGCTGATTTACAGTCATGCCACACCTCGGACACTCCATACAACGCTCGCAAAAGAATTACCTATTACTGCTACATAAACAAATGACGTTTGTACACGTGCAAATGTGTAGAACTGTACGTGAACTCTAGGAGGGTTGGCTGACGTGCGTAGCGTAAAAAAAATGGCGCGGAAATTGCAGCGATTTGCGTCGGGCGAACCGAACGACCACGACGACTAGAAAGAAAGAATACGTGATCTACACACATCAAAAGTGTCTAGGGATCAACATATATTTTTGCAATGACTTTTCTCCTGATTGATATTAATTAAAATTTTCTTTAAGGATTCATCAAATAAAGTGTTTTCGTTTGTCACAGTAACGATAAACCAAGTCACCTTTGCATTAATAAAGAAATTTGCCATTTTCCTAATAAAGGGATTTTTGACATTTGAACCACTAACACAAAAGTTCGATAAAAAGACTGAAATAACAGTTTTCTCTAAAATTTTATTGGGTAACTTAAACAATTAATAATCCGTGTTTCTACCGCGAACACTCACAACACAAGAACATCGGTTTGGCATACTCAAAATGAGTTCATCCAAATCACGCTGTGGAATGGCCGCCCATGTTCGTTGCAACAACAAAAAAAGGTCTTCTTGCGACTGGATACCCTCCATATTCGACAGAGCTCTTCTCTGTAGCATATCCCATGCATGCTCAATCGGGTTCAAGTCTGGCGACTGAGCAGGCCAGGGCAGGACATTGATGTTAGCTGCGGCGAGAGTCTGTCTTACAACTCTTGCGGTGTGCGGTCGTGCATTATCATGCATTAACTGAAATAAGGGACCGATTTGCACTTGTAGAGGAACGATGACGTCTGATACAATCGTCTCAGCATAAATTTGAGCGTTGAGGTTGCCTCTGATCCAAATCAACTCAGTTCTTCCGCCGATCCAAATACCCGCCCATACCATGATGGTTCCACCACTATAAGGATGGACTTCCTGGCAGGATTTTAATCGCTGTTGGCGTCCAGGGGTTCTCCAGTGTCGTATACGTCTTGTATCCGGTCTCATACCAAAACGAGACTCATCAGAAAAGCACACGAAACGCCATTGTTCTTCTGCCCAATTTCTGTGTTCAAGAGCCCATTGATATCGAATCCTACGATTGTGCATTGCTATAGGTGGTACCCGTAACGGTCTTCGGGAATGAAGGTTCACTTCATGCAAGCGGTTTCTGACTGTTTGGTCGCTAATTAAGTTCCCTGAAGAGTGATGAAGCCTCACGGCTAACATCATGGCGGTTATTGTTGGAGCTCTTCGAGTTAAGATTTGAATGTATCGGTCTTGTCTCCGTGTGGTGCAGCGATACCGTCCTCCATGGCGCTCAGCCACGGTACCAGTGCTTCGGTAACGTGTCCAAAGTCGACTGATAACACTCTGACTTGTATTCAGAGCTAAAGCCACAGTACGTTGCCGGGAACCAGCTTCTATCATTCCCACGGCTCTGAGCATTTCTTCCCTGCTTAAATGACGTCGCCGCTCCATAATAACGTTGGTTTTAATCAGTAGTAGGGAAACAGTAGCACTAATAATGTCTTCAATGCGTTGTATGTTTTTATAGGGAAAATATTGACAGCTGATTTTCATCTTTTACTCGAATTTGATTCACAGTTCCTGATTCAAATTATGAAATGCACCAAAAAGGATCCATATAAATTTATAAAATCATAAATTTATTACAAAGCCACATCTCAATCTCAAGAAATCCGCATAAAAATGCTTGATCCCTAGACACTTTTGATGTGTGTAGTACGAGCGGCGATCAATTGTTTATCTAGATATTCGGATATATTCGGATATATTCGGATTCGTAATGAAATAAAAATAATATTATATTAGTTACTATGTTTAAGAGAGGTTTATACAGGGTTATTTGTAAAACACCAGCAACCTCTTAGGAGGTCATTGTACTCATCATTATGAACAACTTTTACTATGGGACCAAACCTGTAATCGCGAAAAAAAAATCAGCTGTTCCCTACATTTATGTTCGTGTAACTCGTCAAAACGTCAACTAAGTGATACTAACATAGTTATTAAGTTTTATTTACTAACAACGTTGTAACTATGTATATTATTATGTATACTTAGGTTAAGGTATGTATCTATGGGTCTTTGTTATCTGAAAATAAATGGTTTAATATTATTATTAATATCCAAATATCGTGATTCAAACTCAAAACTTTTAAATCGCAAAATTGTGTGTTCGTGTCAGCAGTACAGTGCTGCGGTTCTATGCGAGCGCCCTAGCTAGCTAAAGAGTCGGCGACGAATATCTCGAAGTGCGGGTTGAGGTGCGGTATCTGATATGAGCGCGGGGAAGGGAGTGCCCGTTCTGTACGTAGTACTATTAAGTATTCTGTGGTCATGTTCACTGCTAGCCTACAAGGACGGTACAGTCCGTACAGTTATAGACACACAGCACACTTTTGAAAGTGTTTCAAACATAATGTTTACTTAGCCCTACTTAGGGCTAATTTTTCCATCGCCAGATAACTTTTATTCGAGGAATATTATTGACATTTGACAGTTTTTGTATGAAATAACTGTCAACATTTCAAAATTATTTCTCGAATAAAGTTATCAAATGATTGAAAAATCAGCCCCTAATCTGTTACCTATCATTGTAGACTTTGTCTAACATCTTAAGCAGAAACATTATTCAGTAAGATTTGATTAGTGCTTTACACAATTACTTATATTGCTAATTTGCTATGTCGATGATTACCAAATCCTTTACCAATCCGTATTTAATATTACTAATACAGAACATTATGGTCCATTCGGATTCGGACACGACAGTGCTGGCATGTCGCTCAAGCGGGTGGAACGGTCGCGCACGCGACTCGCAGCGAGAGCGCATACCTCTTGCGCAGCGGTGCTCCCCCGCGGCCGCCCGCCGCGCCGCGCTGCAGCGACCAACGGCAGGCTCGCTGCGACCACTCACGCGATGTAACAACTGTCTCACAGGTGAACGAGGACTCGCTATGTTTGTTTTGTGATGTCCCAACGTGTGTTCAAGGCCAGGGGTCTACTCTCTTTGGGAGCGGTGAATGCTTATGCGAATTCCGCACCCCCGGCCATATGCAGATGTGGAATACCGCGGTGGTTTTAGCCGGTAAGAGTCCGGCATGCCCTTCTGTCAGCCCCACGATGGAGGGAGTCCATGGGGAATACCACCGCGCATCAATAAAAAAAATGGTCTACTCTCTAAGTCCGTCAACGAAGATGAGGGCCCGTCCGAATCTAATTGATCCGTCAATACAAGAGCAGTAAACCCAGGTTTCGTCACCTGTCCCGATATAATAGACAGTCAATGACTGCCCTCCGTTAAACTTTTTTATCATTTTACGGCACCATTGGACACGCAGTCGTTTCTGGTCCTCCGTTAAGTCATGCGGTATCCATCAGTGCAAAGCTTCCGAACCTTCAGATGCATATGTAAAATGTTTTGCACTTGGCTCATTCCAATGCCTAACAAAACACGAATTTGCTGGCAAGTAATTTTTTTGTCAGTTTCAATAAGTTGTCGTACGGTGTCAATGAGTCAATAACCGCAGTCGCCGGCCGACCTTCACGTACCTCGTCATGGAAATGATCACGTCCACGTCTAAATTCTCCAAACCTTTGACATGCGACAAAAAAAAGTGACCAACACCCTAATTCACAAGCATACTATACGACTAGCTATCGTATCGAAAATGACACATTTCTCTGATTTGCCTTGCACCCGACAGCAGACAGCTGTCGGAAGAATAGTGGTCGTCTATTTGATTTAAACTGACACAATTTTCGGGTGATTCAAGAGGAACGTTTATATATATAATACATGCATGCATGTGATGTCGTAAATAAACACATTTTTTTGCGCTTACTTTTCAAACGCTGGCTGAACCCTACGAGATAGGTCAAAATAATGTACTACAGTATTGCACACCTTAAAAAGGTCTACAAAAAGTCCGCGATGGTATATGTCTATCTCTTAGGGATAACCCACAATCAAAGAGAATTAAACCACTTGAGAGCTGATAAACCGATTTCGTTTAGGCACACGACTCACCACTGCGGGCCGGGGGACGAAGAAAATACAGCGGTTGTGATTGGCCGATGCAAGAATGTCAGGACGAATGTTGCAAAAAAAGTGATGCACAAATCAGTTTTGCAACAATAATATCGATATCGATAAAATCGACGTCTATTAATTCTACATTTTTTAAACTATACTGATAGGGTGTTAACTGGGTGCAAATAAAACTCTAACGTAACACTACAAATTTATCTTTATTAACCAACTTCAAAAAAGGAGGAGGTTCTCAATTTGGATGTTTAAATATATATATATATTTCTATTACAGGCAAAAACAGGGTCAGTGTTGATGAACTAAATAAACGGCGTCGGTTCTTAAAAGTTTCAAACCAATCTGCTGTAAAATTTCTTGAACAAGCAACGCTATATTTTTTTGGAAATCAATTTTCTCTGTGAACTGCATTAATCCACTTTTATTTCTGTTCCGGAATATTTGGAAATCTAAAATATAAACATTAAGTAATGTTAGTTTTTTACCATTATGGAACATCGTAATTTTTATCGTCAACAAAAACTTTGTTTTGGTGGTTAATAAGTTGTCACAACACTACAACATTAGTACGGTTAGAAAGGGACAGACGTATATACAATACTCTAGTGAGAGAAAGGGACTTTTCAAAAAGACATCAACGCGGTATACATTTTTGTACCATTTTACGTAAACAACCAGTTTAGCTTGAGCCCTGCAATTATTCATAGTATTATTAAATTATTTAAGTTTTACTCACAGATGAACATCTTTTTTATAGCTGGATGCTCTAGACGATTTCCCACACCATTTAGTTGAACATTAACTCATAATTGTTTTTATTTATACAGAAATGTTTTTAAAAGGTATCAAAATAACTGCGTGTGCAGAGATCCAATAACTGGTCAATACTAAAATGGCCACACGTAGTTTCATCTAACATCAGTGCAATTTCATGTATGTGTCGTGAGCCTGAGTCGCCCGTATGAGCAGTCAAGAGGTTGTATAGTCATTGCCCACAATAATCATTTTTTATCCTTTACTTTTTACGAGAAATAATGGCTTATTTACGAAGCGATTTTAAGCAATACAGCAATAATCCTTATCCAATTAAGTACCTTAAATACATTGTGCATTTAATATAGATAAATATGGCCCTTTACAGCATGTAATTTAAATGAATATTTTCGAAGATATTACAGATTTAAAAATGCAGGGACATAGCGGTTGCTGCGGTACCAGCCGCGGCGGCGCGTGCTGGCATTCTTAAAATACCTGTACTTAGTATCAGTATTGCACCCGTGCGAAGCCGGGGCGGGTCGCTAGTCTCTAAATAAAAGAGGACGTAATCTTAACAGCAAGTCTCGTGATATGGTTTTCAAGTTGCACGAGTACTTCGATCAAGAGTCACAGAACAGACTAAACCAACATCGCGACTACAAAACACTTCTTTATCATGTCTATAAAAATATACAGCAAGTTACAGTTATAGTAAAAAAAAAAAAAATAAAGATAACAGTTTATTTTTTTATTAATAAATTAAAACTCTTCCTATTGGGCAAACGCTATTATAACATACTAGCAGCGCCCCGCGGTTTCACCCGCGTTAGTTTCGATCCCGTGGGAATCGTCATCTTCCTAGCCTTTTCCCAACTATGTTGGGGTCACCTTCCAGTCTAAACAGATGCAGCTGGATACCAGTATTTTACATGGAGCGACTGCCTATCTGACCTCCACAACCCAGTTACTGGGTAATATCGATACCGTTTGGTAAAACTGATTGTCAGACTTCCGGGCTTCTGACTACCCGTAGCGACTGTCATTCGTGGATCTTTTACGTTTTCGTGGACTTTTTATCCCGATATTCCCGTTAAGCCGTTGCTTAACGGGAATATCGGTATAAAAAGTATCGGGATAAAAAGTATAATCCTGATTATAAACTGTGTGCCAAATTTTATCCAAATCTATTCAGCCGTTTGTGCGTGATTGAGTAACAAACATCTTCACTGGGCAGTTCCCGCCAGACATAAAACCCGTCTGATCGGAGGATCCTCCCTTTTCCATAGAGTATGAGTGAACTTTACACCCTGTTCCTCATACCTCTATACTGGTGACCCCGAACATGAACGTCAGCGCAGCCTTCGTGCACCTACTCCAGCGTGACGTCATTATCATCACTCCCGCAAGCTTTAGCGGCGAGTCACCCAGCCAGCCAGCACCCACGGCTTCAACGGGTATCCTGACCACCAGCATGCAGCGACCGCGCATTCCTGGTCATCACCCTCAGCCTCATCAGCAACCTCGGCACAGCACACTGCGCTTTCGGCCGGTCAACAAGAAGAGCTCTTAATTACTCTCCTGGTCGACGCCAGCAGTCAGCCTCAACCCGGCGCTGTACCACATCCGAAGCACTGGAGCACAATGCAGCGCCACCCCGACTCACTGGGGACATCTTCGCAGACAGTTCCGACTCACCGTGAACTATGCGACAACCGGTTCCGACTCACTGGAACCTCAGCTGGCCTGGCAAGCTTCGCAAGATACAAGACTCAGCCTACTATCGACCTCCGGTCTCCGGGGGGGCAGTGATGTAGCGGCATCTACAACGACTCCAAATGCGAACAACGCGTCACACTGACGTCACAAAATCCCGCATCTCGCAAGCAGAGTTTACCGCGCAACTAGCATAGATACAACGGCCCGACATGAATCATTGGGCAGTTGCCCGCCAGACACAACACCCGTCTGGTCGGAGGATCCTCCCTTTTCTATAGAGTATGAGTGAACTTTACACCCTGTTCCTCATAACTCTATAAGTTCAATACCTACTTGACCAAAATGTGTGAAAATGCTGATCTTTTTTTTTTGAAGTTACTGCTTGGCGGGTCGCATAATCTAGGAGTGGTGCGGCACCTGGAACTTTGCGTGCCAGACCGGTAGGTGAACGATGTCCATGAGAGGGTTGATGTATTGTGGTGCAACATGTTATTTAGATCTACACTAATATTATAAAGAGGAAAGATTTGTTTGTTTGAAATGAATAAGCTCCAAAACTAATAGACTAATGTGAAAAATTCTTTGTGTTGGATAGTCCATTTATCGAGGAATGCTATAGGCTATATAACATCACGCTACAACCAATAGGAGCGTCGCACCAATGAAAACTGTTGCAAAAACGGGAAAAATTATTCCTTTTGAGAGCTTCCGTTGCGTGCGCTGCGTAAACGGTTAAAGTTACGTACAAATATTGTGACGGAATTGTTTCCCCTTAAAAGTTCAAAAAAAAAAGTCCACGACAGCATATGTCTATCTTTTAAGGTTGACTCACTATAACCTTTTTTATGGATAATCAAATTTGTTCTAAAATAATGCATTATTGGCGAAAGTGTTTTTATAAATATGATATTAATCCATATCCAAATAAACACGTTATTTATCACAAGTATTTAATTTTGAACAAAATTGCCCTTGACATCTTTTGATTTCAATAAATATCTTAGGAGATATCATAGTTTTAAAATAAATCAGCACGGCCGCCGCGCGCCGGTAGCTATGCGAGGTTTACTTTAGTTCCACTCTTACTGATCATAGCGTGATGTACGGTGGCCAGCACATCAAGCTACCCCAATCTGTCAGATTTTCCCAATTGAATATGAACTTTATTCCTTTGTGCTAAAGTTGAAAATCTATCAAAGAATTTTGACAGATTGGGGTAGGTTGACCTGCTGGCGTCTCTACCTAAAATAGCTTCTTAGAGTACCTAATGTACACACGGCTACACATCAAGCTATTCATTTCCAGTTTTAGCTGACCTCGCACTGTATAGGTTTTTCGTATAATCAGAAGTCAGCTTATACTGGTTATGTATAGCTTCATGTGTAGTCGTCCGTACTAAGTAATAATTTTATAGTAATGGAATATATTTATTTTAGTAGTATAGTAGGGTTTTTCCTCAAATTAACGCGGGTGAAACCGCAGGGCACTGCTAGTGTAGGATAAGATTTAGGATATAGTATGTCATTTTATGGGATGTAGATTTAAGGATTTAGCATGTAAGGCCACTCTGTCGCATTGGATCGCAGATCTGTAATAGGCTAGTTTCCACCATCAATAAATTGAAAATCTATTTAGTCCGTCAGTTAGAGTATTGGAAAATAATGGACACGTATTTTTTGTTTTTGTAAATCAATGATTATTGACAAAGATAAAACTCGGGAGTGAGGGCTCGTGACGTCAGAACTCACTAAAAAATATACTAAGGTGTGACGTGTTGAGAATTTTAAAAGCGTCGTATCTTCGTTAATTTTGGTTTACGTAACAATAGAAAAAATACGGGTCAAATATTTTTTGAAAATCTAACTGATGGACTAATTCAATGTATTGATGGTGGAAACTAGCCTATGGTAGCTGTAGATAAGATTTGCGTAAATAAACTGTTTAGAGGCGTTTTTCACCGCCTAATTGGATTTGAAATTTTTCCCTGTAAAAAGTTATCCAAATTCCGAATAAAAATAGAAATTAGTTGGGAGCCAGGTCTGGTGAGTATGGTGGGTGATGGAGTTTCCTACCGTAACCCCTATAGTTTTGAAGCGGTCCGTTGTGCGGTGCTTCGGCGCGATTTTGTTATTGTTGTTCAGTGAGGTCTTTCAGAGCTTTTTATACTTCTAATTTGGAGTAAATGAATCGGTATCAATTTATTACTTACGATAAAGGCTGCTCCAACGTAGTTAGAGATAAATCTGCTTCCACTATGGCTTTCAATTCATCGTTATCGACTTTCGTCTCCGGTCGGCCACGGAGCTCATTGTTAAGATCAAAATTTCCGGAACGAAAGCGATCAAACCAAAAACGCACCGTGCGTTCACATTCTATACCATGCCTAGTGATGTGCCGTTCCCGGGAATTTTGGAAACTTTGGGAATATTCCCGTAAACGTGCCCGGCAATATTCCCAAAACTGGAAATTTAGGGGAATATTGATGATAATGTACTTTAGTGTTTTTTTATTATATACTAGCCAATTAATTAGGTAAATTTGCGTACTATCGTGGTTACGTCGATAGTTGATTATACATATAAGTTGAAAATTTCCAAAGTTTCCAATATTTACGGGAATATTCCCTGTAAATTTACAATTTTCCCATAAATATTCCCGTAGTAAAAAAATCACAAAGCATCAGAAATTATGTTTTACTAGCTGCGCTCCGCGGTTTCACCCGCGTAAGTTTCGATCCCGTGGGAATATCGGGATAAAAAGCATTCTATGTGTTAATCTTGGTTATAAAGTATCTGTGTGCCAAATTTCATCCAAATCTGTTCAGTAGTTTTTGCGTGAAAGAGTAACAAACATCCATCCATCCATCCTCACAAACTTTCGCATTTATAATGTTATACAGGGTGTAATTTAAACGCTGTAGTGATCCTGAAGGAGTAAATATAACAGCTGGTATAGAGTCACTATACATAGTTTCAACTCAAAATAAAATACTCTAAGAATTGATACCAAATTTTCGGTTTCATTGGTTTCTTAAATTCAAATCATAACAAACGTGTCACCGCACTACGTAGGTCAATAACTTTTTAAGTTACTTGCTAATATCACGATAAATCTCTTCCGTAACTCTGCGCGCCTAGTACCGTAGCCTACTGCGCAGGCGCGAGGCGGTGTTCTTTGTCGGCGCCAACTGACGGAATATTCCGCCGCCGCCGCGCGCGCGCGCAATAAGCCATACGTACTTTACCGTGATGTAAAAATTAATGTGTAATTCTAATTATTGATTTACAGTTTACTCGTTATTAAGCTAGAAATTGCACGTAAAAACTGGAATAACAAAACTTACGTAAACAATCGAAACAAAGTTTAGGTAGGTACCTAGGTTAACTAGTTTCATCCCTTATTATTACTTTATACCGAGTAAACAGTAAAATCTTAAAGCTTTGCTTAATTTAGTAAATTGACTTACATTTTTAAAGAT
This sequence comes from Globia sparganii, assembly GCA_949316385.1. Lineage (NCBI taxonomy): Eukaryota > Metazoa > Arthropoda > Insecta > Lepidoptera > Noctuidae > Globia > Globia sparganii. Next base: position 250,820 of record OX438660.1, read on the forward strand.
GGGGTTCGATGTGGTGACCTTGGTATTGTATGCACAAGGCCGCTCACTTGTTCATGGACACACATTACGTAGCATGTCTGGTGTTATTGTCCTGAAAGCGGCCTCAATCCGCACTTTAATTTGTATCACACTGCACTGCCTACACTACACACGCACATGGGTGCTGACCGTCGTTGCGCAGCGCTCGCCATAGGTACCTGATTACCTATGGTTAGAGGCACCAAGCCGATGAACCATCCGAGATCAAACTAAAACATGCTGACGAAGGCATCTATCGACGCTCAGCATCTGGTCTACCCTCAATAAAACGGTGACGGTACAGTTCTTGGGCAGCTCGCAAATTACTGATGCGCATAATTATCATAGGGATAAAAACGAATGTACTAGACGCAGGACAGACGTCGACTGACGGCGACGAGCAAAGCAATAACAATAATGCCCAAAATGAAACTCCTATTCCCTGCTATCCTGGTACCTAAAAGTCATTAGGTTTACACACACATCGATGTTACATTGTGTGTGTAGCGACGTAATCAGGGTTCTGTGAGCAAACGATATTCAATTCGGAAATAACAATTCCTGTTACTCATGCGCTTCTAGTACTTTTATTAATTTCTTTCGACAGTTACATGCAATTTTGCGACATTCTTTATTTGAATTATAATAACAAAGACTAAACGTGCTCAAACTAATAAAACCTATGTACCACTCAAACAGCACCGACAGACCGTGAACTCCGATAATTCTTTCGGTTAGTCCTACACACAAAAATTATGCGTGCGTGGTATTATTTTGTAATAAAAAAAAAAGATTAACTTGTTGCTAATAGTTTACGTCTTATTTAGTAAAAAAATAACCTTATTTTAAAAATTATGAACGGAACCCACTGTGATTTTATTTGTACAGACGCCAGCAGGTCAACCTACCCCAATCTGTCAAATTTCTTTGATAGATTTTCAACTTTAGTACAAACGAATAAGGTTCATATTCAATTGGGAAAATCTGACAGATTGGGGTAGCTTGATGTGCTGGCCTCTGTACTAGGAGAAGAATAAGTTGCGAAGAGGTGAATTGAAATGATGTTTTGGGTTCAGTTGGACAAAAAAATGGTTTCTAAATCCTTTTTCTATTCTAAGTACTAATGGCAAATAATAATGTTTATTTAAGCAATTAATTCCCGGAAGGATGCACGTAAGGATTCGATTTTTATGATCAATTCAATGGTTGTACAAGCTGTCGATTTTTCGAAAAAATCGTTTTAATGCGATCTTCAAGCAAATCGATTCAATAGTAACGTGAATCGAATCTCTTGGATCGTATGTGTAAATAAAGGCTCTTAATAGTTCAAGTTCATATTTGCCCAAAGCATTGTGCTGACAATCATAAACAGCGAATAGGTAGGTTTATCTATTTCAAACAAGATCAATTACATAAGTATGCCGACACTTTTTAACTTGTCCGAAGATTGAAACATATTAATCATCCATTTGAATTACGCCGGAAAGGTTATCAAATATTATTGACGTACCTACCTGACTGGCAACTGTAAATATGTCACAAAATAGAGGTGTGTTAAATGCTGTTTAAAATTTTTTAATTACGAATTTTGAATGAATTTTTAGAAGATCGATGTAAGAAGAGCACGAGATTCGATCTGTGAATCGAATGAAAAATCGATTTAAAGCAAAAAATCGTTCATCTTTATGGCCACCAAAATAAAAGGTTAGAAATAATGTTAGGAAATTTACAGGAATATTGTTTTTGAATTAGGTATTTACTGTGTTGTAGGTATGATGGAAAGGTGGGTGGCGGGTGGAAGATTACTACGAGGTAGATAATAATTATCTACAAAGTAATCTTCTACAAAAGGACAACTACGTAAAAAACCAACAAGTGTGTAAATGATACGTGACAATTCAAGCAGGTATCTAAATATTTCGTTAACTTTTGATACCTAGACCAATTAATTGTATTGTAGGTAGCTAGTTCACAAACATAATCAAAGTTTAGGAAAAGTCAGTACTTAATAATATTTTGTGAATAAAAAATAAACATGCGGAACCGTTTATTCAGAAATACCAGGAGTAGGAGGTTTATCTTTACTTACAAATAGGTCGGTGACACCGATCAGCTGTTTTAGTGCTAGTGATGTGTTTATTTCAATTTGAAAAGTTCGGTTTCTGGTATCAATGTATTAAAAAATCTCATAACTTCCGAACATGTAGCGATAGGATTAAAAAACCCTTCCTATATCGTTTGATATCATCCAAAGAAGCCGGGCCTTCTCTATATATATACCCATTTCGTTACACGTTGTATAGTAGGATAGGATTAAAACATTTTTAATCACATTGGTTTTTTAACACAATTTTACAATCAGATTCTGAGAGTTGTAAACTTTTTAATAAAGTTAACAATTTTAATAAACCAAGGAATCAACACACTTTTATATTTGTTTAAAATTAACTAGTATCTGTCTCTAAAAACTAAATATACTCGTACTAGCTTTTGCCCGCGACTTTCTCCGCGTGGGTTTCGTACTTTCCTCAAATAAATTTAACACCCTCTCCACCTTCCCCATCACTAAAATTATTGCTTACGATCTTTATACTATCTACTTATATTTAGAGAAATAAGTATTCGGACCATTTTTTTAGTTACACTACTGATGTTTCAAATAAACTATCCTCCCTTTTCATCACGACAGGGCTTGTTTTTAATAAAAAAGCGTTTGCTACGTTTTCATTTTTATGACTTAAGAGTAAACTAGTCGCGAGCTCGAACTCGCTGGTGGTCATGGTCAAAAAGCACGCTGTCTCGCCTGGCTTCGTCCCCGACAGCGCTAATATCAGTGATGAGCAGTTAGACGCTAGCCTACACGAACAACGTCTAGTTTTCACGCACAGAAACACCGTGCCGAACTGATAGACGCGTACAAAGATTTGAAAAGTGCTTCGGAAAATCGAGTTTTATGAAAAAACCACTGCATAAATCAATTACAAATAAAGTTTATTGATCTCTTCGATAACTGAGCTTTGTCGGTACGGACTTGGTTTTGAAGATTTTACAGTTCTTTTATTACTTATTGACACCCAAAGTTACGTTAAAAATAGCAAGAAAAACGAATAACTTTTTAATGGCTTTTTATTTTACTATTCTGTTTCTGTACAGACACAATTATTAATAAGTCAAAACGATATCATGTTTAACTTTGGATGCACAATGTCAAACAGTGGAGTAATATTCTCCCGAAATTTGTATAGAAAAAATATCGAAAAGTGGCACCTTAAGGGCCAATACTAACTCAAATGGCTTAGCATGATCCTCCGTTATGTCGAAAATACTGCAGCATTAATTTTGAAATAAATATTTGGTAAAGTTGAGGATTAATGTTAGGTCTTATGTTTGACGAAAACACGATTCCATAAAATTTTTTCGATAGAAAAAAAATCCAAAGTTACCTCCAAACCGAACAATAAACCGCTGATATTCAAAAAATACTTTAAATTAGATCATGAAACTTTGTATACTAACTGAAGCTTGTTTTACAAGGGGTGGGCGCGATCGCTATGCCGTGGCGCAAGCTAGTGCAGGTACAAACATGTAACGATATGTTTAGCTGTGGTAATAGGAGTATAAATATCGCGTAATGTTAGTTGCACATGTGTAATTATACAGTATATACGAAAAATGTATTAAATACATATTTGGAAACTTTGGGAATACTTACGGGAATATTGGGAATATTGTGTAAATTTACAATGGGAAAGTTCCCGTAAATTTTCAATATTTCCAGCGGCACATCACTAACCATGCCCTTACTGTGCTGCGTTGGTGCCACGACGGAACTCGTGTTCGAAAATAACGGATAAGTAATACGATTTTTCCATGGTTACAGAAACAGCGATATTAAAAAAAAAAAAATCGAACGACGGGAAAGCAAATGAACAGCTGATTTTGTGTTTTCAAAATGTCATGCTTTATTATAAAATTAACTAGCTGCGCCCCGCGGTTTCACCCGCGTAAGTTTTGATCCCGTGGGAATATCGGGATAAAAAGTATCCTATGTGTTATTCTGATGTATAGACTATAATTACTGTGAAGTTTCATCAAAATCCGTTCAGTAGTTTTTGCGTGAAAGAGTAACAAACATCCATCCTCACAAACTTTCGCATTTATAATATTAGTAGGATAGTAGGAAGTACGATAGGATTAGTAGGATAGTAGGATAGGACTAGCTGCGCCCCGCGGTTTCACCTGCGTAAGTTTCGATCCTGTGGGAATATCGGGATAAAAAGTATCCTGTGTGTTATTCTGATGTGTAAGCTATATTACTGTAAAGTTTCATCAAAATCCGTTCAGTAGTTTTTGCGTGAAAGAGTAACAAACATCCATCCATCCATCCTCACAAACTTTCGCATTTATAATATTAGTAGGAAGTAGGATTTGAATTTGGAATCTTCACAATAGCCAGTATCAAAAATCCCCAATTTCATAGGTAAGGACCACAGATATAGATAGATCTAGATAACTCAAGTATCACGATATGTATGAAAACCCAGCGTGCCATTTTTTTTACTACCTACTATGACGTCACAAGCGCTCTTTCTCACTCACGCTCACCCGGCAGAGTGAGCGTGAGTAATACACAAGAATGAGCGCGAAAGTGGCGGCTTACGATTTTTGAACGTAAGTTGGTGCGTTTTTTGGCACGCGAAATAGTTGCTCTTGCGTTATCTATGTATATCTATATCTGTGGTAAGGACCTAATATACGAAGTAACTATTTAGTAATCTGTGCTAATATACAGTATGGAAACCACATATTTATATTGGCAATAAATTATTCAATATTATTGTATGTTTATATGTCCGTGAATCTGTTACCGATGCTGGTGGGCTATTTTAAACGTTTCTATTTACCGGAACAATCATTATCTTATATTCCGAATCGGAATAACAGTCGAGGATCACACAGATGGACAACGAAGTGACCTTATAAGGGTTTACATTTTTCCTGCTGAGGTACAAGATCCTTAAAGAGCAAAAGTACTTCCATCAAAATTAGAAGAACACAAAAAAGGTTTCTTTCTTTAAAAAAACTTGTTGGTATTTCGACAAGTGGTTCAGAGCTTCGTTATTTGAATGATAACCCTTTTTTGACATTTTTCAATCTTCTAACAGAAATCTTAAGTGTTTGTATACACTTTACGCTTCTGAGTGTTTTTGAAAAAAAAAGTAGGTTTATGCAGTCAATGGTGGACCTAGCTCATTTTGTTTGGAGAGCTCTCATTGTACTGCATACAGAATGAGTGATTTGCCTGCAACTGAAGTCGCCAGGGCCACGGTAATATCTAATATATAAAATTCTCGTGTCACAGTGTTAGTTACCATACTCCTCCGAAACGGCTGGACCGATTTGTATGAAATTTTGTGTGCATATCGGGTAGGTCTGAGAATCGGCTACTATCTACTTTTCATACCTCTATTTTTTTTTTTTGCAAAACGACGTTTGCGGGGTCAGCTACCGTGCCAGGGCGGTAACAATGATTGAGGAAGGTCACACCTACCGTTCGGTCACTCGAACGTTGGGTGTAACAGTATTATTCGTGATCCACCATTATGTGCAACAAGAAATGTCGTTAAACGGCTCTTCAGACCCGAAATGTCTTAGAGGAAGTGCGTAACGTACACATGTTAGTGAACGAACAGTGAGGAAAAAGTTAAATGAAGTTGGTTTGAAGTCATACGTGCTAGCAAAAGCGCCAAAACTTGAGGTGAGCCATCGAGTAGCAAGATTAGCGTTCACTTGTCAGCAACTAAATTGGTCCGAGGATGAGTCGAGTTTTATTCTCCGACATAGGTACATATTATTTTATTTTATCTACATATTATGTTTTTTATATTTAACCGGTTACGAGGGCAGAATACGTCGACGAATATGTTCTTACGATTCTTAGGGACTATCCTATTTTATTCAGATCTTATTAGATTTTCAAAGTAAAGCTGAAATTCGATTTCACTTTTTTATCTTTACGTAGCATTCGCTCGTAAGAGCCTTGAACCAAATAGTAGTGACTCACGCGACAAGTCCCCCTAGGAAGGCGACGGGTCCGCCGCCGATGAGCCTGATCTTACGGTGGCAGGAGTCGAACAGCGAGAGCCTTGCGTGAGGCGGCGGCAGGCGCACCGTGCCGCCCGTGCTCGCGGAGCGCAGCATCTATCACAGCACATGGGCGCTCGCGGCGGTGCGGGCCCTGCACGCAACACTAGCCGGGCGCGAGTGCGCGACAGACAACAGCTGAGAGCGCGTTCGCTCCGCCGAGCATCGCAACACATGTAGGTGAGCAGGCGGCCTGCGCGGGACTGCCGTCTCCGCCACTGCCCCGTGCCGCCGCCCGCCCGTCTCCCCGCCGCGCTGCCATACATACCCCCCTGTCCGACCGACCCACTCCTAATCTGTCTGACGTGACTTTGAAACAGTGTTCTATTGATTTTCGTTTTTTTCTGGCTTTTTAAGGTAAACCCATATTGCGAGTTTATTGAAAATTGTGAATAATATAACCTTTGAATGGTCTGTTAAAACAAGCTTTCGAAACAAACACAACAACAAAGCAGTAAGGAAGTGTTTGGTTTGGGCTGGTTTGGGCAGTGGGTCGTGTCGCAATCAGCTGACGATGCGGAGAGCGGCGTGGTGTGAGTGTGTGAGGCAGGCAACGGCAAGACATGCGGAGTAGCGAGAGGAGGGGGTGGAGGGGGCCCAACCCAAATCATTGACGTCGACGCACTTGTATCTACTCGACAAACCGTAGTTTTGCAAACAATGTAAACAATTGACTGGCTACGGGCGGCACGGCGGGCGGCGTAACTTATGAGTAGCTATAAGCATTCATTTGCTAAACAAAAAGTATAAATGTGTAATGGCGTATGGTTAATCTGATAATAATAAAAACTCGAGGTATTCCACGAAGCGCCACCGTTTTGAGGCGCACCTTTATTATTCCTTGGAGCGCACCTTTTAGTAGCGCTCCCGATAACTATTAAAAATATTAACTTTTTTTTCCTCGAAGCGCACCTATGATTAACTTTCGAATAGAGATAGGATACTAACTGAAACTATCGATAATAAGTAAAACACGTTATTTTATTCAATTTGCAAAAACTATACTCCTTGACAATAGATTAGTTTTTAAAAAAATAATGTGATCCTGGTTAGTATGGACAAAGATCTCCGTATCAGTCGGTACGTACTTTAATCTCTGGCGATGCGGCTAAATGAGTATGGCGATACGGCTAAATGTTTACCTGTCACAGATTTAGATGAGGCATCGCTTTATATAATGAGTCAGTCTCCAAAGGACAAAAATATCACAAAATTTAATGATTATATGGCTTTCCAATGGTTAGACCACCGATTTTGGAAAACTAAATTTACATGTTACGGTGAAAAGAATAAAACAAATAACTTTGTGGAATCACTTATTTCAGAAACTAATAAAAAAATCAACCAAAAGCGCGGTGTAAATTTAGCCAAACTGTTAAGATACTTGCAAAACTACTGTAATAATTTTGCTGAAATAAGATTGGAAATGAACATTTCCGAAAACACGCCCAAGAAAGAAACAATATAATTGAAAATATATTATATTAATACGTGACTGGTTCTATCTCTATAGGGACATTGTCTGGAGATGTTAAGATTTTAATATTTTTGTACCTTGTAAATAATGATTAATTAGTCAGACTCAGTACCTAATTGAGATAATAAAACGATCTGTGATTTTAATATTAAAGCTTATTTCTTTTTTATATACCTACTTAGTTACTTACTCTTAGTGTTAATATTGTTCTTAATGTGATTATAACTGGGAATACGATTTTATGTATTCTATTTGTAATTGTTAAACATTTCATATGAAAATGAACCATCTGTGATTTTTTATTATATTTAGTTAAGTGAGGTTTTTTAATATTTACTTTACACTATTAGTTTTAAGGTTTGTCACTGTGATTGCAAACCAGACGGATTTCATAGCTTTTTTATTATTTAAGACAACGAACAATCTGTGATTTTTTTGTAAATTTAATATTTTTGAATAATAACTTTTTAACTATTTCTCCCCACTAGTACTTAATGTGAATTTTACCCGTTCTAATTATTATGAATCTGTTGTTATTTATATAATTAAGCAATACCATACACCAAACACAAATTTGTTGTTCCTTCATCAAGGCTCAAAAAAATAGGTGGCTCGTTTAGATGCCAATGTATACGTTTTTATAATAAACTTCCTAGTCACATTCAAGAACTAAGCCTAAATAAATTCAAATCTTTTATAAAGCGTAAACTATGCCAAAAAGCCTATTATACTGTAAATGACTTTATTGAGGACAAAAAGGCTTGGGATTGAGCTGCTCCAATAAGTTTAGACTGCGAATGTTGTTTTATTTTATTTTGCGATTTTACACTTCTTTTTTTTCTTAATATCTATTTACATAAACAATGACATGAACATTTACTATTTACTGTGTAAAGTATTATATTATTTTATTTATTGTGAATGTGAGGACTATGTGGGTCATTGTTTCCGTTTTAATCATGGTCTGGCGGTTTGAGTAATTTATGCGGCCTACCCAAATGTCCTTTCTTTGGTATTGTTCGTCGAATCGCTGAGCTCCCTAAGTTTGAGTTGAGCAGCATGATTACTGACAAATGCGTGCACTGACTGGACAGGTCCACTCAAATTTGTGTGGTTCTTTCCTCAAAAGACCATTTCAGACACCAATCTACATGGTCCTCAAAATGATCTGACCAAGACTATTTCTGGATTTTTATATACACATTGACATTGATAAATTTTACATATGTATACAGTGACATTAATATTTACTTTGTAAAGTATTATATTATTTTAATGACTGTGAATGTGAAGACTATGTGGGTTATTATTTATTTTTTTTTTGCCTTTTTTTTTATTTTCTCAGATAGTTTTAGTCATGGTCTGGCAGTTTGAGTAATTTATGCGACCCACCCAAATGTCCTTTCTTTGGTATTGTTCGTCGAATCGTTGAGCTCCTTAAGTTTGAGTTGAGCTGTATGATTACTGACAAATGCGTGCACTGACTGGACAGGTCCACTCAATCGGTGTGGTTCTTTCCTCAAAAGACCATTTCAGACACTAATCTACATGGTCTCCACATGATCTGACCAAGATTATGTCTGGACTTTAAAAGAGACTGTGACCTCTGAGTTTGTTTCGGCCTTTCTTCTCAGAGTAGTCAGTTAGGAAACGCCGACCTCATCTCGTTTTAAAAAATATGATTGACATGTAAAAGTGTTTGTACAAACCTACTTACAGAAATAAAATCATTTATCATTTATTTATCATTTATAATGTAACAAAACTAAACAACAAAACAAAAAGAAATTAAATTAGATGTTTATAATAATTATTTTTTGTGTGAGAATTGTTAAAGAGAATGTATGATTATTAATTTAATTATTAATAGTTAACAGTGTTAAGAGTAGTTAACATTCAAATTAATAATCAGCAACAATAGTATATTTCATTACAAGTGCGGAAAGGTTGTCATTGCAAAGAGTTCCGACAAATGTCTACCCGAGCCGAGGTGCAGCCGAAGGCGAGGGTTGACAGTCGGAACAAGTTGCAATGACGGTTTCGCACGTGTACTGAACAACTATTTTTAATACAGTTGCGAAAAAATGAAGCAATTTAATAAAATAAGGTGGTGTTAATTCAAAAAAACTAGGGTCGAAATTACTCATTTTCTGCAACAAACAACTAAAACTCGCAAAGAAAATTTCTGAAAAATGGCGCCAACCGTAGAATATAAGCAGAGATTTTTTTTCTTCACCCATTCTGGTAGGCAAAGGGCACTATGCCCATACAGCCAAGTTTTCAGTAGAATTTTTTTATTGATATGAAATGAAAATGAAATTTAATGATATGAAATGAAATGAAACCTAACCTAACTTATTCAATCAAATGATTAAATCTGATATTGAAACATATTAGTAGCTTTTTAGAAATATACGTATTTGCATGAATCATAAAAACTTCTATGAATTTTTTTAGTAAAAACTTCATGGTTGCTTTTTCATAGACATGATTTTGACAGTTGGGAAAGAGAACGCACGAGTTCGGGAAAGGTAAAAAAAAAGCACGAATATTATTATTATTATTATTATTTATTTACATCAGACACAGTGATCCATATTTATGTTAGTAGGTATACTTAAAAATTATGTTAGTAACCAAAGAATAAAATACATGTCATAATATTATTTTAGCTGAATTGAAAACTACACAAAATCAATCGGAAAATATAAATTCATAAGTTAAAAAAAAAAACATATCTAAATCACATATATTAAACATTTACATTTTTAAATTAATATCAATTACAACACATAGAAGAAAATAAATAAATAGACAATTACAAGAAATTATATATAAAACAACAATCACTTAATAAATGGTGACGAACTGGCATGCAGGTGCATCCACCTCTCCAGCATCAACGAGTCCACATCCCGAACGCTATACGTCCCTGCAATACGCCACTTTTTGAGCAACTGTATTAAAAAGTCTTATATTATATCGCCTTACATTATGTAATGTGCCTTCTCTCTTACTCACCCGTTTTGGATTGGATTGCTATAGTGTAAGCCGTCATGTTGACGGCTGTTTTTGCTATGTCATATTACATTTTCATAACGTTAAATTCATTTATAAAAAAATTTAATGATATGTGTATAAAACTGTATTTACGATAACACCACAAAAATTAATCTTGTAATTATTATGTAGGTCCTGCTGCTGCAATGTGATTATCATACGCATATAATTTTATATTATATCTGTGCGATAACATTTGTCTTTAAATACACATTACAGTGCCGAAAGCAAAACATATTTTTCTGTCAATTCTATGATGATGATGCACAAATGAGGTTTTAAAAATCATCGATATAATTTATTACGTTTACTTCATGCTCTTCCCTATTTTTAAACGTGGGTCAAGGAAAAAAAAATAATATTTTTAATTGCTATCGGGAGCGCTCCTAAAAGGTGCGCTCCGAGGAATAAAAAAGGAGCGCCTCAAAATGGTAGCGCTTCGAGGAATACCTCAAGAAGAAGACAAGAAGGCAAGGAAGGAAGGCAAGTCGCACATTGGTTATTACGAGTATCGTTCGAGCAACTAGTAGTAGCTTTACTCGATGCAGTACAAGCTCCAAGCATGAGCGCAAGTTACCGGTCGCAGCCAGAAGTTACTCGGGTGTCGGGTCTGCTCTAGTTGCTTGCGGTAGACTTCATGTTAATATACAAGTTTGTACGATTGAGTGCGATCGATCCTGTGGCTTCCGAAACTGTTTTTCCGAGGAAAATCAAATAGTGTTGTTTGTTACTGCATTCACCTTGTGCAACCGCTCGATTAATAGGAGCCATGGCTCATGGCAACTAACAATGAAGATTGCGGCGATTGGTCGCTTCAAAGTGACATTTTGAAACTCGTTGATACTCGCGCTTTATGTTTGTTTACCAACAACCATACGGTAGGAAGCTTTACGCGATAAATCACCTTTCCGAAACAAGGATGAATGTCACACATTCTTTCATTTAAATATAATTTTGTGTTTTGTCAATAAATGATAATAATCTTCAATGTCAGATCACTTGTCCAAGGGCGAAGTAGACGGAGACGTAACGCGCCAGCACTTAACTCAGGATGGATGAAATGGCGACAGGTCACAGAATCAAATGGCGGCCCACGGATGCCCCTCACGTTAAAGACAAGTCCGTGAAAAGACCTGTCTTACTTTTGGTTCGGCATGCTGGGAATGTAAAACGATTGCTTGTAGCAGTTGTGGCGGAGATGAGAATGCTGAGATGGATGTGTGGTGGAGCGACAAGACTAAATAAAGTAACAAATGAGTATATCAGGGGAAGTTTGAATTTCCTTTTCCTTCCGACAAACGTTCCTTTCTTCGCTTTCCAAGGTGATTCGAGGTCTGTTCATAAATATTTCTCTACGTTGCACACCATGGCTTGCTTCGATACGGTTAGTCAGTCAAATGATGGCCATTCTGTGCTATCTTATTGTCGCTAATGAAGCACCGGGGTGCTTGTCTACTGCCTTTAGGGAATCTTCCATGAGTTGGTGTGATCTGGAAAACTTGGAAACTTGGGTTACCTACACAAGGTAGTATTTTTCCCCTCTTCCGTTTCCCATTTATTAGGCCGCTGCCTCGAATTTTGCGGGCAGCGGGGCGGCAGCGGCGGCGGCGCGGGCGGTAGCCGATTGCTTGGAGTGCACCGCTCGTTGCCCGCTCCCGCGCCGCTGTTTTTGAAAACCGGTCCATTTAAATATACGCATAAGATCCTGCCGCTCCCGCGCCGCCGCCGCCGCCGCCCCGCTGCCCGCAAGATTCGAGGCAGAGGCCTTAAACTCTTGACTTCCGAGCTCTAGTAGCGTTTCATCCATGTTCATGCTGTTGACTTGCACCGAGGATCCGAGGATGATACCCAGATCAAAAAGGTTGTTGAGACGGAAGAGCTTATCGTAAGATTTATATTTTCACGTCTTTCGAGAGCCCAAAACATTTACTTCTTTGAGGTCTGCCCTGAATTAGGTGTCAGATCATGACGCATGGCTTTAGTCCGATTTTTCCGTCTCTCTTCAATTACTCCTGGTATTTCAACAGTGCCACGTCATGACGTCACATAATTAATACATACAGTGGTGTACAGGAAACAAATCCCATGAATATAGAAGATTTGAGACCTCCCCAATCAGCAGGCAGATCTAGATAGTAAGAGTATGCATCACAATGTAACGTTGATATACACACATCAAAAGTGTCTAGGGATCAAGCATTTTTATGCGGATTTCTTGAGATTGAGATGTGGCTTTGTAATAAATTTATGATTTTATAAATTTATATGGATCCTTTTTGGTGCATTTCATAATTTGAATCAGGAACTGTGAATCAAATTCGAGTAAAAGATGAAAATCAGCTGTCAATATTTTCCCTATAAAAACATACAACGCATTGAAGACATTATTAGTGCTACTGTTTCCCTACTACTGATTAAAACCAACGTTATTATGGAGCGGCGACGTCATTTAAGCAGGGAAGAAATGCTCAGAGCCGTGGGAATGATAGAAGCTGGTTCCCGGCAACGTACTGTGGCTTTAGCTCTGAATACAAGTCAGAGTGTTATCAGTCGACTTTGGACACGTTACCGAAGCACTGGTACCGTGGCTGAGCGCCATGGAGGACGGTATCGCTGCACCACACGGAGACAAGACCGATACATTCAAATCTTAACTCGAAGAGCTCCAACAATAACCGCCATGATGTTAGCCGTGAGGCTTCATCACTCTTCAGGGAACTTAATTAGCGACCAAACAGTCAGAAACCGCTTGCATGAAGTGAACCTTCATTCCCGAAGACCGCTACGGGTACCACCTATAGCAATGCACAATCGTAGGATTCGATATCAATGGGCTCTTGAACACAGAAATTGGGCAGAAGAACAATGGCGTTTCGTGTGCTTTTCTGATGAGTCTCGTTTTGGTATGAGACCGGATACAAGACGTATACGACACTGGAGAACCCCTGGACGCCAACAGCGATTAAAATCCTGCCAGGAAGTCCATCCTTATAGTGGTGGAACCATCATGGTATGGGCGGGTATTTGGATCGGCGGAAGAACTGAGTTGATTTGGATCAGAGGCAACCTCAACGCTCAAATTTATGCTGAGACGATTGTATCAGACGTCATCGTTCCTCTACAAGTGCAAATCGGTCCCTTATTTCAGTTAATGCATGATAATGCACGACCGCACACCGCAAGAGTTGTAAGACAGACTCTCGCCGCAGCTAACATCAATGTCCTGCCCTGGCCTGCTCAGTCGCCAGACTTGAACCCGATTGAGCATGCATGGGATATGCTACAGAGAAGAGCTCTGCCGAATATGGAGGGTATCCAGTCGCAAGAAGACCTTTTTTTGTTGTTGCAACGAACATGGGCGGCCATTCCACAGCGTGATTTGGATGAACTCATTTTGAGTATGCCAAACCGATGTTCTTGTGTTGTTAGTGTTCGCGGTAGAAACACGGATTATTAATTGTTTAAGTTACCCAATAAAATTTTAGAGAAAACTGTTATTTCAGTCTTTTTTTCGAACTTTTGTGTTAGTGGTTCAAATGTCAAAAATCCCTTTATTAGGAAAATGGCAAATTTCTTTATTAATGCAAAGGTGACTTGGTTTATCGTTACTGTGACAAACGAAAACACTTTATTTGATGAATCCTTAAAGAAAATTTTAATTAATATCAATCAGGAGAAAAGTTATTGCAAAAATATATGTTGATCCCTAGACACTTTTGATGTGTGTATGTATTAATAACGGAGCAGTCAGGGAATAGGGTACGATCGCGATGGTAGTACGTATGGATTGGTCCTGAACTATCTGATGAAAGTGTAAAAAAACCCTGTTCTAGTAAAATTTTCACGCAATCACATTCGTATTTAGAAGTATTCAACGTTATATCTGGATGGACAAAAATTTTGTCAAATGAAAAACATCTATAATTAATAAGGTGATTTCAAATTAGAATGTTGGGTTATTGTTCAAATAATCAAATCAGAGTATTCAATTTGTAAGTGGCACTACAAATTGGCATCCAACGGTACGTTTTTTGATCCATTTAATGAGATACTTTTGGAAGAGACTATTTTGTATTTCGAAATGGAGTGGCATTTTCGCTGCTATAGGTCGACCGCTTAATTGAAACGTTGCCTGAGGTAGCAGCGCGGTGCGGGAGGGCTGTGGTGACGTGATTTGAGAGCTCAGGGATTGGTCAACTTGTGACAGCTATCACCCTCCCGCACCGCGCAGCTACCTTAGGCAACGTCTCAGTTAAGCGGTCGGCCGATAGCAGCAAATATGAGACATGTTTGTTTTTATCTACTAGCGACCCGCCCCGGCTTCGCACGAGTGCAATGCTGATACTAAATACACTACTTAAAAACCTTCCTCTTCAATCACTCTATCTACAAAAAAAAACCGCATCAAAATCCGTTGCGTAGTTTTAAAGATTTAAGCATTCAAAGGGACAGAGAAAGCGACTTTGTTTTATACTATGCAGTGATACTAATATTATAAAGATGAAGAGTTTGTTTGTTTGATTGAACGCGCTAATCTCAGAAACTACTGGTTCGAATTGAAAAATTATTTTTGTGTTGGATAGTACATTTATCGAGGAAGGTTATAGGCTATATAACATCACGCTACGACCAATAGGAGCGGAGCATCAATGAAAAATGTTGTTATATGTAAATTATTCCTTTTGAGAGCTTCCGTTGAGTACCTACGCTGCGTAAACGGTTAAAGTTGATCAACAATCATGTATGACGAAATTGTTCCTCTTTAACCTTTTGACCGCCACGGTCGTGTATAGACGACAAATGAAAACGTGCTCAAAACGCCACCGTCGGCTAATGCCGACAAGAAAACACCATGTTTTAAGTATAAAATAAATAAACTAAATTCAGTTTTCTGTGTTTATGCTTAAAACATGGTGTTTTCTTGTTGGCATTAGCCGACGGTGGCGTTTTGGGCATGTTTTCATTTGTCGTCTATACACGACCGTGGCGGTCAAAGGGTTAAAAGTAATAAAAAAAAGTCTGCGACAGCCATTGAGTTATAATGTACTACGTAGTACATTATAATTCAATGGCGACAGCAATGTCTATCTTTTAAAGTCGATTCACTATAAGTACCTAACCTTTTTTATGGTAATCAAATTTGTTCTCAAATAGTGAATTATTTGCGAAGGTGTTTTTTTTGTTCTCAAATAGTGCATTAACATGGATATGCCTCTGAAATCCCGGGATTTTGAAATAAAAGTGGATCCATTTAAATATAACGGTCCAATTAAGCACTGACAAAAGAAACTACTTAAATAGTCGTTTTTTTTTAATTTCGAGAATTCCCGGGATTATCGGAAATACTTGGCATATCTATGTTATGTCCACATGTAGCAAATAACAAAAGTACCTCTACCTACTCCTATAAAAACTACTTAAACAATGTTTTTTTAATTCCAAGAATTCCTGGGAATCCGGGAAATATTTGGCATATCCATGTTATGTCCGCATGTCGCAAGTAGCAAAAACAGCTCTACCTACTCCGACCACACTTTACCGATTCAGATATTTTTGCATTTTCTCCTACAAAATTTAAAAAAATGCTATAGCTTTGCATACCGACAACCTTTCATAACTTGCTTTTCTTTTTTCTTTTAATTCACAAATTAATATGTGACCGTCCGTCCTTTCCTCTTTTAGATATTTATTAATTGTATCCGTGGACAATAGTGTGGGTTATACGTTTATTAAATAAATCAATTAGCTCCGATATACAAATTGTAACGTGTAACTGTTATTTGTCCCTAAATAAATAAAATTAAATAAAATATAAACATGATATTAATAATAAATACGTTGAACAAACCTCCATTAATAAATAAAGACTTCAAAAAAAAAATACGATATTTGTCACAAGTATTTAATTTTTAACAAAATTGCCCTTGACATCATTTGATTTCAATGAATATCTCAGGAGATATATTATCATAGTTTTAAAATAATACTAATAGCCTCCCCGACCGATTTCGGTCACGGTGGCCAATCTCAACGGAGATTAGCCAGGTACGCAGGAGATATTGTAGTGCACAAGTGTGCGCGCAGACACAGGTGCACTCCCTCTTCCCTCACTCTCATAGTCCGATGGGACGGCAATCGACACGACCGGAGAGAGATCAAGCGTAGGACCAACGGCTTAACGTGCATTCCGAGGCATGGGGTATCACAGCACCAACTTCCAAACTCCGGGCTGTTACTAAGAAATATCCCAATGGAAAAACTCAATAACACTTTACCCGACCCGGGAATCGACCCCAGGACCCCACGCTCAGCAGTGGCTTTTGCGACCACGAGACCAACGGGGCAGTTGAAAAATAATACTAATAATAAAGCTGAAGAGTTTGTTTGTTAGAAATCTCTGGAAGTATTATATCTCTGGTCGGATTTATATATATTTTTTTATTTGTAAGCCCAATTCTTGGGGAAGGCTTTAGATAGGCTATTAAACATCACATTAGGACCCTTACGAGTTGAGCAAAAAGAAAAAAAGTCAGAAGTTTTCGCTAAACGAAAACGAAGTAATAGCGCAGGCAGGCGATGCGATGTGACGAGGTGGGTCGGTGGAACAAAAAATTTCACGCGGACGAAGTCGCGGGCAAAAGCTAGTCGAGGATATAGCTACAATATAGAAGGAAATCCCGTTACAATTCCTGGTCCAGTAGCCGCCCAAATCATATAACCACCAATATACAACATACATTGGATGACTTTTAAACAAATGTATTATTGTATTGTTACACAATTAAATCAATTGTCACTAGTGCGATAGTGAATATTGGAATTACGAATGTGTCATAACGAGCTGACCGAATGTTTATATTTGTGTGAGCCAGGGTTGGCGGCCCAACTCTCCGTCCGATCAGGACCAGGCCCGTGCCGGACGGCGCGTACGTGTTCCACGCGCGCCTCAAAGAGATGTCAGCATTAGGAAGGGGCCCGAAAGGGCCGAAGCCTGCCGGGGCAGCGGGATTGTCCGAAAGGGTTACCGCTACCCCGGAACACAAAGGGCTAAGGAAGGAACACGGGTGGGTTTTAGTCAGTAAGTCTGACACTCCCTTCTGCTCCACCCAGAGCGGGAGGGGTCATTGGATGATTTCCCATCCACAAAAAAAAAAAAAAAAAAAAAAAAGGGTTGGCGGCCCTGGTGTGCTGTGCACATGCGAGAGCGGTGCACGGTGTAAGAGCGCGCACTCGTACGACGCCTGCGCTGCGACAATATACAGGGTTATTTGTAAAACACCAGCAACCTCTAAGAAGTCATGTACTCATCATTATGAACAACTTTTACTATGGGACCAAACCTGAAATCGCGAAATAAAAATCAGCTGTCCCCTACATTTATCTTCGTCTATCTCATCAAAATGCAGGGAACAGCAGATTTTTTTTTCGACGAATGTATGTTCGACCCATAGGCATAAGATCGACCCATAGATACAAGATCGACCCTTGCATGGGATATGGTTTTCACCTTGCCATACCAAAGCATGATCAATGCTCTAGGGCTCGGTTTCTATTATATTATGATCTCATACACAAATATTGTTGAAGTGTGCGCCGGTTCGGCGAATAATGAAAAAATGCTTGTTTTAGATGAGAAGAATTTACCCTGCACTTGGTTTTGTACCGACAGGCAATTAGTTGATTTGGTGATGGCCAAGGTCGCCTTGCTACATCAATGACCATTGTCATTTAATGTACTTGCTACATCAATGACCATTGTTTGTAATGTACACACACCGAGAGAAGAGGGTTGCGTCATAGCGACGAAACGTTGCGCTAGTCACTGGCATTGCGGACTAAAATATAAACATTATTACAACATCCATCAAGTTACATGTGATTTTTTGCTGTAGGTACTCATCTCAGTTCACTTAAAATCACTCAGTTACTGCGTACCTAAGGCGCCACAGCACTTGGCTCTCGCTCAGTGCTTCAAGATACAATCTCGATGGTATATTCGCAGTTGAACCATTGTAGTGAAATGCGTTTTGCGAAATTAGTTTAAACTGTTTCAGAAGTGGTGTCGGCGTGGGGTGGCGCAGGGTGGCGCGGGGAAGCGGCAGTGCGGAAGCACTAATGTCAAGGGCGCGCCGCACACCGCCGCAGACCCGCGGCTGGCGACGGCGCAAGTGACATCACTTAAGTTGTGGGCTTTATTATCGCATTACGCATAGCAAAAAGTACATTTACTGCTCAGACACTCACTGGTGCGCCAAACGTGCACCTTCTGAGATATAGACTGACATGTATCTTTTTACCGAATAGAACCCTGCCTCTTGAATCTGGTCCTGTTTCAAGTTGTGGTCTTTACTAGCAACAAATTTACATTTGTGTCGAACAGTGGTTTTAACAATAAATATAACACAAAATTAAGTAATCATCGTAAAGCCAGAAAAGAGAAAAAAAAATTTGATTCCACATTGATCACAACATTACGAGGGCGACACTGAAAGTTTTTAGAACTGGCCACTTGTAAACGATATAATAAAAAAAATCAGTTCAAATTTTGAAAATGGAACTCTTTGCCAATATTATTGTGTATTTATTTTATTCATTTTTCAACCTGTTAGGGTTAATGGAGGAACACCAAAGGAAAGACCGTTCTAAGGATTTTAATGATACGTTTATTATCCTTTTATTTATATGTATATTGGAAGGTGTGTTTTCTAATATTACGTGAGACGTGTGATCCCACACAAGGCTAATAGAGTAGTACAGTCACTATGCGAAACTAAGGATTTCAGTCAAGTGCTAAGGGCGGATACTTAAATAATATTTATGAGTTAGAACGAGAAAGACGATAGTGTTGAAGTAGGATAGATTTGTTTTTGCTATACTCCAACACGATTTGTTTACGATTTGGCGGCAAATTCAAAATTGTCTGCGTCACGTCAGCAGGAATTTAACGCGAGAAAATTTTCGTACATGATTTTTTATGACTTTCGACATTGAGCTATATAACTAGAGAAGCAAACCTCAATAAAATGTGTCAAAAAAGTGTAGCCACTTTATAAACGCGACGACGTAGCTTTGAAACCACTAAACATTTAAAAGTAAACATATATCTGTCTCACTTACACGCGTCGTAAGAATACTACCGTCGCTTAGATTAGACAAAGACCACAATATAAACATGCAATGACGGGATGGGGTTGCCTACCCATGCGAAATTTTAAAATATTTGAATTATGTATTTCATGATGGATGTGTAATAGAAGTTTATAAATAATGAAAATAACTAAGACATTTTCTTTTTGAATATTTTTTCTTTATTATTAATGAAATTGAATGATTTAGTAGGTAGCCAGTCAGTCTCTTTTCTCAGCAATCGGATTATTTCCACCCATTTTTCACGGCGTGCTGCATCTTTAGGCACCCTGCTACGTTGTTATTAATAAAAATATTTAAAATCACTTATTCCATAAATTAAAAACTCCCACTAATGTGGGAAACTAAAACTAAGTTTTTAGTGGTAACACTGAACCCAATTTACAAAATTCTACATTTTATTGCGTTTTTACGTTGATATAAACACAGAGACAATTAATTTACGTGTGGAAAGTAATTCCGGTTAATTTATTATGTTTTTGTGATCTTGAATCGCACTCTTTCGCGATATTTTTTGTCGCATGTCACTCGGTTGACTTCGGTTGGCGTCACACAGAGCACTGAACTGACGTTAGCTACGCTGATGGCTGTAGCCATCAGCCTAGTGGCAACGCCTTGGTGCGGTAATTGCTAATCTAGTGTAACATATATATCAATGACTTTCGATGTCATTTAGGTCAGCAAGAAAATTATGATACACTTCGATTGGCCTTTCACGATGAAACCCCATCTCGTGCCACTGTTCACAACTAGTTTAATGAGTTTAAACGTGGTCGCACTAATCTCACCGATGATCTGCGTATGGGACGGCCGTTTACGGCGACGACTGGAGGTAACATCAGTGTTGTGCGGCGTATGATAGAGTTTGACAAAACAGTGACTTATCAGCAGATTCGGACAAGCTTAGGCATCGGTATGAGTCAAGTTCACAAAATCCTCCATGAAGATTTAGCGGTCAGGAAGCTTTTTGCCCGGTGGATAGCTCATAATTTCACAGAGGCCCAAAAGCTCCGTCGTGTTGATTGGTGTCGTGAAATGGTTCAAAAATTTAACGGAGGTGACTCAAATGCTGTGTTCGACATACTTACGGGTGACGAAAGCTGGATTTATTGTTATGAACCTGAAACTATGAGACAGTCTGCTGTCTAGGTGTTTCCTTCCGAGGAGTTACCAACTAAAGTGAAGAGAGGTCGCAGCGTGGGAAAAAAAATGGTGGCCTCGTTCTTCAGAAGGACAGGTCATTACGCAACAACTGTTTTAGAGGATCGAAAAACAGTTACTGCAGAGTGGTACACTAACAATTGTTTGCCACTTGTCTTGGAAAAAGTTCGGGAAAAACGACCTCGCAGTAGGACCCTCCTTCACCACGACAACGGCAACGCATCGTCGCACACCGCCAAGCAAACAGTCGACTACTTGGTGACGTCAGACGTGGAATTACTGGGTCACCCGCCCTATAGCCCCGACCTCGTACCTTGCGATTTTTATATATTTCCGAAAATAAAAGAAAAACTTCGAGGAAAAGTTTTATGGGCGCCGAGAAAGCAGTGGCTGCGTTTCAAAATGCCGTCGAAGTGACCCCTATGGACGAGTGGGCAAAGTGCTTTTCTCTGTGGTTCCAGCGGATGCAGCGATGTATTGATGTAAATGGACACTATTTTGAAAAGATATAATAAAACTAATAACTTGCTAGTTTGTTCAGTTTTTGATTTTCTAAGAACTTTCAGTGTCACCCTAGTATTAGTCTTAATATTAATTACAATAATTTAAAATTCAAAATTAATATACATAAATTAATATCAAGGAAAGGAATGTCAATAAAATTGGCTTATTCCACAAATCCACCCTAAAAATCCGGCTTATTCCACAAATCCACCCTAAAAATCCCCCCTAAGGGGGATAAGTGGAATCTATAAAAAAAAGTCTGGAATTCCCCCCTGATAATCCCCCTTAGGGGGGAAAACTGGAATCTAAAAAAACAACGTCCAAAAATCCCCCCTAAGTTCCCTTAAGATTTAAACAAATGTGATTTATTATTAAAAAAAATGATTTGGAAGAAAGGACGTGCATTAAATTTGACAAAATCTAAGGTCCAGAAAAGACAAGTGGCGCTATCCACTGTTCTTACCAGAAGATCAAATTACAAATGGATGGTTTTATGTAGTCAGCCAGACCCCAGACGATGATAATAGCAGAAAATTTCGCCAATATAATTATGTTACAGCAATGGCTAAAGAAGGAGAACTTCATCAAAATCTGGTGCGTTTTGGCGAACGTCACAGGACTACCAAACTCTTAGAAGCCTGGCATAAAAAAAAAATAATGGAATTGTACTGAAAAAAAAAACCCCAACCTATCACCGCTTTTGAATGCTCTGTTTGAAGATGCATCAGTTAATGAAGTTCGTGCCAACAAAGTGTCGAAAAATGTTCACGTGACGAATACGACGAAAGGAAGTATCGAGATAAATGATTTTATTCAAGAGACACAAATGGAATTAATTAGCGGGAGCATAAAAATTGGACATTTTCTAGAAAAGTTAAAATAATTTGCATTTTATTATTTTAAGATAATCCTCGTTGATTTAGGTGATTTATATTTTCTAGCTATCTACTTGAATTGTTAGTATTTTTGATTGTTATTAGCATTACTTATATAGTTTTCTTATTGTTGTAAGTTTGTGATTGTTTTACTCCCAGTGCATTACATATATGATTTATTTTTACTTTGAATTGTTAGTATTTTTGGTTGTTATTAGTGTTACTTACCTACATAGTTTTTTTATTGTTGTACGTATTTTTTTAAAGTTTTTTTTTTTAAGTATTCGTAAACTGTCTAATTACTAGCCAACCGTGTTGTCTACAAGTGATTGTTTTATATTATACTAGCTTCTGCCCGCGACTTCGTCCGCGTAAATTTTTTTTGTTTCCCCGACCCACCCCGACCCACCCCGTCGCAACATGTCGCCGGCCTGCGCTATTACTTCGTTTTCGCTTGGCGAAAACTTCAGACTTTTTTTCTTTTTGCTCAACTCCTAAGGGTCCTAGCGTCAAGTTTAATAGAATATAGCCTTCCTCAAGAACTGGGCTATCAAACGCAAAAATATTTTTATATATGCGACCAATACTTCCAGAGATTTAGAGCTTTCAAACCGTGTTTCAAACAAACAAACTCTTCAGCTTTATTATTAGTATTATTTTAAAACTATGATATCTCCTAAGATATTCATTGAAATCAAATGATGTCACAGGCAATTTTGTTCAAAATTAAATACATGTGATGAATAACGTATTTATTTGGACAAGGATTAATACCATGTTTATAAAAACACCTTCGCAAATAATGCATTATTTTAGAACAAATTTGGTTAGCATAAAAGAGGTTATAGTGAGCTAACCTTAAAAGATAGACATATGCTGTCGCGGACTTTTTTTTTAAGCTTTTAAAGGGGAACAATTCTGTCATATATGATTTTTGCGAAACTTTAACCGTTTACGCAGCGCACGCAGCGGAAGCTCTCAATAGGAAAAAAATCCCCCGATTTTGAAACATTCTTCATTGGTGCTCCGCTCCTATTGGTTTCAGCGTAATGATATACAGCCTATAGCCTTCCTCGATAAATGCGCTATCTGACACTGAAAGAGTTTTTTAAATCGGACCAGTAGTTCCTGAGATTAGCGCGTTCAAACAAACAAACAAACAAACAAACAAACTCTTCAGCTTTATAATATTAGTATAGACTAGCTGACCCCGCAAACGTCGTTTTGCAAAAAAAAAATAGATACTAGGTGATTCTCAGACCTACCCGATATGCACACAAAATTTCGTACAAATCGGTCCAGCCGTTTCGGAGTATGGTAACTAACACTGTGACACGAGAATTTTATACATTAGATTTTCTCTTTATCCTTGTACTTCATTTTTACTTTCTGCAAATTGCCGAAAAACTTGATAATTGTTTTATATTTAAGTAAGTGATGCAATTAAAGGAAACTTTCAGAGGGATATGCTAAATAATTTAGTATTTCTAGCTAGGTACTTTGTTTAATGTGTTTTAATTATTATTTCAACTAAAATCAACTGATTTCCCTCATCGCTGTTTGTTTGTGATTGTTTTTACTCTTTATCCGATTTTATTATACTAAACAAAATTCTGTGCAAAAAAAAGACTGATTATATTTATATTGTCGAATCACTATTTTTTTTATTTACTTTAAGAGTTTAGAATTTCAAACTAGAATTAAGGGGGAAAAGTGGAATAATCAAAAATGAAAAGGGGGATTTCTGGATTTTTTTTATATTAGGGTTCAGTTTTCCCCCCTGACGGAGATTGTCTCAGGGGAAATAGTGGAATAACTCAAAATGAAAAGGGGACTTTCTGGACTTTTTTTACATTAGGGTCCAGATTTCCCCCTGAGGGGGATTCTCTCAGGGGGGAATAGTGGAATAAGCCATAAAATTCATTGAGATGTAATGTCATGATAGAATGTTGAATATATCATTTAACGTCATTAAAATATATTTAAGGTCAGTTAGTGTAAGAGGAACACAGGTGAAAGAGGAACATAAGATCGTAACTCATAAACTATAGGGTTTAACTCTATGGTACATCAGTCGATAAAACAGTACAGTGAAAAAATTCAAACGGTTGCTAACAGATGTCGCTAGGATGTCCCGCAGCCGAAAAAAATAAACAAAAAAATTGGCAGTTGAAAAATCTAAGAACACGAGTTGGCTGCATGACTTTTATTCCCGCTAAAATTGTGAAAATTGTAGTGTTAGAGATAATTTCAATGAAAAAATACTAAGACATGACGGTAAGCTTTATTTTCTGTTTGATATTTTAGACCATAACCCACAAATAATATAAGTTTCATTGAATTCAAAATCTTAGGCTCAAAAAGCTTTGTTAGGTTAAGAGAAACAGTATTTACAGGAAAAGAGAAACAGTATGTTCCTCTTCGACGATATCAGGGGTGATGAACATTATGAAGTATTGATAGTTTTTAATAACGTAATGACAAAATTACCCCTATTGTGTTTTATTTTTATTTGACTCGTAAGAAAATATCGGATGAACTCAGAGGTACTAACAGTGGACATTTTAGTATTTCTTTGATGTGCGAAAAGGCACTGATTTGAGTCAGAACTTTAGAATACCAACTAGCTATTGTGTAATGTAAGTAGTATTTCTGTTTTTTTTCCAGGAAAACTATGAAACATGGCGAAACTCTCTATAACAAAATCGAATAGAGACACTGCCATTACGCAAGAACAATTAAAAGATGCTGTAATATTGAAGTTTATTAACGACGACGTTTGTTTAGTTTTTTGTTTGCGTTTTTTATAGGAGATTGTTTTATTTTATAATGTAACTTTATGACAGGTACGTGTCCTTATGAGATCAATCTATTGCACATGTACGTACTTTAGTATCAGTCTTAATTATTATAAAATAAAACAGTGTCCTATAAAAAACGCAAACAAAAAAACTAAACAAACGTCGTCGTTAATAAACTTCAATATTACAGCATCATTTAATTGTTCTTGCGTATAGGCAGTGCCTCTTTTAGATTTTCAAGAGGTTTTCGCCATGTTTTAGATTAAACTAATAATTAAGTCTTAATTGTGATGTTGTTTGTTAAAAGTTTTTTGATGTCTGCAGTGGATAAAAGTTAATAAAAAAGTTTTAGTAAGAATAAAACTATAATTTGAAATACAAACGATTACTTTTTTATAGTTTGTCACCCCTGAATGCCCCTGATCTGAACCTATATGTTTCTCTTACCCCGAATTTGATATTTGTATTTTTTCTTTGAAACTGTACCTTATTTTAATTATATTATGATTGAATTTGATTGAATTAGTGTTACTTAAAAAGTAGCAACAGGTATATCTAAATAAACATGACATTCTTAGGAGATACGACGAGTGTTCCTTTTATCCCTAATGAGGGCGAAGAGAAACGTTTGCACAACCCAAACGATTTTGGCCGATACTGGCGTAAGTATTCAATTTAGCGTTGATTCTTAAAACATGGGAAGCTGATAAACAAAGGCAAGTTTAGTGTATCTCAAAATTATCATAAAACATTATCTGTTCCTCCTAGAGCTCAAAACATTTGGCTCAAAATAAAGTATGTTCCTCTTACCCTAACTGACCTTAATCACATATTAGTTCGAACTACTATTATGTTTTAGAAACTCTTCTGTGCTGTAATAACATTTCTTCAATAACAATGACTTTAATTTTGTCTTGAATTCGTTTGGATAGTTTTTAAATTGTACAGGCAATTTATTGTACACTAGCGACCCGCCCCGGCTTCGCACAGGTGCAATGCTGATACTAAGTATAGGTACTTCAAGAATGTCAGCACGCGCCGCCGCGGCCGGTACAGCAGCAACTGCTATCTTCGAAAATATTCATTTAAATTACATGCTGTAAAGGGCCATATTTATCTATATTAAATGCACAATGTATTCAAGGTACTTAATTGGATAAGGATTAATGCTGTATTGCTTAAAATCGCTTCGTAAATAAGCCATTATTTCTCGTAAAAAGTAAAGGATAAAAAATGATTATTGTGGGTTATCCCTAAGAGATAGACATATACCATCGCGGACTTTTTTGTAGAACTTTTTAAGGTGTACAATACTGTAGTACATTATTTTGACCTATCTCGTAGGGTTCAGCCAGCGTTTGAAAAGTAAGCGCAAAAAATGTGTTTATTTACGACATCACATTAGAAACCTCTAAAATTATCAAATTTTCTCTACTATACATGCATACATGTATTATATACAATGTGTTAATTATTTAACCCGAAACCTCGTACACCCCAACCGATTTTTATATGAATAAATTGATATGACGTATAATTATTTATTTTCATAAATTATAGTTTAATTAGTTTTATTATTATTTTAGTTTAATTGTAGTTATTATTTATTTATTGTCACGCTACTTCTTACAGACTCGTAGCTCTATCGCCGCGCCGCTGTCAAACGTTCGTCGACACGGGAGCACTATCGTTTGAGGTTAACCCTTTGACCGCCACGGTCGTGTATAGACGACAAATGAAAACGTGCCCAAAACGCCACAGTCGGCTAATGCCGACAAGAAAACACCATGTTTTAAGTACAAAATAAATAAACTAAATTCAGTTTTCTATGTTTATACTTAAAATATGGTGTTTTCTTGTTGGCATTAGGCGACGGTGGCGTTTTGGGCACGTTTTCATTTGTCGTCTATACACGACCGTGGCGGTCAAAAGGTTAATCCCCACCTTCTGTTATTAAATAATGCGTATGTTTTGCTTTGGAATAGAAAAGTGACTAAATTTTTTCCATCACACTTTTTCCAGGCTTAGGACTGGCTGCATGTAAGCCTACCACGCTTAAAAATAAGCGAAGGCTACTTGAGAAAAAAATTAAAAAAAAACTTGGCCTATTTAAAAGATTTGAATCACCATATTTACAATAATTATTTCAAATAAATCAACCTACCTTCCTACCTATTTACAACAATAATACAGTTAAGCACTTACTGAAAGTTCGTTCATTGTTTGTCACAGCAACGCCTCAAAATTTCCGAAACTATTTTATTTCTTAGATCGCTAATGTTTGTTGCTCCATTCCCATCGTCATAAACTAGAGCTTTTACACGGCCCCACAAAAAAAAGTCTAATGGAGTTAGGTCCGGTGACCTAGCAGGCCACTGAACAGGCCCACCGCGACCGATCCATCGCTGCCCATACTGCTCACCTAAATATCTCTTTACATTCCACTGGAATAGAGCTGGAGCGCCGTCGTGCTGATGAAACATCCTACTGACGGTGTTTAAAGGTATGTCATCGTCTTCGAGCCACTGCAGTAACATCGCACCATTTCACAATATTGTACATTTGTGAAGCGAAACGCCATTTTGCCGCCGGGGTTGCCGTAGATAGCACGCGCTCGTCCTACCCCGTGTTGACACGTGGCTAGTGATGTGCCGCTGGAAATATTGAAAATTTACGGGAACTTTCCCATTGTAAATTTACGCAATATTCCCAATATTCCCGTAAGTATTCCCAAAGTTTCCAAATATGTATTTAATACATTTTTCGTATATACTGTATAATTACACATGTGCAACTAACATTACGCGATATTTATACTCCTATTACCACAGCTAAACATGTTGCATGTTTGTACCTGCACGAGCTTGCGCCACGGCATAGCGATCGCCCCCACCCCTTGTAAAACAAACTTCAGTTAGTATACAAAGTTTCATGATCTAATTTAAAGTATTTTTTGAATACCAGCGGTTTATTGTTCGGTTTGGAGGTAACTTTGGATTTTTTTTCTATTGAGAAAATTTTATGGAATCGTGTTTTCGTCAAACATAAGACCTAACATTAATCCTCAACTTTACCATATATTTATTTCAAAATTAATGTTGCAGTATTTTCGACATAACGGAGGATCATGCTAAGCCATTTGAGGTAGTATTGGCCCTTAAGGTGCCACTTTTCGATATTTTTTCTATACAAATTTCGGGAGAATATTACTTCACTGTTTGACATTGTGCATCCAAAGTTAAACATGATATCGTTTTGACTTATTAATAATTGTGTCTGTACGGAAACAGAATAGTAAAATAAAAAGCCATTAAAAAGTTATGAGCCAACAAAGATTCGTTTTTCTTGCTATTTTTAACGTAACTTTGGGTGTCAAAAAGTAATAAAAGAACTGTAAAATCTTCAAAACCAAGTCAGTACCGACAGGGCACGCCGCGATAGCGGCGGTAAGACCCCTCTTTGAGGAGTGGCTAGAGAGGCGCCACGGCGCCCTCACCTACCGCCTGACGCAGGTCCTCACCGGACACGGGTGTTTCGGGAGGTTCCTGCACACCATCGGGCGGGAGGAAACGCCCGGGTGTCACCACTGCGAAGGTCGCCCAGAGGACACGGTGGAGCATACGGTGGCGGTATGCCCCAATTGGGCGGAGCACCGCCGTGTTCTCGCAGAGGCGATCGACGGCGGCGGCGACCTCTCGCGCCCGGCCCTGGTTCAAGCCATGGTCCGGGGCGAGAGGGAGTGGGAGGCAGTCACCTCCTTCTGCGAAGCAGTCATGCTAGCGAAGGAGGTGGCGGGACGGCTGAGGGAGAGGGCCTCACGTCCCAGCCGCCGCGGGAGACGCCACGGGCGTCGGGAGCCGCGAGACGACTCCCGGCCACCGTAGGCGCGGGCCTGCGGGCGGAGAGTAATGGGTAACTCTCCGTCCGATCAGGACCAGGCCCGTGCCGAACGGCGCGTACGTGTTCCACGCGCGCCTCAAAGAGATGTCAGCATAAAAGAAGGGGCCCGAAAGGGCCGAAGCCTGCCGGGGCAGCGGGATTGTCCGAAAGGGTTACCGCTATCCCGGAACACAAAGGGCTAAGGAAGGAACACGGGTGGGTTTTAGTCAGTAAGGGTCTGACACTCCCTTCTGCTCCACCCAGAGCGGGAGGGGTCATTGGATGATTTCCCATCCACAAAAAAAAAAAAAAGTCAGTACCGACAAAGCTCAGCTATCGAACTTTATTTGTAATTGATTTATGCAGTGGGTTTTTCATAAAACTCGATTTTCCGAAGCACTTTTCAAATCTTTTTACGCGTCTATCAGAACGGCACGGTGTTTCTGTGCGTGAAAACTAGACGTTGTTCGTGTAGACTAGCGTCTAACTGCTCATCACTGATATTAGCGCTGTCGGACACGAAGCCAGGCGAGACAGCGTGCTTTTTGACCATGACCACCAGCGAGTTCGAGCTCGCGACTAGTTTACTCTTAAGTCATAAAATGGAAACGTAGCAAACGCTTTTTTGTTAGAAACAAGCCCTGTCGTGATGAAAAGGGAGGACAGTTTATTTGAAACATCAGTAGTTTAACTAAAAAAATGGTCCGAATACTTATTTCTCTAAATATAAGTAGTATAAAGATCGTAAGCAATAATTTTAGTAATAGGGAAGGTGGAGAGGGTGTTAAATTTATTTGAGGAAAGTACGAAACTCATGCGGACAAAGTCGCGGGCAAAAGCTAGTACGAGTATATTTAGTCTTTAGAGACAGATACTTGTTAATTTCAAACAAATATAAAAGTGTGTTGATTCCGTGGTTTATTAAAATTGTTAACTTTATTAAAAAGTTTACAACTCTCAGAATCTGATTGTAAAATTGTGTTAATAAACCAATGTGATTAAAAATGTTTTAATAAAACATAATTTCTGATGCTTTGTGATTTTTTTACTACGGGAATATTTACGGGAAAATTGTAAATTTACAGGGAATATTCCCGTAAATATTGGAAACTTTGGAAATTTTCAACTTATATGTATAATCAACTATCGACGTAACCACGATAGTACGCAAATTTACCTAATTAATTGGCTAGCATATAATAAAAAAACACTAAAGTACATTATCATCAATATTCCCCTAAATTTCCAGTTTTGGGAATATTGCCGGGCACGTTTACGGGAATATTCCCAAAGTTTCCAAAATTCCCGGGAACGGCACATCACTACACGTGGCGCACGCGCCGCTGCGCTAACGAGACTGCGGTGAGTAGCCGGGGTGGCGCGGGCGCCGCGCCAGCGCGTCTCCCTGCCAGCTCTAGCACCCCTCTCCTCACCCTCGCCCGCGCTGTTTGTTTACCCCTTTGACCGCCACGGTCGTGTATAGACGACAAATGAAAACGTGCCCAACACGCCAATACCGACAAGACAACACCATGTTTTAAGTATAAACACAGAAAAATGAATTTAGTTTATTTATTTTGTACTTAAAACCTGTGTTTTCTTGTCGGCATTAGCCGACGGTGGCGTTTTAGGCACGTTTTCATTTGTCGTCTATACACTACCGTGGCGGTCAAAGGGTTACATAGCGTTGGACAGTAGTGTACAGCGTCGTTAAAAATATTACACACGGCATGACTTATAAATAATTTTTTCGAAAAAAAATAACCCATATTAAAAATTATTGTATTCGATTTTGCTGCCGATTTTAAACAAACTAGTTTCAGCTTTTTGGTTTATTAATTAACACGTTGTATATGAACCTTCCTCTTGAATCACTCTATCTATTAAAAAAAACCGCATCAAAATCCGTTGCGTAGTTTTAAAGATCTAAGCGTACATAGGGACAGAGAAAGCGACTTTGTTTTATACTATGTAGTGATATTTACTGATCGCACTCTTGAGGCATGTTTGGCAGTCGTTCTATGTAAAAGGCATGTGTCTGTGTGATATGGGTTTAATAATTGCCTGTAATAAATGATATTTAATTTAATTTAATTTAACGACATTAAGCTTAGGCTGTATGAAATTAGGTAGATAGGCGGATAGGTGTATGGGATTAGCTTAGGTAGGTTGGGTTTTTATTCTGATATGTCTCTGTTCTTCTGTCTCAAACTTTATGGATATCTATACTTATAAGAAATCTGTAGAGAGGTCAATTCTGTACATGAAATATATTTCCAAAATAACTATCAGCGGGTGATTAGTGATCGTTACTGACGCCAAAAATGCAATCAGTAAAATTTTTGTCTGTCTGTCTGTCTGTATGTTCGTTATAGAAACAAAAACCACTCGACGGATTTCAACGAAACTTGGTACAATTGTTCTTCATACTCCTGGGCAGGTTATAGTATACTTTTCATCACGCTACGATCAATAGGAGCAGAGCAGTGAAGGGAAATGTTGGGAAAACAGGATTTCTTTTTAGGTGAAGTAGTAATAGGTTAGTAGTAGTTAGTTAGTAGTAGGTAAGTTTTGGTTAATTTATGTTCAGTTTTTTTTAATATTAAGTAGGTAAAAGCGTAGGTACTTTTATTAATTATAGGTATAGGTATTATTAATTATAGTAGTTATAGGTATTTAGTTTTAAGTGAAGTAGGTTTTATTATATATTATTTTATATATTAGACGTAGTTATACATTTTTAGTTATTCAAGCCCCAAGCGGACGCCGGCGTCCGCCCGCTATTGTCTTGAAAAACGCGTTGAATGAGAAATACGCGTTCTCAAGAATCGGCAGAAGAAAGAGCACATCGATTAAACTCTATGAGAGTTAGTGCCTCAATTTCCGGAAGTCATTATTCCACGCGGACGAAGTCGCTGGCGAAAGCTAGTTTTTATTAAAAATGACTAAGCAGGACCAGAATATAGAGGCATGCTACTGTGACAATGTGCAGTTTCTTAAAATGATCTCTACAAGACTCTGTTTAATGCGAAGCATAGTTCTCAAGGCTCTTTTCTGTATAACGAAAGCAGCATTAAGACTATGCCGACAGCACAGTGGCGCCCTCATCGTTTGTTTGGTTATTTCATACAATTTAGAATGAAAATGCAGAAAATAAGCACGTCAAGTTGTGCTTCACAAGATTATACGTTAATATTTATAGATACGGTAGTTTTAAATTGTTTAGTTTCATTATAATCCTTAAAACGGATAAAAGTGTCCACTATATTCCGTTTTAAGGATTATAATAAAACTAAACAATATAAAACTACCGCTAAATTGTATGAAATAACCAAACAAACAATGAGGGCGCCACTGTGCGGTCGGCACAGTCTTAACAAGTGCATCATGTAGAAAATTTTAAAAATGAAAAATTTCGTCCAGTGACAAAACTATTGGATGTATTTGAATTTTTGTATGCAAACTGGGAAGTTTAATTGTTGTGTTGTCATCTCCATTTTGTATGTAATTATTGTGTTCTGCACAAATGGTGTAAGATGTCTTCGAATTTGTTGCAGAACCACTTCAAAAGGCCTGCTTCCGGCCTTTTTTCCGGGTACCGGACCATACACCAGGCTTGCGTGCTTTTGAGTTGCTTTTAGGTATAAGCCGCATAGGTATAAAGTTCGTTTTGCTCCGCTACACAGATCATGTGCCAGTCGTGTCACCTGCGATTCTGTCGAGGCGTGCTACGTTTTCAGGTAGCGGCTCGACAGGAATTCAGGATCGACTTGTTATTTAAACCATCTGCTATCATCAACTATTATAGTTAGTGTAGTACATTCGCGGGTAATATTTTAATATTAGTTGATCTTTAACCAGGATTGTTTCTAGCGGGATAACTATGTTCATCTTTATATTATGATCATATTCTTTGAAAGTTTACGTAATTTAGTGGTCACGAATCTAAAACTGATTGCAATCGACACCCTAGTTCGGAAACCAAATGCGTAACAAAGATTTACCATCCAATGTACCTTACGTTTTCTCGTTATCTCTTTTCATTTCAAAATTATAGTTTTTTAGACAGCAGTGGTGGCCCAGTGGTACCGGCCGCGACTTACGGGTGTAGGTTCGAACCCAGACAGGCGCTTTACATTGTACAAATTATTTAATCACCACTGCTCTCAAAACAGTGAAGGATAACATCGTGAGGAAACCGGCATGACCTAGAGTCAAAAATTCGAATACATGTGACGTCTACCAACCCGCACTGGGCCCGCGTGGTGGAGTACGGCCCAGTGCCGCTCACAGAGCGGAGGCGTGTGTCCCAGCAGTGGGCACATTATAGGCTGATGATGCCATGCTTATAGTTTTTTTGATGCGATTGCTTTTTATATATTAATAAATTATTATACGTGTCAAAGTAGTGAATTTTAATTTTTTATTTGGCTACAGAACGTATGCACTGGCGGTGCGCTGATTGATTAACTGCTACATTCGAGCCATTTTCTAAGCAACTATTGTTATTCTAACTGACAAGCCAAGAACCCATTACCAATCGGTACTCAAGTGTTCAAACGTCCTAAACAGAATGGATCTTCTTTTGCAAAAAACCTGATATTAGCTCGTATTATTACGAAAATCTTTCTTAAGAGTAAACTAGTCGCGAGCTCGAACTCGCTGGTGGTCATGGCCAAAACAAAAAGCACGCAATCTCGCCTGGCTTCGTGTCGGACAGTGCTAGTATCAGTGATGAGTAGTTAGACGCTAGTCTACACGAACAACGTCTAGTTCTCACGCACAGAAACACCGTTCCGAACTCATAGGCGCGTAAAAAAATTAAAAGTGTTTCCGAAAATCGAGTTTTATGAAAAAACCACTGCATATATCAATTACAATTAAAGTTTATTGATCTTTTTGATAACTGAGCTTTGTCGGTACGGACTTGGTTTTGCAGGTTTTATAATTCTTTTATTACTTATTTACGCCCAAAGTTACGTTAAAAATAGCAAAAAAAAACGAATCTTTATTGGCTCATAACTTTTTAATGGCTTTTTATTTTACTATTCTGTTTCCATACAGACACAATTAATAATAAGTTAAAACGATATCATGGTTAACTTTGGATACACAATGCCAAACAGTGGAGTAATATTCTCCCGAAATGTGTATAAAAAAATATCGAAAAGAGGCACCTTAACTGACCGGATTATTATCCGGTATTTTATCCTAGTATTTTCGCAATGTCGATTTTTCCAATTACGTACCTATTAAATGGTGAGGAGACGAACCTAAACGCGAGTGGTATGCAACAAAATAATGAGTCCGTGTAAAATAGGATCGCAGGCGGACAGCACGGGACTTACCAGAGGCAGTCCAGCATGATAGAGACATGCACGTGGCGCCCGCGGGGCTGCACTCACCTGCAACAAACAAACACCAGTCACTGACAGGACTGCGCAGAGTGCGCGTCGTGCGCGCTGTAGCGTGGCGGCGGCACATCGATCACGCGCCTCAGACACTGCTCGAACGACTCACATAACGTTATTTAGTAGAATCAAACCAAATGCTTCGTTGATCTAGTGGTCGCCAGCGCTACTGCAAGCACGGGGGAACCTGAGCTCTTGGGTTACATTATATATTATAGCTCGGGCAAAGTGTTATTTGAGTTTTTTTCATCGAATTTCTCAGTAGCAGCCCGGAGTCTGGATGTGATGTAGTTGGCAATAGGCTCGCCCTCTATTACATTCACATAACTGTCGAAGTGTGGTGTGCTACAGGTGCACCTCAGCCCAACCCTTCGTGGAATGCAGGCGTGGTGTCGTGTTATAGTATAGCTGTCACATCTTGAACTTGCCGACTTTTTAGGGATCAAACAACTGTAAGTACTATTAGGTAATTCTAAGCATGAATTTCATCAAAGAGTACACTTTGTAAAATTATAATAATGGTATAAAAATTTTGGAAAATCAAAAAGTACAAGATGCTCATTTGATCGCATAAAAAACCATAGATCTGGATTTAATTGATTTTTACGCAAGCTACAAAGTTTTCGGGGTTCGCACTTATTGACGGGAAAAAAATTATATTTTGACGTTTTTAGGGTTCCGTAACTCAAAAGGAAAAACGAAACCCTTATAAGATCACTTCGTTGTCCGTCTGTCTGTCCGTCAGTCCTCTTTTTTTCAGGAACGCATGGAGTTATCAAGTTGAAAATAATATCAAATAGGGCTGCAATCCCTTGAAGCAGTGAATAAAATCTAACTTCCAAGTCGACGGAATCAAAAGGTCGCCAGCAGGTCAACCTACCCCAATCTGTCAAATTTCTTTGATAGATTTTCAACTTTAGTAGAAAGGAATAAGGTTCATATTCAATTGGGAAAATCTGACAGATTGGGGTAGCTTGATATGCTGGCCTCTGTACGAGCTTATATGAATAGAATAGATCTTTATTAGCTTAGAATGTAGGTACATAAAAATAAGTTGATAAATTATACAATAGGATCCATGTACATTCTGCCTTAATATAAGCATGCAAATGTAATACAAAGTAGTGGATAATAAAGATAATATTACAAAAAAAATATAATTTAAGAAATCCTGCACAGATTAATAACATTTATCTACAAGTAATTCTGTGAAACGTTTTTTAAATTTTTGCAACGGTAAGTTTTTAGGTTGTTCAGGTATTTTATCTGGGGGCACGGGAGTGCCCCCGCCAAGACGAGCCAAGCGAAGCGCAAGGGCACTACCTACCTTTTCTCGAAGCACTTCGTCGTATTTTTGAACCTTCTTCTTTTCGCTACATTCACATGAGCGTAAGGTGAAAAACTCTCATACTGTTATACAATGGTTCTTGTAGTAACGAAACGGCCAAGCCATATATATTTTGACTAAGGTGTAGTTTGCGGAGTTAGAGCTTGTAGAGTTAGGGCGTGTAGAGTTAGAAACTTGGCTCTACATGAGATCTGATTACTTTTTGACAGTGCGAGCTACATGGTCTCGTCTTGGCAACATTTAACATGAAATGTTTTTGTGGGATTAAGGATTACAGGAGCCATACAAATCACATTTCTTTTTAATAAGCTAGTTTAAAATGCGCCCGTGCATAATAGATTCTGGTATTGAGATCTCATAGCTGTACTTCGTCTTCTAGTTTCTATTAAAGTTGTAAATTAGACATCGATTTGTTATTACAAGAATTGCTAATTCAAGAATATAAAGGCATGGGAAGGTTAATAATGGTCATAACTGTATGTTACTTTAAGACCAAATATAGCTCTCGGGCAGCGTTTTTGAGCTTTGAAAATGCTCTCGTTCACTACAGTGACCCCAAAATATTATACCAAATCTTAAGATAGAAATTACTAAACCATGATAGGCCACTAATATTGTCGGTACTTTTTTTTGATAGGTTATGCAAAACATTCGCGGCCGTGCTTAAACGTTTACGTATATCTTCTACTTGCGGCTTCCAAGTTAACTGGCTGTCAAATTATTCCTAAAAATTTTGTACTGTTTACTTTTTCTATAGTTTGACCATTGTAGTTTATATCCATAGGTATCTCCCGCAGATATTCGTTGGTAAAAATGCATGATTTTAGTTTATTGGAGATTAACAACTAAATTATTATTGTCTAGCCACTTTATTAAACTACTAGTAGTGCCCCGCGGTTTATACTTAAAGATGATTACTTAGTACGCACGGCTACACCACATCAAGCTATACATAACCAGTATAAGCTGACTTCTGATTGTACGAAAAACCTATACAATGTGAGGTCAGCTAAAACTGTAATATTGTATACGTAGGTTGATGTGTAGCCGTGTGTACATTACTTTAAGAAGATATTTTAGGTACATCACGCATGATCATTAACAGTGGAACTATAGTAAACCTCGCTACCAGCGCGCGGCGGTCGTGCTGATTTATTTTAAAACTATTATAATTACCTCCTAAGAATAATTTACATTGAAATCAAAAGATGTTAAGGGCAATTTTGTTCAAAATTAAATACTTATGATGAATAACGTATTTATTGGATAAGGATTAATATTAAGTTTATAAAAACACCTTCGCAAATAATGCATTATTTTAGAACAAATATGATTATCATAAAAAAGTCCTAGTGAGTCAACCTTATTTCATATTCATATTCATATTCATATTCATATTCATTTATTCATTGTAAAACATAGGTACATTATGAGTTCTTATTTGGTAAAAAAATATGTCATGTATGCATATGTCTATCTTTTCTTAAAAGATAGACATATGCTGTCGCGGATTTTTTTTTACAACTTTTAAGTGGTAACAATTCCGTCATACATTATTTTTGCGCAACTTTAATCGTTTACGCAGCGCACGCAACGGAAGCTCTCAAAAGAAATATTTTTTCCAGTTTTTGCAACAGTTTTCATTGGTACGACGCTCCTATTGGTTGTAGCGCGATGTTAGCCTTCCTCGATAAATGGATTATCCAACACAAAAAAAAAATCAAATCGGTCCTGTAGTTTCGGAGCCTATTCATTTCAAACAAACAAGCAAATCTTTCCTCTTTATAATATTATACATATACAGGGTTATTTGTACAACACCAGCAACCTCTTAAGAGGTCGCGAAAAATCGCGAAAAAAAAAATCAGCTGTTCCCTACATTTTGACGAGTTACACGAACATAAATGTAGGCAACAGCTGATTTTTTTTCGCGATTTTAGGTTTCCGTCCCATAGTAAAAGTTGCTCATAATGATGAGTACAATGACCTCTTAAGAGATTGCTGGTGTTTTACAAATAACCCTGTATACAACGTGTAACGTTAAATGCGCAAAACATTATACACCCCAATTAGAGCATTGAGTTAAAAGCATAATACAATGACCAAAACTATTTTTTTTTTAAAGCTAACTATTTTAATTAAGAAAATCGTGTTGATCCTAACATTAGTTTATGCATTCAAAATTGAGTCTTTTTACATGAAAATAAGACTTAATTTTCTTTGGCTCAATCGGCGAATAGTATGGCAAAATACATAATTTTAGAAAAAAAAACCTACATTGAAAATTACTGAAATCAATTCAGTAGTATGAACAAACTATTTTAAGGTTTTGCGCATCTAACGTTACACGTTGTATATATAAAAGGAGAAACTGACTGACTGAATGACTGACTGACTGACTGACTGACTGACTGACTGACTGACTGACTGACTGACATATCAACGCACAGCCGAACCTACTGGGACTATGAATGTGAAATTTTTCACACGGCTTCCTTTTAGAGTGTAGGGGAGCACTAAGAAGGGGTTTTTGGAAATTCAACCTTTAAAGGGGTGAAAAGCGGGGATACCTACCGTTTATATGAATTAGTGCGCGGTCCGAACAACTCGAAACTCAGCTTTAATACATTTAACAGAAAATAAACAATAATAACTATATGGGTCTTTCGAAAACTACACCCCTGACGGGGCAAAAAGTAAAAATCGATTTTTAAGGGCAGTTTTATAGTGCGTGGCTTGATTAACTAAAAAAAAATTATAAACAAATTGAAACCTAAAACTCTGCACAAATACTTATCTCAGTAAATTATAAAGTTTATCATTTTATGTTTTTCTACAGGGAGATTTTTGTAAAAGTGTGTATGGAAGAATTTTAACGCGCGGTCCAATAAACTCGAAACTCAGTATCGATACTTAAAACCAAAATAAATAATGAAGTGTAAAAGGGTTTTTCGAAAATCTACCCCTAACGGGGTGAACAGGAGTAGTTAATTTTACAGAGGAGTATTTTATTGCGTGGTTTGATTAACTGGAAAATTGGTATAAATAATTCTTTGAGTCAAGTTATGTAAACATCCCAAAGGTTTTTTTTATGAAATTTCGCCCCAATGGGGATAAAAACTGTAGGGGTGAAAAGGCGAGATATAGTTAATATGAAAAATCTTATTCATTTGGTTAAGAAACTTGAAACTTTTCAAAAATTTTCTCAGTAGATAATAAAGATTGTCACTTTTAGTTTTCAAAAAACCTCACAGAGAATTTAGGGGGTGAGAAAGTTAATAGGTAAGAAAAAAAATTAACCCGCTGCCGAATTAACTCGAAACTAGATACTAAATACTTAAAAAAAAAAATGTGTTTTAGGGTTTTTAAAAAATCGACTCCTATCAGGGTGGAAAAGGGTAATAAAGTTTAAGGGGTAGATTTTACTGTTTGCTTCCATTAACTCGGAAATGGGTATAAATAATCTTTAAGTCATAAAAATGGAAACGTACCAAACGCTTTTTTAAAAACAAGCCCTGTGTGATGAAAATGGAGGACAGTTTCCTATTTGAAACATCTTAAGTAATTTTAACTTAAAAATTGGCCCGAATACTTACTTCTCTAAATGAAATATAAAGATCTGTTCGAAAACTATCTTTCAAGGGGTGGTGGAGAGGGTGTTAAATTTTTTTGAGGAAAGTACGAAATCCACGCGGACAAAGTCGCGGGCAAAGTGCTAGTTTTTAATAAGTCTGAGATTTGTTCAGAAGTCCGGTAATGTTTTGGTGTAGCACATACATGTAATCAAAGAAAAATCTCACGACTTGGAGACACGATGCTAACATTTTCATTAACTATATGTATGTTTTTTTTTATGTATATTCACCGATTTCTACGTCAATTGTGGACCGATTTTCAAGATTATTTTTTTATTTGAAAGGGTATGCTCTCGAGGTGGTCCCATTGCCACCAAAACGGAATCTGATGAGGGAATCCCATGGAAATCGAGGGAAACCCTCAAATCTTGTACGCACACCTATAGCGATTTGGGTATTTTTATAGTAACTCATGCATTTGCTCTCAGAAAGCACCATCCGGTGAAGTGGAACTGATGATGAAGACCACAGATGGCCATCGGAACTACTCAATAATAAATATTTCACGGATTGCGATTCGATTAGGTACTTTAATGTATTTGCTAAGCACAATGCGTATAGTGAAGTGGAGCTGATGGTGACTTCTCAACCAGCTCTAGTTCTCCTGGTTCTTACAAGGAGAACTCCTCAACCTTTAACGTGCCTGCATCGGGACAAGCAGTATATTTTTTAAAGTTGATGATAGATGAGTTACAAACTGGCCCACTAAAAAGTGAATAATAAAAAACTTTTTTACAAAAAAAAAAAAACAACCGACTTCCAAAAAAAACACTACAAAGTGAAAAATAACTTTAATTTCGGAAATCGGTGTCAATAAACGAAAATGCGGAACCAACGACACCGACTTCCGAAATTAAAGTTATTTTTCACTTTGTAGTGTTTTTTTGGAAGTCGACTGTTTTTTTTTTTTTTTTTTGTAAAAAAGTTTTTTCTATTGACTTTTGAGAACTTAGTAAAATCATAAAGTAAATCCAAATTAGAGTCAAATGCAGTTGCGTAGCCATGTTTGTAAATCAAGATCTAATAAATTGTTAAAAGTCTCTATGCCCCAATTAAATTAAACATATTGGAGAAATTACTTAACTTAAATGTGGGAACACACAAAATAACATACGTATGCTTAATCTCACAACACAATGATCAATTATTACGTTTACTTCATGCTCTTCCCTATTTTGAAACGTAGGTGCGCTTCAAGGAATTAAATTTTAATATTTTTAATTGCTATCGGGAGTGCTACTAAAAGGTGCGCTCCGAGGAATAAAAAAAGAGCGCCCCATTAGGTGCGCCTCAATATGGTAGCGCTTCGAGGAATACCTTGTCAATTTAGCCAGATTTACTAATCTAAAAAATCTAATAAACAAAAAAATTCAACCGTTAAATTCCCTCTTAAATACGATTACCTAATGGTACATGCAATTTTTATTTTTGTGGATACTCCCTTTCTTCTCCTAGACTGAAAGCCCGCCCCAACATAGTTGATTGCTAGACACATGATGTGTATAGATAGCTAAGCCTATAAACTTGCAATATAACCGTGAAGGATAATGTAATTTCCCATTGAAGCGTGGTTCAAAAAACCCAAACATGCTGCCCAGAGATGCCAATGGTAAGTGATAATTATGATCCCGGCAAAAAAGGTAGATTTTAAATATAAAGTGCAGGCGGCAAGAAGAACGATACGTCTTTGAAGTACCGTAACAAGTACAAACAGGGTGTCGGTGTTGGCAGTAGCTACATTTTG
This sequence comes from Globia sparganii, assembly GCA_949316385.1. NCBI lineage: Eukaryota > Metazoa > Arthropoda > Insecta > Lepidoptera > Noctuidae > Globia > Globia sparganii. The sequence goes on from OX438660.1 coordinate 292,024, forward strand.
GGGCACTTAATAAGTACAAACAGGGGGTCGGTGTTGGCGGTAGCTACATTGTGGGGCACTTACGTACTGTGGTGAGCGAGCGAGCATGCGACTCACCTGCAACAGAAATGTTTCATTTTAGCATGTTGGTATAGGTACTCTCTAATTAATTGTGAAGTGGTGGTTGCAAACGAGGCTGCTGACGTGGTATCCTTCTAGATTGTATCGCCAGGTCGGGGTCACCCAAAGAAGGGGTTATTTATTGGGTTTATTCTAATGGATTTTCACAATTAGTAGCTCGGTGTCTGGTTTTATGCGAAGTTAATGGAAATGGGCGTATTACGAAATAAAAATGAAATGGAATTATTTCTTCTGTAAATAGGATATCGGAATCACTTGTACACGTCATATTATAATTTATAAATTATAAAATAAGCTAGATGAGGTCGGCGTTTCCAATCCGACTACCCTGAGAAGAAAGGCCGAAACAAACTCAGAAGTTAGTCTCTGTTCAGGCCTTAACGCCTTCAATAAAAATAATGGCAACCACACGATGCGTGCTGTGATGAAACTTTTATTAAGAGTCCCTATCAATTTCGGCGCGCTATTAGATTAGGTAGTTATAGGAGTGCAGTGTGTATGTGTGCGTTCGAACTATAACTGATATCGTAGTGTGCGTTGAAGCGTACGGTGAAGCGGGAACAAATGATCTTGGTCCGTAACCGCTATTATTAGTACTCCATAGTTTTTACTTACTAGATTCCGTAATACTGGATGGATTTATAACATGATAAGTTTAGGTCCTATAAAAAAATATCGTAACCTAGTACGGCATTCACATAAAAAAAAAAGCAAAAAAAAAAAGCAAATTATAAAGTGTGACCAGCTTATACAAAGTACGTCTGAAACGAATTATACGTGTTATTGTTTACCTAATACAGAATGACAGCGAGGTCTGTAGTATTTCCCTCGCTATAAGACCGCAGACCATGAGAGTATAGTGTAGCGTTGGTGCTCTGTGGTCACCTGTCAGGTCAAAAAAAATGTCACTTGGTTTTTCATGTCAATGAAAAATACATTTTCCTTATAATCATTTTAACATATAAATATTCCTTGTACAGACTTTCACCTTCCATTATTAATTATATAAGTGTTTTTATGTATGTGGATTTGGTCATTATACCAAATTATCTAATACCTATATCTATCATTTTTATCCCATATTTTTACCACTTCAATAGTATAGCGAGCCATTTTATCATATTAAAAAGCTAATCAATTTATTTGTATACAAAGTAGAAAAAACGGGCGGGACATGGAGGAAAAGTACTTTATTATTGAAGATAACTTTTATTCAAACGAAACATTGTTTTGTTTTTAGCCCACACTAATCTAATTCAAATTTATAATATCCTATAATTACTTACGTTGTTTATTTCAGATGTAGCAACAGCGTGAAAATAAATACAAAATACTTTTTAGTTTTTTTGATAAATGATTTTATTTCTGTAAGTAGGTTTGCACAAACACTTTTATACATTTTAAAAACTAGATGATTTTTTTTTCGTGGTTTTAGGTTTGGTATCATAGTAAAAGTTATTCATAATGATGAGTATTCAGTACAATGACCCCTTAAGAGGATAACGGTGATTAAATTACACCCTGTAGTAGTACAGTAGATAATAGTGTGTAGAGAAATAAATGTCAAACTTTTTGTTTTTAGCATGTAAGTACATACTTTATCCAACTCCAGGACTAAATCTTCTAAAGAATCATCGAGAGAATCAAAGTTCGTTAGGAGAGGCGTTTCTTGAATTAAATCCATGTTCTGAAATTATATTAATCTGACATTAATATTTTGAATGCAAAATCTTAGATGTTTGTTACTTTATCACGACAACAAGATTAAAAGTATTTACATGGAACTTGGTAGAGACATAGATCATAATCCTGGTTACTGGGTAGGTACCCTATAAAAATATCATGTCCTTTTGTCACACCCATAGCTAAGACACATTATAGTACCCCATTTGCTAGTTAGTAGATGAATATGTTTTAAATAGACATACTACTTAATATACTTTACTTACTTCCGTAGTTTTGTTATTTTTTGTAAGTGACCATGTTCCTGAACTCCCTGGTGACATGTTCTCCTTTTCATTCATATAGAGTATAAAAATAATATTTATTAATTTATTACAAAGAATACAGTTTTTACACAAAAATCAATCACTGAAAAATACCTTGTTTCCCCCTTTTCACCTACTGATAACGAGCCTGGTGAATTGTTAGTGTTACTGAAAATAATGAATAATACATTAATTATAAAACTAGCTAGCGAAAAGGAGCTTGAAGAGCCCCTACATAGATAGTCCCTACAGTACCACCTCAGAACCAATAATTTATGTGGTTCAATCCGTTCTCGAGATATCATAAAAAAGCCATTCATGCAAAATGTATGAGAAAATGAATTATCTTCATTATTATTTAAAAATTACCTTGTGTTCCCATCCTTTTCGCTCATTGATGATGTTCCAGGTAAAATTTGATTTTTGGTTGATTTCCGCCTATGTAATTCTCTACAAAGACAATTAAAATATTTTTAGGTTATATAAATAATAGTAAATTATAACAATATTCTTAATTAAGGTGATGGCAACAATTATTATTTACCTAAGAACTGCATGTCCTTTCGTATTTTTTCAACTTTTTTCTTTTTAATTTTTATTATTCCATGGTAATAAATTTCACTTTTTCGACTCATTTTCTAAAAAAATATTCACCATTTTAGTAATAGTACAATACAAAACATTAATATGTATGAATAACATTAACAAGTCTCAAAGTGTCACACTATTAAAATAAAAAAAATATATACTTACAGTCTCAAAATTGGTTTGGCGTAGTATAAAATCACGCACGATTCGCGAGTTACGTCGGGAGCGGCGAACGTCACAGGCGACACAGGTCCGTCGTCGAGAAGCCCTTGGGCGCGACTGAATGCAACGAGCGAGCGCATCGGTTTATAAGGCATTATTTAGATATTTTATTACAATTAAATAAGTAGTCAAATTTAAAATATAAAAACTGAGTTTGGTAGTTAAACATCTCAAATTTTAAAATATTTAATACTTATTGTTATTTTCAATAAATTCTTACGCGTAGACGATGGTTTTGCACATGATATTATTGGGTTTTTTCAGCGCAGTCAACATTTTTTTAATAGTACTAATTCATTAAACTTTAAAAAAATAAATTGTACACTTACTAATATACTATATGCCCAGTAATTAGGATTTTTTTCAGATTGTTATTTGCTACCAGTAAGCTAAGAAAGCAATTGAAAAACATGGTGTTTCGTGCTTATGTAAAAACGTGTGTTATGTTTTTATTTTTCGTAATTTATATTAAAAAGTTATCAAAATTTAAATTTGTAGACTTACTAGATAAATAGATGATAAATAACTGTGTGTTAAAAATATATATATATAACTTAAGGATACTGAGAAATTAGAGCTGGAAAAAATTGAATTTTCTGTTTTTAGACCGCGAAATTGATAGGGACTCTTAAGACTGTGCCGACCCTACAGTGGCGCCCTCATCGTTTGTTTGGTTATTTCATACAATTTAGAATGAAAATGCAGAAAATAAGCACGTCAAGTTGTGCTTCACAAGATTATACGTTAATATGATTAGAAGCGGTAGTTTTATATTGTTTAGTTTTATCATAATCCTTAAAACGGAATATAGTGGCCACTTTTATCCGTTTTAAGGATTATAATGAAACTAAACAATATAAAACTAAATATTAAAATCTTTTTAATTGAATAAAAAGATTTTAATATGACATGAACAGTGGAAATATTCCATTCCCGATACTTTTAGTGCAGCCCTCGTACTATATTATACATACATTACATAAAAACCTTCATCTTGAATCACTTTATCTATTAAAAAAAACCGCATCAAAATCCGTTGCGTAGTTTTAAAGATTTAAGCATACATAGGAATATAGGGACAGAGAAAGCGACTTTGTTTTATACTATGTAGTGATACGCAGTAATTTTTTTTTTGTAGTGTAGGCAACGATCCTACCGCATACAGCCAAAGTCATAATTAATTTTATGATTTCAATCGTTTCTTACGCCCAAATGAATTTAATACGTTTCAAATAATCTACACTAATAATATTAATAATATTATTGTTATTATATTAATATTATTATTCCCCATCTTCGTATCTCTACGTTGACGTCGTGGTGGGGCTTGCGTGCTCCGAATTCTAGGCCTGTGCCGGAAGAGTTTACTTTGCCGGAACAGGTCTAAGGTGAGGAGCCAGACCAAGAGAGATACAGAAACCCGCAGGGCAGCATGTGGCGAGCTGTTGGGCAGTAGCGACCCCACGGACCCTATCTCCCGGGAGAAGTCTTGTTCCTCACCTCTGGCTTGCCTTTATTGACCGGCATGAGTGGAGATTCGCAAGAGCAAACGTGCTCGGAAGAAGAAAGTATTCCAGTAAGATGCTGGTAGGGATATTGACCGTACTTCCGGGATTGTCCTAATAGCCGTGGAATACCTCTCCACTCCTCATAAGCACCTCAGGACATGTTGCTCCCTTGTCGCTACGTCACTATGTGTTAGCGACCGTTTCCGGGGGCCCATTATTGAGTGTGCAAGTCACTCCCTGCCATTTTATCCGTGTACATATAAAACATTGATCAGGCAGGGGTCATAGCTCTTCCATAGTTCTTGGTAACCAGTCCACTTTAGCCACCCAAACCTATTTTCTCCGGGTTGGAAAATCCTCATGGATGTCCGCCGCCCTGAGGTGGGCGGCGGGGTCTGTCAGACTCTTACTGACTAAAAACCACCCCGGTATTCCATCTCACACCTACGCCGGGGGTCGCGGGAACGTACGATCCTTCCGCAACCCCCGACTGGTGCCGGCCCGCCACTGCGGGGCTCTTCGGGTCAGGGGGGGAGTGAGGTGTTTGACTCCTCCCACGACGTCTAAGAGGGGCGCGCGTGGAACACTACGCGCCGCCACCTCGGGTTCTGATGTGTGTGGCCCCTGAAACCATTTAGGGGGGCTGGAAGACGGCGTTATCCGCCCTCCGCCGACGCCCGGTGGGCCTGCTGCGGGCCAGGTGAGTGGACGAGATCTCCCTCTCCCTTTCCGCAGCCTCCTTCTTCAAGACGACCGTTACGCAGAAGGAAACCACCGCGTCCCAGGACTCTTCCCGCCGACCATCGACTCGACCACGGCCGGCAGCGACAGGTCACTGCCTGCTTCTGAAATGAGGGCGCGGCGTGGCTCCTCCCAAGCGGCACACTCTGCCAGCGTATGCCACGCCATGTCCTCCCGGCAGTCGACGCAGTGGTGTCACCGGGCGTCCGGCTCCCTGTTTATGCGACACAGGTACTTCCCAAAGCAACCATGCCCCGAGAGCACCTGCGTCACCCGAAACGACAGGGAGCCGTGCCTCCTCCTGAGCCAGCGCTCAAGTACCGGCCGGACCGCATCGATGGTGACGAGGCCAGCGGTAGGGCGTGAAAGCCTGTCCCGCCATTCCGCCACCAGGATCTCGCGAAGCTGAGACCGACGCAGCTCTATGTGTTGCTGCATCGGTTGCTCACCCTGCGCCCTTGCTTCCTCGCGCCAGGCACATTTTTCGAAGATATAAAGCAATGGATTAGCAATATGCTTCAAAATGATTCAAATTAAGAGTAATAGTGTATTACGCAATAAGGGTGCTGAGATATGTAAATTAATAATAATAATATAATAATAATAATTATTGTTATAAAGAGGAAAGATTTGTTTGTTTGTTTGTAATGAATAGGCTCCGAAAATACTGGACCGCTTTAAGAAATTAGGCTATATAACATCTCGCTACGACCAATAGGAGCGTCGCAGCAATGAAAAATGTTTCAAAAACGGGAAACATTATTCCTTTTGAGAGCTTCCGTTACGTACGCTGCGTAAACGGTTAAAGTTACGCAAAAATAATGTATGACGGAATTGTTCCCCCTTAAAAGTTCTAAAAAAAAGTCCGCGACAGCATATTATGTCTATCTTTTCAGGTTGACTCACTATAACCGTTTTTATGATAATCAAATTTGTTCTAAAATAATGCATTATTTGCGAAGGTGTTTTTATAAACATGATATTTAATTGTGACCAAAATTGCCCTTGACATCTTTTGATTTCAATGAATATCTTAGGAGATATCATAGTTTTTAAAATAAATCAACATGGCAGCCGCGCGCCGTTAGTTGTACGAGGTTTATTATAGTTTCACTCTTAGTGATCATAGCGTGATGTACCTAAAATATCTTCTTGAAGTAATGTACAGACGCCAGCAGTGCTATTCTGTAAAAATCTCACCGTGAAAACTAAGGTGAAGTGAGCTGTCGTTCCACCTGATGTTAGGAATTGCCTCCATTGATAGTTTACTTCACGCTCACTTCACCTATGTTATCACGGTGAGATTTTTACAGAATCCATAGGCTGCACATCAAGCTACTACAATCTGTCAAATTTCTTTAATAGATTTTCAACTTTATAGCGACAGTATAAGGTTCAAAGTTGATTGGGAAAAATTTACAGTTTCGGGTAGCTTGATGTGATGGCGTCTGTACACACGGCTACCACATCAAGGTATAAATTTCCAGTTTTAGCTGACCTCGCACTGTGTAGGTTTTTCGTACAATCAGAAGTCAGCTTAAACTGGTTATGTATAGCTTGATGTGCAGCCGTGCGTACTAAGTAATAATCTTAAAGTAATCCTACTAATACCTATTATAAATGTGAAAGTTTGTGAAGATGTTTGTTACTCAATCACGCACAAACGGCTGAACAGATTTGGATGAAATTTGGCACACAGATAGCTTATAATCAAGAATAACACATAGGATAGGTAATAGGTAATACGGGCTGGTGTCCGCAACTCCACGTCAATGCGCGTATTTTGCGTATGGAAAATTTAATCACATAGGATACTTTTTATCCCGATATTTCCACGGGATCGAAACTAACGCGGGTGAAACCGCGGAGCGTTGCTAGTCAATTATACAACTATTTATATTACATTTATTTATTAGCCTTGTTATTTAAAGGATAAAGAATTTTGAAGCCCTATCGTAGGATTATCGTAATGAGTTGAATAACACTATTGCGATTTGCGGTCCGTAACATAGCTAACTTCACATGTATCAAAATAATAACGGAGCAATGTCAATTTAATTTCAATGTTGACAATATTGTTTTCAAGAGTACCGAATCACGTGACTGTAAAATTAACATTGGAATCGTATTGGCATTATATTGTAATTATAATTAGTTTCAAGAGTAAGCCTGGATAGGACAATCCGCACGAAATACAAACATTTGCAAGATACTGTTGCTACTGCCTCACACGCACTGCCATAAGGAAGCCACTTTCTTCCGTATAACCAACCGCATGAAAGCCGTCCGTTCGCGCCTCCGCAAACATTCCGGACGCACTACAATAGCGAGGCAGCCGCATCAGCATCCTGAAGACGTATTGGACACGCAGAGCACTAGTAGCCCGGCGAATAAAGGCTACCCACAAACCGCTCGAGTACGAGTAGAGAAACACTGATAATTTTAGAGGTTTCTAATGTGACGTCGTAAATAAACGCTTTTTTTGTGCTTAAATTGCAAACATTGGCTGAACCCTATGAGATACATCAAAATAATGTACTACAGTATTGAACACCTTAAAAAGGTCTACAAAAAAGTCCGCGATGGTATATGTCTATCTCTTAGGGATAACCCACAATAACCATTTTTTTTTCCTTTACTTTTTACGAGAAATGATGGCTTATTTACGAAGCGATTTTAAGCAATACAGCATTAATCCTTATCCAATTAAGTACCTTATTAAATACATTGTGCATTTAATATAGATCAACATGGCCCTTTACAGCATGTTATTTAAATTAATATTTTCGAAGATATTACAGATTTAAAATGCAGGGACATAGCGGTTGCTGCGGTATCGGCGGCAGGGGCTGGCGGCAAGTTAAAAAAAAAAAACATTAAATTAAAATTATTTAATTAAATTTATTAAATTGCATTGCACCCGTGCGAAGCCGGGGCGGGTCGCTAGTTATATATATTTACAAACAAGTTCTCCAATTAATTTGAACTTTGAGTTTGTTTAACAATAGGTATTGTTCGTGTTAGGTTCTTTTTTAGTAAGAAATAATTACTGTCCGATAAGTTACTTAACTAATATTACAGTTTTATACAAGTGGCAAGTAAATAGATAGATAAGTTCTAAACAAATTAATGTTTTTGTAACGAACGCTGAACGTGCATGTGAATAGTGAACATGACTGAGTTAAATACAGTGAAGTGATAAATAAGTTTAAAAGTGATAGAATAGGATAGCTAAGACCCTATCCGCGCTCCGGGCACATAGAGTGGGAGTCGTTATACGGACTATTACTGATTTACTGAGTAAGATTTTATTAACTTTCTAACTTGTTTTTATTATTAGTTTTCGTATTAGAATCCGATAGGAATATTTACCAAAGAATTTTTGAGAATTTTAATGTATGAAGACAAATGATAGAATAATTACGTAACGTACAGTCAGCAGCAAAAGTCGATTAACACTTCAGTTTTTTTAATCTCAGTTATTGAGCAAAATATTAACACTTCAGTGTTTTTAATCTCAGTTATTGAGCAAAATATTTGTTCGAAATTTCATTGTACTTCAGCTGCAATTTTGAACAAATGTTTTGCCCAAGAACTGAGATTAAAAACACTGAAGTGTTAATCGACTTTTACTGCTGCTTTTGCTGCTGCTGTAACTTGAAAATTAGGTTTCTTGTTTATAGGAATATTTGCGTGATTTTAGTGTCAAATGAGAGGATTATGTTTAAAACTGATATTCCCGTTTGAATTATGTAAATCGGTTCACGGGTTCTAGAAATAGAAAGAATTTTGCATAATGAAAACATGCCAAAGTCCGAATTTTAGTAAGTGAATGTTCTAAAAAGTTTTTATTGTATAGAAATAGGATTTATAAATGTTGTTATCTATTACGAAGGAGGAATAAAATCCTTGCTCACTCTATAATTTGCTTTAAATTCGTAGTCATTCATAGAAAACGCGTTGTCCCTACAACGCATAATCCGACGCTCATCTCGTCTTTACTTCAATTGTTTTTTAAGGGAATTAAGTAAAACACGATATATTACTGCTTATCGTGCCTTATTATATAGGGTGACTGGTAATTAGTGACCGATACCTAAACATGTGATTGTACTCATGATAACAAACAACTTTTACTATAGGACCAAACCTGAATTCGCGAAAAAAAAATCTGCTGTTCAGTACCTACATTTTGACCAGTTAGGCGAACATAAATGACTGAACAGCAGATTTTTTTTCGCGAATTCGGGTTTGGTCCCATAGTAAAAGTTGTTTGTTATCATGAGTACAATCACGTGTTTAGGTATCGGTCACTAATTACCAGTCACCCTATATACATATTACCGACTGAAAACCACTTCAAAACGCAAAACAATTCCTAAAAAGTTACACATTTGTTATTGGAAAAATCACAATTAACAAACTATCCCAACGCAATATTGACGCAATAAACAGCTGTCAAAATACACTCAAGAGTACCGTTTGCCCCACGCCAAGCCCGCTCTCAATTCCACTTAGTTCCCCAAAATGGACACCCAATTTAAAAACCATTGGCGCTAGCATCAAACTCAAGAGTACCTACAAAACGTTACAATTTCAATGTCGATCTGTCGGAATTAAATTCAAGAGTAAGCACCTAGAACAAAAATGGATGCATATTGTGATGGGTGACTAACATAGTACATAATATGTTACTAACACATTAAGAGGGATATCAATTACGCGGTCTAAAAACAGAAAATTATTTTTTTTTAGCGCAAAGGAGATTGAGCAGGTTACTTGGTTGCGCAACTTTTGACACAGTATAGTAATGAAAATTAGACACAAAAAAGGGGTTGTGTCATACTTTAAAACAAGGTTAAATTCAAAATTAAATATTTATTAAAAAAAAAAAATAAGTTGAGTACCTATTGAGGTTATGTTACATCTCAAAACAATTCGTTTTGAAACCCTATTAACTGGCAAAATCTTTTACATTATTTTGGTACATGTTAATTTAGTATTACCTATGTTCATTTCATTAATAAAAGAGAACAATTTATACAGCGCAACATGTTTTAAGTATAGAAAAAATCACCGTGGACGTAGTAAAAACGTTCTAACAATTCACTTTGCAGCACACGCACAAAAAGAGTCAGATTGCTCGATGTAGTAGATAGACGTGGAGGATCCTAAAACTCAACTCGACACGAATTTATATTTGTTAGCAGAGAAAAGCTAAACACGGCTAAACGGTTAACACGGTAAACAAAAAACACCAATTTGTTTGACATTTCGTCGAATAGTGATGTGACACAACAATAGACTACGGCGTCATAACATTATCGATTATATCGTAATTGTTTTATTTTTGCCTAGAAATTGCTTTTTAACGAAAAAATAGTAAGATAATTAAAGAATAATAATAATGACAACTCTTAATACTTTTTAGTTGAAAATGTAGATTATTTTGTTGTTCCACGATTTATGTTAACGTTTAATCGATCGATTATAATTGTAAAAGGAGTCGCTTCACTATAATGGAAGAAATGACGTGTTTATTGTATCAAATACTAATTAAAATAAAAATAGAAACCCCACAAATTATTTCAATGAATTTAAGTCAAAAAACGATTCAAATAATATTATGAATTATACATTAACTCAAATGGCCATACGCGTCAAAAAGTGAATCTATAAGTGCTCAATGTCCTTTCTCAACAACCCTAAGTTAGCTAGCTCCGAAACTACTGGATCGATTTGAAAAATTCTTTTTGTGTTGGATAGTGAATTTATCGGGGAATGTTATAGGCTATATAACATCACGCTACAACCAATAGGAGCGTCGCACCAATGAAAAATGTTGCTAAAACGGGAAAAATTATTCCTTTTGAGAGCTTTCGTTGCGTGCGCTGCGTAAACGGTTAAAGTTACGCAAAAATAAAGTATGACGGAATTGTTCCCCCTTAAAAGTTCTAAATAAAAGTCCGCGACAGCATATGTCTATCTTTTAAGGTTGACTCACTATAATCTTTTTTTATGATAATCAAATTTGTTCTAAAATAATGCATTATTGGCGAAGGTGTTTTTATAAACATAATATTAATCCTTATCCAAATAAATACGTTATTCATCATAAGTATTCAATTTTGAAAAAAAATTGCCATTGACATCTTTTGATTTCAATGAATATCTTAAGAGATATCATAGTTTTTAAAATAAATCAGCATGGCCGCCGCGCACCGGTAGCTGTGCGAGGTTTACTATAGTTCCACTCTTACTCAGCTTCTTAAAGTAATGTACACACGGCTACACATCAACTATACATTTCCAGTTTTAGCTGACCTCGCATTTGTAGTTTTTTCGTACAATCAGAAGTCAGCTTATACTGGTTACTAGCTTTTGCCAGCGACTTCGTCCGCGTGGAATAATGACTTCCGGAAATTGAGGCACTAACTCTCATAGAGTTTAACCGATGTGCTCTTTCCTCTGCCGATTCTTGAGAACGCGTATTTCTCATTCAACGCGTTTTTCAAGACAATAGCGGGCGCGGCGACCGTTACACAAAAATAATCCTTATAGCATGATTCAGTATTCACGCGCGATGGCTTATTAGCGTATTTCATGTATAACTTTGGTGTTTCTGTACCGATTTCTATGATTATTTTTTTATTACTTATGTAATAATGTTAACATTTTTTAATTAGGGATGAGTGAGAGTGTTATAAACGTAAGGGTAGATAAATATAATCAGAAAGCTCCGAACTGCTAAGCTATCGGAAGTTACACGTGTTATTGTGAGTCAACCATAAAAGATAGACATTTGCTGTCGTGGAATATTTTTTATATAATTTTAAGGAGAACATTTCCGTCATATATGATTTCTGTGTAGCTTTAACCATTAAGGCTGCACACGCGACGGAAGCTTAAAAAATGGAGTAAGTTCTCCTGTTTTCCCAACATTTCCCTTCACTGCTCTGCTCCTATTGATCATAGCGTGATGAAAAGTATACTATAACCTGCCCAGGAATATGAAGAACAATTGTACCAAGTTTCGTTGAAATCCGTCGAGTGGTTTTTGTTTCTATAACGAACATACAGACAGACAGACAGACAAAAATTTTACTGATTGCATTTTTGGCGTCAGTATCGATCACTAATCACCCGCTGATAGTTATTTTGGAAATATATTTCATGTACAGAATTGACCTCTCTACAGATTTATTATAAGTAGTGATGTGCCGCTGGAAATATTGAAAATTTACGGGAACTTTCCCATTGTAAATTTACACAATATTCCCAATATTCCCGTAAGTATTCCCAAAGTTTCCAAATATGTATTTAATACATTTTTCGTATATACTCTATAATTACACATGTGCAACTAATATTACGCGATATTTATACTCCTATTACCACAGCTAAACATGTCGTTACATGTTTGTACCTGCACTAGCTTGCGCCACGGCATAGCGATCGCCCCCACCCCTTGTAAAACAAGCTTTAGTTAGTATACAAAGTTTCATGATCTAATTTAAAGTATTTTTTGAATACCAGCGGTTTATTGTTCGGTTTGGAGGTAACTTTGGATTTTTTTTCTATCGAGAAAATTTTATGGAATCGTGTTTTCGTCAAACATAAGACCTAACATTAATCCTCAACTTTACCATATATTTATTTCAAAATTAATGCTGCAGTATTTTCGACATAACGGAGGATCATGCTAAGCCATTTGAGGTAGTATTGGCCCTTAAGGTGCCACTTTTCGATATTTTTTCTATACAAATTTCGGGAGAATATTACTCCACTGTTTGACATTGTGCATCCAAAGTTAAACATGATATCGTTTTGACTTATTAATAATTGTGTCTGTAAGGAAACAGAATAGTAAAATAAAAAGCCATTAAAAAGTTATGAGCCAACAAAGATTCGTTTTTCTTGCTATTTTTAACGTAAATTGGCTAGCATATAATAAAAAAACACTAAAGTACATTATCATCAATATTCCCCTAAATTTCTAGTTTTGGGAATATTGCCGGGCACGTTTACGGGAATATTCCCAAAGTTTCCAAAATTCCCGGGAACGGCACATCACTAATTATAAGTATAGATGTATAGTTTGATGTGTAGCCGTGCGTACTAAGTAATTAATAATCTTAAAGTAATGGAATATATTTTAGTAGTATAGTAGGTTTTTCCTCAAATTAAGACGGGTGAAACCGTGGGGCACTGCTAGTTTTCAATAAGTTCGTCCGCAAATTGTAAATACATAGGTACTTTGGAAAGTACTTGATTAATCACTGTCCAATGAAATTAAGTAAATAGCATCTACTTTTACGAATATTTCACATTACCTACAAACTTTTTAAAAACAAATCAACGTAAGCTTAAAAAAATACGTGGCAAAAATAAAATAAAATTAGGCTCAAGTATCAAGTCGTGTCAGTTTACTCATAATTTCGCCACATCGCACATGTCGCTGTGTGTGTGAGCCGTGCACGTGTGTGTAAGACTGAATAGCTAAAATTTAAACGCATCAATTCGTAAACGCGTCCTTAATAATAATAGTTAGCTTTAAAAAAAAAAGTTTTGGTTGTTGTATTATGCTTTTGACTCAATTCTCTAATTTGGGTGTATGAGGTCTTGCGTTACATATTGTATATACGGATTTGCAAAATTCTCTTTTGCTTCGAAAAAGGTTTATTCCGAAATGTTCCCATATAAATTTTATTAACTTTGCTTGGGTAGTTTTTGAGTTAGTTTCAATAATAGGATTTTTTTTCCACTTAGTTTATATTGATGATGTTTTAATAGCTTCTTGTCACTGATATTAACATAGTAAGTAGTGATAAATTAATTTGTGTGGAATAGGTACAGACGCCAGCAGGTCAACCTACCCCAATCTGTCAAATTTCTTTGATAGATTTTCAACTTTAGCACAAAGGAATAAGGTTCATATTCAATTGGGAAAATCTGACAGATTGGGGTAGCTTGATGTGCTGGCCTCTGTACAACTAAAGAGTAAAAAATAAAAACACTTTTACAAAAAAAACAACTGACTTCCGAAAAAAAACACTACAATGAAAAATAACTTTAACTTCGGAAGTCGGTGTCAAAAAACGAAAATACGGAACCAACGACACCGACTTCTGAAATTAAAGTTATTTTTAACTTTAGTGTTTTTTAAACGTCCGTCGGTTTATTTTATGCAATGGAAACCAATCTCAAGAGTTTGCTATTAGTCATCTGAACATTACCAGAACCAGATTGATAATTGCAAAATATATTGTTAAATAACAAAATCTCTAATACAACCTCACCTTAGATTCGACCCCATTTATCTTGATAATGCAATTGTCAATGAAACTGAAACGAAGGCAGCTTAAAGTTGATATTTTAATCTAACAAATGACGAAGTAACGGTTCATCAAATTGTGGGCCCGACGATGTATGGGAGTAGGTCATGTAGGTCTCCGTACTGGGAGAAGTGGGAGACCTGAATGACAAGTCGGTGACCTGGAGCAACCCGGCCACCGAGCACGCGGGCTTTCGGTGGAGATGTGGGCAGCGTCCTCTGGATTCCCCTCTTGAACAGAGGAAGCGTCCAGACATGCGTGCGGCGTCAGGGTGGCTCAATAGTGGACGTCACTTTCGCCACACCTGCGTTGGCAGCGCGCGTTGAACTGGCGGGTGGACCTGGTGGAGACTATGTCGGACCACCGCTACGTGCGGTTCGACATCTTCACCAGTGGTTCCAGAGAAATGCAGCCCCTCTCGTGGCGATCGCCGTTCCCACGGTGGGCTCTAAGCTCTAACCCGCCTGGACAGGGAGGCAGCGGTAGAGGCGGCATTCATCCAGGACGGCTTTCGCCGCCTTCCGCCGGCCTGGATGTGGACACCGTAGCGGGGTAACTGAGGGAGTCTCTGACCGAGGTATGCAACTCTAGCATGCCTCGGTCTCACCGATAACTACCCAAACGCGCCGTGTACTGGTGGAGCTGGCGGGGCTTCGAGCAGCGTGTGTGGAGGCAAGGAAGGCCAATACGCGGAGCCGGCGGATCATTAACGCCAGAGACTTGGCGAGAGCTGAGCTGCTGGAGGGTCTCGACAACGACCCCTACGGGAGACCATATAAGGCGGCGCGAAACAAATTGCGCCCCTTTGGTCCCCCGGTTGCCGAGACCCTGGAGCCCTCATTTCTGGATGGGGTGTTTCAGTCCCTGTTCCCGTGCAGGGGCAACTTCACCCCACCGGTGATGGGCCACCGCAGGGGATAGCTCCGCTAGACGAGGAAGAAGAGGAGGCCATTCCTGTCACGTTCAGCGCGGCAATTTTCCGTATCCGCGCCAAAAGGCAGCTCCAGGCCCCGACGGTGTTTCCGCAAGAGTGGTGGCGATCGCTGCCACTCAAATGGAGGAGAGGTTTCGGGACCTCTTCAGCGCATGCCTTGCGTCTTCTGGGAGGTTCCCGAAACTGTGGAAGGAGGGGCAGTTGTGCTTCCTTCGCAAGGAGTTCGGAGTTGGACTTGCGCTAACAGAAAAAAATTTTTTTTTAGAAAATACCGTTATGATCGCTTTGTGACTGGTTTAGAAAATCTACACTAATATTATTAAGAAAGAAAGATTTGTTTGTTTGTTTGTAATGAATAGGCTCCGAAACTACTGGACCGATTTAAGAAATTCTTTTTGTGTTAGATAGTCCATTTATCGGGGAATGCTATAGGCTATATAACATCACGCTACGACAAGTAGGAGCGTCGCTCGGCAAAAACGGGAAAAAATTATTCCTTTTGAGAGCTTCCGTTGCGTGCGCTGCGTAAACGGTTAAAGTTACGCAAAAATAATGTATGACGGAATTGTTCCCCCTTAAAAGTTCTAAAAAAAAGTCCGCGACAGCATGTCTATCTTTTAAGGTTGACTCACTATAACCGTTTTTATGATAATCAAATTTGTTCTAAAATAATGCATTATTTGCGAAGGTGTTTTTATAAACATGATATTAATCCTTATCCAAATAAACAAGTTATTCATCACAAATATTTAATGTTGAACAAAATTGCCCTTGACATCTTTTGATTTCAATGAATATCTTAGGAGATATCATAGTTTTAAAATAAATCAGCACGGCCGCCGCGCGCCGTTAGCTGTACGAGGTTTACTATAGTTCTGTGATGTACCTAAAATATCTTCTTAACGTAATGTACAGACGCCAGCACATCAAGCTACCACAATCTGTAAAACAACATATTAAATAAAATAAAAAAAAACACATTAAATAAAAATAAAATCAAAACTAATTACTTCAGATACCTGAATGACGGTCTGTGTGCCGCCACCTAGTGACATAACATTCGGCCATCCACCCTGCCGGCCACAGTAGCCACGAGGCTGTTGGGGCCGTCGCGCACCAGACGCATCAGTGATGCAATTCGCAGACGCAGCAACGAGCCGAAATCCGGAACGCGTGCGTCCGCAAACATCCCCGACGCGCTAGAGAAGCGCGGCAACCCCAGCATCACCCGGAACGCGTTATTATATTGCACTCGCAAAGCTTTGTACGAGCTCTGTGCATAACTGACCCACAGGGCGCACGTATACAGCGACTGGCAGTAGGCCCTGGACAGCGTTATTGTAACCTCTCGCATACATCGTGCGAACTGAGTGTACTACGTGAGCTCGACAAATGGATGTGCGATTAACGCTTATGCGACAAAACTGTACTGCGCCGCACCATAGTTCGAATGCACGCTTGTGCGACACACTGAAGATCGACATCTTGCTAGTACGACATGAAGACACATTTGTATTCATAATCATATTATGTACGAGTATATATGATGACCTTGATGGCTCAGTTAGTTACAAACTCTTGGTAATGTTCCCGGATTCGATTACGGGTTATAAAACTTGCTAGCACTTTTAACGATATAATTCTTAAATTTCCTTGTGAACATTTCATGATTTTCCTCTCATTACGGAAACATTACAAATATATCCTGAATGACAAATATAACCCTGTTTGCAATAAACAAAACATTTTTTAATATTTTTTATTTAAGTACTTAACTTAAATGATTATTTGGCAATATGCCTTACATCGAAAGCAATAAACCATAATATTGCCAAACAATACATTTGTTGATGCTACTATAATTATGTATACTCCGTTTATTGGTAACGTGATCGCACTTGCTTGGGTAGTGTCAAACTACTGTAATACGAGTAGAATACGGAATTTCGACGCACAAAATATCGATAAATGCTAATACGAAGCTACAAAATTGCGATGCACGTTACTGCGAAAGACCATCTCTGCGAAGCCACTACACTTCAATGCACATTACCGCGATAGATCTTCACTGCGATACTACTTCACTTCGATGCACGTTACCGCGAAAGATTTTCACTGCGATACTACTTGACATCGATGCACGGTAAAGGTATTTGGATTCTCATTCGCTCGCTCTTGCTTGCTATGTCGACGGAGCCCCGCTTCGCGGGGCTCCTATTTCTGTATAAAGGGTTTAAAGTAACCTAACCAAACCTAAACTCGGGGTGCCCTTCGTTCGCTCTTGCATCCTACGTCACCTATTGCGTTCGTGCATCGAAGCCAACTAGTATCGCAATGAAAATCTTTCGCGGTAACGTGCATCGAAGTCAAGTAGTATTGCAGTGAAGATCTATCGCGGTAACGTGCATCGAAGTGTAGTGGCTTCGCAGATACAGTCTTTCGCAGTACCATGCATCGCATTATTGTAGCATCGTCACATCGCATTTATCGATATTTTGTACATCGAAATTCCGTATTCTACTGCTGTAATACTGCACCAACGTACCGTCGAATTACAGTACTGTCGCACTACCGTAGTGTCGTACTACCGTGGTGTCGAACTACTGTCGCGCAATCGTTTGTCACACCAGCGTGATGTCGATCTTCAGTGTGTCGCACAAGCGTGCATTCGAACTATGGTGAGTCGCAGTACAGTTTTGTCGCATAAGCGTTAATCGCACATCCGTTTGTCGAGCTCACGTAGTACACTCGTGCGAACTTGCGGGCCAGCATGTTACACCTGACAGCCAACGCTCTGCGCTCCCTCTCCAAATGGTCGTCATCCGACAGCCTATCGGTGACTCAGTGCCACAGGTATTTAAAGCGAGTGACTCTCTTCAGCGAAACTCCGCCCAAGGTAACAGGTGGAACAATGTCACACATTTTATTTTGCGCCCTAAACACCAAGAGCTCGCTTTTGGTTGAGTTGTACCTGAGACCATGAGTCACCGCATAGTCTTCACAGATTCGGAGGAGCTTTCTTAACGCACTGATCAATGTGCTCAGCAACACCATATCATCCGCGTAACTTATATATTGCTACATCGCCCGTCAATGGAGCAGCCGACTGGGGTGTTGCTGAGCTCACATATCAGCCGATTGATATACAGGTTGAAGAGCCTGGCGAACTAACTCCGACCTGTACGCACCCGACATGGCACCTGCCCATCTAACATAGTTGGACTGCTATACATTTCCCGTTTTAGCTGACCTCGCACTGTATAGGTTTTTCGTACAATCAGAAGTCAGCTTATACTGGTTATGTATAGCTTGATATGTAGGCGAGCGTACTAAGTAATAATCTTAAAGTAATCCTACTAATATTCTAAATGTGAAAGTTTGTGAAGATGTTTGGATGTTTGTTACTCAATCACGCACAAACGGCTGAACAGATTTGGATGAAATTTGGCACACAGATAGTTTATAATTAGGAATAACACATAGGATACTTTTTATCTCGATATTCCCACGGGATCGAAACTAACGCGGGTGAAACGGAAACCGCGGGGCACTGCTAGTGTATTATAAAATCATATTTTGTTTAAACGTGATTTTTTCAAAAGAATCTAATAAATATGAAATGGAAAATGTATAAATGATTAAATATCATCCGAAACATTTGTAAAGAGAAGCATTTGCCAAATAAATGTTTGTAAAGCGAGTGTTTATAAAATAAAACATTTGCGGAATGAGTAGTTTGTGAAATAAATAGTACTTATACGTAACGATGGCTGTAAACAAAAAAATTGTAAATTTGGTGACATATTAGTGAACCGACGCGCCAGCACATCAAGATATCTGAACTGTCAAACTTTCCCAATCAACCTTGAACCTTATGCTTTAGCGATAAAGTTGTAAATCTATTAATGAATGACAGATTGTAGTAGCTTGATGTGCTGGCGTCTGTGCATGGTTTTTCCTTTCAAACTACCCTCAAACCATTGTGAGAACTAAACAGAGCTCAATTTGCAAAAAATTAAGAATTCCCATTTTTTGGATTTTTAAGATTTGTGAGTAAACTATATGGCCTACAGACGTCGTTCTTTCTTTGCTTAAATTAAAGCTGATAGCATTTGCTACAACACATTTTCCTATGCATTACCCATGGCATGAGTATTTTCCCCGATATCGGGGTCGAAAATTGAACAAATCTTAAAATCTTACTTTTTCGAAAAAATATTAAGTTCTCGACAAATATTGAACCTACAGGCTGGTTCTGATCTCAAATTGTAGCAATTTTAGTCTAGTATAAAATCGTATAGATTTTTCGAGTGCTGCAAAGTTAGCACAGGTCTTTCGAAGCTGCAAATTTAGATATACGCTGCTGGTAGTGGTCCTAACAACATATTAATAAATCAGAACTAGCCGTTAGTTAGCGATTTCTAGTGCTAGATATGAGTGGTCTACAAGGCCGTCATACGTGCATCAACAGAATGTGTTCTTTACGACGTCGATACAATGCCGTGTCGATGTTGTGAGCTGTTGAATGGTGTACGACTTGCGTTGTTTTGATATAGCGACAAGTGTGTGTTGTGTCGGCGCGCAAGTGGCACAATTAGCGGCGCGGCGGAGTCAAGTGGTGGCAATCAGTGCGCACTGCGCGCACAATCTGTACTCGGCGCACGACACTGATAGTCTGCTATCACTATAACTAGACTAGTGTTCCACCTACAGCAGCTGTTGACGACGTGAGTAGTTCTGGCAGTAGTGCTGTCACTACAACAACTGCTGTGGCGCAGGCGCACATGTGAGCAGTGTCGTCTCTACTGACTGATTCGTTAGGCACAGAGAGCAGTTTGTGCCTCCGATCCTTCTAGTCCTGAGTGTCATACTAGTCCGGCAGTCTGATAACCTAGGGAAGTGTTACCCGTGACCGACACGAACAGCGACCGTCTGTCGTCTTAATTGCACGGGTCAGACCACAGATGGCAGCGGTCCAAGAGGAATGATTCTACTGCAGGCTTACAATGACTGGGGTTCCTCGGTTCTAGTAGCAGAAAATAAGTGGAAACTCATAAAGATGAAGACAATGCAGCTTTATTGAATGTTATTAACATAATAATAAGTGGCGTGTGACGTCACGCAGGTGTAGTGAGTGATAACACGCGATAAGCGCGCCTCTCGGCCGCGATGCCGCTGTGCCGAAGTAGGCCGATGTAATCACCACCGCTACGTCAACACGCGGAAACAACAAACGCCACAAACCGGTATAGTTAGTCATTTGTACATTAATCGCTTACATAAGAAACAAATATGGCGCCCACTCGCCACTACGCATACATCTGTTTCTGAAAATCAAGCTAGATAGCCTTGTTTATAGCGAGACTATACGTATATATAATGCTTGCACTAAGTACTTGCTTGCAACGTTGGATTAATTACTAACATTAAAAGACAGTGATCGGATTCCGTTAATGTTTTTTTGTAATAAGTGATATTTCAGTACAGAGCACTCTTTTGTTTTATACCTCATAGGCCAAAAGACGGGGACACACCTGCAGAAGCACGAAACTGTGTCGTCGATGTCGAGCGGCAGCACCGTCGGCGCCGGGCTCGGCGCGGGCGACGGCGGCACGCTGCGGTACTTGACGTGCAGCACGCGCCGGGCAGCGCGCGCGCCGCTGCGCCTCAGGATGCCCACCGGCCAGCGCGCACCCGACCGCCCGCCGCTCTCCTCACAGCCGCCGCCGCCGCCGGCAGAACTCATCCTGCGCACCCACGTCGTCACCACCATGCACCCCACTTCGCTCTGCACTCGACCCACTGACACCGCACACCGCACACCGCACCACAACTATCCGCGTAGCGGGACCGCGATTCGAGAGTCTGTAGCGAAAAAAACGGCGCTCACGTTTGCGCACCGCGGCCGACTGAAGGCGGCTGCGAGAGGACGCGCCGGCGCCGCGCGGTGACATCACGCCTTATCAGCACACCTGTGAGCGCGGGGCACCGCCACACTGCCGCGCACTCGACACACCTCGCCGAAACGAGACTCCAAACAACACTCGTGTTTACACTGCACAATGCACTGCTAACTGTAAACATGCCTTCCTTAACGCTGACGCTGACGCTTCTTGTAACACGCATTTACCTTATGTAAATTACAGTTCAGTTATCTGGTTTATAATCGACTATCTACTGCCCGCGACTTCGTCCGCGTGAAATTTTTTGTTTCTCCGACTCACCCCGTCGCATCGCATCGCCAGCCTGCGCTATTACTTTCGTTTTCGTTTAGCGAAAACTTCTGACTCTTTTCTTTTTGCTCAACTCCTAATAAAGGGTCTCAGCGTGATGTTTAATAGCCTATAGCCTTCCTCGAGAATTGGGCTATCAAATGCAAAAAGATTTTTAGGTATAAATCCGACCGACACTTCCAGAGATTTAGAGCTTTCAAACAAACAAACTTCAGCCACAGTATAATTATTATATATAATTATACTGTGCTTCAGCTTTATTATTAGTATATTATTTTAAAAATATGCTATCTTCTAAAATATTCATTGAAATCAAATGATATCAGGGCAATTTTGTTCAAAATGAAATAATTGGGATGAATAAATTATTTATTTGGATAAGGATTAATATCATGTTTATAAAAACACCTTCGCAATTCTTGCATTATTTTAGAACAAATTTCATTATTATAAAAAAGGTTATAGTGAGTCAACCCTATGCTGTCCCGGGCTTTTTTTAGAACTTTTAAAGGGGGAACAATTCCGTCATACATTATTTTTGCGTAACTTTAACCGTTTACGCAAACGTACGGAACGGAAGCTCTCAACGGAAATAAATTTTCCCGGTTTTTCCAACATTTTTCATTGATGGTTCGCTGCTATTGACTGTAGCGCGATGTTCTAATAGCCTATAGCCTTCCTCGATAAATGGACTATCCAACACAAAAATCATTTTTCAATTCGAACCAGCAGTGCGATTCTGTAACCATCTCACCGTCTCAAAACTTATGTGAAGTGAGCGTGGAGTGAGCTGTCAGTGTCATCCTGATGCTAGGGATTGATACTCTTGACAGCTCACTCTAAGCTCATTTCACCTAACTTTTCACGGTGAGATTTTTCCAGAATCGACGATCTTTGTTGTGAAGTTAAGAGTGGGTTAAAGAACCATTTTTATGATGGATACTATTGAACCAGGTTATGTACTTTAAGTATTAGTCAATTATTTCAAAATAATACAAGTATATTAGTAGATATTGTAGTAATTATGAACCGCAAATAAAACTAATGATATTTTGGGTTAAAAATATATACATTACAGTTTTTGTTGTATTTCTGGGAGTTTCCCGGTATATTTTTTGTTTTTGTAAGTTTAATTTCATTTCATTATTTATTTTGTGAACCTAGGTGATTACAGGTGTTTTCCAAAATAAATGTCAAGTGCACAAACCATGTTCCGCCGATAGGCATACAAAATTCGAGTCAAAGTTATAGTAAACTTATTTTAAAAAATGAAAACAAAAAAGAATTCATGCAGTAGTTATAAATGAATCAACAATGTCAAGAAACATATTTTAGGCATGTCACAAGTTGAAATAACTATCCTTTAAAATAAATATACTTTTAGGCCCGTATTACAGAACGTCACTCAATACTCAAGCATTACTTAAAACTAGATTCAGGCCATTTGATTGGTTGAAACTAGTTTTAAGTAATGCTTGAGTATTGAGTGACGTTCTGTAATACGGGACTTAGAATAACTTAAGATTGGGTGCCTAAATTTGCCTATTGTATATTTTTTTTTCTATTTTTTGACGATGTCATTGTACAAAACAAAATTAATTATGCGCTTCATATTCTAATATCAACTTTTGTTCAATTGTAGGTAATATTGCCAAAACTAGTACAGAAATGATGTTAAAATTGTGTCATTCGCAGATGCTACTGCTCTTACTTTCTCAGCCGGCTCGTGGTCAGATGTCAGACCTGCAGAATTCAGCACAAATTGGCTTCAACTCTGTTAATGAATGGCTACTTTCTCATACTCTCACATAGCCTTTTGGTAACCAGTCCACTTTAGCCACTCAAACCTATAGTCCAAATTTTTATTTTTCCATATCCTGCAATAGTCCTACACCAACCGAGTATTATCCTTGGGTGCATTTTCATGGTGCATACAGGGATAATCGTCGGTTGGTGCCGCATTTCATTAAAATTTCCTAAGGGGCCTCTGCGAGTTGGCTTCGGCCCCTCGTACGCCTTCCAAAGGACCGGGACCCCACGGACCCGAGATAAGTAAAATTAAAAAATAATAATAATAAATATTGCTCAAGGGGTAATTGTGGTAAGTACACGTTAAGTAATTAAGCGGCGTAGAACTTATACTAACAAATATTTGTAGGGGTGAACTACTGTTCTCCTAGCTAGGTAGCTGAGCCACCTGTATTAAGGAGAAACAGTTTGCCTCCCTAAATAAAGATCATAAAAAAAAATTGAGCATAGTGCTATGTGTTGTCTCCCAAAACAAGTCGTTAATTAACTTACATAGTTAGAGTTCGGAGTGCGCAAGCCCCACCACGACGTCAACGTAGAGATACTTATTATTATTAAACGACAGGGAGCCGTGCCTCCTCCCGCGCCAGCGCTCGAACACCGGCAGGACCGCATCGATGGTGATGAGGCCAGCGGTAGGGTGTGAAAGCCTGTCCCCGCCATTCCGCCACCAGGACCGACGCAGCTCCACGTGCTTCCTCACACCACCGGTACAGCAACGCGAGTACTTTCACCTCCAGGTCCCAGGGCGGGGATCCGGCCAGTACACAAGCCGCCTCGTAGGAGATCTTGCGATACCCCCGGACGACTCTGACGGCCATCGCTCTCTGCGGCTTTCGCAGAACTGCAATGCTACCGGCCGTCAGGTCAATTGCCCAGCTTGGGGCCCCATACAGGGCCATCGATCGCACGATCCCCACGTAGAGCCGCCTACAGACGGCGCTCGGGGCCCCCAGATAACCAACAACACACCTGCCTCAACCAAAACCAAACCCGTTACCTGACATTAAAGAATTTATGCAGTCACTCATGAACCAGATGGTGCTAATGACTAAGATGCTGGGAGATCTCATGTCCATGCTTCCGAATTTTATGTATTAACATTATGCACCTGGCACACAAATGGACTGTCACACCACTCAGGGGAGTTAAAACTTTTTTATACAATCACAATATTGACATAATGTTAATATCTGAAACGCATTTCACTTCAAGAAGTCATATGGATTTTCCTTGATATAAGCTTCATGATATCACACACACCCCGTTGGGAAAGCACATGGTGGATCAGCTATCATCTTTTTTAAAGCAAGTTAAAACATTACGAATCAGTATCGTATCAAACATTATCAAACAGGAAGAGTTTAGCGAGTTCTTCAGTTCCCTCGGCGATCGGGTCATAGCTGGCGGGGACTTCAATGCGAAGCATAGCTATTGGGGCTCAAGATTGACCCTCCCCAGGGGCCCGAGAGCTTCTGAAGACTGTTGAAAAACTAAAAATGGAAATTATTTCAACAGGTGAGCCCACATATTGGCCCTCTGGCAGGAAAAAAGTACCTGAACTAATTGAATTCTGTGCTATTAAAGGTATCTCGAAAAATTACTTTCAGTGCTAGAGCAGCTATGAGCTATTTTAGGACCATTCACCAGTCTTAGTTACCTTATTAAGTCGTTTCAAAGAAACTCCAGAAACCTGCGTCCTTCACACCAAAAAGACAGATTGGGAAACCTTCAGATCAATGGTCCATCAGGCTTTGACGCCTACAGTCAGTCTAAAAACAGAATATGATATAGTAGCAGCAATATAATACTTTAATAATTCAGTCCAAACTGCTGCTTGGCAATCTACTCCTAACAACAAATTGAATAAGAACAAGAAATCTATATCCCATATTATACTGGATTAAATATCTGGAAAACGAAGGCTAAGAAAACAATGGCAACAATGTATATGCCCCGATGATAAAAGCAAATTAAACCACGATGTTAAGAAACTTAAAAAGGCGAAGACTTTTACAATAGTGTCCAGGCGTCCCTGAACAACCTTGATGCTACAGCTGCTACCACTACTCACTGTGGGGAGCTACCAAAAAAATAACGCGCCCTAAAACGGTAACTTGCCCACTTCGGCAAGTCAACGGGCGCTGGGCTCGAAGTGACTAAGAAAATGTACAACATTCGCCGAACACTTAATAGGCGTATTCCAGCCGCACTCCTACGAGGGGACCCCAGGCCACAAAGAAGAAGTTCTTAGAGAGGTTCTGCTGGATTGTGATTCAACTACAAGCCCTAATATAACGTTTACGAAGCAAGAACTAACTAGAGCTATAAATAACGTAAAACCTAAAAAGTCACCTGACACGATTTGATTCTGCAACAACTTCCAGATTCTGGTCTAACCTTCCTGCTGTCTATTTACAATGCCATGTCAAAACTTTTTTTTTTCCTCCTCAATGGAAAACAGCTAAAATCCTAATGATTCGACATAAAACAGGAAAACTTCATGAAGACCCAAAGTCATACCGGCCTATAAGTTTGCTTCCAATAGCTTCAAAAGTTTATAAATCACTCTTTTTATTGTGTTTACTGCCTATGATCAAAGAAAAACATTTAATACCCAACCATTAATTTGAGTTCCGACAGAGACATGGTAGAATAGATCAAGTCCACAGGCTTGTTGGTAAAATTCACAATACATTTGAAGATAAGGAATTTGAAGATGAGGAATAGGTGCTACTGCATTCCTTGACATCTCTCAAGCTTTTGATAGAGTGGCATGAAGGTCTCCTCTATAAAATACACTGTTACAAGTAACAGCTTCCTAATCTTGATGTCGTAATTGAAGGATAGATATTTCTTTGTGCACAGTGGCTAAGCTATATGAAAACTTTGCCCTATTATTGCTGGAGTTCCTCAAGGTACTGTGTGGACCTATTTTATATTTTATTCATACTGCTGACCTCCCAATATCAAATTTAGCTACTACAGGAACCTTTGCGGATTATACAGCTGTACTAGTGTTCCATAATGATCACAAAGTAGCATCAGCTATGCTGCAGACCTGTTTGGACGACATAGCCCTCTGGTTCAAAAAGTGAAGGATAAAAGTCAACAAGACCAAATCGGTAAATGTCACATTGAATAAGAAGAAGGTTACCTGCCCTCCAGTACAGTTAAATAGAATACAAGTGCCTCAAGCTGAACATGTCAAACACTTTGGTTTATACCTCCACAGACATCTTACTTGGAAAAAGGACAGTTTCACGAAACGGAAGCAACTTGAACTGACACTAAGAAAGTCACAATTACACCTGGAAAATAAAACCCTTGTTTATCAAGCCTATATGGAACTATGGCATTCAGCTATGGGAACAGCATCACACTCTAACATTGAGATCATACAGCAATTTCAGATCTTATATGAACAATCACATACCATGGTTTGTACCAAATGAAGCACTATACCATGATCTGAAAATACCGACAGTCAAAGAGGAAATAAAACGCTATATCATGTCATATAAAGAAATAATTCGCCGCCCAAATAACCTGGCAAACCACATAATGAATAAAAAAGTGTGCCTTTTTTATGCAGGCTAAAACACAAAATTCCACAGGATTTCATCGGACAAACTTAGCTTGTTGCTTTATCAATGTTTGCAGAAAGGCATAGGTATAGATGGTTTTGCGGCCATCTTACGTAAAAGATGCGCTTCTCTGTTTGCTCGTCTTCGTGGCGGTACCAACTCTGTCTTCAGTTTATTCGCAATTAGGGGAGTCTCCAATGCTGAGACATTGGATGAAACTCCACACTGAATAAAACTTGTGCGTGCATATACCTTGCGCGCGGCCTGCACGCGCAGGCAGCGTGATAAGCGCGTCATCGCGAGCTGAGGCGCGGCGCGGCGACGAATGCCCGATGACCACTCGCTTCCACGGGGTCCACCGCGACGGACGATACTCCTCTATTAAGCTTAACTTATTCTTTGTCCAGAAGTTTATTTTGGTAACAAGACGGCATTAAACCATTGCCTAAAATACAGTCCACTCTTTTATTGCTCCCTGCGCTAACAACTTGTATGTCTACTAACATTAGTATTTAACACCATTGTTACTAACACTATGTAATAAACTATAAGGTGCTATAAGGCTATCATTTACTGGGTAACTCTTTCATTGACTTGAATGTGCCCTAGCGGCTGAGAATATGTCATGCTCACTCAAATGTCTCGCTGGTGGTGGCGTGTGTTGGATCATTAGGTTGCCTTCAAAATGGTCGAGCTGAATGGTGCTGATCCATACGTCATGTTCGTGAACGGGCGCCGTCAGTAGGGACTGGTCATCTCTTAGCCACCACGGCTTATTTTCATTTCTGAATTGTTCTTTTTTAGTACGGACGCCTTTAACAAGCACGTCGTCACATCGTTCTCACATGTAGGTATAATTTCAACATGAATGATGTAACCAAGATTTTTGTAACAATTTTATGATTTAAAAGCATTGATATATATGTTACACTAGATTAGTAATTATCGCACCAAGGCGTTGCCACTAGACTGATGGCCACAGCCATCAGCGTAGCTTACGTCAGTTCAGTGCTCTGTGTGACGCCAACCGAAGTGAACCGAGTGACATGCGACAACTAATATCGCGAAAGAGTGCGATTCAAGATCACAAAAACATAATAAATTAACCGGAATTACTTTCCACACGTAAATTAATTGTCTCTGTGTTTATATCAACGTAAAAACGCAATAAAATGTAGAATTTTGTAAATTAGGTTCAGTGTTACCACTAAAAACTTAGCTTTAGTTTCCCACAATTGTGAGAGTTTTTAATTTATGGAATAAGTAATTTTAAATATTTTTTTAATAGTAACAATGTAGCAGGGTGCTAGATGCAGCATGCCTTAAAAATGGGTGGAAATAATCCGATTGCTGAGAAAAGAGACTGACTGGCTACCTACTAAATCATTTGATTTCATTGATAATAAAGAAAAAATATTCAAAAAGAAAATGTCTTAGTTATTTTCATTATTCATAAACTTCTATTACACATCCAATAAGAAATACATAATTAAAATATTTTAAAAATAATTTAACTTAACGTATAATGCTTTTTATGGCTTCAAATGTTGGGCAAAATTTCGCATGGGTAGGCAACCCCATCCCGTCATTGCATGTTTATATTGCGGTATTTGTCTAATCTAAGCGACGGTATTATTCTTACGACGTGTGTAAGTGAGACAGATATATGTTTACTTTTAAATGTTTAGTGGTTTCAAAGCTACGTCGTCGCGTTAAAAAAGTGGGTACACTTTTTGACACATTTTATTGAGGTTTGCATCTCTAGTTATATAACTCAATGTTTAAAAGAGTGTCCGTGGAGTTTCTTGCCCATTCTTCTCCACAGGTACCTACGCTTTGGAATAGGCAACTAGCTTCATCTTTCTGACTGACTGACCCTTGACAATTCAAAAGTGCCTACAATTGGTTTATTTGAAATAAATGCTATGAGTTTGAGTTGAGTCTGAGTTTATGGGTGTAACTCGAAATAAATGATATAATAATAATAAATGTGTCATAGGACGCACACCAAGCAAGACATTTAACACGTCATCAAAATTACTGAATGTCCTAACACATAGTGACAGACTGTAAGAAAAAGGAGACAAAAAAAACGATAATAAGCCTAAAAATTGTATGCCAAGACGGGGATTCCCCACAGGACAACTTTGTGAAAAACATCATGAGGAAACCAGCATTTCCAAAAATCGAAAATTTAAAGATGTGTGCACACACTTAGGGCCGGGTTGCCAGATAGAAACATATCAAATCCGGGACAATTCTAGGACAACGGTGTCGGGTCATGGCCATAGTAAAAAATATCTTGTTTTTTTTTTCAAAGAATTTATATTTGTATTTGAAAAGGAAAATGTAATTTATTTTCAAATAAGTACCTATATTTTTATTAGATAGGTATGAGTAGGTACGTACTCAGTATTTATTTATTTATTTATTTTATAGGTAATTAACGCCAGATATAATTTTAAGATGAAGCTTAGACTTACAACTTTGGTAGTAAATCAACACGTTAAATATGAACAAAATTGAGCACTTAGCTTATCAATAAATTTAAAGTTATTTAGATAATGAATACTATATTAAATAAATTAAATCGTAATAAACTAAAAAAAACTAACAATATCTTTCTTTAATGGGGATTGTTCATTTTTTTTTTAATGAGTAAATATGAAATCCGTTTCGAGGAATAGGGTCACTCATAACAATTTAGCGTTTAAAAAAGTAAAATATTCACGGATTATTGTTATTTATCGCTAAAAGTAAATAACCTTAATTTGACCTCTAGTGACGTCATCTTTTGACTCTAAAGGGACAATTCCTTTGCCATCAAATATACACACGCTCACACACGCTTGTTAACTGTCAAAAGTGTCAAGATTTATAAACAATAAACATAACCTCGAATTCTTCAAAAATTCGATTATTCTATTTAGCGTCTAGCGAAATTACCACCAAAAAACGATGGAATATAGGAAGTGCTTCATTCCGACCTGTAAAAATGACTCAAAAAATAGTCCAGATAAAATTTTTGTTCGTATTCGGGAAGACTTGAAAGAAAAATGGTGTCGTGAAGCTAAGGCGGAGTGTTTTAAAATTTACAGAATGTATTGCTGTGAAGATCATTTGGAGGTAAAGATTATTGATATCATAAAGCTAGATACTATAAATTTTTTGGTCTAATCGCCATTAGCACTTGTCACAACTTATTACAAACCTATGATATTTTCTAACCTTTCATTATTTTGTATTGTAGCCCAGGGAAGATTTGATTAATTATTACCAATGCAAGTTATTGAACGAAGAACCTAAACTAAAACGTTCGGCTTTGTTGCGCAATATTGGTCAAGATACGAATGAAGGCCTATCAGAACTAAATAAGTTATTGTTACAACCTCAAAGTACCAGCCAGCCACTGAAAAGAAAACGTGATGATTTTGATAAATCAAAACACAGCACTAGCCCCAACAAAAGTAAGCTGTTTAAAAGGATTGAGGATATAGCTATGCCCAGTACATCCACATGTTCTACATTAGCTATAAATGTAGGTACTTTCCGTTTTTTTTTCCATCATAATAATAAAATAAATATATTTATAACTGAAAAAAGTTACACACATTGTGTTCACCATGTTAATCTTTTTGACAAATCAAATGAGTGAAATAGTTATAAGTGTGAGTGAATTATGTAACAATATGCGATGAATTATAAGAAGTGTGATGCTACTGAAATATATGCACTAAGTACTGATTTATTTCCAGATCGATGCTGCTACTCAGTGTGAAATAAAGATGGTTGACAAGAGTACAAACTATAAAACTAGGAAACAGCCTGCAAATATTACTACCACTGACATACTGCAATCTTCACAAGAGACATCTTCAGCAGCAACTCCATCTTTATTTGGTTGTACATCAGAAACCGAAGAATCTAGTGTATGTGATGCAAGTAGAGTGGTGTCCAAAACTAAGAAGATTATGTTAGACTTAGTAATAAATAAACCAAGGATGTATTTGGGGTTACCAAAACAATTTATATAGCTTATTGATCATATAGTAGAAAAAAGTACAGCAAAAATAGACAATCTACACATTATTGTTACTTTATTGAAAATAAAGCAAAATGACTCACTGGAACGTATAAGTGATCAATTTAATATATCTCGTACCAAGCTGTCATCAATGATATTAACTAGTATTGAAGTATTAGGTAACTTCTTTCAAAATTTTGTTTATTGTCCCCAACCCAAACAAATAAAAGAGAATCTACCATTGGTATTTAAAATAAGATATTCTGATGTCCAAATGATCATTGATTGTTTTGAGATACAAATCTCAAAACCATCAAATCCTTTGAAGCAAGCTCAGACATGGTCGCAGTACAAAAGTTGTAATACTGTTAAATACCTAATAGGTTGCACTCCAAATGGCTTTATAAGCTTTATTTCAAAAGGTTATGGGGGAAGAATATCTGATAAAGCGATTGTAGAAAAAAGTGATTTAATAAATGTTTTAAAGCCTAATGCTGTTATTTTAGCTGACAGGGGATTTAAAGAAATAGAAACTCAATTAAATGAGCGGAATATAAAACTTTTGAGGCCACCCAGTGTTTATACAGGCACCAAACAAACTACTCGTGAGGCACTTCAGAGTAAAGTAATTGCAAGTTTGCGTGTTCACATTGAGAGAGTTATTAGACGAGTAAGAGAGTACACTCTACTGAAACCTCATTCAGTTGTTAATTATAAATATGTACCTTACTTGGATGAAATAGTGTTAATCGTTTGTGGTTTAATTAATTTGCAAGGTGAAATAATAAAAAGTTATTAAAATGTATCAATATTTTATTATTTTTTTGCACTTTCTAATAACTTAGGAAATATAAATGTACTCCAAAAGACTTCTGCTTTTTTTATTATGTCCCTTATGTATACTTCATCATAGTCCACTGAAATAAATTAATATCATTTTATAAGAATTAATTTATTGACATAGAAAAACAATTTTAACAACTGACAACGTCCAACCATAGAGCCAGGTACATTATATAACATTCGTCCATATCTTAATAAGCTACGACATCTCCTCGATAAGTCGTCGTGGCTTTGTGGTGGTGCGCCCACTACGCCTTGCTGGTGCTCCCTGCAAGACAGCCGTGGCCAGTGGGAGATTAGGTGTCTCAGCGCTGGTTTGTGGTGGAGTATCCGCTTGATTCTGTGTGCCTGAAGAACTTGGAACGATGTGCTCCATCACATTCGGATTTTTACCAGGCGAATCTTGAGTAACCTGGCAGGAGGACCAAATTGATGGTTGGGTTAATTGAGGCGTTGGGTGATGTGACTCTGACTGAATGTTCAGTGTGGGTGATGGTGACCGCTGTCTGATAGGTGTGGAAAAAGTTAGTGAATGAGGCGTAGGTGTGGATGGAGGCAATGGGCGAGAATAAGGTGTGGACGTAGGTATTAGTGGGTGTCCAACAGGTGTTGAAGAAGGTAATGGAGAAAGATCAGTAACAGCTGGACGGTCAGTAACAGCTGGACGATCAGCAACAACTGGATTGAGTGGTTCTGCTAAACGGGAACGCACATGATCTGCATGATATCTCCTCTCTACCCCATCTGAAGTATTTACAGCGTAAGAATATCTGTGCGTACGCCTTGAAATTGTAGCAGGTAGCCATCGGGATCCGTCTCGGGCGCGAACAAATACGCTGTCACCTGCTTTAAAAGATGGGGTTAGTTTCTCAGACTCAATGTTTGCCTGTATCTGTTTGTGTTGCAGAGTTCTTTTAGGGTTAGGCCGCGCGTTGTCCAGAGCACAATGCAACCGACGTCCAAACAAAATTTCCCCTGGGCTCTTACCGGTGACGCTATGAGGTGTTATACGGTAGGAAAATAGGAAGTTTTCTAGCCTCCTTCTCAGGGTCATGCCATCGCTCGCACTTGATGACATTCTAGTTTTGAAAGTACGAACCAGGCGTTCTGCTAAGCCATTAGTCCTCGGGTGATATGGAGATGATTTAATATGTAGGATACCCTTGTCTCTGCAATAATTTTGGAATTCCCGAGAGGTAAACTGTGTCCCGTTATCCGAGACCAAGAATTGTGGAAAACCAAACGTTGTAAATATAGAGTCTAACTCTTCACACAATTTGTTTGTAGTTATTTGGTTCATGGGCTTGATCTCAATCCATTTTGAGAGTGCATCAGCTAGAACAAACCAGTATTTTCCTTCAAATGGTCCCGCAAAATCGACATGAAGTCTTTCCCATGGGTTGTCAGGGACGGACCAAGAGTACACAGGCAATTCAGAGTTATTTGGCCGGTTTTCTTGGCATTTACGACAGTATTTGATGTACTCTTCAATATCATCGTCGATCGACGGCCACCATACGTAAAAACGTGCGAGTGCTTTCATTGCACAAGTTCCTGGGTGTCCAGTGTGCAGGTATTTTAATGTAGCCTTTCTGAGCGAATTCGGAATGACTATTCGACCTTGCCACATCAAAATCTTATTTTCGATGGACAATTCGGTGCGTTTCCGTGCATATGGTTTTAAGATGTCTGAATATGAATTTTCCCGCCAACCTGTCTTAATGTTCTCCGATATTTGTTTGAAAATAAGATCATTCCTTGATGCATCCCTTATTATTTCTTCTGTCAACGCTATGTCTGAAAAACTGTTATGTTTTAGTTGAGCTATTATTCTGTGTACTGTCAATTCTACACGGGACGGTCTCTCATCAGGATTGGGCATCCTGGAAAGATAATCAGCTATAAAATTAAGTTGTCCTTTTGTGAAGACGATGTCATAGTCATAGCTACCAATGATCAAAGCCCAACGTATTAAGCGATTATTAACAAGTTTCGGTAAATTGCGTTGTGGGCCTAAAACGTGAATCAAGGGCTTATGATCAGTGACCAGTGTGAATTTTGTACCACGTAAGTATTGGTCAAACTTTTGGATGCCGAAAAATATGGCTAATGCTTCTCGATCAATAACTGAATATTTAGTCTCCGCTGATCTCAGCTTCCTTGACGCAAAAACGATAGGTTGAATTTGATCATTCGCTTTATGAAATAATACTGCACCCACACCCTTTTCCGAGGCGTCACACGCTAAAAACAACGGACGTTTCTCGTCAAAAGCCACAAGTGGCTTTGAATCACTAATCATCATTTTAGTATTTTCAAACGCTGTGTTTTCTTTATCTGTCCATCGCCACTTTTGGCGCGCGCCAGTTAGTGTATGCAGGTCCGCGCAGAAGCTGTGCAGGTGAGGTATGAATTTCTCGTAAAAATTTACGAGGCCAAGGAATGACCGTAGTTCTTGAGCGTTAGTAGGCGGTGTAGCTTTTGTTATTGCTTCAATCTTCGATTTAGTTGGTCGTATTCCATCCTTGCTGATTGTGTGTCCCAGGTACTCGATGTCTGCTTGGAAGAATGAACATTTTGATAGATTGACTTTTAAGCCAGCCCGTTGTAATTTGTCGAACACGGTAGACAGTGTTTCGAGATGTTCAGCGTCATCCTTCCCTGTTAAGGCAATATCATCGAAGTAAATCGCTACGTTTGGTATACCACCGAGTAGTTCATCAAGGTAGTGTTGAAAAATCGAGGGTGCTGTTGATATTCCAAAAGGCATCCTATTGTATTGGTAATATCCTTTGTGAGTAGATATTGTCAGATACTTTTTTGACTCTGGGGCGATCTCGAATTGCAAATACGCATCTTTTAAGTCGATTTTTGAAAACTTAACTCCGTTTGCAAGGTTTTGACGTAATTGGTCAAAAAGCGGAACTGGATGAGCGTGTGATACCATGGCAGGGTTAATAGTGCTGCGAAAGTCACCGCAAATTCTGATTTGGCCATTTGTTTTGACCACGTTGACTGTGGGTGTTGCCCATTCCAAGGGAGTCATATTTGGATCAACTTTGCTAACTATTCCCTCGTCCACTAAACGCTGAAGTTCTCTTTCTATGTTTTTGCGTATAGCGAACTTAACGGGTCGGGCAGGGACGTGTTTAGGTATGGCACCATTTTTAATATGGATGTTAACGGCGTAATTTTTAACTTTTCCTAGTTTGTTGTCAAAAAGAGGCGAGAAATTGTCTAATACCTTTTTAAGTGTTCTGGTACCTCGTTGAATAGGCTTCACCGAATAGACGGGTTCTGGAAACGTCATGTCGTACATCTCGCTCCACTGGAGACCAAAAAGCATGGGGTTAGCGTCTTCCATAACTACAACGGGTAAAATTTTCTGTCTTCCAAGGATTTCAACTGTTACGTCTGTAAGTCCTTTTGGTTTGAGTTTGAGGTTCCCATAGGCACGTAGTTTCGGTGCCTTTTTTAAAGGAGGTGCTCCAATACGTTTCCAAAATTCAGTGCTAATGATGGAATATACTGATCCCGGGTCCCAGTCCAACGTACATTTAACACCGTTGAGTGTGATGTCAATGCGCTTGCTGTCCTTGTTCCTTTTGCGTTCAATCTTGTAGACATCGTCACTATCGTATGAGCTTGTAGAAGATTCTGATAAACACTCGTCGCTATCAGTGTTCCTAATTTTATGTAATTTGTTTTTGTTTTTGATTGCTCGTTTCTTTCCTGACTTGGTGCTCGTCAAATATGCTCTCCCAGTCTTGATACAGCAATCTTCAAAATGCCCTTGCGTTTGGCATTCCTTGCAAATATGGTCTTTTGCCTTACAATCGCCAACCTTATGCCTTTCATAAGAACCGCACCGACGGCACTGATCTAGACCAATTCTGCGTAAAAACATATTCTGTTTGTTGTGATGCGCCATGTTGGTTTTTGTTCTGACTTTGTTTGTGGCAGCAGGTAAACCGACGTGAATATCACCCTCAGCAAGCTCTCTAGACTGAGCTACTGCAAAGAATTTGGCAAATGTAACTTCCACAGTTTTTTTACCGTAATGTTCTTGTAGATCGGGCCATTTCTGTTTCAGATCCACTTCTAGCTGTGGGTGGTTTATACCGGTCGCAAATCGATCACGTAGCAGACGTTCGAACAAGTCATCCTTGTAGCCACATTCGTTGGTGAGTTTCTTGAGCCTGTTAGCGTAGTGTTCCATAGTCTCATTGCAGTCTCTTACGCAATTCCAAAACTCAGTTAGAGCTTTGAATTTTGTTGTTTTAGGTCGATGTAAGTCGAGTAGTTTAAACTTTACGTCTTTGTATAGACTGTCTTCAAAATCGGGTATGAGTGCTACTTTCAGATCGTGGAAGACTTCTGGAGTTAAACAAGAGAATAAAAGTTCTTTCCTGATGTCGTCTTCGCTTACGTCCCAGATATCGCATTTTTTTTCAAAAAAATCTAAAAAATATTCTACCGACGTAGTGGCAGGGTTAAACGTATCGCACTTGAAATTTTTAATAATTGTTAGTTTGTTACAGTTGTTGTTCGCCGAGCTGGAAAACTCCGTACCAGGTGTTGCTGGTGTGGGGGCCACCGCTGTCGGCCGCTGTTGTTGTAAAACAAGTTGCTGCAAAATGTTAGAAATTTGCTCTTGTTGCTCCCTTTGTATTTTTAACAATTCATTAAACTGTTCTGCGTTCATTTTGATTAAGTAATTAATCCTCGTCGCCAATGAAATAAATTAATATCATTTTATAAGAATTAATTTATTGACATAGAAAAACAATTTTAACAACTGACAACGTCCAACCATAGAGCCAGGTACATTATATAACATCCACCCAAACAACATGAATATTTTTTGTAGTCTCAAATAAAGGATCTGCCACACAGAATAGTCCTTTGTTTTTTTTACAGGCCATCATTTGGCACATTATTTGTGTTTTAAATTTTTCTGTAATAACATCATTTTTTATATATTTTTCAATCGCTTTTTCTGAAGATGGACACTTAACCTCTACTACAAAGTCTTCTCCAATACCATCAGGTGATGCTCCCAAAATACCATCAATGAGGATGAACCCAGACCGGTCTATTTTGACTTGTAATTTTTCTTCAATTTCTTGTAGTACTCGGCTTTCTAATCTCCTGCCTCGTTGTATGGCTTTAGTTTCAGGCACTTTATAGCCTCCTAATATTTGCTCAACTAGAGCACCATCTGTATGGCAATGAGCAGCTTCATATAATTTAGAAGCTGTTAATCTTCCTTGCCGTATATTATGCCAATATTTACTATCAGCTTGCCTTATTGTTTTTAATTTTATTTCTTCAATAACAATATTGTTGAAAATTCTTTTTAAATACTTACTAAAGTTACTATAATCATGTATGGTTTCGTCATCAAGGAATGCCAACATAATGTCAAATATATTTTTGGAGTTGGTTTTAAAACCATCACAGAACTTCATAATAAGGGAGTTGCTCAAATTCCTTCTAAGACATTGTTCCTGAAATTCAGTTAAGACAGTAGTGTCTTTCGGCATAAGTTTTGGGATCTTAACCTTTGGAAAAATATCTTTACTAGTAACTGGTCCTGCGCTTGCACTTGTAAGAGAAGGTTTGTTCCAGTAACACTGAACTGCAGTTGGTGATGGTTCAGAAGTTTTTTTTGCTAACCAAAACAATAGCAAAAGGGAATGCTTACAACCACCTGTAAAAAACAAAAATCATGGTTAATCTAAGTTTGAACAAATGGTACCTACATATCTAATTTAAAAGTTAATTATAAAAATACCTGCTGATGCTGGACAATCTTCACATGTTGCATTAACAATATTATTATTCTGTTCATCAATTTTACAATTGACGGTATACAATTTCTTGCTTATTCTGTGTTCAGGCACTACTTTAGCACTGACTATGCAATCACTGCCTGTTCGACTAACTTTCACGTAGCCCACAGCGGTATTGATGTACGAATCCCGAGATGACCTAAAAATTAAAGATGCTTTAGTATAAGTATATAGTAATTTAAAACAATACAAAAACAGAAATCATTTAGTGAAGTATTTCATCATCCCTACGTTAAACCGGTTGCGTTAATACTATTTCATTGGAGCCAAGTAGACATGAGTAGTTGGCGAACAGGCGAAGGATTTGTTCGAATTCTAATATAATGTAAAAATACTTACATTAAAATCTTTGCTCCCCTTATTTCAGCCAAGTTATGATGGCTACATGTTGCCACATACTCCAATATCATAATATTTTCCACCTTCGGTAGATTCCTGGAGTCAGCTTTCACGAAGTTGTCAGTCATGGTAAACCGTTCGTAAAAAACAGTAAGTTAATAAAATGATTTACAAACAAGATGAATGATAGCGTGGTATTTATTTCAAAGAAGTTTCCTATTGTTTACTGTATGACACTAATGAACAGATTGACAACCTATTGACATTTGTCGAACGTCAAAGAAATTCTTTTAGGTAAAAGGCCACGTAAATATACAGACAAATGATGACGTAACCGTAAAAAAGTTACTCCTAATTTTAAATAATTAATAAAAATAGAACGACTCAATAAAATTAAAAATTATTCAAATTAGTTTCTTAGAATGCTCTATATTATCGAAATCTTAAATAAAAAATGAGGGTCGAAAAAATTGTTCAAAGCCAATTACTTAATTAAGTTTTGATGGTACATAAAATAAACTTAAACGAAATTGAACACTTCCAATGATTTG
Organism: Globia sparganii; assembly: GCA_949316385.1. Classification (NCBI taxonomy): domain Eukaryota; kingdom Metazoa; phylum Arthropoda; class Insecta; order Lepidoptera; family Noctuidae; genus Globia; species Globia sparganii. The sequence continues at coordinate 330,701 of OX438660.1, forward strand.
TTATGCTTTGATAAGTAATTTATATCTAAATCTAAAGACAAAAAATAATCAAAACAAATTATCTCTTAACAAAAATTAAAAAAAAAAACCGTCTTATAAAAATAAAACCGCAAACAGGTAATATTTTAAAATATTTATCACTAGATTTTGCCATTTTTATTAGTTTTTCTCCATCAGAGCTTTGCAAAACTGATATGATTTCTGAGCAAGACAAGTCAAAATTGATATGAGTCTGCAGTCTTTAAGGCGAGCGCGGGCAAGCGAAGTAAACTATCGTATTCCCCTCCCGCGCGCCATACGCACTCACAGGCAGGCCAACCGTATCATTTGTATAAGTTTATTTACAAAACAAGTCAAATCCGGGGCAACAAGGTCTAATTACTGGACACGGGACAAGGCGCAAAATTCCGGGACAATCCCGGATTTCCCGGCCATTTGGCAAGCCTACACACACTGAGCCACGGTGATGGATTATGGCCCAGGGGCCTGCGTCCCAGCAGGGGCACCACTAAAGGCCGATTATGCTATGTTATGAGATTTTTCTTTGCCGAGTCAACTTTAACTTAAATGACCTTTTGACATTAAAAATCAAATCAAATCATTTATTTGCATAACACAGGTTCAGAGGATGTTATAAAAGGTTTTTCATTGTCATTTAAGAATAGAATAATCTTTATTATGTACACCATATTATTTATAGATATAATTGTAGAAATTTTATAAAGGGTGACACAACAGGCAGTCTTATCGCTAAGAGTGATCTAAGTAATACTAATACCATCTTCTGCTTGTCCAAGGTACCACAGGAGGATCGCCTGCATTCTATCATACTTTTATTGATACATTTATTGTTATTTGACTAACCTTATTTAATTATTAATGATTATGTTTATCTAAGACATATTGTCTGCTAAGGTATTTAGGACCTAAGTTGGTTAAATCCAATACTAAGTTTGTCTTATTAGAAATGGATAGCTAAGCTAATACATAGGAAGGCAAATCGGTCTGTTCGGCGGATTTTCAACGATTTGGGAAACCCGAGGATTTAATGTGTCACTTAAATAACTACCGTAACATCATAATGAAAACGCGGGCAACATTCGTGAATACATGATGGGTAGCTCGCAATGCCATAATAAAGGCATGAAGGAGGTACCGAAAGAAAGACATTGTGAAAGAAGCGAGCAGTAAACAACAAGTTTCGTATGAACAATGGCGTGCGGCCACTCACCCCATGAACCAGTCGACGGTGTCGCGCAGGTACTCCGGTAGTCGCTCCAGCTTGAGGGATTCTCTCCGGCTTGCTTCTCAACCAAAAATAACACCACTTTAGAGCAATAATTGCCTCGAAAAGTCCGCGCCTTAGCCACACAGAAACACTAGCTGTCTCATCACACAACGCGATGATAACCGATAAATTACCACTAACTGTACTCTTTGAACGCGTTGAAATCTGATGTTAAGTAGAGCGTGTCGTCGTCGCAAAACCCTATCATTGGAAATTTTCACTATAAACGATCAAAGCAGCTGAGCCATAATCGCCATGTTGCGCAACTTATACAATTTATTTTTAGAAAATATTGTTCGCCACTCTTAGTACATTTAATGTAAAGTTTTGCGAAACAAAGCTAACATTTTAACCGTCTTAGAGATATTGTGTGTTTTTAATGCACAAACAGAAACACCTAAAATAAAGTAAAATGATATACAAAAAACAGAGACAAGAAATAACACTCGTTTTTACTTTTTGCTATAGCAACACTTTATTTTCTGTCAAGAACTGTCATCATAACATGTAGAACCATAAAACTATACATCGGACCCGAAATGTTTGACTATACAATAACACAAATTATACAATTAGGAGGCTTATCGACGCCAAAATCATAAAAATATTGCCATCCCTTTTTAACTTTCTTAATTTTGCAGTGAAAAAGGTTATCAGTGTTTTTGACAGTGAATATAATGGCAATCCTTCATTCCTAGCATCACTAAACTACCTATTTGCGGCCGCTCGCCATTTTATCCTCTCACTGTTTGGTACCAAAGTTGGGTACGTCAACTGTCAAATGCTCTTGAGCTGTGGATATAATTTGTGAATTTTGGAGTTATTTGCTGTGTTATTGTGTTTGAACACGGTTCTATAGTGGAAGTCGTATAGTAGCAAGATGCCCAATTGCAATATGTGTGGATGTGCATCAAAAGAAGCAGAAATCACCCGAAAACAACCAGCACCAGTATGTGTACTTAATTTCAGCTGAAATATCATTAGATTTAGAGGATAAACAAAAGATTCTGCATTCGTTGAAGAGTTTCAACAGCAAAGCATTCATATTTTCCCTTTTCTCTTTATTTTCAAGTTGTATTTCATGAAATCATTTTCTTTGTTATTGTAGGGATAGAGTAGTAAATTTACATTATTATATTTATCAATAATGCTATTTTATCGTTCTTTATTGGTTGGAAATAATCGGTGTTGAAAATTTAGAGATGTCAATAAAAACAATTCATATTTGTTCTCTTCACTTTGAAGAATCTAGTTTCAACCGGAGACTGAATAAAGTAAGTAATTGAGACAGAGTGGGAGATATATCGCTTGTCTTCAATATCTATTAAAGCTTACTTATATTTTATTTGTTTCAGATTTATTAAGAGAATTAAAGGACAAATGTCAAAAACAGCCCAAGAAGTTAAAGAGACTTAATGAGAAATTTTGAATACAGACGAAAATATTATGGGAAGAAATCTCTTAAAAGAATATCACATCAAAATTATCTGATCAAAATTGTTTAGTTCAGAAATAAATGAGATTGATTTGTTTGTTGCTGTTTTTTCCTGTATGAATATAATTATAAACTTAATTATAATTTATTGTTGACTTTTAATTAAAGCCCACTATCATCTGCATGTCAGAAAAGGTAGGTGTTGGAAACTTAACATCTAAATTTCAAAAATATTAATTATGTTAGTTTTTTTTTTTCCTCTTTATTTAAGGGGACTCGGTCAACAATGACGATGTCACCCCGTAATTCTAATTATAATATACCTAACTCTTATGGCTAAACATCTTATCTCTCTAATATCTTATCAATATTACAACAGTGAAGGGGAAGCAGAGCCCAGCTATTGCTGGGTGGTGTTTCCTTTCCGTAAATGGCACACGTATAATGCACATAACTTCCTGGCCCCCTCCGAAAAGGGGAAGGCCAAGAAGCTGCTACATAGCCCCACGTTGTACTGCGAATCCCCAAGTGCCTGTCGCCGCTGACCTTCGTTCCGGACACATTCGAGCAAAACATGGTGAACATCCTCGATCGCGTTACACTCCGTGCAATTAGGTGAGTCCGTTTTACCCATTAAATGCGCAAATTTATTTGATGGAATGTGTCCGGACCGAAGTCTCAACAGTGTCACAATATATTGTCTATGGACTTCCATCTCTTGAAACCATGGGCAACGAAAAGGTCCGGCCTGTATAGTCCTGTACCATATGCCTTTGGTGAGCGACCTCTCATCAAAATATTCCTGCCATAAATCTTTACAAATCTTTTTGACTGCTTGAACCTGCACCCTAATTGCGTAACACACTATTACTCACAATTTGAATCATTTTGAAGCTTATTGCTAATCCATTGCTCCATTTAGATTCGAAAAGTGTGTCTGCTCAACAACGTAAATAACGCAATGAATGTTGTTGAACTGTCAAAATGAAACCGATTGCTACTGATAGTGTGTTACGCAATTACCCTGCGGATCTGTGTGAAGCGGTAAACAAGTGTATGTGATCCCTTCCGATGAAGCTAATTTTGCTGCCTGATCCGCTTTTTCATTGCCCATGATGCCAATATGAGAGATGGAATCTACTGTAGGATTATAGTTTTATTAGTAATACGTAGCTCTAAAATGGTTTTGAGGATAACAAAGGCTATGGGGGAACCTCGAGAATTCGAGGGTAGCCTAGCCAGATGCAATAAAGCACTCTTAGAGTCAGTCAAAACCACAATACGCTGAGTATCGAGAGTTAGCGCGTAAGACAGGGCTTCGGAAATAGCTATCAGCTCGCAGTACATTACAGCAATATTAACTTTAATTTTAAATTTAAGCGTAGTATTTAACTGAGGGTCGAATACAGCCGCTCCCGCACACTGCGCCTCTTTACATCCGTCTGTATAAAGTTGATAGAACGAACCGTAGCTATCATTCAAGTATTTGGCACACTTTTGTCTTAAATCTAATATGTCCATTGATCTCTTTGGAATGCGTACATAGACGTACATAGATAATAGATGTTCTTTGATAAGTCAATACTGGACAGCCATAAATCCAACGAGAATACACCCAATACGGGACTTGAATAAATAGGTAAATCTTGGATTTGTCTATGCGTGTCTTCTAACAATGGAATCTTTTTATTTCTCCAGTATTGACCCTCACACAGTTTTGACAATCCATCAATAATATTTATAGTAACATTATCCTTTTCCGACCTAGATTTTAGCCAGAATTTTCCCGCTAAGTATTTCCTTCGAATTGATAGCGGCTGTAAGCACAGTTCGTTCTCCATGATATGAATTGGAGTGCTCTTAATGAAACCCCCAATAATCCCCATACATAAATTTTGGATTCCGTCAAGTTTATTCAATTGACTGTTAGTGTAATTACCAAATAAAAAACTACAGTAATCAAGTCTACTTCGTATCATTGAAATATACAACCGTCGCAAATGTTTCGGGTGGACACCCCATTTGGATCCAGCTAGTACTAAGAGAGATCTGTAATCCTAATTCTTCTATTAAACATTGAAACACTTTTAACGAATTTTGGATATTGATAACGGAGTCCGAAATTTGTTTCCTAGCTATATATAATACGAAGTCGTCTGCATATTGCGACACAAACACATCAACTATATTATGACAGATCTTTGAAGTGGCTGCATTAAATAGTAGTGGGGATAGCGGATCGCCCTGTGCTATGCCCAGGGGGGGTCGTCTCATTGGGCAAACATAGGAATGCCTACGGGGGCTAGACCTGTGTTGCCAAGTTCTCCTGTATTATGAGAGACCTAAAAACTTCGGTCTCTAATAATGACGTTTTCGATGATAGCAACATAAGTAAAACTGTAAAGTTGCTTAGCTTTTATAAAGCTACCATCTGGTAGTTTTAGTGACATTTTTGTTTAAATAATTATCAACAAATTAGCCGATATAATATTTCGGCTAATTTATTCAGTGTTAATATTATTAGAGCTGAATAAATATAAACATAATGAATGCAGAGTATGGTAGATATACTTTCGTTTACTGTAGTTTTTAACTTTAAAAACAAAAGAGTAACCAATAAAGCCAATAAATAAATAATTAGTTTAATTTACTGCAATGCATCGGACAGAGGCTACCTACTTATTTTCTATATTGACTAAATTCACAAAATTAGGTGGGTAAGTTTTTGTTAAATGTACCTGGCAACCCCACAGACAAGAAAAAAATGTCTTTCGACGAAAGCTCGAGCGCATTTTATTTCTTGTGAATGCTCTGTATCTGCTTTTCTTTTTGTTAGGTTCAAAGTTATAGATTTAGTTCTTAGTTTTTTTTAAGCTTTGGCTTTGACAAATAAACCACAAACTTGTGATTTTTGACTAAATTTAAAGTTTTATCCCTATTCATCAAAGTTTTATGCAAGCAAGTAAGGCTGTTTGACCACCAAAACGGAGCTGGAAAATTGTTACCAGTGAAATTGCACAATAATTTAACATCGGTTACAGTTTCCCAGTTCTGTTTTCGTGGACAAACCTTTAAAAATATCTCAAATAAATCCGCTAGTAAACTAACTTACGCGAGTTTTTGGGGGCGTCCACCAGGTGGCGCCAAAAACCGTGCCATTTTATTTCTACGTACTTGATATTCTTCTCCCTAGAGTAAATATGTTCCTTGGCTATGCCTGTCCCAGTAGTCCTTACCGCTGTGCTACCATCATTAGTTTGAACTGATAAATGTCTATCAGGTAAGAATTCCCATAAATATCTGCACAACACCGCTCCCACTCAACCCATCTAGTATTTTTAACAGGGCCTCCCAAGTTTATATTGTTTTAAGCGCTATCAATGTCAATAAAACATCCCAAAGTACTAATACCTTTCGAAAATCCTTCCTGTATGCGCGATACCAATCTAGCCAAGTTGTCAGCACAAGACCGTGTTCTTCTAAATCCGGTTGTAATTATGTTAGTTCCGTTATTATATCCCGTGAAATTCAAATTTTCACACATTTTTTTCCAAATTGCAGTTCTGTTACATTTTTTTTATTATTATTCAAATTATTATCAATTATCATCAGCGGTCCATTGACGGTAACACATCTTACGGCTTAGTTGTGAAAGATGGACGAACCTACAAATAACTTAAATGAAAGACCTAAGTTAGAAAACTTGGGGTATTTTTACCCGTAGATGTTGTACCGTGAGTCCGTGACACTAAGAAAACATTCTCACAATCTTTTATAATCTTTTATCTTTTTTTTTCTTATAATTTTATAGAAATATCGATTAGGGGCTGCTCTATTAGCGGCCATTTTATCCTCTCGTTTTTCTTTTAAGTATGCCGGGTCCATGTGATTGGTACGTCAGTGAGTCTCACTCACAGTTACAGCGGCAGCGCTGCTGCAGTCATATGACCACAGATTACTATAAACATGCGACGGAGACATAAATCTAGCAATATCATACTATAATTCATGCACTGGTTTAAAAAAATGCATAGTCTTTGTGTTTGAATAGTAAAGAGAGAAAGGTGTGTGAGGTAGGAGGTTTGTTGTAGGAATGTTGCTAATTTTAAATTATTAATTAGTTCCACTTATTGCCGTAAGAATTTTTTCATGAGACGGACTCTACCGCGTGTATTGTACGCCAAACAGTGGTACCATTTGTGGCAGATTTCGCTTTTGTCCGTTGCAGATCATGCTGACGATTTACAAATGTGGCAGATTTAAAAGATTTCACGATAAATTGACGATACTTCCTTGATTTTTAAAATTAATAGACGTGCATCAAATCTTGACGACGTAAATAACGCCCTACTGTAGATCCAAAATTGGTTTACTGCTATTAATTTAGTATTAAATGGGAAAAAAACTTTCATGGGGTATTGTTTAAAATGTTACAATAAAATACCTACTCACACACTTCAACTAAATTAATCAAAATTCTTGTATAAAACGCACACTATGCAGCCAGGCATATTATAAATTGGGGGATTACATCACTGATAAAAATGCTTGGCTAAGCGCCTGGTCCTGGTGCAGACGCCAGCAGGTCAACCTACCCCAATCTGTCAAATTTTTTTGATAGATTTTCAACTTTAGCACAAAGGAATAAGTTCATATTCAATTGGGAAAATCTGACACATTGGGGTAGCTTGAAGTGCTGGCCTCTGTACTTAAGGACACACAAATAAATTTATTAGCGTCGGCAAATACTGTTGGAGCTGCTGAAGATTCTAAAATACTACTATTTTTGCATTATATAAATTCAATCTCCTAGTACTGTATAATTGCATAGCAATGTGTGAGTACTATACATAATCACATACAAAATCAGCCTATAATGTTCCCACTGCTGGGACACAGGCCTCCTCTCTGTGAGAGGGAGTGGGTTGTAATCCTCCACGCGGGCCCAGTGCGGGTTGGTAGATGTCACATGTCTTCGAATTTTTGGTTCTAGGACATGCCGGTTTCCTCACGATGTTTTCCTTCACCGTTTTGAGAGCAGTGGTGATGAAATAATTTACACAAAGTAAAGCGCCTGTCGGGGTTCGAACCTACGACCTACAACTCGTAAGTCGCGGCCATTACCACTGAGCCACCACTGCTCAGTGAGTACTATAATAATAATAATAAGTTTATTGATCCAAGGATATTATAGACATAGGTTGTATACTAGTTACATGCTAAGACTTATTCAACTAACAATGGACACAAGGGTAAAAAAATAACAATTGTCTATATTAACAAAAGATAAATCCTGTCTCCTAAACTAGGGATGGCCTGTATCTTAGGAGACAATGATTCGACCGAGCTGTAAATTAATGATGGATCTAAGGTTTCGAGTGTCGATGTTAAACAAAAATGTGAGTTAGCTTAGTAATTTTAGATTTATTTGAGCATGGATGGATGGATGGATGGAGGTATGGAGAAAGTGTAGGGGTGTGAATGGGAAAGAGGTGTGTGTGTTCATGTTCGTGAGTGTAATGTTAGTTGTGTTGTATGGGTGTGTGTATAGCATGTTATAAGGCGTATCTTTGTGTGTAGTGTTTAGTGTTCCTATTTATTAGAGATTTTTTAAGCGATGTATGCCAGTAGAGATTCGGTGTTATTGTAGTCCAGTTGTTACAGCCAGTCTGTAATTTTAGATTTGATATTGAATTTATTTAACTTTATTATGTTTAATTTCTTTTGTATGATTTTATATATGTGAATACTTAAAACGTAGTAATGCTGTTTCGCAAACGAGGTTTTATGCTGTACACCAGAGGGGACGTATGTTCGCTTCCCTGGGTCAGGTAGGGGTAGGCAGCCATGTACTCTGAGGACAGATCGAAGGACAAACAGCTGACGTACCGTCAGTACTTTGCAGTCAGAATAGAGTTGTGCTGCCAACAGCACAACTCTATTCTCCAAGTATCTAAACGGTTTCCTGGTCATAACCTTCAGCATAGCTCTGAGCTCTCTCTACTCTCAGAATAAAAGTCTTCGCTGCTCCACCCCACACGGTTATGCAATATCCGAAGATTGACTGACACAAAGTGAGGTAAACCATCTTGAGAAAAATCAGCCGATTCTCGCAGAGATTTAAAGATGTGTATCAGACGGATAATTCGAGTGGTTAAAGTATCAAGCTGTTTATCCCATCTCAATCCTTCATCTATATCCACCCCTAGATACTTTACGTTATTAGTTCTAACGATGGTAGCACAAGAGCACGATACTATCCGATTTTGGCATGAGTGAGCTGTAATCGCAAAAGTATTCGGGGGTAGGATGTTACGTCTGATCGCAAAGGGTATATAATAGGTTTTATCCAGGTTTAGCGTCAGCAAGTTCTGATTAAGGTCATCACGGAGGATAGTGCCGATTCAGCCCTAGTTTGCACATCATCCCACGCAAGCCCCTGAATTAAAATTGCCGTGTCATCGGCTTAAGCATAGAGCCTACCGTCAGGTATTGACACTCTACAAAGGTCGTTTATGTAGATTTGAAAGAGCGTGGGGCCTAATATACTTCCTTGAGGCATGCCGAATGACACCGATTCTTCATCACTGAGTCTCGAGCCTATCCTAACTCGCTGGGTGCGATTTGACAGGTAATCAGTAAAGAGTTATTACTATGCACATACTATAAAGCTACCATTTACTGAGTATGTCTTTCATTGACTTGAATGTGCCCTGGCGGCTGAGAGTATGTCATGCTCACACAAATGTCTCTCTGATTGTGGCGCGTGTAATGGATCATTTAGCTCCCTTCAAAATGGTTGAGTTGAATGGTGCTAATCCATGCGTCATGTTCGTGAACGGGCGCCGTCAGTAGGGACTGGTCATCTCTTTGCTTCCATGGTTTATTTTAATTAAATTTATATTTGAATTGTTTCTTTTTTTTTCTCATCTTTTCATTACGGACGCTTTTAACGTTCTTTTAATTAAACGGGGTTAATTAAACGGGAATTTCTCAGGTGAATTTAAACAAAACAAAAATAAGGAATAGGTTCTTAATTTTAAACAAAAGTAAAGAATAGGTTCTTAATTTTTGGGTAACAAAAGAGGGGTTTAAAGAAATTTCTTTGAATTCGTTGTGTATTTTGTAACGCATCTTTTTGGCGCCAAGTGTGGCAGATTTTTTGCCCAGTCTGTGGCAGATCCGCCATTTTTATGATGGTCAACCACTGACGTACCAATCACATGGACCGCCGCATACCTACAAGAAAAACGTGCATACCTACACTTTACTGAGTGTATAAAATGGCGGCTAATAGAGCAGCCCCTAATCGATATTTCTATAAAATTACATCGATAAAAGATTGTGAGAATGTTTTCTTAGTGTCACGGACTCACGGTACAATATCTACGGGTAAAAATACCCCAATTTTGCTAACTTAGGTCTTTCATTTAAGATACTTGTAGGTTCGTCCATCTTTCACAGCTAAGCCGTAAGACGTAACACGTCAATGGACCGCTGATGATGATTGATAATAATTTGAATAATAATAAAAAAATTGTAACAGAACTGCAATTTGGAAAAAATGTGTGAAAATTTGAATTTCACGAGATATAATGACGGAACTAACAAAATTAGTATTTTTGAAATTTAGATGTTAAGTTTCCAACACCTACCTTTTCTAACATGCAGATGATAGTGGGCTTTAATTAAATGTCAACAATAAATTATAATTAAGTATATAATTATATTCTTAATTATAATTCTTCTTCATATCTGACTTGTCTTTGTCAATATTTATGCTCTGCACACAACAAAAATCTTTGGTCCGAGAATAATCGTCTTCTTCGTTGTCCTTCTCATCGCTCTGGCTTTATAGTCTTCTTACTTTGTCCAGGCGGTTTCCTTTGGAATGCGCTCCCTCAGAATATCAGGACGGTAACCAATCGGTTCACATTTAAAGTGAAAGCTCGAGAACACATACACAAGAAGTTGGCAGATTCGTCTCAGAATAAAGTTGTTGTAGATTCTCTTGTTTATCTCTCATATCTTTTTTTTTAATATATATTTTGTTGTATGTATGTATTTATTCTTATCTTATATTTTTTAGTTATAATTTTTTTCTACTTTGTTTTTTGTTATTGCACCTATTGTGTATTGTCTCTGCATCACCCTAAGGTAGACTGGTAGAAAATGCCCAAGGCATTAAGTCCGCCTTTGAACAGTTTTTACTTGTGCATAAAGTTTTAATAAATAAAAAATATATTCAAACAGGAAAAAACAACAACAAACAAATCACTCTCATTTATTTCTGAACTATACAATTTTGATCAGATAATTTCGATGTGATATTCTTTCAGGAGATTTCTTCCCATAATATTTTCGTCTGTATTAAAAATTTCTGGTTAAGTCTCTTTATCTTCTTGGGCTGTTTTTGACATTTGTCCTTTAATTATCTTAATAAATCTGAAACAAATAAAATATAAGTAAGCTTTATTAGATATTGAATACAAGCGAGAGATATCTCCCACTCTGTCTCAATTCCTTTATTCAGTGTCCGGTTGAAACTAGATTCTTCAAAGTGAAGAGAACAAATATGAATGTTTTTGTTGACATCTCTAAATTTTCAACACCGATTGTTTCCAACCAATAAAGAACCATAAAATAGCATTATCGATAAATATAATAATGTCAATTTACTACTCTATCCCTACAATAACAAAGAAAATGATTTCATGAAATACAACTTGAAAATAAAGAGAAAAGGGAAAATATGAATGCTTTGCTGTTGAAACTCTTCAACGAATGCAGAATCTTTTGTTTATCCTCTAAATCTAATGATATTTCAGCTGAAATTAAGTACACATACTGGTGCTGGTTGTTTTCGGGTGATTTCTGCTTCTTTTGATGCACATCCACACATATTGCAATTGGGCATCTTGCTACTATACGACTTCCACTATAGAACCGTGTTCAAACACAATAACACAGCAAATAACTCCAAAATTCACAAATTATATCCACAGCTCAAGAGCATTTGACAGTTGACGTACCCAACTTTGGTACCAAACAGTGAGAGGATAAAATGGCGACCGGCCGCAAATAGGTATTTTAGTGACGCTAGCAATGAAGGATTGCCATTGTTGTCACTGTCAAAAACACTGTTAGCCTTTTTCACATATGCAAAATCAAGAGAGTTAAAAAGGGATAGCAATATTTTTATGATTTTGGCGTCGATAATCCTCATATTTGTATAACTGTGTTTTTCTATAGTCAAACATTTCAGGTCCATAAGATTTCTATAAGCTAAGTGGTCAACACTGCTGCTCTCAGCCTGTCATTGTGACAGTGTCAGAAGCAGCATTGTGAAAATTGATACAGAAAGAATCAAGTAAAAAGTAATAGGTTCCTAAGTAATTAGTAACCTATCCTATAAGCTAAATTATTTTTGACAACTGATCTTGATATAATATTTCTACAATTATGTTCCGTTTACCATATGGGGAAAGAGTTGACCCCATGGAAGAGAAGCGCCAGGCGCGTGAGAACACCATTAGCAGCGTGATTACCTTTGCCGTACTATGTGCTGCTATCAGAGTGGGTAAGATAAAACGAAAATAATAATTACAGTATTAGGTCACTTTAGTTTAGGGGCCGTCTCCACGAGCGAGAGAATCGCGGCGATATTATCGTCGTGCCATCAAATTATCGTAGCGATGATATCGCCGTGCGGAGGAGATTTATTCATAGACATGGTCAGTGGGTCGTCTTAGGGGCGGATTGACTTCTATTGACTTTGATGACACGACGATAATATCGCCGCGATTCTCTCGCCCGTGGACTCAGTGGAGACGGCCCCTGTTCTCAACTAATCTCATCAAAATTTAATAGGCCGTGGTAATAGCACATAAATGTAACTTACCTAATCATAATAATTTATTTGCATTAAGTATTGGTACAGCTTTGGTCTTAAATTTTAAATAAGTTTCCTAATACATAGTCAGGCATTTGACATGCAAAGTTTTACAAGTTTTTCCAGAAGCCATTATATCAACTTAAAAAAAAAAAATTTGGTAAATCTTTAAAGTTTTTTGGTATTTTATTATAGATAAGTCCACTCATAAAGGTCTGTCATTAATTATATACTTTTGATCAAGTAAGTATATGAAGTTACAAATTGAACTCTAAACTGACCAGCCTTCTAGAATGTAAGCCTTGATACAAGGTTATACTTATAGTATAAACAGTAGTATACAAACCTGATGAATATTTTACTTAATTGAAACTTTACCTTCAGTTACATTCAGTTTTGATTTGGTGAGATCCATTAGATGCCGGGGCTCCTAACTCCAATGGTTTTTATTTTCATGGTTCTTATCAATACAAGGTTGGTCTTCAACTAAAATAGTTTGAGTGTATTTTTAAAAAAATTGTTTTGGTTATGTTTGTGTACCTATGTTGGAATATTTCTGTTTACAGCTCCCATCATTCTAGAACATAGCGGACTTCAGTGATCAGATCAACATAGTACCAGTTGCAACTAGGCACAGATTATCAAACCATACTGGGTCATGTAGTCAGCAGCTCATGCGGCATGATCTATCAGCTCTATTAGAAAATAATTCATTCATTTAAATAAATCCTTATGCAATAAATTGTGTTTCTCTATACATCAATATAATCAATATAAGCATTTATAAAGCATAAATAAATTTTTATTTTAAGACTACAACTGGTGATTGTTATCTTGTTGGTCTCAAATAGGGTTGGTGGCGGGAAGTTTCTCTTGGTTGGCTGCACAAAATAGGTACCGTCAGATCTGGCAACTTTGACACTTTACACAAGTGTTGAAACTTCCTAGTACATTTTTAACCAGAACCTTAGATTACTAAGACCAGAACGCATTAAAAACTATTTTACTAAGTATGACGCGACAGACAGTATATTTATCAGGGTGCTTCACTGACGTACCAATCACATGGACCCGGCATACCTACAAGAAAAACGTGCATACCTACACTTTACTGAGGAGAGGATAAAATGGCGGCTAATAGAGCAGCCCCTAATCGATATTTCTATAAAATAACATCGATAAAAGATTGTGAGAATGTTTTCTTAGTGTCACGGTCACGGACTCACGGTACAATATCTACGGGTGAAAATACCCCAAGTTTTCTAACTTAGGTCTTTCATTTATTTGTAGGTTCGTCCATCTTTCACAGCTAAGCCGTAAGACGTGTTACCGTCAATGGACCGCTGATGATAATTGATTATGCTTCGCGGCTTCATTCTTTGCGATTTACGTTTAACATGGTGTAGTAGCGCCATCTACCGTAGGCCTTGCACGATGGTTTAAAGCTTATGATTTTTTTTTTTTTGACATTTCGCCCCACCACTGCGCACTGCTGTCGTAGCGGACCGTTCCGACATTAATCCTCATTTTGTATAAAGGTAAAGAAAATTTATTTTAGAACCGTTAGAAAATATCGGGATGGGATTAATTACAGAATTGATAATTAGCATTTGATTAGGGTGGGAATTGGTAAATCGCGTCGAATGAAGCCGCTCGCATAATTGGGATCGAACTTCACTTGGTAAGTTCGTTTGATCTTCAATTAACTCAAAAAAATCATGATTAACTACAAAAAAACCTGAAAAAATTATTGATAAATAGGTATTTCATTTGTGTAACGTTAGGCCCAGATTCGCCCGTCTCCTTTACAAATGTAATTATAGTTTTGTTGTCTAGGGCCTCACCTTTCTACCCTCCGTGCCCCAAAATTTGCGACCTGCTCTCAAAGTCCGTCAACGAAGATACGAGTCGGGGATTTTGCTATTGTCTTGGTGAGAATAATCACGCGAATCTTAACCTAACACTTTATTTTAATAATAAAATCAGTTTGTAGTGTGGTGATTGTCTTGTGTCGTCTGGTTTGGGTATAAGGTTAGTAATTTAAGCTTTTTGGCTCTCATTTCCCAAGGAAATGAGTGCCGAGGAACCCCCTGATGGGGGTGGAGGGATTCCTCCGGATATTATGGAGGTTATGGAGTGTTCTCAAAACACTGATCGCGTAAGACCCGAAGTTAGAAAGCGCCCCGGAGACCCTGAGTCCACTGTTGTTGAGGCAAAAAGAAACAAGCCGCCGTCTGACTCAATCCAATCCGTTTTTACTAAGCCAGGTTTTGAGAGCGACTCCAAAATGCTTTATAGTGAGAGTGACAGAGCTCCCTACACTGTATTTGTCTCTAGGGTGGAAACAGACCCTAAGCAAGGCCTAACCTTAAACTCACTCAAGTTTGCTCAATTTATATTTAATAAAGGTTTTAAAGGTGTTGTCCAAGGCAGTGTCAGGTCTTTGGGCCGTAACAGGATGTCTGTTGATTTTATGACAGTAAGTGACGCTAACAACTTTGTCAACAATCCCATCCTGACTGAAAACAAATATTCGGCAGCTATCCCTCGCTTTCACGTAAGTCGCATGGGAGTTGTTAGGGATATCCCTACTGACTGGACACTAGAGGAGCTAGTCCTCGGTATAGAAACCCCTCGCAATTGTGGAGAAGTCGTTAGGGCTAGAAGGCTTAATTTTAAAAACAAAAAAGAGGACTCCGTTACTTGGTCCCCATCATCGACTGTGGTGCTTACTTTCTCTGGCCAAATTCTCCCAGAGAAGGTATTTTGTTACAATGTTTCTCTTCCTGTCTCTACTTATCAACTTCCCACTATCCAATGCCGCAACTGCTTACGATTTGGCCATATAAGCATTCAGTGTAGATCTAAGCCCCGCTGTTACCGTTGTGCACAACCTCATCCTGGAGATAGTTGTAATGTTCCCGACTCTCAGGTCTCATGTCTTTTGTGTGATAGTGGTAGCCATAAGGCCACTGATAATAAGTGCCCTGAACACTCAAGACAGAAGGCAATTAAAATGGTAATGTCTGAAGAAAATTTAAGCTACCGTGAGGCTTCAGCAAGGTTTCCCCGTCCTCTTAAATTGCCATACTCTAATATGACAGCAGGTCCCTCCCAATCAAAACTACCTCAAACTTATCCTTCTGAACCCATTCTCTTCTCGTCCCCTCTTAACACTCCTACTTCTTCTCCATATGCCTCCCCTGTTAAAACCTCCTATACAAAGACGGTTTATCGTTCTCCAAAACCTAGGCCAGAATTGGGCAAGTCATATGACACTCAAGCCCATAAGTCAATGGTCTATACCCCTAAGTCTTCTCAGCCTAATGGCTGTGCTCTGAATTCCCCTTACACTGAAACCACTCCCCTTCCCACTCCCAATGACAATTTGATAGAGCTCCTGACTTGCTCCCTTATAAACATATTATCTAAATTTAGTGATGCAATACCGGACAATGTCGTTAGATTAGTTCAACAACTCCTCGATACCTGGATTCGCCAAAATGGAAAAAATCCTTCAGTGTAACTGTAGATCCATTCGCAGGAAAAAACATGATATAATCTATCTAATAAATAGATATAAACCCGTTGTCTTTGCCGTGTCGGAGACGTGGCTCAGGCCTGGATCTCTCTTTAGGGTTCCTGGTTTTTCATGTCTTCGGGACGAAGGAGATGATGGATGGGCGGGTTGCGCCCTATTGGTTAGCAGATCTATCACTTTTTCTCAGATTCCTCTTCCCCATCATGATCCTGATCTACATGTTGTGGCTATTAGAGCCATGGACATATCCTATGTATCTGCCTACATTCCCCACCCCAATGCTAATATTTTGTCTGAATTTAACTCTATCCTTTCTTCTATTCCTGGCCCTTTGATTGTGTCAGGTGATTTTAATTGCCGTCACACGCTTTGGGGCTCTCACTGTAATGACCCCTCCTCCAACTTTTTGCTAGACCTTTTAGATGATCGCAACCTTTGTGTTCTTAATGATGGATCTGCTACCCGTCGGGTTTCCCCTAACCAAAATATTAGTGTTCCTGACCTTACTTTTTGTTCCCCTTCCCTAGTAACAACTCTATCCTGGTCTGTTCTCCCTAATACATATGGCAGTGATCATTTTCCTATCCTAATTTCGTTTCCAAGCACTCATCCACGTTTACCCCCCATCCAACCCCTACAAAAATATCGCCTACCCCAAGCTGACTGGTCTAAGTTCTTGTCCAATTTGGACGCAGAACTTCAAAATTTTCCCCAAATAAACCCATCCAACTCCCTAATTCTCTACAGTGATTTTGTTGAGTGTCTGTTGAGAGCGGTCAATTCTTCTATCCCCTTAAAAAATTCTGCCCGTCACCTAATACCTTCTCCACCTTGGTGGGATGCTGAATACACTGATGGCGTTCGTAAACGTAAAGAAGCAGAAAATACCTTTTCCTCTAGTATTAATATGCCCGACTATTTAAATTTTAAAAAGACTTCTGCAAGTACTTGTAGGTTATTGGCAAGAAGGAAAAGATGTGGCTGGCTCAAGTTTTGCGAGTCGCTATCTCCACGTTCTCCAGTTTCCCTTGTATGGAAAAAAAATTAAAATCTACCGCAGAGCTTGCGACAACCACTCTCCCGATGTTTCTACCAATGACCACAGCACCTGGTTGGAAGACTTCATATCCAAATTAGCCTCCCCCTATGTTCCTAGCTCCGATTGCCTTCCCATTATAGATCCTCCTCCTCCCACTTCCTCCGATAGATTTGATGACCTTTTCTCTTGTTCAGAACTTATTTGTGCCTTAGATCACCTCCGGGATTCTGCTCCAGGGGTCGATGGAATACCCTACCCCTTTATTTCCAAGTCTTCTTCTAACTGTAAACTAATCTTTCTTAACCTAATCAATTCCTTTGTCGTTACTGGCCAAGTTCCAGAGTCTTGGAAATCCCAAATAATCATCCCAATTTTGAAACCTGGGAAAGACCCAAAAGATCCTACTTCCTATCGTCCTATAGCCCTCTCTTCGGTCTTGGCTAAAATTATGGAGAATCTCATCAAGAATCGACTTGAATGGATCTTAGAAACTAAAGGCATCTTATCCAGTTCACAGTTCGGTTTTCGAAGAGGTATGGGAACTCTAGATAGCCTAAGTGTCTTCATGTCTGATGTCCGCATTGCCTTTTCCAATAATGAAAGTGTTCTCGGTGTATTCCTAGACATAGCTTCAGCCTATGATAATGTCCAACTTCCAATACTCAGGCAAAAGCTGCTACAGCTGAGTATCCCTGTGAGGATGGTCAACATCATTTGTAGTCTCCTTATGTCCCGTTCTATTTCTGTCCGTCATCAAAACTACCTCTCCCCATCCCGTCTAGTGTGGAAAGGTCTACCCCAGGGGTCGGTCTTAAGCCCCATCCTTTATAATATATACACACATGATTTGGAGTCTTCAGTGAGTTGTTTCTGCAAAATCCTACAGTATGCCGACGACATTGCTCTTTACTTTAATTCAGCTTTGCTTTCAGATGCCTCATCTCGCTTAAATTCTGCCCTTTACTACTTAAACCAGTGGTTGACAGATCACGGCTTAAGTTTGTCAGTTTCCAAATGTAATGCATATGGTGTTCTTACACTGGGGTTCGTAGACTTCTCATGACTCAAGACTATTTTAATTAATTGAAAAACTAGCAGACTTAATCACACGTTTATTCGGTTACCCAGCACACCAGAGCAGTGTTGCCAGTACCCAAAAATACAATATTCACTTAGAGCTACAGATATTAAATCTGATACACCACAATGCAGTTGCCTTTTCTCGTAAGCGTAATATTCCCCTAACCTCTATGTTGAAAACGAACCCATTTTGATCTGTGACAAAGTAAAATTTCTTGGACTCATTCTTGACTCAAAATTATCTGGACTCTACCATCTGGATTACATCTCAAAGAAATGCGAAAGAGGTGTTAATGTCTTACGTGCCCTTTGTGGAGTTCGCTGGGGAGCTCATCCAACTTCACAGAAAATCCTTTATAACGCTATAGTTCGTAGTCACTTTGACTAAGGAATTTTTCTGTTGGAACCATGCAACAAAATAGCCCTGGCCAAACTGGAAAGAATTCAATCCAAATGCTTACGTATTATCACGGGTGCTATAAAAGCTCACCTATTAATGCCCTCCAGGTAGAATGTTTAGAGCCTCCCCTTCACTTACGTAGACAATACCTCTGTGACAGATTTTTTTATAAAGTCATACAGAATAAATGTCATCCTCTTCTCCCTCTTCTTCGTTCACTTTGTCAGTTAATCCCAACATCTCGCTATTGGTCTCATAAAAATCCCCCACTTCTCGTTAACAGTTTCAATAAATTCAATAATTTGCACATTTCCTTAGTCCAGTTAGATAAAAATCCCTTATTTGAAGTAAATTTTGATTCCTTGCTCTTTCAGCCAAAAGTTATTTTTAACTTGGGTATATCCAAACATGACCCTGCTGCTAATGTCAAATTCAATAGGATTCTGGCAGAGGACTGGCACGATTGGCTGACGTTATTTACAGATGCTTCTAAGTTGTCCGATGATAGTAATGTCGGATCAGCTGTGTGGATCCCAAAATACAAAATTATCCTTAATTTTCGTAGTCCTGGTTTTGGCACTATATTCACAGGGGAAGCAATATCTCTTTTGGAAGCAGTCTCCTACATTGAATCACATGGACTCAACAAAAGCCTTATTCTCTCGGACTCTCTTAGCTGTCTACAGGATTTAATAAAATCGCCTTTTCGCTCTCGTCACAATTTTCCCCTTATTCTAAAGATAAAACAACTCCTGTATAGATGCCACTGCTTAGGCATAGAGATTGCACTGGCTTGGATCCCCAGTCACTCTGGAATTATTGATAATGAGAATGCGGATTCTATTGCTAAGCTGGCTACTCGGAATGGGATCGAATCTCATCCGTCTTGTTATCTCCGAGATCTGCACTGTCTTGTTAAACCCGAGATGATGAAGAATTGGAATGAGCATTGGCAGAAAACTCGAATACTGAAGGGAAGATTTTATGGCTCTATCCAACCATTCATTCCATCTAAATGTTGGTTCAGCAAACTAAAATTTTCTAGTAAAATAGCCACCTCTGTCATAATTAGACTCCGACTTGGGTTCGTTTGCACTCCAGTTTTTTTGGCCAAAATCCGCGTGAGGGACTCTTCTTTGTGTGAATGTGGCCTGGAGGAGGGTACTCTAGAACACTTGTTTTTTTCCTGTCCTCGTTTAACCACTTCCCTTTACGACATACTCCCTTCTGATGTTCCCCGCCCAATTAACATTCCTTTCCTTTTATCTTTAGCCCATACTCCTGCAGTTAAAATCCTTTATAAATTCATTAGCATCAATAAAATCCAGCTATAGTTGATATTTCTATTTACATATGTATACTGAATGTTCTAACATTTATTTTGTGACGTTTTACATCTACTAATAAAAAATGTTTTGTCCTTTTTTAGCATGGGAATCCATGGATGCCACAGCTACAAACACTGATCAATAGTTGTGTAAAGTTTACGATCATTATTTTCTCATACCTTGACATTGGCAAAATCATCGAATGTTACCGATGGAGCCAGAACCTTAAAAAAATAGATAGATAATAGATAGAAGATACGAGTCCGTCTAAAACTAGTTGAACCGTCAAAACGAGTGACGAAATCAACTTGTTTTGTCATTAATCATACGTCTGTAGGTAGGTATTATGAAGAAGGAAACGCCCATCTTTGGATTTCGTGCATAGGGTGCAGACCTTCTGCAGTCACAGCGTCCTCTGCGCTGCCTACGACGATGCCGTGGAAGCGACGAAGTATTGGGCCAATAACATTAAACCATACCCACCGACACGAAGACGAGGAGCAGGCTAATTTAAATTTTACAAAAATGAAACTCGCTACTGTTTTTGTAATAAATTACACTGAAGTTTATTTTTCATCCTGAATACATATTGACCAATGTTACTTAATTAATGTTGCATTTGCATCATCAGTTCACAACTTTATTACAACTCACTCAACATACATTTCTTATGCCTTAGGGCAGTTTTTTTTTTTTGTTTTTATTTATCTAGTTACAAAATTCTAAAATTTGATAATACAATGAAATTTAAGCATTCTTACAGTTATCACTAAGTCCATTTAGCATTGAAAATAAATGATCATGATATTAATAATAAAAAATTGATTTAAGTTTTTCATATATATATTTTTTTACAATTTCAACTAAAACACGCTCACTGCATGGGAGAGGGCAGATCGGGGTGCAATCATACGTCCAAACGAACACTATACATTGTATACATTTGTAAAAAGTATCAAAATCGAGTAAAAGGCCTACAAAAAATTATCTCGAGATACTAATATTCGTTTACGTAGTAACCTAAAAATTGTCCTATTTAACACTGGAATCGCCGACGACGGCAGTGGCGCGCGGCGCGTCTAGCGTTAAAGGGTAACAAACGTAGGTATTTCAACTATTTGGCTTAATTATATTTATATAATGAGATGAGCGCGAAATAAAAGCAGTGCGGCACATGAGCCGGCGAGCGCGGCGTGGCGCAGGCGCAAAGAAGTCTCTTAGTCTTCCGCCTCCTCGTCCTCCGACTCCTGCTGCTGCAGCCACGTCAGCCACGTGTTCACCTGCAGGCACACGCAAGCACATCACACGCTGGACAACTGAACATCCTTAAACTTATCATTTTTTTTCGATTTAGAGACGCCTTAGTTCGATGGAGAAAATGCGCCAGTTCACAAGAAAACTATCCCTAAAAAAAGCTGCACAACCTCGATTTTTTGGTTCCCTATAGTGATGCAACGAATACTACTTTTACGAATACGAATATCAAACCTACTATTCGGCAAATACGAATACGAATATCTCGCCATGGTAATAAAAGACTAATTTATTTGATGAATTTCTATTCTTCTAATAATTAAAATTTACAATAGGCAAATCTTTATTTAAAAAACAAAATTTGTGGATTTTCTGGTTTTAGGCGATTTCTTTTTTTAGTCTGGATGTTCCCAGCCGTTGAAAAAGTCTTATCGAGGCGACTGTACATGACTTCAGTGAAAATATTTTTGGGCGAGTTTTTTCAGACTTGGAAAATGGACATCTTCTCGCCAAAAGGCCAGTGGATCAGCAGTCGCCGATAAATTTGGGAGATCTATCTCGCTTTAAGTTTGCGAAGTCACTCTTATATTTCTATTCAACTTCAACTACTTTCACTTCGCAGCAACCTCAGAAAATAAATAAAACAATACTCTCTTGCTTGACTTGTGCTTTCGACTGACAAATGAAAGGAATGAATTAATGAATCAATCCATGGTTCGTAATGATAGGGAAACTCCCGGGCGTGGCACTGTATAAACTATGGCTGGGGAGTCCCCCGTCGCGTCGTCGTTGCGGTGAAGGCCTTTGCAGACGTCGTATTTTTACGTGCCGACGACGCGCGTTTTCCAAGTCTGCCAGTAATTAGATTTGCGTACAAACATAATATTAAATTTTAAATATTCGTTTTAGTATTCGCCGAATACGGATATTCGGTAAATGTCTACTATTCGGCGAATACGAATATTCGTATTCGTTACATCACTAGTTCACTACCATAACCCATCTATTCAAAGTGTTAAAAAATTAACCCGACAAACTTTAAGAGGTGCTTTAGACCATGGAACTGAACATTCACTATGGGACCAACTGAGAAATCACAAAAAAAAAAAACAGCTGTTTAATAGGTACATTATGGTCAGGTAATGAACTTTTGTATTAAACAGCTGATTTTTAGCCTCGAATAGCAGAATAACTATACTGAAACGTGGAAAAATTGACGAAATCAAAATTATGAAGATAATTCATTTTCTCATTAATTTGTTCTTATTGATTCCGGGGCGGTACGAAGTTCGCCGTGTCAGCTCGTAATATAATAAAAAGAGCTAAATTTGTTTATAACAAGGAACCCCTAGAAGATCGGATCCTATTACAAGCATTGTTCCACTGATAGGAAGCTACATTATCGCAGAGTGTCGCAGGATAATTGGAAAAACCGATTCTTTGCGAAATTCCTTTTGCAATTAGATAGAAACACGTTTATCTGCGGCAACTATGATGCAGAGAAAAAACAAAAATAAAAAGTTGGGGGAAAATATGCCTCACATCTCAATCCTATTGTAATCCTGTGTCTATTGTAATCCTGTGTCTATTGTAATACTGTGTCTATTGTAATCCTGTGTCTATTGTAATCCTGTGTCTATTGTAATCCTGTGTCTATTTGTTGTGTTTTGGAACGAAGTTCCTTATCGCGCGTTGCGAAAGGGGGCTAGACGGAATTAAGACCAAAAGTTGTAACGACACTTCCTACTAATATTATAAATGTGAAAGTTTGTTTGGACGTTTGTTACTCCTTGACGCAAAAACTACGGAGCAGATTTCGATGAAACTTCACAGTAATATAGCTTATCTATACTAATATTATAAAGCTGAAGAGTTTGTTTGTTTGTTTGAACGCGCTAATCTCAGGAACTACTGGTCCGATTTGAAAAACTCTTTCAGTGTTAGATAGCCCATTCATCGAGGAAGGCTATAGGCTATATATCATCACGCTAAAACCAATAGGAGCGGAGCACCAATGAAGAATGTTTCAAAATCGGGGGATTTTTTTCCTATTGAGAGCTTCCGCTGCGTGCGCTGCGTAAACGGTTAAAGTTTCGCAAAAATCGTATATGACAGAATTGTTCCCCTTTAAAAGCTTTAAAAAAAAGTCCGCGACAGCATATGTCTATCTTTTAAGGTTAGCTCACTATAACCTCTTTTATGCTAACCAAATTTGTATATCATAATAACACACAGGCTACAGTTTATAAAGATTGTTTTTGTTCTTTTTGCATCATGTTCACCGCAAATAAACGTATTTTCTTTCTTTCTTTCTCTTAGGGGAAAAATATGAACAAGAAAAAGAAAAAAAAATATTTTCTTTCTTTTTGTTTCATAATCATAAATCATTTTTATGGTTCCGTAGTTCTGACAAGGAACCCTTATAGTTTCGTCATGTCCGTCTGTCTGTCTGTCCGAGGTTTTGCTAAGAGACCGTTAGCACTAGAAAGCTGTAATTTTGTAGGAGTATGTATATCAACTACGACGACAAAGTGGTAAAATAAAATTTTGGAAAATATTTTTCTTTAGGGAAGCTCCCCTACATGTGAAGTGGGGATGAAATTTTTTTTCGTCGTCTACCCCATCGTGTGCGGTATCGTTGAATAGGCCTTCTAAAATGACTTGGGGTTGCTAAAATTATTTTTCGATTTAATGCTCCATTTACGAAATATTACACTTTAAAGGGCAAATTTTTGTTCCAGTAGGGCGTACCCCCCTCTAAAAGCTAAACTGCTGGCTTGAAAAATCTGAAAAAATTCCACGATGTTAGTGCATTTCATGAACTTTAAAGGAAGTTATAGCGGTTAAGATAACTTTATTAGTTTAGCAGTAATAGTCGTTGAACTTGGGTGTTGGATAATTTTGTACCAAATACAAAATCCTCAACATTAATCCTTTAAAGTGACTAAGATGAAGTAGTTGCTTGTTTATAATGGGTAAAGACCTGCACTTATTCACTTCTCCATGCGCAAGCCTCTAGTTAACATTACTAACCCTTATCTATATGACCATCAATGTGGAAACTGTACAATCACCATGTGTAATTGACCTTTTATCCACAAAACAAGCAACATAAAATACCTGGGGGTAATAATGGGCGAGACACTCTCTTTTAAAAAAAACATATTGAAAGCCTAGTTAAAAGAGTGTGTATATTTAAAAAAAATTGCGAACATAAGCAGATTCAAAATTAATCACACAAGTTTATTTGGCATTATGTCAATCTATAATTCAATACTGTATCACTTCTTCTTAAATTTAGTTTAGTTTGTGAACAACAGAATCGGGGCCAATATCTTAATCTGTTTAAATAATTATCTTCGAAAATCAACATTTTGTTGTTAGAGAGCACTGAGGGGGACGCTCACAGTAAACATCGTCGACTAGCTCTTGATAGCTGAGCACCTATCTACACAATAACAGCATTATGTACTAGCAGTAGTTACATGGGGAGGGACCGGGAACACGCTCACAGTATTAATTTTCAACTGCAGCTATATTACATATCGAAATCATTATGTCAGTAAAGTTTCGTTATCCAAATAAAAAATACCATGAATCTACAATGATCTATACGTAAATATGTACAAACATAATTATGGTGTTGAATGAACAAAATATCATATTATGTTTGGAATGATCAACCTGAGAGTCATTAATGACATCTGTATTAAATAACTTGACCGTAAATTCGAAGCTTAATTATTAGGAGATAGCAACACTGTGGTCCCGCTTGTTTCCCTACTCTTTCTACCCTATATATCCGTCTCTTTCGCACATCTCCCCACCCTTCACCTCTCTTTCACCACCTGGTGGGGCTCGTCGTTAACAGCGTTCGAGTCTCTTGCTCATTGGCGTTCTGTTTCCCGCTGCATAGGGTTCGATCACGAACCTATGACATATTTCCCTAAAGAATTTAACCGAATTCTATTTGAGTTTTAAATACGTATCAGAAAAGCTATAAACATCATACATGTGAGTGTTTATTCAATTAAGTTTTTATTTTTTGGTCTACCCTCAGATTTTTATATTTCCCAAAAAAATCTCAGCTTGCGTGATGAATTATTTCTATAGCGGATTTTTTTCGATTTGTTCGATACTAGGATAAATAACCAGGCTGTGCCTCCCGAAATCAATCCTCATTATGAACAACTTTTACTATGGGACCAAACCTGAAATCGCGAAAAAAAAATCAGCTTTTCCCATCATTTATGTTCGTGTAACTCGTCAAAATGTAGGGAACAGTTCGCGATTCGGTTTGGTCCCATAGTAAAAGTTGTTTATAATGATGAGTACAATGACCTCTCAAGAGGTTGCTGGTGTTTTACAAATAACCCTGTATAATCATTCTCCATGTTTCGTGGAGTTAGAAATAAACGACGAAATTAAAGCCTATGAGGCATCGCGACAGTTGGGTCAAGTGGATGGGAAGAAGGGCCTATGCTGCTCAAACCTTGTGTTTATTGAAATTTAGAGAAGCTCTGCAAGAAACCATCAAAGTTTCTTGACGTGGGCAAAAAAAGATCAACAAGATTTGAACTTTGAAAATTTACAAGGAAAGATCATCGAGTTATTTTTAAATGGTGATGGATCATCCGATTTGTTGCAATTATTATGCGGACACAGAGCCGAGAAAATTCAGATGACACGTGACGGCATAACAAGTTCATACGAGACCCTCTTATAAAAACGACCTTACGTAAAATTCCGCCTTCATGCCAACATCTTTTATATGCCGACTCCGTCACGGCTGCTCTCGAAAATCGGTGGGGTTAAGAAAGCATTTTTTCTACCAAAATCAAACAACTCTGGCCTTGTCTCTCAAGCAAGCCCTAAAGGATCATCTACTTTTGCTGTTGACTGTACCTCATTGCACAGAAATGATATTCAGGAAATTTGGGATACCTGTGATAGACCTTTTTGCATCAGAAACAGCACATGTCGTTGCCAACTATGTATCGTTAGATATGAACGACAAACAGGCAATTCATCACGACGCATTTTCAATGGACTGGAATTTCCGATTAGCGTGGATATTCCCACCACCTTGTCTCGTGCCAAGAGTACTAGCGCATCTCAATCGAGCCTCCGGAATTTTCCTCCTGGTAGTTCCTCGATGGGACCGAGTGTTCTGGAGGGGAGACCTGAATTCGGGTACTATTGTTAATCTATTTGATCCTGTTAATTGATTGCAGTGATTAGTTTGAATTGTAATTATTATTCTTAAAAAGTATAGAAATTTAAATAGTTAATATTTTTCTAAACCATAAAATGTAAGTTCTCAAGGAAGGCCGTTATTTTTGTTTTTACAAGTGCTTTATTTACTCTGTTACATAACTTTATTTCATTGATAATAATTGTGAATTATTATTATTTTTCTGATTTTATGACTAATAAATAAAAAATATTATTATTTTCCAAGATGAATTTTAATTTTAATGATAAATATAACTCCCTTCACCTCCTTAGATTGGATATACACATTTCATAACTTGTATTCCATACACAATAAACTCTATCTATGCATAAATTTGATCATCTTCACATTGGCGTTCTTCACCACCAGGCGATAACGAACACGTTTCAAATAATTAAGCTTCGAATTTACGGTCAAGTTATTTAATAAGAGCGTTTTTCCTGAAATAAAACGCATATTAAATTACTTACCTAAATTCGAAGCTTATGATAATTTCTGCCTGTTGATTTTCAACGCAATGAGCAAGAGAATCGAACGCTGTTAGCGACGAGCCCCACCAGGCGGTGAAAGAGAGGTGAAGGGTGGGGAGATGTGCGAAAGAGACGGATATATAGGGTAGAAAGAGTAGTGAAACAAGCGGGACCACAGTGTTGCTATCTCCAAATAATTAAGCTTCGAATTTAGGTAAGTAATTTAATATGCGTTTTATTTCAGGAAAAACGCTCTTATTAATGACATCTGTATTCTGGTTAGTCAGAACCATGGCCCGGATATAACTGCACATCAGTGCTTCCATCAGTTATCCGCCAATCAATGCTCATACGTATTCATCGTTTTCTTACGCAATTTACAAATAATCCTAATGCTAGCTCATGTGATTACGAAAATCTTTCTTAGTTTTCAATAGTCCGGTTGTTTGCGATAGTCTCGGATTTTCGCAGATTCGATATTTCCAATCATCGTTGCACTTATACAGTGTGAACTTTTGAGACGGGGATACTTTAACTAAGACGCCAATCGATTTAAAAGACTCTTCAGGACCAACTGAGGTTACAGTACACGAAAAGCCACAAAAAGCCTCAGGAGGGTAATAGATTTCATTTATGAAGTTGTATGTTCATAGTGGTTAATTTATTTTATTCTATCCACGTTATCAGCAACAGCCATGTCGGACGTCATATAGACAACGCTTGCGTCAATAACATCAGTTATAAAATGCGCAAAAAGTCAGCCTCACTAATTTGCCGAATTCTAGGGAGTAGCAACGGAATCCTAAGGATGATTGCAGACAGATCAAATTCGGCAACTGTGTGAAAGCTCATCAGAGGGGCAATTCTCATAATTTTAAGAATGTTCATAGTCTGATCTGTCTCAATCTGTCAAAAATAACTTTAATTTCCCCTACATTTTGACATTTGTTCGTCGCCGAGATGAGACTGCGACTAGAATTTGAACGTTTTTAATTACGAGAATTGGCCTTCTGGCTGCATGTAACCTGATTCCTTTAAGTTCATTTAATTCATTAATTTTAAGTTATCTTCAATTATTTATTTAGATATAATTTTAATTTATATTCAATCATTTGTTCATGTTACCTACTTAAATACATTAATTGATCTCCTCACGACTAACATGGTTATAAGATAATGTAATACTAACAAAATATGGACATTAGTCTAAATTAAACGATTTTTTTTTATATTTTATTATTTTCTTAAGTATGTAGGGGGAGTTTTTTGCGTTTTGTGGCTTTTCTACTACTCTAACCTCAGTTGGTCTAAAACTATAGTATTTTAATCCTTTATGAACCTGAAAACAAAACAAGTGAAAGTAAAACTTCTGAATTGACGTTTTTATAGTTGCCTGTACCAAGTGTCCCATCCTCCATCTCAAGAAATGTTTTAATTCAGTTAACAATTATTCAGAAAGTTAAGGAGAGTCTCATGAGGATGTTTCCTGTAGCTATAACGGTTAAGGTACATGCCCTTGCTGCCCCACCATTTCGTCTTAAACAGCAGTATTTTTTTTGTTTTGTGGAAACATTTCGTTGGGCTACAGTTAATGTGTAGTGGTGTAGTTACCTGGAACAGCGCCTCGCCCTTGCCGGGGTAGGCGTCGGTGACGTCCTCGCGCCAGCGCAGGAAGGCGTCCTCCTCGCACACCTCCAGGTTGTACAGGTACATGAACCAGCGCAGCAGCATGCCTGCGGGCCCAAGGCCGCCACGTGCGCGGACACACTCATTATTTTTTAGCCAGTATGGGTAGTTCTAAATTACAAGTAAAACAGAAAAACGCTGAAAGGAACCATGGGCCTAATTTTAAAGACAATAAAGTGACACTAAAAAAATGTTTTATTTCTTTATGCGAAATATCTACTGCGGCAGGTCAGTCCACCAGATGTTGGCGCGGTCGTAACGCTTCTACCTTTCTCGCAGGGTAAAGAATTTAATTATAGTATTAAATTAACATGTATCTTTTAATAAGATTTTTTTTCTTAAAAATAATATATATATTTTGTTTTGTAATAGGTATTCTGCTTCTACATCACATACATTTAAGTTTACGTTTAAGAACCTTGACCATATAAATTGTTCGAAGGACATAGACCTAATTCATTCATTATCATAATAATAATTTCATAATAATGAAAAAAAAGACTTATATACCGAAACAATGCGGTTTTTCTCATATTTTTTTACTATGGAATCAAACTACATTGTTCTCATATTTTTCTTTGAAATATTTTGATTCATTTCAATGGCTTTTTTGATTGTTTTTAAATTGAGCTTATAGTTCCTTTCAACGTTTTTCTCTAGGACCGCGAAGGCGTTTTTGTGGAAGATCTACGAAAACTGGCTTGAAAAAAAATTACCTGAATAATATTTTCAAAAGTGGCAAATGTCAGCCAGCAGGGTAATTGCGTAACACACTATCAGTAGCAATGGGTTTCATTTTGACAGTTCAACAACATTCATTGCATTATTTACGTTGTTGAGCATTTACTTTATATTGATGATGTTTCAATAGCTATCAGTCACTGATATTTACATAGCAAGTAGTGTTATATGAATTTGTGTGGGGGAAGGTACAACTAAAAAGTGAAAACTTTAAAAAAAAAAAAAAAAACAACCAACTTCTAAACAAAAAAAAAAAAAACGATACAAAGTTAAAAATAACTTTAATTTCGCAAGTCGGCGTCAAGAAACAACTATGCGGAAAAAATACACTGACTTACGAAATTAAAGTTATCTTTCATTTCGTAGCGTTTTTTTTTTTTGGAAGTCGATTGTTTTTTTTTTTCAACAACTAGCGTCTGACTCCGCTCAGTGGTTGAAAAATTAGTCGAGTGCAGCTAATGCAGCCACCGTGGGCGCGGCTCACCCTTGGGGTAGCGGTGCTGGTGCGCGTGCACCTGCACGGCGTACACGGCCGCCAGCTGCAGCGCGGGCTGCCCCTCCAGCAGCGCCGTGAGCAGCGGCGCGTAGGCCTCCAGCAGCTGCTTCTCGCGCTCCAGCGCCGCCTTGTCCGGCGCCGCCGCGCCCGAGCCGGCCGCGCCCGCCACGTGCTGCGCCACCAGCGCCACCAGCGTGGACACGAAGGCGGCGTTCTGCCGCACCGCCGGCTCCACGTTCGCCTGCGACCGGACGTGTTCGGATTCTATGAGCGAAGTGGACACTAGCTCGACGCTCTCTCACATAAAAATTGCTAAAAGATTCTTTCGGTTGTCTCTGCTTCTATAATTATTACAGTTCGCAGCGAAGACTATTAGAGCAGTTTTTTGTGCATAAATTCGTTGCTGTTTAAAAACCGTTTTCGAGTGTATATGCACGCTGGCTTCACTATCAGTCTGACGTATGACGTCCACACTATCACTAAACTTAGCAAAAGAGACATTGAGCACTATTTAGACACAGTTACTAGACAGACTCTTGCGTGTAGACATAGTAAGTGGTGGACAAGATACGAGTTATGTCGAAGCTATACTAATCGTGTTTTTAAGAGAAACCTAGTTGGGTTTTAAGGTTTCATTTTACGATACTTTTATGAAATCATATTCTGCATGCATTTATTTAAAACAAGTGCGAGTCGGAATCGCACACCCAGGGTTCCATACAAATTTGTAGATATGTAAATAATTTTTCACGGGAAAAAGATCTTTTTTTGTAATGTACAGTCAGCAAAGGAGATAAGTATACAGGGTCGTCGAATATAGTAAGAAACCGATTGATATTTTCGAATGAAATTTAATTTGATAAATGAGCTGTTTGTTTTCTATTCATTACATTAAATTTTATTCGAAAACATCAATTGGTTTCTACTAAACTTCAACTATATTCGACGACCCTGCATACTTATCTCTTTTGCTGACTGTATATAACTACAAATTTACGATTTTCGGATTTTTCCTTTACTTATGCTACATGACATTATTTTTTGTCAAATTTCATGATTTTAGGTCATCGGGAAGTGCCCTATAGTTCTGATTCCCTTGTGAGTGTCAAAATATGCGGCATAAGCGGAACATAAACGCTCGTGTCTTTTGATTGCGTTGACTTGGAAGTTTGATTTTTTTTACTGCTGTAACTTAGAATTCCTCACGTTCCTGAGAAAAAGGGTCTTGACAGACAGACAGACGGACAACGAAGTGATCTTATAAGGGTTCCGTTTTCATTTTGAGGTACGGAACCCTAAGGCGATTGGCACACTGCACCGCATCACGCAGCGTGATGCGTGAAACGGACCCAAATTCCCCGCACGGAAGCGCGTTTTTATTGAATTTGTATGTAAAAAATCACGCGCGGTGGCACGTTATCTGCGTCCCGCTGCGTGATGCGGTGCAGTGTGCCAATCGCCTAAAAAGAAGCCAGGGATAGAGCACAACGAGCGACCTTGATCCAGCGGTACAGCGCGTGCGGCGCGGGCTCGGCCGCCAGCTGGCGCGCCAGCTGCGCCTGCACGCGCAGCTGCGGCACCAGCGCCGCCAGCCCCCGCGCCTCCAGCGCCTCCAGCGCGTCCGGCGCCGCCGCCTCGCCGCCCGGCGCCACGTGCGCGCACACGTTGAGCTTGCCCTCGTCGCACAGCGCCGCCAGCCGCTCCACGCCCAGCGCCTCGGCCAGCGCCTGCAGCACCTCCAGCAGCAGCGGGTGGTGCGCGCCCGCGTCGCACCAGGCGCCCACGTCGGCCAGCGCCACCAGCTTGTGCTCCACGGCCGCGGCCAGCAGGCGCGGCAGGCGCGCGTGCGGGTGCGCGGCGTGCACGAGCGCGCGGAGGGCGTCGCCGGCCGGCCAGCGCTTGAGCGCGCGCACCACCCGCACGGCGCCGCGCAGTGCGGCCGCGTCGCCGCGCGGCCCGTGCAGCGCGTGCTCCAGCACGGCCGCCACGCAGCGCCGCAGCACCTTGTCGGGCGGCTGCAGCTCGCGCAGGCGCCGCAGCGCGCCCGGCCCGGGCTCGGCGTCGCCGTCCTCGTCGGCCGCGGCGTCGGCCGCCTCCACGGCCAGGCGGCACGCCTCCTCCTTGTTGGGCCCCTGCGCAGAGCGGGCGTCAGCGACCGGCGGCGGGCGGGGCCTGCCGCCGGTCGCCGGCCGAGGCTGGCTGCTCACCTTATCCTTCTTCGGCTTGTCCTTCTTGTCGGCGGCGGGTTTGATAGTGATGGCGGGCTCCTTGAGCAGCGGCGGCGCGCTGGCGAAGGCGGGCGTCAGCACGTCTGCGGACAGAGGGCGGTGAGCGGTGAGCGGGCGG
This sequence comes from Globia sparganii, assembly GCA_949316385.1. Taxonomy (NCBI): domain Eukaryota; kingdom Metazoa; phylum Arthropoda; class Insecta; order Lepidoptera; family Noctuidae; genus Globia; species Globia sparganii. The sequence goes on from OX438660.1 coordinate 362,933, forward strand.
AGCGAGCGGGGCGAGCGGGCGGGCGCGAGCGGTACTCACTCTGCTGCACGGGCGCCAGCGGCAGCTGCGGCTGCGGCTTGGACAGCTTGTTGGCGGTGAACATGAGCGAGTTGGCGGCGGGTCGCATCTGCACGTCCTGCAACGCGCCCGCCGTGTAGGGCGACACGCGCGCCTTGTTCGAGCGCGACGACCCGTCCTGACACAAATCATATTAATTAATTATACACTTTGTCTGCGTGTGTTTTATATTTGATGTATTTTAATACAACATGTTTATTACCTCAACGATGCTTTAATTTAGCTTCCTAACTCATTACTGCAGGCGAAGCAAAAAAATACTGGTAGTAATATTATAGTTCAATACTAGGCAGGTTGCACAAAATATACAGAACAAACAATATTAAACTCGCCCAACCGCTGTATTTACTATCGGCGACGCATACTACGTAGCTAGAGCACATGGACGGTAAACAGCTGATGAACTTGTGTTTCCGAAAAATATATTGGTTGATTTCATATCTTACCACTGCATTAGCGCAGATGCATTGCTGATATATAGATATACTTTAAGATATTATTATTATTATTATATTTCCTTTATTTAACTAAATACATATAAATTATATTTTTAAATATTAGAATATAAAAAATATAAAAACATTTAAAAATATAAAAAAATAGTATCCCACCAGTATCGGGAACAGGGTCCAAGCTACCGCCGGTCAGGGCTCCAGAGAGAGGAACCTCCTAACAATGCAGGAAGTGTCTAGAAGTACTGCTTTCTGAATCAAGCCCTTGATCCAGCCGCCCAACGAGAGCCTCCTCAGGTGTTGGTCGAGGCTCTTGGCTATTAATCCATTGGCTGTCACGATTATCGGCACAATGATCGCTGAGTCCACATCCAACAACAACCTCGCGAGCCAAGTCAAGATACTTGATTTGTTTATCTTTCTCGGCTTTCACGAGGCTCTCATCATGCGGGATGGTTATGTCAACAATCATTGCGCGCCGCTCTGATCGATCCACCACCACTATATCAGGCTTATTTGCAACAATAGTCCTGTCAGTGATGATGGATCGATCCCAATATAATATATATATATATTATATTATTTATTATTCTTATTATTAATTCTAAAAATCTATACAAGACCCTGTGCTGCAGACTCAAAATATTTAACAGTTAGTTCACACCCATGGTTCGATTGTATCGATATTGAATGCAGTTAGCTGTATACACACACCCACCCACCTATTTACAATTAGGGTATCGAATTATAATAAATAATAATAATAATAATATAGCCTTTTATTCAGATCATTTAGTGCAATGGATTATTAAACTTATGTAAAGAACTAACATTAACTTTAAGATTTAAGTTAATAAACAATTTAAACTAATATTTGTTGCTTGGTTGTCTTTCCTAGATCTGTTTGCCAGTCGGCAAAGGCCTCCTCCAACCTTGTCCATTCCTTTCTTCCTTGAGCCACTCTGTTCCACGTGACTCCTGCTATTTGTCTAATGTCATCATCCCACCTTTTCTGTGGTCGGCCTCTCTTCCTTTTGCCTTCCCTTGGGTACCACCGTGTCACCCTTTTGCTCCATTTGTCGTGTCCTCTTACCAGGTGACCAGCCCATCGCCATTTGAGTCTTTTGATTTTATTTGTTACATTGGTAGTTTTTGTTTTATTTCTAATGATAATTTTTTTAACTCTAGTCGGACTTTTTAATATTTAGCATGCTCCTTTCCATTGCATACTGGCAAGTTGCTAGTTTGTTTGAGGTCTCCTGATTTAAGGACCACGATTGACACCCGTACGTAAGGACAGGTAGTATGCAGGTGTTAAACAGTTTGCTTTTTAAGTTTAAATGGAGCTCTTTATCTTTCATAGCCTCTCTTAGACTCCAATATGTCTTCCAGCCATTTGTAATTCTTCTGTCTACTTCCTTCTGCATAGGATCTTTTTGAGTTATGAGCTGACCTAGATATATGTACTCGTCTGTATAGTTGATTTCAGTGTTTCCAAGATCTATAGTATGTTTGTACCCGTTTGTCATCACTCTAGTTTTTTCCGGATTCATTGTCAACCCTACTCTCTCACTTTCTTTTGCAAGTTCTTTTATCATTCTGGTTAGGTCATCTGCTGTTTTTGTCAGTAACACTATACCATCGGCAAATCTTAAATGCGACAGCAGTACACCGTCTATATTAATTCCGAGACGTTCCCAATTAAGTCTTCGGAAGATTGATTCTAGTACTGCAGAGAATAATTTCGGGGATAGTGGGTCTCCCTGCCTGACGCCTTTTTCAACTCTGAAAGGAGCACTTATCTTTTCTAATTGAATTCTTGCTCTGCTGTGACTATAAAAATGTTTCTTATTAATCGAATGTACTTGTGCTCAATCCCTTGTTCTAGTAACGCCTCCCATATTTTATCATGTTGTAGAGAATCGAATGCTTTACTATAGTCAATAAATGCAATGTAGTATGTTAGTTGGTACTCGTTGTATTTTCCAAAATTTGACGCACTACGTTGATGTGGTCGATCACTGAGTAGTCTTTGCGGAATCCTGCTTGCTCTATAGGTTGGTGTTCGTATAGGGTTCTTTCGACCCGTTTCAAGATGATCTTAGCAAAAATTTTATATACATTGGACATAAGGCTAATAGGGCGATAATTTCCGATGTCGTATTTATCCCCTTTCTTATACAGTAGAATGATGTGAGACTCGGCCCATTGCAGGGGGATGATTTCACTGTTCAAGATGTCATTGAACATATTTGTGAGGGCAGGTAGCAGGATCTCTTTGCTATATCTTAAAATTTCGTTGCTTATGCCGTCAGGCCCGGGTGCTTTCTCAATTCTCACTCTTTTGGGTATCGATGGGGAGTCCGGAGTTCCGTTTCCGCATCAGAACTGTCAACACCGTAGTGATAAACTCCGAGTGAAATAAAGCGAAATAAAATAGTAAATGCAATTTCTGGTCGATAATATTCGTCGATACAATATTGGGACTCTTAGAAGTGATTAAAAACATACAGTGAAGTGCGATTATTGGAATCCGTTGAGGATCTACAACAACAATATCAACTATTGGAGGTTAGAAAATACGAAAACCACATATCATTCACTCAGTGACACTTGTCATAAACGTCAATAAATGTGACAATTTTGACATAATAAACAGTGTTGCCAATTGAGAATAATATATTTGTACCACATTCTAATATCGCGTCTAATTTCACGCAGGTAAAAACATAAGATGGAAGGCCAATTTCAAATACTATTTGAAAAAATTAAATTAGAGATGCAAAGTCAAAATGCTGAATTGAAGGATTCTATAACAAATAGTATTATGGAAAAGATAGATGCTAAACTAATCCCTATTATAGAAGAAAATAAGAACTTGAAAACTAAAGTAGAAAAGCTAGAAAAAGAAATAGATTATCTTAAGAGGACTGAGAGAAACAATAATACTGTAGTATTCGGCTTAGAAGAAAACGAAAAATCCTCTTACGAACTAATACAAAAGCTTAAGGAAACCTTCAATCAGGATTTAAATATTAAGATGGAAGAATACAATATCAACAAAATTTATCGCTTAGGAAATAGAAAGAGAGAGAGAGCAACAAACCGAGACCGGTATTGTGTTCATTTATGAACAAGTGGAAAAAGACCGAAATTATCAAAAGCAAAAAGAACCTTAAAACTATTTACATTGCGGAGGATTACTCGAAGGATGTGTTAGAAAAAAGAAAAGAGTTGCAAGTCAAGTTAACTGAAGAGAGACAAAAGGGCAATATAGCATATCTAAAATATGATAAATTAATTGTTAAAGAGGAAAACTACAGCCAAGAGAAAAGGTAAAGGGAAATATCCGCCTCACCCTCTTCAGATAATAATCAGCCAAAGAAGCAACAAACCGCAAACACAATGAAGACAAACAGAACAAATGCTTTTGATTTAATGCGACATAGATCCAGCTCCCTATCGAACATACCTAATATTAATAAAAACCAATAGCAACTAAAGAACGGCAAACCAAAACCAACCAAAGAAACTGGCATTAGAGAAACAAAAAAACAACCTCCCCCAAGCCGACTGGTCCTCGAGGGGGAAAGCGACCACAACCCTCCAACATCTAGAGTCAACAACTACCTAAAATCAGTAATATACATAGCATCCCTCAATGTACTCACCTTGGGAAAAGAAGAAAATCTTACGGAACTGACATATGCATTAAAACAAATCAAATGGGACATAATTGGTTTGAGTGAAGTGAGAAGAATGGACGAAAGTATTACTTGTCATCCAGACTACTTACTATATCAGATAGGGGAGATGCAAGGCCAACATGGGGTAGGATTTATTATCAAACAACATTTAAAACAATATGTACAAGAATTTATAGGAGTCTCAGAACGCATAGTGATTATGAATTTGAAACTACCAGGATACAAAAAACCATGGTCTATTGTACAAATATATTCACCTACAGAACAATCAAATTTGGAAACGATAAATAACTTCTACATAATTTAAACGAAACAATTAACCTTTTGACCGCCACGGTCGTGTATAGACGACAAATGGAAACGTACCCAAAACGCTACTGTCGGCTAATGCCGACAAGAAAACACCATGTTTTAAGTACAAAATAAATAAACTAAATTCAGTTTTCTGTGTTTATACTTAAAATATGGTGTTTTCTTGTCGGCATTAGCCGACGGTGGCGTTTTGGGCACGTTTTCAATTGTCGTCTATACACGACCGTGGCGGTCAAAGGGTTAAAGAGCATACCCATAAAAACCTTATAGTCATGGGAGACTTCAATGGCCAAATTGGAGCAAGACAACCAGGAGAAAATGCAATACTACAATTCTCATATAGTATCAAAACTAGAAGCAGAAATGGGGAAAAAATTACAAACTTTGCGCTAGAAAACAAATTAACAATCCTAAATACTATATTCAAGAAGAACCGAAAGAGCATGTGGACCTGGATCTTGCCGGATGGTAAAACAAAAAACGAAATAGATTTTATCATGACCAACAAAAACAGCTACTTCACAAACTTTACTGTCATTAAAAGATTTAACTTTAACACCAACCATAGACTACTAAGAACTGAGATTAAAATAAATCAACCAAAGAAGACTAGACCGAGACAAGACCCAGGAAAGACAAAACTCAACGAATAGCAATTAGAGCAAATAGCAACAGCCCTACGAGTGGAACTTAGAGACTTCAAAGAGAACACTAAGGAAAAAGAAACCCAAGATAAATATAATTATGTAGAGAATATTATCAAAACCCAAACTAAACTCATAGCAGATACTAAAATTGATACAAAAGGAAACCTATCAACAGCCACTGCAAAACTCCTAGAACAAAGAAATCACCTTATCAACGAAAGAAGTACTCAAAATAGGAGACAGAAACTAGCCAAAATTAGCAAAGATATCAATGAAAGCATGCGAAAGGATAGAAAACAACGGAGAATGCAAACAATAGAAAACTACATACGGGAAACTTGTGGAACTAAAAAAGCACTCAATGAATTGACCGGCACGAAGACCTGGATCGTAAAAATGAAAGACAACCGAGGAAAATTGGACCATCACAGAACTGACATATTACAAACAGCTACGGCATATTACAAAAAACTTTATCGAAACAACAAGCCGATATACATCTAGTGGAAACCTCGAATGCCCCCCGTAGTCTCCAAGCTGAAGTCAGAAAGGCTATCGAGGGTACCGAATTACCGATCTCAAAACACCCCAAGATACACTGAACTTAATGAATTCATAAAATAAACGTGTTTACCTTGGAGCCGTTGCCCTGCTGGTTGGTCTGCGAGTGTTTGTTGTAGTGCATGTTGTTGCCCTGGCGCGGGTAGTAGCCGGGCGCCGAGCGCTGGCGGAAGCCGTCGCGCGGCGCGCCGAAGCCGTTGCCGAACAGCTTGTCGGGCGGCGGCACCAGCGCCGCGGCCGGCTGCAGGCTCAGGCCCGCCAGCACGTCGTCCAGCGGCCGCGAGCGCAGCCCGCCGCGGAACAGCGAGTCGCGGTCACGGTCGCGGTCGCGCTCGCGCTCGCGGTCGCGCCGCGGCACGTGCTCGTCGTCGTGGCGCAGCTGGTGGATGGGCACGGGCCCCTCGGCCGTGACGGCCGCGCGCGGTACCCAGCCGCCGCGCCGCAGTTCCACCGTGTCGCGCAGCATGAAGCGGATACGCGGCGCCAGCTCGCGCGACGACGACAGCGTCTCGATGCGCGCGAAGTACTGGTCCATAAGGCCGCGGCCGCGCTCGGAGTCCAGCACGCGGCCGCACGTGCGCACCAGCTGCGCCAGGCACTCCAGGTCCTCGTGGTGCTCGGCGGCCGCGCGCCGCGCCAGCAGGTTTTGAATACATCGGTGCAGGATGGACTCGGCCAGGATCTCCAGTTTGCCGAGTTCTCCGATAAACTTGATATTGCCGAGCATCTTGCATTTTGCAAGATGTCTCTTTTCCTCCTCTTCAGGCAGCAACGCCTTGTCCTCGAACGCGGCGAACGCCTAGCGAAAATAAACCGTATATCAAACAGCGTGCCTGCTTATAGAGTGCGCTTGCGCTAAGTGAGAAGCGAGCGGTACCTGTGCACGGTTCTCGAACTCGGTGCGGCATTTGTTCAGGAGCAGCAGCTTGAATGTGCAAGGCTGACCGGGCGGCTCGAAGTTAGGTGCCTCCTCGCTTAGCCTCTTGCACAGCTGTGCATACATCGACGAGTACTTCGGTTCATCGAGCGCCTTCTCGAAAATGAGAAGAATCACTCCCTTGAGCACCTTGTCGGAGTCGAGCTCCAAACCGAGCAGGTCATCGCTCAACTTTTGGAACTTCTCCGGCGTGAGCTTGTTAAGGATACCTCGGACCTGCGGACAGAAGGCGACGGGTGAGCGAGGCGAGGGCCCGGCGGGGCCGCGGGCGGCGCCACACTCACCTTACGGAATATGATGTCGTGCTTGGCATCTCCGTCGGGCACCTCGTGGTGTCGCAGGGTGGAGGGCGGGACCCAGCGGCGCCTCGGCGGGGGGACGGCTGTCCGCCCCGAGGCGCGCGGCGCGGGCCCCGACTGCCGCGCGCTGTCCGTCTTGCCGCCGGTGCTGTCTCCTGCGCACTGCCGCGCGCTGTCCGTCTTGCCGCCGGTGCTGTCTCCTGCGCACTGCCGCGCTCTGCTCCCGCGCGTCACGTGCCCGCGCTGACCGCTCGCTGCAGCGCTGTGCGCTTGTGCTACGCCTCCGCGACGGGCCCTGCGGACGAGACATACTCACAGTTAGGCTTTCATCGATTGAGTTAAGCTAAATACATAAAACTATTTTGTAATTGGATTTCTGATTTTGTTTATGAAGACGGAACTAGGTGGCATAGGTAGTGTTATTAAGTTCTTCAGACCTAACCAAGTATTTGTACGTTTATTCGTGAAGCTGGAGAGGGATTTAAAAAGTGTGTTGTGAAGGAATTATCTAATCGTTTGAAACCTCATTATAGGTTTTTTTTTTATAGACGACTGATAAAGGTAAAGATCTATTGGTCCATGACAGACCTGCAGAACGGAGAACTTCCTATAGAGTTAATAAACCGAAAGATCGTGACCTTTTGCGTACTTCACCATCCTCACGTATGGTTTACAAACATGCTCTGTAACGAAATCTAAGCTCGAGGTTTGCATACTTCCTCATCCTCACGTATGGTGCACAAACATCCTCTCGTATGGTGCACAAACATCCTCACGTATGGTGCACAAACATCCTCTCGTATGGTGCACAAACATCCTCTCGTATGGTGCACAAACATCCTCACGTATGGTGCACAAACATCCTCTCGTATGGTGCACACATCCTCTCGTATGGTGCACAAACATCCTCTCGTGTGTTGCACAAACATCCTCTCGTATGGTGCACAAACATCCTCAAGTATGGTGCACAAACATCCTCTCGTATGGTGCACAAACATCCTCACGTATGGTGCACAAACATCCTCTCGTATGGTGCACAAACATCCTCTCGTATGGTGCACAAACATCCTCACGTATGGTGCACAAACATCCTCTCGTATGGTGCACAAACATCCTCTCGTATGGTGCACAAACATCCTCACGTATGATGCACAAACATGCTATGCAAGTCTAAGCTCGAGGTTTGCCAGGGACGCGGCGACGTAAGGAAAGCAATTTTTGAGAGTAAACATTGAAACAATATTGCGTTCCTCGACGAAAACTTTTTATGTGGTGGAAAAGGCCTTGTGCACTTGTACAGTGTCTTCCAAAAGTTAGTTGAAATTTTTTCACTTCAGATGTAATGCCCAAGTTTAGTTGTTTAAACCGTACACTAACATTTTTAATGTGAGGGGATATCCCTAGCCCTACAGTTACTGATGTGATAGCGAGGCGATTCAATTGGGACGATGAAATAAAACCGACCACGTTGAATGTTCGTTAGACACTAGATTTACATTTTTATACAGTCATATTGTTTGCAATTTTAGGTACAAATTCTGTATGTGAATGCACGGCGCCACGGCGCGTAACTCGGTACAGTAATGTTCTTTTCCGTACATAATGAGTAATCCTACTATCTAGGTACAGCCAGCATCAAAAGTCGATTAACACTTCAGTCTTTTTAATCTCAGTTAATGAGCAAAATATTAACACTATAGTTTGTTCAATCTTAGTTATTGAGCAAAATATTTGTTCAAAATTGCATTGTACTTCTACTGCAATTTTGAACAAATATTTTGTTTAGTAACTGAGTTTAAAACAACTGAAGTGTTAATCGACTTTTGTTGCTGACAGTACTATAAGGAACTTCTGATCTTTTGTTATTTTAGTTGATAACCGGATTTAGTTGTAGACTTAAATGTTGAAGGTGAAATTTGTCACAGGCACTTCTATTTAATCACCAGCTGACCCGAGAAGACGTTGTTCTGCCAAATAATAACTTATATAAAAATCCCATAGACAACAAGACGTCCAGTTTACACCAAATTTGAAAATTTCCCGCGAAACTCTTCCAATTTGTTTCCCTTAACACCTAATTCGTACGAACAAAAATCCGGGTCCAGCCGTTCTCAAATCATGCGATTACCAACGAACAGCATTTCATTTTTATCGATATAGCAACTTAATCGATTCGATCTCCTTAAAAATACTGAATTAATTCACTGACAGACAACGCACAGCTTACACCGCTGTTTATCTATTAGCATGATTTCGTCCAGCACCCTAATTGCGTAACCCACTATCAATCGGAATCTGAATCATTTTGAAGCAAATTGCTAATCCATTGCTCCATAAGTTCGAAATATTTGTTTACTCAACATGTAAATAACGCAATGAATGTTGTTGAACTGTCAAAATGAAACCGATTCCCATTAATAATGTGTTACGCAATTGCCCCGCTGTACAGTTCTTTAGAGATAACGAAAGTGACCAATAAGAAAGGAATTTTGAAAATTCACAGAGGATTAAAGTTTGTATGGAAGTTCATAATTTTTGCCGACGGGAAACCCCATCGGGCGCACGGCTTGTAAATAAACGACCAATATTTGTATGATTTGTTCGTTACAAATTAATATGATACTTTCTTCACGCCTAAGCCACTCAACGGATTTTGATAAAATTTGGCAAGGAGATAGATGGCATCCTGGGGAAGGACATAGGCTACTTCTGGTCGCGGTATAACAAAGATATGTTAAAAGTACTAGGAGAACAGAATCATGAAGAAGGATCAGCCGCAGCAGCTGGACGTGTCCGGTAATTTGTTTCCGCCTTTACGAGTGAGTAACGGTTGGTAGTCAGGGTGTAGGTAGTGATCGTGACGGTGGTGCTCCGGACATTCGGGCAAAAACAGGTGATAGGTATTTCTCGAATTCCTGAGATTGTTAAAATTAGCGTTTAAAAACATAAGAGATATGGCGTGGTTGTTCGACTCGCTGCGCTGCTGCTGGGCAGGTGAGGCGGCGGTCGTCGGCCGCGCCCGCGCCGGCCGTAGACCCCGCGCCGCCGCCGCCCCCGCGCCGCCGCCGCCCCGCACCCGCCGCGCGTCCTCGCCGTCCTCGCGCACCTCTAGCCGTGTCCTGGTCGACCGGCCCGACCGGTCACGTAGCTCACATTTTCGGTATCAAACTTTTTCGTTGAATTCACAGAATCAAGCGCGTCATTAGAGGGATTGTGAGATATCTACTGAGCGGCGTACGGCGAGATTCAGGCGACGCCAACGTGGCGATGGCGGTCGATAGCGTCGCGGCGCGAGGTCAACGCCCGTCGGAACCTTGGCGCTGCCGCTGCAAGGTCGCGCCGGCCGCCAGCTGTCCCACACCGGCGACGAGACGCGCCTCCGCGCTCTTGTCTTTTGATACACTTATATTTATATTGTAGTAAAATACCCAATAAATTTGAGTAGCCCTGAATGTCTATGCCATATTAAATGAAAATAAACTTTTTAAAACGAACTGATCTTATATCAACATCACATATTATTACGATCTGTGATTACGATTGACAAACAAGTGGCACATCAGTGGTCATTCAAAGTTTATTCACCTCTACATTTCGTACATTCGCTCCGCAATGGAGTACAGCTTAATCGTTCGTATGGCAATTCAACTCGCAATAAAAAGCGTTGAAACCAGTAGGTATCTAGACACGCGGGAGCGTGTCAAGCCAAGTCCAAGCAAAGGAACTGGCTAGCCAGCGCCGAGTGTAATATTACACGAACCACTTGGTGCCACTTTTGACCCTTCTATAACTCAAAACCTCTTTAACGTAAACACATAAAACTACGCGTGTTTAATTATATCCATAAGAACATCTAGAAGCCCAAATTTCATGAAGCTAGCTCAAACGGTTATAAAGATAAATTAAAAAGTAATTAAAAAGTAGTAAATTTTAGCACTTACTGAGTGACATATAGTACCTAAATCTAACCTACTTCCAGATGACCTAGAAGAATGAAATTTGGAATCCAGCTCGGTAATTGTGTGTAAGCGTAGGAAAAAAATTAAAAATAAAAAAAAAGTTAAGAAATAGGGGGGGTCGCCATACAATTTTTTTTTTATTTTAGTGTTGGAACCGTTACAAGCAGATATTTGAAACTATCCCAATATAATTATGTATTATTATATTTGCTATATAACAGAAATATAAAAATAAAGTTAAGTCAAAAAATAAGTGGTGTCCCCATACAAAAAACTTGTAATACGCGCTAAACAACCGGCCAACGGTGTGTCGTCGGCGGCACGCGGCACCTCAAGTACTCGTACACCTTATTAATCTAGGCCCTAGTCAAATTAAGGCACAAGATAGTTCTATATTAGAATATAACCGCGTGAGATCGTTATATCGCCCGGACTTGGCTAATTTAAGCATAAACAGGAAGCGTATTAAAAATTTAGCAGATAATGAATGGGCAATGCGCACTATTACCTGTAACATTCAAGAGAATGTAGACAATAGCATAAAAAAGAAAACCATGCAGCGGAAACGCAAGAAAAAACATTAAATCTCAATACCTGCCTAGTTTTCTTTAAAAAACGTAATGCACCAAAAACATAAATGAATAAAAAAGGAGAGCCAAGTTTAAAACAAAAATTATGCTTGGCTGGGGGTTTCGCCGCAAAAAGAATGGAGGTCTAATGAGTGCCAAGTTTTATGCAAAATCCAAATATATATTTATAGGAACAAAATAACATTATGAACAAGGATTAAACTCTATTTCTTTGCTTTATTGGATACCTATAACAATTGCTGTTATTTAAAAATGTGAGATCTTAAAGTAGGTTAGATTTGACTTAGCCAGTTTTCATTACATCAGTCATTTTATAAAGTTATTCAGCATATTATATTTATTATGTTATATTACATTATGTATTGTTTTATTATATTTTTTAATTCTGATAAAAACTGGCCAAGTCAAATCTAACCTACTTTAAGCTCTCACATTTTTAAATAACAGCAATTGTTATAATCCAATAAAGCAAAGAAATAGAGTTTAATACTTGTTCATAATGTTATTTTGTTCCTATAAATACATATTTGGATTTTGCATAGAACTTGGCACTCATTTAGATCTCCATTCTTTTTGCGGCGAAGCCCACAGCCAAGCATAATTTTTGTATTGAACTTGGCTCTCCTTTTTTACATTTGTTTTTGGTGGGATTATCTACACAGGAGCTACATTACATGAAGCACCCTCGGGGAGCATGATTATGAACAGTGCATGGCATGCGCGGGCATCCCTTCGGGGCCGCAGCGGGCGCACTGGCGGCGGGGCCCGCGCCGGGCGTCCCGGCCAAGTCATCGACCTCCACTGCAGCCCGCACCCCACACTCCTTCTTTTACCTCTAACAACCCTCGTCGCCCTTATCTGTATAAGTGACAAATCGATTTTACCAAAATATGTAAAACTAAAGCTACCTACACACCGAATTTGACTATAATATATCAAACATGAATGGTATACAAAGGTGCTGTAAATACCTAATTTCCGATACACATATATCTTAAAGCAAAAGCATTATTATTATTATGCGCCTGTGTTGTCCCAATGCAGAGCAAAGGCTTACCTTCCGTTTCCAGTTCTCCCGGTCTACTGCGATTGTGCGCCAATAAAAAGCAAACTGAAGGAAAAGCATGATTATCAGAAATTTTGGCGTTTTATTAAACATCTAAGTCTAACTAAACTAACGCTATACAAACCTATACGTATCAAATTTAAATGCGACTAAGGGCCGATTTTTCAATCGACAGATAATTTTTACTCATGGAATAAAATTGACGCCCTCCTGATCCGAAGGTCTAAGTAGCAAGATGTCCAACAGCGCGAAACGTCTAATGACCACTAAGCCTAATTAAAAAAATGTCCATTTAGCAAAACTTTCAACTATCAGATGGCCTTTATAGTATAGCTAGGGTTGCCAACCGTATTCTAAAATAGAGTATTGTACTCTTTTTCTTGTAGATGTACTCTATGACATTAATAGAGTATGCTAGAATACTCTTTTTACAGAAACTGACTTTTTTGGCATTAACTCGGGCGTTTCAGAACGCAGCCACAATCCGTTAGTACTGCAGAAAAATGGTGGCTTATTTTTAAAAAATGCCCTGACGAATTTGTTGATTTAAAAAAATCTTAGCTATGTACTCTCAGTTCCCGCCACTTCAGCATTCACCGATAGAATGTGAAGATTTCGGTCATGAATGTGAAGTTACGAGAAGAGAGGAATAGGGCTTCATTAAAATTGATTAAAAATGAGCTCCTGATCTATTTAAACTTAGAATCAGGATGTTTTAAAATTTAATAAATGTTACTCTTTTTTATTAATCTGTACTCTTTATTTACCCTCTCTGAATTCAGATATATTCTACTTCTAGAAAAAGTTGGCAACCCTATTTATAGCAGAACATCTATTTAGCAAATCGTCAGATTCTCAAAATGTCTGGATACTCAAGCACAAAATTCAACACACACATTGCATCGGGAGGGAAACGGACACGGCATTATAATATGTACATACAGACAGAAAACAAGATAATTCGTCAGTTAAATGAGCATACTTGTAAAGCTAATTTCGATAAAAACATGACCGACATGGTGATGGTCAAATGCAAGAAATTAGTTCGCCGAAAAGCAAGACCTGCCCAAAAATTTTTTGAGAAATAATTTGGAAAAGTGGATGAGATTCAACAGGTACCAGATTTTAACTCAAGTAACCAGCCAAGTGCGTGTCGCACCACACACAATGAAGAGCTCTGTAGTTGGAATGAATTTATCTCAAGAACAAACTTAACACACAACTGTTTTACGCATCCAAAAGCAACCATTTAGCTGGCAGGGGGCCCCACACTTGACTCTAACAAAAATTAGCACTTTAAAGCTTAATATTTCACAAAAACTTTTTTAAAATTACCGACTTCAAAAAAACACTACAAAGTGAAAAATAACTTTAATTTCGGAAGTCGGTGTCAATAAAAGAAAATGCGGAACCAACGACACCGACTTCCGAAATTAAAGTTATTTTTCACTTTGTAGTGTTTTTTTGAAGTTGGTAATTTTATTTGTAAAAAAGTTTTTTATTTTTCACTTTTTAGTGGGCCAGTTTGTAACTTATCTAAGTAACAATAGCCTAATGTCAACTGCTCATCACCTTTTACAAAATATTGCTTTTCCCAATGCAGGGACGTTAATTGTTGAGGAGTTCTCCTTGTAAGAACCTGGAGAACTGGAGCTGATTGAAAAGTCAGTATCAGCTCCACTTCCTAATCGAATTGCAAACCGTGAAATCTCAATAATAAAATATTTATTATTGAGTAGTTCCGATGGCCATCTGTGGTCTTCATCATCAGTTCCACTTCACCGAATGGTGCTTTTTGAGAGCAAATGCACGAGTTACTATAAAAAATACCCAAATCGCTATAGGTGTGCCTACAAAATTTGAAGGTTTCCCTCGATTTCGATGGGATTCCCTCATCAGATTCCGATTTGGTGACAATGGGACCACCTTTCAAACAAAAAAAGAATTTTGAAAATCCTTCAACAATTGGCGGAGTATTCGATGAACAAACATACAAAAAAAAACACAATCATCCGAACATAGTACCTCCTCCTTTTTGTGAAGTCGGTAAAAAGGATGCCTAATTCGAAAATAAAATAAAAAATTACAACCGACTTCAAAAAAAAAACAACAAAGTGAAAAAAATAAGCTCAAAAACTAAAACCCGACTACTGAAAAGGATGAAACAAGAAAGTACCTTCCCGTGGTCGCATGCTGCCATGGCTTATAGTATGTTAGTACAGCGGCATGCGACCACGGGAAGGTACTTTCTTGTTTCATCCTTTTTACCGACTTTACAAAAAGGAGGAGGTACTATGTTCGGATGTTTTTTTTTTTCTATTGTCGACGGATTTTCAAAATTCTTTTTTCGTTTGAAAGGGTATGCTCCCGGGGTGGTCCCATTTTCACCAAATTGGAATCTGATGAGGGAATCTCATGGAAATCGAGGAAAACCCTCAAATTTTGTAAGCACACCTATAGCGATTTGGGTATTTTTTATAGTAACTCGTGCATTTGCTCTCAAAAAGCACCATTCGGTGAAGTGGAACTGATGATGAAGACCACAGATGGCCATCGGAACTACTCAATAATAAATATTTTATTATTGAGATTTCACGGTTTGCAATTCGATTAGGAAGTGGAGCTGATACTGACTTTTCAATCAGCTCCAGTTCTCCAGGTTCTTACAAGGAGAACTCCTCAACAATTAACGTCCCTGCATTGGGAAAAGCAATATTTTGTAAAAGGTGATGAGCAGTTGACATTAGGCTATTGTTACTTAGATAAGTTACAAACTGGCCCACTAAAAAGTGAAAAATAAAAAACTTTTTTACAAAAAAAATTACCGACTTCAAAAAAACACTACAAAGTGAAAAATAACTTTAATTTCGGAAGTCGGTGTCGTTGGTTCCGCATTTTCTTTTATTGACACCGACTTCCGAAATTAAAGTTATTTTTCACTTTGTAGTGTTTTTTTGAAGTCGGTAGTTTTTCAGTAGTCGGTTTTAGTTTTTGAACTTATTTTTTTCACTTTGTAGTGTTTTTTTCTTTAAATCAGTTTTTTTTTTTTTTTGTAAAAAAGTCTATACAAGGTGTAACAGAATAAACGCAAATCCTGAAAGTAGTTTCTTCATAATTGAGTACTGAATCGATTTCAGTAACTTTTAAAATAAGTAGGTATTATTTTCAAAAATTATGATTGTTTTCAAACTAGCCGCCGATTGAGCCAAACAAAATAAAATCTTATTTCAAGGCAATAAGACTCAATTTTGAATCCATAAAGTAATGCTAGTGTCAACACGATGTTCTTAGGACTATGCCGACTGCACAGTGGCGCCCTCATCGTTTGTTTGGTTATTTTATACAATTTAGAATGAAAATGCAGAAAATAAGCACGTTAAGTTGTGCTTCACAAGATTATACGTTAATATTATTAGAAACGGTAGTTTTATATTGTTTAGTTTTACTATAATCCTTAAAACGGATAACAGTGGCCACTATATTCCATTTTAAGGATTATAATAAAACTAAACAATATAAAACTACCGTCCCAGATCCCATTATCAGATCCTAACTTGGTGACAGTGGGACCACCTCAGAACTATCTACTTTCCAACAAAAAAAGAATTTTGAAAATCCGTCGGCAATTGGCGGAGTATTCGATGAACAAACATAAAAAAAAAAACATACAATCATCCGAACATAGTACCTCCTCCTTTTTGTGAAGTCGGTAAAAATAGCAAGCTTTAGAAAAAATAAGTGTTGGTCATTGTATTATGATTTTAACTCAATAGTCTAATTGGGGCGTATGAGGACTTGCGTTAATTATGTTACACATTGTATATGACGGAGTTATGCCCATACAAAAAAACTTGGTTGTCTGTAAAGTCGGTTTAGGGACGATAGTTTTACGTGATAACTACTCTCTGTATTTTGTGTGATAACGTCATAAAGAAACATTGATGAATAAATGTGTCACAAGCCAACGCTCGGCCCTCTCTATGCGCCCTCGCTTGCACGCTCTGGCTCAGGCGGAACGTGACACGTTTTCGTGCGTGCAGACCGTGTTCATCGATTTATATGACGTTATCACGTTAAAAAAAAAACATAAACATCCGAATTAAGAATCTCTTCCTTTTTTAGAAGGCGGTTAAAAATGAAGAACCAAGGACACCGACTATCGAAATTAAAGTTATTTTTCATTTTGTAATTTTCTTTGGAAGTCGGATAGTTTTTTTCATACGTATGAAGCAATGGATTATGAATTTCCTTAAAAATCCATCGGATTGTGAAAGAAAGTGTATTCCGCAATTAGAGTGCAAATCGTCCAACTGAACTGTCTCTTTGGTCGACGATACCGAATGCTGGGCCGTGAAGAAGACAAAATTGGATATAACAGAGACTGAATGAAGTTAGAAACGAGTAAATAAAAAGTTGAAAGGGTTATCTTGGTATGAGCATATAATGAAGATGGATGAAACGCATGTGACTTGAAGAGTGATGAATATAATTATGTAAATGTGAGATGGATGGAGAGGTAAAGGAAGATCAAAGGAAAGATAGATGGGCTGTGTTTTTGAGGGAAAAACATAAACGAAAGGGAGTGAATGATAGCGTGACGGTTGACAGGGGACAATGAAAATAAAAATGGTTGCACCGACACTAAATGACATGGGACAAGGACACCAAGAGGATGATTATGCGCGGTTTACTGCATATTACAAGTGCAACCCCTTTTTGTCGATACGATTCGAACTCAGATAATACTTGATTCGTAAGTCAGCTCAAGTAAGCTGCAGGTATGCTATAGTTATAAAAGCGCAATAGAGTAGGAGTAGAGGGTGCGGGGGAGCGGACGGGAGGCGCGACCCAGTTAAGCATCGGCGGCCGCGGCGGCTCGATGGAGCGCCGTGAGCCCGCGTCCCTAGCGGCGGTACCCGCCCGGCGCCTGTGTTCCACTCCGCTACCATTGACCCAGATTCGCGTAGCGACCCCGCTCCCGCGCACCGCGGCACAGCACAAAAACTACCACGCGAAGGCCCTGGCCTGACCCGGTGCCGCCTAGCTGACCTACTAAACCTTCCTGTCTGCCCAATAGCATCATTTTGCCTCATTGGAAACTCTATTGATTGGTGCAATAAATGTTTTCTTTTATTAAATACTACATTTGCTTGTTTCTTAACATTTTTAGTTGCTTGACCACGACTTCATTTCGTTTTTTATGTCATTCAGGCTGGCTGGACAAATGTTCAAAATAGCTCGCATTTAACTACGTCAATAGCGCATTTTATGTGACGGCTAAACACCCTTATTTCAGAATTTGTGACGCTACAGAATCTTAGATAATCGATCGAAAACGTGTCCAGCCATCTTGAAAAACCACTTTTCGCTGGTCTCTCAATCTCGGTAACGGAAGTGATTTTGACGACTTTTTGCATATCAACGGGCGTCACATAAATTTGTGACAGGCATCGAGCTAAAAGTTTTGTGATACGAACAGCGGTTTAGTAGAAAAATGCAAAAATCTGTGTCCAGCCATCTTGAATTTACGTATAAAACTTTTGGCTGGCACTTCTGAATCTCAATAACAGGAGCGTTTTCGAATATAGTTCCTTTACTAACATTTAGTGACGCAATTTGTGACAGTAATAACGTTCGATTTATGGCGTCACATGTAAGGGTTTACGAGAAATCAGTTAAAACTTACATGTCCAACCAACCTGCGTTCAAGCTGGCTGGACACATGTATCTCCGCTGCCTGATGATCTACGGCCTTCGAAATATATTCAAATTTTTGTGACGGGGACGATAATAATTTACTGAATTTGTGACGGAGAAACTTTGAGTAGTTTCAAAGATATTGATCATTTAAATTTTCCCATACAAACACTGCAGTAGGGTTACCAATATTGTAGGTTTTATGTAGGACTAAGTATATTTTAAGGTGTTTTCTTTAATGGACGAAAATCCGTGTTTTGGTGATAGTAGTTGACAGAATTATAATCATTACAACAATCAGTAATACAACTTGTTAAGTTAGTATAATCCCCAAATGTGAAAATTTCATGAAATAGTCATTCTTGGGGATTACTTTGGTCTTAGAGAGTTGTGTTGATGAATTTATCTATATATATAAAAAGAGAAGTCCTGACTGACTGACTGACTGACTGACTGACTGACTGACTGACTGACTCATCAACGCCCAGCCTAAACCCTTGGACCTAGAAAGCTGAAATTTTGCACAGAGGTTTTCTTTATAATGTAGACGAGGAATAAGGAAGGAATTTTCGAAGTTCAACCCCTAAGGGAGTTAAATAGGGGATGAAAGTTTGTATGAAAACTCTTATTCCTTGGGTTAATAAACTTGAAACTTGGCACAAATACTTATCTAAGTAAATTATGAAAATTGGTCTTTTTTGTTTTTCTAAACTACCTTCTAAAGGGGGATGGGGGGGTGTCAAAATTTGTATGGAAGAATTTTAATGCACGGTCCGATTAACTCAAAACTCAGTATTTATACTAAATACCAAAAATAAAGAATGACGTGTATCAGGGTTTTTCGAAAATCTACCCCTAACGGGGAGAAAAGGGGTAGTTAATTTTACAGGGCAAATTTTACTGCCTGGCTTAATTAATTCAAAAAATGGTATAAATAATCTGTGAGTCAAGTAATGAACACATTCCAAACGATTTTTCAAAATTCCACCCCTGTGGGGGTTCACCCCCACAGGGGTGGAATTCATTTCAAAGTGGGGATACAGCTTATATGAAAAATCTTATCCCTTGGGTTAATAAACTTGAAACTTGGCACGAATACTTATCTAAGTAAATTATAAGGTTTGGCATTTGTTGTTTTTCTAAACTACTCCCTAACAGGGGATTGGGGGGGTGTCAAAATTTGTGTGGAAGAATTTTAACGCGCGTTCCGATTAAATCAAAACTCAGTATTTATACTTAATACCAAAAATAAAGAATTACGTGTATCAGGGTTTTTCGAAAATCTACCCCTAACGGGGAGAAAAGGGGTAGTTAATTTTACAGGGCAAATTTTACTGCCTGGCTTAATTAACTCGAAAATTGTTATAAATAATCTGTGAGTCAAGTAATGAATCATTCCAAACGATTTTTCAAAATTCCACCCATGTGGGGCTGAAAAGTGGGGATACAGCTTATATGAAAAATCTTATTCATTTGGTTAATATACTTGAAACTTGGCATGAATACTTATCTAAGTAAATTATGAATTTTGGCATTTTTTTGCTTTTCTAAACTACCCCCTAAAGGGCGATTAGGGGGTGTCAACATTTTTATGGAAGAATTTTAACGTGCGGTCCCCGATTAAGTCGAAACTCAGTATTTATACTTAAGACCAAAAGTAAAGAATAACATGTATCAGGGTTTTGCGAAAATCTACCTCTGACGGGGTGAAAAGGAGTAGTTAATTTTCCATTTTACTGCGTGGCTTGATTAACTCGAAAATTGTTGGACATAATCTTTGAGTCAAGTTATGAACACTTCCCAAACATTTTTCAAAATTCCTCCTGTGTGGGGTGAAAAGTGGGGAAAAAGTTTATACGAAAAATCTTATTCATTTGGTTAATAAACTTGAAACTTGAAAGGAATATTTGCCTAAGCAAGTAATAAGAAATGGGTCTTTCGAAAGTAGACCCCTGACGGGTAAAAAAGTGGTAATTCGATTTTTAAGGCCGTTATTATAGTGCATAGCTTGATATGAATAAATTTAAGCTTCAAACTTGGCACAAATACCTAAGTAAATAAAAGTAAAGTAATATCTAAGTAAATTATAGTTTGTCATTTTATGTTTTTCTGCTCTAAAGGGAGATTGAGGGTGTCAGTTTGTATGGAAGAATTTTATCGCGCGTTTCAATAATATAAACTCGGAACTCAGTATGTATACTTAAGACCAAAATAAATAAAAAAGTGTGACTGGGTTTTTCGAAAATCTAACCCTAACGGGGTGAACGGGGGTAGTCCATATCACAGAGGAGTATTTTATTGCGTGGCTTGATTCAATGGGAAATTGGTATAAATAATATTAGAGTCAAGATATGGAAACGTCCCAAACATGTTTTCAATATTTCGCCCCTATGGGGATAAAAACTGTGAAGGTGAAAAGGTGGTCTTATTCCTTTGGTTAAGAAACTTGAAACTTTTCAACATTTGCCTCAGTAAATAATAAAGATTGTCACTTTTAGGGGTTTACTACTTACTTACTTAAAATAAAAAAGTATGAGTTTTAGGGTTTTACTTATTCGACTCCTACCGGGGTGGAAAAGGGTAATAAAGTTTAAGGAGTAGAAACTTCAACTTCCATTGACACGAAAATGGGTATAAATAATCTTTATATCATAAAAATGGAAACGTACCAAATGCAAAAATAAGCCCTGTCGTGATGAAAAGGGAGGATAGTTTATTTGAAACATCTTAGGTAGTTTAACTAAAATATTGGCCCGAATACTTATTTCTTTAAATAAAGTAAGTATAAAGATCGTAATCAGTAATTTTCGAAATACCTTACAGGGGGAGGTGGAGAGGGTGTTAAATTTATTTGAGGAAAGTACGAAACCCACGCGGACGAAGTCGCGGGCAAAAGCTAGTATATTATAATTCCGTAAATACATATTTGTTACGGCCGCGAATCATATTTTAATCAACGTACAACTTAATACTGCCAGCAAATTGCAAAAAACGTAAAAAAAAATGAATTTCGCGGGCTACCCTAGCGCTTTCGCCTTAAATCGATAGATGACAAAAGTGTAGAAGTGAGGAAGGGGGGGGGGGGGGAAATTTTTGATGTTATTGATTATTTACGTGCAGATACCTACTCTTTTTAGTAGGTAGGTATTGGTGTTTTTCATGGTAAGTACATAGGTAGGTATTGGTGCCGATTCTCTTGTCACAAATGCGTCTAAACTAGACTACAAATCACCAAAATTTAGTTTATTCCTGTCAAATGATGATTTCCCATTCTCAAATTAACTAAAGTGACACAACTTAACTAAATTTTAGTTTGACAGCACTAAGATTGCACTGAGTTAATAGTTTAGAGAAAATAGTAATTTTGCTATTCTGAATTTGAGGTTTTTCACCTAAAATTTAGATTCTCTAACTAAATCTGACTATTTTTAATCGCGACTTAAAATGTGTGGAGTAAAATTTGTTGGCATGAGCTAAAATTCATACCAACACCTCGACTTCGGATGCAAAAACAGTAAACTTTTAAAACTTTTGCTTATATCTAGAAAACGGTGTGTCCTATCGCAAAAATAATGAAAATTTCGTTCCCCTTATAGAAACCCGCATACCCTTAAAACTCAACACGTTGGTAATAATTTTTAATATTTTCCATACAAAAGTGAAAAATTCCATAAAAAGGAGGTCGAGGTTGCCCGACTATGCCCCTTTGGCTAAAAAAAAACACGGGGAGGGGCCCGTTGCTAAATAATAACAGCCGCACAGGTCGATCGATCAGGTTAAGCTACGCTTGCCGCGGTTGGTCTGTGGATGGGTGACCAACTTTACAAACCGAGACCCCTCCGTGCCTCGGAAAGCATCCTGGCTGTCATTCGTGGATCTTTGACAGCCGTTACGGGTAGTCAGAAGCCCGAAAGTCTGACAACCACTCTTACCAAGGGGTATCGTATTACCCAGTAACTGGGTTGTGGAGGTCAGATAGGCAGTCGCTCCATGTAAAACACTGGTATTCAGCTGCATCCGGTTAGACTGGAAGCCGACCTCAACATAGTTGGGAAAAGGCTAGGCAGATGATGATGATGAGGGCAAATAAGTACCTAATTTTTGGCTGAATGCACAAACCGTGCGAAGCCAAACAAACAAAAAAAATACCTACTTACCACGTGGAGTCGCGATTTTCAAATTCGATTTGGTTGTGTCAAAATTATTTTTAAATTTAGATATTTTAATGCAGAATAGCTCTAAGATTCTCATAGCCAAAAGTAAGTAATTTTAGTCATAGTTTAGTTCGGTGTACAAGAGAATTGACACCATTGTGTCAGGATAACTAATGCTCGAAGGTATTTAAATGAAAAAGTATATATCAGCATAATTATATAAAATAAGTATCGGCATCACTTTTAAACGTCGGACATAATAAAAAAAACCAGATGGAATCGACACTTTCTATCTCAATACCATTGAGACTTTATTAATGTAAAAATTATGGTCACCTCACAATATTAATGGATGTTTGTATGGGAAAACTTAAATGATCAATATCTTTGAAACTACTCAAAGTTTCTCCATCACAAATTCAGTAAATCATTATTGTACTGGACACAGATTTTTGCATTTTTCTACTAAACCGCTGTTAGTATCACAAAACTTTTAGCTCGATGCCTGTCACAAATTTATGTGACGCCCGTTGATATGCAAAAAGTCGTCAAAATCACTTCCGTTACCGAGATTGAGAGACCAGCGAAAAGTGGTTTTTCAAGATGACTGGACACGTTTTCGATCGATCATCTAAGATTCTGTAGCGTCACAAATTCTGAAATAAGGGTGTTTAGCCGTCACATAAAATGCGCTATTGACCTAGTTAAATGCGAGCTATTTTGAAGATTTGTCCAGCCAGCCTGAATGACATCGTTTTTTTCGGTTCGAAATAAAGCTTGTTCAATTTAATCTGCTGCCAAATCATATGTCAAGTAATTTGGTTGGTTGTGGTGATTTCAAGTAATTTAACTAATCAGAATCACTAAAGCTAACGTGTGATAAAATATACGTACAATACAACTCTTCATCAAAACATGACGTTTCTCACTCACTGACAACGCCAAAGGCTTTTTTAACTGACTTCAAAAAAGGACGTTCTGTATTCGACTCATATGTATGTCCGTAATTTTCTCAAAAATTAATGAACCAATTTTGATAATTCTTTCATTAATGTGATCTACATACTTTCAGGAAAGTTTTAGAATATAATTATTCTGATGTACGAAGTTATATGCATAAATGTACTGCATCTTGGGCATTTCTATGCGAATTTTGATGATTCTTCTATTCGGTGCCTTCAAATCTTCAATGCACTAGTGTTAATTGAATTTGTATGGGGTAGGTACAATTAAAAAGTGAAAAATAAAAACTTTTACACAACAAATAAAACAACAGACTTCAAAAAAAAAAACACTACAAAGTGATAAATAACTTTAATTTCAGAAGTCGGTGTCAAAAAACAAAAATGCGGAACCAACGACACCGACTTCCGAAATTAAAGTTATTTATCACTTTCTACTTTCTTTCTTTTTTTTTTCTACTTTGTAGTGTTTTTTTTTTGAAGTCGGTAGTTTTTTTTTTTTGTAATAGTTTTTTTTGATTAATGTGCTTTTCACAAGTACAATTATAACTTTAGACATGTATCTCTCTTTTATACTAACAATAAAGCTCAACAGTTTCTTTGAACGCTGGGGAAGGCTTTAGGCCGTTACGTTAGGACACCTACGAGTCGAGCAAAAAGAAAAAAAAAACAGAAAGAACGCTAGCACGGGCAGCTGATGCGTTGCGACGGGGTGGGTCGGAGGCGGAGGAACAAGAAATTTCACGCCGACGAAGCCGCGGGCAGATGCTAGTATGACATAAAATGGTAATGTCGGGATGTTAGTTTGAACAAGTTATTTTACGCCGGCTGAAAATCATACCAAAAATAGTTTTTCCTTAGTGCATATGAGATTTAAGCGTCAGCTGCTCCAAGAGTGGGGGAATCCAAAATTAGAGCAAATCAATGTTGTAAAAAAAACATATGCTTCCTTGCCATATGCTTTTTTTTTTAATATAAATATATACTTTGGATCACCCCTTGTGCGCTGCGATTCACTTTGTGTTAGATAGTCCCTTTATTGAGGATTGCTATAGGCTATACATATAACATCACGCTACGACCAATAGGAGCGTCGCAGCAATGAAAATGTTGCAAAAACGGGAAAAATATTCCTTTTGAGAGCTTCCGTTGCGTGTGCTGCGTAAACGGTTAAAGTTACGCAAAAATAATGTATGACGGAATTGTTCCCCTATAAAAGTCCGCGACAGCATGTCTATCTTTTAAGGTTGACTCACTATAACCGTTTTTATGATAATAAACTTTGTTCTAAAATAATGCATTATTTGCGAATGTGTTTTTATAAAAATTATATTAATCCTTATCCAAATAAACAGGTTATTAATCGCAAGTATTTAATTTTGAACAAAATTGTCCTTGACATCTTTTGATTTCAATGAATATCATAAGAGATATCATAGTTTTAAAACAGCACGGCCGCCGCACGCCATTAGCTGAGCGAGGTTTAATAAAGTTCCACTCTTAGTGATCATAGCGTGATGTATCTAAAATAGCTTCTTACTAGTTGAATAAAATATAAATATAAAAGTTATTTTCTGATTTTTAGTTCGATTTGCTATTAGGGCGTGTTTTTTTTTAGTTTTTTAAACTATATTTTATTTTACTATTCTGTTTCCGTACAGACACAATCAATATCGAGCACCCCACGCTTTTTTACAATTAAATTAATTTTCTTTTCATAACTTTATTTTTATTTTAGAATTTTTGAAACATATTGAGTTAGTATACTTTTTATAACAGTTGAATAAAATATAAATATAATTTTTTTTTTCTGATTTTTAGTTCGATTTGCTATTAAAGCGTGTTTTTTTAGTTTTTTTAAACTATATTTTATTTTACTATTCTGTTTCCGTACAGACACAATTAATAATAAGTCAAAACGATATCATGTTTAATTTTGGATGCACAATGTCAAACAGTGGAGTAATATTCTCCCGAAATTTGTATAGATAAAATATCGAATAAATCGAAAAAAATAGATGATTACCGCGAAATTCAAATTTTCTTACGTTTATTGCAATTTGCAGGTCAGTGTCAGGTTGTATCTTGATCAAAATTTGATTCGCGACTATAACAGGTACTTATTCACAGATTTATAGTCATTAGAATAATTAATACATCTTCCTAAGTTAGATTTGTACCTCAAGAAGAAATCTCCTAGGGAAAAGTGTATCTCACTTATAAAGATGTATGAATGTTTCTAATGATTATAATTCTGTAAATACGTACCTGTTATAGTCGCGAATCAAATTTTGAACAAGATACAACCTGACACTGACCTGCAAATTGCAAAAAAGGTAAGAAAATTTAAATTTCGCGGTCTAACACTTCGCATTCACCTTAAAGTAATCCTACTAATATTATAAATGTGAAAGTTTGTGAAGATGTTTGGATGTTTGTTACTCAATGACGCACAAACGGCTGAACAGATTTGGATGAAATTTGGCACACAGATTATAATCAGGAATAACACATAGGATACTTTTCCGATATTCCCACGGGATCGAAACTAACGCGGGTGAAACCGCGGGGCGCTGCTAGTGGCCCACTAAGGTTCTCTACTAAAAAATGTAAAAATATAATTTCAAAGAAGACAGATATAAATTATAGACAAAAAAAAAATACACGTTTTAAAAGTTTATGGACGACTATTCTACATCCTATTTCGCAAAGGACATTGTATGAGATGGTGGCTTGGACTTGTGGAGTTCTACCGATCCTCACAAGGCGTGACGTCACCCCTCGCAAGAGCCGCCTCTGTCTAGCAGCAACTAAGCTATTTTTTGAAGCTTTGAACCTAAAAAGGAAAACTAAACCCTTGTAGGATGACCTTGTTGTCCGCCTGTAAAGATTCTTTTTCTCGAGAACGGGTAGAGGTACAAAGTTGAAATTAATACCAAATATACTATACAAGTTGACAACTTAGTAACATAACAGGTTTAAAATCAGTTTTGTGAAGCACTTAGCTGTGAGTTGTCCTTTTACCTAGGGCGACAGACGCACACCCTGTTACATAGAATATGGATTTAATTCATGATTCTGAACTTCCCGAAGCCGGAATTTTTCTTTGGTTGTAAAAAAATAAAATAAAATGTATTCACTTTAGTATGAATTAGCATTTTGTTTTTTGATAACCGGCGAACGTTTCTATCCTAGTCTAGAATCACGTGTTAAGACTATGCCGACCGCACAGTGGCGCCCTCATCGTTTGTTTGGTTATTTCATACAATTTAGAATGAAAATGCAGGAAATAAGCACGTTAAGTTGTGCTTCACAAGATTATACGTTAATATTATTAGAAACGGTAGTTTTACATTGTTTAGTTTTATTATAATCCTTAAAACGGAATATAGTGGCCACCGTTATCCGTTTTAAGAATTATAATAAAACTAAACAATATAAAACTACCGTTTCTAATAATATTAACGTATAATCTTGTGAAGCACAACTTGACGTGTTTATTTTCTGCATTTTCATTCTAAATTGTATGAAATAACCAAACAACCGATGAGGGCGCCACTGTACGGTCGGCATAGTCTTATATGGTTTCAGTTTACGCGTCGTTGACCCTGCTACCCTGTATACTTCGTGATTTTTTTCACATAACTGTAAAAACCATCATTAAGCTGACAGGGGGGACACTTGACTCTAATAAAAATTAGCACTATATAACAATAATAGCTTTAATTTAATTAAAGCTATATTTTGCAAACGGATCTGTGAATGTAAGTGTTTTTGCTAAGGGTCAGTTCACACCGAGACGCGACGCGACGCGACGCTGAGCGCAGTCTTTAAAAGTGTGACTCAAAATATACTTTATATTCTACACGAAAAGGTACACATTGCATTGTGAGAGTTCAGAATACGTTGCGCCGTGCAGCGCTGCGCCTCGTGATGCCTCGCGGCGTAGAGCGACGCAGCGGTACTTCGCCGGTACGCGCGGCGTACGAGAGCGGCGCGACGCCGCGAGGCACATCGCGACGCCGCGAGGCGCAGCGCGACGGCGCGAGGCGGGTGGACGCGGGGCGTCTCGCTGCGCAGCGAGGCGTCTTGCTGCGTCGTGTTGGCAACGATTTTACGATGCGCATCGCGACGTTGCGATGCGTCTCGCGGCGCAGCGCGAACGCGCCGCTCTCGCACGCCGCGCGTACCGGCGAAGTACCGCTGCGTCGCTCTACGCCGCGAGGCGTCACGAGGCGCAGCGCTGCACCGCGCAACGTATTCTGAACTCTCACAATGCAATGTGTACCTTTTCGTGTAGAAAATAAAGTATATTTTGAGTCACTCTTTTAAAGTGTGCGCGCAGCGTCGCGTCTCGGTGTGAACTGACCTTATGCCGCAGACAGACAGACGAACGGACATGGGCAACTATAAGGATTCCTTGTTGACCGGGGAACTATAAAAAACCGGGCAAGTGCGCGTTGGATCGCGCAAAGTCAAGAGTTCCGCAGTTGGGATGAATATTTACGTGTGCATAGAATCGATTTTAAGGGCCTCAAAACCTCTATGAAAGGGATATAATGAATATAAAGTCATAACCTAAACATTTTGTTTTATCGTGCCGTGTTGGGTATCAAATGAAAGGGTTTAATTAGCACATTTCAAAAATATTTGTCAGCTGCTGCTCACGGCTTTGCTTGCATACCGATAATTAGGAATAATTTCTATAATATCACGCCTCAGATTTGAGCCATATTTATGTAGAAGTGTGGTATATTACCTGTAAAACAATAAAATCTAAAAAAAAAAAAATAACATTTCCGACTACCTACTGAAAAATTACGCTATAAAAAGTATGAAACAAAAAAAATAAGTTTAAAAACTAAAACCCGACTACTGAAAAGGATGAAACAAGAAAGTACCTTCCCGTGGTCGCATGCCGCTGTACTAACATACTATAAGCCATGGCAGCATGCGACCACGGGAAGGTACTTTCTTGTTTCATCCTTTTCAGTAGTCGGGTTTTATATTCATTGTAATGTCACTGTATTGCGATTTTATACAGATACACATTCAATCGCATTGTTTTTATGTGTTATCTTTTATTAAATAGTATTCAGATTTATGATAAAAACGTAGAGAACACTATTATGGATATAAAGAACTTCATATGTAATTTTGAATAGAATCAATTTGGAGCTACGGAGATTGGATAGTAATTCCAACCTCGAAATACTCCAGCGCTTCCAAAATATAGCACTAAGAACTGTCTCCAGCGCACACTGGTTCGTAAGAAACTCGGCAATACGCGAATACCTAGAAATGCCGACCATTACAGAAAAAGTAAACAACTATAGCAAAAAGTACAAAGACAGAGTGAACGACCATAGCAACTCACTAGTCAGAGATCTACTTCAAAACAAGGACCATATTAAACGCCTTAAATGATGCCACATACTGGAACTCGATCAAAGGAACTGAAGTGTCCCCACGTGTAGATTTGATTTGATTTTTTTTATTTTTGATTCATTGGAATGGCCATCAAAACAATTCCACCCTAGTAGACCACATCTTATTATGGCTAAACGGCTGATTGTAGATGTAATGGAGAAGAAAAAAAATATGTAATTTTGATTCTGGGGTCGAATGTTAGTTTTTGAAGCAGGTTGTGGGTAAGGTAAGTTATTAAGGGTGTTACGTATAACTCGAAACAAAATCAGTCATCTTCAGGTTTATTACAAGCACACGCATCACAGTTAACATCTGTGAACAATGCAAATGATTTCTTTGTTAATGTGGGAAAATGTTTGGCGGAAAAAGTTCGGGGCCAATCACAATATTTAACAAACACACCATTTACGTGTAGCACTATTTTATCATCCTTTGCATTGCTAGACACTGATGAGACTGAGGTAGAAACGATAATTATGAGTTTGAAAGACGACTGTGCAGTTGGCTGGGATAACATATCAAATAATTATAATTATTAAACAGTCCAGGCACATTTTGGTACCGCCACTAACTTATATTTTCCAAAAATGTTTATCTGCAGGTGTTTTTCCTGAGTGCCTAAAAAAAGCTGTTGTTGTCCCTGTTTATAAATCAGGCAGTAAAGATCAAGTCACAAATTATAGGCCTATTTCGTTACTGCTGTGTGGCCTATTTTGTTCTCTAAAATATTAGAAAAAATTATAAATAAAAGGCTTTACAAATACTTGGAGGATAAATTAGTTTTGTCTCAGCGGCAGTTTGGATTTAGGCCTAAAATGTCAACAGACGATGCCGTACACCATCTCACTGACTATCTAGCACATGAACTTGATAATGGTAACCACACAGTAGGAATATTCCTGGACCTCGCGAAAGCTTTTGACACGGTTTCTATTCCTATTCTGTTGCACAAGCTTGAAACCATAGGTATCAGAGGCACCCAGCTGAAACTATTTAAAAGCTATCTAGAAGATCGTACCCAATGTGTAAGGATTGGTGATGTTCTCAGCGAGGATAAAAAAACACATCCTTCGGGGTTCCCCAAGGAAGTATTTTAGGGCCTACACTATTTTTGATATACATAAACGATCTTTGTAATCTAAGTCTAGATCATGGCCAAATTATTTCTTATGCTGATGACACTGCCCTTCTATTTTCGGCTGACTCAGAAAAAAATGTCTACAAGGCGGCGCAACACGGATTCAATATTGTTAATAAATGGCTTCAACTTAATTCACTAACACTAAATGCAGACAAGACTAATTATATAAAGTTTTCAATGCGCAAGCAAACTACAATTGGCACTACCTCGGCATTGTATGCTCATTATTGCACAATTCCCACAAATAACCAATGTGTTTGTCCTAAAATTAAAATGGCAAATACAACAAAATACCTTGATGTTATAATCGATGAAACACTTTCGTTCAAACAACATATAGAAGCTTTAAATAATAGAATTCGCAAGTTGATATTTGTTTTTAAAAAGCTACGCTGTATTGCTGACCCAAAAATAGTTAAACAAGTTTACTTTGCTCTATGTCAATCGATTTTAACTTACTGTATTACCACATGGGGTGGAGCGGATAAAACAATGTTACTAACCATCGAGAGAGCTCAGAGAGCGATTCTCAAAGTGTCTACTTTCCGACCTTTCCTTTTTCCTACTAACATTCTGTATAAATCTTGTGAAGTATTAACAGTTCGACAGCTATTCATTATGGGCATTGTATTAAAACAACATAAAGCTCTTCCCTACAGCGCTGGATATACTAATAAAAGGCGTAAAGATATAGTTTGTCCACAAAATTCTACAAAACATGCTTTTATATCCAAATTTTACCTGTACCTTGGACCTCTCCTATATAATAGACTTAACTTGAAAGCAAGCATTTATTCTCTGAACTACACAAATTGTAAGAAAATCCTCAAGGATGTTCTCCAAAGTATGTCTTACGAAGAAACAGAGAATTTATTAATTGTGTTAAAGTAAATATATGTAGGTATACAAATTGCACCTACGTTATATATTTATCAAATTTAGAAACTAAGAGTTACTCGTAAGCTACTCATTGTTTGTCTACTGTAAATTTTTGATTATTTATTAATTTTAAAAGAATATTTTAGCTCTTCTCGCCTGAAACACAGGATTACCTAGTTCAGGCACGTAAGTCTGGAATATAATTTACATTTAAGCAAAACTGTACTAATTCTCATGCCTTATAATTTTGAATAAATATTATTATTATTATTAAGGTTAGGTTTTGTGTAGTAGTTGTACCCAAAAATAAAAAAAATATTTCTCCTTAGGATTCACTGTAATCAGGTAAAAACTTGTATGTATATGAGTGTTTTTTTTTTTTTAAAAAACGCCGTCGCTAGTGCGTAATCTACGAGTCATGTCAGTTTATAAAGGGTAGTCCCATAAAATTATGCATTACCAAATTTCATAATGATTAACTTTCTTTCTTCTCAAGCTGTGATCTACATTTATCACAGCTCGAGCAATATAAAAATTGTGAGTCCCAAAGTCCTTGCATACCCTTTGTTGATGCTCTAAACTCAGAAATCAGAATCTACATCGCACACCTAGATCTAAAGAGAGCTAACTCGTAAATCTCAATTTTTGAGTTATGCATATCATCGAATTCCTTAACTCACTACACGATTAAAACACAAGATTCTTATAACATCTTCTACTATCTGCATTTTAAAAAGTATTGATCAATACAGAAAACTCCTTCAGTGCACAGGGAGACAGTAATCAGTTTTCATCTTTTCTGAAAAAAGTGTTTTTTTGAGTTAATCGCTGTTTAGATCTAGGTGTGCGACATATCAATGTCTGGAAAGTTTTATCATTATTTATTTCAGGTTGTTTGGTTTGGAAAGTGAGAGAAATTAGATTGAGAATTATATTTTCTTGCACATGTTAAACTTTGAACCTGGCTTTTAGAAATAATAATTATGACAATTAAAATTTATTTATTAATTTAGTCAATTAAAAATACATTTAACAGAAATTCAAAAGCATTCTATTTTCTAAAGTGCTATGCCGACAGATAGCATGCATTTAATTAGTCATTGGGTAATGGTGTCTTGTCTTGCATTGGATTCACCTTATTAACATTTAAAAGAGAAAAGTTAAGCTGTGAGTGTGAAGAAAATGACTACTTTAAGTGCAGAAAGTAATAATACTAGAATGGTTGGTGCCGAAGATGTAGGTGACTATGAAGGTAGCATTCTTTGAGCACAGGGTAATGACTGCTACCAGCCACCTGCTTCTAAAGGACACAAAAGAGTAATCCTTGAGGGTAAAATAACATAATTAGTAATCAGTACAGTTATTTACCACACATCATGTGTTAATGCTGTTTTATTACACATAAAGCCAAACTCGTAGTATGTAATTCTACCTAGAATATAGATTCCAAACCACCACACTGAATGCCCAACTAATGAAAAACAAAAAGTATCTAGCCAATCATAACAATAGGTGTTCAGTCTCAGCAACGACCCCATAATGAAACTTGGCTCCTGTTCCCGATACCTGGGGCTAACATTGTCATAAATCTTTAATTATTTTAAATCAAAATAACAAATTATACCAGTCAGCCAGTATGCTATATGTGAGCAATCAAACTTGTTCAGATCACGGGTGGAAATTCCAAGTCATGATGATCTAAGGTTGATTTCCATGTTGGTAGGTAAACAAATACACTTGAAACAAAAATAAAACTATGAAGGTTAAACATATGCATCAGAATAAATAGGATGAATTTAAAAAGTAAGTAATGATTCTTTTATAAAACAATTTAGTGCTATTTTTATTAATTATTAAAATACAGATACCAGATACAACCTGAAAATGAAATAATTATGTACCTACCTGCTTGCATTGCTTTACTTCATTGATATGTACCAAATTAATAGGTAGTCGTCAAACAAAAGGTTCTTGAAAACATAACAAGAAGTGCTCACTTTATTATTGCAAAGTATTGCATACAATTATGATTTTTTGAGATGACATCGCAGATTAAATTGATTCAGGAATTATCCTTGTCTACCGCTAACGGTGTATGCATGTGAGGACCCGTGAGGAGCAGGCACGTACGCAGGTAACATGGGGACGCGGTCCGCCGCGGCCCGCGGGCGGCCGTGGCCCGCTAACGCAGCCCACCGACATCATTCTTAGCGGCTAGGTTATAATGCACTTTACCTCGTCAACCAATTACCGCTTGCATTTTGACATTACTCCTGACCTCGCGTGAGGTCATTATAGAACGTGCGAGATGTATCTCGTTCTACAGCTACCATAATGTGGAGGTTGAATAAAATGGCTCACAAAGGTGACGCATCGACACGATCCAATCGAATGATCTTAGTTGATCTCGGGTAATTTCCTGCTCGATCAATAAGACTTTCGCACGTACACGACTTTTTTCGGTTATTTAGACACTAAATACACTATAATAAATGAAATTCACAAACTTACGAGGCGATGAAAGTCAATTTCGTAGAAAGCACACGTACCGCAACACGACAAGCGTGTTCTTTTGCACACATACAACTGAATAACTCACAGCTCACACGTACAAATTGACAGTTACTTGCTATTTGCTAATGTTAAGCTATGTCCGACCTGCTTTGCTTTGGCTGCTTTACAACAACTGAGGTTTTTTTATGTGAACTGAAGTAGTTACTTATAAAATATGTTCTCGGTCAAAATAATTTAATCATTTCAATAATAATAGGGTCATATTGATATAGCCCTATGATATAATTTACTTATAAACAAATATTTAAAATAAAAAGTTTTCAATGGATAGAACGGAAATGACGAACCATTACCAACATTTCAGCACATTAAATTGGTATGGATACGTTCGAGGCCGCAGCAGCCGCAGTGTCTCTATGGGCGCGTTCTGACTTTCTGAGTTGCGCTGTAATCGTTGTGAGCATGCATGGCGAAAGCGCCAGGGTAGCCCGCGCTGTGGCCCCCTACCACGGGGAGATAGTGCAGTTATGTGGGGCTCTAATCCACTAAAACTCCACGGTGTCCTCCTCCGCCGCTTATGGCGGGAACACGGGCATGCGTTAGCACTCATCCGTGAACCCGCCGCGGCTGTCCGTCACCGGACCCTCCTCTCCAGAGGATAGGGAGAATGGCCAACGTAATACCAACACTCCTCCACCCCTGCGGCCCCACCGCGTCCGCCATCAGACGGTGGCGTCAAGGCCGCGAAAGGTAGGGAGAGCGGCGCATCGCAATACCGGCACTCCTCTCCCCCCGCGGCCTCCAACCCTCAACCGCGATGCCTCCCATACGACATCGCGGCCCGCCTCAGTTGCCATGTTGCCCAAGCGGCACCGCAAGCTACTTGTTGGCCGCTACGTCGTCGGCTTACAGGTAAAAGCCCTGACGAGCGGCCCCTCCTCGGGTTCTCTTCGCTTCACCGTGGATGACCTAGCCACGGCTACTGAGCCCCCCCCGCCTTGACAATGCGGGAACCCAGCGGGGGGGTACAGTACAGTACAACCAAACCCAAGAAGAAGAAGAAATTTTTGTTGTGTATGTTACGGCTAATAGTCGAAGTGCGGCTACACCTAGTTTTAGCTGGGTACAACTAGGTTCATTCTACATCGATCTCCTATGAGGCGGCTTGCGTACTGACCGGATCCCCGCTCTGGGACCTCGAGGCGAAAGTGCTCGCGTCATTGTATCGGTGGCGCGAGGAGGCAAGGGCGCGAGGAAGCAAGGGCGCGAGGCGGGCGAGCGACCGATGCAGCGACACATGGAGCTGCGTCGGTCTCAGCTTCGCGAGGTCCTGGTGGCGGAATGGCGGGACAGGCTTTCACGCCCTACCGCCGGCCTCGTCACCATCGAGGCGGTCCGGCCGGTACCCGAGTGCTGGTTCGGGAGGAGGCACGGCTCCCTGTTGTTTGGGCGACGCAGATGTTCTTGGGGCATGGTTGCTTCGCGAAGTACCTGTGTCGCATAAACAGCTAAGGGAGCCGGACGCCTGGTGTCACCACTGCGTCCACTGCCGGGAAGACACGGCGCGGCATACGTTGGTAAAGTGTGCCGCTTGGGAGGAGCCGCGCCGTGCTCTCATCTCAGAAGTAGGCAGTGACCTCTCGCTGCCGGCCGTGGTCGAGTCGATGATCAGCAGCGAGGAGTCCTGGGACGTGGTGGTTTCATTCTGCGAAACAGTCGTCTCGCAGAGGAAGGCTGCGGAAAAGGAGAGGGAGATCTTGTACACTCACCCAATCCGCAGCAGGTGCACCGGGCGTCGGTAGAGGGCGGATAACGCCCTCTTCCAGCCCCCCTAAAAGGCTCTAGGGGCGACGGACTCGGGGACGTCCGTCGCCCCGCACACACCAGGCCCTGAGGTGACGGCGCGTAATGTTTCACGCGCGCCCCTCTTAGACGTCGCGGGGGAGTCAAACACCTCACCACGAGCCCACGTCTCAGCCGTCGCGGGAGACACTCCGGGCGTCGTCGGGAGCCGCGTGACGACTCCCGGCCACCGTAGGCGCGGGCCTGCAGGCGGAGAGTAATGGGTAACTCTCCGTCCGATCAGGACCAGGCCCGTGCCGGATGGCGCGTACGTGTTCCACGCGCGCCTAAAAGAGATGTCAGCAATAAGGAAGGGGCCCGTAAGGGCCGCCGAAGCCTGCCGGGGCAGCGGGATTGTCCGAAAGGGTTACCGCTACCCCGGAACATAAAGTGCTAATAAGGAAGGAACACGGGTGGGTTTTAGTCAGTAAGAGTCAAAGAGAATGTAATCACTAGCGTTGTAAGAGTCTGACACTCCCTTCTGCTCCACCCAGAGCGGGAGGGGTCATTTGATGATTTCCCATCCACAAAAAAAAGGCCCTGAAAATAATAGAGAATTCGTGTGGTAAACACCAACTATCAGTGAACCCTACAAAAACCGATTTATTTCTCTTCACAAAAAAGAGGAAACTGACGACACTAAAACTGCCACGATTCTTTGGTACAACCCTAAGTCTAATAGTCTATCAACTGAAACCAAATACCTGTGCATCTTTTTGGACAAACGGCTGAATTGGGCAAAACATACCAACTACATTAGGTACTACGAAAGCCAGCATATCCCTGTGGCAATGCAAGCGTATGCTTGGCAAGAATTGGGGGATTAGCCCCAAGGTCACCCACTGGCTATACACCACAGTCATCCGACCAATCATTACATACGGCTCACTTTTCTGGTAGCCCAGAGCAGACCTGAGCCTGTGCTCAGGTCTTGCAGCTTTTCGAGATCTCTTTGCGCTGTAGTGATGGGTCTATATTATGTCTGTCTAGGGCCGTGCTGATGCTTTTGAAGGTGGTTTTATCAAAGGCGCCCTCGATTGCAATGAAGGCGGCTAGTGCTGAGCATTTGTGATCCACCGCACATTCAGTTTTGGATACCACGCTGTGCAGTGTGGATTCCGTCGATTTGCCTGTGGAGTACACATGCTGTTGTTTGTGGAGTGGCTTTGCCCGTAGAGGCCCGTCTCGGATATGTCGATCACAGAGCCTCTCTAGGGTCTTTAGTAAAAATGATGTGAGACATAAGGGTCTGTACGCCTTGGGAAATCAAGCTATACATTTCCAGTTTTAACTGACCTCGCATTGTATAGGTTTTTCGTACAATCAGCAGTCAGCTTAAACTGGTTATGTATAGCTTGATGTGTAGCCGTGCGTACTAAGTAATAATCATAAAGTAATCTACACTATCTACAGTCTACACTAATCTACGAGAATAATAATAATAATATAAAAATAATCTAATCTCGTACACTAATATTATAAAGAGGAAATATTTGTTTGTAATGAATAGGCTCCGAAACTACTGGACCGATTTAAGAAATTCTTTTTTTGTTAGATAGTTCATTTATCGGGAAATGCTATAGACTATATAACATCACGCTCCGACCAATAGGAGCGTCGCAGCAATGAAAAATGTTGCAAAAACGGGAAAAATTATTCCTTTTGAGAGCTTCCGTTGCGTGCGCTGCGTAAACGGTTAAAGTTACACAAAAATAATATATGACAGAATTGTTCTCCTTTAAAAGTTCTAAAAAAAAAGTCCGCGACAGCATATGCCTATCTTTTCAGGTTGACTCACTATAACCGTTTTTGTGATAATCAAATTTGTTCTAAAATAATGCATTATTTGCGAAGGTGTTTTTATAAACATGATATTAATCCTTATCCAAATAAACACGTTATTCATCACAAGTATTTAATTTTGAACAAAGTTGCCCTTGACATCTTTTGATTTCAATGAATATTTTAGGAGATATCATAGTTTTAAAATAAATCAGCACGGCCGCCGCGCGCCGTTAGCTGTACGAGGTTTCCTATAGTTTCACTCTTACTGCACCGCAGCGTGATGTACTCCTAAAATATCTTCATATAGTAATGTACAGACGCCAGCAGTGCTATTCTGTAAAAATCTCACCGTGAAAACTAAGGTGAAGTGAGCTGTCATTCCACCTGATGTTAGGAATTGCCTCCATTGATAGTTTACTTCACGCTCACTTCACCTATGTTATCACGGTGAGATTTTTACAGAATCGATAGGCTGCACATCAAGCTACTACAATCTGTCAAATTTCTTTAATAGATTTTCAACTTTATCGCTTCAGAATAAGGTTGAAAGTTGATTGATATTGAAAATTTGACAGTTTCGGGTAGCTTGATGTGCTGGCGTCTGTCCAGTGTACACACGGCTACACATCAAGCTCTACATTTCTAGTTTTAGCTGACCTCGCACTGTATATGTTTTTCGTACAATCAGAAGTCAGCTTATATTGGTTAGGTATAGCTTGATGTGTAGCCATGGGTACTAAGTAATAGACTTAAAGTAATCCTACTAATATAAATGTGAAAGTTTGTGAAGGGGTTTGGATGTTTATTACTCAATCACGCACAAACGGCTGAACAGATTTGGATGAAAGGCACACTGATAGTTTATAATCGGTAATAACACATAGGATAGGTAATAGGTAATACGGGCTGGTATCCGCAACTGTCGTCAATGCGCGTATTTTGCGTACGGAAAATATTGACACAATAGGATACTTTTTATCCCGATATTCCCACGGGATCGAAACTAACGCGGCTGAAACCGCGGGGCGCTGCAATAGGTTTTTTCCTCAAATTACCGCGGGGCACTGCTTGTAGGAAATAGTTTAAGTTTGTTCTTGGGATTTAATTATTATAAAACATGGTAATCCCCGTACGGAAATCCACACGGGTGCAACTCGCACTTGTCCGGTTTTTTTTTTTGAAAGTGAAATCGTTTACATAAGGTGGGTTTAGACCAAACGAACAAAGAGCTAGAGCTAGAACACGAGCATTCTTTCTTGATCTTTTAGTGTAAACGAAAGCTCGTTTTCAGCGTTTACACTAATCAAATATCAACGAGCACAAGAATGAGTACCAAGAACTAGAATTCTTGCACATGTGTTTAGATCAACCGAACGAATGCTCATTGCTCATCCGTATCAATTCTGTGGTTGATAGTGCTCCGCTATATTCGACTCTGATATTATAATTGCAAGTGCTGCATTTATTATTTTGTCTCAAACACTTAAAAGAAAAGAAGGAAAAGACGTTGGTGGGTGTGGTCTTTTTTGCTTCTTCAACATTACATTCAAGTAGATTTGCAATTTCCTGCCAAGCATCTTGTTTGAAAGTTGTAGGTATTTTTATAATGTTCAAAAGTCGGATCCCACAGACATCTGGCATTTTGGTTGACTTCTATCATTAAAAGACATTTTTCTTGAGTCCAATCCATAATTAAACCTTCGATTCGTACAGAGGCCAGCACATCAAGCTACCCCAATCTGTCAGATTTTCCCAAGTGGATATGAACCTTATTCCTTTGTGCTAAAGTTGAAAATCTATCAAAGAAATTTGACAGATTGGGGTAGGTTGACCTGTTGGCGTCTGTACATACGTTGTATGTATTCAAATCGCTAGAACACAAGAACACTTTGAAGAGACCGCTCCGGCGAACGAGCGCATCCGAACACGAAAGAATGCTATAAGCTACTCTGATCGCGCGCTCTACTGTCGTTTACATCAAGCGAGCGAGCACCATAGAATCTATGCGAGCGACGATAGAACAACGAAGGAATGTTCTCTCTCTGTTTACACTAATAGAATTTGACGGAGAGGGGATAGAATGAGCATTCGCTCGTCTTACATAAATCAGCCTTTAGATATTTAATTTCAAAAAAACCCCCGACACAAACAAAAAACACTAAAAACTAAAGTAATAATATTTAGTGGCCGTCCGCCGACGCGAGGAAGCTTGGATCAAAATATTTCCTACAACCTTTAAAGTAATATATCGGATAAAGAGAGCCCTCTCGCACTTTTTTGAAGACCGCTAATGTCAATTGATCGGATAAATACCGCCACCTATTATCGCCATCCGCATACCCTACAACTTATACAACGTGTAACGCTAAATGCGCAAAACCTCATACACCCCAATTAGAGCATTGAGTTAAAAGCTAATGCAATGAACAAAACTATTTTTTTAAAAGCTATTTTTATTAAGAAAATCATGTTGATCCTAGCATTGCTTTATGTATTCAAAATTGAGTCTTATTGCCTTAAGATAAGACTTAATTTGTTTTGGCTCAATCGGCGGATAGTATGGCAAAATACATCATTTTTGAAAAAACCAGGCCCCAACGTATCACATGTGATACGCGCGGTCTCAACCGTCAGGCACCGCCGTTGCCAATGTGATACGGCCGTTTCGCGCGGCTTTAACATCAATTTGTACTGTTGTTTAAGGTCTAATATCCTGTGCGACTGTTTTACTCTATGGTCCTGTAGATAAACTAATCGACTAAACATTTCCGGACGAAAAATATAGGTTGGCACAATTGATAAAAAAAAGTAAAAATCAGTGTTTACGATTCTCTAATGGCCGCAAGTGCGTGATTCATTTTAAGGGTTTTGTTATTGTTTAGTGAGTGTTTTGTTAGTGTTTTTGTGTAAAATCAATGGTAAGTGGATTAAATAACATATTATACGTCTTTGTAGATAAAAATTGCACGAAAAAACATCACAAAAATCCTTTTTGGTGAAAAAATTTTTCAAAAATTTTTACATAAACACTTCAAGAAAATCTTATAATTTTACAATTGAGTGGTACATTTTTACAATACAACGGTAGTTATCAGTCAATAAAGGTATAAGTAGTAGCCTAATAGCATTTGTTTTATTAGAAACAACTCAATATAACTATAATTGAGCATTTACAAAGTCGTGTGGTGTAACGGCTACATACGGCTCGGCGTACTATGAACTTTGAGTTTGAATATTATGAAAATGTTAGGTGGGAATCTAAAAAAAAACACTGTTGTTAGATAACTAGTTTAATCATAATATAACTTGCATAGTTTCGTTTAAATTCATAAAGCCGTTTTATCATAAATCGACCTATTCCCGTGTTAGGTCGATTCAAACACTTACAAACCAATTCTCCATGAAAACATCATTTGTTTATAAATACAACTCTCATATTACAAGTATTGTTTATATTAAAATATAATGGTCTGTTTATTTAAGAACCCAAAACAGTTTACTTTAAGTGAATAGCATCAATAGAAACTCGGATGGACCCTTTTTTGTGAAGCCGCGTGAACGGCCGTATCAAAATGGTCACGGCGGTGCTTGACAGCGGGGACGGGGCGTGACCCTACGGTCACCGTCGGCGCCTGACCGGTTAAAAGTTACTGAAATCGATTCAGTAGTCATTTATGAACAAACTATTTTCAGTATTCCGGTCAATTTAGACATTCGAAGCTACATAAATTCCCACCAAGCTGAAAATCAGTAAGATTGTTTAAAATGTGATTAAAAATAAAATTTGAAAGTTCCCCATCTTTCCCGTGTATGGAAAAAAAAATATTCAAGGTTAAAGGTCAAAAAAATGAGTTTTTCGCGATTTTCAGCAACACTGTAAGTTTTATCATAAAAATACTTCAGACAAAAATTGTAGATCATAAAATTATCTACAAAAAATGTATGAATACTTTTTTCCTACGAGCCACCGTTTTCGAGATATAACGATTCAAAAAGTTGTAATCGTCATAATATGCACACGTTTCCAAGCCACCTATGAGGTAGTATTAATACTTAGCGCGTTTTTTTAACGTGGTTTCCCCAGTAGGCCTATTCCACGGGTCAGTTGTGATCCTGTTTAATTTGAAACTATTGCAAAATAATGGATATTAGCAGAGATTGAAAAGATAAAAGCAATAAATTTAAGTTAAAAAAAAGTTGTGAAATTTAATCGTCAGAGTCGTAACTTTCAAGTGTGGCTTGGTTATCAGCTAGACCCTACAGACTGGGGTTGGAAGTTGGTCAACAATTCATTAGAACCAGTCCAAACTTTACTTCCACCTGCGCCGGAAAAACTGCTGAACACAATTTTTTGCAACTGCAAAAAGGGGTGTAGTGCTAAATGTGGTTGCAAAAAAGTCGGACTGTTTTGTTCTCTGGCATCATGGCATGTACACATTGTCAAGGCCGGTCGTGCTCTAATATTGAATCACCAATAGTGGAGGATACGTTTGTTTCCAACGAGGCGACATGCGATACATCGCTTTTAACGCAGTTTACATGTACCATTATTTTATCCATTATTTTGCAATAGTTTCAAATTAAACAGGATCACAACTGACCCGTGGAATAGGCCTACTGGGGAAACCACGTTAAAAAAACGCGCTAAGTACCTATACTACCTCATAGGTGGCTTGGAAACGTGTGCATATTATGACGATTACAACTTTTTCAATCGTTATATCTCAAAAACGGTGGCTCGTAGGAAAAAAGTATTCATACATTTTTTGTAGATAATTTTATGATCTACAATTTTTGTCTGAAGTATTTTTATGATAAAACTTACCGTTTTGCTGAAAATCGCGAAAAACTCACTTTTTTTACCTTTGACCTTGAATATTTTTTTTCCATACAGGGGAAAGATGG
The DNA here is from genome assembly GCA_949316385.1 of Globia sparganii. Lineage (NCBI taxonomy): Eukaryota > Metazoa > Arthropoda > Insecta > Lepidoptera > Noctuidae > Globia > Globia sparganii. The sequence continues at coordinate 404,850 of OX438660.1, forward strand.
GGAACTTTCAAATTTTATTTTTAATCACATTTTAAACAATCTTACTGATTTTCAGCTTGGTGGGAATTTAGGTAGCTTTACGCTTATTTTTTGGTCTAATTTGACCGGACTACAGGTTTTGCGCATTTAACGTTACACGTTCTATTAAACTTAAATTTAGGGCCACTAAACATTATTATTTTAGTTTTTAGTGGTTTTTGGTTGTGTCGGGGGTTTTTTTTAAGTTAAATATGTAAATGACTTCACTTTGAAAAAAAAAAACCGGACAAGTGCGAGTTGCACTCGTGTGGAGCTCCGTACGAGGATTACCATGTTTTATACCAATTAAATCCCAAGAACAAACTTAACATTGTCGTTGAAAAACATCTTCCGCCATACATTTCAACTGCAAATGTAATGCACGCACTACGAGTATATTGAGAGATTTGCTATGTTATTTTAAGACCATAGACTTCTGATAGGATGAATCTACAATCACAGGGCTATATTTTGTATTTTTTATTCAAAATTGTTGGCTTAGTGGTTTAAAGATATTGGGTCTATTTTCATAATAAAAAACTTTTTTTTAGTTATTATAACAAAATATTCACGACAAGCCCTTTCATTTGATATAGGTATCACACGGTACCTACAATAAGCAAAGCTTTTTTTAAAATTTTCTAATTCATTTATTTATGTTAGACGTCACAGAAATTCATAAGTGTAAGTGAAACAAGTGATGCTTTAGGAGTTCCGTTTTTCATTCGGGCGTACGGAAACATAAAAAGTTACACCCCTGTGCACTGTAGATGTATGTACAGAGGCCAGCACATCAAGCTACCCCAATCTGTCAGATTTTCCCAATTGAATATGAACCTTGTTCCTTTGAGCTAAAGTTGAAAATCTATCAAAGAAATTTGACAGATTCGGGTAGGTTGACCTGCTGGCGTCTGTATATTCGGATTATATTCGGATTTGCAAAATTCTTTTTTTGTTTGAAAGAGGTTTATTCCTAAATAGTCCCTTATTAATTTTGCTTTGGCAGTTTTTGAGTTAGCTTCAATAGCAGGAATATTTTCCAATTAGTTTATATTGATGTTTTAATAGCTTCCTGTCAGTCCTGTCACTGATATTTACATAGCAAGTAGTATTTAGTATTATATGAATTTTTGTGGGATACCTATACATATACAGATGCCAGCACATCAAGCTACTACAATCTGTCAATACCCACACGAAAAGTGAAACAAGTAGTTAGGACTTAGGTAATTTGGAGTTTTTGGTTCAGATGGCGCTTCACTATCACTATCACTACATAGTATAAAACAAAGTCGCTTTTTCTGTCCCTATATCCCTATGTATGCTTAAATCTTTAAAACTACGCAACGGATTTTGATGCGGTCCTTTTTAATACATAAAGTGATTCAAGAGGAAGGTTTATATGTATAATATAGTAGAGAAACACTGATAATTTGAGAGGTTTCTAATGTGATGTCGTAAATAAACCCTTTTTTTGCGCTTACATTGCAAACGCTGGCTGAACCCTATGAGATACATCAAAATAATGTACTATTGTACAAAAATGTCTACAAAAAAGTCCGCGATGGTATATGTCTATCTCTTAGGGATAACCCACAATAACCATTTTTTTTCCATTACTTTTTAAGAGAAATGATGGCTTATTTACGAAGCGATTTTAAGCAATACAGCATTAATCCTTATCCAATTAAGTACCTTAAATACATTGTGCATTTAATATAGATCAATATGGCCCTTTACAGCATGTTATTTTAATTAATATTTTCGAAGATATTACAGATTTAAAATGCAGGGACATAGCGGTTGCTGCGGTATCGGCGGCAGGGGCTGACGGCAAGTTAAAAAAATATTAATTATTTAATTAAATTTATTCAATTGCATTGCAGCCGTGCGAAGCCGGGGCGGGTCGCTAGTTTAATATAAAAAACAGTATATTTACTGTTAAATCAGTAGGATTGGCAGCTCTGGTCAGATTCAGGTGACATTTTAGATTGTTGCTTTAAAAAAAGTTTCGAATAAATCTGAGGCTTAATATCCGTAAGTGAGGCTCTAGGACACAAAAAGTTGACAGACGTTGTAGTCACCAGTACGTCAGGCTCAGGCTCACCAGGCTTATTGTGTTCATATTCCAATAGAATGACTTTTATAAGTGACGGTGGTTGGCTCTAATAATAACCATCTAGCACTTCCATTGCGCGCTGTTGCACCGGAACATAAGACGCATGACGGTATGGAAATAAAAAAATACTTATTATAAAAATATATTATTTTATTGTATATTCTGTTCTATTTCTTGCATCCATATCAAATATTTAGATAATTAAAGAAATTGGTGCATTTTATGCAATAGGCTGCATCCTAACCAAAAGCGACTGTCGCGTGAGTAATCGATCGTCGCATTCATTAAAAGTTATCACTCATTTGTTTTAAAAAAAACTGGAAGGCGCCTTATGTTGGCGCGACGACGCGTTCGTGTGTCCGTGCGACGATCGTTTTGGGTAGGACACGCATATGTACATATATGAATATGACATTATCGCACCATCAATCCAGTTGCGTATGTCTATGGTACTTACGTCATCATTCAGGTAAACAATCGCGTATTCGCGCGACAGACGCTCTCGGTTAGGACGCAGGGTTAGGGCCCGGCCACAAGACGACGCGAGTCGACGTCGTCTCGCCGACGCGGTTATAGATGTGTTAGCAATGGAACAGCCTGATTCGTTTGGCTAGTCGTCGTGATGTTGCTGGGCCCTTACACTCGGATGTACAACATAATTTATTGTTTTAACTGTTCGTTATCGTGAATTTTATTTACTTAGTTTAAGTATATACGTTCTCCTTAAGTTTTCAAAATATCACATCATGACGGATGGCGTCATGCAAACAATTAGTAAAGATCGTCCTCATGATAACACTACATCGGGCAGCAACCAAACTCGATTAACAATTCCATTGTTGAGCACAATATAATAAATCAGAACAGATGTAAGTTAATATAATATGAAATGCTGAAAAGCAGTGTGTTAAAAACGATTGTGTCTGTTGCGTTAATGGACTTTCATTACTGCATGTAGTGTAAAAAATAATTGATTATTATTTTTATAGTAAAAAATCGATTTTTATAGTACAAAAATCGATTTTTATGCTATAAAAATGATTTTTAATGGAAAAAAATCGTTTTTTTGTATAATCGATAATTTTTTCACATCCCTATAGTGTATGGCTAAGCAATAACACAACAACTCTCCTTCTGCTTGGCGTTCCTTCATCTTAGCTGTGAGTAGAAATTGTACAGTTTACTCCGCATCAGACGAACATTATTTCAAGTGATATGTTACTTTGAATTCACGATTAATTGAGCAATGTCCAATAAAATATATTTAAATATGTATAAAGATTAAGTACAATTTTGAGATTCAAGATATAACTCATGCTTATTTGATAATTAATTGAGTAAATATAAAACTATTATTTATAATCATTTAACATGGATATCAAAATACACTCATAAAATAAATAGTGTACACATGCAACATAGGACACGAAGCTGAGGTCGCGCCCGCTCGTTGCGTTCACTTTGTCTGACTCCGCGTCCTAACCAAGGCGACCGAGGCGATAATGTGTATACGCGATCGTCGTGTACACGTCACTCATTCGTTCGAAAATCGGAATGCGCTCTCTGTGGGCGCGACCACGCAATCGGGGTCGCTGTGTCCGAGACTACCCGGCGACCGCGAAAGCCATTCGCTTCCATATTTGGTAAATAATTAGTACTCAATTGGTACTAATTATTACTCGAACAACAAAATTGGTACCTTAGTAGTTTTCGAGAAAATCGACTGAAGGTGGTCCGGCGGTAGTCACGCTCCCTTCAGCAGGACCACCATGAGCGTCGAAAAAGGAGGTATGTTGCAGCTATTCTAAGTATACAAATAATTAGTACCCTTTTGTGTGATTCATTTAGTAAAAAAAACAGAACAGAAACATTTGTATTTACCGAGAAATCTACTATGATAACTTTCGCGCAATCGTTCAGCAGAACCACGAGTTTGAATGTTGATTCCAAGTTTGAGAAGCTTGTCGCTTTCCTCAAACCTACATAGAAAATTAGTACCCTGCAAGATCAAAGTAGTACCCAAAATTAATAATTAATACTCCAGTAGTTTACGAGATATACCATGCCATTGGTGGGGTGGCGGTTGTCACGGTGCTAAATTTTCATGTCAAGGTATTAACCTAACCTAGCTAGGAGAGCAGTGCTCACCCACACGTTTGTAGAAATAGTACTTACTTTGTAAAACTGTATTTTTAACGTGTTCTACAATCCTTTGAGTAAATAAATAAATAATAATAAATAATATTAAAAGTACACTTTGTAAACAAGGATATTACAAATTAGAGGATTATATCCAAGATAACAATGTTTGGAAACATGCTGGTCCTGCTCCATAGGACAATCTAGAGTCTAGACAAAATCAAACTGGTTGCTAATTTAATTTATACATACACATTTTTTTTAAATACATTGTTTTTTACATTCTGTGACAAATGTAACTCACACACTTTTTAAAATACTAGTAAAATTTTACAATCTTTGTAAATATGTGAGCACCATGTATCTATCACATAATTAATTTACTAGTCTGTTATATTTTTAATTCTTTTTACCATTTGTGGTAGACTAAATTTTATTTTATTTTATTTTAGGTGCATCGTCTTCACATAAAATTATATAATGAGTGTATACAAAAACTTGTAAAACATTTTAAAAGAAGGAGTTTCTTGCCCATTCTTCTCCACACGAAAACTACATTTTGGAAGGGGCGACTAGAATCAATTCTATTTTTTAATTTTAATTTTTGACGTTCAAAAGTGCCTTTTAAGTGCCTGCTTGAAATAAATGATTTGACTTTGACTTTGATTGCGCGAAAGTTATCATAGTAGATTTCTCGGTAAATACAAATGTTTCTGTTCTGTTTTTTTTACTAAATGAATCACACAAAAGGGTACTAATTATTTGTATACTTAGAATAGCTGCAACATACCTCCTTTTTCGACGCTCATGGTGGTCCTGCTGAAGGGAGCGTGACTACCGCCGGACCACCTTCAGTCGATTTTCTCGAAAACTACTAAGGTACCAATTTTGTTGTTCAAGTACTAATTAGTACCAATTGAGTACTAATTATTTACCAAATATGGAAGCGAATGGCGTTCGTGGTCCGGCGGTAGTCACGGTCATGGGTTCGCTGTAGGTCACGTCCTAACCAAAAGCGATCGTCGACCGTCACTTTCGGGTAGGACATGGGAAGCAAAATAAACGCGACGATCCCATTGGTTAGGACTCGGCACGACACGAGTTGTTTCTGCTTCACATCACGTAAAAAAATAACAAATTCATTATTTAAACTTAGTCTATTATACAATTAACGATTGGTCCATTTTATTAATGTACATTTTATAAAAATATTTTAGTACAAAACTTAACACTACTGCATCCAAGCGATCTCATCCGGAAAAGAAAACATCCATTAAGTACAGAAGGCGCCGCACGTCGCTCGGCCGGAAGCCCGCGCCGTCACATGCCCGACTCCGCGATGCCCTCGTCGTCTGCAACAGAGAACCGCGTGAGTCTCGCGCCCGCTCGCAGGCCTCATGCGACCGTTAGTACACTCGCATGCGCATGCGCACACACACTCACGCGCCCGCCGCTCCGCTGCCGCCACTCCTCTACCCTCCCCTACCCTCCACCTAGCGTTCACACTCATATGTTAACCTCCTCTACCGATCGATCGTTACCCGCAGACCCCACACGATAAATACAAACAAATAATGATCTGAACGACCTCGACGTTCAAAAATGTATATTACACAAAAATATGTTGTGAAGGTACCTTCGAAGGCGGCGTTGAGGTGGTGGTTGTGGTTGTTGTGCGGCGGCGCGGCCAGGTCCTGCCCCTCCAGCACGGCCACGAGGCACTGGTGGATGCAGATGTACTGCTGCTCCGTCTGCACCATCCACACGCGCTCGCGCCGCATGGCGTGCACCATGCCGAAGATGTCGATGCACTCCGCGTGGCTCGCCAGCTGCAACACGGCGCAAGCTCGCTGTACTGGGTGTGCGCAGCGACACGCTCGCACGATTTTATGAAAAAAATACTTTAATTCCTACACCATAAAGTTCAGTTTACGCTGCAACTTTAAACATTTTTGTAACTTTTTCAATAGTGCTAGTCGCTCTGAAATCAATTTACATTAAAGTTGATTGTTTAACTTGAAATAGTATTAATTTGAAACATAAGTTTGAATAGGCTTTATAATTATGATAAGAGTTCGGCGCATGACTTTTGAGCCAGAGATTAATTGAAACTTTTTATATGGCCACATTCTAAAAATGTTAGATAAATGTCACCCGTACTACAAAGTGTCAAGCTATTGTATTTGTTTAGTAATAATACCAGCTTATTATTGTATTTATTTAATAATAATACCAGCTTATATTGTATTTATTTAATAATAATATCAGCTTATTATTGTATTGGTTTAATAATAATACCAGATTATTATTGTATTTATTTAATAATAATACCAGCTTATTATTGTATTTATTTAATAATAATACCAGCTTATTATTGTCCGGTTGTCCTACTGCAGGGTAGAGGCTTGTTCTCATACAGAGATGGCATTGTGTTTGTTTACATTGATTTTATCGTTAAAAATATTTAAACAATAAGCAGTGACGTGCGAAAGTTGCTACATATTATGAGCGATACATGGAAGCAAAACAACAGCAGAAACGCGATGCTTACGACAAAACTCATGTGTTTACTTGCTGTAACGGACTGATAGGTTAGTTTACCAGATATAGTTTTGATGATACTTATACCTACTTAATTTTATTCCAAATTGTTATGTTATGATCTTATGAGCATGGTAACCACCATGTGTAGATATTGATACCCATGACGTCTGCAGTTTCGTTAGCTAATTTAATTTGATCCTGTGTTTGACAAATGATTGACTTGAATAATCACTTTACATGTTTTGGGGTTCCGTACTAAAATTGTATCAAATGCAAATATTTTGTTATAAGTAGGAAAAACAAAATTAAGTTGGCTGGTTTATGTGCTTACTTGCATCCCCTAGAATGTCCCGGCGCACGAAAGTGGCCAGTTATTGACCTTTCAGGGTTGCCAGATGTCATTCTTTATTTTTTCCTAAATTTGAAATCTTTTTTCTTAATTTTACCCAAAGGCAAAAAGTTTGTACTATTATGCACTCGTAACCACTATGGAACAGTTTTTAATGACATTAAATAAAGTAGTCATTGATAAGCGCACCTGTCAATTTGTCCGTTATCTTGTTTTGGCGAACATTTTGTACACAAAATAATTAGAAAGTTGTAAAATAACACAAAAAAATAAAATTTGTCGTGGTAACTTTCGTCCGTTCGGAAATTCTGTGCTTTGCGAAGTGGTAACTTTCGTTCGCGCGGACATTTTGCAGTTTCGTGAAGTGGTCACTTTCGGCCGCGACTTTCGGAACACAACATCGACATTCTCCAGGAGCCAAATTTTTATCCACAAATTGTGAAAAAAGTACCCAATCTGGTAACCCTGGAAAAACCAAGGTATTTCCCTAGGACACGCGAGTGATTAAATGTTTTTGTTTTATGTTAGCGAACATTTTCCCACTCAAAATAAAATTTCAAAAACCTGCTGAGCAAAGGTCGCCCTCAAATCCTTAACTGGATACCCACTAAAATGTCCCGGCGCACGAAAGTGACCAGTTATTGACATCTAGGGAAAACCCCCGGGTTGCCAGATGTCATTCTTTATTTTTTCCTTTTGAAATAATTTTTCTCCAAAATGGTACAATTTTTCTAAATTTTACCCAAAGGCAAAAAGTTTGTACTATTATTCAATTGTAACCATTAGGGAAGTTTTTAATGACATTAAATAGAGTAGCCACTGATAAGCGCACCTGTCCGTTTGTCCGTTATCTCGTTTTGGCGAACATTTTGTACACAAAAAAATTAGAAAGTTGTAAAATAATACAAAAAAATAAAAGAATCATGGCCACGCTCCTAACATGCTTGGACTAGAAAAATTTAACAAAACGTCCCTTGATGAAACATACGTTGTTTCATTTGTCTTTATAGATGTAACTAAGTACGGCCTTTAATATATTTTTAAAAGATGCGAGAGTCAAGTAATTAAGAAATATGTTTTGAGGTTAGGTGGTATATCGTTAATCTGTGGCTTTTTGAATTGGGAGGGTTTTCACATAATTAAAAACTTGGCTAAAAGGTCCCAGCAACCAGGTCATTAAAAAAAAGAAAAAAAAAGGCTTTTCACCAGTTTTTTTACATACTAGGTATGTTACAAATTATGTCAAATGCAACTCACAGACTTATCTTAGTCTATGCGTGTCCAAGATCGGCACTAATCGTGGTCTTCTACTAACGGTGCCTAATAGAATATGTTATATTACGGTGCATATTAGTGCATATACCTATGCATATTAGTACCAAGCATCACCCTCAGTTTGCAGCTGCAGACTATTTTTTTTCAGATTTCATTTCGATTAAAAATAAAATTGTAGCCGACGGGCATAGGGTTCGGGCCTCTGAATGAAAGTACTTGGTATTTTCAATTACTAGGTACCCCAAAAAGAAACACGTTTAAAGAAACATAAAACAAGAAAGAATATTAGAGATCTAAGATAGCGGGCACTTTACGAGTGCGGCTTGAGACACGTCGCGTCACACACGGGTCGAGAATTCGAGATGGTACTTGGCGTTGGCGCTAGAAGCGGGGCGCGCGGGAAAAATAATGGCGCGTGATTGGTCACAAAACACAGTGACGCCAACCTTTCTAATGCTCCCACGATCATCAGATTGGATGTTACTAACAGTGCGGCCAACATCATCGTTAGCTTTATGGTCGTAATTACAGATCCGTTCAAAATCAATATTTTATACTGCGTTCTGATAAAGCAAAGTTATATTTATAATGTATAAAATATCTATACTTTCCCAGCTTTTAAAAATAAACTGATGATATCTATTAGTTACATTAACAATGTACTACATTTTGGTGACAGTCTCATCTTGGGACGAAATTATGTTTTTTCTTAGTCCAAAATGACCATGATCCTTTGTCGTGGTAACTTTCGTCCGTTCAGACATTCTGTGCTTTGCGAAGTGGTAACTTTCGTTCGCGCGAACATTTTGCAGTTTCGTGAAGTGGTTACTTTCGGCCGCGACTTTCGGAACACAACATCGACATTCTCCAGGAGCCAAATTTTTATCCACAAATTGTGAAAAAAGTACCCAATCTGGTAACAAATCGCAATATAATCAAATAAATACATTTAACAGCTTTAGTACGGAACTCTAAAAACGTAATAAGATTCTTCTAAATAATTATTTTTTACGAATGTATTCAAAGTGCAATAAATTATTTGCAGTTTCTTAAGCCCCGGCTTTATCATCATGTTTATGAAAATCCACTCTATGTTACTGACTTCATCGAGGTTTAGGTAAATATACTCTACCTATTCTTATCTCTGGTTATGTTGTAACATTGTTTTTGAAAATGTTTACAACTAAGAGAGCGGCCCACGCCGGCGCTGCAGTGCACGACGACACAGTCGCTGTGTAGTGTTAGTGACTGACCTGCTGCAGCGCGGTGTCCAGCGTGATGAAGGTGCCGGAGCGGCCCACGCCGGCGCTGCAGTGCACGACGACACAGTCGCTGTGTAGTGTTAGTGACTGACCTGCTGCAGCGCGGTGTCCAGCGTGATGAAGGTGCCGGAGCGGCCCACGCCGGCGCTGCAGTGCACGACGACACAGTCGCTGTGTAGTGTTAGTGACTGACCTGCTGCAGCGCGGTGTCCAGCGTGATGAAGGTGCCGGAGCGGCCCACGCCGGCGCTGCAGTGCACGACGACACAGTCGCTGTGTAGTGTTAGTGACTGACCTGCTGCAGCGCGGTGTCCAGCGTGATGAAGGTGCCGGAGCGGCCCACGCCGGCGCTGCAGTGCACGACGACACAGTCGCTGTGTAGTGTTAGTGACTGACCTGCTGCAGCGCGGTGTCCAGCGTGATGAAGGTGCCGGAGCGGCCCACGCCGGCGCTGCAGTGCACGACGACACAGTCGCTGTGTAGTGTTAGTGACTGACCTGCTGCAGCGCGGTGTCCAGCGTGATGAAGGTGCCGGAGCGGCCCACGCCGGCGCTGCAGTGCACGACGACACAGTCGCTGTGTAGTGTTAGTGACTGACCTGCTGCAGCGCGGTGTCCAGCGTGATGAAGGTGCCGGAGCGGCCCACGCCGGCGCTGCAGTGCACGACGACACAGTCGCTGTGTAGTGTTAGTGACTGACCTGCTGCAGCGCGGTGTCCAGCGTGATGAAGGTGCCGGAGCGGCCCACGCCGGCGCTGCAGTGCACGACGACACAGTCGCTGTGTAGTGTTAGTGACTGACCTGCTGCAGCGCGGTGTCCAGCGTGATGAAGGTGCCGGAGCGGCCCACGCCGGCGCTGCAGTGCACGACGACACAGTCGCTGTGTAGTGTTAGTGACTGACCTGCTGCAGCGCGGTGTCCAGCGTGATGAAGGTGCCGGAGCGGCCCACGCCGGCGCTGCAGTGCACGACGACACAGTCGCTGTGTAGTGTTAGTGACTGACCTGCTGCAGCGCGGTGTCCAGCGTGATGAAGGTGCCGGAGCGGCCCACGCCGGCGCTGCAGTGCACGACGACACAGTCGCTGTGTAGTGTTAGTGACTGACCTGCTGCAGCGCGGTGTCCAGCGTGATGAAGGTGCCGGAGCGGCCCACGCCGGCGCTGCAGTGCACGACGACACAGTCGCTGTGTAGTGTTAGTGACTGACCTGCTGCAGCGCGGTGTCCAGCGTGATGAAGGTGCCGGCGCTGCAGTGCACGACGACACAGTCGCTGTGTAGTGTTAGTGACTGACCTGCTGCAGCGCGGTGTCCAGCGTGATGAAGGTGCCGGAGCGGCCCACGCCGGCGCTGCAGTGCACGACGACGGGCCGCGAGTCGGGCGGGCAGCGCTCGCGGAAGGCCCGCACGAAGCGCGCCAGCGTGGTGGGCGGGTCGGGCACGCCGAAGTCCGGCCACGTGGTGAAGTGGAAGTGCTTGAGCACGCGCTGCTCGGCGCCGCGGCACAGCATGAGCTCCGTCACGGTCCAGTCGGGGTAGCGCGACTCGTTGAGCGCCGTGACGGCGATGTCGCCGTAGTACACGGGCCGCGTGTCGTAGGGCCAGTAGCGGTCGCACTTCTCGCGGCCCTTCTCCACGCAGCGCGTCAGCATGACGATGGCGCGGCTGCCGGACTCCCAGCACATGCGCCAGAAGTCGTCGCGCGTGCAGTGCAGCGGGCCCTGCGTGACGATGAACTCGCGCGGCGAGTTGTGCCCTGGCACGTAGTTGGCGTTGATGTAGTCGGAGCCCTCCTCGTCGTCCACGGGCTGCAGCTTGTAGCGCGAGTGGTCGTAGGGCAGGATGTTGGTGAAGCGGTTCTTGGGCCGGTTGACGGGCAGGTCGGCGGCCGAGCACGGCTGCTCGCGCCCCACGTGCTTCAGCTCCTCGAACTCCTCGCTGAACCTGCGCGCGCACCGACGACTCATTACATATTACTATTAAACAGTCATATTTCGAACAGTGATGTTAATCATGTCAACCGCCAACCGTTAGGAGCGGTCCACGTATTTTGGCCATTCGCAGCGCAGTGTATTTGTAACTGCCAGACAAATGTTGACTTTGCGAAAAATACATAAATCACTTAAGAATACTCATATTAGCTCGAGAGTGCATTAAAGTGTAAGGAACCGTGCGACTGAGGCTAAAGTCACATTATTCATATTCGATTTTATTTTAAGAAATGCAAAGGATGTGTTTTTTTTAGGCCAAACTTGTACCGAGGTACAAATTACAAGTAAAATTCCTTGCAATAAATTGTGTTATCAGCAGTATTTAAAATCTTCCAATATTCGATAGATTAAGAAATAAAAGAATATAAAAAATCACTACCTCAAATAGTAACTGCGTTCAACGAAACGTTCTTAACAGCAGTGACAGCTGTCAAACCATTTCATTTGTCAAAATATTACATGCATGTCCTGTCCTCAGCGACTGCGAAATTCTGCGAATACATTTTCATCATCGATCTAGGGAGCCATTAATATATAAAAGTGGAATGGAATACATCTCGTTTCCTTCAATCTTGACATTGGCAGAATCATCGATACAACGATGAAGCCATTACTATAAAAATTGGAATTGGACCATGGAGGAGGCATGGACCTCCTATAGTGACAATCATCAGCCTTTAAAAGATTGTCTCATGTCTGACCGTCCAAGGGATCTAAAATGTGTATTTGTTCGTTATACATGCCTACTCCCCTACTCTTTGATTGTACGATGACGACACGATTAAGTATCTATTTATCAATTGAAAGTCCAGGGAAGAATAGCCAAATCAACAAAAATAAGAAATCACACACGAAATAGCACTCCAAGAGACGGGAAACCAACGAACAGAGGCAATGAACCGAAACAGAATGTTGACATTATTGTTAAGTAACAACAAATATAAAAATAGATAATTATCGGCCTTGGAGCACAGTCTTTTGGCCTTTCAGAAACCTAACCAAACGCATACAATAATCTAAAAAAATGAATGCATTTTTTTCACTATTATTCGCTAAATGTTTCATAAAAATAATGTCATATGAAGACAAAAAACTTTTTGAATACAAAAATAAGATAATTCAATTCAATTCAATTCAAATTCTTTATTTCAGACATAAGTCCATAGTCAAATTCAAATTCTTTGGAGGAGGGGTATTTTTGAAAACGTTTCCGTGTTGGAGTGTGCAAGTTCTCGTCTGGCTGCCATCAGAGCTACTGTCGGTAGTCGCTCGATTATTGTTATATCAGTTTATATGCCAACAGATTCACCTGACAATTTACCTATTTTTACTGAGGTCTTAGGGGAGATCAGTGCGATTGCTGCTAGCGGAGATGTTGAAAGTTTATATATCTTGGGAGATTTTAATGCGCACCCTCGAGAACTATTTTTTAGGGAATTGTTAAGTTTTTGCGCTGAACAATCGTGGATTTGTGCCGATATAGAAAAGCTGGGCTGTGTGACTGATAATTACACTTTTATGAGTGAAGCTCACGGTTGTAAAAGATGGCTTGATCACTGTGTTGTGTCACTATCGGCGTGGCAAACCATTGTTGGGGCTGGTATAAATGAGGACGTATACATGTCAGATCATCTACCGTTATACGTTGAGTGTGATCTTAATATGGTAAGGCCAAAATTGGCATCACATAACAGTTCGCGTTCCGGAGTATTCTGGGGGGAGAGAGATGAATCTCAAGTTGCAGAGTATCGTAGGTTGTGTACTAATAAATTGCGTGACATTGATTTTCCTAAGGAGTTCTCTGAGTGTGCGTTTGGGACTTGTGATTCAATAGAGCACAGAATAATTTTAGATGGTTTATACGCCAAAGTTGTTAATGTAGTAACCACTGCTGCAGAACAAACTAATCAAACGGGTAGGCATAGGCCAAAGAGAAGGAAAGTGCTATGCGGCTGGAATAGACACGTGCACGAGTCTTACCGGGGGGCCAGGCTTAAATTTGATATTTGGGTATTGAATAACCGTCCAGCCTCGGGAATCATTTATGAGCAAATGAATGAGGCACGTAAAATATTTAAGGGGCGCCTTAAATGGTGCCTGAAAAATCAGGATCAGATCAAGATGGATATAATAGCTAAACAGAGGGCGACGAATAACTTTAGTAAATTTTGGAAATCCACAAATAATTTGAATGTTCGGCCTGGCCTACCGGTAAGCGTTGGAGGGAAAGGAGATCCAGAGGGAATTGTTAATATGTTTAGTGAATTGTTTCAGGTACAGTCTCCCCTGGGTCCCTCAGTGGCGATGTCCGGTGCTGGGTCTGCCTGTCAGGGAGTGCAACCCTTGACTTATTTTTCAGCTGATCTAGTTAGAAACGCAATCAGAAATATGAATGGAGGTAAATCTCCTGGGCATGACGGACTCAGCATCGAGCATTTCAAATATGCGGGTGTCCATCTACCAAGGGTCCTGTCTCTATTATACACAATGTGTATTAGCCATGCCTACCTGCCAGCTGATCTTATGAAGACAATAGTGGTGCCTATAGTTAAAAACCGAACAGGTGACATCTCTGATAAAGGGAACTATCGTCCTATCTCTCTCGCGACTACAATTGCCAAAATATTGGACAGTATTCTTGATTCATGCTTGAAAGAATATCTGTAGGTGCACGATGCACAGTTTGGGTTTCAGTCCAAACTATCGACGGAGAGTGCTATTTTAAGTCTCAAGAATACTGTCCAATACTATACTGACCGCAGAACCACAGTGTATGCCTGTTTCCTGGACCTCTCTAGAGCCTTCGACCTCGTGTCGTATGATGTGCTCTGGAGAAAGCTGGGGGACAGGAATATACCGGCGGGAGTTCTCAGAATTCTGCAATATTGGTATGCTAATCAAACAAATGTTGTGAAATGGTCAACAACTCTCTCTGATCCATATAGGTTGGAGTGCGGTGTGAGACAGGGGGGTCTGACGCCTCCTAGACTCTTCAACCTATATGTGAACGATCTTCTGGCCGGGCTCGGTAGCATGCGGGTCGGATGCCGCGTGGGTGGTGTTACCATTAATAATATCAGCTACGCGGACGACATGGTGCTGCTGGGCCCGACTGCGGGATCGATTAGGGAGATGTTGAGGGTATGCGAAAACTATGCAGCTACACACGGACTCGTTTATAATGTAAAAAAGAGTGAATACATGGTTTTTAAGGCCGCTGGTAAGGCCCTCGACTATGTGCCAAGTTTTACCCTGAACGGCTTAAGTATTAGGCGAGTAAATAATTTTAAGTACCTGGGGCACATACTTACCGACGACCTTAAAGACAATGTGGACATAGAGAGGGAGCGCAGGGCGCTGGCGGTCAGAGGGAATATGTTGGCGCGCAGGTTTTACCGTTGTACTAATCAGGTTAAAATAACCCTTTTCAAAGCGTATTGTCAGGGTATGTACACGGGAAGTCTGTGGGTCAGCTTTACCAAAAGATCGCTGGAGGTCCTGCGCATCCAATATAATAATGTTTTCAGAATGCTGTTGGGACTGACCCGTTTTTGTAGCGCATCTGAGATGTTTGCGCTGAATCGAACCGACGACTTTTATGCGGTCATGCGGAAAAAAATCTCGTCCTTAGTAGCAAGACTGCGGGATAGTGACAACAGTATTCTGAGGACAGTGGCGGAGAGCATTTACTCTCCTATTCTGAGACGTTTTGTGGGGGTGATGAACGAGTGAAGTACTTCCCCTTCGCTTGTGCGTCATCCTCATGAAGCGATCTCGGATAAACAAGTATTAAATAATATGTCACTAACATTAATTATAAGGAATTTTACTAACACAGTGGATCTTTTGTTGTCCGAAATAAAGAATTTATTATTATTATTATTATAGTGTTAGTAGGAACAAGATAACTTAATAACTAGTGTTAGTAATAAACAGATAAAAGTATTTAAAATATCAACTGGTATGGATCCTCACCCAGTGGCGCAGCAGAGGGGAGTCCCACCGATCTGAGAAAACGCTCAGGAGACTGTTGGTGGCGGAGCGTAACCTGCTGGCTAAGGAGGCGGTCCTTTTTCTTATAATGGCGTAAAAATCGTCTGTGTGCGCCTCCGCAAACATAGTGGACGCACTACAACGCCACGACAGCCCCAACAGTATCCTAAACGCGTTATTGTATTGGACACGCAGGTCGCTGTATGTTCTCTGCGTGAAACGGGTCCAAAGACTGCACGTGTAGAATGATTGACAGAAAGCTTTGAAAAGAGTGACTTTAACTTGATTTGTGCAACGTGCAAATCTTCGAACCAGCATGTTACATCGAACAGCCAGTGACCTGCGCTCCCTCTCTATATCAATATTGTCCCTAAGATCATCAGTGACCCAATGACCCAAGTACTTAAATTTAATAATAATCAGTATATTTTAAAAATAATTTCTTTATGTTACATTTATAAAACGAAGTAACGAAACGCATCATCGGAAGAATGTATCATGAGATTGCCAAATTATTAAATGGGTTGTAAGTTATTAACATCTTTGAAAGACAATTTCATGTGGTACAAATGTGTAAATAAATCCAATATATATTTTTTCAGAATCTACGATTTTTTTCCTATATTTCAGTACTTTTGTTTCTACGGTACATTGTTTGGCCACAGTTGTATGAAAAAAAAAAACACCTCCTTTATATTGGTTGTAAAGTGACAACCGCACTGCGCTGCACCTCACCAGATATGTGTCGTCCCGTAGAGAAGAAAATATTTGAAATTAGAAATCCAATTCGTATTAAAATTACACTCCAAGTATTTTAAATAAAATCAGTTTCCAAGTTAATATCTTTACAATATAACATTGTTCTCATTAGTAAGAGTTTAATACGAAGAATAGCAAAAGATCATGAATGCTAATATAAGAATAATCGAGGCACCTGAAGTCGGAGTCGGCGGACATGAGGCGGTAGTGGTCGATGAAGTCGGGCACGCGCACGGGGCGGCGCGTGCGCGGCGCGGGCGCGGGCGCGGCCGGCCCCGCGCGCCGGCGCCGCCGCAGCGCCAACAGCGCCGCCGCGCCGCCCGCCGCCGCCGCCACGCCGGCGCACGCGCCCGCGATCCACGCCGTGTTGTCCACCTCTGCGCACGCGTCAACGCGTGTTATCGATTCAATATGTTCATATCAAATAGCTCAGGAAAATAACTTCATTAAAGGCTTTCAAAAATGTTTACCGGAGTTATCTTTATTTAAAAGTTACAAATACTGCCTCAAAAGTTCACTACGATATCGTGGCATAACACAAAGTTGAATCTAAACTCCTATTATAAAGAAAATTTTCATTTGAGAAACTATTGATGACGAACCGACCGACCGCCCGATTGATAACTATTGAAACGGTTAAAGCTACGCAAAAATAATGTAACGGAATGGTTCCCCTTTAAAATTTCTAAAAAAAGTCCGCGACAGCATATATCTATCTTTTAAAGTTGACTCACTAAAACCATTTTTATGATAATCAAATTTGTTCTAAAATAATGCATTATTTACGAAGGTGTATTTATAAATATGATATTAGTCCTTATCCAAATAACACTACATTATTCATCACAAGTATTTAATTTTGAACAAAATTGCCCTTGACATCTTTTAATTTCAATGGATATCGCGCGCCGTTAGCTCATCTGCCTAGCCTTTTCCCGACTATGTTGGGGATCGGCTTCCAGTCTAACCAGATGCAGCTGGATACCAGTGTTTTACATGGAGCGACTGCCTATCTGACCTCCACAACCCAGTTACTGGGTAATACAATACCCCTTGGTAAGACTGGTTGTCAGACTTTCGGGCTGGTGACTACCCGTAACGACTGTCAAAGATCTAAGAATGACAGGCACGGAGGGATCTCGGTATGTAAAGATGGTCACCCATCCACAGACCAACCGCGGCAAGCGTAGCTTAACCTGATCGATCGACCTGTGCGGCTGTTATTATTTAGCCATCTGTAGTGTAATGAAATATAAGTCTGGATGACAACTGCTTTAATCATAATTAAACATAGACAATTCACAACACCTTCCCCTTAAATAAGATAAAATAATAATAACGAACAAACTTAAAATCCATTAATTCCACTTATAGGATAAACTAAAATAATAAACAAACTTAAAATAAATCAAACAATCAAACTTATTACTAGATACATTATAAAATTTCGTATAAAAATTGTTATTAAGTCTTACTACGGGTATGAGGTGGCGAATAAGACGACGATACATTTAATTTGGTGCTTGGCACATAATCATCATCCCTATCATCCCCCGAAAAATACTCATCATCAATATCAGACAAAATATTGTCTGCAGGATCCTTAACAGACCTTATCAAATGTCGCCGATTACGGCGATATATACCTTTTTTATTTTTAACAATATAAGAACGTGGAGTCGACGCTTTTCCCATTATTATTCCACGACTTCTTTTATTTGTGTTTCCAGGTAACATTATAACCTCGTCGCCCACATTTAATTCTGGTAGCTGTTTACAATGCTGATCATAGAAACTTTTAGTTTTTATTTGTTTTTCCATCATTTGTTTATGTTGTAAGTTATCACAATTACCTTGTTTTAATAAATCTGGATGGACTGGTAGTCTACAATTTAAACGCCGGCCCATCATTAACTGTGCAGGAGAATTCAGATTTTCCCGCGGTGTATTTCTGTAACTTAGCAAATTTAAATAAAAATCGGATTTACTGTCTACTGATTTTTTCAATATATTTTTAATGGTTTGAACTGCTCTTTCACTCTTGCCATTAGATTGAGCATAATACGGAGATGAAGTGACGTGTTTAAAGCCCCATTCTAAAGAAAATTTTGTAAAATTACGACATGAATATTGTGGACCATTGTCACTGATAACCGTATCCGGTATACCATACCGTGCAAAATTTTCTTTCATAATACATATTACAGAGTTTGACGTAGTGTCTCTCAAATATGCGAACTCAATAAAACCAGAATAATAATCAATTAGTATTAAATAACTTTGCTTTCCATACTCAAATATATCTGTTCCAATTTTATTCCATGGCAATTCTGGTATAGCTACAGGAATCATAGGTTCCCTACACGGTTTGTTAGCTGTTTCCTGACATATTTTACACCTTCTCACATAATCCTCAATATCTCTTGTTATACCAGGCCAAAATATCACTTCACGAGCACGTCTTTTACAACGATCAATCCCTAAATGGCCTTCGTGAATAATCTTTAACATGTCCCTTTGCATAGAACGTGGTATCAAAACCTGTTTGTCTTTAAATACAACGCCATCTACACAGTACAGTTCATCTCTTATCGACCAATAGTATCTTAAATCATTGTGTATGTTAAACTTATCTGGCCACCCTTGATTAATATATTTTAGCAACAATTTTAAACACTCATCCTTACTAGTTTCCCGCTTGACGAGTGTAAACTTATTCTGCGACATGGGTATATTATTAACTACCATTTTAATTTGGCATAGTATAGCTCTGCTAATTTTATCGTCATACAAATCCGGAAGAGGTGCCCGCGACAATGTATCAGGTATGTACATATATTTCCCAGGCTTATAAGTGACCACCAACTCATAAGCTTGAACCTTTAACATCATTCGCTGCAAGCGAGCTGGGACCGAGTCTAAAGATTTTTTAAAAATACTCTCCAGTGGTTTGTGGTCCGATTCGACGACCACACTATTTTTTCCATAAATATACTGATGGAACTTTTCACAAGCGAATACTATTGCCAACATTTCCTTTTCTATCTGCGCATATCTTTGTTGTGTGTCAGTGAGCGTGCGTGACGCGTACTCTACTGGACGCCCCTCCTGCATGAGCACAGCGCCCAGTGCCACACTGCTTGCGTCCGCTGACAACACCACCGGACTACTAACATCGTACAAAGATAGTACCGGTGCATTACATAACAATTCTTTTAATTTATTAAATGCGTCCTTATGGCCAACTTCCCAACACCATTTCATATCTTTTTTTAATAGTCTAGTTAACTGAAAAGTATGGTCTGAGTAATTAGGTATAAATTTAGAAAGATAATTTACCGCCCCTAAAAACCTTTCTAAGCTTTTCCGATCCGTCGGTTCCGGCATATTATATATCGCTCTTACTTTCTCAGAATCCACTTTCATTCCATCTTTGTTAAAAATATGACCCAAATAAGTTACTTCCTCAACACTTAAACGACATTTATCTTTGTTGAATTTTAAATTAATTTCTCGTGCCCTGTTTAACAACTCTTTCAAACGTAGATCGTGTTCGTCTTTAGTCCTTCCCCAACAAATGATATCGTCAATAAACGAGTCTACCCCCTCTAGACCTTCAAGTAATTGCTTGATTTTCGCATGAAACACTTCAGGTGCACAATTAAGACCAAATGGCAATCGCAAATATTGATATCGCCCAAACGGTGTACTGAATGTACATAAGTCTGCACTTGCATTATCCAGTTTTACCGACCAAAACCCTGAAAATGCGTCTAAAACTGAGAAATACTTAGCACCGTGAAACTTAGTAGCCAATTCATTTATTGTTGGCAACTGAAAATGTGCACGCTGTATTGCCTTATTAAGCGGCCTGGGGTCTAAACAGATACGCAACTGCCCATTTTTCTTAGCAACAATCACTAATGAATTCACCCATGGAGTTGGATGACTCACTTTCCTAATAACACCTAACTCTATCATTCTGTTTAACTCGTCTTGTAACTTATCGCGAACTCCTAATGGTACCTTACGGTTTGCACAAATCACCGGCACCACATTTTTGTCTACAACAATGTGATATTCGCCTGGCAAACAGCCTAACCCATTAAACAAATCACGATAATCTGTAAGATTTATATTATGAATTCGTTTAACTAATCCTAAAGCTAGACAAGTTTGCAACCCCAGCACACTCTGACAATCACTAACAGCAATTGCAAATTTTAATTCATACAATACACCCTTATACCACCATTTTAATTTGCAAATGCCTTTTATAGGAATAATATCACCACTATAAGATTGCAATCTAACACCCTGTGTACCACCAATTAGCTTACTGTCATAGCCTAACAATAAAAATCGTTTATACGATAAAACATTAATGTCTGCTCCCGTGTCTAATTTAAATTTTTCAGAACCGCACTCCCCTTGGAGTGTTTCATACCAACCCTCGGACGAAGAGTTAATCTCTGAGACGTTGCACAAAACTGATATAAAAAATGACTCACAGTCATCTTCTTCATTGCCTTTTGCTTCAGTTAAACCTATATCGTACATCTTTTTAGCTCCTTTCTTTAACTTGCACATTCTA
The DNA here is from genome assembly GCA_949316385.1 of Globia sparganii. Taxonomy (NCBI): domain Eukaryota; kingdom Metazoa; phylum Arthropoda; class Insecta; order Lepidoptera; family Noctuidae; genus Globia; species Globia sparganii. The sequence goes on from OX438660.1 coordinate 425,887, forward strand.
GCAAAATGTCCATGATTTTCACACAGATAACACTGCACTGAAATAGCCGGACATAGACTGGGTTCATTGCATTGGCCTCCGCACCTGAGACAATTTCCGGTCTCGCTAGAATAAACAAATTTTCGCGCTGTGTTGGAACCAGCAGCAACATTGGTCATACCACGCCCTTGTCGACGTCCGCTGCCGCGCCAGCCGCCGCGCCCACCGCGGCCGCCCACACCGCGCACGCCAACTGCATCAACCTGCACCAATTCTGAAGTACCAGCACCACGTGTCTCCAATAAACGACGATTATCTATTGAAATTTGATCAACCTGGACAATTTTAATAGCTTTTTCCAAAGTCAGGTCCTCCGCTCTCAATAATCGATCTCTCGCTCCAGTACTCTGAATCCCACATACAATACGGTCACGAATCAATTCCTCTTCCAAATTTTTGAAGCTACAATTCTTGCTCAGTAATCGTAATGCCGTAACATACTGATCAATTGATTCTCCGACTTCCTGAGCCCTTGTAAAAAAATTGTACCTTGCTAATGTTATATTCTGTTTGACTCCAAAATATTCATCAAATTTCGTAAGCAATAGATTAACATCATCCTTATCGCTCTCCTTGTCAAAAGAAAATGTCTCAAAGACTTCAAATCCTTCAGATCCGATTAAATTTATCATTAAGCTGGCTTGAATACCAGTTTCTTCTTTTTGCACCCCCGATGCTTTTAAAAATAACATAAATTGCGACCTCCATCGCCGCCATGCGTCAGCCCGGCTGACGGAGTTGCCCTCCAAACACAATTCTGTTGGTGGTCGCGCGTGTTCCATAGCGCTCTTGAACCGTCCCTGACGATTTTAAAGTCCACAACGTGCCTTTATAACCGACTTAAACCATTTAAATCGAATAAATTTTTCACCGCTGTCACCATGTAGTGTAATGAAATATAAGTCTGGATGACAACTGCTTTAATCATAATTAAACATAGACAATTCACAACACCATCGGGCTCCTCCGCCGCGCGCCGTTAGCTGTACGAGGCTTACTATCGTTTCAATCTTACTGATAATAGCGAGATGTACCTAAAATATCTTCTTAAAGTAATGTACAGACGCCAGCAGTGCTATTCTGTAAAAATCTCACCGTGAAAACTAAGGTGAAGTGAGCTGTCATTCCACCTGATGTTAGGGATTGCCTCCATTGATAGCTCACTTCATGCTCACTTCACCTATGTTATCACGGTGAGATTTTTACAGAATCGATAGGCTGCACATCAAGCTACTACAATCTGTCAATTCAGACTACGTCTGGCCTAGTGCCTGCCTACCTATTAGTGAGCGCGTCTGCCTAGACTACGTCTGGCCTAGTGCCTGCCTACCTATTAGTGAGCGCGTCTGCCTAGACTACGTCTGGCCTAGTGCCTGTCTACCTATTAGTGAGCGCGTCTGCCTAGACTACGTCTGGCCTAGTGCCTGCCTACCTATTAGTGAGCGCGTCTGCCTAGACTACGTCTGGCCTAGTGCCTGTCTACCTATTAGTGAGCGCGTCTGCCTAGACTACGTCTGGCCTAGTGCCTGCCTACCTATTAGTGAGCGCGTCTGCCTAGACTACGTCTGGCCTAGTGCCTGCCTACCTATTAGTGAGCGCGTCTGCCTAGACTACGTCTGGCCTAGTGCCTGCCTACCTATTAGTGAGCACGTCTGCCTAGACTACGTCTGGCCTAGTGCCTGCCTACCTATTAGTGAGCGCGTCTGCCTAGACTACGTCTGGCCTAGTGCCTGCCTACCTATTAGTGAGCGCGTCTGCCTAGACTACGTCTGGCCTAGTGCCCGCCTAGCTATTAGTGAGCGCGTCTGCCTAGACTACGTCTGGCCTAGTGCCTGCCTACCTATTAGTGAGCGCGTCTGCCTAGACTACGTCTGGCCTAGTGCCCGCCTACCTATTAGTGAGCGCGTCTGCCTAGACTACGTCTGGCCTAGTGCCTGCCTACCTATTAGTGAGCGCGTCTGCCTAGAGTACGTCTGGCCTAGTGCCCGCCTACCTATTCTGAAAACCAATGCACGTCACTGGTTACGACGGGTATAAAAATGCTAAAAGTAACAAAAATGCCGCAGCCTGACCGAACAATCCCACGCCTACGCTTCGTAAAAACCGAGGAATAACGCAGGCAGGAAATGTGGCTGTTATTTTAGTATATTGTGGTGGCTAATGACATCCACGCGAACCAAGTCACGGACAGAAGGTAGTAAAAAATAAACTTGTCCCAGAATAAATTAAGGTATTTAAATATTCGCAAACTACTGCTTTTGGGAATTTTTGGCGTCTAATATTATTGTTTTCGAACATGTTATCGCAATGGACTTTTCAAACAGGATTTGTCATGGCTGAATAAAGATAATTCCGGTGCAAAATGTTCAGTAGGTTTTTGTTTACTATGAGAAAAAAATCCTGGGCTGCAAAGATAATCGAAGCTATTTTCAACCGACTTCAAAAAGAAGGAGGTTCTCATTTTTTTTGTATGTTTTTTACTCGATATCTCCGGAAATTGTAAATCTATTTCAAAAATTATTTTTTTAATGGATAGGGTATGCCTCTGGGGTGGTCCCATATACATTTTATTAACTTTGCTTGGGTAGTTTTTGAGTTAGCTACATTAATACGTATTTTTACCACTTAGTTTTAACTTCATAATTCGCTGGAGTGACGTCATCGCCAGTTTTTCTCAGAAACAAAGAAGAAAAAATATACATTTCCCTCGTTTCATAATTATTTCAGATATTTTAAAAAATTCTATATTTTACGTTTAAGAACTTATTTTTGATTTTTTTTTGTTCTCAAATATAGTAGGAAACGGAACTTTTCTTGAAAAATTCACACGTACACACACAATTATAAACATACAAGTAGATACTCAATAAAAGAAATTGTGTTTAGTATTTTACGTTAAAACTGGTCCAAACACAATATTACTAACTTTTTAGAAAAGGTTCACGCAGTTGTTCAGTTTGGCCGGCTACCTACAACGACTTGTTTATAAATGTTATGATGACACCGATGAACTCGCCATGTTGCAGCACAACACACGCGTGTACTCCCTGGTCAATATTAGGCGACTGAGCGCTATCGCAAGGAGGATATCGCACGTTATCGTTATCAGCACCTTCAAAATATTAGGTATAAGTGCGCTGTAATCGATCTATACACACTCGAATCGGTGAATCAGTTGAGCGATCAAGTAAAAAATTTGAAGATAGTCACGATACCGCAGCGCGGGTACGTACCGGTGTAGACGACGGTGTAGCCGGTGTCGGTGAACTTGTCGGGCGCGGTGAAGGCGCGCAGCTTCACGAAGTACTTGGTGCCCGGCTTCAGCGGCCCGTTGCAGTAGGCGCGCCCGCCCGCGTCGCAGCGCTCCGAGCCGATCGTGAACTCCTCCACGGGCGACGAGTGGAACGGGTAGTAGGGCTCCGTGACCTGGTAGGGCGGCCACGAGTCCAGCGCGTGCACGTCGCGCCACGACGGCAGGCGCGCCGGCGTGTCGTTGCGCGGCTGCTCGGCCAGCACCAGCGTGTAGGCCGTGACGTTGCCGTTGGCGGCCGAGAAGTAGTCGGCGCGGAAGCGCACGGCCACCGTGGACGACGAGCGGCGCACCTCGCGCGGCGTGCTGGCGGGCGCCGGGCGCGGCGGCGCGCCCAGCGGCAGCTGCGCCGCCAGCCGCGCCGCCGCGCCCGCGCCCGCGCCCGTCTCGCCGCGCACGCCGAAGCCGTAGGCCGCGCCCGGCACCAGCCCCGCCACCGCGCCGCCGCGCGCTGCACACGAACTTGTGAGCTCGACTCCATTTTTGTTATTTCAAGTTGGCGCGACATACTTCTTCTGTACATTATGATGAGTCCTCATCGGTCGGAAGTCATCCTTTTCCCTGAAAGATCCTCTAGCTGCGCCATCTGCGCTGACCCATTACTGATACTCAAAACTTTCGTCACATTGTGTTTATGTTCTCATTATAATTTCCGCACTCTCGAACTTCATTCAATCACATATCCCTCTCAGCGTTCATACTCTACGAACATTCTTGTATGTAAACATCACTATGTGCTTAGAATAACTAAGCATATACAATGTTCATAACATACTCATACTTTTTAAATTTTATGGCACCTAACTGACCTGCGGATCATTGTCGTCTGAGCAAAATAAATGATAATTATTATAGGCGTATACGTAAGGTTACCGTTAGGCGGGAACTCGAGCGTGGTGATGCGCTCGGGGTCGGTCTGCGGCGCGTACTCCAGCAGGAAGCGGCGCAGCACGCCGTTGGCGTCGGCCGGCTCCAGCTCCCAGCTGAAGTTGAGCGCGGACGGCTGCGTGGCCGTGACGCGGAAGTGCGCGGGCGCGGGCGGCGGCGCCTCGCGCGTGGCCACTCGCGCCGAGTGCGCGCGCGACGCGGCCCGCAGCGCGCCCGCGCGGCCCGCGAACACCACCACGGTGAACGTGTACTGCGTGTGCGGCCGCAGCGCGCCCAGCTGCGCCACCACCACCACGTCAGCTGCTGCTGCTCGCAGCTGTACTACAGATGTGCAGTACAGCTGAGAGCAGCGAGCGAAGGGAACGCTGGTAGTGACTACCCGCGACGATTGAACGATGTTGAGATTGTGTTTAAAAAACATTTCACACACGATACATATTGGCAGAGCAGTCAAAAGACTAATATTTTTACCTGTATACCTAGCTTTTTACCCGACTACGGCGAAGCAAGGAGGGTTATGATTTTGACCAGTATGTATGTAGGTATGTCCATCAAGACGGTGAGTTACTTTTTGACACACACACATTGACGCAATTGTTAAAAAACTTCTAAACTGCTTGGATTTATAACACGTCTCTGTAAGTGTTTTACTGATGCTAAAACACTAAAAATATTGTATTGCACTTTTGTAAGAAGTCAGCTAGAGTATGCGTCTCAAATATGAAATCCACGCTACCATAAATACATTGACCGCATGGAAAACATCTAAAGACGGTTCATAAAATATAAAGAAAGAAAGAAAAAGTATTTATTACGACTCGTACAGGAGGATCACAAACTAAATTAAACATATCATTGCTTTCATCAAAGGATTCCATATCAGTCAACCGATTATCATGGACTTTGTAAGAAGTATCATCTGCTACCACTGGCAGATCGACGTAACATTGCAAACTGTTTGTTCTTGTTGAAAATCCACAATAACAATATTGATAACCCTGAGTTATTGTCGAAAATTTTATTTTAATGTGCCAAGTAAAGCACTTTGTTTTAATCCACCCATACGGTACCTCATACATCTTCCAATTATAGGCAGAACAGTTACATTGTGCGCGCAAGCAGAAATTTCAATGATATATGCAAGGAATATAATTTTGATCCATTCACAATTAGTGTGAATTCGGCCAGAAGGTGCTTAAGCCTCAAATTGTTCAAGTAGCGGTGAGTTATATTATTTGTTTTTGTTATTTTATCTATTACTAGCTGACCCCGCAAACGTCGTTTTGCAAAAAATCGCGAAAAAAAAATCAGCTGTTCCCATCATTTATGTTCGTGTAACTCGTCAAAATGTATGGAACAGCTGATTTTTTTCGCGATTTCAGGTTTGGTCCCATAGTAAAAGTTGTTCATAATGATGAGTACAATGACCTCTTAAGAGGTTGCTGGTGTTTTACAAATAACCCTGTATATTATATTGTCAGCTGTTGCTCACGGCTTTGTTTGCATACGCCCGATAATTAGAAATAATTTCTATAAAATCACGCCTCAGGTTTGAGCCAAACATCTAATATATAAAATTCTCGTGTCACAGTGTTAGTTACCATACTCCTCCGAAACGGCTGGACCGGTTTGTATGAAATTTTGTGTGCATATCGGGTAGGTCTGAGAATCGGTTACTATCTATTTTTTTTTTTGCGGGTCAGCTAGTATTTTATATAAGTTTGGTATATTACCTAGGTACATGTAAAATAATAAAACATAAACAAAAAAAAATAAGTAGCTCTGCATATACTTTATCACGAAATTATAACGCCAAAATAATTTAAATAAAAAATAAGTTCAAAACTAAAACACTACTACTGAAAAATCACGTTCTAAAAAGTATGAAAAAAATAAGTTTAAAAACTAAAAGCCGACTGCTGAAAAGGATGAAACAAGAAAGTACCTTCCCGTGGTCGCATGCCGCTGTACTAACATACTTATAAGCCATGGCAGCATGCGACCACGGGAAGGTACTTTCTTGATTCATCCTTTTCAGTAGTCGGGTTTTAGTTTTTAAACTCGCTCTGTTTTCTCACGCAGTAGTGAAAACAGAGCGTACTGACCGTGATGCCGAGCTCGTCCGTGGTGTGCGTCTGCAGCTGGTCGGCGCCGGTCAGGTACTGCACCTCGAAGTCCGTGTAGTCTCCCGCGGGCTTGTCCCACGCCAGTGTTATCTCACGCGCGCCGATCTCGGTCGCGTTCAGTTGCGTTATTGGTCGCGGATCTGCGGATGTCATTCATTTAATTAAAAAGAGTTTCACATCCTTAACAATTTGCATCGTTTCTTTGTCTTTGTGACAACTAATGAGAGAAGACACTGCCTCCTGTAGCGCAGGTCTTTGAACCTAGCTCAGGAGTCACGGACTTCATAGGTCTTGTGTATTTTTTTATGTGAATAAATTATTAGTATTATTATATAAAGGAGTCCGTGCTCATTCAAAAGTGCTTTTAGTTGGTTTAATTGAAATAACGCTTGAAGGGCGCTGAAAAGTCACTAGTCCTGCAGTGACATAGGCCGTGAACGCAAATGATCCGATGGGATTTAGCTTCGTCGGTCACACGAGGCTAGTATACAAGTCAGTATTATGAAATTTTCACTTCTCAAGCTCTAAAAGTTCGGGGTTGTGCGTAGGCGACATAAAGTCGCTTTTTATGCTCTTGTGCATGAAGTATTTTTTTTTTTCAAGACTAAGATAATTAGGCCGTATGGTAAGATTACAGACAAGCCACAAGCACAATGAAACGTCGCAGATTAAAGTCGTAATTTTATTTAATTTGCTTTAATTTATATCACTTCCGTGTTTTATATCGTTAATTTAATAAAACCAGATAAAATACTTGTAATTAATTCTTTAAAACACAATGAAACGTTTTTATGACTCGGCAGTATGAATTACCCAAGTCGAATGACACACGTTGAAAATAAAAAAAAAAACTTTTTAAAAGTTTCGTGGCGGGAATTAGCTATTCTCTTCTTCAATTTTGCAACATTTTTGGACAGTGAAAATACTGTTATATACTTTGTCTGTTTTATTTTCCAGCAATCGAAGTGAAAAGCAGAGTGACTCGAGCAAAAACGAGCCATTTTACCCCTCGACTTAAGTATCCATATATGGATATAAACGTCTCGGGGTAAAATGGCTTCTTTTATGCACTAGTTATACAATTTAGATCTACTATTGTATATACAAGGTGTAATTTAAATGGTGTCGGACCTGAAAAGAGGCCATTATACTCATAATGGCCTCTTTTCAGGTCCGACACCATTTAAATTACACCTTGTCTATATATAAATAAATAATTAGTGTTAAGGCGACCTACTAGCTATAATAAGAACCCCATCTTATTAAACTGTCACATTAATAACTGTCATTATATTTGTAGTAAAAAAGTGCTTTCTGAATTTTACAATTACTTAGCAGATTAAATAATATTGAAATGACTTATTACCTAATACGCTAGATTGTAAAGTAAATAAAGTATCACGAACTGTGACACTGTACAAAAAGAAAAAAATAAGCTGGTATATTTACAGAGCCTGGCCTGGCGCTGCACGGGGTGCGAGGTGACGTTGCGCGACACGGTCCACATGGTGACGTTGTAGAGGCGGCCCGGCACCAGCGCGCCGAACTCCACGGCCTGCCCCGGCGCGTCCGCGGCGCGCGTCAGCTCGCGCGCCGGCGCGCCCGCGGCCTCCAGGCGGAAGGCGTACGAGTCGAAGCGCGACGCCGCCTCGGGCGTGCGCGTGTACAGCACGCGCTACACACACACTCTTACAGCGCCCGCCGGCCTGGACAGTGTCCGGTCCGCGGCGGGCTTCTTATCACACAATGTAAAAGCAATGGCCCTCGCACACTTATTCATAATTTTGTTCAAATTTTAGGAACATTGTCTGCGGTTACTACTTATACAATACTAAAAACTAAACTAAATTTTACCTTCCCCCATTCACCCTCTCAGGGGTTTTTCTCAGGGGAATTTCAAAAAACCCTTTCTTAGTGAATACCCAACCTACTCTTCACAAAGAACAGACCCTCATAATTTCATGTCTCTAGGACCAGCGGTTTAGGCTGTGCGTTGATATATCAGTCAGTCAGGAGTTTGAATTTTATATAATATGTTATAGTCAAACCCCGAAGCTCCGGCGCTCCTAGGTATAACTAGTCAATCTTCAGGTCTGACTTGAAGTCTTAGTCAAAGCCCGAATTCGACTGTAAAATGCAATGAATAGTAATTTATCGTCCAGCTTAGTAATGGCGGTACTCACCAGAGAGGTAGACAGGGTATCGTTCTCGTCGCCAGTGCCGGGCTCGTTCACTATGGTCATCTCCGACTGTATGAGAGGGCCTGAAACGAGCGCACAGCATGAGCGGCGCGGGGCGGTGCAGTACGACACTACTTAAACATTTCATTGAGTCACTCACGAATGGGAAATGAACACCCAAGTCTTTTATATTTTCGTCAGTTCTCAAATTCTTTCCTTTATCAACTCATACATTATAATACCTTTTGAAGCTATGGCACTGATGCGACTATTGCATACAAAACTATGCTTTAGTTACTTGAAACCAAAAATCAAAATAGACTTTAACCTGACACCTTTTTTACCCGACTACGGAGGGTATATGATTTTAACCGGTATGTATGTATGTTCATCTGTTCCCTCATAACTTCAAAAGTACTTATAATAATTTGATAAATGAGGATTCGTTAGAAGCGCCTTGATCGTCCTCTGGTTATAGGTTATGTGACGTCACATTAAATTCAATATGGCGCCCTGTAGAGGATATAAAGAATTTAAAAATAAATATTTTGGGATGGTGCCTTGTTAGGTATCAAATAAAAGGGCTTGATAAGCACATTTAAAAAAAAAAAGCCCCAAAATAATAAAAAAAAAATAAGTTTATAAACTAAAACCAGATTATTGAAAAGGATGAAACAAGAAAGTACCTTCCCGTGGTCGCATGCTGCCATGGCTTATAAGTATGTTAGTACAGCGGCATGCGACCACGGGAAGGTACTTTGTTGTTTCATCCTTTTCAGTAGTCGGGTTTTAGTTTTTAAACTATTTTTTTAAAATTTAATTGTCAGTCTGTAAAGGTCACGTTTTTGTTTTAATTCGGTCTGACATGTAAAGAAGTTGGCTAAAGGTACACATATCAACTCGGAAAGGGATAGTCAGCGTATCGCCTTTCGCCTCGCCGTCGACAGGCGTCAATCTAACGTAAGCACGTCACCAAAGCGCATCAGCAGTAGGGATGTGAAAAAATAATCGATTATCTTTATCTTTATACAAAAAATCGATTTTTTCCCCATAAAAATCGATTTTTTTGCTCTAAAAATAGATTTTTTGTATAATCGATTATTTTTTCACATCCCTAATCAGCAGCTCCGATACGTCGACTCGGTTACGGCTAGGCGGCGCCGCGTTTACGGCTCGCCGAGCGCTGGTTGAGTGAGAGGGGCAAGGGTGAGCTGGGTACGGAGAGACGTAAGCGCGGGGTCGATGAGCCGTAAGCGCGGGAACTGCAAGTTGATCACGCACCGCACCGCGGTTCGTGAGCTTGTCCCGAGGCGAGGCAATATGTTATGAATCTGATTAGTGTGCGTTGAAGTAGGGAGGTTTATACAAAGAGTACTGAGTTGATACGGTGGCCACCCCTTTCCGAGTTGATATGTGTGCTATGATGTTAAATGTAATTCTGTCGTTTTGGCATGAAAACGTAATACAGGTGGTCTAAATAGTGACGTCACAAAGAAGAAATAAATTGATTCGTCATGCCCAGAAGGGACTTAAGGAATCGATTTTTTTAAATCCGAATCTACCTTATGTATGTTCTGTGAGATTTGGTAGTTTTTGAGACATAATTTTTTTTTTATTTCTTGACAATTTTATGGGAACCGCTTAAAAATTTTTTTTGCAATTTTCATTGTTATGGAATGTTCTTTCAAATATAAAATAATTGTTTCTCTATCATTCATTCAAGATACAAAAATTTTGATCAAAAAGGCGGAATTTACAGATTTTATCGTGCAATGAGCAGACAAAAACAGCCATTAAGCTGACGAACATATCTAGGGTGTGACTGTACTTTGTACCGGTCTGCTCTAAGCCCGCGACAGTTCTTTTAAAATGAAGTCGCACGACTTCGGTACCGACTCGCTCGAAGAAGTTCGCCGATGGCAGTTCGAAGGTGTCGCGTGACATCGGGCGTACGTACGAGTGCGCGTCTCCATGGTGAACAGGTCGCTGGTGAGGTTGTAGGAGTGCGCGGCGATGCTGAGCTTGTAGCCGCGGCCCGGCTCCAGGCCGCCCAGCGCGGCGCGCACGGTGCGTGCGGCCCCGGGCGCCGACACGTTGCGGGCCCCCGCGGCCCCGCCCGGCTCCAGGGGCCACCAGCGCAGCGAGTACCACTCCACGCGCCCGCCCGGCCGCGGCCACTCCAGCGTCATGTTGCGCGTGTCCACCAGCTGCTCCACGTTGCTCACCGGGTTGGGGCCTGGCGGGTCAGATCTTCGTCCCATTACAACATGCAGAGCTGAGGAGGCGCTACTACGAGGAGATTAAGTCTTTGTGAAAGTTTATGGTCCAAAGCTGGTGCGACTATTACATAAAATAGAAACACGTCGTCTGCTAAATATTTAGAGCAACTGTTTTTGGGGAAAATCTGATGCATCTGGAAAGTTCTGTGTGTTGATTCTTAACTGCTTTATATTTATTACTAGATGACCCAGCGAACTTCGTACCGCCTTAGAATTAATAAATGTGAGAAAATGAATTATCTTAATTTTTTTCCTGTTGCCCATGTTTTAATAGTTATTCTGCTATTAGGGGCGGGGGCAAATCCAACAAATCAAAGATCGATTTATAAATGGTGTAACTAACACAACTTTGTTTTCTTAATATACAACATTCTCGTGTCACAGTGTTAGTTACCATACTCCTCCGAAACGGCTGCACCGATTTGTATGAAATTTTGTATGCATATCGGGTAGATCTGAGAATCGGCTATTATCTATTTTTTTTTGACGTTTGAGATGCCAGCTAGTATTTATATAGATTACTAGCTGACCCCGCAAAAATTTCATACAAATCGGTCCAGTCGTTTCGGAGGAGTATGGTAACTAACACTGTGACACGAGAATTTTATATATTAGAAGATTATGTCATATATTTTCATTAAACTACTTAAAATACCCCACACATTTTATAATTTATATTATTAAAAAAAACCAGTCAAGTGCGAGTTGGTCTCGCGCACCGAGGGTTGCGTACAAAGTAGGTATGTAACTACAAATTTACGGTTTTAGAATTTTTTCCTTTACTTGTGTTACATGACCTTGCTTCTTGCCAAATTTCATGATTCTAAGTTAACCGGTACCTTATACATTTTGATTCCCTTGAGAGCGTCGAAATATATGTTTTTGCGGCATAAACCCGTCTTTATTGTATAGTTGAACCTATAAATTGTATACATGCAACATTTGTAAACTTTGCAATCCCATTTAGAAATAAACTATTATTATTATTATAAACGGCTGTATTTTCTTTTTTACGTTAACTTTAAAGTTTGAGTTTTTCACAGCTTCAAGGGATCGCTGACCTGAATATCGCCGGGTTAATTCAAAAACCAACTAACTCGGTGATTTTGAGAAATTGAGTTAAATATACACACCGATTCAAAATTTTATTCTCTTTCTACTGGTAAAACATACTAAGCCGTGCGATGCTTTGTTTCGGAGATACTGAATGGTGAAACCAACTATCTAACCATACCGTTTATATGCAAAACAAATATTCCTTGTTAATCAGCAAAATTATGATTTGTATCGAAGTCAAACGAGATACTTAAATTTAATCAGTTTTCAAAATAAAAAAAAACCTGAAAAATATACGGAATTTTGGGAAAGAAAAACGATCACATCCAATTATATGGTTTAAGTAATTAGAAACAACAGGAAATAGCGTTAACATTCAATGATAATATCAGTTATCATAGGATAAAAGCTATTACCTGTTGATTATTTAATAATACTTGAAACAAAATCAAGAAGTCATTGCTAAAAAATAGGTTTAGTAGTTTTTACTTCTATAATTTAATCATGATCCCAAGAAAATATCCAGAAGTAAAACCGATTAACCGCGGGTAGTTTTGTGACTGCGCATGCGTCAGTCGTTGTTGCTCTCGCGCCGACGACATCTCGATTCATTTTGTAGCGGCGAAAAATTCAGTTCAAAGTGATAGTAAGGTGTTTCTGCACTAAAGTGGAATTTTGTGATGCCGATCCTCCTCTTCCAGACTTTCAAACTCAGAGCAAGTAATAAAATTTAAGCTAAATATTATTTTTTAACATGCTTCTTATTGTAATTACTTAAGCTAAAAAACAATAATTTAGGACAAACGATCTGCTAAGTCACCACCAGTGGAATTTGATCGTTTTAAACGAGCCATTGTAACTAGATTCATTCATTCGGGTCGATACCGTGGGTCAACTATTATTCGATGCTTTTTAAAAGCACACTGCACTTTCTATTTTCGCAGATTTAATTTATTGATGAATTAACTTAAAAATCAATAATCATTAATATTTTATTTACCTACTTAAAGGAAATGATTCGGATGGATTGGAAGAAAGTAACTACGAAAGCCCCGAAAAAAACTATCTAGAAGATTAGCTCATTACATTGGAAGATTTGCTGGACTCGGTTTCTTCTTTTAACTCAACAAGATCTTGATTTACAACCGTTAAATCCTTTTAATATTGATAAGGATAATGATATAGGCGAAGCGTCAACGATATCAACAATTATTGTAATGAACATTTTTAATCGTGCTTTCGAAAGTATTTTCGACAATATCCGATACATGTGATGTAGTCAGTCACATGTATCGGATATTGTCGAAAATTGTTTCATAAGGGCATGGAAAATGATAAAACCACGTAGTTGCTGGTATGTGCCTGATCCAGCATCAGGGAAAGAAAATGTGGCAAGAAAGCGTCGCGCTGATGTTTTTACCTTACGTCACAAAAAAGTTTGTCGAAATGCAAAAGTTCTCAAGCCAGTCGATTTCACTAAGTGTCAATTTAAGTGCAATTGAAATTTTACAGATGAAGATCGTTCAAACCTTTGTCAAATCTATTGGAATCGAGATTATGCAGGTTTCTTGGATTCAAAATCTTTGGCAGGCATCATAGTGAAAAACAAAAATAAAAACACAGAAGAAGACAGAGTGAACTGGTTAAAGGTAAAGAGAATGAAATACGAAAATGAAAATTTTGTATAACTGTTACATAACTGAGGATTTCTTGATTCTAGATAGGTATATTGAAGTTCAGGAAACAAACGTGGAAGCTGCTGGTCCCGACATTACCACTCATGGCTACAGAACCAGACAAAAAAAGGCAGTAGCGAATTCACCAGCTGCCGAAGCCGAAGAATAGGTACCATGCGTGGTTTGAAAATTTAGCGACTGACAGTGCTAAACTAGACCTTGTACCAGATGCTACTGTGACTGATTTGTGTCTTCTGATGAAGAATAATCTTTGTTTTCCATGCCTTTGTGTTGATTTTTCTAAAAAATTTTTTTTTCAACTTAAGTGTGTTTTTATTGAAACTATTTCCAATGTATTAATTCATCTTTAACCCTTAGATAGATTTCATGATGAAAACGCTTTGTTAAGGGACACAGCATAAACCTATGCCCATTTTGTTGAAATTTTGTACTAACCAGTACAAAATTTCATCAAATATCGGGAAGTAAAAGCGACTAAAATTTTATTTTTTTTGCATTATTCTCGAAACTATCAGGATTAATAAGAACAATAGATTATTGTTCGATGTATTTATTTGAATTAATGACCAGTAACTTTCCGAGACTCGACAACAGCGCTTAACTTCGAAAATAAAGCCTTTATTTGGTAGGGAGGTAAAAGCAACTAAATAAGGGGGTTTAGGGCACAAAATGCCATATTCTGGGAAACCCTGTTACTTTTCTATGAACTGCTATAAATCAACGCATACGCGATTTAATTATAAATTACATGTTGTTTCATAAAATAACATTATTTAAGGTAATACATTAAATTTTTTGATACAAACTTTCAAAACGCCCTAGCACAAAATCATAATTTGGGCAGTTAGTTGGTTTTTGAATTAACCCGGCGATATATGGTTTTAATTTCAACTCGATACCTCCATGCATTCCCTAGATAAAGGGTGTTGACAGACAGGCAGACGGACGGACGGACAACAAAGTGATCCTATAAGGGTTCCATTTTTTCTTTTGAGGTACGGAACCCTAAAAAGTATCAATATGAGTAAGTATCGACACTTTTGTAGTACTTTTGTAGTAATATCGCTAGACGATTAGAGTATTACTCATATGGATAGGTATCGTGCCGGGTCGGCGCTACGTACGGACGGTGTGCTCGTCACGCAGCGGCTGCTCGCTCTCCACGGTCTCGCCGTCCGCGTCCTCGCTGAGCGTGTCCAGCTCGATGAGGTAGTGCTCGCCGTGCGTCATGTTGCTGATCTGTGACGACGAGGGGGTAACTTTCAAGTCATTTTAATTTCGTTGGTTGCATATCAATATTAAATTTGTATTTATTTGAATGACAGTATACAAGATGGCGATGACAAAAAAAAGGCAGGCATCGTTTATATGGCTTCGTGGTCATTAAGGATGCCAATGTCGATACATGGGTGAATATACACTTCTGAATATCAAGATGCTTGTAATATAAAGTGTAAATGAATCGTCAAAGCTAGTATTTTCATGTGGTGAATGAAAAACGCAACCGATGAGCCCGTACCTCGGCTTCGGTGTCGCTGGGCTTGAGCGGCGGCAGCTGCAGCCAGCGCGGCTGGTGGCGCGGGCGGTAGCGCAGCACGAAGCCGCCCAGCGCCGACGCGGCGCGCGCGGGCGCGGCCCACGCCACGCGCGCGCTGTTGGACGACGCGCGCCACACGCGCAGCGCGCGCGCCGCCAGCGGGCCTGCGGCCAGTCACACGCACACTTCACACTATGCACTACTCTAAACTGTACGAAGGCGCACCTACCTTAAGGTGATGCAGAGACAATACACAGTAGGTGCAATAACAGACAACAAATATAATTTAAAAAATATAACAATATATACATACATACAACAAAATATAAAATAAAAAAGTTATCACTGCATAGTATAAAACAAAGTCGCTTTCTCTGTCCCTATGTACGCTTAGATCATTAAAACTACGCAACAGATTTTGATGCGGTTTTTTTTAATAGATAGAGTGATTCAAGAGGAGAGTTTATATATATAATACATGCATGCATGTATAGTAGAGAAACATTGATGATTTTAGAGGTTTCTAATGTGATATCGTAAATAAACACATTTTTTTGCGCTTAATTTTCAAACGCTAGCTGAACCCTACGAAATAGGTCAAAATAATGTACTACAGTATTGTACACCTTAAAAAGGTCTACAAAAAGTCCACGATGGAATCTCTTACGGATAACTCACAATAATCATTTTTTATCCTTTACTTTTTAGGAGAAATAATGGCTTATTTACGAAGCGATTTTAAGCAATACAGCATTAATCCTTATCCAATTAAGTACCTTAAATATATTGTGCATTTAATATTGATAAATATGGCCTTTTACAGCATGTAATTTAAATGAATATTTTCGAAATGATTACAGATTTAAAATGCAGGGACATAGCGGTTGCTGCGGTACCGGTCGCGGCGGCGCGTGCTGACCATTCTTGAAATACCTATTCTTAGTATCAGCATTGCACTCGTGCGAAGCCGGGGCGGGTCGCTAGTGAGAAATAAACAAGAAAATGTACAACTTAATTCTGAGACGAATCTATAAACGAATCGCAACTGTACGGGTCAACCACCGTACAGCACGTTTACCTGGGTCATCATTATTGCGCCACCCGCTCAGTATGTTTCCATCATTTATATTATTGCACTTACACCGCAACAGACAGTACTCGTACGTAGTTCGGCGACATACCGTGCGCGTGACTCATAATCCCATATCGTTCACCTTCCATCCTAGTATAATTTAATCTTAATCTTATGTTTGTGGAAACAGACAATACAGTGAATTATTAATCTTAAATTGACTTTCATCTCTTATCTCATCCTTTATCTCTATCTTATCCCAACCCCGAACAGCAACTAAAAAACGAATGAAAAAATCGAACTTCTTGTGTATGTGTTCTCGACCTTTGACTTTAAACGTGAACCGATTGGTTACCGTCCTGATATTCTGAGGCACCGCATTCCAAAGAAAAACCGCCTGGACAAAGAAAGAAGACTATATAAATCCAGAGCGATGAGAAGGACAACGAAGAAGACGATTTCATTCTCGGACCGAAGATTCTTGGTGTGTGCAGAGCATAAATATTGACAAAGACAAGTCAGATATGAAGGAGAAGTGGGTTTGTGAAGAAGAGAAAACAGGGTTGTCAAAGCCCTCAACGCTCTGCGCTGCCGGAAACCCAAACCCAAATCCTAACATCATGGAATTGTCGTAGTTAGGATTACATGGTCTTATAGAGTCGTATTGATGAATTTAATGATTATAATTATGTAAACACATGCAGCCGCGAATCAAATTTTGATCAACATTCAACCTAATACATAATTGCAAATTGCAAAAAAAGTAAGAAAATTCGAATTTCGCGGGTTACCTGAAGCAACCACCTTAAATTAAATAAGTTTCAAAGCAGGCGGAACCCACTTGAGTTTGAAAATATAAAAATGGAATGCGCCCCTCCTGCTTCCAACTTTCATTTAATTTAAAATGGGCTTGTTTTTAGCTTTACTGTTTAAGTTTTTTACCGCAATCGGATTTTTTAGTTTTTTAATTACTTTTTTTATTCCCAGCTTTTTAGTTTACAAATGTGAAAGATTTCGCAGACGATTTAGTTCGTGTTCTTTTACGATTTGTCACTTCAAATATACTTTTAACCTTATAAGTTGTAAATATGTTTGTAATCACCTTTTAAAACTCTTCATTTTGACATTCCAGTCGATGGTATTAGAAGAAAATAAAAAATCGAAATCCACAATATGGTACCCCAAATCCGCCATTTTACTTTGTTTTTAACCGACTTCTAAAAAGAAGGTTCTGTATTCGACCCGGATGTATGTATGTTTGTATGTCCGCGATTTTCTCAAAAACTCATGAACCAATTTTGATAATTATTTCATTAATGTATCTACATAGTTTCAGGAAGGTTTTAGTATATAATACACTAGCGACCCGCCCCGGCTTCGCACGGGTGCAATGCTGATACTAAATACACTACATATAAACCTTCCTCTTCAATCACTCTATCTATTAAAAAAAACCGCATCAAAATCCGTTGCGGAGTTTTAAAGATTTAAGCATTCATAGGGACAGAGAAAGCGACTTTGTTTTATACTATGTAGTGATTAGGTAATTATTCTTATGTACGATGTTATTATGCATAAATATATTGCATCTCCGGCATTTCTATGCGAATTTTGATGATTCTTCTAGTCGGTGTCTTCAGTTCTTCAATGCACTAGTGTAAATAGAATTTGTGTGAGGTATGTACAACAAAATTTTGAAAAATATACACTTTTTACAAAAAAAAAAAAAACAACCGACTACCAAAAAAACACAAAAAAGTGAAAAATAACTTTAATTTCGGAAGCCGGTGTCGTTGATTCTGCATTTTTTTTTTTGTAAAAAAAGTTTTTAGATTTTAATATAGCCAATGACACTTGCGCTAAAAAGACAAATCTAAAGACGTATAATTTATATCCAAATCCTTTCATTCGTTTAGCAGTTACGAGGGAACAAAGAAACAGACATACATACAGGTCAAACACATAACCCTCCTTTTGGGCTTCATCGCAGTCGGGTAAAATAACAATAATGATAACTTGGATGTTATGACTTTTATAGCTTTTGATTTAAACTTTGACATTTTCGCTCCCACGAGAATCGCCACGCCCGCTGACCAATAATGGTCACTCAAGGTGATAGCGCGTTTTTTTCACTTCAATACTCAAAATATTTAGGGGAATATATAAACGCACTTTAAAAATAATGTTTCACACTTTAAAATGTTTAGTTTTAAAATTAGTTAAATGAAATATAAAAACAATAGTTTCCACTATAAATATGCTTAGCTTTAAAATTAATTGAATGAATTATAAAAATAATCCCTCTCACAGAGAGGAGGCCTGAGTCCCAGCAGTGGGAACATTATAGGCTGATTATGATAAAAATAATGGTTTCTATAAGCGATCCGGGACTTGGAGCACCCCGACTTAGGTTAGGTTTCTTTAAACCCTGCAGACAGAAATAGACGTCGACTACGTCTTATTATTGTTGATTGTAAACCAACTTAGAGCCGCCACGTGATCTTCCCCACGGGGCGGGGTCTAGTGAGCGAGCATAGCGAGCGAACTCAGACCCCGCCATCCCCTTCGTGGACATTTTAATGTGCATTCAGAAACTAACTGGTTTCGGAGTTGGTTTTCGACACAATTATAGTACAAACGTTCATTTTTAAAGTGATAATATTAAATTATAGTATATATGTATTATTATTTTAAAGTGCTGATATACAATTTTATAGCTGTTTTCATCAAATTTAAAGTGCTATTAAATACATCCCTTATATTTATTGCAGTCAACAATGTGAACTTAGGCGGTAGGTTTTCATTGTGTGCCCTACTGAGTGCAAGAGGAAGCGCCCCACATCGGTATACTCACGGACGGGCTTAAGCAGCGTGTGTTGCTCGCTGTACAGGCCGTAGCTGACGGCGGCCAGCTGGATCTGGTACACGGCGCCCGGGAACAGCCCCTCCAGCGTGGCGCTCGTATTGGTCGTCGTCAACTACACAATCATACGTCATCATCAAATCAAAATCAAATCATGTAATTCTTTGCAAACAAGTCCTCCATGTCCTATAAGCTGCGATTTTATGATCTGGGGCGTTAAAAAAAGGAGATGCAGACGGTAAAAATGGCTTAAATTTTTATGACATCAAATATTGTCCAATGGTTCGATTCAAAACGAATGAAGATTAGTGTGCTCTCAGAGCTGAAAAAATGTACAGAGGCCGGGGAGGTGTTATAACGTAATGACGGTAAAACAAAAAAAAAACAAAATATTTTCTGAATCTACACTAATATTATAAAGAGGAAAGATTTGTTTGTTTGAAACGAATAGGCTCCGGAACTGCTGGACCGATTTGAAAAAATATTTTTGTGTTGGATAGTCCATTTATCAAAGAATGCTATATATGGTATATAACATCACACTATGATCAATAGGAGCGTCGCACCAATGAAAAATGTTGCAAAAACGGGAAAAAATATTCCTTTTAGAGGACTTCCGTTGCGTGCGCTGCGTAATCGGTTAAAGTTACGCAAAAATAATGTATGACGGTGCAGTAATGGCGGGTGCCTTATGCGTTGTAGCTACAGGAAAACGTTCTTAGGAGACTATCCTTAACTTTTTTTAGTAATTGCTACTTTTTTGGTAATTGCAACTTTTTTAGTAATTGCTAATTGCATTGAGATTTTGGAAAAATATAGTCAGCTAGAAAAACTTCCAATTTGAAGTTTTTTTATGATGCCAATCGATTCAGTTTCTTACCTATAAGAATGAAAAACACTCCTGTACAAACTGAGGTTAAAGTATTAGAAAAGCCACAAATAGCAAAAAGTTTCCGTGAATATGAAATGGCGCACTGACCGTCTCGTAGTCGTCGGGGTCGTCGCTGGCGGGCAGGCCGGGCCGGTGGCGCCGGTAGCGCAGCTCGTAGCGCTCCTGGCGGCTGGTGACGTCGGAGCGCCAGGCCAGCGCCAGGCCGCCGCGCGCCGGCCGCGCCGCCAGCAGCACGGGCGCCAGCGGCCGCGTGGCCAGCGCGGCCGCGCTGGGCGCCGACGCCACGCCGCGCGACACGGCGGCCACGCCCACGCTGTAGTTGCGGCCCGGCAGCAGCGCCCGCAGCGTCACGTGCGCGTCCGGCGTCAGCAGCGTGTTGCTGTCGTCGTGCGGCGGGCCCGCCTCGTGGTACGACACCTGGGGGAAGACTTGTAATGGAGACTTGAACACTTTGCGATTGACAGGAAGAGCTTAAGTACGTCGAATATTATCGATTGTAACACACTGGCCTGCAAAGCTAAGTACTACACTTTTCAAATTTGAGGTGTTTGACTCCCCCCGCGACGTCTAAGAGGGGCGCGCGTGGAACACTACGCGCCGCCAGCTCGGGTCTTGATGTGTGGGGAGCGACGGACGTCCCCGAGTCCGTCGCCCCTGGACCCATTTAGGGGGGCTGGAAGAGAGAGAGAATCCGCCCTCCGCCGACGCCGTAAAGTTATTAACAGAACATTACATTTAGTATCATGACTTTGCGGAAGTTCAATGAACCTTTTAGTATATCTAGAACATTGACTTTTATTGAACAAACTTTCAATCATCGAAGCCCTCGCTCATTTTGGTCCTTCTAGACGGATTCTCGCTCATCTTGATCGGAAACAGTTGACATGAAAATAACGTGAATGAGGTGTATGAAGTAATAACATCGATTGCATGTATCGTGTGCACGTACCTTGTACTCGTCCTGCGTGCTGCCGACAGCCGGCTGCCACCACACGCGCACCCCGTCCGCCGCGTGCTCCCAGCGCAGGTCGCGCACGGCCAGCGGCTCTGTGCCACACACACAAACATTACTGTTAAAATGAAAAAAGTGGCCGCCATTTTGTTTTTTTTTATTCCTGGACCGATTGCTTTCAAAATCAAAGTTCAAAATGGCGGCTATGCGGACGAAGCCGTAAGCAATTACTAGCGCATTTACTGTGACTGTTAGGGACTATTTATGCAATGCAATAAATAAAGTTCTCAGTTAAAGTTTTTCAGTTTTAAAAGTTTGGTTGAAAACCCTAACACTCGCGTGAGATTTCACTAAAAGGGCTCAGTCGAGAACTGGTCATCTGTATAGCACACACACTGGGTCCCGGACAAACTTACTGAGCGTGAGGTCGGCGGTGGCGGGCCAGGACGTGACCTTGCCGGACATGGTCTTGACGGTGACGGAGTAGGGCGCGCCGGGCTCCAGCCCGTCGAAGGAGCAGGCCGGCGTGGCGTTATACTGGTCATCTGTATAGCACACACACTGGGTCCCGGACAAACTTACTGAGCGTGAGGTCGGCGGTGGCGGGCCAGGACGTGACCTTGCCGGACATGGTCTTGACGGTGACGGAGTAGGGCGCGCCGGGCTCCAGCCCGTCGAAGGAGCAGGCCGGCGTGGCGTTATACTGGTCATCTGTATAGCACACACACTGGGTCCCGGACAAACTTACTGAGCGTGAGGTCGGCGGTGGCGGGCCAGGACGTGACCTTGCCGGACATGGTCTTGACGGTGACGGAGTAGGGCGCGCCGGGCTCCAGCCCGTCGAAGGAGCAGGCCGGCGTGGCGTTATACTGGTCATCTGTATAGCACACACACTGGGTCCCGGACAAACTTACTGAGCGTGAGGTCGGCGGTGGCGGGCCAGGACGTGACCTTGCCGGACATGGTCTTGACGGTGACGGAGTAGGGCGCGCCGGGCTCCAGCCCGTCGAAGGAGCAGGCCGGCGTGGCGTTATACTGGTCATCTGTATAGCACACACACTGGGTCCCGGACAAACTTACTGAGCGTGAGGTCGGCGGTGGCGGGCCAGGACGTGACCTTGCCGGACATGGTCTTGACGGTGACGGAGTAGGGCGCGCCGGGCTCCAGCCCGTCGAAGGAGCAGGCCGGCGTGGCGTTATACTGGTCATCTGTATAGCACACACACTGGGTCCCGGACAAACTTACTGAGCGTGAGGTCGGCGGTGGCGGGCCAGGACGTGACCTTGCCGGACATGGTCTTGACGGTGACGGAGTAGGGCGCGCCGGGCTCCAGCCCGTCGAAGGAGCAGGCCGGCGTGGCGTTATACTGGTCATCTGTATAGCACACACACTGGGTCCCGGACAAACTTACTGAGCGTGAGGTCGGCGGTGGCGGGCCAGGACGTGACCTTGCCGGACATGGTCTTGACGGTGACGGAGTAGGGCGCGCCGGGCTCCAGCCCGTCGAAGGAGCAGGCCGGCGTGGCGTTATACTGGTCATCTGTATAGCACACACACTGGGTCCCGGACAAACTTACTGAGCGTGAGGTCGGCGGTGGCGGGCCAGGACGTGACCTTGCCGGACATGGTCTTGACGGTGACGGAGTAGGGCGCGCCGGGCTCCAGCCCGTCGAAGGAGCAGGCCGGCGTGGCGTTATACTGGTCATCTGTATAGCACACACACTGGGTCCCGGACAAACTTACTGAGCGTGAGGTCGGCGGTGGCGGGCCAGGACGTGACCTTGCCGGACATGGTCTTGACGGTGACGGAGTAGGGCGCGCCGGGCTCCAGCCCGTCGAAGGAGCAGGCCGGCGTGGCGTTATACTGGTCATCTGTATAGCACACACACTGGGTCCCGGACAAACTTACTGAGCGTGAGGTCGGCGGTGGCGGGCCAGGACGTGACCTTGCCGGACATGGTCTTGACGGTGACGGAGTAGGGCGCGCCGGGCTCCAGCCCGTCGAAGGAGCAGGCCGGCGTGGCGTTATACTGGTCATCTGTATAGCACACACACTGGGTCCCGGACAAACTTACTGAGCGTGAGGTCGGCGGTGGCGGGCCAGGACGTGACCTTGCCGGACATGGTCTTGACGGTGACGGAGTAGGGCGCGCCGGGCTCCAGCCCGTCGAAGGAGCAGGCCGGCGTGGCGTTATACTGGTCATCTGTATAGCACACACACTGGGTCCCGGACAAACTTACTGAGCGTGAGGTCGGCGGTGGCGGGCCAGGACGTGACCTTGCCGGACATGGTCTTGACGGTGACGGAGTAGGGCGCGCCGGGCTCCAGCCCGTCGAAGGAGCAGGCCGGCGTGGCGTTATACTGGTCATCTGTATAGCACACACACTGGGTCCCGGACAAACTTACTGAGCGTGAGGTCGGCGGTGGCGGGCCAGGACGTGACCTTGCCGGACATGGTCTTGACGGTGACGGAGTAGGGCGCGCCGGGCTCCAGCCCGTCGAAGGAGCAGGCCGGCGTGGCGTTATACTGGTCATCTGTATAGCACACACACTGGGTCCCGGACAAACTTACTGAGCGTGAGGTCGGCGGTGGCGGGCCAGGACGTGACCTTGCCGGACATGGTCTTGACGGTGACGGAGTAGGGCGCGCCGGGCTCCAGCCCGTCGAAGGAGCAGGCCGGCGTGGCGTTATACTGGTCATCTGTATAGCACACACACTGGGTCCCGGACAAACTTACTGAGCGTGAGGTCGGCGGTGGCGGGCCAGGACGTGACCTTGCCGGACATGGTCTTGACGGTGACGGAGTAGGGCGCGCCGGGCTCCAGCCCGTCGAAGGAGCAGGCCGGCGTGGCGTTATACTGGTCATCTGTATAGCACACACACTGGGTCCCGGACAAACTTACTGAGCGTGAGGTCGGCGGTGGCGGGCCAGGACGTGACCTTGCCGGACATGGTCTTGACGGTGACGGAGTAGGGCGCGCCGGGCTCCAGCCCGTCGAAGGAGCAGGCCGGCGTGGCGTTATACTGGTCATCTGTATAGCACACACACTGGGTCCCGGACAAACTTACTGAGCGTGAGGTCGGCGGTGGCGGGCCAGGACGTGACCTTGCCGGACATGGTCTTGACGGTGACGGAGTAGGGCGCGCCGGGCTCCAGCCCGTCGAAGGAGCAGGCCGGCGTGGCGTTATACTGGTCATCTGTATAGCACACACACTGGGTCCCGGACAAACTTACTGAGCGTGAGGTCGGCGGTGGCGGGCCAGGACGTGACCTTGCCGGACATGGTCTTGACGGTGACGGAGTAGGGCGCGCCGGGCTCCAGCCCGTCGAAGGAGCAGGCCGGCGTGGCGTTATACTGGTCATCTGTATAGCACACACACTGGGTCCCGGACAAACTTACTGAGCGTGAGGTCGGCGGTGGCGGGCCAGGACGTGACCTTGCCGGACATGGTCTTGACGGTGACGGAGTAGGGCGCGCCGGGCTCCAGCCCGTCGAAGGAGCAGGCCGGCGTGGCGTTATACTGGTCATCTGTATAGCACACACACTGGGTCCCGGACAAACTTACTGAGCGTGAGGTCGGCGGTGGCGGGCCAGGACGTGACCTTGCCGGACATGGTCTTGACGGTGACGGAGTAGGGCGCGCCGGGCTCCAGCCCGTCGAAGGAGCAGGCCGGCGTGGCGTTATACTGGTCATCTGTATAGCACACACACTGGGTCCCGGACAAACTTACTGAGCGTGAGGTCGGCGGTGGCGGGCCAGGACGTGACCTTGCCGGACATGGTCTTGACGGTGACGGAGTAGGGCGCGCCGGGCTCCAGCCCGTCGAAGGAGCAGGCCGGCGTGGCGTTATACTGGTCATCTGTATAGCACACACACTGGGTCCCGGACAAACTTACTGAGCGTGAGGTCGGCGGTGGCGGGCCAGGACGTGACCTTGCCGGACATGGTCTTGACGGTGACGGAGTAGGGCGCGCCGGGCTCCAGCCCGTCGAAGGAGCAGGCCGGCGTGGCGTTATACTGGTCATCTGTATAGCACACACACTGGGTCCCGGACAAACTTACTGAGCGTGAGGTCGGCGGTGGCGGGCCAGGACGTGACCTTGCCGGACATGGTCTTGACGGTGACGGAGTAGGGCGCGCCGGGCTCCAGCCCGTCGAAGGAGCAGGCCGGCGTGGCGTTATACTGGTCATCTGTATAGCACACACACTGGGTCCCGGACAAACTTACTGAGCGTGAGGTCGGCGGTGGCGGGCCAGGACGTGACCTTGCCGGACATGGTCTTGACGGTGACGGAGTAGGGCGCGCCGGGCTCCAGCCCGTCGAAGGAGCAGGCCGGCGTGGCGTTATACTGGTCATCTGTATAGCACACACACTGGGTCCCGGACAAACTTACTGAGCGTGAGGTCGGCGGTGGCGGGCCAGGACGTGACCTTGCCGGACATGGTCTTGACGGTGACGGAGTAGGGCGCGCCGGGCTCCAGCCCGTCGAAGGAGCAGGCCGGCGTGGCGTTATACTGGTCATCTGTATAGCACACACACTGGGTCCCGGACAAACTTACTGAGCGTGAGGTCGGCGGTGGCGGGCCAGGACGTGACCTTGCCGGACATGGTCTTGACGGTGACGGAGTAGGGCGCGCCGGGCTCCAGCCCGTCGAAGGAGCAGGCCGGCGTGGCGTTATACTGGTCATCTGTATAGCACACACACTGGGTCCCGGACAAACTTACTGAGCGTGAGGTCGGCGGTGGCGGGCCAGGACGTGACCTTGCCGGACATGGTCTTGACGGTGACGGAGTAGGGCGCGCCGGGCTCCAGCCCGTCGAAGGAGCAGGCCGGCGTGGCGTTATACTGGTCATCTGTATAGCACACACACTGGGTCCCGGACAAACTTACTGAGCGTGAGGTCGGCGGTGGCGGGCCAGGACGTGACCTTGCCGGACATGGTCTTGACGGTGACGGAGTAGGGCGCGCCGGGCTCCAGCCCGTCGAAGGAGCAGGCCGGCGTGGCGTTATACTGGTCATCTGTATAGCACACACACTGGGTCCCGGACAAACTTACTGAGCGTGAGGTCGGCGGTGGCGGGCCAGGACGTGACCTTGCCGGACATGGTCTTGACGGTGACGGAGTAGGGCGCGCCGGGCTCCAGCCCGTCGAAGGAGCAGGCCGGCGTGGCGTTATACTGGTCATCTGTATAGCACACACACTGGGTCCCGGACAAACTTACTGAGCGTGAGGTCGGCGGTGGCGGGCCAGGACGTGACCTTGCCGGACATGGTCTTGACGGTGACGGAGTAGGGCGCGCCGGGCTCCAGCCCGTCGAAGGAGCAGGCCGGCGTGGCGTTATACTGGTCATCTGTATAGCACACACACTGGGTCCCGGACAAACTTACTGAGCGTGAGGTCGGCGGTGGCGGGCCAGGACGTGACCTTGCCGGACATGGTCTTGACGGTGACGGAGTAGGGCGCGCCGGGCTCCAGCCCGTCGAAGGAGCAGGCCGGCGTGGCGTTATACTGGTCATCTGTATAGCACACACACTGGGTCCCGGACAAACTTACTGAGCGTGAGGTCGGCGGTGGCGGGCCAGGACGTGACCTTGCCGGACATGGTCTTGACGGTGACGGAGTAGGGCGCGCCGGGCTCCAGCCCGTCGAAGGAGCAGGCCGGCGTGGCGTTATACTGGTCATCTGTATAGCACACACACTGGGTCCCGGACAAACTTACTGAGCGTGAGGTCGGCGGTGGCGGGCCAGGACGTGACCTTGCCGGACATGGTCTTGACGGTGACGGAGTAGGGCGCGCCGGGCTCCAGCCCGTCGAAGGAGCAGGCCGGCGTGGCGTTATACTGGTCATCTGTATAGCACACACACTGGGTCCCGGACAAACTTACTGAGCGTGAGGTCGGCGGTGGCGGGCCAGGACGTGACCTTGCCGGACATGGTCTTGACGGTGACGGAGTAGGGCGCGCCGGGCTCCAGCCCGTCGAAGGAGCAGGCCGGCGTGGCGTTATACTGGTCATCTGTATAGCACACACACTGGGTCCCGGACAAACTTACTGAGCGTGAGGTCGGCGGTGGCGGGCCAGGACGTGACCTTGCCGGACATGGTCTTGACGGTGACGGAGTAGGGCGCGCCGGGCTCCAGCCCGTCGAAGGAGCAGGCCGGCGTGGCGTTATACTGGTCATCTGTATAGCACACACACTGGGTCCCGGACAAACTTACTGAGCGTGAGGTCGGCGGTGGCGGGCCAGGACGTGACCTTGCCGGACATGGTCTTGACGGTGACGGAGTAGGGCGCGCCGGGCTCCAGCCCGTCGAAGGAGCAGGCCGGCGTGGCGTTATACTGGTCATCTGTATAGCACACACACTGGGTCCCGGACAAACTTACTGAGCGTGAGGTCGGCGGTGGCGGGCCAGGACGTGACCTTGCCGGACATGGTCTTGACGGTGACGGAGTAGGGCGCGCCGGGCTCCAGCCCGTCGAAGGAGCAGGCCGGCGTGGCGTTATACTGGTCATCTGTATAGCACACACACTGGGTCCCGGACAAACTTACTGAGCGTGAGGTCGGCGGTGGCGGGCCAGGACGTGACCTTGCCGGACATGGTCTTGACGGTGACGGAGTAGGGCGCGCCGGGCTCCAGCCCGTCGAAGGAGCAGGCCGGCGTGGCGTTATACTGGTCATCTGTATAGCACACACACTGGGTCCCGGACAAACTTACTGAGCGTGAGGTCGGCGGTGGCGGGCCAGGACGTGACCTTGCCGGACATGGTCTTGACGGTGACGGAGTAGGGCGCGCCGGGCTCCAGCCCGTCGAAGGAGCAGGCCGGCGTGGCGTTATACTGGTCATCTGTATAGCACACACACTGGGTCCCGGACAAACTTACTGAGCGTGAGGTCGGCGGTGGCGGGCCAGGACGTGACCTTGCCGGACATGGTCTTGACGGTGACGGAGTAGGGCGCGCCGGGCTCCAGCCCGTCGAAGGAGCAGGCCGGCGTGGCGTTATACTGGTCATCTGTATAGCACACACACTGGGTCCCGGACAAACTTACTGAGCGTGAGGTCGGCGGTGGCGGGCCAGGACGTGACCTTGCCGGACATGGTCTTGACGGTGACGGAGTAGGGCGCGCCGGGCTCCAGCCCGTCGAAGGAGCAGGCCGGCGTGGCGTTATACTGGTCATCTGTATAGCACACACACTGGGTCCCGGACAAACTTACTGAGCGTGAGGTCGGCGGTGGCGGGCCAGGACGTGACCTTGCCGGACATGGTCTTGACGGTGACGGAGTAGGGCGCGCCGGGCTCCAGCCCGTCGAAGGAGCAGGCCGGCGTGGCGTTATACTGGTCATCTGTATAGCACACACACTGGGTCCCGGACAAACTTACTGAGCGTGAGGTCGGCGGTGGCGGGCCAGGACGTGACCTTGCCGGACATGGTCTTGACGGTGACGGAGTAGGGCGCGCCGGGCTCCAGCCCGTCGAAGGAGCAGGCCGGCGTGGCGTTATACTGGTCATCTGTATAGCACACACACTGGGTCCCGGACAAACTTACTGAGCGTGAGGTCGGCGGTGGCGGGCCAGGACGTGACCTTGCCGGACATGGTCTTGACGGTGACGGAGTAGGGCGCGCCGGGCTCCAGCCCGTCGAAGGAGCAGGCCGGCGTGGCGTTATACTGGTCATCTGTATAGCACACACACTGGGTCCCGGACAAACTTACTGAGCGTGAGGTCGGCGGTGGCGGGCCAGGACGTGACCTTGCCGGACATGGTCTTGACGGTGACGGAGTAGGGCGCGCCGGGCTCCAGCCCGTCGAAGGAGCAGGCCGGCGTGGCGTTATACTGGTCATCTGTATAGCACACACACTGGGTCCCGGACAAACTTACTGAGCGTGAGGTCGGCGGTGGCGGGCCAGGACGTGACCTTGCCGGACATGGTCTTGACGGTGACGGAGTAGGGCGCGCCGGGCTCCAGCCCGTCGAAGGAGCAGGCCGGCGTGGCGTTATACTGGTCATCTGTATAGCACACACACTGGGTCCCGGACAAACTTACTGAGCGTGAGGTCGGCGGTGGCGGGCCAGGACGTGACCTTGCCGGACATGGTCTTGACGGTGACGGAGTAGGGCGCGCCGGGCTCCAGCCCGTCGAAGGAGCAGGCCGGCGTGGCGTTATACTGGTCATCTGTATAGCACACACACTGGGTCCCGGACAAACTTACTGAGCGTGAGGTCGGCGGTGGCGGGCCAGGACGTGACCTTGCCGGACATGGTCTTGACGGTGACGGAGTAGGGCGCGCCGGGCTCCAGCCCGTCGAAGGAGCAGGCCGGCGTGGCGTTATACTGGTCATCTGTATAGCACACACACTGGGTCCCGGACAAACTTACTGAGCGTGAGGTCGGCGGTGGCGGGCCAGGACGTGACCTTGCCGGACATGGTCTTGACGGTGACGGAGTAGGGTGCGCCGGGCTCCAGCCCGTCGAAGGAGCAGGCCGGCGTGGCGTTATACTGGTCATCTGTATAGCACACACACTGGGTCCCGGACAAACTTACTGAGCGTGAGGTCGGCGGTGGCGGGCCAGGACGTGACCTTGCCGGACATGGTCTTGACGGTGACGGAGTAGGGCGCGCCGGGCTCCAGCCCGTCGAAGGAGCAGGCCGGCGTGGCGTTATACTGGTCATCTGTATAGCACACACACTGGGTCCCGGACAAACTTACTGAGCGTGAGGTCGGCGGTGGCGGGCCAGGACGTGACCTTGCCGGACATGGTCTTGACGGTGACGGAGTAGGGTGCGCCGGGCTCCAGCCCGTCGAAGGAGCAGGCCGGCGTGGCGTTATACTGGTCATCTGTATAGCACACACACTGGGTCCCGGACAAACTTACTGAGCGTGAGGTCGGCGGTGGCGGGCCAGGACGTGACCTTGCCGGACATGGTCTTGACGGTGACGGAGTAGGGCGCGCCGGGCTCCAGCCCGTCGAAGGAGCAGGCCGGCGTGGCGTTATACTGGTCATCTGTATAGCACACACACTGGGTCCCGGACAAACTTACTGAGCGTGAGGTCGGCGGTGGCGGGCCAGGACGTGACCTTGCCGGACATGGTCTTGACGGTGACGGAGTAGGGCGCGCCGGGCTCCAGCCCGTCGAAGGAGCAGGCCGGCGTGGCGTTATACTGGTCATCTGTATAGCACACACACTGGGTCCCGGACAAACTTACTGAGCGTGAGGTCGGCGGTGGCGGGCCAGGACGTGACCTTGCCGGACATGGTCTTGACGGTGACGGAGTAGGGCGCGCCGGGCTCCAGCCCGTCGAAGGAGCAGGCCGGCGTGGCGTTATACTGGTCATCTGTATAGCACACACACTGGGTCCCGGACAAACTTACTGAGCGTGAGGTCGGCGGTGGCGGGCCAGGACGTGACCTTGCCGGACATGGTCTTGACGGTGACGGAGTAGGGCGCGCCGGGCTCCAGCCCGTCGAAGGAGCAGGCCGGCGTGGCGTTATACTGGTCATCTGTATAGCACACACACTGGGTCCCGGACAAACTTACTGAGCGTGAGGTCGGCGGTGGCGGGCCAGGACGTGACCTTGCCGGACATGGTCTTGACGGTGACGGAGTAGGGCGCGCCGGGCTCCAGCCCGTCGAAGGAGCAGGCCGGCGTGGCGTTGCGCGCGCGCAGCACGGGCGCCAGGCGCCGCGCGCCGCCGCCCGCGCCGCTCACCGACACCTGGTACTTCTCGAATTCGCTGGCGACGAAACTTAACTGAGTGCTCGAAAGATAGTACAAACAAAGTGCTACACCGCATTTTACGTCAAACTAGTATGAGTATCCTCTATTGAAAACCATCTGATACGAATAGAGTAGTACACTCGGTTGCATTACCTCTCCTCGAGCGGCGGTAGCCAGGTGACCGTGAAGGAAGTCTCCTTGAGGTCCGCGAGCGGCGCGGTGACGTTGCGCGGGCGCAGCGGCACGGTGCGGTACTGCGCCGTAGTGGGCGCGGAGATCTCGGGCTCGGACACGGTCTGCACGGAGATGTTGTAGGCGCGGCCCGGCACCAGCCCCTTGAAGGCAGCCTGCGCCGGCCCGGGCGGCTCGCCTTCCTTCTCCACGTACAGCTCGGAGTCCCGCGCATCCGGCGGCACGATGGACACCTGCGCACATTACACGCGCTGCTCAAGCAAGCTCGCCAAACTAACATAGCAGTAGGAACACGAGCAGATTATTACAATGAGTACCCAGCTGGTGATATGCCATGTTCTAGAAACATTTAGGCTTTTAGAGCCTCTGCTGTGAGTGAACCGTTTGTGGGGGTGTGTGTATTGCGGACGTACGCTGAACACATACCTTGTAGTGCGTGTAGGCGCCGGGCGGGTAGGGCGGCTGCCACAGCACCAGCAGCGTGGTCTCGTTGCGGAACCATACGATGAACTTGCCGGGCGTGTTGGGCTCTGCGGGCGACACGACACAACACGTCACGACACAGACACAACAAGCAGCTACCGTCAACATATACCTTACTACTAACTCAGGAGCCTTCCGAGCGAAATAGAACACTTTCTGAACAGACGATTGAACAGTTCTGCAATATTAAACAAGTTACAGTGATAAACAAATTCATGTTCTTTTTTCAGTCGGATTCCCACAGAGTACTGTACGGTACAAGGAACAAAAATATTATGAAAACTATTAACAGCACTGTACGACATGCAGCATATAACAGCTATGAATAGGTGTTGTTGGTTGGTAATGGTATGCAATGAGAGATTGCAAATTATACAATGATAATGAAATGCGATTTACCATATTGTTATAATCATTATTGAATTATTGCGTTCAAATGAAATTGTGCTTGCAATATGGCAGTCGTACAATCAAGGAATCAAAATTTTAAGCACCTTAAGCTTTATCTTGACTCGGCCCTTATTCCGACTCCGTATTGCACACATTTTTACAATTACAAAATTCGACGAATACAGTCAGTTCGGGTTTTCATTATTATTGAAAAAAATAAAAAAAAAACACATAATTTATTGTCAATTTAGTTAGGTGATGATTAATGTTGATTAAAGGTGTTAATCGATCGTTTCTTGTCTGTGTTCTTTGGTAATATACTTACCTGGACGTTCTATTTAGCAAACAATATTAAATGATACTGTTGTGCAATACTTTAACCACAGAACAGATAATAGTACAATAAGATACATGTGTGCTATGTTACACTCGGCTTCCTTATCGCGCTCGCCTGCGACTCGCGCGAATAATACCGCCTCGGGTGTAATGATCAATGCACACGCGTTTCATACGACGTTTTTCAACACACTTGCGAGGGAAAAAACAGACTTGTATTGTTAAATATGAACTTGTATAGAAAATGGCGCATTGGTTTTGTTATCTGCGGGCCGCGCTAGCGATGCACGTGCAGGTGTAAATAAAGACCTTAGAGAAAAAATTATAAAGGCACTGAAATCAGACAAAACCGCTATACAGCCGCTATATAGAAAAAATCTAATAGACAAAAAATAATGTTTAGAATAAGGACTTCCTTGGTTTAATTAGACTGATCGTATATATTGTCATAGATAGATACATTAGTTCAGTGACAATCCGCAATAATAGAACGTCAGTAGACTATTTAAAAAAAAAGTGGATTCCTTTTGGCATGAAGTCTCTTTGGTGAGATTTAAAAAGCGCACATCTCCAACTAGTAAATAGTTATCTGTGGCGTTACCGCACTAGTACAGTAACTTAGAGTAAAAAGCACGCGTTTGTAATACACTGCATTATGGAGCTAAAAGCGGTTCAATAAGAGTCACTTTACGAGCAAGTGTGTTGAAAAGTCTTTTATAACAGTGTTGCTTCAAGCGGTTCAAAGGGTACAGGAAAATGAACGTTATGAGTACATGGAACATTGAGAGCAGTTCAAGGTTAATCCTGAAAACTGGTTCGTATCGATACATTGGAGCTCACGCGGACACGACCGTGCGGCACTGCGCGTGCGCCGCCTGGACCGGTTACTCTTAGAGGAACACCCAAATTATTTATGTACATATTTATAAATACGTGACTGTTCATGAGGAAAATATTTTACACATTAGTTGGATCATAATAACAACTTCTCAAACAATACATTGTATCTTCAATGTAGGCATTTCAACAAATAAAAACAGGGAGTTCGAATGAATTAAACATTATTATACTTGACTGACTTTTATAATCTCTTTGTTTGTGCAATTATTCATCATTTCTGTTATTGAATGATTGACATTTAAAAGTTCCGACATGATATGAATATTGTACGATGAAGAGTCATTTTTAAGAAAATAGGTGATATGTTTGTGGCACACGAATGAGTAGCGGATGTTAAATGTTCCCAACACATTGTTGTACGGTCACACTGAGTGCTAGAGTAACACATGGTCGGTGCCAAAGACTTATCGACCTTGACACAAATACAACCATCCGCGTGAGTAGCACGCGCCACACAGGTCCTAATGGCCTGCTCGCGTCACGAACACTTGGACCACACGGTCCTTTACCGACAGCTACTTGTGAAAGCATAAAGAAAAGCATGCGCAATATAAGCGGCCCTCATGCTACGCCCGACTTACTCTCTTGTCATGTACTAGACGCCGCCGCCGACAGAAAAACTAACAGTTGTTCATTTGCAAAGCTATTAAGAAAGTTTTAATTGAATCAATGTCTGACGCCGCATGCATGCGCTCAGCGGCCGCCTGTGGACTGTGAGTGTGAGGCTGTCAGCTGGTGTCGGCCACATCTGTTGCGCACAAAGTCACGCGTCGCCGTCACGTCAATGCACGAGCTATTCGCAATATTTGTGAGTGTACACTACGGCCGAAATATCTTGGCAAGTTTGAACACACTCGCCTCATGTCACCATTTAGTTCCAAAAAAATCTTAAGGTGCATCCAAGATAGAGCGAGGCATGCGCCGCAAACGATTTTTTTTATATGCTAGATGTCTTAGCCTGAGGCAACCGTACATATAAAAAAAAATTATTTACGGCGCATGCCTCGCTCTGTCTGGATGCACCTTTACGGCGCAGCCTTCTGCGCGAAGTTCAGACTTGCCAAGATAAATCGGCCGTATTGTAACATTAGTAAAGCGTTACTCGAAACACGAGTGACTTTCATTTTTTCTATGCTTTGTTTCCGTGATTCTATGAAAATTAAGTTTTGTGGTTTTAGTTTTCTTAATTATCATCCGAAAAGGAAATAACTTATGAGCTTGTTCGTCTAATTTACTACTTTTGCATTATGGGATTTCCAGAAAGATAGGTATGACTCAATTTGTTGGTCTACGAATTGTATGACAGACGAACAAATACACTGTACAACAATCAATAAAATTTAAGGAGCAGCCGGTCTAACAATCTCACCGTGAAAACTTAGGTGAAGTGACCCATCACTCCACCTGATGCTATATAGGCATTGACACTATTGACAGCTCACTTCAGCCAAGTTCTCACGGGCGAACGTTGCAGAATCGCTCGGCCACTTTATAACGGCACGGTGTTTACTGTGTTTAGCGAAGTAGCGCTTTCGCTTTACTTTATCATGGATACGTATTTACCAACGAGGATCAAAGAGTATTGTTCGGTGGCGCTAGCAAAGAGAGGCGTAACATGAGGGCGTGAAGTGACGAGAAACAACATGCCATCTGCTCACCAGTGTCCTGTGAATCCTGCGCAAGGGGGACAAACAAAAATATTATATTATCACAAGACTACCACATCATG
Source organism: Globia sparganii (assembly GCA_949316385.1). Lineage (NCBI taxonomy): Eukaryota > Metazoa > Arthropoda > Insecta > Lepidoptera > Noctuidae > Globia > Globia sparganii. The sequence continues at coordinate 460,535 of OX438660.1, forward strand.
CGTGCAGCTCTAAAAACCTCACGCTAACACTATTATGTGATGAGTATCACTTCCGGAAATTAGTTCTGTTCTCACATAATGAAATTAGTTCTGTTCTCACATATGAAATTAGTTCTGTTCTCACATATGAAATTAGTTCTGTTCTCACATATGAAATTAGTTCTGTTCTCACATATGAAATTAATTCTGTTCTCACATATGAAATTAGTTCTGTTCTCACATATGAAATTAGTTCTGTTCTCAAATATGAAATTAGTTCTGTTCTCACATATGAAATTAGTTCTGTTCTCACATATGAAATTAGTTCTGTTCTCAAATATGAAATTAGTTCTGTTCTCACATATGAAATTAGTTCTCTTCTCACATGTGAAATTCAAAGTTAGCATCAACGTAGGGACCGCATTTGTTCATTAATTTGTTTTATTTCTACATTTAGGATATTTTAAAGGATGTTCCTGTATTTATAAGAAATGAGATAGCATCATCATGATAAGGGCCCGGGCCCACCACCACGGCACGAAGCCGCGCTCTGGTGATGTGGCCAGGCTCATTAGTTTAAAGCTAAATAAATATGGGTTACCTACTTATTTGTTTAAACTTATAAATTTAATGAGCGTTAATAAAAACTAGCTAAACCTACATCCTCTGCAGTTTTCCCTCTCAGTAGTAAACATTCAATTGTTTTAACTTCCTGTTAATACAATGAATCAAACGATGCAAAACCGCGCTTCACTTAGGACGAGCATTGGGAGTTCATTAGTAACCTGATTATAAAACTATTTGTTTTACAAAGTCGCATTTGGTTGGAGGCCGCCACACCTAATAAATTACCGAATAGTCTATTGGTGCGTGTATGTGGCCTCCGTGGGCTCTTCGAGTCATTTGGTGCCCCGTTCAGTTCCTCACAGTTCTCCAGTGAGGCACCATCTTTGGGTTACATTGTTGCTAGGTCAAATCCCGCGTATTTCGTCATGTCAGTCGACGGTTTTCCATCAATTGAAGCGTCTTTCTGTATTGACATTGTAGCATTGTTGTTTCATGCACGGATTTCATGCGCAATATGTTATGCATTATTTGTGCTATGGAGGTTGCGGTAGAAGCCCTGCAGTGGTAGCGACTTTGTGTTCGATATCAGTGGGCACATGGTCCGCACATAGCAGTGCGCGCATTGTTTGTGTTCGATATCAGTGGGCACATGGTCCGCACATAGCAGTGCGCGCATTGTTTGTGTTCGATATCAGTGGGCACATGGTCCGCACATAGCAGTGCGCGCATTGTTTGTGTTCGATATCAGTGGGCACATGGTCCGCACATAGTGCGCGCATTGTTTGTGTTCGATATCAGTGGGCACATGGTCCGCACATAGCAGTGCGCGCATTGTTTGTGTTCGATATCAGTGGGCACATGGTCCGCACATAGTGCGCGCATTGTTTGTGTTCGATATCAGTGGGCACATGGTCCGCACATAGCAGTGCGCGCATTGTTTGTGTTTGAAATCAGTGGGCACATGGTCCGCACATAGCAGTGCGCGCATCGTGTAATGATGACATGCTGACGCTTCTCGCTACCGCATACCGCGGTGATCTCATCTCGGCCGGTCCGAGGACTCAAGAGATCCTTCTCCCTGCGAACTAGATGGCTCTTAGTAAAGAATCTGTTACAGGTAAGTGAACTTTGTTCATTATAAGTTATAACAGATAGACGAGTAGGTAGATAGATAATAGATAGGGAATAATATTTCAGACACTTGTGCTGCGAGCTGCCACTGAGTGTCAGATAAAGGTTTCGTGTTGCATATTGGCAGGGTAAGTACGTCGCGCTAGTAGATGAACACTTATGAAGTAGGTACTTTTTTGAGTTGAAAGAACATAATTTATGACATTGCCAATAAAAGGAAAAGATTTTTTTTTTCAAAAAAAGTATGTTTTCTGCGCTCTATGCTGTAGTTGTGCATATCTTGTGACAAAGTAGCGCTTCCCCGATGAGCGCCGGAAAAGGAACAATGGGTGAATGAAACAATACCCGCGGTAACTGTTGTCACACGCGCCACCTCGCGGGAGAGGCGCAGAAACACAACTCGACAACAGCACGCGCTGGCAACTACTCCGCACATCAATATTAACACTAGCGTTACGAAAACCACCCTTATTGCTACGACGAAAAGGCGCTGCCAATGTCAAATTGTAACCATTAATGTGCGGTTGACTGTACATGCGCTAAGATATCACGTGAGAGTGGTATTAAGCCTCGTATTCATTAGAAACAATAGTTGTACAAATTGTTTCAGCAACATGTTTTCGTGTTGTGGAAAACATGTCGCAGAGCAGTGTTGACCAGCAACATTTGATGGTACTGCAAACAATAAGGTTGCGCAGCTGTTTGTTAACTATAGCTTAATATGAGGCTCCAGCAGCGCGCTGTGGCCGCCCGCGCGGGCCTTCTGCGAGTCGCTACTCGCTGGTGCGCTGGCGGCTGCGGCCGCGCCGAGCGAGCCTCTCGACCTTCAGCTGACGTCACGCGCTACCGAGGCTTAGGCTTACACTCACAACAAAGTGCTCATGAAATTTCCACAAACCGCCTACATGCAATAAAACAGTTCGGAGTGAAAGCACTACTCGTCAACTTCTCGTTGCGCGAAATCATCGAGATGGATAGTTGGGTACCTCCTACACCTCTCTATGAGGCGCGTCATAGCTTTCATATCTGTGTTATGGTTACAGTTGTGCATGATTACCGCAGCGCTGCGCCGCGCGGAATGTTCCGCAACACTGCGCCGGCGCCGCGCTGCTGGCTGGACGCAGCACACAATCGTGCCATCTACAAGTAGCTACGATTCATTTATTTCCGCCAACCAGTTAACATTTTAACGCACTAATAGTCTGAGCCCCGGCGTCGTTTACATCACCTCCTGTCATTTGAATAACGCACATTAAACAGATGTCATTCCATCAATTTAGGTATTACGTCATGTCATCTGACTCAATGTTATTATTACTTATAGATTGTTTTTCATCTATTTTTCCGGACAGTGAACAAGGTCTTCATGCTTAAAAAAATTATTTCATTGGTTTCACGTTCTAGCAATAAGTATGTGACCACTGCCTGTTTTGCTTAATCTTGGTATTGCGGTTGTGAAGTGACGGTCACCGCTGACTTCAGCGGATAGAAAGTCTTCCGTCTCAGTGGTAATGCCACTAGTAGTGCTCCAACAAGAAGCGGGCTGCTCTGACGCGAGCCTGAGAGCACGCGTTAGGTACCTGCGACCAGCTGCAACCAACCACACCTAACTGACGGTATCCTTTTTGTGGGCTATTGTAGGATTACCGTTAGCAACATTAATGACATTGCGGTCGAACGGATGTACGCTCGGCCACAATGTCATTAATGTCGCATGATGCCTACCGTCGGCCGCCGACAACAGTGGTGTGGCGTGGTCGCGTGGCACTCCAACACTGACACATGCAAATGTCAAGGTGACTTTGCTCAATAATCTAGTTTACAATTCCCAATCAGCCCATGGCGACGTATTAGACGGTTCGAGTATTTACATCTGTATGATTCATCTTTTCTGAACTATCCCACACTAGTATACGTTCGCATAAACCGTAGTGATCCTATTTTTACTTTTAGCTTCAAAACAACTGTTTAACTATGCTCCGAATGCTGTTGTGAAAAAAAAAAACAGCGGAGGTGGTTTCCACATTTGCAGCGAGACTTACTAGTCTTTATTGAAGGTGGGAACCTAATGAGACGACATTTAGTCAAAACAAATACAGGGTTACTTTTCAATGACCAGCCAAATTTAAGGATGTGGTACAGACCATCAAACTAAACAACTTTCTCCATGGGACCAATATCGTAATCGCGAAAAATTTATCAACTGTCCCATAGAAAACTTCCATACCTACTCGACCTAAACGTATGGGACGGCTGAATTTTTATTCGCGATTACGATGCTGGTCCCATGGAGAAAGTTGTTTAGTTTGATGATCTGTACCACATCCTTAAATTTGGCTGGTCAGTGATTATGTTTAATAATGTGGCGTGCTGCCGCCGCCTGTGGCGGCTGTGGGGCTGTGGGGCTGTGGGACTCACTGGTGGTGAAGTTGCGCGAGGCGTAGGCGGCGCTCTCCTTGTCGTGCAGCAGCGTGAAGGCGTGCAGCTGGTAGGTGGCGCCGGGCGACAGGTCGCGCAGCACGTGCGACCAGTTGCCGGCGCCGTCCACCGAGATGTTGCGGGCGCCGCCCTCCGCGCGCTCCGTCAGCGGGATCACCTGCGGGCACGTCGACACTCTCACTCGGCGCCAGGCCCGGCCTGACCCTACTATACGTTTTGCGCCGGGAACCGAACTCCTCACATACAATAAACTGTGTGAATTACGCTCACTTTGCGTAACCTTTGACATCCTACGGATCCGATACAATATCGATCAGATTGATTATGAATCTTCATAGAATGTGTGCATTTCGTAAATATTTTCTGCAGATTATAAACTTGTTTTTTTTTTTTCACCCAGGTATTTCTCAATTTGCATATTTTACTAAATGTCAGTTAATAGAAGTTCACTACCGTACACAGGAGCTCATGCTCAGCACACATTAGACCAACGAGGTAGTCCAATAGTGAAATGGTAATTTTGATTGAAAACTTCATCCCACTATGTTATCTTGTTAAATAAAGACGCCAAGCGAGAGCATTCCCCAGGAGCACGCGAACACGGCAACATAGTCGCCGACTCGTCGCGCACTTTTTGTCACATTGTTTGCAAACAATGATTGAGATTGGCGGAACCGATCAATGAGTTACAAGAAAATTACGACTTTATGAAATAACATCAATAAGAATGACACTAGGCACACATTTTATACTACAAAGAAGCGTCTTAACTAATCCCGAACATTTTCAGTTGCCTCCACATGGATTGACGTATTTTCTCGTGGTCTTACTATTTAATCCTACTAGTAGGTCCACGAGGATATGTTATTGCTGTTGGTCCTACTGCAGTTTGGTAACCAAAATATACCTCTTGTAGGTACAAAGAAAAACACACGAATCATTTGGATAGCTTCTCACGGTGCAAGATTTTTTAAATCCTCAGTAAAGATACTAGTACAAACGAATTGACATATTATTATTGCTAAATATACAATGATCACAATCAAAGGAGCGTGCGCGTCTGCGGTTTGAAAACTGTCGTTCTGTTAGTTCGATCTTTATGTTGTTACCGAAAATGTTTTAATTCCTTTGTTCGTAGGTAGGGCCGTGCGCGCGTCCTTATAATCACGTACTGTGGGAAGCCACCCACAGACTTGAGACGATTTCAGTATTATACAGATCCGAAGAGCTTGGGCATATAGTTAGTAAAGTTTTAAGGTACCTTAAATCGAAATCCGGTATAGTCGCCATGCGCCGGCGGCGACCACGAGATAGAGGCCTGCTTGTTGCGGCCCAGCGTCACCGTCAGGTTCGTGGGCGGTTCCGGCGCTGTGTCCACCAACAATGCAATTGTTATAATTTTTCACTTTTACAAGGCAGAATAAAACAAGGCAAGTTCCTAAGTTAAGCCATTCGTTATTTGTGACGACATAAATTGACTCATTATTGACTACTACTACACAGTAAATGATAAATTGATGATTTATCAATTTATCTAAAACTAGAATCAGCAGCAGCAAAGAATTAGTTAACAATCATAAGTACTAATAAGTTTTAACCTTGACAATGATTTGATAATAAAAGCTACAGCAGGCATTCTTATAACAACACAACAATAAAAACAATGAAAAACTGGCAAATTGTAGATGTAATAACTAAGTGAAGACTACCAGTGATGATGGTTTGATTCCACGTCAAAAGGTCGGCGAATGTGGCGTTGGAGTAGTAGAGCATGAAGTGGTACTTGGTGCCCGGCAGCCCCACGAAGTTGATGGTGTTGGCGCGCGCCGGCACCGTGAAGTTGGGCGCCGGCGTGCCGTGCGGCGGCCGGTAGTCCAGCCGGTAGTGGCCGCCGTCCGGCGCCTCCGGCTCGCCGCCGCCCGAGCCCGGGATCTCGATCACCAGGTCGGCGCACTCGCCGCCTCGCCATGTACTCTGCACAGTGTTCCAGTACATCGAATTACTTATCTCTTTTCAAGATCGAACATCAAATAACTTGTTTGCTAAAAACAGTCTTTTGAACAACGATTCAACTGCGGTTACGTTTTAGTTTAAGCCAACGATCGATCGAAATAATTTCAAAATATATTCTGCTAACAAAATCGAACATAAGCGTGACGTGGTAACACAGGTTACCCGCTGTTACGTTCCCGCTACCATTCAGTTGCGATTCAGCTTAGGTTTAGTTTCCAGTTTGCTTATGAAATAGTAGAATGACTTTATAAGTAACTATCGAACGGCGAACGAAATCGAACTGTTACTATAACGCAATTGAACGTGTAACGTTGCAAATTAGTAGAATCGCCCCCCTGTACTTAGTATCAGTATTGCACCCGTGCGAAGCCGGGGCGGGTCGCTAGTTATAAATATTTTCTCATTTGTTTTCTGTTATTGCACCTACTGTGTATTGTCTCTGCATCACCCTATGGTAGACTAGTAGAAAATGCCCAAGGCATTAAGTCCGGCTTTGTACAGTTTTTTACTTGTGCATAAAGTTTTAATAAATAAATTTAGTGTTGGTGGATCGATCAGAGCGGCGCGCAATGATTGTTGATATAACCGTCCCACATGATGAGAAACCTCGTGAAAGCCGAGAAAGATAAACAAATCAAGTATCTTAACTTGGCTCGCGAGGTTGTCGTCATGTGGGATGAGGACTCAGCGATCATTGTGCCAATAGTCGTGACAGCCAATGGATTAATAGCCAAGAGCATCGACCAACACCTGAGGACGCTCTCGTTGGGCAGCTGGATCAAGGGCTTGATTGATTAAGCGGTACTTCTGGACACGGCCCGCATCGTTGGGAGGGTTAAAAAAAAAATCGGACAATCCTACAACAGTAGGTAAACCTGAAAAAAAAAAAACCATAGTTTTTCTCAGATCATTGACCGACCAATGAATGATCGACCATTATGAATTTAGCAGATTACGAACTTTTAGCAAAATGACGAATTTATAAAAATAGCAGACTTGGGCCCCAGGTTGTTTGCGATTAGTGATAATCCCTCTTCTGCTAGAGAGTTCCCACGATTTCCCGTGACATATTACGACAGTGTCATCTGCATATGTTATAATTTCAGCATTATTTACAGAAAGGTTTAGTATGTCGTTAATATAGCCAATGAAAAGTATGGGACCAAGTACACTACCCTGTGGAACTCCGAAATCAATGGGGAGTTGATCACTAGTGAAAGAGCTTAATTTCGTGTACTGCTTCCGGTTTGTCAGGTAGCTTTTAAACCATTCAAGGCAAATTCCTCATACTCCAATGCACTCTAGTTTCATAAGGAGAAGGCCAGTTCAATTCGTGTGAATTGCCTTAACAATATCAAGGAAGATGGCAAGGCATTTTTCTCAATATGAGAGGAGACACAATAGGCAAGGAGAGTTGCAGCATCCTTGGTTGACCTATTCCTTCGGAAACCAAATTGGTTATTAGAGATGAGATGATTTTTATCAAAGAAAGAAACAAGACGTAATTATCTGGTGCATGTTTGGGACCGCTTTTGTAGATGGGGGAAACCGCAGCTATTTTCCAACATTCTGGGAAGGTACCAGTCTCAAGGCTCAGGTTGAAGATGTGCATCATTGGTACTAATAACGATTTTAAAGCTATTTTGATGAGAATAACCGAAATTTTGTCAGGTCCTGGAGGACTATTGACTTTGAGGTCAGATAAGATTTTAATAATTTCATAAGCATCTGTCGGTTCAAGGAGAAGAGAATGTGGGTTTAATATGTTAAAAGTGTTTGTTACAGATTCGTGAGATAGATTAAGTATTTCTAATATTTTGTCTGCCAGACGGGTTCCTACTGAGGTGAAGTTATAACTTCATTCAACTTCTCTGTTTACATTTTTGGTTTAGGAGGTTGTTGTTTTTTGTAATATTTCAAATTACATAACATAATAAAATTCTTGGCTAACAAAATTTTTTATTGACAACATGTTAAAGTAAAAAATACCAACAAAGTCTGTGTGGCACCACAAAGTTAAAATTTTGTTTCCCAGTGTAATTAGTCAAATATTGATAAAACATTAATCAAACATACTCAATTACTTAATTTTTTAATTTAATTGGTGATTTCAGTAGAGCCACAACTATTTTTAAGACGACCCACTGACCTTTTTCTCTTATATAAAAACTTGAGGAGGAGGAAAACAATAAATATTATAAAAAAAAATTGTTGATATTATCCTTTCTGGAATCAGGTTGAACCCTGACTCAAGAAAGGATACTATCAACAAAAAATTATAATGATTAATCATTGGATTTCCCTCCAGGATCAGGAAAATATCGAGAGAATGTTCTAACTGTTCTGTTTTACAGACACAGAAGCCTGTCTCCAACTTCATTGAATACCTACTTCAGTTTGATGTAGTTATACTTAGGCAGGTTCTTTTCAACACATCTACTTTGTAAAGTGTCTGGAAATTAAGCAACACAACAAGTTATCAAATAGATATCAATGACTTGTTGATTTCGTTTGTTGTGTTTATATAAACAACAACATAGCCAGTGGATAAGTACTGTGGTTGCAGGGTTAGGGGTTACGGAGCCCTGGTACGAGTAATGTGCGACAAGGTTCGCGAACTCACCGCGCAAACAGCGAGCAGCAGTGCCAGGGCCACGGCGGCACGCGCGCACCCAGCCGTCGCTTGCACAATCGACCTCTTCCACATCATTGAAGGCGACGACTGTCCGACTTCACGACACTTTCTCTTCAACACAACACTGTTTTCCGTATGGACATAATGCATGGTTCACTAGATGGGCTGTCCTCGGTATTCATATCTTCATGTTACACTACAGTATAATAGCTACGCTATAGCACGTCTTTATTCCTATTTTAACACATTACAAATTTCGTCTTGCGACCTTTCTTGTCGGGAGTTGTCAAATAGAAATAGTGATTGACTAAGCTAAGCATCGACTTCAATCGATAAAGATAAACTGAAAATCGATTTTCATTTTTAATCGATTCAACCTACAACATCGATAACATGGACACTCGAGTCGTGAGATCGATTCAATCAACTATTACTATCCCGCACCAAAGAGAATGTAAACACTAGCTGCACTGTCATAAGTAAAATCGTAGCAAACGCGAACGCTGCGCTAGCGCTCGGCTGTTGTCAGCGCGCGTCAACTCGCGCTTTGAGATCATTGGTTTTCTATGTTTCCGTTCAGTTGAGCGCGCGCTTTCGATTTCGACGCGGATAGACGTATTTTAGGGTTCATCTAGTTCGTATGAAAATCGTTCGAAATGGAAACCGAAGCTTTTAATACGGAATTATGAATTGATGAAATAGAGAAATGCTCTGCGATATGGGACATGACATGACTCAAACTGAAACAGGGCGGCCGCGACAACGCGCGTTTAACGCCTGACAAGCGCGCACCATGTTCAGTGAACACTATACAAAAAAACGCGCGTTCAAAGCTCGCTGAGCGCTTGTCATCTGAACGTAGCCTTAATGTAGACTTTGTGTCTTAGGCTCGTATTATAGAACGTCATTCAATACTCAAGCATTACTTAAAACTAGATTTAAGCCATTTGATTGGTTGAAACTAGTTGCTAATGCTTGAATATTGAGTGCTGTTCTGTAATACGGGACTTAGATCAGTGTGACCATTTGTGGCAGATTTCTGCCATTTTGGCAGATTTCGCTCCTAAATTTTGTCTGTGGCAGATCATGCTGACGTTTTACAAAAGTGGCAGATTTCGGCAGATTTGAAAAAAGAAAGAAAAAAGAAGAAAGATTGTAAGAAAATCCACATTAATTAATTAGAATTTTCAATGAATTCATCATGATTTTATACAAAATGAGATTACAAATGATTTTATCGAACTGGCGGCAACTTCTGTTTCATGGCCAAATTATACGGGGATTTCTCAGGTGAATTTAAACAAAACAAAAATAAGGAATAAGTTCTTAATAAATTTTAAACAAAAATAAGGAATAGGTTCTTAATTTTTGGGTAACAAAAGAGGGGATAAAAGAAATTTCATTGAATTCGTTGTATATTTTCTATTTTATAGGGCATATTTTTGGCGCCAAGTGTGGTGGCAGATTTTGGCAGATTTTTTGCCCAGTCTGTGGCTGATTCGCCATTTATAAGATGGTCACACTGACTTAGACTATAACGTCAGATAAATATTATAATATTCCATCTATGTATGCGACTGAAAGACTAGTTTCTATGGTCATGAATAAAAATTATTAAAAAAAAAAACTATAACGTCAGTGCTTTGTGTGACACTGACACAAGTGACAGAAGCGACAAGATTTGCCCGCCGCCGCCGCTTACTTAATCAAAACGAATAACGACGAACGACAAACAAAGTTCACGCGCTGAGATTATTGGCGGTTTATTGAAAGCGATCCAAACTTTAAATGAGTAGTTTAAACTAACACATCACAGTGCAATTTCATTATTACATCGTGGAAAATGGTTGGAAATGATACAAGCGTTTGGTCGCAAGATGAAACAATTAGGATTCTCATCGCGTCGGATATCCATTTAGGTTATTTAGAAGAGCATCCTATCAGAGGCGAAGATAGTTTCATTGCTTTTGAAGAAACTTTGTCTCTAGCTGTTCAATATGATGTGGATCTTGTGCTGCTCGGTGGTGACCTATTCCACCACGCGAAACCATCGCTGAATTGCATTTTCAAGTGCACGGAGATCGTTCGAAAGTACTGTTTTGGCGACAAGCCGGTAAGCATTGAGTTACTGTCGGACCAGAAGGTCAACTTTTCACGAAGTGTTAATTATGAAGATCCAAATTTGAATGTGTCATATCCAATTTTATCTATCCATGGTAACCATGACGACCCTGTTGGACGAGAAGGCATAAGCAGTCTCGATATACTGTCCACAGGAGGCCTGGTGAATTATTTTGGGAAATGGACAGATTATACCCATGTTCATATTTCACCAGTACTGTTACAAAAAGGTGATACTAAGCTTGCATTATATGGTCTCAGCCATCTTAAAGACCAACGCTTGTCACATCTATTCCAAGAAAAGAAAGTTGAAATGTTGCGGGATGAGGAACATGATTGGTTCAATATACTTGTGTTGCATCAGAACAGGGCTGAAGACAGAGGAGTTGGTAACTTTATCAGAGAGGATGTATTACCAAAATTTTTAGATTTAGTAGTGTGGGGTCATGAACATGACTGTGAACTATTTGATATGAAAGGTAGTATTGAAAAAGATCACTTTAATGTTATTCAGCCTGGTAGCACAGTAGCTACCTCGCTGGCTGCAGGAGAAGCTAGACCCAAACATTGTGCATTGCTGCAAATACATAAAAGTGATTTCATTCTGACCGCTTTGCCATTAAAAACTGTAAGACCATTTATTTTTAAAACTGTCGTTTTATCAGAACAAAATCTTGGTGATGAGGATGTCAATGAAAGTGAAAAGGTTCAGGAATTCCTCAAACAAAAGGTAAATGAGGCAATAGCTGAAGCAGAAAGTCTTTTATCTGGTGATCCTAGACAGCCAACGATGCCATTGATAAGACTTAATGTATTTTATGAACGGGAGGATCAGGTCTTTAATAGAATCCGATTTGGTCAGTATTTCACTGGTCAAGTTGCAAACTCAAGTGATATCCTTTTAATGAAGCGGGAGCGTAAAATACGTGAGAAGCGACAACAACAAGGAGATGATATCAATATGGCAGACTATGTGGCTGACTCCACTGATGTCGAGGCGTTACTGCGTGCCTACTACGAAGCCCTGCCGCCGGAGCGCCGCCTCGCCGCGCTCCCCGTCCAGCTCATGACAGAGGCAGTGCGTGATTTCACTATCAAGCAAAATGAGGAGATCCTGAGGCATGCCTTAGAAGCACACAGAAGGCGTTGTATCACTACTTTGCTTGAGTCGAATACAGACACCGACGTCGAAGCGATCGCCGATCGTCTGCGAGTGCTGCGTGACGAGATCGATTCTGCTGATGTTGCACAGCTCGCAGCGCTCAACGCGGTGCCTGTGCCTGCGCAGATTGTTGTTGATGGATCGAGTGACGAGGACTTGGTTAGGTCGGAAGTAGAGGCGACCGGACGTGGCAGAGGACGAGGGTCACGCGGCGGGCGCGGCTCGCGTGCTCGGGGCTCACGTGCGCGGGGTCGCGGCCGCGCCGAACCCGAGCCGCCGGCGGCCGCGTCGCCGGTCGCTGCCACTCCTGAGCGTCGCACCCCGCGGCGGATGGCTGCACAGAAAAATGCTACATGGATTCAAAACTATGCCTCAAAGACCCGCCGTCGGGATTCGTCCGAGATCGACGACTCTGACTGAACGAACTTGAACTTAGGAAAACTAAGGGCTGATCTTTCAATCAACCGATAATTTTTATTTGTTGGATAAAATTGACGTCTGACAGTTTTTGTATGGATGATATGTCAAAAATTTAAAATTATTTCTCTGATAAAATTATCTGGCGTTGGAAAAATCTGCCCTAAGTGTAATAATGAAGCTGTTTCACTACTTTTTGTATTCTAACTTTTATAATATTTTCAAGAATGTAATGTGATAATAGTCGGATATAAGGTTTCTTTGGGGCATTCTTAATAGTCAAGTCATTAAGACTGTGCCGACCCTACAGTGGCGCCCTCATCGTTTGTTTGGTTATTTCATACAATTTAGAATGAAAATGCAGAAAACAAGCACGTTAAGTTGTGCTTCACAAGATTATACGTTAATATTATTAGAAGCGGTAGTTTTATATTGTTTAGTTTTATCATAATCCTTAAAACGGAATATAGTGGCCACTTTTATCCGTTTTAAGGATTATAATGAAACTAAACAATATAAAACTACCTTTTATAATAATATTAACGTATAATCTTGTGAAGCACAACTTAACGTGCTTATTTTCTGCATTTTCATTCTAAATTGTATGAAATAACCAAACAAACGATGAGGGCGCCACTGTAGGGTCGGCACAGTCTTAAGTGAAAGTTGCAAACCGGTAGTTGTTCCATACATCACATTCACATGTATGGGTATTCGAGGTTCGTATTAGATTATGCGCGGAAGCCACGCGCGTCAAATTTATCCGCGGCTATGCCACAGCCTCGGTAATATTATATACAGTATTCCAACTTCATACAAACGGACGAAGCGCGAGCTATGCCTACGCGCCTCGATCTCGGCCTGCGCTCGGCGCGCAGACAGTCGCAACTGTGCCGCAGTGACGAACGGACGGTGTGTTGTTTTTTTTAACAATAACCGCGCGGTTTTTCACTAAAAATAAGTTCAAGTACATATTTAATATGACGAGTACGATATATTGTGCTGTTTTTGGTAGCATGAATTCGTCAATATCGAACCCAGAGATAACTTTTTTTAGATTACCTGGAAACTCTGAAAGGTAAGACTATAAAATAATTTTACTTACTAGTAGGTAGGTACATCATGTGTGTCTTTTTAATGGATAAGTATTTCCTTTTATCTCCCGAAAAAAAGATGTCTGGATTAATTAATAAAGTGAATAGAGTAAAGGAAAGTGATTGACACAAGTGAAATAGGTAGTTATAGGCGGTTTATGAATAAATACGGTAGGTAGTTACGCTTGTGTTGTGCCTCGGGGCATGTGTGTTTTGTTTTGTTAATTTGTATAATTCAAAGTAAAGACGGCGTGGTATTTTATTATTAACTAGCTGACCCGGCAGACTTCGTACTGCCTCAGTCAATAAATAAAAGACCTAAACTTTTGTATAAATTAATTTTAAAACAAACAAAACGAATCCGTATTTAATAAAAAAAAATTTTTGAATGAAACATGAAGTGTTATTTATTATTATTTTGCAATAAAGTTCAAATTGACTACATTTTATTTAGAAAACGTTTGTATGGGAAATAGAACATCACGCCTACGTCCACATCATTTTACCATGATTTTTATGTCATTAACTTTTGTAACCTAACAATCAAAGATACGTGTAGGACGTATAAGGTTTATTACCTATTTGTATTTCATTTTAAATAACATAATCTATGTAGTTTATATAAAATAACTAGCTGACCCGGCAGACTTCGTACTGCCTCAATCGATAAATAAAAGACAATTGACTCTACATTTTATTTAGAAAACGTTTGTATGGGAAATAGAAAAGGGTTGTTTTTAGGGTTTTCCCGGGAATTATTCGATTTTTTCTCACCTTTTAAACCTTCCCTAGACCTCCACGAACATTTCACGACCAAGATAAGATAAATCCGTTCAGCCGTTCTCGAGTTTTAGCGAGACTAACGAACAGCAATTCATTTTTATATATATAGATAATAGATAATAGTTGTTTATTGTACTGTGGGTATGAATAATACTAGAAAAAATAAATTTGACCGTCTGTTTGTTACTAGATAGTTGACATTTTCTCAGAATATGTATTTCTGCTGCTGTTATAACAACATATACCACTAAAAACCGTTTTTTTTTCTCGGTATTAATAACAACAACAACAGCTAGACTCATGAAATATTCACAGAATATTTAGATGTTTACAATCACAAAACTTACAATCACAAAAAAGTATATATACTTATAATCATAAAACCAAATGGAAACAAAGTAGGCAAATGTAATTAAAATGCTGGAGGCGGGCAGCCCTATCGCATGTTTACGTACCGCGCGGCTGTAGGCATTTATTTTTATGATACGGCCGAATTACAATACTGTATATAATATTACCTTGCCACAGCTATACAAACATTTGCTATTGCTATACCTACTTAAGCGGGTCAGCCGCGAGAGCGAGTTGTTCGCCGCACATAATCGATATGCAGGTTTACGCCATGCGCCATGAGCTTATAAATCAGAGCCGGTAGAGTGTACGGTGTCAATGGTGTCATTATTCGGCGACCGAGCATGCACCGCTGCCTAGAATGTAAATTAAACACATCCAAAGAGCTCATTGCTTTGAATAGATTGTTATAGATCCGAATTGATTGTTAAGATTACCAATAAATGAATGGATATTCGAATGTTTACATTTTTTTATTAGTACTATTTTGCTTTATATTTTTATCCTTATTTTTTTTTTGGACACAAGAACAAATTGTAAACAAGGGGACGGTGGCTAAATAATAACAGCCGCACAGGTCGGTCGATCAGGTTAGGCTACGCTTGCCGCGGTTGGTCTGTGGATGGGTGATCATCTTTAAATACCGAGACCCCACCGTGCCTCGGAAAACATGTTAAGCCGTTGGTCACGGCTGTTTCGTGGATCTTTGACAGTCGTTACGGGTAGTCAGAAGCCCGAAAGTTTGACAACCAGTCTTACCAAGGGGTATCGTATTACCCAGTAACTGGGTTGTGGAGGTCACATAGGCAGTCGCTCCATTTAAAATACTATTATTCAGCTGCATCCGGTGAGACTGGAAGCCGACCCCAAAATTGTTGGGAAAAGGCTAGGCAGATTTTTGAAAGTTGAGTTTTCTTCCGAATAGAGACGAGACAAATCACAACAGAGGGTAGGCTGTTCTATTCCTGACACTGGTAAATAACTATGGGTTTAATTAGCTGATACTGTGCTGATAGATATAACGCAGATAAATTGCTTAATAAGCCGTTTTACATAACCGTTTGCCGACTGTTACAAAACAGGTCCGCTATGTAAAACCTTTAGGCGCGTTTGGTCCAATGTTCAAAAAGATGTTCAATTCGCAGTTGGTTCAAAATGGACAATGTTTCCGAAGTTATACAATATAATATTATGTACTAGCTTTTGCCCGCGACTTCGTCCGCGTGGGTTTCGTACTTTCCTCAAATAAATTCAACACCCTCTTCACCTCTCCTTGAAAGGTACTTATTTCTAAAATTAATGTTTACGTTCTCTAAACTTTATTTAGAGGAATAAGTGTTCGGGTATTTTTTTTAGTTAAACTATATAATAACATAAGATGTTTCAAATAAACTGTCCTCCCTTTTCATCACGACAGGTCTTGTTTTCATTATAAAAGCATTTCCAGTGTAACGTTGCACCTTGCAAGTTACAATTTAAAAGAGTTTAGTCTAAGTAATCTTATTAATAATAAACCTATGTACACTTAAAACTATACTATTTACACAAAACTTTTAAAAAGCAACCTAGTATAATATTTATAAGTAAACCTAACACTTAAATACAACATAAAAATTAAATAATATTATACGGAACCTTCGAGCGGTTATTGGCTTAAAGGGTCTTCATTCTATGCGCCTGCGCATCTCTAAACGATCATTACCAAGCGTCGCCGAGGAGGGCGATTTGGTTGGGCTTGGTAAGGACGATGACGAGTCAAATTGAGAGCACTGGAGGTGACGGCTGTGTCGCTCGCTCCGAACGTACCTAAATCATTTTGCTAAATAGCTCGCGAAATCCCTCTAGGGATTCTAGCCTACCCTACAACCCTTCCACCAGTTCGTGTTTCCGGCGTCAAGGAGGACGCTTCGAAGAGATCCTCTGCTGCGGAACGATTCACGCCTACCCTACGCGGAAATTATTGCGGATACTGAACCTGGAGCTGGAGCCGCCAGTTGCGGTCAAGTCTGAGACGGGACCACCATCGCCTAGGAGACGGTTCAGGCCAGTGTTCCCTACCCCATTTCTACCCTCTGCAGTCGGGACTTGAGACGGCCACGGAATTTTAGGCAATAAATAATAAGTGTACTGAACCATCGAACTCTTATTATTTACGAACCCCTACATACCTATCTGCTGACAACCCCCCTAAGGGTCAGTGTCACACCAGGTACGTTTCCATTTTTATGACTAAAATATTATTTACCCCCATTTTGGAGTTTCTACTCCTTAAACTTTATTACCCTTTTCCACCCCGGTAGGAGTCGATTAAATAAAACCCTAAAACTTTTTTATTTTGAGTAAGTAAGTAGTAAAACCCTAAAACTCATAAATTTTTTCCCCACTTTTCACTCCCACAGAGGAGGACTTTTGAGAAAACGTTTGGGATGTGTTTTGTAAATTGACTCAAAGATTATGTATAACAATTTTCGAGTTAATCAAGCCACACAGTAAAATAGAAAATTAACTACCCCTTTTCACCCCGTGAGGAGTAGATTTTCGCAAAACCCTGATACATGTTATTCTTTATTTTAGGTTTTAAGTATAAATACTGAGTTTCGACTTAATCGGACCGGTATACCACACGTTAAAATTCTTCCATAAAAATGTTAACACCCCCCAAACTAAACAACCAATTATTTATACCAATTTTCGAGTTAATCAAGCCACGCAGTAAAATGCTCTCCTGTAAAATTAACTACCCCTTTTCTCCCCGTTAGGGGCAGATTTTCGAAAAACCCTGATACACGTAATTCTTTATTTTTGGTCTTAAGTATAAATACTGAGTTTCAAGTTAATCGGACAGCGCGTTAAAATTCTTCCATACAAACTTTAACACCCCCCCCCCCATTAGGGGGTAGTTTAGAAAAACAAAAAATGCCAAACTTCATAATTTACTTAGATAAGTATTCGTGCCAAGTTTCAAGTTTATTAACCCAAGTAATAAGATTTTTCATATAAACTATATCCCCGCTTTCCCCCCACAGGGATGAAATTTCAAAAAATCGTTTGGAATGTATTCATAACTTGACTCTCAGATTATTTATACCAATTTTCGAGTTAATCAAGCCACGCTGTAAAATGCTCTCCTGTAAAATTAACTACTTACCCCTTTTCTCCCCGTTAGGGGTAGATTTTCGAAAAACCCTGATACACTTGATTCTTTATTTTTGGTCTTAAGTATAAATACTGAGTTTCGAGTTAATCGGACAGCGCGTTAAAATTCTTCCATATAAACTTTGACACCCCCCAGTCCCCTGTTAGGGGGTAGTTTAGAAAAACAAAAAATGCCAAACTTCATAATTTACTTAGATAAATATTCGTGCTAAGTTTCAAGTTTATTAACCCAAGGAATAAGATTTTTCATACAAACTTTCATCCCCTATTTAACTCCCTTAGGGGTTGAATTTCAAAAATTCCTTCCTTATTCCTCGTCTACATTATAAAGGAAACCTCTGTGCAAAATTTCAGAATTCTAGGTCCAAGGGTTTAGGCTGGGCGTTGATGAGTCAGTCAATCAGTCAGTCAGGACTTCTCTTTTTATATATATAGATAATTTAAAGGAGAACATTTCCGTCGAACATGATTTCTATGTAGCTTTAACCATTAAGGCTGCACACGCGACGGAAGCTTAAAAAATGGAGTAAGTTCTCCTGTTTTCCCAACATTTCCCTTCACTGCTCTGCTCCTATTGATCATAGCGTGATGAAAAGTATACTATAACCTGCCCAGGAGTATGAAGAACAATTGTACCAAGTTTCGTTGAAATCCGTCGAGTGGTTTTTGTTTCTATAACGAACATACAGACAGACAGACAAAAATTTTACTGATTGCATTTTTGGCGTCAGTATCGATCACTAATCACCCGCTGATAGTTATTTTGGAAATATATTTCATGTACAGAATTGACCTCTCTACAGATTTATTATAAGTATAGATCTTAGAGCATTAAACCAACCGGAGACGCAACGAGCACTAATATCTATGCGAATAAGTCTGTCACTTTCATCGCGGGGGACGAGGCAACGCACACAAATAGTGATAACACACTAATGCATTTTCGATCGCGTTGTTACTCACGCACACGAAAAAATTATCGAACACAAGCATAAACTATACGCACACATGTACTAACTCACACAGAGACGCCCCTGTCAGGATACGGCATGACGTCATTTTTGTGTAAGCGACGAAAGTGCTTGACACTATCGATATTTTGTTGTCGATGAGTTCAGTCAATAGTTGTGATAAAAAAGGCTCTTCTTTATTTAATTGTTTTTTCATATTTACTAATTACTTATCAAATTGATCTTCAATGCAGATCAATTCTTTTTAAATAGGTAACATAGGATTTAGATTTTAAAGTTAGTCTTTATGGATTCATTGCCACGGTACAAGAACTGCCGGTCGATTAAAACTTAGGTGAAGTGAGTTTGTTTTATCTAGGAATTGACACTATTGACAGCTCACTCCACGCTCACTTTACCTGAGTTTTCACGGTAAGATTTTCACAGAATATCATCGCTGCCTCGATGGTCTAGTGTTCGCAAGGATGAATGCTGAACACGACGTTCTGAGTTCAATACCGGGGTCGGGCAGTGTTATTGGTTTTCTTATTAGGAATTTCTCAGTAGCAGCACGGAGTCTCTTGATATTAGAATGTATTCTTAGAACATGAAGCTTCAAAATGCTGTGAGCAAATTGTACTAGTACGTTTAGGAGTCCACGAAACATGATTTGCTCAAGCCCAAATCCAAACATCCCGAGTCCTTGCATCTTTTGGAAATCTGAAAAATTAATAGAATAACACAGGGACTGAATTACCCAAAAAAAAAGGTACCTTTAAATTTGGGTATGACGTCATACCGTTAAATAACGATAACCGAAATATAACAATATCGTTATTTTTTAAAGTAGCCGTATTTTAAGGTACGAAATTCATACCGGTATATTTCAGTAGAAGTAACATAACCTTTTTAATAATATCAGTACCAATACCTTAACCTTTTTAAATAAGGGTTTCTTTGACACACCGCCTCGCCACTCTGTCTCTTTCTGTCGTTAGCGATTGTTAAATCACTCCATGTCATTCACGCGCTAACTGCCTACCACTAGTACAACAAACATAAGGTCAAGTTGCAGCAAGTTGTTGTAGACACGCCCGTGCACCCGCGCCGCGCCGTCACCATGTTTTTCGGTACCGAAATCGTAAATAACAATTTATCCTAACCTTTATTTATATGGGTACCGGTATAGCTCAACCTCTATTTTGAATCGGTACCGTTATATTTTTGAGGTATCTTAACCTTTAACCGTAACCGCTTTCAGTCCCTGGAATAACATACTCATAAAGTCGATATCGATATTTGTTTCTATGCAGTCACAGCCCTCATTTTGCTACAGTGTGGCCTGTTTTTAAATATAAAAATTGCGTAGTTTCGTGATAACTTGACCCGTAAATATTTTATAGTAATGAAGAATAACGATATGAGAAAATTGTAAGAGATTTGTGGAACATAAGTTTGATATAATTAATCAATTATTTGATAATAAATAGCAATTTTTTAAAGGCTTTAGTAAAAAAATCTTATAAAGTAACAAAATAAGTTGTAAACAGTAATAAGAATAACAAATGCGAAATAGAAGTTTGAAATAATTTTCAATATTTATAAATTACAACTTTAAAAATTACACTAAATTAGGTCTTGTACAATTTAGTGGCAACATTCATTGACCGACAATATTTTTTGGTTTTTTGCAAATTTATTGCATTTTATGTTATTATTAGGACAAAATAATACTTATAGATGGAAAGTAAGGTTATCCTTTTGTTTACTAGATGTTTCCGATCTATTTTTACACGAAAAAACACTGCAATTCGGCATTTTTCTCTTACGTTCGTTCCGCGCTAGTGTGATTTGCTGAATGACGTGGAACGCGCGGCAACTAGTTTTATATGACTGATATGACCGGCGGTCTCGTACCTTTGGCAGCGGGGAACGCCTGACAATGGCGTCTCCGGTTGGTTTAATGCTCTAAGGTATAGATGTATATGCGATTTATAACATTCTATCAATAATAATATTATAATAAATTTGCACACTACTGGACGGAAGATCCAGGTCTAGGCTATCGGCTGAGGAGAGGTAGTCAGGTTATATCCCACCTCTTACACACCCTTATCTCACCTCCTCTTCATGTATGACCTAAAACTGCCACCAACAATTTGCAACTGATGAGAGCTATTGAAAGTAACTGAAACTTTCAGTAGCGCCATCAGGATGGAATTTGGTGTGGACAAATGTGCAGTCTTGTATGTAAAGCGAGGAGAGATTGTGGAATCCGTGGGAACCCAACTCTCGGATTCTACAAACCTTTGAGCCCTCTCCGCATCTGAAACCTATAAGTATAGTACCCCGCTCTCCTTGGCTAAAGAGACCTGGCGCAAGCCCGTAGTGCTTGATTAATGATCGCATGAAGGTATGGCAGAGTAAGGAGCATAAAGGACGCTTTTTTCGGGCCTAACATGGACCCGATGTAGATCTGGGATACAAGGATATGTCACACTGCCAGCTTTAAAAACCATTAGTTCGCTCTTAGCGACATTATATTTGAGCCCATGATTCACAGCATAGTTTTCGCAAATAGCGATCAGTCGCCTCAGAGCACCGATCGATGACGAACAATTATCGGAGATATATTGTAAAAGACGGCACGGTTGACATCTGTCGGGCATGCCGCCGACCGGGAAATCAATCAGACATATTATCTCCGGGTGTTTTCGTCTAGCTAACGGAGAATACTTGCATAGACACAACCTTGTAGCCAGGATAATCCATCAACAATTTATCTCTGAAATACAGCCTTGTGGAATCTGAGGTGTCGCACTACAGGTAGGTAAGTAGGTATCCGATTTATTTATTATTTTCCCGACCTTTATTTTGTTTAAATAAGGAAATACTTTATGTTGGACCAATCGCGCCTAAAGGATGTAAAACAGCTGAACAAAAAATAAATGCCAGAATGATAAATCAAATATCGCTTGCTTAAAGTGACCGAATTAAAAATCAATCATAAATGAGTTAGATACATTGTCATCTATAAAACAACGCCATCTGTGACAAACTCTAAGAAACTCTTAAAAAGTTAGAGTTATACAATCTGTATAACTCTAACTTTTTAAGAGTTTCTTAGAGTTTGTAAAGATGAGAGAGTGTTTTAAAGATGACAATGTATCTAACTCATTTATGATTGATTTTTAATTCGGTCACTTTAATACTAAGCAAGCGATATCTTGATACACGAGATTTCTCTGCCGCGGCAAATCGCGGCGGAGTGGACCGACCTCCGGCGCGATCTCATGGCGGCATGGAAAGAGCGACTGTCGCAACCCAGCGCAGGGCACGCCACGATAGTGGCGATAAGACCCCTCTTTGAGGAGTGGCTAGAGAGGCGCCACGGCGCCCTCATCTACCGCCTGACGCAGGTCCTCACCGGACACGGGTGTTTCAGGAGGTTCCTGCACACCATCGGGCGAGAGGAAACGCCCGGGTGTCACCACTGCGGGGATCGCCCAGAGGAAAAGGTGGAGCATACGGTTTGCCCCACTTGGGCGGAGCACCGCCGTGTTCTCCGGATATGAAAGTGAATTTTAGCAATCCTATGAACCCACCAAGGTCATACGTAATTATTATACTCTGGTGTGTAAAAGCGACGGTATGTTTTTGTTTCGTTCGACGCTAGCCAGTGTTCGAACTGAGGTGTGCGTTGTGTGTTGATCACTTACACACACAGAAGTAGTTACGGGCCTGCAGCTTGCGGTAGTATTCACAGAAATTTGACTCATATTAGGCTTAAGCAAATCTGATCTTGACCGTACTACAGTAAGTTTATGTCCACAACTGCCTATCCATGGTAAGATTTTTGATCGAATAAATCCGCGCTATGCAGTTCTAATGGTGTGTCCAGACCTCGCGAGTCGCGTGCGAACTACGCGAGTGCATTTCATGTTCGTACGCAGCCCCTGCGGCGTCCGTGCGCCGCTCGCGCGGTACTCGAGCGGCGCAAGCGCGCTGCACGCGCGCCCCACTCATGTCTTGCCGGAGTTGCACTGGAGCGGCGCACCAAACGTAGGCTGTAACCGTACGCGAGCAACACGCGCGCAGTTCGGAAGCGGCTCGCGAGCGGTGAAGTTCGGAAGCGGCTAGCGAGCGGCGCATTCGCCAGGTCTGGACAAACCTAAAGACTTCTTACAGTTCACATCAACCAACAATCAGCTGACGGATCCGAGGTCAATGTGGATTAGAGTTTTACCCGTCCATGTCTACGTACTTACCTAGTTTACAGATGTGTAGGTACTGTAAGATTTGTTTTAATCGCACCAAGGTTCCTTTTTAAGCAACTTTAATTCGACTGTACCTATGTTGTTTTTGTGATTTAAATTCACATTCATTCTATGCTATTAAAATAAGAGTTGATCCACTACAAAAGTCTACGTATGTTGGTTGGCTTATTTTTATCATCATCACGCCTGCGAACTGTAGTGGACGCACGAAAATACACATCTGCCTATTATATGGGACCTAACAACATCACTGGATGTTGTTAGGTCCCATGTAATAGGAGGTGAGGGCAGGTGTTTGTGTCCGGCAGTACACAGACTGTGAAGTGCGGTAACCGTCAGGACGCGATTCATTAAATTCACTAAATACGAAAAATTTCGCAAGCAATGGGGAACTACTACTGAAGGCTGCGGGTGTCAACCTCACGTCGATGTGTTACTTCTCACACGAACAACTCTACGTCGCTTGCTCCCGCGTCACCAGTTCTGATCATATTTTGGCTGCTGAGATCAAAACTACAGCCACAATAAACATGAAAATTTTATAAAAATGTGGCTGTTTTTATCGTTAATTGTAGTGTGTTATGACTTCCACCGGAAGTCGCTGGCAGAAGCTAGTTTTGTAAATAAAACAACATTAACTGTATCTCGAAACAAAATCATCAACGTTTATTTAAGTAATAATGACCAGCACCCTAATTGCGTAACGCACGATTAATCATAATCTGAATCATTTTGAAACAGATTGCTAATCCATTGCTGCATGTGTTCGGAAAATATCTGCTCAACAACGTAAGTAACGCAATGAATGTTGTTGAACTGTCAAACTGAAACAGATTGTGATTGATCGTGTGTTACGCAATTAGGGTACTGCACTACGCATACATGACGCAACAAATCAGCACACACTCAAATACAGGGTTAGTTTTCAAAGATCAGCCAAATTTAAGGCTGACAGTTCATCAAACTGAGCAACTTTCTCCATGGGACCAATATCGTAATTGCGAAAAATTTATCAAATGTCCCATAGAAAACTTAATACCTGGTATTCGACCTAAACGTATGGGACGGCTGAATTTATATTCCGGATAACGACGTTGGTCCCATGAACAAAATTGTTCAGTTTTATGGTCTGTACCACAACCCTTTAATTTGGCTTTATATTGTAGCGGCATCTACAACGCCACATGCGAACTACGCGTCATACTGACGTCACGCAAAATCCTGCATCTCACAACAAGAGTTTACCGCGCAACTAGCATATATACAACGGTCCGACATGAATCATCGGGCAGTTCTCAGGGTTTTTGGTAATTTCACCCCCGAATAGTTAAAAAGGGGGATGAAGTTGTGTATGGAAAGTCCTTAATTTTCGAAGTAAAAATCACTAAATTTATTATCTAGGCTTATGGTTGGAAGCTAACGCAATGGTGTTGTTACAATTTTAACCCACAAGGGGGTGAAAAAGGGGATGAAGTTTTGTATTGAAGTTGTTTCATTCGCTAAATTTTGTATTCAAGTAAAAATAATATAAGAAGGTACACGTGTACCGTTTCTAACTTTTCATAGAATGAAGAGCTATTGCGATGAAATAAAAACTAAATGTTACTCCAACTTATCTACATATATAGATATATATAAAATTCAAAGTCCTGACTGACTGATATATCAACGCAGAGCATAAACCGCTAGTTCTAGAAACATGAATTTTGGAGGGTGTGTTCTTTTTGAAGAGAAGGTATCCACTGGGGTTTTTGGAAATTCAACCTTTAAAGGGGTGAAAAGACGATTTTGTTTGTATGAAAAATCTTATTCCTTGAGTTAATAACCTTGAAACTTGGCACGAATACTTATCTAAGTAAATTATGAAGTTTGGCATTTTTTGGAATTCTAAACTACCCTAAAGGGAGATTGGGGGTGTCAAATTTAGTATGGGCGAATTTTAATGCGCGGTCCTCGAAACTCAGTATCTAAGACCAAAATAAATAATGAAGTGGTTCAGGGTTTTTGAAAATCTACCCCTAACGGGGTGAATAGGGGTAGTCAATTTCACAGAGGAGTATTTAATTACGTGGCTTGATTAATTGGAAAATTGGTATAAATAATCTTTATGTCAAGTTAAGAAACAACCCAGACGATTTTTCAATATTCCACCCCTATGGGTATAAAAAGAGGGGATGCATTTATATGAAAAGAGATCCATTTGGTTAATAAACTTGAAACTTGACAACATTTGGCTGCAGTAAATAATAAAGATTGACACTTTTAATTAAAAAAAAACCTCTCACATAGGATTTAGGGGGTGACAAAGTTGATAGGTTAGAAAAATATGTTAAACCCGTTGTCGGATTAACTCCAAACCGTAGTACCGAGTACTACTAAAACAAAAAATAAAAAAAGTATGTAATTTAGGGTTTTTCAAAAATCGACTCTTATTAAGGTGGAAATAAAGTTTAAGGGATGGATTTTTCTGCTTGCTTCCATTAACTCAAAAATGGGTATGGGTCTTTGAGTGAAGTTATGAACATATCCCAAACGATTCTTCATATTTCCACCTCTGTGGGGAGTGAAAAGCGGGGGATACAATTAATTTGAAAAATCTGATCCCTTTGATCTATAAACTTAAAAATATGCCCGAATACTTATTTATCTAAATAAATGATAAAGATCATAAACATACATTTTCGAAATTTTTAGAGGAAAGTACAAATTTCACGCGGATGAAGTCGCGGGCAGAAGCTAGTAACTTATAACATTAAAAACTTGTTTTCGTAAAAAAACGTCAGTAAAAGTTGGAATTTTGACCTTCAGTCAGTTGTTTTTGTGCCGATTCAAAGCGCCCCGCTGGAGGGCCTCAGGAACTAAAATTAAAATAAATAAAGCTGTGAATGTTCCATGTCGATAATGTGTCGATAATTTTTTTCAGACAGTGAGTAATTTTAAATTTAGGTACGTCTTTCAAATAGAAAATTAATGTCGCCAGCTGCAATTTGATTAGCTAAAACAAATTAGCAAATACTGGTTTCTAAATTCAAAAGGCAAATATTATTGTAATAGTCCGGTCAATTTAGACATTCGAAGCTACATAAATTCCCACCAAGCTGAAAATCAGTAAGATTGTTTAAAATATGATTAAAAATAAAATTTGAAAGTTCCCCATCTTTCCCCTGTATGGAAAAAAAAATATTCAAGGTCAAAGGTCAAAAAAATGAGTTTTTCGCGGTTTTCAGCAAAACGGTAAGTTTATCATAAAAATACTTCACACAAAAATTGTAGATCATAAAATTATCTACAAAAATGTATCAACACTTTTTTTCCTACGAGCCACCGTTTTTGTGATATAACGATTCAAAAAGTTGTTGTAAAAGTTGTAATAGTCATAATATGCACACGTTTCCAAGCTACCTATGAGGTAGTGTACTTAGCGCGTTTTTTTAACGTGGTTTCCTCAGTAGGCCTATTCCACGGGTCAGTTGTGATCCTGTTTAATTTAAAACTATTGCAAAATAATGGATATTAGCAGAGTTTGAAAAGATAAAAGCAATGTAAGTTAAAAAAAAAGTAGTGAAATTTAATCATCCGAGTCGTAACTTTCAAATTCTTCTTCTTGTTCTTGTTCGTCTTGTTCTTCTTCTTCTTGTTCTTCTTCATCTTCATCCTGAGTACATGTAAACTGCGTTAATAGCGATGTATCGCATGTCGCCTCGTTGGAATCAAACGGATCCTCCACTGTTGGTGATTCAATATTAGAACACGACCAGCCTTGACAATGTGTACATGCCAGAGAACAAAACAGTCCGACTTTTTTGCAACCACATTTAGCACTGCACCCCTTTTTAGTTGCAAAATATTGTGTTCAGCAGTTTTTCCGGCGCAGGTGGAAGTAAAGTTTGGACTGGTTCTAATGAATTGTTGACCAACTTCCAATCCCAGTCTGTAGGGTCTAGCTGATAACCAAGCCACACTTGAACTTGGTAATATACCCGAAAAAGATGTTGATGAGCAGCAACTGAGGTTGGAGGAAGACAAGCTAATTGTATTTGTTTTTTACTTTTGGTATTTTTAACGAAACATGCATATCTATACTTATCTAAGCAGGTAGTTTTTTTATGAGCTCTGTACATAGAAAGAAGAAAGCGAATGCCGTTAGTGATAATTTCAAGTAGATAAGTTCATGTGTGGCTTGGTTATCAGCTAGACCCTACACTGGGGTTGGAAGTTGGTCAACAATTCATTAGAACCAGTCCAAACTTTACTTCCACCTGCGCCGGAAAAACTGCAGAATTTTTTGCAACTGCCAAAAGGGGTGCAGTGCTAAATGTGGTTGCAAAAAAGTCGGACTGTTTTGGCGACATGCGATACATCGCTATTAACGCAGTTTACGTATACTCAGGATGAAGATGAAGAAGAACAAGAACAAGAAGAAGATGAACAAGACGAACAAGAAGATTAAGAAGAAGAATTTGAAAGTTACGAGTCAGATGATTAAATTTCACTCCTTTTTTTAACTTGCTTTTATCTTTTCAATCTCTGCGAATATCCATTATTTTGCAATAGTTTCAAATTAAACAGGATCAGGATCATTCCACGGGTCAGGGAACTGACCCGTGGAATAGGCCTACTAGGGAAACCACGTTAAAAAACGTGCTAAGTACACTACCTCATAGGTGGCTTGGAAACGTGTGCATATTATGACGATTACAACTTTTTGAATCGTTATATCTCAAAAACGGTGGCTCGTAGGAAAAAAGTGTTGATACATTTTTGTAGATAATTTTATGATCTACAATTTTTGTGTGAAGTATTTTTATAATAAAACTTACCGTTTTGCTGAAAATCGCGAAAAACTCATTTTTTTTTACCTTTGACCTTGAATAAAATTTTTTTAATCATATTTTTAACAATCTTACTGATTTTCAGCTTGGTGGGAATTTATGTAGCTTTACTCTTATTTTTTGGTTTAATTTGGCCGGACTATAATGTTTACTTGTTTCCGAAGTAAACACCTAACATCAAAATAAAACTTGCCATCTGCAATGTACTGTATACTTTAGCATTTTTACATTATAAATACTACTTTAGCATTTTTACATTACATTATTAATACAGATTTCCCACAGACTAAACTAAGCAGTTATGGTTAAGGCTAAGTTTTAAGCCTATCCCCATATTTAAAGCTCACTGATCTGACCGTCATGCGCTATACAGCAACACGTCATTCTAACGCAATAGCTGCACGTTTTGACTGCCCCTTTCAAAATGAGTGGGTCATATCTTGTGTCAGGTGTGGCGAGTCATGGCAAATATTGAAATATGTACTAAGTTAAGGTTTCTATGGGTGTATGCCATCCGAAATTAAGTTATTATTATTATTATACCTAAATTTACTAGGACTCTATCCACTAGTTTATAAATGATAAATAATTTATTTTCTGTAAGTAGGTTTGCACAGACACTTTTACACGTCAATCTTATTATTTTTTTTTAAACTAGATGAGGTCGGCGTTTCCTATCTGACTATCTGAGAAGAAAGGCCGTAACAAACTCAGAGGTCACAGTCTCTTTTAAAGTCCAGACAAAATCTTGGTCAGATCATGTGAAGACCATGTAGATTGGTGTCTGAAATGGTCTTTTGAGGAAAGACCCACACAGATTGAGCGGACCTGTCCAGTCAGTGCGTGCATTTGTCAAGAATCGTGCAGCTCAACTCAGAACTTGAGGAGCTCAACGATTCGACGAACAATACCAAATATTAGACATTAGCTAGCTGTAGCTTGCGATCTGACCGCGCCCTAATTAATTTTCTGTTAACCTTTGCAGCAATTATTATATTACTTAAAAATGAAGTATAAAAATAACTGGGAGTGTTTTGATTTTTTTTTTGTCTCTCAGCGGAAATGTAAAAGTATTTTTTATTTTTTATTTTACGATCGATAAAGTTCATAAAATTATTTTTTTATTGAAGGCTTATGTCCCATCTCTAATATTAGTTCCACGGTCCCTCACGTTGCTATCAGCGCCAAAATGGCGAAAATCAAATTTCTTCATGACGCGTAGTTCGCATGTGGCGTTTGTAGATACCGCTACACCTGTAGAGCCTACTTAGCTGTGATAGTTTTCTATTTAACTTTGTTATATAATTATATACATACAACTATCTTGAATATTTTTTACATATCCAAAAAATAACGGTTTAGCTGGTAGGGGACGTCGACACGTGATTCTAAAAAAAAAGAAACAAATTGTGAAGCGCGCGTAAACTGCTGTGATTAGTTGAATGGTTTAAGAATAGCCAATCACAGTTTACATGCGTTTCACAATTTGTTATTTTAATTTTGCGATAATTTTCGTTCGAGGAATTGGGCCATAATTATGACATTATTACAGCCTATTAGTACCAAGAGCATGAGTTACATTGCAGACAGACAGACGCACTTGGCGAAACTATAAGGGCTCTTGATTTCATTACGGAACCCTAAAAATTCGTACCTTCTTATAATCTAAGTTGCTTTATCAATCCTTAGCCTTCCTTTACCCTGTTTACCAACTAAACTGTATTACGTATAGTTCGGTTGGTTATAGGGACTGGGCCGCGTCGGCCGGTCGGTGAGGAGGCGGCGTGCTCGACGCGCTCGACAGCGGCTCGGGCGCGCGCAGCGCACGCCGCACGTAGCGCAGCGCCGCGCGCGCCGCCTGCGCCGCCTCGCGGCCCGCGAACGCCAGCTCGGGCGAGCAGCCCGACAGCGACAGCACGTGCAGCGGGCCCAGCGCGCCCGCCTCCACGCGCACGCGCATGGCGTCGCACACGTCAGCCAGCGCGCGCGCGGGCGACAGCGCGCGACCCCGCTCCAGCGCAGCCAGCGCCGCGGCGCGCGCCTCCTCGTCTGGGACAAGCCACACGGTCAGGGCGGCGCGGGCGCAGGGGGGGGGGGCGCGGGCGCACACTCACCGAGGCCGGCGGCGAGGCCGAGGTGGTACTCGGCGATCTTCTGGCCGAGGTCGGGCCGGCGCGGGGCCTCGTCGGCGTCGCTGTAGCGCTCCATCGCCTTCTCGTGCGCGCGTACCAAGGCGTCCTCCTGCGCGGGTACTACTCGTTAAAACTTCTACAAAGTTTATTTTAACACTGGCAATCATGCTTATTTTGCTTGGCAGGACTAGGATTTCAAATTTAAATAATACTAGCGACCCGCCCCGGCTTCGCACGGGTGCAATACTGATACTAAGTACGGGTATTTCAAGAATGCCAACACGCGCCACAATATTTGGCTCTACTGTACTTTATGGTACGCGCGTGAGAAAATTAATTTTTTTTTGCGCATTCCACACGCATTTTTTGTAGCAATGTCTAGTGAACATATTTACGTAATAAAATTGACAGAAATAATGTATATAAAAATTTTACTCTTAGGTTGTTTCCGTTTTACGTTCAGACAAAGTGATAGCAGATTTTAATGGTTTTTAATTTTTATCTGTAATTTATTTTTTATAGCTGCTACCGATGACTAGCTCAGCGTGACCTACCATAACACGTTTGCCAATGGCCACCCTCTACGTGCAGTTTATCACAATTTTATTAGAGGGTAGTTTCTGTTTATTACATTCAAACTCGCCAATGACAGTTTGGGTGCGGTCACAAGATCCTAAGTTTAATCCCCACACGGATTGCACTCACGCGCTTAGACGCGACATCCGACTTAAGTGTGTGTGAGAGAACACTATCTATAATCGGAAAGTTAGCTGTGACGACGGAGAATGTAATGTTAGATGGTCCCCACAGACAATAATTGAAGTCCCAACAGAAGCGTCAGTCGAGTTCACCTCATTGAAGTCCCGGGTGACGCGCGCGAGGTTCTCGCGCAGGTAGGAGTACAGCTCCTCGGCCGCCAGCTGGCGCGCCGTCTTCTTGGTGGTGGCGGTGGCGGTGCGCGTGTGCTGGCCCACGCGCGCGCGCACGGAGAAGCGGCGCAGGTGCGGCGGGCCCGTGTCGCCCACCAGCTCGTAGTGCGCGCCGGCCAGGCGGTACTCCGCGCACAGCTCCTTCAGCAGCGCCACGTAGCTGCGCGCGTCCAGCGGCGCGCTCGGGCCCGTCTGTGCACGCACACACTGCTTATCGAAATGGCGCCTGTACACTCTTCCGCGAGTGCTCTCGCCGTGTTTCGCCGAGAGCACTCGCGCGAGAAGTCGAGTGACGACCCTGCAGTGCTATTCTGTAAGAATCTCACCGTGAAAACTAAGGTGAAGTGAGCTGTCATTCCACTTGATGTTAGCGATTGCCCCAATTGATAGTTCACTTCACGCTCACTTCACCTAAGTTATCACGGTGAGATTTTTACAGAATCGATCGGCTGTACAATCTCGTTTATTCAGTGCGGTTGCGAACGCCGAGAAGATGGACGCGTTACAAGTTACGGCAGCTGTTACCCTATGCGCTATCAGTTATTATAATTACGTGCACATGTACCAAACAAAAAATTAAAAATGTCTTAAACGGAGATGGTGGATGCTCACTATGCATCAAAAGAGAACAAGGTAAGAACAGGCATTAAAAAAAAAAAACTGAACGTCGCGAGAATGTACATTGTACAGTGACGTACTCGTATAGTGTAAGCGAGACACTGACTCGCGCATAAAAAACCAAGTCGAAGAGTGTACAAACACACCCCGGACACTCCATACAACGCTCGCAAAATAATTACTTATTACTACTACATAACCAAATGACGTTTGTACACGTGCAAATGTGTGCGTGAACTCTAGTAGGGTAGGCTGACGTGCGTAGCGTAAAATAAATGGCGCGGAATGTGCAGCGATTTGCGTAGGGCGAACCGAACGACGACGACGACGATGACTAGAAAGAATACGTGACCTTGTACGAGCGGCGTTCAAATACATTTCCTCCTCTGCAGGTAATGTAAAAAATTGTCGTCTCCATATTTCGACACACATCCATCAGATGAGCAATGCTTTGAACCAACTATTCTTGTTGTTCACTATTCGAAACTTAAAATATTACGCACGAGCTCTGCGCGCGAGCGGTGACAACCGACTGGCGGAGTGGATACGGTTCCACGCGAAAGAGTAGGCATTTATCGCTGTAGGTGCGGCCGAGTGAAGGAGGCCTGGTGCAAGCGCCAAAACAGACAAACGGACTTCGTGAAATATAATACCTAATTACCTATACTGAGTACAACAAGAACATTTTGCTTGATAAAAACATGGTCCAATATACATGGACAAATAAATATGATAATAACTAATATCACATACCGTGAGTTATGTGAGATTGCACATGTAAGTAATTTAAAATTGACTAAATAATAATAAATGATAATAATTAACAAAAGAGCAAGTGCGAGTGAGGTACTCCACCTGAACTCGAGCCACGACTACGACACAACGATATTATAAGAAATGAGCAGCAGCTCAGTGTCTGATTGTTTACCTCGTTAACACAATAGGCCCGCCCCCTATCACGTGGCAAGAATGCGAAGTGTACCGCGGATGTACTGCGCCATGCCATCGCCTCCTGCGCGGATGTACTGCGCCATGGCATCGCCTCCAGCGCGGATGTACTGCGCCATGGCATCGCCTCCTGCGCGGATGTACTGCGCCATGGCATCGCCTCCTGCGCGGATGTACTGCGCCATGGCATCGCCTCCTGCGTGGCGCCAGTCACACGTACCATAGGGTCCGAGTGCGCGCTGGCGGAGGGCGCGGCGTAGGACGACGGCGCGGCGTAGGGCGGCGGCACGGCGTGGCCGCGGCGCGACAGCTGCTGCAGCATGAGGCGCGCCACCTCTTGCTTGGCCTCCTTCTTGGAGCGCGCCGACGCCGTCACCACCACGCCGTACGCCACGCAGCGGTAGTCGAACATCGCCTGGTGCTGCGGACCCGTCTGAAAACTGTCTGTCATGAATAGGGAACCTTACTGCCAAGTAAAAGTTCCTAATAATTTTAATATTTATCGTATTCAGCCAGGACTGAATTTGTGTCCAGTTGACGGCAGCAGGCTGGCCCTCTACTACATGAAGCTAACATAACTATACATGAGACTAACATCGCGGGCGAACTGTGGGGTGTGTCTACTACAGGTAACGTGAAATGAAACCCGTTAAGCTAATGACCGGCCGCCTTGCAGAGTTATTTTAAAACTATGATATCTCTTAAATTCATTGAAATCAAATAATGTCAAGGGCAATTTTGTTCAAAATCAAATACTTGTGATTAATAAAATAACGTATTTATTTGGATAAGAAATAATATCATGTTTATATAAACACCTTCGCAAATAATGCATTATTTTAGAACAAATTTGATTACGGTAAAAAAGTTTATACAGGTTGAAAATTTAATGCAAACATGAAATCGCGAAAACAATCTGCTGTTCCCTGCATTTTGACGAGTTATGCGAACATCAGATTTTTGGAACAGCTAATTTTTTTTCTAGATTTCAGGTTAATAATAATAATAATACTTTATTGATACAAATCCTTACAATATGCTTAATAACTAACTAAAGGTTTGGTCCCATAATAAAAGTTTTTCCTAATGATAAGTACAATGACCACTTAAAAGGAAAACGGTGATTGAAATTTCACCCTGTATATTGAGTCAACCTTATGAAATGATGTGGCGGACTTTTTTTTAGAACTTTAAGAGGAACAATTCAATATATGATTTTTGCGTAACTTTTACCGTTTACGCAGCGTACGCAATGGAAGCTCTCAAAAGGAATAATTTTTCCCGGTTTTTGCAACATTTTTCATTGATTCTCCGCTCCTATTGGCTGTAGCATGATGTTATATAGCCTATAGCCTTCCTGGAAAAATCTAATACAAAAATAATTTTTCTAATTTTTCTAAATCTAATACAAAAATAATTTTTAAGGAAGTACTGAAGTATCATCAGCAAATAATATAATTTGTGGTTGATTTTTTAATAAATGGAGTAGATCATTAATATACACTAAAAAGAGGAAAGGACCCAATATCGAGCCTTGTGGCACACCTATTTTTACTGTTAAAACAAGTGAATTGACAACATTTATTTGAACTAGCTGTTGTCTAGATCATTTAAATAAGAACTAGCTAAACTGAGCGCAAGTTTTCCAAGTTCGTAATGCTCAAGTTTCAAAAGCAAGGTTTCGTGATCGAAGCAATCAAATGCCTTGGAGAGGTCACAAAAGATTCCTATGGAGTCTTGGGCCTATTCCCATGCGTGAAAATGTGTTGATAATTTTCCAAACAGTCTTTATTTTATTATCTGCTGATTTAACCTTGTTGCTAATTTATAAGGCTTTAGCTTCCTTACAAGCATTCTTCAAAGTTCTAGACTAGAGTAAGTATCAACATACTTGTTAAAAGTTTCTGTGTAAGGCTTAAGGCCATACAGTTTCAAAAGTCCTTCCTTATTTTTCCTAAGTCCTTTAGTTGCCCAGTCACAAAATAAAAACTTAGGGCTGATACTTTTAGTGTTCTTCCTAAAATAATTATTGAACTCAGTTTGGACTACTGAAAAGAAGTTGTTATACAAAATATTATATATTTTTTAAATTTACAAATTAAAGTGCTATTAAATTTAATCAAATTAACAGATGCTATTGGTCTGGATTGGATCTGCACTTTTTGTACTGGAATGTTGCACTCGAAGTTACAGTTTGACCGCTGTGATCAAAAGGGTGATAATTAACAATGGCTTTATCTAAATAGTTGTAGCAACAAAAACATTACAATACATGTAGCAGTAGTCGTAGTTGTTAGGGTTGATTCTACAAACACATTTGACAAATTGAATGATTTCAACAAATTTAATAATCTACTGATATTTAAATTATTTTCTAAAATGTTAATATTAGTCACCACAGACGGATTTATTATCAGTTGCACGTTTTGCCAAAACATCTTCCATTACTGACTTAAATACAGAATAGTTTTGATAATTTGGGGGTGCGTAAACTCAAATTCTTCAGCTTTGTAATATTATTGTAGATATAGATAGATAGTAAGTTGTTTATTACATAAACACTTTGTTTTGACTACATCACTTATACAGAGAGAATGAGTGAATGATGATCATACTGTCATACAAAGTGGTGAGTGTGCCTACCTGAGATATACACTCATATTCAGGAGTCTGGCCCATCTTCACCATCATCTCCTGCAGCACAGTCACAGCTGTCTTCATTGTGTCTGAAACAGTACAGGTACAGTTCTCAATTGCCATTTCTTATACAACTAGTGGCACCAATGCTCAGTGGTCTGTGTGAGCTACAAATCGTATACACAATCACACTTATATCAACGCTTGAAAGGCAAAATTTACTAAGCGACAAAGGGCTATGTTTACAGGAGAAAAGTTTATAGTTTAACTTCTTAGAAAAAAAGTCATATAAATTCTTGTAATCATCCTACAGGCGTCATTCTTACTGTTTTAGAAATCTTATTTAATTATCAGAATCATAATTTATATGACTAAATGTTCTTCTGTAAAGTTAGCCCTATGTCGCTTAGTCAATTTTGCCTTTAGTGTTGATATGTATATGGCTGAACGCACTTGATTGTTTGCCGCACATACCAATAATATAGTCTATCTGTATGCCAAACTATCAACAGCCAGTTTACAAAATTGTTGATATATACAATGATAATAAGTTGCCTTTTCGTTAATGACAATGACACCATTATGTTGAAGAATAACAGATAAATTAATAAACTTAAGAACAAAAAAAATAATGTTTGATGTTAATGAATGAACTAGGAACCTGGACACACACATACATAGTATGTGTGTGTTTTCATTAATTAATATGTTTCATTAGTGCTGTAATATAAATAAGCCAATACACAAATAAACCCAAAATTGTGCTTTTCTATTTTGATTAGGTTTGTATCTTAAATCTAAACCAGTGATCAGTGTTCTACATCTCAATATTATCCACACCACCATCTGTTAAGTTACATATTGGGGCATGTAAGGAGGAGAGGTTACAGCAAACTGGATGAACAAAATATTGCAACAAAAAGCAAAATAATAACATAACTATCTATGAATTATTTTTGTTAAGGTGATAAAATACAATACCATTGTGCACTATCTTAATAGGTGTGGTGCTGGTGAAATTGATGATGATAGCTATAATTTATGGCTCTGTAGTACAAATGGACAATGGGACCGAAAGGTTCTGGAGTGGCGACTACATAATGGAAGGCTTACCGTTGGTAGGCTTCCCATAAGATGGATCTGAAAGCTTCAGGAATCTGCTGGATGAAAGAACCACAGAACGTTGATGTGGTGATGGTTGGGGGAGGCCTATGTCCAGCAGCAGACGTCTTTTGGCTGAAATGATAAATGAAGATGATTCTGTAGCACACATAATATTAATTAATTTTTTTGATGTAAACCAACTTATTAGATTGTAACAAGCACAATAATCAACGACTACCAATTTTATAGAATAACATAACTTATGCTTTTTGATGTCCAGTTGCCTGCTCCACTGTTGATCCATATACAGAACAGTTTGCTGTTATGATTGACTTTGAATCAAATAAATGGTAAGTATATAATTAAGTCTACAATGTATTGGTCGGAGGAGGACGTCTTTCAGTTTATACAAAGTACTCTTTGAGGACGTCCTAAGGGCGTCTAAACAATTCAGTAACTACAGTAGTTCCTCTAGCGACATGACAGGTGCTGTATTACAGTTTAATATCAACCTAACTGCACGTAGATGCGGCGGATATGCTTGCTTTGTATTTCAGAAGCCGGTAATATTATTATGTTTATATACTGTTCTTAGGTTCTATAGTATTTTGTAATCTGTTTATCGACTACTTGTTGATAGCGACACGGTCTAATAACGGAATCATCAAAGTATTCAAAGTCCCTGGTAAAAATTGGTAAAATGTTATCAAAACTAAATCAAAAACCTTTGACATTGACAACGTATTTTTCACAACTTGCAATTTTCACTGAAGCCGCATTCCGAATTAGCTATAATCGCTCACTTTAGTAAATTGTATAATCTATGACGCTCACATCACATTACTAAGTGATTGATTGTACAGAGGCCAGCACATCAAGCTACCCCAATCTGTCAGATTTTCCCAATTGAATATGAACCTTATTCCTTTGTGCTAAAGTTGAAAATCTATCAAAGAAATTTGACAGATTGGGGTAGGTTGACCTGCTGGCGTCTGTACAATGCGAGTACAACAAGTTTTGTTGTACTCCTTTTGTACTCACATCGTGTCATGTGAGTCTATCTGGCGGGCCCCAACGAGATTTATCAATAAGTGATAACTTTTCATAAAGACATTATTTTGTGCAGAGGCCAGCACATCAAGCTACCCCAATCTGTCAGATTTTCCCAATTGAATATGAACCTTATTCCTTTGTACTAAAGCTGAAAATCTATCAAAGAAATTTGACAGATTGGGGTAGGTTGACCTGCTGGCGTCTGTACCTAAAGAAAATAACTATGATATATTTTGTACCTCAACAGTTTTTGATTAAATGACGTTTCTATGAAGTGTCTAGCTAGCGGGCCCCTTATGATTATTTTTTTTTGTTATTATACTTATAGATCGCCCAATAGTGCTTGGAGTTAGAAACTGTTATGTACCTTACAAATCCAAAATTTCGACATTCTGAGAGCTATACTTTAGGAGTTATTCGTTATTTAGACAAACGTCCGGCCAGCGAGCCGCTTCTTTAAATACTATTCTTTTATATCATACAATAGCATTAGGAGCTTGATGCTATTATGTACCTTACAAATCTAAAATTTCGACTTTCTGTGAGCTATAGGACCTTTACAGGACACAACACAGCAGATCGACTTGACTTTGTCACTGACAGATCACAGGAGCAGTATTGCCGTTTGAAGAAAAAATTAAGCACTAAACCCTTATCAAATTGCACTATATTTTACGAAAATCGCTGAATTCAGTGCACATGCACTGAATTGAGTGCATTCGTAAAAAAACTAATTTTATCCCACCCAAAAAATCGTTGGATTAGGCCATTGTCTGTGGCGAGACGCTGCATACGTAGTCTTAGACGCTGTATCTGAACCGTTTATGAACTCCATATTGTGGAGATTGACTTTGTTCTGGCTGACTTGAGTTCGAAATCTATTTAGAGATTTATGTCGGCCATGTTAACGTATGACCTGGTGGAGGGGTGAGGGTTAAATAGCGTTATAACGTACTCACGTTATTCAGGATAGCGTTCATTCGTAATTCATAACGTGATTCATGATAGCGTTCATTCGGGTAAAGTGATTTGGGATAGCGTTCATTCGGAATAGAGTGATTCGGGATAGCGTTCATTCGGGATAGTGATTCGGGATAGCATTCATTCGGGATAGAGTGATTCGGGATAGCGCTCATTGGGGATAAAGTGATTCACGATTTCGAGTTTCGGCCTGAGTCCTTGCCTTAGAGCATTAATGTTCTAAGGTCCTTGCAGACTTTAGATCTGTAGACCATTTTTTATTTTATCAAGGGTGCTTGTTGACAGGCCTACGCTGTCCCCCATACCTACTGTAATTTGAAAACGTTGTAAAAGCCAATTATTTTTAAAAGAGTGACCGTGGAGTTTCTTGATAAGTGCCCACCCAGCACCCTAATTGCGTAACACACTATCAATCGGAATCGGTTTCTTTTTGACAGTTCATCAACATTCATTGCGTTATTTACGTGTTGAGCAGATAAATTTTTCGAACTTATGAAGCAATGGATTAGCAATTTGCTTCAAAATGATTCAGATTCCGATTAATAGTGTGTTACGCAATTAGGGTGCAGATTTAAGTGAGATAAAATATTTTGATCTTAATTTTAATCTTTGTAGTCTGAGTAAATAAATTTTGAAAAGTTTTTTCTTAAATATAGGTTCGCTTTCGGCCGAAGCTAGTAGAGGAGCCGAAGCTTCGGCTACGGTTTCGGTTTCGGTTGAAAATCGTGTTTCGGTCGGACACTAATTGCTACTTGATTTTTTTTTATTACTTAAGTCACAAAATGTTACTATATATACCTACATAAACTGAGAAGACCGGGTGGCATTTTGTTTTGCATCATCACGACCCCAACAGGCTTAGTCCGCCAGTGGTCTGGATCTTTTAATGAATGAAGTAAAACATAATTATGTAAATAAATTGTTTTCACAGATTAATTTAAATATACGACAGGAAAGGCTGCGACTTTTTATTACCATTGATTTTTTTATTACTGATTGTCACAAACAGCGGGTTCTGATTTTCTTGCACCGCTTACGAACCCGCTCCGGCCACAACTGCGCCAGCGATCTCGGTCGGTAACACGGCGTCGGTGATCTTGGCGGTACGTTCCACTAAAATCCCCTAGACCAGTCCCCCAGGGGACTACACAGCACTCAATGTTTCACTACGATCCCCTATGCTGGGGATTCTATAAGTACTAATAAGTACTATTCCTTTATAGTCCCTTCTAAATAAAAAATCCACTTACAAAATAACAACACGTAATATATATAATTAAAAATCTGTCTACAGAGGCGATAACAATGACGTAAATTAACTTTTCTACAATAAGTTAGATGTTTTAAAAAAAGTACCAGAAGCTTTAAAGGATTTCACAGGTTCGATCAGTGCAGCGTCTCGGTGGCGTAGTTGGAATCGCGTTCACCTCGATAGTAAAAGACGTGGGTTCGAGTCCGTGGTAAGGCGTTAGATTTTTTTCAACGTTTAACTTATTTAAGTATATTTAACGTTATAAATGCAAAATATATAAAAAATAAACATAATAACTTTTCTACTTACAAAATTAAAATTTGTAATTCTACTTAATTAACTGAAAAATTGCAAGTCGGTTATCCCTCCAATATTATTTACTTCATTATTTCTAGAAAATGACCGACTGGTTCAAGGTTCTCATACAATTAGGGGATTCAAAAGGAAATTACAGTTTTATATGATCCCCTAGGGGATCGTAGTGGAACATTGAGTGCTGTGTAGTCCCCTAGGGGACTGGTCTAGGGGATTTTAGTGGAACAACTCGATGTAGGATTCTAATGGTGATTTTTTTTTGTGAAATTTGTTATTTTTTTTTTCAAATCGGTCCAATAGTTGTGCAGTCTATTCTATTCAAACAAACTCTTTATAATATTGCATTATTAACTAGAGGCCCGCTCCGGCTTTGTATGGGTAAATATTGGTATTTAACAAAAAAACTAAAAATTAGTTATAAATTTGAACACACTCTTGGCAGGCTATCCATGCTTAGAACACTCGATCAATTCTGCTTTTGACGAAACAAACAATCAAAATCATCCGTTTGGAAGGTATGATGCTGCAACTACCCACAGATAGATACACACACAGACACATACATAGATCCACACGTCAGACTTATAACACCCCTCTTTTTGTTTTGAGGCATAATAAAAAAAATAGTAAGTATATTATAAAGATAATTTAGATAAAAATGAATACCAAGGTACAAATATTGTGGTTTGTACCGGTGCTACTATCCCGTGCCTCGGTGCGCACGTGTCGCCGTTGGTCCTGCGCCTGATCTCTCTCCGGTCGTGTCGGATTGCCGTCCCATCGGACTATGAGAGTGAGGGAAGAGGGAGTGCACCTGTGTCTGCACGCACACTTGTGCACTATAATATCTCCTGCGTACCTGGCTAATCTCCGTTGAGATTGGCTACTATGACCGAAATCGGTCGGGAACGCTATTATTATTACTATTGCATATTTTAACATGAAAAAGTAGTTATTGTGACAAAACTGTAATAGTTAGACATTTATGGTATCGCAGACTTTTTTGTAGATATTGATGTCTTCTATATAAAACTGTAGTACAGAGGCCAGCACATCAAGCTACCCCAATCTGTCAGATTTTCCCAATTGACTATGAACCTTAGTCCTTTGTGCTAAAGTTGAAAATCTATCAAAGAAATTTGACAGATTGGGGTAGGTTGACCTGCTGGCGTCTGTACATCACTTTGCTCTATTGTCAATAGTTTCCGCAGCGTACGCGTTACAAGGATTTTTCGGCGTTACTATTGCATATTTTAACTTGAAAAAGTAGTTATTGTGACATAGCTGTAATAGTTAGACATAAAACTGTAGTACATAACTTTGCTCTATTAAAAAAAATTGCTTTATTATTATTAGTTTCTGCAGCGTACGCGATATATCTAAGGATTTTTTTCACCCCTTGGGTTACACTATCGAAGTTTTCATACAGTCCTAACTTAAGTTTTTCGAAAATATTCTATAGCCTATGTTCACCAGGGATAATGTAGGATTCTAATGATGAGAGAATTTTTCAAATCGGTCCAGTAGTTATGGAGCCTATTCAATACAAACAAACAAACTGTTCCGCGTTATAATATTATTATTTCCTTTATTTCACTATATACAACATATAATTTATATTTTTAAATATTAGGATATAAAAAAAATATAAAAACATTTAAAAATATAAAAAATATATATTATTATTATTATTTATATATTATTATTATTAATTATTATATTGTATGTATAAAATCAAGTTCTTCTAAGAGCTAACTGAACAGACAGCTGTGCTGCTGGGGAGTTTGTTGCACCACGTCTTCTCCCCAGCTAAAGCTACTAGGAAGTGTTAAAGGGCGGGCGTTTTGGGCAATTTCTGAACGTCAAAATTACATAAGACTGTCCAGTCTTATGTAATTTTGACGTTCAAAAATTGCTGATTCTCAGCCTAGATTAAATAAATGACTTTTGATTGAAAAAAAAAAATAATTGTACGAGGTCTGGGAACGATTCTAATGCCGAAAATGTAATCCCACAAAAACATTTCATGTTAAATATTGCCAAGACGAGACCATGTAGCTCGCACTGTCAAAAAGTAATTTGAGGGGCAATTCTCGTAATTTTAAGTACGTTCACAGTCTGATCTCAGTCTCAATCTGTCAAAAATACCTTAAATTTCCCTACATTTTGACAAGTTTTTGACATTTGTTTGTCGCCGAGATGAGACTGCGACTAGATTCTGAACGTTTTAAATTACGAGAATCGGCCTTTAGATCTCATGTAGAGCCAAGCTTCTAACTCTACACGCCCTATCTCTACAAGGCTTATCTTCGCAAACTACACCTTAGTCAAAATATATGGCTTGGCCGTTTCGTTACTACAAGAACCATTGTATAACAGTATGAGAGTTTTTCACCTTACGCTCATGTGAATGTAGCGAAATGGCCAAGCCATATATTTTGACTAAGGTGTAGTTTGTGAAGTTAGGCCTTGTAGAGTTAGGGCGTGTAGAGTTAGAAGCTTGGCTCTACATGAGATCTGATTACTTTTTGACAGTGCGAGCTACATGGTCTCGTCTTGGCAACATTTAACATGAAATGTTTTTGTGGAATTTCATTTCTTTTTGTAAGTTGCTTATGATATTAATTCATAAGAGTATTTTTTCTGTTGTTCATTTTTTCTTGTGTTAATGTGGGATCTTATTATTTTCAAAAATTTATATAGGGCGTCCTATATAAATTTTCAGACCTCTAGCATCAAAATTTACGGAAGTCTCATACAAACTTTCACCCCCTAGTTTAAGGGGTTGGGGGCAGTGGCGGATTTACACATTTGCCGCCAGTTGGTTATTCAATTTGCCGCCCTTACCGACCTCTACAATAATTTCCTATGTCTTTTGTATACTGTTTCCTTTTCTTCAAAATACTTAAAATGTTCTCGTTCAGCTACGAAGAACTTGCAAAGAGATTGTAAAGATCGGCAACAGTGATCAAATCTACGGTAGAAGCCTGAATTTGAGCATTCACTTTGTTTATTCTTTCTTCCAACAAAAAAACGTGGTAGGTTGGTATATAAATATTAATCTTTTTAATTTCGGTACGACATAAAAAAAAATGTTAGCCCCAAATTTGCCGCCCCCTAAAATCTGCCGCCCTAGACTCCAGCCTACTCAGCCTGTAGGTAAATCCGCCACTGGTTGGGGGTTAAAAGTTTCAAGTTTTAAGATTTTTTGTTTTTTGTGTACTATTACTAGCTTACATACCAATTTTCAGCTTTCTAGGACTTCAGGAAGAACCTTAGAATATTG
The DNA here is from genome assembly GCA_949316385.1 of Globia sparganii. Taxonomy (NCBI): domain Eukaryota; kingdom Metazoa; phylum Arthropoda; class Insecta; order Lepidoptera; family Noctuidae; genus Globia; species Globia sparganii. The sequence goes on from OX438660.1 coordinate 503,697, forward strand.
ATGATCATCAGTGAGTCAGTGAGTCAGTGAATCAGTGACGAAATCGGGGTATTTTAGATATCAATAAAATCTAAAGTATAAAAGCTATGCAATTGAAACTTATAGGTTTAATAAGTCAACCACTGACATCATATCCCGAAAATTTTGTTTTTCTGGTATAATCCAAACCCAAGTTAAGAAGGTTAAAAAATACGACGAAGTGCTTCGAGAAAAGGTAGGTAGTGCCCTTGCGCTTCGCTTGGCTCGTCTTGGCGGGGGCACTCCCGTGCCCCCAGATATGTGGTTTTTAGAATTTTTGTCTGGTTGTCTGAATGAAAGTTCTAGCATCACGGAAATAATACCGGATTCGCGTGAACTGAATCCAGCACATGACCCCTGTTTCACAGAAAAGTGCGCCTACGCGGTCAAAGTGTATAGAGACCCAATTTTTTTTTAAATAACCGACGAAATATCACAACCCTTGGGGTTCAGCAGAATAATGCACTGAATAAATCTAGATACGCACCGATGTGCCTGCCACCTGTATGTACATATAAATAATATTTTTTTTTGTATGAAAAATACGAAAATACTTTTGCCCCGACCTAATAGATCACAGGTATGTACATGTACAACCGCCATAGCTGTGTGTTAGTTCTCATATGTTAGTTCTCCATAGCTGTGTGTGTTAGTTCTCACATGTGTTAGTTCTCCATAGCTGTGTGTGTTAGTTCTCACATGTGTTAGTTCTCCATAGCTGTGTGAGTTAGTTCTCACATGTGTTAGTTCTCCATAGCTGTGTGTGTTAGTTCTCACATGTGTTAGTTCTCATATATGTTAGTTCTCCATAGCTGTGTGTGTTAGTTCTTACATGTGTTAGTTCTCCGTAACTGTGTGTGTTAGTTCTCACATGTGTTAGTTCTCCATAGCTGTGTGTGTTAGTTCTCCATAGCTGCGTGTGTAAGTTCTCACATGCGTTAGTTCTCCATAACTGTGTGTGTTAGTTCTCACATGTGTCACTTCTCCATAGCTGTGTGTGTTAGTTCTCACATGGTGTAAGCTCCTAAGTATAAGATGTTCATAGAAGCGCGTGTATGACAACGTAAAACACGGTACTTTGCGTTGTAAAACATTATGCACCTACGACGTCTATCGACATCAGCAACTTGCTTTTATTCACGCAATCATCTGTCTTGTAGTAAATATTTTCCTTACAATATGTCTCGTGCACGTCCGGCATAGGAACTGTGACACCACGATATCGCATTTCTCTCTAATGGACAAAGTCCTCGAGTTACGACCGCTTAATGCGCGGGTGAAACAATAAATTAAATTTAGCAGTAAGCAGTAAGTAGTAAGTAAATAGTAATTCATGGTAGTTTTGTACATGAATAAGTTGCTATAAGAAGGCATACATTAATAGAAGTAATTTCTAGCCGACCTAAATCGATCATCGTCGGTGGCATTGAATGGAGCTGCACGTACACAGTGCTAGTGCGGCACACGGCGATGCCATCCGCGAAAGAAGACCAGTCGCTACACCGAATACTTAAAACTCTTAATAATCCCAGTACTTCTTGTTGCGTCCCACTGCAGGGCGAGGCCCTCTTCTACACAGAGAATGCACTAGCATTATCACCGCTTGCTCAAGAAGGATTGGCGATGTCAGACTTATTATTATTATTTATTTATTTATTCAGACAAAAGTCCATAATTGTTAATTACAAAAAATTATCTTCTATTCTAGTTCTTTTATTTTATCCGAGTCATACTTCTCAGCAATTACTCGAAGGATACTGTTAGTGCTGCCCCGCACTCTGCTTAGTAGGGAGGTGGTTCGCTTGCGCATTATAGCATGGAAGCCATCAACCCGAGCCTCCACAAACATACCCGAAGCGCTACAAAAGCGGGGCAGCCCCAGCAGCATCCTGAACCCATTATTATACTGGACACGCAAGGCATTGATCGACTTCTGAGTACAGCTGACCCACAGGCTGCTCGTAAAAAAAAGTTTGGCAGTAAGCTTTAAAAAGTGTAACCTTTACCTGCTTACTGCAGCGAGCAAACCTGCGTGCCAGCATATTACTTCTAACCGCCAATGCCCTGCGCTCCCTTTCAATATCAACTAATCACTAATCACTACATAGTATACAGGGTGGAATCGAAGTCATGGGCATTAATTTAACCTAAGGCACTACTCACGATACTGATTGCATTAGGGCTATTAATACGCAAATCAAAAATATTATTAATGCAAGTAAGGAAAACCTTAAAAATGTAGTACTTAAGTCAAATTGCACAAGGCTTATTATTGCAAATAAACACTTAAAGTAATTAAAACAAAATACTTCGTTAACGCCAATAATTGTTGAAATATCAAAATCTTAAAGCGCAGTACAGCGCAAAGCGAAATGTAAACAAACATCACCTGCGCGCGCGCGGGTTTTTCCTTACAAGTAATAATAACAATGGGCTACAAGACATTCCGTCCGGCGGGATTCCCTGAACTCTCTCCGTCCCACTCCCTCACTCGCAAAAATACGAATATCACCCCCGCGCGGGGTATGCTTCCCGCCGCAACACGAAGTCACGAACCCGGAACCAGTGTCATAACGACTGCGCAGGTGCATTGACGCGTAATTGATTTATTGATCCCGTGACGTAATCGCCGTACTCGCCGCTCGCGTCATACGGTGCTTGGATTGCAGTGTATTAAGTGTTAGTGTAGTAGTTGTGTGTTGTGTGTGTGTTTGTGTACACGATGCCTCGACCGCGTAATGTGCAGGCTAGGTACACCAACCAACAATACCCACAAATGGTTGTAATTTACGATCGCACAAGAAATTTAGTATGAACTCGTGAAATGTTCCATCGGCGCTACCCGAACGACCCTATTCCTTCACGGGGTCTCATTCCACCAGAACCACTCAGAACCTGTTGGATTTTTCGTCTTTTCACGTGCCAGCACATGCACAAGCTCGTGGAAGAGCACCCGTTTACCCTCTGTCACTTTACCGACAAATAAGGTTTTTTCAAAACAATCCACAAGCTAGGTACGTAAATGTTTTTTTTTAATGTATGTTAGTTGACGTAGTTTTGACCGTCCTAAGCCGGCAAAGTACGAAGGGAAAATTGAAATTTATTATGAATCAATTCATTGGCAACTTACGAATGTCACGTGAGTCGGGCGGGGTCAAAGAATTCACGCCCAATGACGCGCGTACGGCGTAGTGTACCTACGCATTTGCTATCGAGAAGCGCAACTAATTTGATACTTTGTATGACTTACTACATTTTAAGGTTTTCCATACTTGCATTAATAATATTTTTGATTTGCGTAATAGTAGCCCTAATGCAATTAGTATCATAAGTAGTACCTTAGGTTAAAATAATGCCCATGATTTCAATTGCACCCTGTATAAAACAAAGTCGCTTTCGCTGTCCCTTTGAACGCTTAGATCTTTAAAACTACGCAACGGATTTTGATGCGGTTTTTTTTAATAGATAGAGTGATTCAAGAGGAAGTTTTATATATATGTATAACACATGCATGCATGTGATGTCGTAAATAAACACATTTTTTTGCGCTTACTTTTCAAACGCTGGCTGAACCCTACGAGATAGGTCAAAATAATGTACTACAGTATTGTACACCTTAAAAAGGTCTACAAAAAAGTTCGCAATGGTATATGTCTATCTCTTAGGGATAACCCACAATAATCATTTTTTATCCTTTACTTTTTACGAGAAATAATGGCTTATAATTACGAAGCGATTTTAAGCATTACAGCATTAATCCTTATCCAATTAAGTACCTTAAATACATTGTGCATTTAATATAGATAAATATGGCCCTTTACAGCATGTAATTTAAATGAATATTTTCGAAGATATTACAGATTAAAAATGCAGGGACATGCTGCGGTACCGGCTGGGGCGGCGCGTGCTGGCATTCTTGAAATACCTGTACTTAGTATCAGTATTGCACCCGTGCGAAGCCGGGGCGGGTCGCTAGTAATATTATAAAGGCGAAAGTTTGTAAGTGTGTTTGTATGTTTGTTACTTCACGCACAAACGGCTGGACCAATTTCGATAAAAACATTTATGGAGGTAGCTGACACCCTTTTTATCCCGATATTCTCACGTGATCGAAACTTATGCGGGTGAAACAGCGGGGCGCTGCTAGTTAACTATAAGTCCAGGTCGCCTCACTCTTCACGATGTCATTGTCATTCATGTTCGAAACAAACTAAGAAAGTATATCATCATTTTTACAAAATTTTATCGATTTTGGTTTGAACTCATATGCCAACCCTACTTGTTTAAGCTTGAAAACGAAACTCATATAATCTGCTGCTCTAACTGCTGCTTATGAATCAATAAAGAAACCAGAAAACATAGAAAAATGCATCATGTACTAATGTTTACGTAAGCATTGGGTAAAACTTTGCTTACTTTTGCTGACAAGGGGCAAATAATTGCAAAAAATCTGCTTACATAGTACAGAGAACGGCCCCTCACCACGTAGGTTTGTGGAGTTTCGCTAGCTAATTTAATTTGTATCCGTAGAATAATTAATAATTTTTACGTAGGACTACCACATAATTTGGATTCTACAAAATGTGTGATATCTCAGTCAATGCTTAGTTAACACATACCCACGTGTCGGACTAGTAAAAAAGCCATTCCAGCGCACCATAAAACTATCTTGCCTAACCATAATACAAATGTTGAAATTCGCAAATAGTTCACAAGGAATTTATTTAGTTCGTCCGTTCTCATAATTAATTCGATTTTGTGTGATTCCTTATGTAGCACGGAGTAGGAAGCGGCGACGGTAAAAATAAATAAAAATAAAAAATCTTTATTGATACAAAAACCTTTGACATTGCTTAAGACTGATACATGAAATGGTTAGCAAAAGGTCATATAGATAAGGTAAACCCTGACTCCTAAACTAGGTGATCCTGTGACTTAGGAGTCAGTGTTCTGCTGTCACTGTGATACCAGAAAGCTTTTAAGTTGTGTTCTTAATATTACAAAAATAGTCATTGACAGTGCAGGTTAACAAAGTATGTATAATACAAGCAAAAACGAAGGAATAAGGAATATAAGAAACGACTTTTACGGTGTATATGTGTGTATATGAGAGTGAGGGATGTATGTGAGGGTGTGTGTGTAGTAGTGTTTAGCGTTTGCTTGAGGGTGTGTTGAAGTGTTTGAGAATGTGATGTGTTGCTGATATGTTCCAAATAAAGGGAAAAATTTCAAACAGCAGTAGAACAGGTTTATATATTAAATATGCCTACTGCTGGTGGTGTAGTAATTCTTCTGTTTGAGAGTAGTCTTGATCGTGCAGCCAACTTTGTAAATTGATCTTAAGTTCATGGTTGTTTAGCCCAGCTAACTGAATGACTTTACATATATTTTTATAAATTAACCTACTTAGAACGTAAAATTGGCGCCTAGCGAATGCAGTTTTGTGGCTTACTGTCGGCCATACATTTTTTGCTTTGCGCTTAGTAGGATCTGATGGGGGAATTTGCTTATGTATTCTGAGAGTGGCTCGAAGGACAAAGAGCTGTCTCACAGTAAGTAATTTGCAGTCTGCATATAATTGAGTAGTAGGGAATCTGTATGGTCTCCCAAGCATCACCTTGAGGACAGCTCTCTGTGCTCGCTCCACTACAATAAACTTGGTTTTAGCAGCTCCTCCCCATACCGGGATGCAGTAAGTGATAACGGACTGACAGAGTGCAAGATAAACCATTTTTAAAATGTTAATGTCTGCACAATGTCTCAGTGATTTAAAAATGTAGATAAGTCTTCTGACTTTTGAAGCAGTGTTATCTATTTGGTTATACCATTTCAGTCCGTCATCAATCACTACACCCAGGTATGGCAAACTTTGGTCAATCGGTGATATGTAGTAATTCTGTGATAGTTTGTTCGTCCTATAAATCAAAGTTACTACATAATATATTTACTAAATTATGCGATTGGAAAATAAAATTTTGCAGTCAAATTATCAAACTATCACTGATTAGCCAAGTTTTGCCCTATGTAGTAACTTTGACATAAAGAACGAACAAACTATCACAGAATTACTACATATCACCGATTGACCAAAGTTTGCCCTACTTCGTGTGATTAACACGGATAAGCGTCGCACATGAGCAAGAACTAAGATCAGAGCACGTATGTGCCGTGATAACAAATTCTGGTGGAGCTTTGTTCCTATAATTCATAAAGAAGGGAATGAAATTTGTTTTGGCCACGTTCAGGGTGAGTAGGTTGAATAGCAGCACGGTAGATCAGTGTTGGACGTTGCGTAGAGGAGATACAGTCGTCTATTAGCGGAGTGTTGATCGCGAAGGCACGTCGCACCTGGCGCACACCGGCGGGCGGCGCGTCCTCGTCGCGAATCAAAGCGCGAACTTTATGCGGCCGCCACACTATGCTCCTCGCGCTGCTCATCGCATTGATAGTCGCGATGCCGCTATTTGCAGCATGACGTGCGGCATGACGAGTGATGTTGCCACACTACGTCTCTGCTTCCTTTCCTCGGTACTTCCCATGCCACTCGTCGAGTGTGTGGCAGGCCTATTACAATGCATAACAACGCCGACTCGCTCTATTGATATTGTGCGAGACTGCAACCACCTGCGACTGTCGCAAGCACGCGAGCGCTGGCCGCGCGCCAGTACTCACCGGCCGCGCACCTGTGCTCGCCGGCTGCGCGCCAATGCTCATCGGCCGCGTGCCTCTGCACGACGGCTGCGCGCCAGTGCTCACCGGCCGCGCCCCTGTGCTCGCCGGCCGCGCACCTCTGCTCGCCGGCTGCGCACCAGTGCTCACCGGCAGCGCCCCTGTGCTCGCCTGCCGCGCACCTCTGCTCGCCGGCTGCGCACCAGTGCTCACCGGCCGCGCGCCTGTGCGCACCAGCCGCGAGCCTGTGCTCGCCGGCTGTGCGCCAGTGCTCACCAGCCGCGCGCCTGTGCTCGCCGGCTGTGCGCCAGTGCTCACCGGCCGCGCGTCTGTGCTCGCCGGAAAGGCGGCTCCAGCTTTTAGAAAGAGCGTCGTAATAAATCAACCGTAATATTAGTAATTTGGCGTTGTTTATTATTGTGACGTCACGTGTTTACGGTTCGCCAGCACGCCACTATTCTCATGTGTTCGGAGTATTTTAATACGCACCAACATCATGGCGGACGCTTCACAGTTAATACATCAAATTATCCATAAAAACAGAATTATGTAGACCTAAACTACTTACCTACTACTTTGACATTGATAGTGCCTTTATGTCGGCGGTTTTCGTAGTGCAAGTGCTGCCATTGATGTGCGCTTGACTTTGAAATTATAAATAAACACCACCTACTCACCGTCTCACATAAACTGATAATCACACATTTCCACCCACCCCCATATACATACACACTCACACACACATATACACACACACACATGAACTCACTCACTTACACCACTCGCACCTAATTTTTTTTTTGTTGTTTTGTCTTTTGCTTTTTTTTACTATTTACTTAATTTTTCTTTATACTTTATTGTCTGTTATCCCCGTAATTATCACAATGTTTGTTACGACGAAAGAGACTACCCTCCACGACACAGGGAATCCTAGTGTGGAGGATAGTGTGTTTACAATTTATGTTATGTTTTTTCTGGACAATAAAGAATTTATAAATTTATAAATTTATAAATTTATAAAATTTATTGACTATACGTTTAGCCTCCATATAATTAGGTTAAAGCTGTAAAATATCCTAAGAAGCAGTGGAGAGCCGCTTCCTCCTCAGGACATGCAGGCTGACGGGCTCAAACATAACAGATGAGTCGGAATAGAACAGTCGTCGCTTAATCAAAATATTTAGTTCTATTGATCGACCCTCCATCTACCATCTGGCTTTTGGCTAAACAATGTAGGTACGTACTTACCTAAACGTATTTTCGTATTCTACATTGCATTGGAGCGATGACTCCCGCGACTACCACGCGTGCGGAGTCGCGGTCACAGCGAGTCTGTAACACGTAGTAGTATGCTAGTACGTTTTCTCTGAACAATACTTAGTGACAATCTAGGTAAGTACACGTACCTACATACGAGTACAAGAGTGGAACATGCAACGGAACCATGTGGTTTTTGCGTCCGCTCGTCGCCATCAGTCTTGCTTGGATCATTTAAAATCTCTAAAGAGGTTCAAGTGATGGCACATTATAGACACGGATGGAGGGCATCGAGTGGCCTTCCAGCAGGGAAGGGTTGTCCGCGCGACACGACGCGGCAGGTGAGGGCCGCTGCCGGCGCGGCCGCGGGTCAACGACCGGCACACGCAAGCTTTTTCACGTGATACGATTAACGTCGCAAAGTAGGTCAGCAGAGCAGTGCACCGCGCGCCCCGCGCCAGCACGCTCCGCGCATCGTGCACCGCCTAGCGCCCGCCACCACTCCGCCACCACGCGCCACCACGCGCCACCACGCGCCACCACAGCGCCACCACATCGCCATGCGCCACCATGATAACATCTGCTTTTATAGCTACTTATACTTACTTACCCGGACATTACCACGACAGTTCGACCGTTTGGAGTTGCATTCCTTATAACAATAACGTGCGATTTAACTTTTTGCTTTTAACAAATCCTTGTTCTAACACAGATTATTCTGGTTGTATTGATCCAGAGGGCGCAGGAGGCAATTTTTAAGTGAATAGGGGACGTTGCAAATGACGCCCCACAGCTGCTGACGGGGTACGTTAGAGCACAAATGACGCCCCACCGCTGCTGACGGGGTACGTTAGAGCACAAATGACGCCCCACAGCTGCTGACGGGGTACGTTAGAGCACAAATGACGCCCCACCGCTGCTGACGGGGTACGTTAGAGCACAAATGACGCCCCACCGCTGCTGACGGGGTACGTTAGAGCACAAATGACGCCCCACCGCTGCTGACGGGGTACGTTAGAGCACAAATGACGCCCCACCGCTGCTGACGGGGTACGTTAGAGCACAAATGACGCCCCACAGCTGCTGACGGGGTACGTTAGAGCACAAATGACGCCCCACCGCTGCTGACGGGGTACGTTAGAGCACAAATGACGCCCCACCGCTGCTGACGGGGTACGTTAGAGCACAAATGACGCCCCACAGCTGCTGACGGGGTACGTTAGAGCACAAATGACGCCCCACCGCTGCTGACGGGGTACGTTAGAGCACAAATGACGCCCCACCGCTGCTGACGGGGTACGTTAGAGCACAAATGACGCCCCACCGCTGCTAACGGGGTACGTTAGAGCACAAATGACGCCCCACCGCTGCTGACGGGGTACGTTAGAGCACAAATGACGCCCCACCGCTGCTGACGGGGTACGTTAGAGCACAAATGACGCCCCACAGCTGCTGACGGGGTACGTTAGAGCACAAATGACGCCCCACCGCTGCTGACGGGGTACGTTAGAGCACAAATGATGCCCCACAGCTGCTGACGGGGTACGTTAGAGCACAAATGACGCCCCACCGCTGCTGACGGGGTACGTTAGAGCACAAATGACGCCCCACCGCTGCTGACGGGGTACGTTAGAGCACAAATACTTTAGAGCTGGTTGTTAGTTGGCAATAACCTTACGTTAATAATATTTGGACTTAACTTTTTCTTTAACCAACTTCACTTATTTTTCCAGTATGTGAAGATTAATATTATAATATCCCACCATAATTATATTATGTGGACATAAGAGATAATGTCATGACAGAAAGCAATAAGTACTTACCTCAACAATATCAACCACAATAGAATTTACTGAAGAGGAAAACTTATAGATGTTCAGCAATTTCCAGCGATCGAAGGACAAGTTATCTCATTTAGCGTCGCTGTGGGAGGTGATCACGATCATTAGCTCGCAACCATGTTACGCTGCTCGCGTCACCATTCCCGCCCTGCCGAGCGCCGACAGCGCACCGCACACACACACACATGCGCCACTCGAGCACACTACACACACACAACACCCGGCGAGTGTCCAAGACTTGAGCGTACGTCTACGTAACGATGGAAAATTATTTGATTGTGGTAGCGGGAGGCGCGGGAGGCGCGGACGGCGTGACGTCCACAATTTATTAAATTGGCACGTCATGTTTATTCAGTCACTTCATCAGACGTGTCTACGTGAAGCTGTCACCGTTATCAGAACTCAGAGTGGACAGGTGCGAAGGTGCGCAGTAACTATTAAGCGGGGGGAGTGTTTGTGTGACACGGACGGAGTGTTACAAATGAACGCTGAGTCGCATTCGTCTATTAGATCCTTAACTAGGTGCAGACGTTGCTGGGTACGGATTAAAGCTTTGTAGCTCACGATATAAGGATTAAGTATCTCTAATTGAATCCTTGAGGACTCACAGGCTTTAATTGACCCATTATGAAAGGTTTTACAACCCGTCTGACGAGTTGGCTCGGTTTCGGGCATGCCTTGTGCCATATAAAAGTTCTTTCGGAGTTTGATGTGCGGTGTAGCTACAGTACGACACGTCCCGGGGCTCGGTGTAGTACCTACATAGACATTAAGGACCTTGATGTCTGCGCCTTTTAGTTGTTAAGAGGGACTTAATGCACAACAAATTGCTTTATAATTTACAGAAGTGTCCAGTCATCTATTTAATAATTTTAACGTCTGTACGGGCTAAAATCAGTAGAGCAAGCTCTGCTAAGAAAAAAATAAAAGTCAGTTTTTAATTTATTTTAAAAATTTCACTAGATCTGCTTTTTTACCAATGCGGTAAATTTTCTCTTATCCTTAACTCATCTTTTATCTTTCACACTAACTTTCATACACTCACACACAGCCACACACCCTCTCGATTCACCACACCAACACTCCTTTCTAAGGGATTTGAAATTTTTTATAAGGAGCCCGGGAGATCCGTGGCATACCTACTGCTGCGCTATTAGATCCGTGGCATACCTAATGGTGCGCTATGAGATCCGTGGCATACCTACCTACTGCTGCGCTATTAGGCAGCAGGTATGCCACGGATCTTCAAAGCCCTTTTTACCGACTTCAAAAAAGGAGGAGGAACTATGTTCGGATGATAGTATGTTTTTTTTTTGTAAGTTTGTTCATCGAATACTCCGCCAATTGTCGACGGATCTTCAAAATTCTTTTTTTATTTGAAAGGGTATGCTCCCGAGGTGGTCTCATTGTCACCAAATTGGAATCTGATGAGGGAATCCTATGGAAATCGAGGGAAACCCTCAAATTTTGTAGGCACACCTTTAGCAATTCGGGTATTTTTTATAGTAACTTGTGCATTTGCTCTCAGAAAGCAGCATTCGGTGAAGTGGAAGTGATGATGACCACAGATGGCCATCGGAACTAACGTAAAAGCTCCTATTAACGACCCCCTAAAATGTGTACTCTATTAACGATCTAATTTTTAAATCGCTCACATTAGACATGTTATAGGGTTCCAGAAAAGTCATACCTTAATAATTAGTTACGTATTTTTGTTGGACAACAGAAAGAGTAAAGTTTGTGAATTTAAATAGCCAGTGAAAGAAATAACTTGAAAGTAAGTAGGACGCGCCCGAAGCGGACGCACGTTTCATAGTGTCGCGTCTTCAGCCACGTAAGTACACCTAAATATTACTTAAGGATAATAACACACTAAAAATGGATTTGTCTTTTTGCTATCACATTACAACTGTAACGTATATATTCGTTTTCTAAACTAACTCTTAATATAATACTTTTTATTGGTTTTTGTGTTATAAAATCATGTTTTAATTTAAGGCGGTAATAGAATCCAAATTTCAAAACTTGATTCTAATAACGACCCATGGCGCTGTTAAATTTTGAGAATATTTAGTATTTTAAAATAACTAATATCTAGAAACTACCTCATTTGATTTTATTTTTGTCTTGTTCAATTCTTATAATTATTTTACTTCGTTAGATCTATTAACGACAAAGCTATTTCTTAAAGTTTTTGTGTAAAACTCGATGCAACGTTAGACAATATCCCTACTATTATAATGATACTATACTGTAAATAACCTTTATTATCTGAATTAAAGACTAACTGACATTAAAAGAAATAATATAGCAATGAGATCGAATTTACCAGTATTCCATAAAGCGGATATTTTATCTGTTTATTACTAATTTTATTGGTCGCTAATAGAATATTATTACCTTCATACTTGATTCTATTACCGACTCACAGCTGTGACGATATTTTTGGTAATATTACAGTACACACAAAAAAAAATTAAAAAAGGCTTATTTCTTGCATACGTTTTAAGAGATTTTGTCACAGGACATATTATTATTAATGTAAAATTATATTTGCTATCCAGTTTCATTCATGGCTTCATGGCATTGGCTGTATTTCATATGTTTTCAAATCAAATAAAAATGGCGGGACGGAATGGGGGCCATTTAACTTTTTAAAGCTTTTTTCGAAGAATTAAATTCTATATCTCTTTAAAGATTGTGTTCTTTTATAGAATCATGGAGCCGCAGAAGCGCAAGCAGTACGCTTCTGCTCAACGAGAAGCTGTAAAAGTAAGCATTTAATTATTTGAAGACTGTTTTCTGAGACTGATTATATTTTTTATTAATTAAAATAACAAAAAATAATTGCTCTAAGCGTTGCTATAAATAATTATGTTAATATTGTAATAATGTTGATCTCATAACTATTGTTATTATATAATAAATACCTTAAAAACGATTTTTTATTTTATTTAATAGTATAGAAGAAGTGACATCTTTGTAGCGGTCGGTAAAAGAAGTAGAAAAATCGGTAATAGAATCTTGACGCATACTATGGGTCGGTAATAGAATCAACTACTCTTTTGGATTAAATAATTATTTAGTAATTATTGTGTTATTGCATATTGAATTTAAGTACTGAATTGCAAAGAATACTTCGTTGAGATTAATTATAAATTATAACATCTTTCCTAACATATCAGCTTATATCTATTTTTTTAAAGTGAATCCTAAGACAGCTAAAACTGGCGTTAATAGGAGCATTTACGTTACTCAATAATAAATATTTCACGGGTTGCGATTCGGTCAGGTACTTTAATGTGGTTGCTAAACAATTGTGTTTAGCAACCGCGTATTTAGAAAGCGTATCGTGAAGTGGAACTGATGATGACTTCTCAATCAGCTCCAGTTCTCCTGGTTCTTACAAGGAGAACTCCTCAACAATTAACATCCCTGCATCGGGAAAAGCAATATTTTTTAAAAGGTGATGATCAGTTGACATTAGGCTATTGTAACTTAGATAGGTTACAAACAGGCCCAATAAAAAGTGAAAAATAAAAAACTTTTTTGTAAAAAAACAACCGACTTCTAAAAAAACACTACAATAAAAGGGAACGCGGAACCAACGACACCGACTTCCGAAATTAAAGTTATTTTTCACTTTGTAGTGTTTTTTTAGAAGTCGGTTGTTTTTTTTTTGTAAAAAAGTTTTTTTTATATTTATTTTTCATTTTTGCTTTTGTGTTTTATTTTTTTTTATATTATAAACTCCAACAGTCATATTGTGATACTCAAATTGGGAGTTGAAACTGTCTCTCCTCCATACATACAGATATAACCCCTTATTGATCTTGCTGGGACAGCAGACTCACCCAACAATTCGTTGTACCTACAATATGTACTGTTATGTAAACCTTTGTGTACCTAAGTAAATGATTACCTATTATTATAGGTACTACCTACCTATATTTTAGACCGCTTCGGCCGCCAAGGAAACCGGGGTTTCGTAACTGGTTTCCATTAAGGCTTTTTTTATACGTCTACGTAACCGGTTTCCATGAAGGCTTTATTTATACTACTATGTAACTGGTTTCGAAGGAGTAATTATACAATGTCCTATAGGCCACCTACGAAACTGACTACGGAAAAAGAAAGCGAAAAAAGATAGTAGGTACTTTCTTTTTGTCATTCTATATTTAATACAACTGAGAGATATGAATATTGAATTGGAAACATAGTTGTACTATTTATATCTTGTTTTAATTAAAATACAAACTGAAAATATTAAAATAAAAATGCATATGGTGAAATTATTTCAATGCAGTGGCCCACAGTTATTTGCCCGTTTTGCAAATCATTTATAGCATTATCAATTTCGGTATCAATTTCTAGGTAGCGTTTACTTTTCTTAGAGTTAGTTTTAAAAATATTACTGACTTTGGTCTCCTTAATTAATATTTCTAGTAAATTGGCTACTGTAATATCTTTCTGTCCGATGAACCGATTAATCCGGCTGTGCCAGCCTTCCAAGTTGTTGGTTGTCCTGATCTGTTCCTTGCTACATTAATCCGGCTGTGCCAGCCTTCCAAGTTGTTGGTTGTCCTGATCTGTTCCTTGCTACAGCAACAAGTTTTCTCAAAGTCAGTATTGTTTAGCCACTGTTTTCTGAAATAATTATTGAATTTATTTATATCTTCACCGGCGGGCTTCCTACGCATCACATACTCAATACCACTTGCAATAAATACCGGTGGTAATCGTGCTATTCCGGCACACCGTGACACATGTCGTTTCTTGACAGGTGTTGAAATTTTCAACTGTTTACACTTTCGGAATAAGCATCTGTTGTAATGAAAATAGCAACCTTTGACTTCGATTACTGGATATACTTGACGTACAGCATTCATAGCAGGCTTTTCGAAGTCCATTGTTACTTTAGACGGCCTCCAACCTCGAAAGTTTGATTCAATAAGCCGAAAAAGGATTTCGTACGTTTTCTGGGTCTTGTCTGGGAGTAGACTATATATTAATGGAGTTACAGATTTATTTTCTTCATTATAGCCATGTATTGTGTATATTTGCTTAAAAACTTTTGGGCAGGACTTGAATGTGCCATCGCACAATATATGTTTAAAGCATTTTACTAAGTATCGGATATTTTTATTACAGAATATAAGAATTCGCTTGTCATCTTCTTCACTAAAGTAATCAGCTAGAAGGAATGTTTGTTGAAACTTTTTTGGAACAACCACGGCACAAGAA
Organism: Globia sparganii; assembly: GCA_949316385.1. Lineage (NCBI taxonomy): Eukaryota > Metazoa > Arthropoda > Insecta > Lepidoptera > Noctuidae > Globia > Globia sparganii. Next base: position 518,726 of record OX438660.1, read on the forward strand.
GTTGGAAAACGCATTTTAGGCACTCCAAGGATTTTATTCCGATTATTAAAAAGACCCGTTTTCTTATTTTCGTATGGAGGAATGTCAGCCATCAAATGTATTCCCTCACATTCCAATTTATACACCATTTCATTATACTGTTTTTGAATCGACTCAAAATTAGATCCTGTTGCGTGTTTCAGTTTATCAAGTTCCTTCAAAACTTTATTCTGTTCATTATTTGGCAAGCACTCATTATGTGAATTGTAACTGTTGACTTGGTTTTTTTCATTTAAAGTAATGCTGCCATGGCATCCACGATTATAATTACAGCATAGCCAAAATGTATTACCATTCGTGTACTTTTTTTTTCGATGATATTTGTGTCCTCCATGTAGGGCAGCAACGCCTCCTCTGCTCGTTGAAATGAATTCAATATCCCTTAAATCCATTTTCAGTAGTATAACAATAGTCAGAGTAAGCTTACATTCAAGAAAATTAACTATTGACAAAATCAATATCAAGTGCAACTTTATTATCTGATAAATGACGTCTTTCTAAATGATAAGTGGCCAGACATACAGAAGAATTTATGTAACAGTTACGTAGAAGTATAAATAAAACCTTCATGGAAACCAGTTACATAGTAGTATAAATAAAGCCTTCATGGAAACCAGTTACGTAGACGTATAAAAAAATCCTTCATGGAAACCAGTTACGAAACCCCGGTTTCCTTGACGGCCGAAGCGTTTTAGACAACCCATACGCCTGAAGCGTATGGGTTGTCTACTGCATAGACTGGATGTCCACAGGCGGTGACGACGACCAGTACATATATTATCAACACGTAAATTAGCTGTAAAAATAGGCATAAGTTAGGTCTATTTTTATAACTCGTGTAGTTCGCTGCCAGTATTAACCATAGCTAATAAAAAGCGTCATGTGTATTATTTTGGCGGGCTTGTGTTATACTCACGGAGCAAATACAAAGGTTATACTCGTATTCAGGCGCCTCATATTCGTATGCAAAGCTGGCATTTTTCAGGAACACTCACTTCGTTCCCGACAGATAACATTTGTCTCAGTAAAGAATCGGCGGAAGCTCGTGAAGCGGTGACCCCGGAGGCTTTTATTCTCTTTTATGTATGTTACCTAAATATTATATATACTTTAAGTGTTTGAGTGCTAACAATATCGCGCGAATGAGATTATGTGAATGTAAAGACGATTGGGGTTGCTAAGTAAAATGAGTTTCAAAATGACTGAAAACTTGACTTATTACTTACTAGCAGTGCCCCGCGGTTTCATCCGCAAAAGTGTCGATCCCGTGGGAATATCGGGATAAAAATTATAACTATTCTATGTCCTTTCCCGGGACTCAAACTATCTCTATACCAAATTTCATCTAAATCGGTTCAGCGGTTTAAGCGTGAAGCGGTAACAGACGGACACACTTTCGCATTCATAATACTACTACTACTAGCTGCGCCCCGCGGTTTCACAAGCGTAGGTTTTGATCCCGTGGGAATATCGGGATAAAAAGTATCCTATGTGTTATTCTGATATATAAACTATATTACTGTAGAGTTTCATCAAAATCCGTTAAGTAGTTTTTGCGTGAAAGAGTAACAAACATCCATCCTCACAAACTTTCGCATTTATAATATTACTAGCTTCTGTCCGCGACTTCGTCCGCGTAAATTTTTTTTGTTTCCCCGACCCACCCCGTCGCAACGTGTCGCCGGCCTGCGCTATTACTTCTTTTTCGCTTGGCGAAAACTTCAGACTTTTTTTCTTTTTGCTCAACTCCTAAGGGTCCTAGCGTCAAGTTTAATAGAATATAGCCTTCCTCAAGAACTGGGCTATCAAACGCAAAAATATTTTTATATATGCGACTAACACTTCCAGAGATTTAGAGCTTTCAAATCGTGTTTCAAACAAACAAACTCTTCAGCTTTATTATTAGTATTATTTTAAAACTATGATATCTCCTAAGATATACATTGAAATCAAATGATGTCAGAAGCAATTTTGTTCAAAATTAAATACATGTGATGAATAACGTATTTATTTGGATAAGGATTAATACCATGTTTATAAAAACACCTTCGCAAATAATACATTATTTTAGAACAAATTTGGTTAGCATAAAAGAGGTTATAGTGAGCTAACCTTAAAAGATAGACATATGCTGTCGCGGACTTTTTTTTAAAGCTTTTAAAGGGGAACAATTCTGTCATATATGATTTTTGCGAAACTTTAACCGTTTACGCAGCGCACGCAGCGGAAGCTCTCAATAGGAAAAAAATCCCCCGATTTTGAAACATTCTTCATTGGTGCTCCGCTCCTATTGGATTTAGCGTGATGATATATAGCCTATAGCCTTCCTCGATGAATGAGCTATCTAACACTGAAAGAGTTTTTCAAATCGGACCAGCAGTTCCTGAGATTAGCGCGTTCAAACAAACAAACAAACAAACAAACTCTTCAGCTTTATAATATTAAGTATAGATTATAATATTAAGTATAGATTATTAGTAGAATATCAAAGTTTCTAATTGCAATTTACTTTGCAACGTGGTTCAGTGGTTCTGCATGTTGTGTTTGACTAAAAAAACTTGCTTTGATCAAATAGCCGAAGTCAAATAGCCAATGTGGCGAATGGTCATCGTATCCATTAAATCTTTGTAGGGTAGGAAGTAGGTTATTTGAATGTAGAATCGACAAAGTCTTTTTCGATTCTACTAGCACACTAGCGAAGACCGTCTCTTAGAATTCGTATTTTTTACCTCCACAAGGATTTGTCCAGCCTGTTAAAATCCAGTGTGTTAGAAACTTGAATATTGCCGAGATTCAAGTTTCGTAAATATAAAGTTCTTTAGGAGTCACCGTGTTCTTTTATACATATTATATAAACTAGGATCATGGTATTTTTATCTATGGTCTACTTTACGACAGGCAAATAGGTACTAGCTGTCACTTGAGGCCATCCATCTATTCGTGTCCGAACCGAGCCGGCCATTAATAAGGAGCCAACACATGCGTCGGATAAACCGTCCTTCGGGAACGTCGCTTAACAATTAAGTACTGAAACGGTCGAAACATAGGCGATAACATTACTAGTACTAGTTATCTGGCATTTTTGCTGAACTGGGCTTTTTTGGCGCAGCCGTGAGGCACACTTTCCTGCTAATTTCTTACATCGGACTTTACACTTTTTAATTTTTATTTGATTGTATCTGATGTATGTCCCTGGTGTACTTACGGTGTGTCTTTTGGTCTGTGCTAAATAAATGTATTTTCTTTCTTCTTTTCTTTCTTTGTTATTGTTAGTTTATAGATAGGCTACACTTTAACGTGAGTGATGATCTTTTGGGTCTCTATCCTCGAGCCGAGGTTCACAGTTTCACACACATTAACACCCCGCGACCGCGCAGACGCGCACCAAGATTTCAGTTTGCAGACTGCGTACGCAAGTTTTATTCGATTAGATTTAATAATGAATCGAAAGCAAACGTGGATCGCCGCACATCACGCGCCAACTCATGCGTTCTAATCCACGCCTCTATATAGCCAGCTTTGCGTTTACTGTGAGATGGTCCCTTATAGTAGGATTATTGTTTTATAAAGTAACAATCTTACTTAATTTGAACACTGTTACTATTTCTCGTGATGGTCTGTAGCCTCTGTAGGTTATACTTAATTAGTTATGTGATGTTACGTAGCGTTTCCAAGAAATGTATCTATTCAACTAGGTACTTAACTGCTCAATAAACTTATCCTAACGTATTTCTTTTTTGGAGAACCTACCTATCCTAAATCTCGAGAATATTTAAATTGTAACTTTCTGTAAATGTCAACTGACCAAAACCTTTGATCCGATTGTCTTAATTCGTATCCACCTAAAAAAGTTAAGAATGATAGAAACGAATATATGACCGTAACGGTAGCAGTTATGTTGCAGGAACATGTTTATTAATGCAACGACAGCCAGCCCCGAGTATTGGACGGGCGGGCAACACTTAGGGCGCTACGTTAAGTCCTACAGCAGCGTGGGAAGCGATACATAGATACGTATGTCAGAACGCAAAACTTGAGACGAACATTATTCTGACAAATAAAAGACAAAATACAAAATATTCACGAGCCACGGATGCTGAGCAAAAAGGAGCTTAGCATTAACAGACGTGCGCCGCGTCCACCGGGGCCCAGGCCCCCGGGCCCCCGGGCCGCACCACCTCACCTACCTTACGTACCAAGCCCGCAAGTCTAAGGCACACTAGCTTTATGCCATGTGCATTTGGATTGAGTGATCTTTTTTTATTTCGTGACAAAATCTGATTGTACATTTAGTCAAAAATAGTCAAAACTGATAGCCCAAAGTAAAAAATTTGTCACTCTCAAGGGTCTTCAGTTATTGCCCAAAATGTGGATCACTCAAATCAGACATTTTGCAAAAACGGCTATGAGCTAAATCTCAACAAAAACTTACTCTACTGACAAAATTTTTATCTCAAAAATTTGTTAACAAATTGTCACAATATTTTTTAAAACCATCAAGGCATTTAAAGCTACTTCCAGGTATCTATGACAGTATCATTGGATCACTCAGTACAGACACCATTTTGTCTGAGAGATCGTTGTAATCAGGTTTAGGTTAACTTTTTTTAAACATCTATTTTTCAATCCTAAAATGTAGGTTCCGAATATATTTGTACAATAAATATCACAACACAAATACCTTTTGTTAAAAAGTTATGAGTAATTCAATGTTTTTGAATTTGCTGAACTGAGTGATCCTTATGAATACTTATAGGCAACTACCTGTTTCGTATTGATTTACACAACTTACGAATAATTTTTGTACAACTTTATGACTAAAGTTTGACATAAAAATTATTTACATATACGGCTTAGTTTACGAGATATTAGATGTTTAATTTATTAAAGAAATTGAGTTGTAGGGTACATATGATTTTAACTTTTAAAGTACCTACAAATATATTTTTTTAATATTTTATTTTTATTTGCTGCGTCGCACGTTTCATTTAGTTTTGTACGACATTTAGTGCACATAAGTGAGCTTACATGATAGTGACAGTATCAGTGGTTTTACTATTTTATGCAATAACAATGTAAGTACCGAACGTATTTATTTAGGGTCCGACGACGTTTCAAAATTTGCCAAAGATGTAAACAACAACAGCCGCTCTAAATTTGCTAGGTTTTAGTGATGCAGTAGTATGAATTTAAAGTTTTGGTGCGATCGATGTTGCGATGTTTTGAGTGGACTTTTGGGTTGATATATGAAATGACCAACTAGTACCTCCCCAGCAAAAGACCTGCATGTTCAAATTTGACAAAGCTACATAACAGCTAGATCTATTTTTGCAAAAAAAAATTATAATAAAAAAAATTAAATTAAAATTAAATTATAATCAACACATATCGATATACAACAAGAACTTTTAACCAATGTTTGTTTTCGGTTTTCGTCTAGTTAGGTCGGTGGTTTTTAAATCGATTGAAGCGGATTTGATTGGAGTTATTCTCAAAAACAGTTTTATTTTTGACATTTGGTATTGAATGGCGACTTTGGGCAATACGTTTGTTCGAATCCACCTCAAGCAGTGCTCTTTTTGAAAGTACATATTCGTTAAGATTAAAATTAAATTAAAAATTACTTATTATAAAATCAATGTTATAGCAGTCATCCAACGGAATATACCCACAATCGTAATTGCCCCAGTAAAGTATACATATGTTTGTTATTGGAAGGAAAACAAGTCGATGGTTCGCGTGAAGTGGTTACCATCCTTAGGACATCTGCAAAACCAGAGGCATCGTAGATGCATTGCATTTTCTATACATCTTTTTTTAAATCCTAAAATGTACGTTCCGAATATATTTGTACAATAAATATCATAACACAAATACCTTTTGTTAAAAAGTTACGACTAATTCAATGTTTTTAAATTTGATGAACTGAGTGATCCTTATTAATACTTATAGGTAACTACCTGTTTCGTATTGATTTACACAACTTACGATTAATTTTTGTACAACTTTATGACTAAAGTTTTACATAAAAATTATTTTCATAGACGGCTTAGTTTACGAGATATTAGATTTTTAATTTTTTAAAGAAATTGAGTGTTGTAGGGTACATATGATTTTAACTTTTAATGGTTATATTTAAACGTTTCATATTTTATTGTTATTTGCTGCGTCGCACGAATAAATTACAATTTCGAGCGGCTATTGTTGTTTACATCTTTGGCAAATTTTGAGACGTCGGACCCTAAATAAATACGTTCGGTACTTACATTGTTCTTGCATAAAACAGGAAAACCACTGATACTGTCACTATCACGTAAGCTCACTTATGTGCACTAAATGTCGTACAAAAACAAATGAAATGTGCGACTAAGCAAATAACAATAAAATATGAAACATTTAAATATATACATTAAAAGTTAAAATCATATGTACCCTACAAGGCGTAATTTCTTTAAAAAATTAAAAATCTAATATCTCGTAAACTAAGCCGTCTATGTAAATAATTTTTATGTAAAACTTTAGTCATAAAGTTGTACAAAAATTAATCGTAAGTTGTGTAAATCAATACGAAACAGGTAGTTACCTATAAGTATTCATAAGGATCACTCAGTTCAGCAAATTTGAAAACATTTAATTACTCATAACTTTTTAACAAAAGGTATTTGTGTTATGATATTTATTGTACAAATATATTGGGAACATATATTTTAGGATTAAAAAAAGATGTACAGAAAAAGTCAACCTAAACCTTATTACAACGATCTCTCAGACAAAATGGTGTCTGTACTGAGTGATCCAATGATACTGTCTTAAATACCTGGAAGTAGCTTCAAATGGCTTGATGGTTTTAAAAAATATTGTGACAATTTGTGAACAAATTTTTGAGGTATAAATTTAGTCAGTAGAGTAAGTTTTTGTTGAGATTTAGCTCATAGCCGTTTTTGCAAAATGTCTGATTTGAGTGATCCACATTTTGGGCAATAACTGAAGACCCTTGTGAGTGACAAATTTTTTACTTTGGGCTATGAGTTTTGACTATTTTTGACTAAATGTACAATCAGATTTTATCACGAAATAAAAAAAGATCACTCAATCCAAATGCACATCTTTATGCCCGCAACGTCGTCAGCATACTTTCGAATGTTCCTCACATAAACTTCAACGGCTGATTTATTATGTTTCTCCTGTGCTTCCTCAGGTTGAAGCTAACTTGGCCCACATCTCATCAACATCGGTGCACAGGTTGAGCCGTGTGAAAACCTAACATAATAGCTCTTTATGCAAGCTATGCAAGCAACACAGTTCATTTCACATTATTTAATTCAAACCTTGTAAAGTGTGTTTTTGACACTATTGGTGGACGTCCTCGTCCACGTCATCTCTAATCCTGACGTCATGACGACACTCTGTCCTTAAAAGAGGTAATGATCATGATTAGTTTCACTCGGACGTCACACACCTCGTCGGGCACCTAACATACTTCGGCATACCGGCCAACTGATAAGTAGACCTTTTTTAAATGCGGGTACAGGCATACATCAAGTGCAACGAGGTTTATTTTATCGAAGCGAACTGATATCATGTTAGGAAGCGGACATCAATATTACTAGGCTGACTAGTAGTCAGTCCAACATTATGTTGTACTAGCTGCGCCCCGGGGTTTCACCCGCGTAAGTTTTGATCCCGTGGGAATATCGGGATAAAAAGTATCCTGTGTGTTATTCTGATGTATAAACTATATTACTGTAAAGTTTCATCAAAATCCGTTCAGTAGTTTTTGCGTGAAAGAGTAACAAACATCCATCCATCCATCCTCACAAACTTTCGCATTTATAATATTAGTAGGATTAGTAGGATTAAGTAGGACTTACAAAGTGATGATTGTCTCGACGTGTTGCATATCAAGTAGTACACGTACAGTGAACAATGTCAGCACAAGACCACAGTAGTTTCGGCCTGACGGACGCTCTACGGCAACGATTGGAGGTTGACCTCACTCAATTCCGCAGCGTCCGCTCGTTTCCTCAAAGGAAGCCGCCTCTTGCCTGCAGCCGGGCGCCGGCACCGCCTATCAGCCTATCACTTGCACACCTGTTCCTGCTTATTACGACCTCACTGTCTCGAATCTATTTATCATTGATACCCAGCTGACAAAATGATTGACTTTTGAGCCTACGTTAAGTTGGACGTCATTACTCACTTTGAACAGTGCAAAATGTGCGCAAATTAATATTAACTGCTTATAGGCTTTGAAACTTTTCAGACTATTCGAATCGCAACTATTTCCAAGAACGACAGTAATATCTTGATATAGTGTACACAATTCACAATAACCATTAAACACGTCCGCCCTGCAGGTAGGTAGGTAGGTACCTACTACAAAAGCTCCGCCGAACGAACTATAATGTAACGGCTAATAAAATAATAGGTAATGGTCGATTCTCTGGTCACAAATGCGTCTAAACTAGACTAAAAATCACCAAAATTTAGTTTATTCCTGTCAAACGACGATGGCACTGAGATATTAGTTTACTGAAAATGGTAATTTTGCTATTCTGAATTTGACGTTTTTCACCTAAAATTTAGATTTTATTACTCCATCTGACTATTTTTAATCGCGACTAAAAAGGCGTGGAATTAAATTAGTTGGCATGAACTAAAATTCACACCAACACCTCGACTTCAGGTACAAAAAAAGTACTGTGTTTTTTATTTTCTTTTCTTTTGCTTATATCTCGAAAACGGTGTGTCCTACCGCAAAAATAATGGAAATTTCGAACCATTTCATAAATCCCGTAAATCCCTAAAATTCAGCATGTTGGTACTTAATAATTTTTCATATTTTTCATACAAAAGTGAAAAATTCCATATATAAAAGACGTCAAGGCAGCCCCACTGCGCATCTTCGGCTAAAAAAAAAAACGGGGTACGGCAAATAAGTACTTAATTTTTGGATGAATGCACAAACCGTGCGAAGCCAAACAAAAAAAAAAGTACCTACCTACTAACCACGTGGAGTCGCGATTGCTAAATTTGATTTGGTTGTTTCAAAATTATTTTTAAATTTAGAGATATTTTTTTGCAGAATAGCTTTATGATTCTCATAGCCAAAAGTAAGGAATTTTAGTTTAAGATAGTTTAGTTAGTTTTAGTTCGGTGTACAAGAGAATCGGCACCAATATAGAGAATTAACAAGAAAGGCGCTGATTTATGAATCTATTCTTAAGTGTGTAATAAGTTCGCAAGAAATACATATTTTTAGTTCAGAACTCAACATGGACTCGGCTGAAATTCAATGAAGTCAGTCATGGTCAAAGATAACGGAACAGTGTGAAATGTTTCAAATGCGGAAAGAAATAATAAAATGATAATAGATTGTTATTTGATCGCATCAGGGTCGGCAGCGGAGTCGCCGGCACATGTCCGCGAGAGTGGTAGCGTGAGGGCGGAGGGCGGCGGCGGAGGGCGTCGATACGGCGGCGGCGCGACGAGGGGCGGCAGTGCGAGGCGCGCGCGGCAGCCGACAGCCGCCCGCATGCCCCGCGCGCACCGGCCGCGCCACGTGCCGCCGCGCGCTGCCGCCTGCAGCTCCTGCCGCCCGCCGGCCCGGCCAGCAGCCGCCCGCCGGCGCTGCCGCGTGCTGCCGAGCGCCCGCAGTAGTGGAGCAGCTGTGTCGCGGCTCAGGCGCGCTCCCACCACGTCGCGTGTTTACACTCCGGTGACAGGCCCCGCGGGCTCTCCACCTGACACTAACAGCGTTACCGGCTTCCGAGGCACTCCCACTAATAGGTACCCATGTCACATTATTCACTCATTACTGCTACAGTTGTGATGTCTACAGCTGGGACAATACAAGCGATATATATATATGCGGAATGTACTGAAACGGAACTTGTAAATTAATTTCAAGCAGAGAGGAGTGAATAACAAACTGGTGCATAAAATCATAATTTAATATGTTCCGCGTTCCAAATTAGATTTGCTGAAACAATCGTAACGATTTACCAAAATTTATGTGGTATTTTAGACACGATGAATGAAACTAAAAGTTTAGCAAAACTGGTGCTGGAATTCATCTTCGTGAGAGTTTTTAAATCGTTTTTTAAATAAGTAGACGACTCTATCCGCTTTATATAAGGAAAATGAAAATTCTACCTCGTAAGGGGCTGTGAATATAAGCAAAAACGTATGATTCAAAAGATGGTACAATGCCAAGCCGGATATAAAAATGGAAAATTGACGAGCCGGCAAAAAAAATTAACAGATTTAAAAACACACCTGATTTATATCCCAACCGATACTGGAATATCATGTTATAGCAGTGCGTGTGCTGCGCCCGAGGCTGCTCCTGCTTGACTCACACACTTCATCATTTGTAAAGCTCTGACTTTTAGCCTCGTGTTTATCTCTGTTCACCTATTGGAAACACAAAGTATTTACTACTTGGAAAATTAACGGTAGATAGAGATAGGGGACTCAGTTTACGGGGGTTTATTGAGCTCTAGCAGTATATATTGAGTCCTTGACTAATAGTTACATTGTTCCGATCACTTCACCAGCATAATGCGCTGTAACCAGCTGCTATAGCACTCGCTTGACTAGGTTTAATAATATGTAAGCATACATATAGGTAATTATGTCCTCATAATCTCAAATTGTTTCAATACTCAATAGATAATTTGCATTCCACAATATGTACCTACTTAGGGGTTGTGGGTTGGGGGTTGTTTGTAGTCCTTACGGGTCGTCAGAAGCCCAAAAATCTGACAACCAGTCGTACCCAGTAACTGGGTTGTGGAGATCAGACAGACAGTCATCATTATCATCATCATCTGCCTAGTCTTTTCCCAACTATGTTGGGGTCAGCTTCCAGTCTAACCAGATGCAACTGAGTACCAGTGTTTTACATGGAGCGACTGCCTATCTGACCCATAAAAATTAATCATCTTTTACCCATATCTGGGTTTGGGTCACACATTGCTATAAAAATACATAACGTACAGACACCTGCATATCAAGCTACCCGAAGCTATCAAATTTAGGAAAAGGCTAGGCAGATGATGAATGTGTAATTAGGAGGTAACTTAAAATATGAGATTTTTATGGACCTCGTCGGACACAGTAAAATCGTAGAAGAGAGGAAGCTTACAAAAACTTAGTTTATCAGTCTTCTGAACTATAGAATTAGTTCAGAAGACTGATAAGTTTAAATTAATATAATATGGTTTTCAAGAATACATTGCGCGTTTACACGCGAACAAATTGATATTTGTTAAGCAGCGAACCGGCAATCGCAGAACCGCATTAATGACTTTCATAAATTTAACGCCACCTGCACGATACTATGTAGGTACATAACGATGGATTCATGCCTACCCTACTAAATATTAGCTTCACCCCCTTGCAACACGGGGGTAAGTGTGTCACGCGGTGTCGAGTCTGGTACAATCGGCCCATCACTTGCCGTCGTGTCGGCGGAGTCGCCTGCGGGTTACCCGACCATCACTCGTCCGCCATCACTGATTTTCTCCTTTACTTCGAGCGCTGTCAGGATATTGTTTCATGTTCCTCTGAGGGGACCATGTCGGATGTAACATTTATCTGACACTGAAGGATTCTAGCTGTAATTGGCTGCGGAACATGCTCGCTAAGTGCAATGCTGGGCCAGCAGACGTTGATAGTTAATTAACCTATAGTGTTGGGGGTTAGCTATCTGTGGTTAAATCTATTGGTAATAATATTCATTCAATATTAACTAGGTTTCAGAAACGGAATTATAAAGCTTCGTATTTAAAAGTTAAATGAGTGAGTGAAGTATATTGTTTTTAGAGTACACAGTTACGAAGAAAGAGGCGGCCTAATCAGTAACGGGCCTCCAGGCTTAAATAACAACAGCATAGAACAGTGATATAGTTTGCTGATAGCTGTGTGTGTGCAGTAATCTGAATTAATTACGATCGCAACAACCACAACAAATGTATCTACAAAAGCAATCACTTGTAGAGGCGCTGTGCTCGCCGAGGACTACTGTAACACTAATTAATTACCTGTGTTTAGCAATTATCTACCATACTTAATGGAAATAAAATCTTTCACGCGGGTCTTATTTTCTCTTTCAAGGTTGAGAAAGACTTAAAGCAGTACTCTCAACCAATCGATATGCGGCAGGTGGGTTGCAAAAAGCTGTATGTATTATGAAAAAGTTAATTGGCTTTTATGGAAGTTATTCCTTTGTCAGCCGTCTTCAACGACCCCCATGGGAGTCAGTCTGCTGGCAGGTCGCCCCCCACCACGCACTCAATAGATATCGCTTCATTGTCAGTCGCCGACCGAGGTAGAACAGCGGAAAATTGAACAAACTCCGTCTGTATACATATACTCCTCTAATATAAACGTACCTACTCTTTGCAGTAATAAAAATAACTTTTATGGACGATGTCGCTTTGTTGTTTCAGTATTGTGTATGCATGTTGTACAGGTTAGCGCCGGCACTAATACGTTTATCTTTTGTGAAGCTTTTACGGAACGCAGCTCGTCGCTCGACGGCGAGTTCAAAGAAAAAAAAACAAGTTTTTTAATGTTCCGCCAGAGGAATAGTTGAGACATTGTTTTCGGTTAGTTTAACAATGTCAGTTCAGAGTTCAGGAACTGGGCAATTACTCAACTAGTTCCGCGATCGGTTTTCACTAGCTCGGATATTTAATGTTCAGTATCGACTCACCATCATCATCATTTCAACTGAACGACGGCCACTGCTAAACATAGGCATCCCCAAACATCGCCACTTCGACCAGTTCTGTGTTTCTCGCGTCCAACGAATTCCCGCAGCCCTTAGGCTGCGGGAATTCGTCCATCTTGTGGGAGGCCTTTCAACGCTACGTCTTTCGGTAGGCGGTCGTCACTCCAGAACCTTTCGGCTTCATCGGCCATCTGACCTGCGAACAATGTGTTCTGCTCTCTGTCACTTATGTTTGGCAATTCTTCGGGCTATGTCGGTTACCTTGGTTCTCCTTTGAATCTCTTCATTTCTGATTCGATCACGCAGGGAAACTCCAAGCATAGCCCTTTGGGTGACTTTCTTTTTTGGATGAGGTCCATTGTGAGCGACCATGTTTCAGTGCCATATGCCATGATCATCACTGGCAACACGCACTGGACCTTTACAGTTCAGAACCTTGAAAATATCCGCCAATGCAGCAGTGAACAGTTTCGGAGAGATAACGTCTCCCTGTCTCTCACCTCGCTGCAGAAGGATAGGTTTCGAGGTCTAGTCCTGGAGTCGGACTGACATCGTACAACGTCGTTTTCGTATAGATACTTCAGCACCTCGATGTACGATATGTACGATACCGTATCGACTACAAAATATAAGTGAGTCAACTTTGCTTTGATTAGTGTACTTATATTTGAATAAGATCCTGAATCCTAAAGTTTGGTTGTAGTCCTACAAACAATGGAGGCAGTAACTTACAGCTCATTCAAATTTACTTCGCAATTACAGAACAGCTGGCCCGCAGCTGAGCGGTACGGTCTCACCGGAGCCCGGGGCCGGGTACTGTACAACGTTTAATATCCCGTCGTGTGGTTAATACCGAAGTGGAAGGAAACTCCTTTTATTTAAATTGTGCTGTCGGAATTGTGTTGTGAGCCGATTCGTATCAAGGCAACCAATTAGAAGGCATAGGCATAGAATAGTTATAACGAGTACGTACATTTCTTAACACACACATTAGCTTTTTATTGAATTACGGCACACGGCACGGGCACAGTACTATTCAGGGGTTATTTCTGCGGATTGCCAGGGGACTTTCGAAAATCTATGTTGCTGATGGCTGGTTTCCGAAGTCTTTCTAACTTTAAGCTAAAATCTTTGTTACTAGTATTATTTTTCTCATTCGATTTCCTAAAAGTATCCATCTATAATATGTAATATAATAATTACGATGTTATCATGACTAATTAGTGCGACCAATATTACATTAATTAACCTGCTCTCACGGGGACGTCGTTTTACTGTTTAGCTATTAATTCCTAGGTAGTAACGAAAACTGAATACCACGTGGAAGTAATGTTAATTTAATAATAACTAGCTTCGTCCCGAGACTTCGTTCTCGTGGACATCAAAACACCAAAGACACCAAAATATACTGAAATAACAGCCACATTTTTAACCGACTTCAAAAAAGAAGGAGGTTCTCAATTCGACGGTATGTTTTTTTTTTGTGTGTTTGTTACGCGATTACTCCGCCAATTGTGGACCGATTTTCAAAATTATTTTTTCCTTTGAAAGGGTATACTCTCAAAGTGGTTCGATTGTCACCAAGTCGGAACCTGATGAGGGAATCCTATGGAAACCGAGGGAAACCCTCAAATTTTATAGGCACACCTATAGCGATTTGGGTATTTTTTATAGTAACTCGTGCATTTGCTCTCGGAAAGCACCATTTGGTGAAGTGGAACTGATGATGAAGACCACAGATGGCCATCGGAACTACTCAATAATAAGTATTTGACGGGTTCATGGGTTCGGGCATAACTCCGTCATTTATAGAAGGATTTGCAAAATACTTTTTTTGTTTGAAAGATGTTGTTAACTTCTCGTAGAGAGTTTTTCCGTGGATGCAATCAAAGACTTGAAGAGTTTGTACACCAGATATATTAAAATAAAATAACATAGAAAATACATGAGCGCAGCCGTCAGGCGATAACATTGGCGAATCCAAAAGTCACTCTAAATTCAAAAACCTACGACAGTAGCATAGAATAGAGAACTATGAATCAAACAGTGACTGCACAAAGAAGGTCAACATTCAACACTTCCCCTCAATCGCTGTTTGAACTCAGACATCACCGCTGGCTCAACTGGCCTAAAACCCTAAGCCCAAGTTCACAACATAGAACTTATGTTTAGGAGCACACAAAGACTTAGTTAGTACATCAGCCACCATTTCCTGAGTAGACAAATAATTCAACTTAATCACATCATTATTCACAGCCTCCCTAACATAGTGGTACCTTATGTCTATGTGCTTCGTCCTCCTATGAAACATTGGATTGACACCAAGTTTCTGAGCAGACTGATTGTCATTGAACAAATCTATTATCAACCCAGAACTACCAGTCAATTCAGTCACCAAGTCCCTAAGACAACTTGCCTCCTTAGCAGCCTCGCTAAGAGCAATGTACTCAGCCTCAGTACTTGATAAACTAACACATGTTTGTTTTCTACATTCCCAGGAGATGGTGTTACCCCCATACTTGAAAACAAACCCCGAAAATGATTTTCGGTCACGTACGTCACCGCCCCAGTCCGCGTCTACAAACCCCTCAACCTTAACGTGACCCGACCTGCTAAACACAAGGCTAACGTTTTGAATCCCCTTAAGATACCTCAATACACGTTTCGCAGCCCTCCAGTGTTCCATAGTATGACACGTATTAAACTGGCTTAAGTACGAAACTGCATACGTAATGTCCGGCCGTGTAAATACACTCAGATACATAAGAGAACCTATCAATTCCCTATACGGAACAGTACCTTCGCCTAACACACTCGTATCAGTAAACTTAACATTTGGGTCCAAAGGAGTCTGGACTGGTTTGCATTCCGACATACCGAAACTGTCGAGCAAGCGCTCAACATACCGCGCCTGACAAAGCTTAAGAGTTTTGTTCATGCTGTCACGCACTACCGCGACCCCGAGAACATGCCGCACCGCACCCAAGTCTGTAATCTTGAACGGCTTACGTAAACTCTCTTTCAGCTCTTCAGCCATGCGTGCGTCATTGTAACAGACAACGAAATCGTCCACATACAAAGCAATGTAAACAACCGACTTACCATTTCGTTTGTAGAAGATACATTGTTCAAGTTGGCATTGAACAAAACCTATCGACAGAAGCACGTCCTTCACCCTCTGATACCAAGCTCGCGAAGCTTGTTTCAGTCCGTAGACTGCCTTCTTCAATCTGTAGACTTTATTTTCTCCACCAGGTGAAATGAACCCCTCCGGTTGAAACATAAATATCTCCTCATCTAAATTACCGTTGAGGAACGCTGTCTGTACGTCCAGATGGTCTATATCCAGATCCATCTCTACAGCAATCGCCAACAACAGTCGCATAGAACTGTACCGTACTACCGGTGAAAAAATTTCAAAATAATCTTCACCATACTTTTGGGTGAACCCCTTGGCTACTAACCTAGCTTTATACCGGGCTATCTTCCCCTCGGCGTCACACTTAATTTTGAAGATCCATTTATTCCGAACCACATTTTTGCCCATAGGCCGATCCACCAACTCCCAAGCCTCATGTTGATTGAATGAGTCAATCTCTTCCTGCATAGCTTGCCGCCACAAGTCGCTCTGCCCAGAACCCAGAGCTTCCTTAACAGTGTGCGGTTCAGCTGGGATCGTATCATGTACGTACAAACCCTTAGATTGTCTAGATCTAAAATTGTACCTCGGTTCCAGAGGTTCGACCACCTCCTCAACACTATCTTCAAAAACCAAAGTGTTGTCGCCGCCATCATCACCGCTCGCTGACACAATCGGCTCAACATTCACCGTTACCGACTCTTCAGTGACAGGCTCCCGAGCTGCATCACCAGCCACCTCACTCTCAGGCACGCTTGACTTCCCCTCTCCAGTGGAATCGTCAACTTCTTCCCCTGAAAGAAAGATTTCTATAGTGGCTGATCCGTGTCCAGTTCCTAGCACTTTGGCTGGGAACATACTTTCATTAAATAAGACATCACGGCTTCTCTTTATAGCATGTGTCTCAGAGTCATACAACCTGTAAGATTTGCCATTGTCTTCATAACCGACAAAAATATACCTCTTACTCTTAGGTTGTAACTTATTCCGCTTAACGTCATCAATATGTACATAGGCCTCGCAACCGAAAACACGTAAGTGGTCATACTTTACCCTCATACCCGACCAAACCTCTTCGGGCGTCTTCCCGCCTAATCTACTAGACGGAGACCGATTAATAAGGTACCCGGCAGTATTAGCCGCCTCAGCCCACAGCTTGTGATCCAAACCCGCGTGATACAACATACAACGTACCCGTTCCAAAAGAGTTCTGTTCAACCTCTCCGCCGCACCATTAATTTGGGGCGAATACGGAACAGTGACCTGATGCACAATGCCCTTCTGTCTGAAGAATGCGCTCAGCTCTTTGTTTATGTATTCCGTACCGTTATCACTGCGTATAGCCTTTACCTTGGATTCACATTGATTTTCCACGAGCCTAACAAAGTCTTTGGTGACGCTAGCTACTTCGCTCTTATTCTTCAAGAAGTACAAGAATACTTTCCGCGAGTGATCATCTAGAAATGTTAAAATGTACCGCTTACCTGAGTGGGACGCAACAGGAATCGAACACAAGTCCGTGTGCACCAGATCCAACCGCTTAGTCGCTACATCACGCCCAGATTTCTTGAACGGAAACCTTATTTGTTTTCCAAGAATGCAAACATCGCAATTATTTACAATTTTTGTATTCTGAAAATCAATAACGTGTGACAGTGACTTCAAGCTGTCATAATTTAAATGACCTAATCTATGGTGCCAAGACTCCTTAGAAACCTCTTTATTTACACTACTTAAAGCTATCGCGTTAGTATGCAGTTTGTATACCCCGCCAACAGACCTAACACTAGCTATACAAGATTTATTTCTAAAAATCTTACAAGTAGACTGAATAAATTCCACTCTAAGCCCTTTAACCGCTAAACTATTTACAGAAAGTAAATTTACACTCAGTCCCGGAACGTACATCACTTCTTTAAGAGTCAAAACATAATCTCCGAGTTTTAAACACACATTACCGATACCGGCGCATTTCAAAGTCTGTCCGCTCGCCACGTTCACCTCTACACTGCTTGTAGAAAAATCATGTATCCATTCTCGCTGTCCCGTCATGTGACTCGATGCACCCGAGTCTACATACCACGTGTCAGCCATGAAACGAGTCGCGACCATTGCCGCCCCTTTTTGGGTACATTCCTTCTTTACGTGACCAGACTTTCCACAGTTCCAACACCTCGGCTTCTTCTCTTTACGTCTCTTACCAGACTTATTCTCCGACTTATCAGCAATCAGGCAATCTCCACCTTTGCAATTGTCAGACCACTTCGTATCCTGAAGCAATTTAGCCTTCACGAAGCCACTGGTCAGGTCGGTCACACTACTCTCCAAGGCCATGATCATTGGATCAAACTTAGGAGGTAATCCCTGAAGAATAATCGCCGCCAAGAACTCATCATCAATCGGTTTATTTACAGCCGCCAACTGTTGCGAAAGCGACAAACATTCGCCAAGATATTTGTCCATATCGCCACCAAAGTCGTCCAACTTTACCGAGCACAGCATCCGCAACAGTTTTAATCTCCTGCCTATGCCCTTATCGTCGTACGCCTTCTCCAGGCTCAGCCAGGCATCCTTACTTGTCTTCGCAGACATCACGTGAGACACGCACGAAGCGTCCAGTGACAGGCAGATCTTAGCCAACGCCTTTTCATCCTTACGCCGTTTCAGCTCTGGAGTCGACTTATCGCCCTCCGGATACCCGTCGATAGAACACCAAAGGTCGTCATGGATAAGTAGCTTTCTCACATTAAACTTCCAGAGGAGGTAATTCTCTCGCCCCCTCAAACGCTCAATAGAAAGCCCACTCACGCTTCCGCCTTCTGCAGACATGGTTGCCATCTCTCGTCCGCTCACTGTATCTCAGTACAATTCTTGTTCCTTGCGCACTCTGGGCCCATAACCCTTGTTAACTTCTCGTAGAGAGTTTTTCCGTGGATGCAATCAAAGACTTGAAGAGTTTGTACACCAGATATATTAAAATAAAATAACATAGAAAATACATGAGCGCAGCCGTCAGGCGATAACATTGGCGAATCCAAAAGTCACTCTAAATTCAAAAACCTACGACAGTAGCATAGAATAGAGAACTATGAATCAAACAGTGACTGCACAAAGAAGGTCAACATTCAACAGATGTGTATTCCGAAATGGTCCTATTTAGATCTGATGATGAGTTTCGGAGACAGACAACGGTACTGTGCAAGTCTTTTCTTCTTTTTAATAGTTTTACCTTTTTGTACCTTTTGTTTATGCTTTTGCTACTTTTTGGTTTTACTTTAAAAAAAAAAAAAACAGCAAAAGCATAAAGAAAAGGTATAAAAAGGTAAAACTATTATAAAGAAGAAAAGACTTGCACAGGTACTCTTCAATAAATGCCAGCAAATCAACCGCGATTGCTGCTATCGCATATGTTTCCATTGTTTACGCAATCACCTAACATAACATCGCGCCTGTACCCTTTAAAGGGGTACGCAGATGTGTTCAGTATACCATGGTACACCTACACCCTCACAAAGAGTATGTAAACACTAGCGTTATACACACTCATTTCTCTGTTGCAAGTAGTGTTATATGAATTTGTGTGAGGTAGGTTCAACTAAAAAGTGAAAAATAAAAACTTTTTTACGAAAAAAAAAAACAACCGACTTCCAAAAAAAAAACACTAGAAAGTGAAAAATAACTTTAATTTCGGAAGTCGGTGTCGCTGTTTGCGCATTGTCGTTTTTTGACACCGACTTCCGAAATTAAAGTTATTTTTCACTAGCCAGGACGAGTGAGAACCAGCTCTTCTTGTAGTCTACACCTGCACGTTCACTAGCAATTTCGCATTACTTGCGAAGTTTTTAGTTACATGATAAATGATTTATTTTCTGTAAGTAGGTTTGTACACTTTTACACATCAATCTTATTTTTTTTTAACTAGGTAAGGTCGGCGTTTCCTGTCTGATTATTCTGATACTCGTAAGAAAGGCCGAAACAAACTCAGAGGTCACAGTCTCTTTTAAAGTCCAGACAAAATCATGGTCAGATCATATGAAGACCATGTAGATTGGTGTCTGAAATGGTCTTTTGAGGAAAGAACCACACAGATTGAGCGGACCTCTCCAGTCAGTGCACGCATTGTCAGTTAATTATTGAACACCTGCGTTCTTGCATATACTACCTAATGGCACAATATTGATACTTCAATAATATAGCAGTAGATTGTAAATACATGGGATTTTTCATTAATAGCCACCTAACAATAATTATATTTATTTTTATAATAACCATAGATGACAGAAGAGGCCTAAGTTTCATGTTATTCTGAGTACTTTCAGCTAACTATACCGGGCTACAGGTTAAGTCGACCTAGATCCTTTAAGAGGTTGTAGTTTCCATAATTCCTGATTGATTTGACTATGAAACAACGTACCCCAAACTTAACCATTTTCTAGATATTGGCCTTTGAAGCTTTAAAAAAAAGGTGTTTGTCTATTGACCTATTTTTTTTTTGTATTTTGCCTGTAATTTATTTGTGTTTGCGATTTTTGTGTAGGTAGTAAATAGAGGTCAGTGAGGTAGTAGATATGTTGCTTTATTATTCTCTACTCTAAAATTGCAAAAAAAAAAAACTTCAAAGTTCCTTATCTTGAAAACGGTTAAGTTTGGGGTGCGGTGTTTCATAGTCAAATAAGTCAGGAATGATAGAAACTACAACCAATTAAAGGATCTAGGTCGACTTAACCTGTAACCCTGTATAATAGTACAACAAAATGTAGAAATAATATTAGATTATTCACTAAGGGGATAAAGTAGTGTCTTTAATGTCGTGGGCGCTATTTTGAATCCTAAACGCAACAAGGAATTCCAGAGCTCTCGAGTGTAGCGAGGCAGTCCTGAGTGCAGTGAAGGATTCAAGCTTGCCCAAGACGAAGATACCTTTATCTCCGAGGAGAATACTCTACTTTTCGCACCAGCGAGGTAATAAAAACCAATTCGATTATAGAATTATTAGTTTATGAAACTGTTTAATAACCGGGGAATACCTAGTTATGTGCAGTGTCATACTACTATATATATACTACACTAATTGTCCAACTACGTGACAGGACAGGGTTATGTTTTTATGCGAACTTAACTATGTATCTTTGTATGTGGAATTTGTTATATCCTCGAAGCATCCTAACGGCCGAATGCATTTTACTACTTGAAGTGTACTTATTTGGGTCGCGTGAAGGTTATAGGCCAGGTTTTGTTTTCATGGAATCAAAATGGCGGATTTTAGACGAAAAAAAGTAAAGTCTTGAAAAAAAATTTACCATTACTATGTCCTATCAAAATAAAGGGCTTGAGAGACGGTTCCAAAAATATAACACACTAAAACGATTCAAATAAAAATAACTACCATTCAAAACTAGCTCACTTCTCAAGCAGTCTGATGCAGTTGGTGGCATCAAATCTAAGATTGAAAACTAAAATAACATACTTACTGCCTGTCGGGTTTTTTTTATTATTTCAATAAATTCTCATGCATTTTCATCAAAAACACAATAAATGATATATCTTCAATGGAGCGCCAGCCCAAATCCAACATTCTAACGCGGGAATATGGGTCATACCCAAAAACAAAAAAAAATATGTTCATGTAACTTAAAACCGTTATTTTATTATTATATCAACATTGAATACATTTTATAGTTCTTTTGTCTTGAAAACTTATCATCTTTCATAAAGAAATTAGCGCTTTACTAAAATTTACATGATATTTTTCCCATTTGAATCTGAAAAAATCTCCTTCTGTAGACTGTTCGGATGACAAGTATTTGAGTTTAAGTCGTGGTTAAAAATATATACACATACTTTATATACTTTTATTTCGTTTCATTACATCAGTTATATTGCCAAATATACTTAACACAACGTATTAAAAAACATATCATTCTAATTTTTGAAATAAAACGTATTAAACATGTTGTTCAAAGATTTTAGGACTACTTCTGTAGACGCATAAAATAAACCAAAATTTGCCAAGCTGTGAGCTGTCAATAGTGGAATCCACCAGTTAACATGGAATGTCAAGAAACATACACTTATCCATGCGAGACGTTTAAGTTGCTTGTTGTGTGCCCCTCACCAGATACCTATGTCCACATTATGAAATGGGTCGAATCCAAATAAACCACATCAGGGATTCGGTAATGCCTAGGACAACTAGAAACATAGCCACTCCTGATTCATCTTTGTACAATTTGTCACCTGATTGCCCTGAAAGATCACCAGACTCCTCATCTGAGTAGTTATATGAAAAAAAAAAAACAAAAAGAGGCAAAGGTTGACTGGTAGAAAATGCCTATGGCATTAAGTCCGCCTCTGTACATTTATGTGCTTGAAGTATTAAATAAATAAATAAATATATGCCTATACGAGATTCTCCTATTGCCCCAGCTACTCCTGAAGCTCCGACTGAGTCAAATTCACCAGGACTGTCAGATAGACACTAGATCTTTCCATCGAAATATTCAGCCAAAGGCATAGGCCCCAGAAGATAAGAATCTATTCAGACGACTCTGAAGCTTCTGAAAATTCACCACAGAAAAAACGGCCGAAGAATTTCATGTGGAACGATTATGACGAGGATAATATATTTTAATATTCTGTTCATTTATATGCCCACAGAAGCATAATGTCTGTTCTGTGGACAAATTTCGATTATTTTTTTGTACTCAATTGGAATAGATTTTTGATTATAATTTCTTTAGGGGTTAAGGAGAACTTCATTTTAAGTCTTTTTTCATTGTTTCTATTCTTGGTGTTATTGATGTGATTATATAAGGCCCATTATTGTTATCTTCTGTAGACAACACGATCTCTTCTGTAGACGTAAAAAAAACAAAAAACGTGATTTATGCCTAAAATATCCAAGACTGATCTCTAGTAATATTATTCTAAAAATATTAATATCTAACTTTAAATGAATATAATGTTTCATAACAATTCGTGGAGTTTTATTATTTATATTTTGTAATGTTCACTTTTTGTGTATGACCTATACGAGCCACAGCTTATGAAGCTTATGAAGTGAGAACTCTTTGTTCGACCTTTGTTTTTCTTTGGTTAATGTTTCCATAGGATTTTCTCAGTTGACGTTCCAAATTCAAATCACATTAATGACCAGCGGGTCATAATGAAATTCAGTACAATATTAATGCCCGGCTATAGCCTAGGGCTTAAATAACTTGCTTCAAGTTAGGTTTGCATGACATATAACCTGTTAGGGTTAATGGAGGACCACCAAAGGAAAGACCGTTCTAAGGATTTTAATAATACGTTTATTATCCTTTTATTTATATATTGGAAGGTGTGTTTTCTAATATTACGTGAGACTTGTGATCCCACACAAGGCTTATTGAGTAGTACAGTCACTATGTGAAACTAAGGATTTCAGTCAAGTGCTAAGGGCGGATACTTAAATAATATTTATGAGTTAGAACGAGAAAGACGATAGTGTTGAAGTAGGATAGATTTGTTTTTGCTATACTCCATATAATGTGACGTTAGCGAGCAGGTAGTGTGAAAAAACTATTTTAACCGACTTCAAAAAAGGAGGAGGTTTTCAATTCGACAATGTTTTTTGTATAGTTTTAACTCCGCTACGATTTAATTATACATAAGTTCTTATAGATTATAAAAATGCAACCCATGATGAGAAATTTGACATACAAAGAAGAGAAATAGTAATTAAACTAAATACATATTTAATTATTCGTTATTAATCTGAATCTACTTCATGGCGGTTCTTTTGTAATAAAACCAGGATACGAAGCTTGTAGCCAGCGCAGCATTATAATGGTACATTATATAAAAAAAAAAAAAAAAAATATCTTTATCTTTATCTTTATCTTTAACAAAAAATACGATGTATTCTATTTAACAAAAGATAGTGCACGTGAAACAATTGTTCCTCTGCCGTCAGCGGCCGTCAGCAGCCGTCAGCGGCCGTCAGCTGCCGTCAGTGTCCGTCAGGGTCCGTCACTTACACATGATGTGGGTTGATACGGGCGCGATTCTATGAGTTTTTTTTCATCGTTCCTGCACTGGTGACACAGTTCATTTATCCGGTGGTTAAAGGTAAGTTTTCCATATAGGAAAACTTCGGGTGCAAAACCAAAATTATTAGACATTGTAAAAAATGTTCAGAACTAACTTTCAACACCAATTAAATGCTGCATAGGAATAGTGTATGTTATAACGACACTCCTTGTGAACCTACAATTCATATAAGTAGCTGATAAGAAAACGTTTAACCTTATCGATCGTTTCGTAGAAGGTGCTACGTAGTGCTAGGTCAGGGCAGCGCCGCACTCACTGGATACCCAGCGCCTGCGCCTGTGGACCTACGAGCCTACGGGGGCGTAGCAGACCTCAAAAAATACTTTTGTTTGTAGAACATAATTACACAAAAAATATAGATCATGTTAGAATTATAACTCAAGAACGCTATGACTTGCCGTCAACGGCGTACAAGTATTCTAATTAAGTATAATTTATAATTAATTAGTATTGAAAACAATTAAAAAATTCAAAATAAATAAATAAAAAACATGCATTATTACTAATACGGTATTTAATCTTAATTAAAAAATAACAATACTTAAATTAAAAAGGCTCGTGACTATATAATAAAGTCGCCGAAGGCTTCCCGCAGGCGGTTCGTAGATGGGTGGGTGACTATCCGTTATATATCGAGACCCCTGTTTGCCTCGAAAAGCACGTTAAGCCGTTGGTCACGGCTATCATTCATAGATCTTTGACAGTCGTTACGTGTAGTCAGAAGCCCAAAAGTCTGATAACCAGTCTTCACCCTTGTTCACAAACATTACTATGAGGACTACACACATCAAAAGTGTCTAGGGATCAACATATATTTTTGGAATAACTTTTCTCCTGATTGATATTAATTAAAATTTTCTTTAAGGATTCATCAAATAAAGTGTTTTCGTTTGTCACAGTAACGATAAACCAAGTCACCTTTGCATTAATAAAGAAATTTGCCATTTTCCTAATAAAGGGATTTTTGACATTTGAACCACTAACACAAAAGTTCGAAAAAAAGACTGAAATAACAGTTTTCTCTAAAATTTTATTAGGTAACTTAAACAATTAATAATCCGTGTTTCTACCGCGAACACTAACAACACAAGAACATCGGTTTGGCATACTCAAAATGAGTTCATCCAAATCACGCTGTGGATTGGCCGCCCATGTTCGTTGCAACAACAAAAAAAGGTCTTCTTGCGACTGGATACCCTCCATATTCGGCAGAGCTCTTCTCTGTAGCATATCCCATGCATGCTCAATCGGGTTCAAGTCTGGCGACTGAGCAGGCCAGGGCAGGACATTGATGTTAGCTGCGGCGAGAGTCTGTCTTACAACTCTTGCGGTGTGCGGTCGTGCATTATCATGCATTAACTGAAATAAGGGACCGATTTGCACTTGTAGAGGAACGATGACGTCTGATACAATCGTCTCAGCATAAATTTGAGCGTTGAGGTTGCCTCTGATCCAAATCAACTCAGTTCTTCCGCCGATCCAAATACCCGCCCATACCATGATGGTTCCACCACTATAAGGATGGACTTCCTGGCAGGATTTTAATCGCTGTTGGCGTCCAGGGGTTCTCCAGTGTCGTATACGTCTTGTATCCGGTCTCATACCAAAACGAGACTCATCAGAAAAGCACACGAAACGCCATTGTTCTTCTGCCCAATTTCTGTGTTCAAGAGCCCATTGATATCGAATCCTACGATTGTGCATTGCTATAGGTGGTACCCGTAGCGGTCTTCGGGAATGAAGGTTCACTTCATGCAAGCGGTTTCTGACTGTTTGGTCGCTAATTAAGTTCCCTGAAGAGTGATGAAGCCTCACGGCTAACATCATGGCGGTTATTGTTGGAGCTCTTCGAGTTAAGATTTGAATGTATCGGTCTTGTCTCCGTGTGGTGCAGCGATACCGTCCTCCATGGCGCTCAGCCACGGTACCAGTGCTTCGGTAACGTGTCCAAAGTCGACTGATAACACTCTGACTTGTATTCAGAGCTAAAGCCACAGTACGTTGCCGGGAACCAGCTTCTATCATTCCCACGGCTCTGAGCATTTCTTCCCTGCTTAAATGACGTCGCCGCTCCATAATAACGTTGGTTTTAATCAGTAGTAGGGAAACAGTAGCACTAATAATGTCTTCAATGCGTTGTATGTTTTTATAGGGAAAATATTGACAGCTGATTTTCATCTTTTACTCGAATTTGATTCACAGTTCCTGATTCAAATTATGAAATGCACCAAAAAGGATCCATATAAATTTATAAAATCATAAATTTATTACAAAGCCACATCTCAATCTCAAGAAATCCGCATAAAAATGCTTGATCCCTAGACACTTTTGATGTGTGTACAATGTGCGCGGACACACAGTCTTAAAAACCTAATCTTAGACAATACTTGAGTGGCGATGGTATTATGCGTCCCAAAATGAACGCATAGATAAGGTGGCTGAAGTGTCCAGCCTACGTCAAACAGTTAGGTTATTTTTGTTTCTCGAGGTTTGGTTTGGCTATGTTTGAGATTGTTTTCGATTCTACTCGAACAGTAGCGAAGAAGAATTTGGTAAGATATTATATCAACGAGCAAAATAGAATAAGTAGGTACCAGAAACATGATCCGGGATTTCCTAGTTTCTTTAGATCATTACAGTTCAGATGAATTTAGAAGGCGCTACAGATTTTCGAAAGATGCAGTACTTTTTATACTCTTGCCATGCAACTGATAAATGAAGACCTAGATAAATTAGCTGCAAGAGGTTTAGGCTATTGGCCTTAAAATTTTATTCTTCTGGCAGTTTCCATGTCCTTACCTTATACCTAATATAATTAAAATAATTTAGGTACGTATTGAACATTATTCTTATTTTTTACATATTACTTTTATAAGTAAATATATGTAGGTAAAAGTACAACCGGCAGTATTTTGTTTTACAGAAAAATGAAATGTCAGATAGCGAAGTGTACTCGTACTATTTACAAACGAACCAATGACAGAGCTCTATTCAACGTAGTACGTTCGCATCTGTCATGAGTCGTTCGAGTATTGTTTATGAATTGAAAGGCTTGTCATATGGAACGCATTGAGAAATGCCTTGCTTCGCTACTTTACTTGGACAAGTATTGTTTGTGAATACGGGTGTTCCCAAGGGGTATCGTGTTACCCAGTAAGTAGGTTGTGGAAGTCAGATAGGCAGTCGCTCCATGTAAATACTGGTATTCAGCTGCATCCGGTTAGACTGGATGCGGATAGCTAGGCGACTTAAATTAAAACTAAAAAAAACAAATTAAAACATTCAAATGTTTAACAAATACAAATCGAATTAAAAAAATAATTTAAAAAACTAAAAGCCGACTGCTGAAAAGGATGAAACAACAAAGTACCTTCCCGTGGTCGCATGCCGCTGTACTAACATACTTATAAGCCATGGCAGCATGCGACCACGGGAAGGTACTTTCTTGTTTCATCCTTTTCAGTAGTCGGGTTTTAGTTATTTTAAATTATTTTTTTTAGTCTATTTGTATTTTTTTTAGGTCAAGACTTTATGTCCGCTAGAGGGCGCTATATTTAATTTAATGTGACATCACAGAGCTTATAACCAGCTGATCAAGACGCTTCCAACGATACCTCATTTGTCAAATTATTACAAATATTTTAGAAGTTATGAAACAGATGAACATACATGCATATATACATACCGGTCAAAATCATAACCTTCTTTTCGCTTCGCCGTAGTCGGGTAAAAATAAAAACTTACGGAGCCGTAGCAAACCACTAAGCAACGCCTACGGAAGCGTAGCGGACTTCTACGCAAAGCCTACGGAGGCGTAGCAGACTTCTACGTAAGGCCTACGGGGGCGTAGCAGCCCTTACGCAAGACCTACGGAGGCGTAGCAGACCTCTACGTAAGGTTTACGAGAGCGTAGCAGACCTCTACCCAAGGTCTACGGGGCGTAGCAGACCTCTACACAAGTCCTACGGAGGCGTAGCAAACCTCTACGAAAGGTCTACGGGGCGTAGCAGACCTCTACGAAAGACCTACGGATGCGTAGCAGACTCCTACGCAAGGTCTACGGTGTCGTAGCAGACCTTTATGCAAGGTCTACGGTGTCGTAGCGGACCTCTACACAAGACCTACGGAGGCAGATCTCTACGTAAGGTTTATGAGAGCGTAGCAGACCTCTACGCAAGGTCTACGGTGTTGTAGCAGTTCCTTACGAAAGGTCTACGGGGGCGTAGCAGAGCTGAACGCAAGACCTACGGAGGCGTAGCAGACGTCTACGCAAGGTCTACGGGGGCGTAGCAGACCCCTACGCAAGACCTACGAAGGAATAGCAGACCTCTACGCTAGGTCTACGGGGGCGTAGCAGACCTCTACGCAAGACCTATGGAGGCGTGGCAGACCTCTACGCAAGGTCTACGGGGGCGTAGCGTACTCTACGAAAGACCTGAGGAGGCGTAGCCGCCGCCATCTACGGAAGTCCTACGGAGGCGTAGCATTAGTATTTCCACCTCGCCCGGCTACACCGTTCCGCGTGCGCCCTTCCCGCGCGGGGATGTTCTCAAGCGACCCTCTTCTTCTTAGCGTGTCGATAGCAATCTAAATGGACTCGGCCCAGAATTCGGCTACTTGTTTGGCGCCATCACCAGCGTCCATCAGTTCCTGTAACGTGCAGCTGACTGGACACGCAGGACACGATACTAGTTTAGTACGATAAGGTTTCTTTAATTATTTCCACCATAACAAAATCAAAACAAGACGGCGCGGGTTTTGAGATACTCATTTATTTAATTATTAAGTCCGGCACTTAGAATTTTACCTTTTTTGTATAAGAAATATTAAAATATTCCTTTTGGAACACTGTTGAAGACTCATTGTGATACCGTTATAATTTCATGGCAGGAGTGAACCGGTGCCTTGTAAGCTATAAACTGCAAGTAAGTATCTAAATCTGTTATCGTCGGTCGTAACAGATCCATTCCGTGATCCCAAACCGTCCCTTTAGTGGAACACAACATCGTGTGCTAAGTGGTACATCGCCTCGCCAGACCAGTGCGCGGTGCACAGTCAACGGTAACTTACAGATGTTACATGAAACATGTCACATATCACTGTGTCCCATGTATTGTATAATGTTCCCCATCAGTGAACAATGACTACTGAACTCAAAGAAATTAAAGATACAGCAAATAATTTAAATAAAAAAAATTGTTGAACCCGTTCTTGCGCTTAACATGATAACGAGTATGCAATTGAAAAAAAAATGCAAAAAGAACAAAAGGAGCGCACTTGTGTGATGTATGCGAGTGAGTTTTTGTGTGTAATAGTGTGAATGTGCATATATGAGTTAGTTTAAGTTGAGTTTAGTAAGTAGGTAGATATTAATAAATTCCTTTTCGGTATTCGGCGACAAAATAATCTTTTTATTTTTGTGCTTTTCCAGGAGCTCTGCTATGTTTTTCTTATTATCTGCTTCGAGTAAAATAAAGTTCAGATCCATTTTATTTTTGGAACTTTAAGTAAAATAACTTGTCTTTACCTTTTTAACCTTTAAAACAAAGCAAAAGAAGTGCATTATAAACATGTTAATATGACTAGTAGTAATTAATACATTACATCGTACGCGGCTGTAGTCGCACATTGCCAGTCACATCAGCTGGTCCTGCATCGATGTCCATCAGATTATGAACGTGGTCACAACTTACCTAACGAGATGAGAGGATCGTGGCGAACAACTCCATTGTAGTAACATGTTATAATGTACGTCAAACCTGACAACAGCAAAGCACAGAGTTTGGGTTACATCTTGCAACATAATAACCACATCTTCTACATGTTGGAAAGTGCATCAAAGCCTGGATCTAGTTATTGCGGAATTAAGACTAAATATTTTTACATAAATTTTTAATTCCATGGATTTGACAGCTATGACTTTATAAGTACGTCAAGCAACGCTGACGTCATCAAGCTCCAATGGTTGACACTCCTCCGTGCGTGGGCCGGCAGCAGAACTGACTAAACGCGTAGGTAGCGATACAGTAAGTCAGCACTCGGCTGGCGCATTAAATAGTTCGCCAAGCGCAGGTCTCAGATACTAGAAGCTCAGCCTTGCGTCATAAGTAACTGTTTATGTTGCAGCCATCACATAACTTGCACATCTAAGCGTCTTAAGTCGTAACATCGCTAACTGAACGACTTGTAAAGAGCCGGGCAACTCCTTTTCGCCGACGCGTTAAGAGCGACTTGGCGGCCGTTAATGCCGTGATAACACTATTTCTGTCGACTTTACTTGTTTGTTTGTCAAACTTGCCTCCCCGTTACTCGGATATTTACCGATGCCACTTAACTATACCATTTCTAATCCAGACTACTTATTGATCGGGTAGGTAAAGTGTCGTCTTGACTTTTTATTTCCGATTTCTAAAGCTAAGAGAAGAGGGAGGGAGGATAGGGCTATCGATACAATTTAAGAGAATTAAGAGCTTTTAATTATCTTATAAATCAAATATCCGACGAAAAATCAATCGATTCATACAAAAGTAACACATATTTATTTCAATATTTTAGCTGATTTGTATGTGATTAACATGCGTATTTTTAGTTCTCTTTAAAGAAAATTGTGTTTGTAAGAAAAAAATATCTCGGATACTGTTAATAAAGACATCGTAAGTATTCAACTGGAATACACTAGCCGCGCCGTGAGTTCTTAGCCTAAAGCGCGGCTAGTGCATTCCAGTTAAATACTTACGATGTCTACTGCCCTGCACTGCCTTGGTCTCTCCGTCTGTGACTCTGTTGAATGGGTTGTACCTCTGCCCTCTCGGCCGTACTTTAGGCTCATCCTCAGGTGGAGTTATTGTCACCAGCGCCGCTTCGGCAGCTGCTTCCGCTGGAAGTCAAAATGCAAAACGCAAGTGAATATTTTAGCTATTTCCACTGAAATATGGGTATTGTTGTATAACTTTTTTTACCTCTAATTTAATCTGCAGTCAGTCAGTCAAGTATGAGCAGATGTGAAGTAATAAGGGCTTTGCAGAGTCGCCATCAATCTCTTGTAATTGTACCACATTGACAACTTTTACTATGTGATATAATGGGGGGCCTGGAGTTATGAAATACAGGTCCAGGCTTAGTTTAGACTCCAGATCTCCCACAAATTACAAAATTTTGTCGAAATACCTGTCAACTTAATGTGTATAAGAACGGAATTTGTGGAGATTTGTGGAGTTGTAGAAAGAATATATTCCTTAGAAACTCGAGTTCGAAGTTGAATATTCTGTAAATATTTTAAACATTTGGGAAGTTTTGTTTCAGGTGAAGCATTAATTTTTAATGTCTTTAACTTTTTCGTTTTTTATTTAGATTCAGATTATATGATTATACAGTACTTAGTAAGTACAATCTTATAAGATTATTGTGGTTTATTGTGTTCGATAAATTGAAGGCCTTTCAGATTCGTTGCTGCTTAGTTTCGATTAGATGGCCCAGTAGGTGGCCACGTTACACGCAGCATCAACGTTACACGCAGCATCAACGTTACACGCAGCATCAGCGGCATTCATTAGTTGTAGCTCATAATAACACACGCTCTTTCCGATTGAGAATTTCTTTATCTTCTATAGTTACAATAAAACCGTAACGAAATCGAAACTGTATATTGAATATCTCTGAAAAAAATGATTGCTTGGTCTGTGAACAATTCGAATGCCAAAATATAGATTTTATATTTTTTCTCAGTTTGTCTGAATATATGTTCCAGCATCACGCGAATACTATCGTAGATTCTGTTCAGATTTTGCGTATTCTCTATAAGTCCGGTCTGTCTGTAGGCTGTAAATTATCATGGTGCTTGCATGGGGATGAGCAATATCGCATTATGTTCGTACTAGCTGCGCCCCACGGTTTCACCCTCGTAAGTTTCGATTCCGTAGGGATATCGGCATGAAAAGCATTCTATGTTTTAATCCTGGTTATAAAGTATCTGTGTGCTAAATTTCATCCAAATCTGTTCAGTAGTTTTTGCGTGAAAGAGTAACAAATATCCATCCATCCTCACAAACTTTCGCATTTATAATATTAGTAGGATTCTTCCATATTAAGCGTAGGCAGAAGCTAGTCTAAGAGATAAATCCGATCCCTATTTATAATATACACCGACTAGGGTGCCTTCGGTTCGGCCCTACTTTGTAACTGAATGACGAAAATAATCCTTAAAATTGTTGAGAAACACATTTAAATGAGATACTTTTTAAACCTGAAGGAAAGCCTGCGATTTAAACATCGATAAATTATGATAAAGAGACCCCTGTCATGTAGATGATACGACCGTAATCGGCGACCGGTGGGTTCGACTGTTCGGATATAAATGTACATACAATATATCTGCCTTCCCAGTAACCCTTCCAGAGTAACAGTCGTGACAGTTTGTTTGACGTTATCTTCTGCATCTTAACCTGAACTTATCATCCGTCTGCAGAACTGGTTTCTGTTGCAGATTGAGCTATTGATGGAATTTTGAAGTTGGAGAAGGACGGACTTTGGAAGGCGGAAGTTGCGTGGGTAACCACATCAAGTCACCTTGTTTAAAAATAGTATAGTATTAATAATTCAATAAATCAATAGTATTAATTTTTTTTTAAAGCAAGGTTAACCGTGAATCATTCATAAATTCGCGCCTCAATGTCCTCAATGAACTCAGAAGCACTCTGTTGTTCTTTAGTTACGCATTCATTCAAATCTCGATCTGTGTAAATTACGAACCATTGTTATGTAGCGTCAGTGAATCTCAGCTAATACAGCGCGTTACTTCTCGCGGGCGTCGTGGGGGGCGACAGGGGGGCGGGGCGGGGGTTTGGGGGCCATGTTCCACCTGTTCATAGAGATATTACTCCGTAACGTTCAAGCGATCCCTGAAGAGAAACATAGGATTACGTACAGTCACAGTTCTCTAGTAAAAGTAGGTCGAAAAGATAAATCTTATAACACTTTTTAGACCTCCGGCCGGCAGGCAGCAGGTTCCGTAGCTCAAGCTCCAACCGCTCTGCGTCAACGAGGTGGTACCGCGTACGTATCAGATTAGTCGAGAGACGGAAAAGGGTTATAAAATGAATGTGTTCGTTATAAGATGGATTGCCAAGCTAAATAAGAGCTATGTGTGAATTTACCAAAATAGTTTGTAAGTTAGCCGTGGGCCCGACGCCTCCCTCGCTAATGTTCTACGGGGACCCACATTAGTTTGTAAGTTAGCCTTGGTCCCGACGCCGCGGAGGTAGGGAGGCACACGATGATACCGCAGTGCCTCCCGAATACAACTTCAGGGCAGGGTGTTGAAGGCGTTGGAGATGTCCAAGGACACCGCTAACATCACCCCGCCCCGGGACACCGCATCCTCTGCCAGGACTCTCACCCGCGACACAGCGTGAATGGTGGAGCGCCCATGCCGAAAACCGAACTGGCTGCCGTCCAGGTCCGGCCCCTCTCCGCACAAGTGGCCGACGAGGCGGGCTACGATTACTCGCTCAAACAGCTTACCCACCTCGTCTAGCAGCACTATGGGCCGATATGCGGACGGCGAGTAAGAGTCTGATAGACCCCGCCACCCGCCCCAGGGCGGCGGACATCAATGAGGATTTTCCACACCGGAAACAAAAAAAAAAAAAATGGTCCCGACGCCGCCCTCGCTAATGTTCTACGGGGAGTACATTAGGTAGCAGCGGACTATTGAGCTGCCACGACACGCGACCTTTCGCTACATTATGCAGATATTAACCAAACAAACCAACAACATATCCTATAACAAACTTTTGGGTTTTATTATGATGTCAGATCTAATCTGATTCAGAGAGCGATGAATCCGTATGTTTTCAATACAATAACATGTGTGATGAAGTGCTACTTAATTTGTTTATACATGTATTGTGTTGTGCTCGGCAGTCGGCTCCAGTAGGCGTGAGCTCAGGGGGCGAGTAATTTTTATATCACGTGTTTGATCAATGTTCTGTATGTAAACATGTTCATATTTGCTGTTTACACCGAAAAGGAAACTATTTCTTGATAGATTGGTATTAGATTTTAGAGCGTATAGAAACTCAGAAAAATAAAGTATTTTTCGACATCTTTAGGTGATGAATTATGTCGAAGCAAAACATTAGGGATTCCATTTCTTTAAAAAAATGACGACATTGAAAGTCCCCAGAGACAGTAAATCGCCAATATTTTCCAGCGAAACTAATCAATTTTATTTTTCTCCGCCCTTCGCGTCAACATTAATATTTTGTACAAAGATTTAATTTGGAAGCGCGCAGCTTCGAGTTACATTGCGTAATAATGGAATCCCTCCGCCTGCAGGGAACCCATTACCTCGCCGTGATAGCTTTACGTGTTAAAAATGAATTTATAAGTGGTATTATGAGTGTGTAACGTAACATAAAATTGGCTGAAAATTGCGAAACAAGCATTCCAAGTTATTATCATCACTGAAATAATTATATTACTTACACTATCTTACAAAAATAACTAATAGGTAGGTTGGAGACTGACAAATCTTTATATTGCTGATAAGTGGAAAAGTTGTGTAAGTTCAGCTACAACATATTTCTCAGCCGAGTCCGTGCGGCGCGCGCCTGTCGGCTAAGTTTTCTCACGAACTTTGCGAGTGTACGCTGTATGTGATCGGTTCTTCGAGCAGCCCGGCTTATAATATAAACTTGTTCTTCGAGCAGCCCGGCTTATAAACTTGCACACTGTGAAGGAATGTTTCGTAAATTAACTACAAGAATAATAGCTTTTAAGAACAGTTAAGAATGCGAAACATGGCTTTACGTACTCTGATAAGTACTAGTACCTACCTACTAATCTAGATACCCCTGCTCCATTATTATATCGTTGTGTTTGTTGCGTAGCGTTATAAATAGTAAGGCGGATCACCCACTGCACCGCTTCACGCGGCGGGACGCAGATAACGCGCCACCGCGCGTGATTTTTTACATATCTACAAATTCAATAAAAACGCGCTTCCACGCGGGGAATTTGGCTCCGTTTCCCGCGCTCCGTCGCGTGAAACGTTGCAGTGGGTGATCCGCCTTAGACGATAATGTTTGTTGCGTAGCGTTTTATACAGTTAGATGATAATGCTTTCCCCTTACGTATGTGACCAGTAGATACTTATACAAAGACAATTACTTACTTAGCGTCGTGCCATAATTTGAAACGTACAATTATAAACCCAGCTGCGGCGTGATTTTATATGAGAGGGGAACCATAAACGTTCGCGGCCAAGGGAGCCGACAGGCTTGACTTGACTGCGGGGCGTGAGGACGTGCGGACGTGTCATCAAGTGTGCGCTCCACGCTGCTCGGCGAGCGGCGCGGCGGCGGTGTCGCGGGCGTGCGGCTGTCGCACGGACGTGTTCGCGAGAATCGCTGAATATACAGCTGACACATCTAGAAGCGCCGGCACGCCGAAGGGCCGCCACACGCCTCTATTAGTTTGGGACGATGGGCGAGACGCAGAGCCGAGACCATCCACGCTGAATATTAAGTTAGCTCCGGCTTAGGAAATTCAGATAAACCAGAATTAAGTACCAGCGACCATTGAACACAATAACATAATTGTGTCGTTTTATGTACAACATCGAACCAGTAGGTATATAATAATAATAACATTTATTCAAAACTAAAAGGACTAACGTTAAATACAGTTTTTTCTTAAATCTATGTCAAGTTCACTCATGATGTGTGCCTGTACTAGGTAATGCTGTATTTCAGGCGATTGGAGGTGACATTAATTGATTAAATAATCACTTAGTAATCATATTTATCTTATTAGTACTTAAGTAAAAAGGTGTATAAGTTTAAGTGTATAAGTTTAGGTGTATAATTAAAATTATATAATACGAACAATAGGTATTTACTTTGGCACAAGTAATAACTTCTCTATATCTTCATCCTACTAATACTATAAATGCGAAAGTTTGTGAGGATGGATGGATGGATGTTTGTTACTATTGAACTTTTAGGAATGTTTGTCATTGGAACATACCATGTATAGTAATGTAGGATTGCCTGCCGAGAGTCCGTGATGTTCGTAATGTTTTGATAGGCCAACCGAACACACCATGCACACAACATCACACATATATCGGATATACCATTTAACAATCGAAGTCACCTCTCTAGTCTCCAATCTGGAATTCGTACCCCGAGCCCCAACATAAAGACTGTCTACTGTCTAGTTAGGGGTTCACTGGCAAATAGTACTTTGTAACCTAGCTAAGTAGGCATAGCTGCAGCACCGGTAATGGAATGGTGGTTTCGTTAATCGGTTCAAAAATGGCAAATAGAAGGTACTTATATAACGATTAACGGATTTAAAGAAAGTTAAAGGAAGTTAATCAATCCGTTACCTACTCGAAATGTTTACTTTGTTAATTAACTGTTTTAACGGATTAACGGTCTTGTGCCCAGCTTTGTTTATACTCGTATATAGGTAACACTAGCTGCGCCCCGCGGTTTCACCCGCGTAAGTTTTGATCCCGTGGGAATATCGGGATAAAAAGTATCCTATGTGTTATTCTGATGTATAAGCTATATTACTGTAAAGTTTCATCAAAATCCGTTCAGTAGTTTTCGCGTGAAAGAGTAACAAACATCCATACATCCATACATACAAACTTTCGCATTTATAATATTAGTAGGATGTTAAGCTCCTCATGTGGTCTGTTTACTGAATTACCTGGACACAGGACACTAAACTATTTTCTATTTAGATAGACATTAAACACATTTTTAATAATAGCTAGCTATAGATATCTACATGTCGATGTAGCTTAGATGAGATAAGGACCGCGGAGTAGGAGACGATACAAATGTTAACCCTCCCAGTATAAGTATATTTGATTGATAATATAACGTGATTTGAAAAGGCCGGATTTTGAGTAAAATGATTGAGGGATTTCAGGCTCTTTGTTCTGTTTGAACGAGTGCAGCCATACAGCCGCACAGCGGCACAGACTGTACTGCGCACTCTCGTATTGGTCCAAGTTCAGCTGAAAGAGAGCAATTGAAACCAAACGACCCGGATGATACGAATTTACAAA
The DNA here is from genome assembly GCA_949316385.1 of Globia sparganii. Lineage (NCBI taxonomy): Eukaryota > Metazoa > Arthropoda > Insecta > Lepidoptera > Noctuidae > Globia > Globia sparganii. The sequence continues at coordinate 555,818 of OX438660.1, forward strand.
AACTAAGGAAGTATTTATTGTCGAAAGGAATGGAAATTACTTATTGTAAGACTTTGTGTTGGCATGGTCGCGTGTAGTGTTCGTGATTCTAAAAGCTGAGTCAGTTAGTTGTCGTTGAAAATGTTCTCTTACGCTGTTCATAAACCTATTTTGTTCATAGCTAAATATTGAAATGTACTACATAGGTAGGGTAGGTATACTTACATAAATATGTATATCTATATTGTGAACTTACACCCGTAATTTACGATTATGATGTATGTTTTAGTAAAAAATATGTATAAACAAACGTCAATGAAGCCAGATACACAGAGAGCACTGTAGCGGACTGTGACGCTGTTCAGTCAGTATACACGGAGTGCAAAATTAACGCGTAACTTTTACGACACGGCAACGTATAGGTACATGTACATGTACACAAAAATATTTTACGACGCAATAACAATAAATAAGGAGCTTTGAACTCATGTCCGAACAGTTTACAGATCGGACGCAAGTAGCGACCAGCGAGCGGCGTGAGCAGCTCCAGCAACGTGAGCTGAGCGAGTAGCAGCGTGAGCAGAACAAGCAGCAGCGAGCGCGCACGCGCTCCCGGCGGCACGCGGCACGCTGGAGGCGCTGCGGCGCCACTCGCGGCAGATCGCCGCGCGCCGCGACCGCCGCGTGCAGGTGAGCGCCCCCTGCTGCCCGGCGCACGCGCTCGCTCCAGTGCACTCACACCGAGCTCTGTTTCAGTTCACGGAGCGGACGAAGGATGGCGCGCGCGGCGGCGACGGCGCCGGTGAGTACGCGCGGCGCGGCGCCCTGCGAGTGCGCGCTCGCAGTCCGCCGCCCGCCCTCGCTAAATATAACCCCGTCCGCATTGCAACGCGGTGACTGGTCGCGCAGGCCGCTCTCGCCAGCGGGAGCGCGGGCGAGGCTCGCGGCGGCTGCGCCGCTGCGCGGCCGCCGCTGACGGTAGTGTGTGTGCGCAGAGAGCGGCGGCTCGGAGATGTCGGGCGGCAGCGGCGGCGGCGGCGGCGGCGGCGGCGACGCGCGGCGCCCCTCCACGTGCCGCGTGGAGCTGGGTGCGCTGCTGGCGCCGGAGCCGCGCCCGCTAGACAACAAGGTCAAGGTACGCCGCCGACGCACTGCACCTGCTCCTCACAGAACCTGCGCTCGCGCCTGCTCTATCTGTTTTTTCGCGTCATAGTCTAGATCATCATAATCTAGCGATTAGGTATAGTTAGTGTGCTTTTCTTCCAGAAGAGGCAGGGCTCCCCGCGGTGCGCACACAAGGTGTGCAGGTGCACCTGAGTGACGTATGGCATGATGTATTATTAGCTTGAGCGGTTGCAGTAGGTACTGCATATCTACGTAGCGAAAATATTGCTTCAGTATTTTTTCGATTCCAGGTCAGCCTGGAAGTTATATCAGTAATCGCTACAGTATACTTATTTCTATATGTATGAATGTGTGTCGTCTGATAGGCAGCAGATTGTTTTTTTTTTTATTTTGGTCCCGGCAGACGGTAGTAGTCTTGTTCGTCCATGGATATGTAAAATATGTATCTACTTTGTTTGTTTATCTTTCCATTTAGCTATAAAGTCAAGCGAGTTGTCGGTACTTAGACATTATTGTAATATTTTAAGTAGATATTAGGATAAATTTAGTAAGTTAGCTTAGTAAGTTTTGCTCAGTGGGTGGTGTGGTGGAGCCGCTTTGTGTAATAATACTACTCGTTGTCGCGTGCTGATGTCCGTGCTGCGTAAAGAACATCAATAATTCATGACTCTACTTGAATAGATAGCTGTTGAAGTTCGTACAAAGTCAGAGTCTAGTGCATGGCTCTGCCGGGGCAGCGGGATTGTGCCGGGGCAGTGGGATTGTGCCGGGGCAGCGGGATTGTGCCGGGGCAGCGGGATTGTGCCGAGGCAGTGGGATTGTGCCGGGGCAGCGGGATTGTGCCGGGGCAGCGGGATTGTGCCGGGGCAGCGGGATTGTCGGAAAGGGTTACCGCTACCCCGGAACACAAAGGGCTAAGGAAGGAACACGGGTGGGTTTTAGTCAGTAAGAGTCTGACACTCCCTTCTGCTCCACCCAGAGCGGGAGGGGTCATTTGATGATTTCCCATCCTCAAAAAAAATTAAGTGCATGGCACTCGTTAGAAGGTATTCTAATTTAACTCATCAAAAGTAAACTTAATCTAAGTTAGGTAAGTAGTAACATTGGAGTAGTAGCTAAGCTAGCTGCTGAAGCTTTCAAGTTAAAAGTTTGGTTATTGAACAATTCTTTACAGTATAGCTATATTATTATTTTATGTTACGTACGGCTGGCTACGTTCAACTTAGAGGCTAAACTTTATATTTACGCAGCTTTGGCCATTTACGAATGAAAAGATTTTCTCCCATACGTAAGAGAACGTGTAGGTATACTTAGTGTTCCAGTTTTCACTGGATCTTCAGTGAATACTGGAATATTACATATTCTGGGTTATACATATGTTTATTAAATTTAATTATAACTGTTAAAAACCAATCACAATAATATTAAAGACACATACACTAAAGAAAATAGAATATTATAAACTTCAGGTCAAACACACACAATATTTGAATCCATCTCACAGTAGATGAGTACGTCTGACGTCTAAGTGTAGGTATACTTATATTTTGATTTCTGAGATAACGGACCAGAATTTCTTTTTCAACGAACTACTACGAATGTCTCATGCATGATTCTATTAGGCCCCGGTGGCTGCCAGGATGCTTCACAAGCTGTGATTCCGTCCGCGTGGAGTTTAGAAAACCACTGAATAGGTATCTACCTAAATGTCGTCAATTTGTTACAATGATTCTTATAGGTAATTATTAAAGTGGGTTTAGATGAAACGAAGAAAGAACTAGAATAAGAGAAAGAGCATTCTTTTCTTGGTGTTCTTTATATTTCAAACAAAAAGAGTTGAAATAGAATGTGCATTCGCTCGTTTGGTCTAAACCGGTCGTTATCCATTTCCAAAGCTAAGCTATTGTGGCCGATCTTCTACAAATTAACCCGTTTTGCCAAAATAATGTTCGACTAGATTAGATTGGCGGTCGAAGAATGATGTGCGTGTGAACTGAGGGACCACACTGGGATTCGCAAAATGAAAATCCTAGGATTCAGTAGTAGACATAAAACAATTATAGAACGAATCTATGAATTTGTAAACATATATATTAAATACTACTACAGCCCTTAGAGTGTGGTCCCTCAGTTCACACCAGTGCTTCCAGATTCACTGTAATTACAGTAGATTTACTGTATTTTAGACCTATTTTTCTGTCAATATGTAAACAAAGTTTGTCTGTAATTTTACTGTAATCGATTTTGAAATCTACTGTATTGTTTTTAGAAACTCCTGTATTTTTTAGCTCGCACCACTGTAATTTTACTTTTGGGATCTGGAAGCACTGGTTCACACGCACACGACGGATCGAACCTTCACGTAGCAACCAAAACGTATTTATTTGACAAAGCGTTATCTTTTACGCACTTCGCTTTGTCGAAAGGTTTGTCGCCGAATTGTTCGATTAAATGAGCACCTTCCTACGCTCTGACGCCTCACACTCATCGGGCTAATCTTTAGTTTCACGGGATGAAGGTTGTTGTGGAGCTGAGATGATGAGCTGCGAGGACAACTTATAGTCTGTCACCTACCTACTAGGCTAAGTTGCTTTTTTAGTTAAACTTATAGTCCATCAGTTTATATGATATTATGCGATCACAAACAAAAAATCATTAACTGTTATTTCTAATATAATTATGTACTAATTAATAGCTATTTTAGGAAGACAGCTCACTATAAAGTTTTGTTAGGTAACTAAAAATTACAAAAGAGTGAAATTGCCGAGAGATTACGAGAGAGATTATGAAACGAAGTACCTAGAACTTATGTCTGCTCCATTTGAAGGTGAAGTATGAAAGTCTTTTGACATGCAAATGAGGTTATTTAGAATGTTACCAATCTTCCGTTCGCCTCCCACCACAGGGTACCTACCTATAGGTAGATACTTTACTAAAGTTGATTCAAAACAGACGTTCTGAAAGTTTTGAGCGTATATTTTGTTATTATTATTTCTCTTTCTTCAATATACTCAAGCAAAGAGAAAAGTACTTATCATGGGAATTGCTCAGTGTTTACGATTATTGTACCTTTTCCAGTTCAGCCCTCTTTTTTGTTTCCTCAAAGCGACTTTTAACTCCCTTTTGAGAGGTTTTTCCAGATGAAGTGGCGACCCTAATTTATAATGGAAACCTAAAAAGTACCCTCTAAAGTATGTAGCCTCGGGTCCGCGCTTGCGACACGTGATGCAGGGCGTCTCCATGAGCACTGAGTACATTGGTTACAGTGGGTATAACAAGTGTCGAACATTCGGGTACTTGTCGTGAAGTCAACCTGCGGGCCCTCCGCCCTCCACACTTTCGCAAGTTGTTTGTTCGCACCTAATTTAAAATGTTATCACGTCTGAAAGTTTTGCCATAAGGTCCCGTTGCCACTGTTAGAGGTTGACTACGAGACCACACGTACGCACGGCTACACATCAAGCTATACATAACCAGTATAAGCTGACTTCTAATTGTACGAAAAACCTATACAGTGCGAGGTCAGCTATAACTGGAAATGTATAGCTTGATGTGTAGCCATGTGTACCCACATAACGATGAATGTATTGATTTCTTGTTGTCTTTTGAGCTGCTTAGTTGCGAGTCTACTGTCCGACTACCTACATAATGTCGGACAGTTGATTCGCAAGTAGCGTACGAGCGCCTCACCTATCAATGAAACAATAAAAACGTTTTATTTAGGTATCTCGCAGCCAAGCTCTCGTCCGTCTCGGAATTAGAGCTCAATAGCGTAAACATTTACCCGTGAGCTAGTCATCGACTGGACACGTCTGCTCGGCGGGCCGGCTCTGTTGCTGGCTTATAGCTTTACAACAGCGAGGGATGAGCGCCGTGCCAGTTGCCGGGGACAGCGTCCGGTCCGGTAATGCGAGGTCGGTTGTAAAACGTTGCCGACTTTTACGAACGATAAAGCCGTTCGGGAGTGAAGATAGCGTAGGTTAGCAAGCGGCGGCGTGCGGCGAGGTGCGCCGCCTCCCGCCTCCACCCCGCGACCCATTTGCATAATGAGTGGCAGCGCTCACGTGCTGCGCCCTCGCCCAGCGCCGCCGCCGCGCCGGTCAGCGTGCACACTCCTCGTGCCCCTGCCTCACTGACAGCGCTATCGCATCGTTATTTCGCAACTCCGCTACGTGCCCTCGTTATAATATAACTATAATGTTACTCTCGAGCGTATTCCATTAAGATTGGACACGTACACAAGTTGCCGGCTTTATTTCAAATTAACTTTTGCCCGCAGATTCGCCCGCATGGAGTCCGAAAATGATCCCATAGGAATGTACCACTGGGACAAAAAATATTCTAACCTAACCCAGGTTATAGTCTACCGGTGTACCAAATTTTATTTAGATCCGTTCAGCCGTTAAAAGGCGTGAAAAGGTAATTAAGTACAGACAGAAGAGTTACTTTCGCATTCATAATATAGTAGGGTGTCTCTGCGAGCGGCAGGTACCTACCAATAACTGCCAACGAGCTCATGCCTCGATCGAAGTCGAGACGACATCGCAGGCTTCATTCAAGTCTTGACAGTTATGTTGTGTGTACCTATCCTATATATCGTATATAACAAGTAACAACATCCTTTACGAGCGATACCCGACTCATTTCATTAGCTTTATCTATTCGAAGAATTCCCAGGGCGGGATCAATGAAATTATTTATTTCGCTTTGGATATTACGATCACGAATACACAAGGTGCGGTATACATAGCTACGATACAACGCGAATAATTTATTGCCCCTAGTTCGGTTAGGTCACCGTCTCTAAAGCTCGTAACTTGATTTCCTTAACAAGGTATATACTTACTGTATTATTGAGCGGCGTGCGCAGGTACAGGTACCTACCTAGCACCAACACTGAGTAGGTGTTCGCGACGTGAACACCTACTTAGCGTTGGCGTTGGTTGTTGGCGTTTTATACAGCAGTAGAGTATCAGCTGCTAACGTTTCACAAATCATCAGTAGTAACTTACCTAATTTAAAATGTATTTGTTACGTGTGGTTGTTTATGATATTCGCTGTTATCCGTAGCGCCACAGTATACATGGTATGACGGAGGAGGAGAACGTGGTGCGGCCGCACCAGGAGATGGCCGTGCTGTCGCTAGAGGAGAAGAAGTTCCTGCTGGGCGTGGAGCGGGGCGACGTGGCGGGCACGCGGCGCGTGCTGCAGCGCGCGCGCGACACCGGTCACATCAACGTGGACTGCGTGGACCCGCTGGGTCGCAGCGCGCTGCTCATGGCCATCGACAACGAGAACCTGGAGATGGTGGAGCTGCTGCTGGAGTTCGGCGTAGAGACGCGCGACGCACTGCTACACGCCATCTCCGAGGAGTTCGTGGAGGCAGTTGAGGCGCTGCTGGACCACGAGGAGCAGACCAAGAAGCCCGGCGAGCCCAACGTTAGTAGCTCAACTTAAGATACCGCGTACATCGCAGCTGTGTCTTGCTTATTTAAGTGACGTCGCTATGTTACAGAGTTGGGAGGCGCTACCACCGGAGACGGCGACGTTCACGGCGGACATCACGCCGCTGATCCTGGCGGCGCACCGCGACAGCTACGAGATCATCAAGCTGCTGCTGGACCGCGGCGCCAACCTGCCGGTGCCGCACGACGTGCGCTGCGGCTGCGACGAGTGCGTGCGCTCGCGCCGGGAGGACTCGCTGCGCCACTCACGCTCGCGCATCAACGCGTACCGAGCTCTCGCGTCGCCGTCACTGATCGCGCTTTCGTCTAAGGACCCCATCTTGACAGCGTTCGAGTTGTCTTGGGAGTTGCGGCGACTGTCCGCACTCGAACACGAGTTTAAGACTGAGTACCAGGAGCTGCGTGCGCAGTGCCAGGAGTTCGCGACGGCCCTGCTGGACCACACGCGCACCTCACACGAGCTGCAAGTGCTGCTCAACCACGAGACGGGCTCGCCGCAGGTACCGCTGCCGGAGCCTGGCGCACCGGAGAGAATGCGCCTGTCCAGACTTAAGCTTGCTATAAAGCTAAGGCAAAAAAAGGTAAAATCAACTTAATTTTCGCAGCCATACCTACTTTCATGTGAAGTACTTCATTGTAATGAATGATCTGCTACTAATTGTGTGTTCTAGTTCGTGGCGCATCCGAACGTGCAGCAGCTGCTGGCGTCCATCTGGTACGAAAGCGTGCCGGGCTTCCGGCGCAAGAACATGCTGCTGCAGGCGGCGGAGATGGTGCGCATCGGTGCCATGTTTCCGCTATACTCGCTGGCCTACATCGTGGCGCCGCACTCGTCCGCCGGCCGCACACTAAGGAAGCCGTTCATCAAGTTCCTGTGTCACTCGGCGAGCTACTTCATGTTCCTATGTGAGTGACGATACATAGTAGGTAGTACAAAGAAATTTTACATTCCTACACTTTGCCACTGGCCTCTGTACCTACTCTACCCAGCGCATGGTCGTGACGTCTTCGCTGATACTTTGACTATGTATCATCATCATCACTTCAGCCCGGAATCACCCACTGCTGGTATAGGCCTCCCCTTTCGTATACAAAAAGTGGCGAGCAACGCCGCATCGCAACGAATTACAAAAATCGTCCTAAGTAGATCAGATTAGTATGTTTTGTAGCATATTATAACTAGCATAACATGTCTGAACAAAAGTATGTAGATACCTACGTGGATATACAATATCATCGCACCAACATCTCGGGAAGTTTTTGTGTCTGTGTAATTGAGTATCGCTAAATAACTATTCTGATAACATTATACTACCTTTATACAACTTACATTACCTTCTATAGGTAATGTAAGTTGTATAAAGCTTAGTAACTTATTGAGCATATTATTTATTTATTTAATACTTCAAGCACACAAATTATTATTAAATTGTACAGACGCGGACTTTATGGCATTTTCTACATCCAACTTTTGGGAGATGCAGAGACAAACAGTGATAGGTGCAATCATGAAAACTGAGGAATAAATATTTTAAATATAAAGATACGCACAAATAAATATACATAAATACATGAATATACTAAAAAAAAAGACAAACAATGAGAAAACATTCATTGTTTGTCTTATTTATTTTTAGTATATTCATGTATTTATGTTTTTCAAAACACATATCACGATGCAAACAAGAACCTTTAAAAACTAAAATAATAATATGTGCCGATTCTCTTGTCACAAATGCGTCTAAACTAGACTAAAAATCATCAAAATTTAGTTTATTCCTGTCAAACGACGATTTCCCATTCTGAAATTGACTAAAGTGACACAACTTAACTACTTATATTTTAGTTTGACAGCACTAAGATGGCACTGAGATATTAGTTTACTGAAAATGGTAATTTTGCTATTCTGAATTTGATGTTTTTCACCTAAAATTTAGATTTTCTAACTAAATCTGACTATTTTTAATCGCAACTAAAAAGGTGTGGAATTTTAGTTGGCATCATCATCAACCTTTTCCCAACTATGTTGGGGTCTGCTTCCAGTCTAACCGGATGCAGCTGAATACCAGTGTTTTACATGGAGCGACTGTCTATCTGACCTCCACAATCCAGTTACTGTGTAATACGATACCCCTTGGTAAGACTGGTTGTCAGCACGATGACGACTTGGCCGCGAACTCATCGGCACTGTTCGCTTGCAGTTCTGCTGATCCTGGCGTCGCAGCGCATCGAGACGGCGGCCGGGGGCTTGCTGTGGGGCGCGGCGCCGCACGGCGAGCCGCTGTCGCGCCGCGGCGCTCCGCCCTCGCTGGTCGAGTGGCTCATCCTCGCTTGGGTCAGCGGTCTGTAATCTGTATTGCTACCCATTACTTTATCAATGAATTAAAAAAGTTATTACAAATGTTAAGTTGTATTTAGACATTAGGTACATAAATAAATTAATTAATGGTGTTTATCGGAGAAAGTGGATGAAATCAGGCAAAGTTGTCTGAGTGTACCTGTATCATTGCAGGTTTAATCTGGAGCGAAGTCAAGCAGCTGTGGGATATGGGGCTGCGGGAGTACGTGCATGACATGTGGAACGTGATAGACTTCGTCACCAACTCGCTGTACGTCGCCACCGTCGCGCTGCGGATCGTCTCACATTTTCAGGTATAACTCTCTAGTGGCCACTTCATAGATGTCAAAATATATTTCGTTGCTTAGGTGAATACCTATTATGAACAGGACTTTAGGGTTCCGTACCCAAAGGGTAAAATGGGACCCTATTACTAAGACTCCACTGTCCGTCCGTCTGTCTGTCTGTCCGTCTGTCACCAGGGTATTTCATGAACAGTGACTTACAGTTGAAATTTTCACAGATGATGTATTTCTATTGCCGCTATAACAACAAACACTAAAAAACAGAATAAAATAAATATTTAAGGGGGCTCCCATACAACAAACGTGATTTTTTTGTTAGTTTTTGCTCGATATTGATAACGGCAACAGATAGACGCTTGAAATATTCACAGAATATTTAGTTACATATTCACTTAAAAATAAATTATTAAATTAAAATAAAACAAATATTTAAGGGGAGCTCCCATGCAACAGACCGGTTTTTATTTTTATTTAACATTCTCTTATTTTGACTTAGGTGCGTCGAGAGATGTCAGCAGGTCTCCAGTGGAACCAGCCGCGAGAGAAGTGGGATGCGTGGGACCCGATGTTGCTGTCCGAAGGGCTGTTCTCTGCAGCTAACATCTTCAGCAGCCTCAAGCTGGTGTACATCTTCAGCGTCAACCCACACCTGGGCCCGCTGCAAGTCTCGCTCAGCAGGATGGTGCTCGACATTCTCAAGTTCTTCGTCCTAGATATACTAGTTATCTTTGCATTTTCATGTGGTGAGTGTAGCTTCTAAAATTTCAAGAAACCCTCCTTGAAATTTTGCTGCTGGACTTGTTCATACTGATAATCTGGTCATATGCCGCGATAGGTCTCAACCAGCTGCTGTGGTATTACGCCGACATGGAGAAGAAGCGCTGTACGACCGGCACGTCGCTCACCGCTAACGGTACCTTCCCCGACCCCGACGCCTGCATCGTGTGGCGACGGTTTGCCAAGTAAGGATCAGTTCACTTATGGATTTTCTTGTATACAGACTTTTCGAGCGTTGGATTTCTGAGACACTTGCACTGGCAAGTTAAATTCAACAATAGATACTGTTATCTAGAGTACGGTATCCATAAATAAGTAATAAACACTATTTATTTTATTAATCAAAGGTCGGTGGATGGCGCAACTATTTCAACTGTACCAGCACCTTAGTTACGTAACACACTATCAATCACAATCTGAATCATTTTGAAGGATATTGTTAATCTATTGCACGCCCGAAAGTCTGACAACCAGTCTTACTCCAAGGGGTATCGTATTACCCAGTAACTGGGTTGTGGAGGTCAGATAGGCAGTCGCTTCATGTAAAACACTGGTATTTAGCTGCATACAGTTAGACTGGAAGCCGATCCCAACATAGTTGGGAAAAGGCTAGGCAGATGATGATGATTGCTAATCCATTCATTCGTAAGTTCGAAAAATTTGTCTGCTCATCAACTTAAATAACGCAATGAATGTTGTTGAAGCAATTCCTACTGTTAGTGTGTTACGCAATTACCACTGAAAAGGTAAATTCGTGTTTCGTATTCTTATTTTAGGAATAAACTGAACTAGTTGTTACGATGTAAACATAATATACATATATTATACATATACAGCCTAGTAGGTACATCGTATCCTCGTCCCGTCATTTATGGCGCTTGTAATACACGCCGCTTGGCTTCCAGCCATATAGTTATTATTATATAGTCATTATTCTCATGATCTCTTACATGATGGTTCAAGATTATGTCCCAGACCACTGAATTGAGTCAGAAAAAGGCTATTTGCATAAATTATTCCCTTTCCTGATCTTTCCGCATAGGAAAGATCAGTGACCGAAACAGGTGGAAATCTGATGGAGCAAGATCAGGGCTATACGGAGGATGCATCAACACATCCCAGCCAAGCTCTCTCAATTTTTGCTGAGTGGCTATAGATGAGTGCGGTCTGGCGTTGTCGTGATGAAACACCACGCCCTTCCTATTCACCAGCTCCGACCGGTTTTTCTCAATAGCTTCTTTTAACCTCATCAGTTGTTGACAGTAGAGGTCAGAATCGATAGTTTTACCCGGCGGCAAAAGCTCATAGTGGACGATTCCTTTCCAATCCCACCAAACACACAGCATCACTTTGTTCCGAGTCAGGCCGGGCTTTGCCACGGTCTGTGGGGCTTGCCCATGCTTCGACCACGATCTTTTTCGGACATTCTTATCGTAAGTGATCCATTTTTCATCACCCGTAATCAACCGTTTAAGAAATGGGTCGGAATTATTACGTTTCAACAAAGAATCGCAAATGGAAACACGTTGCATTAAGTTTCTCTCAGTGAGATCATGTGGTACCCAAATATCAAGTTTTTTCTTGTACCCAGACTTTTGTAAATGCCGTAAAACTGTTTTGTGATCAACATCCAGTTCTTCAGCAATATCATAACTACTAATATGTCGATCTTGCACCACTTTTTCAAAAATGGCATTGATTTTATCCGTGACAGGGCGTCCAGAGCGAGCTTCATACTTCACACTAAAATTTCCTGACTTGAAACGCTTGAACCACATTTGTGCTACTCGTATTGATACCGCATTAGGTCCGTAAACCGCACAAATTTTATTCGTGGCGTTCGTCGCATTTTTACCTTTTTTGTAATAAAATTTTAAAATGTACCGAATTTCTTCGTCACATACGTTCATGTTGCTTGCTTAAAAAACAATTGAGAAATGGCGGGAACTAGTTTTTTTTTTTAATTATTGCATCTTTAGAATGTCAACATTTAATAGTATTAAAACCAGCCAATTACATTCAGTACTGGCAAAGAGGTTTGATTACTAACAATAGATTCAAAATACGAAAATATTTTTGCCCCGACCTATTATTATTCTATTTTTATCTTTCCTACACTTACTTATAACAATCATAAAAACATTATATTTGTGGATCTGTGTGCGTGACATGGACGTCGGAAAATATCACTCGGAACGTATTACCTGGCCTAAAAGTACCATGTGTTAATCCAGGTAAACAATGTATTAATTCCGTAATACATTGTTTTCATAAATTCGTAACTCTATTGGTTTAGGCTGCGTGCGCCAGTAACGCTCCCAGTCGGCTCGATTTTTTCCGACATCTTCAACAATCATCGTTATATGTTTCAGCTAATTTACACAAAACCATAATTAATTATAACCTAAACCTTCCTCATAAATCACTCCGTTCACTGGTGAATACCGTAGGAAAATCCGTTCCGTAGTTTTTGAGTTTATCACGTTGAGACAGACAGACAGACAAACGAAGCGGGGGGACTTTGTTTTATAATATGTTCTAGTGATAGTGATGTTCGGTGCATGATGGCTATAAAGACGAGCATACTTTAATCGCTACTTGTTGATCGTTCCGCAGTTTGTTCGAGACTATGCAGACGCTGTTCTGGGCGGCTTTTGGGCTGGTGGACCTGGACTCGTTCGAGCTGGATGGCATCAAGATCTTCACGCGCTTCTGGGGCATGCTGATGTTCGGCACGTACGCCGTCATCAACGTCATCGTGCTGCTCAACCTGCTCATCGCCATGATGAACCACTCCTACCAGCTGATCTCCGTAAGATATGCGTACCTACCTACTTTTATTGCTAGTCGGAAGGCTTCAGGCCCAAGTGGGAAGTTCCCTACTGGATTTAATTAACATCGTGATTCTATAAGTCTGACCTTAACTTTTACATTACTCAAGATTGTACGGAAAACCTATACAATGCGAGGTCAGCTAAAAGTGGAAATATATAGCTTGATGTGTAGCCGTGTGTACAATATAACTTACATACTAGGTAAACTTAAAGAAACACATATTCACTCCCTAAAATAGTGAATACAGCATCTACAATGTAGGAGCTAGTTAAAATTTACTACAAATAAGCTTATAAAATATAATAAGCTGCCATTGGACTAATTATTATTAGTCGAATGGTTGCACAGGCTCATCTTATGCTGAGGTCCCGAAAAAAAAAACTAAATGCTACCTCACTTTGTAGCTGGAAAACATTATACAGGTTGTCCCTGTAAGTATGGATCAAATCGAATACGGGCGTGGGCAAGGTCATTTCCAAACTTTTTGGTCCTGAGAATGATTGATGATTGAGAATTATTTTACGGTTACACGCATCCGTATTTACTTTGCTGGACTTGGGAGCTGTTCCTAACTTACCATAAATCAAGTTAAAATGTTGTGCGAACAGTTCACATATCTCGACTTGACCACTCTGCATGTTTGGTTCTAATGTCATACGGTTACATAGCGAATTGCTATTGGACTTTACACCATTTATAAAACATCAGAAATGTTTGGGCTTAATTACGTAAGGTAACATTAGCATTAGCAACATTGTTTTTAAAATTCCGGAGATACTCTCTGATCATAGACTCACATATCGTCTAATATATCAAAAATGACATTTCTTGCTAAAAATGCCGCCTTTTTTAATAAATCAATTAAAATCACACCATCTTAATCCTTATGTAAATACCTTTAATGATTTTTTTAAGTTACATATTATAATATAACACTTATATTTTAATATGCAACTTAAAAAAAGCTAAAAACTTTAAGCGTATTTAAACGCATATTGTTAAATTTGTTATTTTCTAATAACGCCACTTTTCTATTTAACCGACGATATATTTTTAAGTATAATGTTTGCAGGAGCGCGCGGACGTGGAGTGGAAGTTTGCCCGCAGCAAGCTATGGATAAGCTACTTCGAGGAGGGTGGCACGGCGCCTCCGCCCTTCAACGTGCTGCCGTCTCCGAAGAGCGCGCTGTACGCGTGGCGCTGGCTGCAGCGCCGCCTGTGTGGCCACGCGCGCGCCAAGCGCGAGCACATGCGCACCATCAGAGTACGATACTTATTACACTGCGAAACGTTCTCATAAAACTCTGAAATAAAATCATTTTGGCCCGGCCCGCGAGACGTTGTTGTAAAAGATCAATTTTATAATTAGTTGAAGGCGTGTTGTTGCCTTATTCATTGTCGTTGTTGTGGTGCACGAGCACAACAACAGACAACATGCTGCTCGTCCGCTCGTTTATATGAATACACGGGCGGCATGTCGCCAAAGACAGAGGACGCCCAGCCATAGACGCGTCGACGGCTGCAGCTGCTTCTGCCGTTGGCGACGTGCTGCTCGTGTAGGTATATGAGTACCTAAGTACCTATTAAGCAAAAAAATAAAAACGTTGTGTAAAAAAAGTTCTGAAAATCGGTGAGTTTCATAAATTTTTCATTTTTTTTCACCTCACATTTTCGCTGCATTAACATCATCATTATTTCAGCCGACACGTCTACTGCTAGCCTGTTGGTATGTTCTTTTTATTAATTATATATTTTCATTGTTTGCAGAGGAAAGCCAAACAAGCAAATGAACGGGATTTCCGTTATCAGGTTCGCTGTTTATTCGTACCTAAATAATTATATTGTTCTTTCAAATCTTTCACCTGTCTAAATATGTTAAGCCTCAGACAGAAATAAAAATAAATTTTCGGATCACTAACACTACCTATATATAGGTAGTGTTACCTATAATTAGCTGCACACTTGCTGTGGTTCTGTATTTGAAATTCACTGCTTTCGTATATATAATATGTTGCTATGGAAACATCAACTTCTACCTATTTTTGTATAACTGAGTAAGTGATTTCTACCCATCAGGCTATAATGCGCAACCTGGTGCGCCGCTACGTGACGGTGCAGCAGCGGCGCGCGGAGTGCGGCGGCGTCACGGAGGACGACGTCAACGAGATCAAGCAGGACGTCAGCGCCTTCCGCTGCGAGCTGGTGGAGATCCTGCGCAACTCTGGCATGAACACCTCCACCGTCAACGCTGGAGCGCCCGGTACTATTCAACAATATTATATCAATCTTTTGACGTTTTCAGTATTTACGATTTAGCTACTCTTTTTCTTCATGCACACAAATGATTGACGTGATTAATATCCAGTGTCCTCTGCAGGAGGCGGGGGCGGCAAGAAGAACCGTCAGAAGGAACGGCGTCTCTTGAAAGGGTTCAACTTCGCGCCGGGCGGGTCGCTGGCGCCGGTGGACGAGTTCTTCGCGTCGCTGCACCACGAGCACGGCGGCTCGCACGGCGCGGCGCACCACGCGTCGCTGTCGGCGCTGCTGAGCGGGCGCCTGCGCACGTCGCAGTCCAGCCTGTCGGACGGCGCGGGCGCGGCGGGCGGGCCGGCCGCGCGGCGCAAGCCCGCCTCGCACAAGCGGCGCTGGGGCACCATCATCGAGGCCGCCCGCGCCGCGCGCGTCTCGCGCCTCATTGGCCGCTCAAGGTCAGAAGATTCCGTCTGCGATCATGCGCGACAGTCGCCCAGGTAATAAGTTGCGTTCGTTCACCAATATTCAAAACTCTTCGAAAGGAAGGAATGTTTGACTTTTCGATTACTTTTTGTTTGGCTTCCATTTCATTTCCGTCGAATGTGTCGGTGTCAGAAACTAAAGCTCGATCC
This sequence comes from Globia sparganii, assembly GCA_949316385.1. Classification (NCBI taxonomy): domain Eukaryota; kingdom Metazoa; phylum Arthropoda; class Insecta; order Lepidoptera; family Noctuidae; genus Globia; species Globia sparganii. Next base: position 571,527 of record OX438660.1, read on the forward strand.
GGTCGGTTTTTATTTAGTGCCAGTGAACGTTCGGACTCCGGCAGCGATTCGCAGCGAAGTCCGGAGCGTACCGTCCGCAGCGGTCCGCTGCACCCGCTGACGGCGCTGGCGGCGCTCAAGCGGAAGCGGAAGGAGTTCTCAGACTCGCGGCGCGCCGGCGCCGAGGCGCGCGCGGCCGCCGGGCCCGAGGCGCTGCAGCGCGCCAGCTCCGTGCCGGCGCGCCCGCCGCCGCCGCCCGGCCCGCCGCGCGCGCCGCCGCCGCCCGCGCCCGCGTCGCCGTCCGCCGCGGCGGACAGCGCGGCGGCGCGCGGCGGCAGCCGGGAGCCGCTGCTGGCCAGCCTGGACGACGACGCGCACAAGGTAGGCCGACCGCTCGACGAGCCTGCTCGGGTTCGCGCCGCGGTGGACGGTGCTGAGACGCGTGTGGACGATTCCCAGGAGGCGTGCGGGCGCTGCGGGTACGAGGCGGGCTGCGCGGGCGAGGCGGGCGAGGAGGGCGCGGGCGCGGACGAGGGCGCGCCGTGCGGGCGCTGCGCGGCGCTGGCGCGGCTGGCGGGCGTGACGCCGCTGCACGGCCACGCGCCGCACCACTCGGCCGGCTGGCTCTAGTGCTGGCGCCGCTAGTCCGGCCCCCGCCGGCTACTTGCCACGTCAGGGCGCAGCGTCATCGTCCGTTCCAGAACAGCACAAATACGTTCGGTTGCCGCAGCACAGATTCCTTGCTAGTCGCACTATGCTGAATTTACATTTCTTAGTTAAATGAGAGACGCAAGTTGATTAATTGATCATTCGGTGTTTATGAAAAAGTGAATCAAATACATAGTAGCCCGCACTCCACGAGTCCACACCGACCACAATGTAGAGGTGCGGTTGAACGGCGCGTAAATAGAGCGAGCCTGCACGAGTCGCGCCGTCCGTGTAGGCGCGGCTCGCACCTTCCGACAAGCGATGGCTCGTGGGAACTTTGCCGAGCCGCGCCGAGTCGGGCTGTTACGCCTCGGTCTGCGTTTCCGCACCTAACCTAAGCCTACTTAGGTTAGGTGCGGAAACGCAGACCCGGTCTCGAAGCCAGCGGGCAGATCGCGCGGCGCTAGAGCGGTGAAGTGTTGTGTTATTAAGAGAAATGAGTGTCTTTATTTGCGAACGAAATGTCTAAACAGCGATGACATCTTTTTGATTGATACAACATTTTGAAACGTCGATCGGCGCCGGCTCGCGCTTTCACGCGCCGTTTATTCGCACCTTAATACCTACTAACTACTTACAGTGAGTCAACGTTTATATTAGTAGTACCTACATAAATAGCAGATCTCATGCAGTCAACATCGTGTACAGTCAGCAACGAAAGTTGGTTTACATTTCAGTTTTTAGTATCATATTTTTAGAAAACGTAGGTACCTATTTTTTATGAAAAAAAAAAATGACGAACGTTTTCACTAAAACATGATATCAAGCAGTAGGAATTTTGGATAATTTTGTGACTATTTAAGATTAGGTGACCTGATATTTCATTTTTATTTTCACATTGTTTTATAATACATTTATTGCTGACCGTACCTACAGTTCACGATTGATTGGCAACCTATGAATTCACTGGAATGTTCTGACAGTCTTCCATAAATTCTGACTAACACACACACATTGATATATAAGAACGCACAATTCAGTCTCCAAATCTAATTGTGTTACCGACAAAGCTTTACAATTGTATGAATCTTTGACAAATATGACAAAATTGTAGCACAGGGACACACGAATGAAATGTATGTTGTACAGTTGCCTTATTCATGTTGCGGCACGTCCCCCGCACACCACTGCGTTGACTGACTGTAACCAGAGTAAAGGAGCAACACCAGCCATATTTTATTGCAATATGTTGCTGCAATATATTCAACTATACGGCCACCGCCACGGCAACAATTCTATTGGAGAGCCTGACCAATAATCTTCTCTTCTAGTCTCATACACAGGCGCACGGCTGCAGTCCGGGCAACGTTGGCTGCTGGTACCGAATGCAATGCCTATAACATACTAAGTCAAAAGTGCTGTTAAATAAGCCCATTACATTCACATATTGTAGTAACATATGCTCGTGTAAAGCGCCTTTAGATATAGATAAACAGACTGTGGTGAAAATGTTCATACAGTAGGTACATAATAACATTTATGTATTTGTCGCAGATGGATTGTCTAATCCACTTTTTAACATGACCGCTAGCTGATTCGACAATCCATCTGCGACATAACCTTATCATCAATATTTAGTGGATGAATCTTCCTATAGATATTATAACGAAGACATATTTTATCAAACACCAACTAGTTAAGTAGCTACAAAAATATTTGAAAGTAGGTACAGATAAGTATTTATTGTATTTACATTTGTAAGAAATTATTTTATATACGTTTTAAGGTAAAATTACCTAAACTGACAGTGGGTTGACTTACACATACCTGCTGTTGTTTCAGTACCATAGTCGCGGCTAAACGAATTAGCACAGGATAATTATGTTAGTTATAATATATGATACACAAGTAGCGATAGATATGAAGTCCGTAAGTTCAAGAACGACGACGCGTCGCGCGTCACGCGTCGGCGCGCAACACACAAGTCAACCTCCTGTGTTATGTAAGTTATTTAGTGCAAGGTATCTACCTATACCTACTAATAGCCAATAAGTTACCTACTAAATATAATCATGATGTGTTCCAGAATGTTTTCCAATTAAGTTACTCGGTCGGCGCACAGTGAAATAGTGGTACTATTATTACTAAGTAAGGACGAACAATATAAAACAGGGATTTTAAATGAAACAAGTTATACCTACTTACCTAAATATCCGATGCCGGTATGAAATACCCCTGACTTTTTATAAGACACGTTAGGATAAGTAGAAAGTAGGCGAATAGTAGATAATAAACTGGTGTCGCAATATTGATTAATCTCAGTCGATAAGATCCAGTGTCCACAGCGATCTCGACGAGCTCCGGACACGGTTTGAAAAGTTTCGTTTCGGTAGCTACATAAATAAAGAGGAAATAGTTAATAATCATTATCATTAAAGAGCAATCAGGAATATGAAATTGTGAATGCGATGCCGCGAGTGTATGTTTGCCAGTATATTGCACGCAGAAAGACGAGCACGTCATCATTACAAACAAGTGTCAGCCTGTGACAGGGCCACCACATATCTATCAGCTGCAATCCGCATTTATAAACAATAGCATACCATTCTAATCACATTCTATCATTCAATAGGAAGATTAGGGTCAGTTTCCACCAAGCGGAAAAATCCTCGTGCATGTGCGTGCATCCTCCTGGCCGCTCATTCACACTAGGGGCAAATGAGTGCTTCAGACGTGGGCGCGCCGCGGAGGATCATCAGCAAGCTGGAGGATGTTCGAGGCTGCGCGCGGGTGCTCGAGGCTATGCGCTGATATCCTTTGGGGTCGCTCAGTTCGCACTGGTAGTTAACACAGACGTGAAGTGCGTGTTTATTGAAAATGATAGACTGGAATATGGTTGTTATTGCACTATTGGAAGAGGAAGACTAAAAAAAGAACATGTAAACACACACAGTACTGAGCAGCGGCACTCGCGGCGGTGGTGCTCGCCCGGTCTCGAGTATACTTATGTAAACACACACAGTACTGAGCAGCGGCACTCGCGGCGGTGGTGCTCGCCCGGTCTCGAGTATACTTATGTAAACACACACAGTACTGAGCAGCGGCACTCGCGGCGGTGGTGCTCGCCCGGTCTCGAGTATACTTATGTAAACACACACAGTACTGAGCAGCGGCACTCGCGGCGGTGGTGCTCGCCCGGTCTCGAGTATACTTATGTAAACACACACAGTACTGAGCAGCGGCACTCGCGGCGGTGGTGCTCGCCCGGTCTCGAGTATACTTATGTAAACACACACAGTACTGAGCAGCGGCACTCGCGGCGGTGGTGCTCGCCCGGTCTCGAGTATACTTATGTAAACACACACAGTACTGAGCAGCGGCACTCGCGGCGGTTGTGCTCGCCCGGTCTCGAGTATACTTATGTAAACACACACAGTACTGAGCAGCGGCACTCGCGGCGGTGGTGCTCGCCCGGTCTCGAGTATACTTATGTAAACACACACAGTACTGAGCAGCGGCACTCGCGGCGGTGGTGCTCGCCCGGTCTCGAGTATACTTATGTAAACACACACAGTACTGAGCAGCGGCACTCGCGGCGGTGGTGCTCGCCCGGTCTCGAGTATACTTATGTAAACACACACAGTACTGAGCAGCGGCACTCGCGGCGGTGGTGCTCGCCCGGTCTCGAGTATACTTATGTAAACACACACAGTACTGAGCAGCGGCACTCGCGGCGGTGGTGCTCGCCCGGTCTCGAGTATACTTATGTAAACACACACAGTACTGAGCAGCGGCACTCGCGGCGGTGGTGCTCGCCCGGTCTCGAGTATACTTATGTAAACACACACAGTACTGAGCAGCGGCACTCGCGGCGGTGGTGCTCGCCCGGTCACGAGTATACTTATGTAAACACACACAGTACTGAGCAGCGGCACTCGCGGCGGTGGTGCTCGCCCGGTCACGAGTATACTTATGTAAACACACACAGTACTGAGCAGCGGCACTCGCGGCGGTGGTGCTCGCCCGGTCTCGAGTATACTTATGTAAACACACACAGTACTGAGCAGCGGCACTCGCGGCGGTGGTGCTCGCCCGGTCTCGAGTATACTTATGTAAACACACACAGTACTGAGCAGCGGCACTCGCGGCGGTGGTGCTCGCCCGGTCTCGAGTATACTTATGTAAACGCTTAATATCTGCCTCTCATTTTATGTTATTCAATATTGATTATTCAGTGAAAATTGAAAAGTGCCTGAGCGTCCGCGAGGATATTTCCGTTTGGTGCTAACTGACCCTTACAGACAGAGCATCTGGTATCGACTGCTACAAGGAACTTTTGGCTCTTGAATAGGTATCGTTCACAGTGCTGTTGGTAAACATTTATTTTGTAAAACTATTGAAAAAACAAAAGGCCTGTGTTAGTTCCCCATTTTGCCACGCGTCAAAAGATGCTTGTAAGGTTTTTATTTCGGGTTTGCCAGACTAGATTCGAACTCGTGCAGGCTTCAATAGTCCGAATCTCTCACCGCGTGATGAGCTTATCATACCTCAGCACATGAATATGCTGACAAAAGCTGACCAAATACCTCGACGCGGCTTTTATTTGCTGTATGTTTTGGATACCTACTTAATAAAGTACTCATAGATACGAAATATGTAGTGACTTGCTCGTCGGCCTGCCCGCCATCGCCGTCCCGGCGTGGTCGCCACATATCGTCCTCACGTACGCCTGCTATGTGTATCATTGTTTATCTTATAGTTCATTACGTGCTGACCACGCTTCCGCGGCCACTGGCGACTGGCCAGCACGACCAGAGGCCTTCACACGCGTTTTGTTGTTCGCCGCGGCCCGGCCACACGGCCACACGGCCGCGCCGGCACATAATCGATTATATTTTGTAAAGAATTGTTATTTATTTATACATTATATTTGTATATAACGGTGCGAAGTTTAATAAAATACGCACTATTCATTTAGCTGTTTCATTTGTTTCCACAATACTATCTACCTACTTCGCAGCCGACTTGCTTGTCTGCCTCGGTGGGTATGGGACCTGCACCCTAATTACGTAACGCACGATTAATCATAATCTGAATCATTTTGAAACAGATTGCTAATCCATTGCTGCATATGTTCGGATTTCTGCTCAACAACGTAAGTAACGCAATGAATGTTGTTGAACTGTCAAATTGAAACAGATTGTGATTGATCGTGTGTTACGCTATTAGGGTGCTGGGTTCGTTTCCCAGGCCGGGCAAGGTGTTTTGGGATTTTGATCACAACACAAAAAGCCACGACTGTCGATCCGAGCGGTCAGCAGGCTAACGCCCAGGTTCTGGAACGAAAATCAAGAGACAAAATGTTCTACTGAAACGCGCGTAAAATGCTGTAATTGGTTGAAAGAAATATCAACAGCCATTCTCATCACTTGACTACGTTTAATGTTGACGCATCGATCATTTTCTTTCCAGAAACCGGACATAAGCGTAGGTACTGAGCGGCGTAGGTATCATAATTTAGTAGCTTTGTTTTTTATTGATTATCTGGAAAACTGTGAATCTCTTGGACGCCATTGTCGTGTGACAAAAAATATACGGTGCACCATAACGCCCCGGCTCCACATTGGTCCCAGCGTTGGCCTTAACGCCACTCGTCCCTTAAGTGGAACGCGAAACTACCATTGGCCAACGTTGGAGCCATTGCTATTTTTCTGATCCATACGTTGATCAAGTGGCGATGGGGAAAACTTTAGCCTTTGGGACCAACTTGTGGAGCTGCTAGCCGGTGTGACACGAAATAAACAATTAAACCATTGGGTGCTCTTGTGAGTGTTTATGTATAGGTACCGTGTACCTATACATAAACTACTCCATACAAGTTTGACGTGATTAAAAACTTGCCTACTAAAATTACGTCAATTTAAGTCAGGCGATGATTAATTTGACAGGACTAAACTAAATTTATCTTCTGTCATTATCATAATGAATTAAGAAGAAAAAGATGCATTGCAGTGGTATTCTGTAAAAATCGCACCGTGATATCTTAGGTGAAGTGAGCTGTCAATCCGGCTGAAAACGGTGATTAAAATTTCAAGCTGTATATAGCAATATTACAATGATAGCCACGATTTTGGTTAATGGTGACTACCAATTATTAATATACTGAAATATGACATAACTTTTTTTTTCCGCCAGAACTGGGTAAAATTTTGTATGGACCGTGACCCTTCTTTAGTTTAGTTTGTGAACAAGAGAATCGCTACCAATATCCTTAAAAACTTACGAAGATTAGTGTGAAAGGGCTATAAAGATCCGTGGCATACCTACCGGTCCGCCCATTTTTTTTTTCAAAATGGCGTCCACGCATTCAGAATCACAGAACACTAATAGCCTTGTTCAGAATCCTCTAAAGATAGTTGACTTTAATGCAAACAGAAAATACAGGGTGTCTCAGAACGATCCAACTTTTTCGAAGGATAATAAGAAAAAAATGTTAATTGTAATTATTTATTTATTGATACCAAAATATATACAAAGAACGAAATTTTACTTTCTGAATATTACATTAGATAAATGACGACCGTTTCTTTGGCGACACTCTTCAAACCTTTTGCGGACATTCTCGAAGATTTTTTGTAGAAGTTGCTGAGGAATCAGTCTGATCTTCTCTTCAATATTTCTTCTTAAATCTACCAAACTTTGTGGATTGTTTTCGTAGACAACACTTTAAGATAAACCCACAAGAAAAAATCAAGTGGGGTTAAATCAGGGCTCCGTGGTGGCCACTCAATGTTACCCCTTTGAGAAATCACTTTTTCGGGAAACAACTCTTGCAGTGCTGCTCGCGAGTTGTTAGTTGTATGCGCAGTGGCTCCATCTTGTTAGAACCACGATTGACAATTATAGTACTCACTTTCTCTAAGTTTCGGATCAAAAAAATTGCGTATCATCTCAACATATCGTCTCCGGAATCCACCGTCTACGGAATTCGCAACCAACTCGATGTTTCCAGGGGTTCTTGCTGTTCTTGGACGAGCATGATGACGAGCATGATGAATCGCCTAGTGTGTTTCCAGTAACGTTGAATGCCTGGATTCACGCGAGGATAGTGGCATTACTAGGAATTTCTCCAATATTGCTCAATCCATAGTGAAGTCGAAATAACCGATGAATTCGAATGAGCGATCGATCGTTCTCGAAATATGCGCGCACGCAAAACGAGCGTTGCTCTCCTGTGTCAACTAAAAATATAAGGACAGATCTTTCAAACACTACCTCTTCCTCACCTTCACCCCGCTTTGTTTGCGTCTCGTTCACTCTCAAAATAGTTGGACCGTTCTGAGACACCCTGTATTATAGTTAGGGAGGCGAGGTAGCTAAATGGCGTAATTCAACGGCGCCGTCGAGACCTATCAAAATCGAAAGATAAAATGATTTCGAAAAGAAAAGCCATTTTAGCGGTGGGTTTGGCGTGTACGGTTTTTCAAAAATGTTAAAAAAAACAGCTACTTGGGCATTCTCGAGCGCGTCAGATATTCATACTACGTTTGCCCCAAGTGCCTCTGATAACAACGGTATACTAATCTGCCGGTTTGCGTGGTGGGGGTAGGCATATAAAGTAGTCAAAAATGCAAAAAAAAAAAAAATTACTCGAGCGCGTCAGATTTTCGGAAGGGGTGTTAAGTAGGCCCCAAGGAAGCTCCCTTTAAAAAAACTGACGATTTCGGCATGACGATAAGTTGCGATGAATTTTTGAAAATGCAAAAAAAAAAGTTTTTTTGAAATACCTACTCGAGCGCGTCAGATTTTCATAGGGGAGGTTTATCTCGGTATCCTGAAAGCATATTTCCTTAATCTGACAAAAATGTTGGTGGGTTCTCTTAATCTGATCGAAAAAGGTTTTTTGGTTTCTTTTTTTCCTTTCTTTCTCCTTGATAAAACGGGGAATTTAAGAATGACAATAAAGCGATAGATACAACCAACGTAAATGTAGATGAAATGTAGTACGAATTGTATTATTTATTGTATAAAAAAAAAATTAAATGAAATACAAATTGTATTATAATTGTATTGTTATGTATGACCTTTACATTTTTGCTCAATACAATTCTTCAAAGTTTCCAGCACATTCGAGAACTATACCGTCGGGTCTTTTCTCTCTCTTCAATCGTCGTTATACTGAGGGCACATAGGTCTACGGTAGGGGACCATAAACATATATATATATATATTAGGGTGTACCGAAAATTCCCTTCTACCGCTTCTTTCCCCACCATCAATGTTGCGAAATAAAGGAAAAATACTGGTAGGACGGCATATTTCCGCGAAGCGCTCAGTCTGTATATGTTTATGGCAAATTCCTCTTTTTTGCTTCAATTCTTCACTTCGTTTTGCTTACGGTACGTCCAAAAAACAATTTGAGGATCAACAGGCTATTGAATAATATATAAGAAACTGTACATGTTAATAATACTTTTGTATACAGACACGCGTAGCTTTTTCCGAGTCCACGAAAATTGTCGAGAAGCTTTAGAAAAAAAAAAAATTGTGAGATATAATAAAAGTCACATAATTTAATTATCGTTATTTCATATCAATTTTTTTTAACACCCTCAGTTTTCGAGATATACTCAAAAAACCGGGAGTTTGAGTTTTTATGATGCTTCAAGTCAAAAAGTTTTAACTTTGGACAAAAATGTAAAGAGACCTTTTTTGTGTAAAATAAAATTACCTTTTTTGTTTATTTAAACTTTTTTTTTGTAAGATGAATCGTTCGCGACTTATATGCCGCAACGCGTTTTTCGGAAGACGAAATGGCTCCTCCACACTTCTGGTCATGCGGAAACCGGCAGATTTTGTATTTTTAGTGAGTTTTAGATTATATTCTTCAAAATAAAAATAAAAAAAATCGCGCTCGAGAATGCCGGATTAACGTTTTTTTTTTACAAGTTCGCGACCCTATAACTCGGCGGCGTCAAGGACTTATCGTCAGATTAGTTAAATTTAGTCTTAAAACACTAAAATCAACCCCCAATATCTTAATCTGACGCGCTCGAGTATTTCAGACTATCGATTTTTTTTTACTAATCTGATTGTCTATCCTAGGCGCGCGTCACTACATATAGAGCTAAATACTTTACAAGGTTGTTCTATTAGGTCTAAGGTATCTCTCATATCTCAAACTGTTACGCTCGAGTATTACCGAAAATTCCCCTATTCGCCTCCCTAACTATTATAGGACCAAAACTTTTTTAACTTGCTTACAGACATCTTGTTGCATAGATGTTTGAAATAATCACTTTGAAAGTAACCAAACATGATGCAACAAGATTCTAAGCAACTTCAAAAACACGATGTCACGTGATTAACTTTAAACGTTAATATCTCGAAAAAGTGACGCTTTACGGTGTTTGGTCCTATTACATTTTCCGTTTGTATTGATGTCAGCTATCGCTATATGCGTGGCCGCAATTTTGAAAACAAATCGAAATGGCGCGACAGTAAGTATGCCAGGCTCCATAGAAAAATCTTCAATCGCCTTTTAAAAAATGGTTTATCGATAAGTTTTGGAATCTCTAGTCTTTTTTAGGTTATATCTCTGAATTGGTGGCGTGGCGAGGAGGGTACGCCGGAGCGTTTATGCTCTGCCGTTCAAAAGGTTAATGAATAAAAGAAATGATATATTTATCAGTAGATTTTTTTTATTACAGGTACGGTAACTACTACAATTAATATGATTTTAAGGCAACCTAAGGCCTCGGTCTACTTAGCGGAAGATCGATGAACGGCGAGATGCGCGCATCGAGTGCAGCTATCGACTGTTCGAATGGCAAAAGCTCCAGGGCAGCCTGCGAAATAAAAAAAATATTATTTTATAAGTTGCAGTTAGGTTGTAGGTATTTTGATCAAAATACGACTCGGGACTCAGTTTAAATTATTCTATTAGAAGATTATTTCACGAAATTAAGGTATTTGAGGCCAATTCTGACTTTGAGAGAGTTGTATTTAGGATCCTAATGATTATAATTTTGTAAATACATGTTTGTTACGGTCGCGAGCAATGTATAGACCAATTTAAGTACAACCTGACAGTAGCCTGCAAATTGCAAAAGACGTACTTACGAAAATTTTAATTTCTTGGGCTACCAGAACGCATTAAGGCCTTCTGCACATTACACAGCCAGCGGGCCGAACATGAGTACGGCGTGCGACGCGCCACAGTCAGGCGGCGGCCAGGTCCAGCGGCGTGTAGTCGGCGGCGGCGGGGCGGCGCACGGCCAGCAGCACGCGGCCGGCGCGCTCGCTCAGCAGCACGCCGCAGCCGCGCGCCAGCTCGCCGCGCTCGGCCGCCAGCGCGATCTGGTTCACGACGCGCCGCTCCACCTCGTGCTTGATGGAGCGCGCGCCGTAGTGCACGTCGTACCTGCACACGCGCACGCTCTTACACTTCCTTCCCACGTCCGATTTATTTAATAACGTAAATGTTGATTTTAACTCTCGGCGCTGAGCTGTGTTGAAAACCAAGTGCACGATAAAAAAATCGACCGTGCGTACCTGGGCTTATCCTTCACGCGTTGGGAGCCTACATTGTGGGAAAGAGATGGAGCTATACGGACAGTATAGCTCCATCATTTTCCCACACTGAAATAAGATGTGACGTTGCAAAATAAAATTTAACGCGTCAAATATCGACGTCTCTTTTGAGTCTGTGAAGCTTGTGACTTAGCCATGAGTGTGGTCACAGCTTAATCGATATATTTATATTGTTATTGAGTCGGTGGAGGAACATTCTTGAGGAGTTTGACAGGTGAAAAGAAGGGGTTTCCGGTTTTTTCGAACCGAGGAGACGAGCCGAAGAGGCTGAGAAAGGGACTTAAATACTGGGAAGACCAGATTGTGCCCAAATAACCCGATGGGGTTTAAGTCAAGAGAGAACTGAATCTTGTGATTCAACCACTTTCTTTGTTATCGCTCGATATCATTGGTCTTACATGGTGTTCTGAGACCTGGACGTTTTTACAGGTCTGGCTGCTATGCTAGCCTGTGCAGATCGATGATATGTGCGATGTAGATGCCTTGGTGCGCCCGATTGTCTAATGATTTTTAATTGAACCCGCGCGCCGGCGGCTGTGAGGTTATCCCTTGTGGTGTGGTCATGGTTTCAGATTTTAGAGGATATTTAAAAATAATATTTAATACTATCATTAACTGTCTGTCGGGTAACTATCATTTATTTTTTGCTCAAAAGTTTTGTCGCCATTCTTATTAAAAACTCATTTATCGATTAGTGTTGTTATTTGGTAGCCACCCGATACGGAGATAGTGATAGTAGAGAAAAATATTTTAAAACATCCTCTGAAATCTGAGATACAACACTTTTGGACCAGGCCTGGTTTTTTTTTATAATTCTTTGTTACCTACTTGTTATTATTTAAGTAAAATGTTGTAAATCTACAATGTGTTTATTTGAAATAAAGATTATTATTATAATTTTGAAGAAAATAAATTTCTATACTCTTTTTATGCAAAACAAATAGCAGAATAACTATTGACTTATAGAATGATGCTCTAATCTAAACTTGTTGCTTCTTTATAGCGATCAAACTCCGATTTTTTTTCTCAAATTCGTGAATTCAAATTTAGAAAAATAGTGATACCGAAATGATGGCCAGTAACTCAGCTTCAAAACTACATATAACTCTTTTTCTAACTTATCATTATTTTGATGTTTTAGGCTTTTAAATATAAAAATGAATGGTGGCTCGATTTAGGAGTCCAGGAGTGTATTTTTAATCTACACAGTATGGAAACCACATAAATCTATACAAATAAAACAAAGTTGTGTTAGTTACACCATTTATAACTCAAGAACGGCTGGAGCGATTTTTATGATTTTTGATTTGTTGGATTTTTCTTCGCCCTGAATACCAGAATAACTATTAAAACATGGGAAAATTCACGAAAAAAATAAGAATAAGGTATTTCAGTTTCTCATACATTTTGTATGGAACTGCTTTTTTGATTCTGAGGCAGTACGAAGTTCGCCGGGTCAGCAATAGACAATACAAATTGGTTGGTATTGAATTCGTCCCTGAAATGGGTCCTGATAATCTTGGCCACTACAAAGGACATGGTTTTATTAACAATAAAATTGTCTGCTATGATGATTTAGCAGAAACGAACTTAGATAAATTACAAACTGACCCACTAAAAGTGAAAAATAAAAACTTTTTTACAAAAAAAAAACAACCGTCTTCCAAATAAAAAACTACAAAGTGAAAAAATAACTAATTTCGGAAGTCGGTGTCAATAAACGAAAATGCGGAACCAACGACACCGACTTCCGAAATTAGTTATTTTTCACTTTGTAGTTTTTTTTGGAAGTTGGTTGTTTTATTTTTGTAAAAAGTTTTTAAATTTGAATGATAGTTACTTTTTAGTTTTAAATGATATCATCACATCTGTTACTAAATATACGAAAAAAAAAAGTTGCTACACATACTTACTCAAACTCTCAAACTCAAACTCAAAGCATTTATTTCAAATAAACCAATTATAGGCACTTTTGAATTGTCAAGGGTCGGTCAGTCAGAAAGATGAAGCTAGTTGCCCATTCCAAAGCGTAGATCCCTATGGAGAAGAACGGGCAAGAAACTCCACGGACACTCTTTTAAATCATAAAATTGTTACAAAAACCTTGAAATTATACATGTGAGAACGATGCAGAAAGACGTGCACGTTAAAGGCGTCCGTACTAAAAAGAACAATTCATAAATTAAAATAAGCCGTGGCGGCTAAGAGATGACCAGTCTTAACATGATGGTTAACCCATGCATGTATACCCGAAGGGTTTGGCAGAGGAGTAACTATATCTAGTACACCCACTTGTCTCCGGCTATATTAAGTAACTATATCTAGTACACCCACTTGTCTCCAGCTATATTAAGTAACTATATCTAGTACACCCACTTGTGTCCAGCTATATTAAGTAACTATATCTAGTACACCCACTTGTGTCCAGCTATATTAAGTAACTATATCTAGTACACCCACTTGTCTCCAGCTATATTAATTAACTATATCTAGTACACCCACTTGTCTCCAGCTATATTAAGTAACTATATCTAGTACACCCACTTGTCTCCAGCTATATTAAGTAACTATATCTAGTACACCCACTTGTCTCCAGCTACATTAAGTAACTATATCTAGTACACCCACTTGTGTCCAGCTATATTAAGTCTCATGGATAATAGAGGTCGTGCCTATTGCCATTAACCTGGCGACAATCCAGACTAAGGGGTGCTACTAAGAAATTCTTGATGAAAAAACCGAATAACACTTTGTCCAACCTTGGCAATGAACCCAGGACCTCATACACAGTAGTAATGTTTGCAACCACTAGATCAACGAAGGCAGAAAAGTTACTAATTAGCAATCATTATTATTTAATGACTTCATGGTGTTTATTTTTAAACATCATGACATAATTTTTGAATGTCAAATTATCAAATAATAAATGACAAGGGCTCGAGCGTCCTGCCGCTCCATCTGATGAACTTAATTGTCACCAACATCATCCATCATCACAATATAACAAGTGTTAGGTACAGTATTGTAATAAGTGTCACCCATTGCCAATAAAGATAGCTCATAGAGGCTATTTGAAATAACGATAGTTACCCGTCGGCGAGCGCGCCCAGCACGCCGCCCTCCCAGCGCAGCTCCACGGCGTGGCGCGCGCTGGCCTTCTCCGCCCAGTGCATCAGCTCCAGGTTCACCAGCGTCAGCAGCTCCTGGCGCGAGAACGGCAGGAAGTACACGATCTCGTTGATGCGGCCCAGGAACTCGTCGCGCCCGAAGTGCCGCTTGAGGATCGGCCGCACCACGCTGTCCTTGAAGTTACGAGACACCTCCAGCGACTCTTCCTGTTCATGAGACTCGTCGTGGTCCGCTAATAACAACAGATGACTTTTACTGACGCGTATAACTAACAAGACTTGTAAATACTTAGAATATCGATATCGCTCGTGCACCTCTCTGCTCGACGGGCGCGGCGGGCACGACGCGTGCGCGCTGCGCCGCCCGCGCCTCCGCCTCGCGCCGCAGCTGCAGCCCGTACTGCGCGATCTCGTCCGCCGCCAAGTTCGACGTCATCACGAAGATAGCGTTCTTGCACTCGATCAGCTTGCCTTTGCCGTCCGTCAGTCGGCCCTGCGACGAATATCGGGTCAAGAATATCACGACAACTGTGCGCTAATGCGACGCGCGAGTCTTACCTCATCGAAGAGCTGCAGCAGCACGGTGAGCACGTCGGGGTGCGCCTTGTCCACCTCGTCGAACAGCACCACGGCGTCGGCGCGCCGGGCCAGCGCGCGCGTGAGCTGGCCGCCCTCCTCGTGGCCCACGTAGCCGGGCGGCGCGCCGATCAGCTTGGCCACTTCGTGCTTCTCCTGGTACTCCGACATGTCCAGGCGGATGAAGGCGGCGGGGTCGTCGCGGTGCATGTAGCGCGCCAGCTGCTTCGCCAGCTCCGTCTTGCCGATGCCGGAGCTGCCGAGGAACAGGAACACGAGCGGATGCTCGTCGTCCGCCCAGCCGTTCTCCTTGCGGCGCACGGCGGCGGCCACGGTCTCCACGGCGGCCTGCTGGCCCACGATGTACTGCTTGAGGCGCTGCTCCAGCGGGAAGCGACGCCGCTCCTCCGCGGCGGCGGCGGCCGCGGCGTCCTCCCAGGCGCGCGTGTGCTGCACGATGAGCTCGCGCGCGGCCGACGGCTCGCGCGCGTAGTGCAGCGCGCGCCGGCCCGCGTGGTCGCGCGCCGTGGGGTCGGCGCCGGCCTCCAGCAGCGCACGCGCCGCGCCCGCCGAGTCGGCCAGCGCCGCGTAGTGCAACGCCGTCCAGCCTAGGAAAGAGGCGCGTGCGTTCATGGTGCCGCAGAACTCGTCCTCGCGGCGCTGCAGCACCTCGAGCGGGTGCATGCCGGCGGCGGCGGCGGCCGACGAGGCGCCGGAGTAGCGCTCCTGCAGGTCGGGGCGCGCGCCCAGCTTCAGCAGCTCGTGCACGGCGCCCGGCTGGTTGTTGGCCGCGGCCACCATGAGCGCGGTCCAGCCCAGCGCGTGGCGCCAGTCGACTGCGCTGGTGCCGCCATTCTCTGTCTCTCGTTCGCTAGTGGCGCTTGAAATTGCCGCCTCCACTTGCCTGAAAGAACTTCACATATCAAGTAAACAAATACTAAAAAGTTGAACAAATAAAAAAAACTTTTGCAAATACTTATTAAAGACAGTTACTTAAAAATCGTTAATGACTGAGTAGGTACTAATGTAGGTTAGGAAATTTTAAAAAGAATATTCACCTCCGCAATTCTTGTACATTCCCGAGTTGAGCAGCTTTAAAAAATCTTTTCTCTGTAACAATAAGACAGGTAATAAGCAATTGATTCTGAGCGCAGCATGAGTACAGCACTACAGCCTGGTGTACTAACGCCAGCACATCAAGCTACCCGAAACTGTCGAATTTTCCCAATCAACATTGAACCTTATGTTTTAGAGATAAAGTTGAAAATCCATTCAAGGAATTTGACAGATTGTAGCAGCTTGATGTGTTGGTGTTTGTACAATACATTTTATATTTATTTGTAGCTTGGCAACAAACGCATAGCATTTCTAGTTAGAACTAGAAATTCGCATTTTCACAAATTCAATGCTTTGATCACAACAATATTAAAAAAGCCCAACTCGAAATGAATTGCAGAGTGATTCTAAAGTTATATGTACTTTGATTGCATTGCAATAAAATAAACATTCAAGTTAAATCTACAAGAAAAGAAATCACTATGTCACTACTTTTAAAACAATGCTTTTAAATGTCATAATTTGTAGGAATTGTGTATCTTGTGTTTTTTTTATATGAATGTTTGATTGTAACATGGGATAACTGTGAAGTAGAGCCGTTGTCAGCAAATGGCGTTCACCTGTGTTTACTGGGGTCTCTAGGGCAGCTCTAATATCCAGTTGTTCCCATTATGTTAGTGATTATGAATGTTGATGAAGTGTGCAAATTTTCATGTACCTATGGATGATCTACAGCTTTCTTTAATGTCATGAAGTCTTGAGAACTACAATTTAAGTAGTTGTTATAGTATATGCACCATTGAAGATTTGATCAGCTGCCAGTAGAGCGAGTGCCAGTGTGCCAGCACCGAGCACTCTCGTGGTCCCTCGTCGGTAGTCGCCCCCCGGGTCTCTGTTATTTTCTGACGAATGTACCTGCCGCACCAGCACGCCTGTAAGCCGCGCCGACTGCTTTATCGCGGACACACTGCGTTTGTACATACATCTAGCAGATCGTAATGTTGACATTGTTATCTTGAATTCACTCGATCTGTCTTGTAACTCTCTTCTGTGTGATTCCAAATGTATTTAGTGCACGCAACAGAATATAATTTAAAATGCGCCGTATCCACATTATTACTGATTTTTTTTTTAGTTTTTTATCTCGGAAGAGCTGTCATTTTGATTTTCCAAGTTCTACCTGTTTCTGTGATGAGTCATGAGTGTTTCCCTTTCAGCCTGATATGTCAAAGTAAAAAAAAAAAGAAAATCTCTGTCTTTGGTGTTCACAGAGTACATTTTTTCTTTGCCAAATTATAGATGCGTTCTCGTCTTAGAATTTATCCAATTCTCTGTTGAACAGTTGGATAATGTATTTAGAAACTCGCTAAGTACTTACGCAAAAGCCCGTATTTTTCGATCATATTCAGAGATCATAGAAAAGTCCGAGCTTGTTGGCAAAATCAGCAGCAAATTCAGCAAAATGGCAACACCAAATACTACTTCAAAATCTTCAAATCTGAGTTTCTGCTGTTTCTCTTTCTATTTCTGATTCCTGAATTTCGTTCATGCACGCTGCTGAATTGAATTCGAAATGAAAATATATTTTTCGACTATGCTGATGTTGAATTAGACTGGCTAAGTCCAGCACTTGGTAATAATATGTGCTTTGCTGGGCAAAGCAATTTTTTATGAATTCGGCTGCTGTTGGAATGTGTTGACACTTTAAAGTGTTTGTTTGGGAAAAGCGTCGAATATATTGCTGGCGGAAAGATGGCTTTGGGAGGATCGACGTATTTGAAAAGTGCTACAATGTTGGAGCAATTGTTGGAGGAAATAAACTTTCAAAGAACCAAGGAGATGCGTCAGCTGATGAAAGATGGTGAGTGACAGTTTTATAATTTTTGCTTTACACCTGTTTTCATATAAATTTACCGGCACAATTTACTACAAGGGCCTCAGTCCTTGTTTAAAATTAACAACAAGTAACCTATCAAACTTCCATAAAATAGATCTTAACTACATCCCTGGCTGCACACTAATTACTGGGGCTTTCAACCATGCAACTGTACACTTAGCTGTGTCACTAACTGTGCCACTCTATTTAAGACTTTCAGTATCCAGTCTATCCGTGATAATATTTTAGAAATACAAATTAATAATGTTTATTATCAAAATTTTTAAAGTCTTATATCCTTTTCTACTAGTTTCTGCCTAATAATCACTTGCATATCTGACTGTATTTACTGTGATATTTTAATAACTACTTCATCTGCATGTATTTCGTACTTTTTTCAAAAAATTTTGATAATGTATGTTCATGATCTTTATCATTTATTTAGATATATAAGTACCTATTTGTGCCAATTTTTAAGTATAAAGATCAAAGAAATCAGATTTTTCAAATAAACTATCTTTTTATCTCCTTAAGGGTGGATTTTTTTTTTTTGTGGTGAGCAATGGGCAGCTCGCTGTCCGGTAAGGACCAGGCCCGGGTCGACGGCGCGTTGTGTTCCACGCGCGCCTCAATGAGATGTCAGCAACAACTGACGGGGTCCGCTAGGGCCTGCCAGGGTCGCGGGTTGTTCGAGAGACATACTGCGGCCCCTGGCACAGGCAACTAAAGGAACACGGGTGGGTTTTAGTCAGTAAAAGTCTTACACGCCCTCCCGCTCCGCCCAGAGCGGGAGAAGTTATTTGATAATTTCCCACCCTCAAAAAAAAAGGGGTCTATTTTCGAAAGACCCATATACTTATTATTGTTTCTTTCCTGTCAAAGGTATTAATACTGAGTTTCGAGTTATTCAGACAGCGCGTTAAATTATTTCCACACAAACATAAATGATATACTTTATAATAATAATAATAATAATAATTTATTTGCCATAAAAAAAAAATACAGGTGAGAACCTAGGTGATTAATTATATAATAGGTTAGGTTAAATAGGTTATACATTCTAGTTCTATGTTAAAAGTTGCACACAAGTATTATACCCCTGCCTCTTAAACTAGGTAAACCTGTATCTTAAGAGACAGTGATCAGCCTTGGGGTCTTAAACATAGTTAATTATCAAGTTAATGACAAAAATAGATGTGTGTCGATCCATCCTTTACAAAGAATTTTAGAATTTCATGAAGACAGAAAAAAAAAGAATAAAACTAGTAAAAAACTAATATTAATAATAAGAAAAACTAGCAAAATTAATAAGAGTGTCAAGTGATTTAATGATAAAATTGATGAGCGATGTGCAGTTGTTATGTATTAAGGAATTGTAGATTGTGTCTGCGTGGGTGTGTTGTATGTGTGTAGTGTATTAGAATATATGAATGTGTTATGAGGGTTCTGTTTGTAGAGTAGGTATATGTATTTTTGTTATGTAAGTGTGAGCGTATTGCGTGTACAGTATAAATGGACATTAGACGATGAAGGAGAGTAAGGACTCTGTAAAAGCATAGTCCTTCTTTAAAAGCCACTCTGTTACTTTTGATTTTACCATTTGTGTATTTAGGTCTAAGATACACAGCACTTGGTGAATTTTTTGATATAAGTGAGTGCTTAGGATGTAGTATTGGTGTTTAGCAAAGCTGGTTTTGTGCTGAGTGCGGGGGAGACGAAGTGTCCGTTTATTGCGATCATATGGTGGAAGGCAGGCATGTTTCCTTAGGACCGATCGTAGCACAAAGAGCTGCCGGACTGTTAAAACCATACAGTCTGAGTAGATATCCGTTGTCGGGTATCTGTAGGGCTTTTTCGACATTACTTTGAGAATTGCTCTTTGCGCTCTCTCTAGTCTAAGAAAGTTAGTTTTCCATGCACCACCCCAAGCCGCAATACAATACCCAAGAACCGATTGACACAGAGCGTAGTAGACCATTTTAAGCGTATCCGCATTAGCTGACTCCCTGAGTGACTTAAAAATGTGTATGAGTCGCAGAGTTCTGGTGGTGAGGGCATCGATCTGCTTGTCCCATTTTAGCCCATCGTCTATTAGTACACCCAAATATTTCACACTATCGGTTCTGGTGAGTGTGGGACAGGCACAGGGTCCGGCTGAGTTCAAGCAAGAGTGAGCTGTTATAGAGAAATTTTGAGGCGGTGTAGTATTACGACGAATTGCAAATGGAATATAATTAGTTTTATGCAAGTTGAGAGTGAGTAAATTTGAGTTAAGCCATTGCATTATCACAGACAGAGCTGCCTCTGCTTTTGTTTTAACAGCACCCCATGTGGGCCCATTGACAAGAATCGCTGTGTCATCCGCATAGGCATAAATCTTGCAGTTTGGCAGTTGCATCGAACACAGTTCATTGACATAGATCTGAAACAGCATGGGGCCCAAGATGCTCCCTTGTGGAACACCGTAAGTGACAGTTGTCTCATTGCTAATGTACTTGTCAATTTTAACACATTGGGAGCGATTATTTAAGTAGTCAGTGAAAATTTGGAGAGGTTTACCACGTACGCCTATCGACTCCAATTTAAGGATAAGCTTGGGAACAGAAACCGTGTCAAATGCCTTGGTAAGGTCTAAAAAGATACCCAAGCACTTGGTTTTACTGTCAAGATGCATTGCAACTTGTTGTGTGAAGTCAAGTATAGCATCCTCAGTCGACACTCCCGAACGGAAGCCATACTGATTTGGAGCTATAATGTGATGTTTATTAAGAAAGCTCTTAAGACCATTACTGAGAATCCTTTCAAGAATTTTCGAGAGAGCAGGCAGAACTGCTATCGGTCTGTAATTGTTGACACAGCTCCTGTCCCCACTCTTGTAAATGGGATGTACCACTGCCCTCTTGAGAGCATCCGGAAAGGTACCTGTGTCTAAACACCGATTGCAGAGGTACGTAATGACTGGGACCAAGATGTGACGGCAGCGTTTCAATAAGAGAGATGATATCCCATCCCAACCGACGGCGCAATCACTGCGTAGTTGAAGGATAAGTGACTCTACTTCAGCCTCATCCACATCCAGCAGAGCAAGTGAGTTGACTGGGGGGGTATGCATGAAACGTGAAGAGGTGGAAGGATTGTAGGAAATTATTGGAGAGGCAGAGTTCCGAGATGCAATGCTTTCCCCCAGATTTTTGCCCACGTTACAAAAAAACTGAGAAACCATATTTAAGGAGGCTTTTGGATTATCGTGAATTTTTAGGAGTTCAGTGGGGGAGGAATGTATTTTTTGTGTGTTGGTTATTTTTTTAATTGTTGACCACAACTTTTTAGGGTTATTCCTGCCTTTTTCGAGCTCATTCGTTTCATAAGATGTTCTTAACTTCCTAAGTAATTCATTACAGAAGTTTCAATAGCGAGTGTAGGTTGTTTTAAGAATTTCATTGTGAGGGTCCTTGGTTGAATTCATGTGCATTTTGTCACGATTTTGAATGCATCTCAGAAGACCAGGAGTCATCCATGGTTTAATGGTTCTTTTGCGCCTTGGAACTCTGACCTGCTTTGAGTGTTTTGAGATGGCTGCTTGTATTATGTTTACAAATTCATTCATGGCTACATTAACATCTTCAAGGTGGTATATTCCAGAAAAGTCCCTCTCTTCTAGCTCTGAGATGATTGCTTCGTAGTCTAGACGAGTGTTATCATGACTTACTTTACGTACTGGATTGGCGTGAGTAATAGATAGTAGGATAGGTTTGTGATCTGTAACATGCGAGTCCAATACTAGTGTGGTAGATGGGAGGTTAGACTTGAGAAGTATGTGATCAATACAGTGTTCGAGACGAGTGGGGAAAAGGTGAGTAGGCAAGAGACCTTGAGAGGCATTAAGAGTAAGGTAGTCAAAACTCCGGTCGTTCATATTGTCCGGCCTTATGTCGATATTTAAATCACCAATAAGGACAATATTAGGGCAAGAGAAGATTGCTCCGTAGACACCATTCAGGCTAGATGTAAAATTTTCAAAATTGCGTGCTGAGTTAAGAGATGGGGATCGATAAATAGCGACCACTGTAAGCTTCTGATTTATCTGACATATTAGGCAATTTCCTCCTTCGAAGTCCGGTTCCCACACAGTACTTTGTAGACCTAATCTAGTGATGATGCCGTCGTTTTGATTAGAGTTGGTTACTGTTGCGTGGGACTTATAACCATCTAAAACTGGTAGATGGCTGACTTTACTAAGCCAACATTCGGTCAGGATAACTGCATCTAATTCAATATTTATTGAATTTAGGAGCACCTGAAGCTGATTAAAGTTTTTGTTGACACTTCGTATGTTAATATGCAATACGTTGAAGTTACTATCAGCTGGGTTGATATATTTATGGCAGTCATCAGGACTACAGGAGAAGGAGTTCCCTAGGTTTATGTTATCAAGTTCATTATTAATTTTGTGAATTGTGTTAGCCATAGAAAAATAGAAGTATGATTACTAAACGTGAGGGCCAATACGAGTGGCTTGGAGTGCGCATTGTGGTATCATATTTGGGGTTTGTGAGAATGAACCAACGCCATGTAAGATAAGTAGAATGATCTACGTGTGAGAGAACCATAGTGTTAGTGTGAATTGTGGTTTGTCTTTGTTGGATTTTTACATATGTGTGGGGTGTGAGAGTAGTGTAAGTGTGGTTTGTTTTACAGATAATAAAAAAGATGAATATAATTAAGCTTGGAATAAACTCTGGAGTACAAATGAGTCACATATTGACATTAACAAGGTTCTGAAGACATTTTTCGGTTTGAATTATTACCTGCTTATCGCCCTCTCTCTTGCGCAAAAAGATTCCGCCGTTTGCGATCCAGCAGAATTTGTAGTCATTGTTCCTAGCAAATTCACGAGCTTGATAAAACAGTTTTTTGTTACTACCTGATAATTGTTCCGCGATGTAAACTGGTTGGGCTTTTCCAGGTATACCAATGAGGATGGTATTAATTTTGTCTTCTTTACCTTTTTCTTTGTTATAGGAACGTACTGCCGACACGAGTTTTTGTTTGTCTTGCACCGTCGAAAATTCTGCGATAATTGGGCGTGAGGACGTAGGGCTGGTACTCTTCCCTGGTAGGCGAAATATATCGCGTATGCCTGATTCCATGATAGGGACTCCAACGACGTCACCAATCTTGCAAATTGTTTTTATAAGACTGGGGGTGGTTTCAGAATTATCTTGGGGAATATTGCGGATTTCGATTCCAGATGACCGTGACTTGTGTTGAAGGTCAAGAATTTTTTTCTCTAGATTATCTATGTACTGTTTTTGCTGCTGCCGTTCTTTCCTTAAATCCTCGACCTCCTTTTTCATATCCTCAAATTGCTTGTTAATAAAACGCATTGATTCCCGGATGTCTTCGTTAGCCTTGCGGATCTCGATATTAGACTCCTTGATTTGGGAATTTTGGATTTTGATTTCCCCAACATCGGACAGAATTGTGTTTATAAGGGCAGTCTGTTCTGCTAGAGTTTTCGAGATGGATGAGCCTTGGTCGTACCTCTCAGCGTCTGGTGAGATTAGGCCGGCCCCTTGCGACGAATCGTCCTTACGTAATCGTTTATTTCTGGTTGTATTTACGAAATCGCTTTTCGTAACTGCAGTGTTAATGTCAGGTTCTGATTGCGTTTGAGTCTGACTAAGGCTGAGTGTTTGAATTTTTGGCTTGTTAGGGGGAGTGCGCTCTAAGCTTGCCATTTCCTTTTTTTAAGTACACAGTAAACAACGATACTTAGCTAGTCTTATCGTAGCACAGCAGCACTGCTCGTAGCCGATCCGATGACTCGTAGCACGTCGTAGCGGTCGTAGCACGTCGTAGCGGTCGTAGCACGTCGTAGCGGTCGCAGCGGAGCTGTAGTTTGCCGCGCAGTGGGGAATGAAGTTCCGAGGTCCGCTGTTACTTGTGCCGTGGCGCGATGGCTAAGCAAGCGGGTCGGCGGCCTTGGCGCCGCCGGTTCGAATCCAACTAATCACAGACACTTACAGATTATTGCTTCGAGTGCAATTCACAAAAATAGTTGCATCCCTCTCTAGGTCCGCCCAGTGGGAGTAACCAACGTGTTATATTACTTAATGAGTAACAAGGAATCAAAATTTACTAAACGCAGCCAATCACAGATTTTAAAGATAGTTATCACTCGTGACAATTTTTATTACTTACTTAGGCAAGTATTCTTGCCAAGTTTCAAGTTCATTCAATCAAGGAATAAGATTTTTATATCTTAGAGATTCAAAAATACTCTTTACTCTCTTAGAGTGAAGGTGTAAACATTGTGATTTATAAAAAAAAAGCAAAACTTGAACACAGAAGATAAAAAAAAAGTTAATTTGAATTATATTATAATATCAATTTGAAAAGTAATAGTTCTAGCAGTACGTTATTGTTGTGGCACATACAACAATGTAGTATGGCATCTGTTTGCTTACTACATTGAGCAGTCAATATTAGAAATTCATAAAAACCGCCGCCATTATAGTTCGTATTGCAAGATGGAATTAGACACAATGTTACTCTAAATTAATACACAGGCTCTATCAAAGAATATTAAAAAAATAAAAATATGCTAAAATGCAATATGATCAAATCTGAATACACATACATTCAAGTGTCTGGGTGGATTCTGAACTATGGGCCCTACAAAAAAACGCCCAAATGAACCATGGGCAAAATTATACAGAAAATTACAAATTCAAATGATATTATGGGGGCATATTTTTTTATAAGTGACTTAACAAATTCCAAAAAGCATAAATAGCTGTGCTCAGAATATGATATGTTGGACTTCAAAGAGTTTACATGATCATGGTCAAGGTAAATGTTAATTAATATTTTAGATAACTTTCTACAACTTTATACATGATTGTTACTCATGACATGACCAACATTTTGAATATTACCCCCTAAAAATGTATTGCTTTTGCTGCCGAAATTAGCTCATGCATTGTAGCCAACTTCTGTCTGGCTCCACACATATCTCTAGTTGACAACTGAATTAAGCAAGGTTCTTTCATTATTAACTACCTGAATATTACTCAATTTTTAGTGTTTTTTTGTAGATAATATTTACACAATTTAAAAAGCAAAAGCCATAAAATAATAGTAATACTCGTAATATGTACAGTAAGTATATAAAAGGGAGGGGAAATAATCAAAGGGCATCAAGCAATTCATCCGCATCGCTGTCAACAGGAAAAGTGCCTAAAAGGCTGGCAGCATATTGTATGACAATGCTGATTCTTTGTCCAAAAAGCCCGCCCTCTGGTCACGTGAAGAGTGCAGAAACTATCGCTTGGCGATGTCTCGAAAAACTAAGTGGGCACTCGGACCCTATGGCCCTAGTGTTTCAACCCCGAACGGTTCGAACATATAAGTCCCAAAAAGATAGAAGTATCTGCGCCGTTTGAGGTTTTCCGTACCTGCAGCAGCCCAGCACAGCCCGCCATGCTAGGAAGATGAGATGACGCAAGGGTTTCGACACACGTTGCAGCCCACGCCAAAGACCTAACCTACTCTCCAAGTTATTATGGTCATTCCGTTTAGTCTCTTCTCATCGTCGCGTCAGGCCATTGGGTTCTAAAACAGCTGGCACCCCGACTTGACAAGAGCACGACAGATGATGTCATTGATGCTGGCGTGCCGTGCTATCCGACCTGTGTCTTACTGCACGATAAGCCATGGTATCCGAGCCAATTGACACCTTCATCGCATTGCCAACGATGCGAATCCACGTAAGGAGCGCCTAGACGAGTCTGAAGGTGGTATCGCCTAGCGTAGTGGCTATGTTTGGTGACGGTAGCACATGAAGACTCATCCACAGCCAGCAGGCGTGCACGCTCAGCAGTATTGTTAGTATAGCTATAGATTATTATAATTATATCTGCTGTGTAAGGCCTACTGGCACTCTTGGATGTTTGCTGTTGTGCGCGTTGCCTTGCCCAATGCGTCGCTGACCAACCGTGACCGTGGACTTCTGATGATTTGTCACAGACCATGTTTGTGCGGGTTTCAAGAGAGAATGGACACTTGACAGGATCAGATAAACGCCCGCTCCCTTACCGTCGGTAGCTTGGAACCTGTTTCCCATGCTGGTGAATCTCTAATTCTTTTGTTGTATCTTATTATATACTTTGCCCTCTGTCATCTTACGACAAAATAAATATCAAAAACCTAGTTATTAGTGGTTCTTATTATAAACTTTTTTACGAAAAATACTGCAAAGTATGTAAGCATTATATTAATAGTTTAAATAGGTTTCTGCATATCTTTATATTTAAAATCCTACTAATATTATACATGCGAAAGTTTGTGAGGATGGATGTTTGTTACTCTTTCATGCAAAAACTACTGAACGGATTTTGATGAAACTTTACAGTAATATAGCTTATACATCAGAATAACACATAGGATACTTTTTATCCCGATATTCTCACGGGATCGAAACTTACGCGGGTGAAACCGCGGGGTGCAGCTAGTAATTAATATTCCTCAATTTTCATGATTGCACCTGCCACTGTTTGTCTCTGCATCACCCAAAGGTTGATTGGTAGAAAATGCCTATGGCATTAAGTGCGCCTCTGTACATGTATGTGCTTGAAGTATTAAATAAATAAACAGGGGTAAAAATATTGTAAAATTTGTAAAGAATAATAGTCAAGCGGCAAGCCACGCGTCGTCTCGTTCAGTGGTCGTTCAACCGTGGCCTAAACGCGAGCCAGCCGATCACTTCGACAGGGGAATACGATGACTCACGGTCATTACATAACATCACGCTTGTTTTCCTCGAAGGGGGCTGTCGCGGACATACATTTCGCCAATTATGTTTCTAGATTATGAGTTTGTGAGCCTATTGCCATTGAAAAACCCACAGAACAGAAAAGAAAAACCCAATAATACTGCTTGACCTGGATATTGAGGGGCCCGTGGCTAAATAATAACAGCCGCACAGATCGATCGATCAGGTTAAGCTACGCTTGCCGCGGTCGGTCTATGGATGGGTGACCATCTTTACATACCGAGACCCCTCCGTGCCTCGGAAAGCACGTTAAGCCGTTGGTCCCGCTGACATTCGTGGATCTTTGATAGTCGTTACGGGTAGTCAGAAGCCCGAAAGTCTGACAACCAGTCTTACCAAGGGGTATCGTATTACCCAGTAACTGGGTTGTGGAGGTCAGATAGGCAGTCGCCCCATGTAAAATACTGGTATTCAGCTGCATCCGGTTCGACTGGAAGCCGACCCCAACATAGTTGGGAAAAAGGCTAGGCAGATGATGGTGATGACCTGGATATCGAACTCAGAATCCCCTCTATCTCATTTGCTGGACCAAAGAGGCAATTTACAAGACTCATGGTGATCAAAATTGGCTAAGATTGCGTCGTACGTGTCAACGCTATTTACGTGTTTAGTAAATGTTAAAAGAAGGTTTCCGGCGACGGGGACCGCAATTAACTGGAACCGCGGACCTAGTTGCCGAATACATTTCACTTCAATATTTTTCTTCCGGCGACTGGGACCACCCTTAAGTTTTAAAAAAAGTTTTTGATTCTAAAATATCATTTATGTTTTTCGTTTGACTGTACTGTTTTTGGCTTGTACAATAGATATTTTTTTATTAATTTATTATAATTAAATAGTTAAATATAACACGTCCACTGCTGGACGCAAGCCAGCAAAGACTCCAAGCAAGACTAAAACTTGGTTCCCTGCAAAACTGCATGTCTGGCCCCCAGCTGCTCTCCATTCATCTCCATAATGAGTCCTATTGACGATGCTCTTTCATTGAACAGTATCTAACTGTTTTAATGTTGTTTTCAAACATACTTATAATACGCGCCACGAAAGATGAGACTTGTCTAGTTCAGTAGCGGGGAGCTTGCGCAGGTACTTAAGTCGTGTGCGACATGGTTACCCATAATGTGTATATCTAGGAATTTATCGATGACATTTAGATTAAAATTCATAGCAATATTATAATATTTATTACGAAATAATAAAGTTTATGATAAAAGTCAAGTCTCATCTTTCGTGGCGCGTATTGTACCACCATAGACTGCGATATGGTAGGAATATACTAGAAAGGATATTCCTACCATAGATAAAACAATTCTAGACTCGGCAAAGATGGTTTGAGGACTTTCAGGAGAATAGAATAGGCAAAAGGGATAAATATGACTACTTATATGAGCCATAATAATAATAATTTTGTACATTACTTTTGATTTAATTTCTACAATCTTCATAATATAATATTACCTCTGCATTAACACGATTACTTCTGGCCACTGTGTTGAAATGCTTGAAATTCCAATTTAAGTATTTGGAAAGTTGTATTAAAATAGATACCTTACCTATTTAATAGTTTTCTTTATTGATAGCATGAACTAAACGCAAAAAAACGCAAGGTTTAGAAGCAATAAAGGTATATGATCGACTACAGTAAACAAAATCAGAAAAATATATGATATTCTTCAGGATATACGCTAGGTAGATATAGTGTGTTCAAAACATAATATGTACAACTAATTTGATACGATAGAAAAAAATCATGAAGATACCCCTAAAAACTTTCTTTTTACAATAAAAACCATACTAATATACCTACCTACATATGTACAATCATTCTGATTTATTGTGAGATTATTCTACAAGCAACATTCACTAGTATTTTAATTTTTTAGTCCAAACAACAAATTTTTTGCAAATAGATAATTGCTTCATATTTTGCAACAAATTACCAGCGTTGTGTCATCGCGCTTCTCTTTCTATTCTATGTAGTCCGACAGTGACCGCGCTTTAAGTCATCTAGTCCCCATATAGTAAAATAGCATTCAAGGTTAATTATGAACATTAGAATTCGAATGATTGTCTGTTCGGTACAATTGAGATCAAGGTGATGACGAAATTGGAACGGGTTGTCTATTAGTATAGAAGGAAGTAAACTCGGTTTAAGAAAAAACATTTAATTAACTTTACAACAGCGTTGGTATAAACAGTTGCATGTTCCGTACATTACATTACGTTGGTATAAACAGTTGCATGTTCCGTACATTACATTACGTTGGTATAAACAGTTGCATGTTCCGTACATTACATTACGTTGGTATAAACAGTTGCATGTTCCGTACATTACATTACGTTGGTATAAACAGTTGCATGTTCCGTACATTACATTACGTTGGTATAAACAGTTGCATGTTCCGTACATTACATTACGTTGGTATAAACAGTTGCATGTTCCGTACATTACATTACGTTGGTATAAACAGTTGCATGTTCCGTACATTACATTACGTTGGTATAAACAGTTGCATGTTCCGTACATTACATTACGTTGGTATAAACAGTTGCATGTTCCGTACATTACATTACGTTGGTATAAACAGTTGCATGTTCCGTACATTACATTACGTTGGTATAAACAGTTGCATGTTCCGTACATTACATTTTTCACAATATATTCTAAACATGGAACACGTTAAATCTCGGAATGTGGCATCCAACAATGTATTTGAACTCTTGAATAGCCTCAGTTATAAACTTGGAAGTGACTACAATATATTTTTGATTGAATCATTAAGTAGGTGTGGTTTACATTCGATCGTAAAATAATACATAATGTCATATAAGTAGGTAACCAGCTTTAACTATATAAATACTTGTACACAGCATTCAATCAAATATTTTTAATGCGGCATATCATTTACAATAAATATTTACACGATACAAAACAAGGACATCATACGAATATACAATATTTATGTACATATTATTGTAATAGTATTCTAAACGTCTGTAGAAATATGCATTAACTAAAAATGCAATGCAATGTGCACACCGAAGCAGAATATACAGCTGAGGATGAAGAGATTCACCATGACATGACACGTGAGTCGTGAGGCCACGCGGGCCACGCGCGGCACCGTACTCATTGCCGGCCCACAAGTACGCCTGCATTATTGCATGTGAAACAGTGTAACATGCGTCTCTAGGATCAATTAGTATTTTCCGTAATATCGAAATTAATCATACTTATATTAACTTGTAGTTACTTATACTTGTAAACTTGATCACACCTATTTAAGGAACCGAATTAGTTTTAACGTCATGGATGATTTGTTGTGCTCCAGGAATGCTTCTGAGTAGAACTTAACTATTAACATACTTGATATTCGTTACAACTCACAAATTATATTATTTATTTTCCACGTCATTATTCGTAGGTAGGTACACATCTTGTTCAAGTACATTGTGTTTAATTGTTCTTCTAATTCTATTTACATATCCGTCACAAATTTTGATAAAAAGTAATGAGATGATAAAATTGTTAAAAAGATAATAGATTTACAGTAATGGTGACAAAATTATTAAAAATTTAGGAAACATTGAAGGCACTTTGCAATTTACATGAGTGGACATCAGAAGAGTCAGTTGCAACAGTCGCGTCATTTCCATCCGTCTCTACTCAACATCAAACTGTCTTTGTACATTCATCTTATTTGTGCAACATAATTAGAGTTTAAGAATAAGAATAAGAATAATATTTATTTGCGTAAAACATGGTATATAAGGTTGTTAAAATACATTGTAGAGCATACATGTTTTGCTTATATCATAGCATGCAAATAATATAGGTTACATTACAAAATGTTTCCCGTCAACAAATTCTTTTATACTATGAAAATTATTATTATTCAACCATTTGTATAGTTTTTTTTTAAAACAATCTAAGATCTAAGGTTTTAAAATCACTTGGAATTACTAGTTTATTATTGAAATCACTTGGTTTATAACAATGTTTCAGATTGTGGTTTCGTAGTCCTACAAGGAACGACATATTGGACAGATTTGTTTGTGCGCCACTTTCTGTTCCAAGAGGAGCAGTCGATCGACTGCGACGACCTGCTGTTCTTTGTTAGAAAGCGCCACGTGAAGGGCTCCTCGCGCTACCTGCCCAAGTACGAGGTAAGTCTTCACTTCGGCCACTTGGCCTCCACTGAGCTCCGCTTTCAGTAGCATTCTGTTATAATCGCAATGGCATTACTAACATTCATTTAATATTTATCCACTAGTGTTTGTTATGATGGCATCACTTATCGAATGTTTGATTTATTGTTATCAACATCAGGATACGTTAAGATAACTTATCGGATGGGAATTAACTGTTTATCAGTGATGCGTAATTTTACACCCACGTGAACTTTGACAAGCCCCCCGAGCTAATGAACACAGATTAAACTTTAGAAGTAATATTTAAGTATTGAAGTGAAGCAGAAGCGGTAGCATAACCAGGAGCATGTCTCAAATTGGATATGTTTAGTATGATCGTGAACATGCTACTATTGCGATGTTCGCGAACATGCAACTCTTGCGCTTAAACTGAACTGTGCTGAGAACGTCTTGATGAAATAAAATCTAAACATAAGTAAATATGTCGCTCAACACAACTTCTATATTTGTTCTTAAATTCTTGTTTACAGGTCAACAGATCTATGTAGTTGTGTGACATTTAAAATATATTCAATGATAGTCATTGATTATGTTTCAATATGTATGTTTCTAGATCTCCAAATGGAACCACATCAGTAAATAGTTTGTGAGTGTAGAATGTTATTCTGAGTTGGTGTGGGTGCCGCTGGTAGTGGTAGTTGCTTCGTTTAATTTGATTCCTAATTTAGCACCATTTTTGATGAATGTTACAAAATCTAGATGGCAATATTTTGGAATACAAAAATTATGCATTAACAGTTAAGTATGTACTTTATTTTAAACAATATAAAAATATTATTTCTTATAGTAGGCTGCTGGTACAACAACTACATGTACTTAGATCGAGTGTCGCGACACACTCAGGCCCGTATTACAGAACGTCACTCAACATCAAGCATTACTTCTAGCTAGTTTAGAGCCATTTGATTAGATGAAACTAGTTTCAAGTAATGGTTGAGGCTTGAGTGAGGTTCTGTAATACGGAACTCAGTGACACGTGCGTAGATTCGTTCTTCTCCAACTATACATTAATCACAGTATATTTTTTTTCTAATAAATACATTAAGTTTTTACTTTGATTCGAGGTTGTTCAATAACCACTTATAAACTATACAATTTATAAAAACAAAATTCTATCAACAGTTGACAGTACATAATTGATCGATTATTTTTCTTTGTCAAATAAAATCAAATCTTACAATTATATTCAACAGTAAAAGCATACGAGGTTGTCACTTTGTATAGAACAGTTTGCGATCAAGTCGTGAGCAAAATAAATAATATGCTCACTTGGCGAATTATCACATTTCACACGCAGCGGTCGCCCAAAGTCCACTTGGTTCGCGCGAGCGTTCTTATGCACAGCCGATAACATAGAGTACGTGCGAGGGTGCGCGGCACACCTCGTGCTCGCGACACTGACCGCTCTGGCCTGCTGCGCCTGTTCGCAGACCGACGTCGAGGTGTTTCGCAAGGATTCCAAGAAACTGCCCATCGGAGACCCGGAGATCGACTGGGAGGAGACGGTCTACCTTAATCTGATCGTGCATCAGTTCGACTACACAATAACGCTGGCCATCTGCACGCGGACCAGTCCCAAGGAGCTGCAGGTCCTCAAGCGGCACTCGCAAAAGGTGAGCGTCATACGCGTTCCGGCGGCGGCAGCGGCGCGCGCGCGCGTCACTAGCTGAGCCGACTGAAGAGCTTGGTGCGCGGCCACGGCAGCGGCCAGTCGTAGCGCCGCGGCACCGGCCCGCGCACGTTGCGCTCCAGGTACGTGAACAGCCAGTACCACCACTCGCGCTGGATCATGTAGTGGTTGTAGCCGTTGCCGCTGCGGTGCGGCGTCACCAGCAGCGAGTGGAACGTCCAGAACAGCCTGGTGGTGACGTAGTACGCGATCACCACGTCCACCGTGTAGTGGCCGTGCGCCAGCAGCACGAACAGCACGCCGAGCAGCGCCGAGCCCCACATGGCCCAGTGCATCGGCCACAGCTTCTTCGGCGAGTACTCCGCTACGATGAGGTAACTTAACACGAGGACCATCGTGTGTCCCGAGTATATGTAGTCGCCGCAGTACGTGTGTTTGCCGTTTATCGACAATCCAAAGCCGGATATTAAGTAGAACATTCTCTTGATGACTAGTAGCGGCGTAGTGTTGTTACTCTTGGGGCTGCAGTAGTATGTGGTGCTGGACACAGGAAGCACAGTCACGAACATGGTGACCGACCGGTACAGGTACAGCAAGCCGATGATGAAGAACAAGCGCCGGGCGACGATGAACCGGTGCTTGTGGAACACGACCACCAGCATGGCGACCGTCGTCGATATCATGATGAGGTACTCGGACACGGCGAGGCCCCAGTCTCTCGCGGCAACGTTGTCTAGTATTATGTCGTTGAGCGGTGGCGTTGTGTTTCTGTCGGGCAGTCGTTCGTGTACTAATGACAGCGACATCATGTTCACACAGACGCATAGGAATAGGAAAAAGAATGATATAATCGTTTTCCATATTTCTTTGGGGTATCTCTCCTCGCGGACGGCGCCGGGCGGAATCTCCACGATGAAGTCGCCGGCGTGCGTGCGCTGCGGCGAGTGCTCCTGGTCGGGGTCGGACTCATCCGTGGTGGGCTGCGGCGCGTCCGTCTTCACGGTGCGCGCCAGCAGCGGCTGTCGCTGCATGAGCTCGGCCTGGCTGGGCATGTCCCCGTTGAGTCGTCGGTCGCTCTGTTGGCGCGCCGCGTTGTTGTTTAGGTCATTCCGTTTGAAGCGTGACTCGAAGTTGATCCCTTTGATCTCGTCGTGGGCGGTGTGCGCCGCTATGTCCACATCGCACAGCGGCGGCGTGGCGGGCGGGGAGGGCGAGGGTGGCGGCGAGGGCGCACGCGGCACCAGCGCTAGCTGCTTGTGCGGCAGCTCATTGGCGAGGTACACGCGTACCGACTCGACCAGCGGCTCCGCGAAGTTGATCTGCTTTGGTGGCGAGGGCTCCTTGTCTGGGGAGCGCGATGAGATCGTCATCCAATCACCATTCGGCTGGATCGAACCTGGAATATAGAGAAAAAGCGTGTTAGTTCATTCTATTATTTTTTTAATACCAACGTGTTCTTCAGAGTCAGTAGCTCAAGAAAAGAGAATAATTCTTTTTCTGTTTACTTTACAAGGTTTCGTTCATACATTTCTTAGAAGTCATCTAACCATAATTGGTTTAAATTAAAATATTGTTAAATATCAACATTACATTTAACTGCGTTGTTATTATCTGTAGGTATGAGTTTGGCGTCATGTCTGCAATGTCGATGCTAACGTAACTGTTATCTGGGATAATGAGATCCAAATCATAGTTTAAATCGTTGTTGTGTAAATATGGCTGTTTCTAGAAGATACATCGTAAACAAAATAACTCTAAGCACGGTTCAAAGACCGAGGGTTATGATTGCGCGACACGGAGGCGCGGTGAGCGGCGCGGCGAGCCGGCACCGGCGCCCCTCCTCGTCTATTGTCAGATGATAATAATTAGCCGCCGCTGTTTGTTGTGCTCGGCGCGGCCGCGGCGGAGCCCCGACCGTTCCGCCCCTTAGCTCGCGATCATTGCGCGGCCCACCAGATTACAATTGTCTATTAATTGAAACAATTATAAATCGCTGAAGACAGATTTCTCTTAGGCCACTTGTTCCGCGAGTTGTTTTCGGTCCGCGTTAGAAAGCTCGTTAATAGGGTCCGTCTCCCGCTTTATTCCGACTTACCCGATCAATGTGCGAGCCGACATTCAGCGGGAACGCGGGGACTCATCGATTGAATGCCCCGGTCCTGATATGCGCCAGAAAGAAAGCCGGAAAGCCAGCCTCGCATCCAGTAAAATCACAGGCACGTAAACGAGGTCGAAATGGAAAACGATATGCATACACACTTCACTGCACGACTAACGGAATTTCACTCACAATTATTGAGCATTAGAGCTTCTGTTAACGAACTTGCATTCATATGGATATCCACTACACTGTGCGAAGCCCTGAGACGCGATAACACAAAATAATATTTTGTTACATGACGGATTTCGCCGCTGCGAGCGTGCGTGTACAGTGGCGACCGCGTACTAGAAAAGATGTAGCACTGGTTGGCTTCGGTCCGCCGGCGCTCGGGCGTCGTCGGGCAGGTTCGCGCGCGCTCGGCTCAATGGAAGCAATTACGCGCGGCGGTGACGTCACAGCGAGACGTTCCAGTCCCCCACTCCGCGCGGGTGCGGGAGCACCGGGCCGCCGCGCGCCGAGCGAGGAGCAAACAATCCGGCCACGGTGCCCACCGCGCCGATCAGCTCAATGGAATATTAACCATCACATTTGTAGAGACTTCAATGATTTTTAAGTTAATTTGTACAGTATGAGAGGTTCAAATTCGGTTTACGGAGTTCGGCCGAAAAGATTCGGAAGCAGTGAAAAAAATCGCATTTCTATAGAACAGTGACCTTTTTGGCACAGTTTCAATACTTGGAATTACTGAGATCATATTTTAGGACTTGACATGTGTAACGATAAATTGTACATGATCAAACCTGATGTAAATAAAGAAATGTTGTACTGTTGGTAAAATGTTAGGTAGCTCTTAGTTCGGACATAGTATTGAAACTCATGGCATTCTCTCTCTAATATGTGTGCCCACATTGCCGCTATAGTTGGTAGGTAATGGGTAGTGGAAGGTGTTGCAATAGGTTTCCGTTATCAGCCGTTAGGAATGTATGGTTACAAACCGGCTGTGGGCGAGTTCACGACTTCGTATGGTGCCCTTAACCCGGGGGCTATAACTGATGTCGCTTTATATTTTACGTGATATAATTGAGCATGTAGAAGCTTTAATATTCAATGCATTAGGATTTCCTATTTGATCAGACAATTTACAGACAGCTGCTGCGGGCTTTCGATTAGTCTCAGATGGCAGAGATCAAATAAGGGTTACAGTACAATGTGGGGCTTTTGTAAACGTTCCTTTTTCTTTTATTGCATCGGTCCAATGTTGTCTACCCTTCATGAAATTTTGTTCCCCTATTTTTAATTAAATATATATATCGGCTATTACAACGCGTTCTAGTATTTTCCATAACGGTCCAAGCCGTTTTGTAAAATATTACAGCAATGCCTCAAAAACGCGTTGTCGGAGGAATCTAATAAAGAACTGCACTTAAATTTCGACGACGCTTTTCTGCTAAGCTCATTTTAAGCTAGTACCTGAGTACCGCTATCAAATACGAGATATTCCGCTTAATATTGTGGCACGTTTCTGGGATGACCTTGTCTTGTCGAATTCCTGATGACGGATAAGAATCGTATTAACTTGTAAGTCCACTAAGTGACTAATTAATTAAGCTGCTTTAATGACGTAACAGTTATTGACGTTAATTCGTAGAAGAATTAGTAATTACAGTCAACCTCGATTACGTAGCCATGCAATGTTTCAATGTGCAAGTAGGTAATACAGCCCACTGTAAATACTAGTGTACCACTACGTATTTGTATGTAGAAACGTGCAATATATGTTTGTGGTTGGATTTGGGTCAAGGTGTTCGACTGGCGTGCGTTACCTGGACACCGGTCGGCGACACTGATCCCACGGGTGCATGGGATCATTTGTTAACTGTTCACAAGCCTTACGGTAGAAGACATAATGTTCGAACATGTCATGACGTGAAGCGATGCTGCAAGGTCGTGCACTCTACAATTCACTTCCTCACTGTCAGAGACGATAGTTGGACTATTTACTACATGCCACAGATTTGGAATAGTCCTTGTAACAATTGGTGCGTCGTTACATCTCACTACAAATAACAATATCTATTGTAGAAGACGACGTAATTCGAAGCCGAATTTTAGACAACATCTAAAATCGGTGTTATTTATAATAATGCCTTCATTTCTTCATCTATGAATGCTACAACTGTTTTGTAAGACTGGTTTGTCAACAAATACTGGGTGCATTGGGAGCACGAGTGTAATGACACCCTGATCAGGTTCGGTGCGAATCTGTGGACGTGGGCAATTCGTGCCAGCACTAACATACGTGCCTGCTTGTTGTTAAAATAGTTTCTTTCTGGCAATTGTTATTCATAAATGTGAAGAATATATTCTATGTTTGTATGGCTCCAGTATTTGCATCTACTCTCGCTGCCACACTCGCTATTGCCCAAACGAAAAACGGGTCAAGCTGTCGGCGCGGAATTATTCAAATGGTGACGAAAACAGTTACTTAACCAAAACATATTCTTAGTCTAAAAGTAAAGTTTCTCGTTACTACAATTCCTGAAATAAAATCAGCTACGTGTGTGAACTTAACCCTCGGCCTTTCATGCTCTGCGTCAGTCAGTTATCGGAAGCTCAATATTTTGTCTTGAACTATCGTTGCTCGATGCAGATATTCCGAATGCAGATTTTCACTCCGCATATTACACGGTTTGTACGAGGAAACCTAAGTCAGATTATGTTGAAGTTTAGTTCGTATGTATTGTACCTACGTCATGTTTGTAACAATGTGTACCGGTGCTCTCGGTAAATCTTGATGTTTTTTTTTGGATTCTGTTCTTTGATGACTAGGGACATTATAATTATCGTTCCAACGCAGTCGTTGGAACAACAATTACCGTTTACGATTTCTGTACATCATACATATGCAACGTAGGTTTGTTTCAAATCTCTGTGAAAGAATCCCCCGCGTTATGTCAGTTATATACCTACTGCTACAGAACATGATGTAAGTACAGTAAGTATCACTACATTATAAGCCAAAGTACCCCCCCGCCCCGTGTGTTTGTCGGTCTCTCTGAACGCGATAAACTCAAAAACTATCGAACAGATTTTCATACCGTTTTCACCAATGCACGGAGTGATTCATGAGGAAGGTTTACGTGAATAATTCAAAGTTTTTGTGTAAATTGGCTGAAATATGACTATGAATGTTGAAGACGTAGGAAAAAAACATGCCGACTGGGAAGCTGGACTGGCGTGCGCCGCGTAAACATTAAATGAAATTTGACATCCTGGTAGTACGTTCCCGTGGGATATTTTCCGACAAACACGCGGGCTGGGCCCCGGGCAAAAGCTAGTCATTACTATAAATAATAGTAATCTAGTCGGGGTGAATATATACATCACTGTCATTAGCTCTGACAGTAATTATTCGATTCGATGAACAACTCTGCGTTCAGTGGGATTTTGCCTGCTGCGCTCGACATACATCAAATGTGGTTAGTGGTTATCGCAGTTATATCATGATGAATATTTTACCGTAACATAAAATAACCTAATAAACCCACAGAAAGCTATTACCACTCTGCCTGTCTACGCCGCAGCGATGGCATTGCTTTCAATAACGGCGAGATATCCGAGGTCGCTCTTGGTTTTCATTCCTATTATGTCTTTGTATCTCAATACTTTTGGCTAATGTTTACCTTATTGTAATGTCGAAGTTGCTGACCAAACCCTATTGATTGTACTAAAAAAACTAATAAATAAACTCTTCTCAACCATTTAAATCCTCTTGTTGATAAAATTGCTGAAGTCTCGTTATAATGTGATAAATGTGTGCAGGTATACGCGTCACCCAGCCGGCGCAAGATGGACACGAAGGGCGAGGGCGAGGAGATGACCTACCCCCACATCTGCTTCATGGTCGACAACTTTGACGAGGTCAGTAAAAACTGCTTGCTAGCTATTCTCATCATAACAACAAGCTACTTCAGATGCTCGTAACATGTTTCAATTAATTCTGTACCTTGTTCTCAATTGGATCATATAACTCGATGACAATCTGAAGTGTTCGAGTCGCGTCCGGCTTCCCGGGCGAGATCGGGCGACTTCCTGTAAGTGCAACGTACGTCGAGTTGCACTTATGATTCCCTCGTCGGGGTGTGCCTTGCTTGTGTGCCCTATGTTGTTACACATTATCGTTCGATGAACTATAGCCCATAACAATACTGGATTGATAAACGATAAACGGCGCGGTTGTCTTTATGGACAACTGTCGTGTATTCAGAATTTCACATGTTATAAATGTTCACAGATATTAATGACAATAACATGAGTATCACTCCTAGAGACGGTCACTACGTAAATACGTTGGTATTTAGTTTGTAAGATAACATTAGATTATGAAAGTTAAATTTCTGTCAAGATAAATAGATGCTTCTAACGTAACGGTATTGATTGTACAGAGGTAAGTACGACCATGGACTGGTTTGACCAAATTGTCCCAGAAGCAGGTAGGTACTGTCTGCCCGATCGAAGAAATTAACAAATCTTGATCATTCACACGTCATACACACACTCATAGGGATAAGTCATATCAAATATCGTATATAATGCATATATTTGACCAGCCACTCAATTGCAAACCAAGTTATTTACGTAATAATTTGTCCTTATTATGCATGCATGCGTCATAATATATTATCATATTGTGGTTTACCTCTACCTGGTGCTGGACAAAGGTCCTATAATAAATTCTCATTCATAATTGCAAAGGTTCCAAAAAGTCCTGTAATTCAAAGCACGATCATATTGGCGGCTGCCAGTAAACGATAACCTACTGTCCTACTCGAACCTACGTAGGTACCTATTTCTCTTAATGAAACCGCAAATACACGAGCGATTCGTCTTCGGCAAATAAGCAAAGATGTTTATGTAAGGTGTGCCTCAAGGCTAGTGGCGTGTGTTGCTGTTCAGAATTCAGCAAAAACATCCGAACATGGCGGCAATAATTAACTTCTAAACGTTACTTAGAAACAATCTATTGTATAAATAAAATTCAAAGTCCTGCTGATATATCAACGCACAGCCTAAACCGCTGGTTCTAGAGGCATGAAATTCGGAGGGTGTGTTCTTTGTAAAGAGTAGGTATCCACTATGAAATTCTATCCCTAAGAGGGTGAATGGGGGAGGGTGAAATTTCACGAGGACGAAGTCGCGGGCAGAAGCTAGTTTGCACGTAAAAAAACAGAAGACTGAACGAAGTAATGGGCTGTTACCAAAGCAATTATGAGAATCATTATACAGTCCTTGTGAACATGGACACTTCATTTGTCTGGTGCATGCAGCACATAATATTTCTGAGCTAAAACGCGGTAAAATATTCATTATATAAAATGCTGTAATATATCAATTCCAAAATCTCAAAATGAAACTCATCATCATTCTTATCTCAATTTATCTTCCGTACATCTGTCCTTCCGGACCAATGATGTTTCACACAATCCACACATCCTTTCTTTGCCCGTTTTCAAATAGCCGTCCAGTTTCAGGCTTATACTTTTTATGTCACTTGCATGCTCCTTGTGGTCACATCACATGTGCTGCCGCATGCACTAAAAAAGGGACCATGCAGCTTTGGTTAATATAATTTTGCTGTACGAATGGTACACACGGCTACACATCAAGCTATACATTTCCAGTTTAAGCTGACCTCGCACGGTATAGGTTTTTCGTACAATCAGAAGTCAACTTATACTGGTTATGTATAGCTTGATGTGTAGCCGTGCGTGTGTATCATCGATGGCTGTATTGATATTTACTGCTTAGTTGATAAGTAGCTGTTTTATATAAAAATCCTTATAGCGCTCGGTGTGTACACTATTATGACGATCGAGAACAGGAGGGCGCTTCTCGCGACAATGGTACGTTGTACTCATGTAGTCAGCTGTTTGATTGTCGTCTGCCTCAATTCTGTCTGTCGATATAATTAGACTTGGCGCTGCGTTTGTTCAGCGACTCGGTAAACGGCCATCCTTTGTATGTCCGTCGTCTGTCTTCATCATGTCGCTGTCAGCAACGGTGTCTTCAACAGGCAGGTATTTAGGACTACACGAGTCTAATGCGTAGTACTAACTGTTGGAGTTTGGTGTTGTTTTATTTTGTCACCTCAAAGCCATGACTTTAAAACTGTCAATGTCAAAACGTTTATTTTTTTGTATAATACTTAATAAACTTAGTTCTTGACTCTTAAGTACACTTGTTAAACTACGATCCGTATGTATAAAACGTGTTTCAGGTATTTCTGCGTTGAAATGTTGGAGCTAGTCATTTCCATTAGTCAAGTTGATGAGATTACCGTGTTAAGCGTGTTATTACTTAATTAGCGATTAGCAGCCGATTGACTGGTGATTATGGCCTGAGTTTAGATATCCATTGATTTCTTTGCTATCGTAGCTTGTTTTATTTACAAAATGGCCTCCTCATTGGAATGTATGTGTTATTGATTCGACGTGGCTGTTGCAATGCGATGATTTTGTACGCCTCCAACGGCACCAGCACCGGATTCATGATGTTACCAGTGACGCGATTGAGTACTACTTCTAACTCGAATACCTGTTTTGCACTGCGTAGTACAGTACCGGTATTGACTCTTGACTCAGCGAAGTTTCATCAGATCAAGACAAGATCTGCAACAAACTCGTTTCGTGAAACATTTCTAAACGAAATCGATTTATAGCCATTTAACATGCTTATTGGTTTCTTCTGGTAATCAAAATGCTATTCTAGAGATGATACTTCGTTGCATTCATATTAAGTAGCTGTCGATATGCAAGCCAATAAAATAAACATTTTTTACAGCTTCAAACATTATGAAATCACGGCAAGTTGTACTTGCAAGTTTCATAATGATTTTAATAGTTATATAATAATAAGTTACCTACATTAATAATTTTAGTAGTTACGTACGTTAATAATTTTAATAGTTACCTACATTAATAATTTTAATAGTTACCTACATTAATAATTTTAATAGTTACCTACATTAATAATTTTAATAGTTACCTTCATTAATAATTTTAATAGTTACCTACATTAATAATTTTAATAGTTACCTACATTAATAATTTTAATAGTTACCTACATTAATAATTTCGTAACATGTGTTTTATTGCATAATACTTCGGAACCGGAAAAGCTAGAGCTTACCAAAGGGATTGAAAAAACTTTTTTCTTCCGAAATTAAAGTTATTTTTCACTTTTTAGTTGTACCTACCCCACACAAATTCAATGATCAGTTAAAACGTCATCAATATAAACTAAGTGGAAAAAAAATCGTATTATTGAAACTAACTCAAAAACTAACCAAGCAAAGTTAATTAAATTTATATGGAACCACCCCTGAGGCATACCTTATCCATTAAAAAACATACATAGATATACAGTTGCAGCCAAGCGGTGCCAAGAAGACTAGACGAATCATCAAAATTCGCATATAAATGCCGGAGATGCAGTACATTTATGCATATAACTTCGTACATAAGAATAATTACCTAAAATTTTAAAAATGTAATATACTAAAACCTTTCTGAAAGTATGTAGATAACGTTAATGAAAGAAACATCAAAATTGGTTCATTAGTTTTTGAGAAAATCGCGGACATACAAACATATAAGAACCTCCTTTTTTGAAGTCAGTTAAAAATTATTAATTAATTGTTACATGCCGACACAAGTGCTGAATGGAGAGTATGCGGTGACATGACCATTATTTTTTTTTAAATGGAAGTCTGCTTTAATCCGGCACCCTAATTGCGTAACGCACGATTAATCATAATCTGAATCATTTTGAAACAGATTGCTAATCCATTGCTGCATGTGTTCGGAAAATTTCTGCTCAACAACGTAAGTAACGCAATGAATGTTGTTGAACTGTCAAACTGAAACAGATTGTGATTGATCGTGTGTTACGCAATTAGGGTGCAGATTGTTCACGAAATACCCAATTCTGTAGTTGACCGATATAGTGAGTTATCTGATTGAGAACAGAGGAGGCGCGTGGGAGCGTTGGCGTCGCGGGCCGGCTGGCCGGTCGGGGCCCGGTCGCGTCGGCTGTGGGCATCACGACCTTGCGCACGGGCACTCTCGCTCGGTTTGTTTGTTTTCATCGCCTGTTGACCGATATGAAGTGCGACACAAGTGCCAACTCCGATATCGTATGTTTTGACACTTCACACATATTAATAGACACAAATAAATAGGCAAGTAGATACTTACTTCAAAAGTAGCTACACTCATACGAGTCATTGAATTAATCGCATCTAATCATTATTATCGTATTATTTTTCTTGTTGCTTAATTGATTTGATACAAGATAGCTTGATAACAGCCATTGTGTGTCAGCATAGATAAATCAATTATATTTTACAAATAGGGACTTCCTCTTGATTTTGCCGTGTGTTTACCTATAAACGATTAATTTTCCATTAGTTTTTCAGTTTCCCCGCTATGGTTTCACTAAATACCTATATCGCAGCGAATTCACGCAGCACCTCGGGTTAGTTCTAATTACGGAATGTTATATTTACTTAGTTTATTTCTGGAAATAGGCAATAAGTGTAGGCGCTGCAAATATGTTTTTGCGGCTTCTCACCGTGACACAGTTTGAGATTGGTTATTAAATAAATAGGTATAAAGTTCCTATTTTGCCGCCTGCAAGTTTTATATGCTCGCGACTCATCATCATCTGCCTAGCCTTTTCCCAACTATGTTGGGGTCGGCTTCCAGTCTAACCGGATGCAGCTGAATACCAGTATTTTACATGGAGCGACTGCCTATTTGACCTCCACAACCCATTTACTGGGTAATACGATACCCGACTGTCAAAGATCCACGAATGACAGCTTAACGTGCTTTCCGAGGCACGGAGGGATCTCGGTATTTAAAGATGGTCACCCATCCACAGACCAACCGCGGCAAGCGTAGCTTAGCGATCGACCTGTGCGGCTGTTATTATTTAGCCACGGGCCCCTCCTGCTGTCTTGAATATTAGTTTTTTAATGATCTTCAATATCTGATGAGTATGCTAGGTACCCAATTGATGCAGTGTCTCGTATGTATGTACGCACATTGTTTTTCCTTTTTGTTAGAGGAAGTTCAATTCAATTATATTGGATTCTTAACCGACTTCAAAAAGGAGGGGGTTATCAATCGACTGTTTTTTTTTTATATGTGTTAGGTGATATCTCCGGCAATTGTGAATCGATTTCATAAATTCTTTTTTTAATGGATAAG
This sequence comes from Globia sparganii, assembly GCA_949316385.1. NCBI lineage: Eukaryota > Metazoa > Arthropoda > Insecta > Lepidoptera > Noctuidae > Globia > Globia sparganii. The sequence continues at coordinate 615,434 of OX438660.1, forward strand.
GGTGTGCCTCAGGGCCTCAGCGGTGGTCCCATATAAATTTTATTAACTTTGCTTGGGTAGTTTTTGAGTTAGCTTCAATAATACGTATTTTTGCCACTTATATAGTTTAAATTGATGATGTTATAGTGACTTCCTGTCACTGATATTTACATGGTAAATAGTGTTATACGAATTTGTGTGGGGTAAGTATAACTTAAAAGTGAAAAATTAAAACTATTTTCAATAGAAAAAAAAACGACTTCCAAAAAAGACACTACATAATCAGCATATAATGTGCCCACTGCTGGGACACAGGCCTCCTCTCTATGAGAGGGAGTGGGCCGTAATCCACCACGCGGGCCCAGTGCGGGTTGGTAGATATCACATGTCTTCGAATTTTTGGTTCTAGGAGATGCCGGTTTCCTCACGATGTTTTCCTTCACCGTTTTTGAGAGCAGTGGTGATGAAATGATTAACACAAAGTAAAGCGCCTGTCTGGGTTCGAACCTACGACCTACAACTGTCGAGTCGCGGCCGGTACCTACCACTGGCCCACCACCTCTCTTCGTCGGTGACAAACAGCGACAATGCGAACCCAACGACACCGACTTCCGAAATTAAGGACCTATACCTACTACCTCAAATGGCTTAGCATGATCCTCCGGTATGTCGAAAATACTACAGCAAAAATTTTGAAATAAATATATTGTAAAGTTGAGGATTCATGTTAGGTCTTATGTTAGACAAAAACACGATTCCATAAAATTTTCTCAATAGAAAAAAAATCCAAAATTACCTCCAAACCGAACAATAAACCGCTGGTATTAAAAAAATACTTCAAATTAGATCATGAAACTTTGTATACTAACCGAAGTAACTATAAAGCAGGTCTTATGTTATTTACTTTTTTTTAATTACCATTATTTTCACCGTAAAAAGCAAATACCTAAACTATTGACACTGCCTGCCGCCTAGCACCGCACTCTGTCTCGCTCTCACTCAGTCCGCGAGCAGTATCGTGCGAGCGAGATAAAGAGTGAATTTTAGGTGAGGTAGTGTAGGCTCTTAATCATTAGGGAGCTATATACATACCTATTACCTACTAATGTATCTGCCTGCCAACGACACGAGTGCTGTGATAAGGAACACTTGTCCTCACTTCAGTTTCAATGGGAAACTCAACCATGTGGCCATGCGCGTGCTACAGTACCTACGACGGCTCTCTGCAATGACAGGTAAACTCAACCATGTGGCCATGCGCGTGCTACAGTACCTACGACGGCTCTCTGCAATGACAGGTAAACTCAACCATGTGGCCATGCGCGTGCTACAGTACCTACGACGGCTCTCTGCAATGACAGGTAAACTCAACCATGTGGCCATGCGCGTGCTACAGTACCTACGACGGCTCTCTGCAATGACAGGTAAACTCAACCATGTGGCCATGCGCGTGCTACAGTACCTACGACGGCTCTCTGCAATGACAGGTAAACTCAACCATGTGGCCATGCGCGTGCTACAGTACCTACGACGGCTCTCTGCAATGACAGGTAAACTCAACCATGTGGCCATGCGCGTGCTACAGTACCTACGACGGCTCTCTGCAATGACAGGTAAACTCAACCATGTGGCCATGCGCGTGCTACAGTACCTACGACGGCTCTCTGCAATGACAGGTAAACTCAACCATGTGGCCATGCGCGTGCTACAGTACCTACGACGGCTCTCTGCAATGACAGGTAAACTCAACCATGTGGCCATGCGCGTGCTACAGTACCTACGACGGCTCTCTGCAATGACAGGTAAACTCAACCATGTGGCCATGCGCGTGCTACAGTACCTACGACGGCTCTCTGCAATGACAGGTAAACTCAACCATGTGGCCATGCGCGTGCTACAGTACCTACGACGGCTCTCTGCAATGACAGGTAAACTCAACCATGTGGCCATGCGCGTGCTACAGTACCTACGACGGCTCTCTGCAATGACAGGTAAACTCAACCATGTGGCCATGCGCGTGCTACAGTACCTACGACGGCTCTCTGCAATGACAGGTAAACTCAACCATGTGGCCATGCGCGTGCTACAGTACCTACGACGGCTCTCTGCAATGACAGGTAAACTCAACCATGTGGCCATGCGCGTGCTACAGTACCTACGACGGCTCTCTGCAATGACAGGTAAACTCAACCATGTGGCCATGCGCGTGCTACAGTACCTACGACGGCTCTCTGCAATGACAGGTAAACTCAACCATGTGGCCATGCGCGTGCTACAGTACCTACGACGGCTCTCTGCAATGACAGGTAAACTCAACCATGTGGCCATGCGCGTGCTACAGTACCTACGACGGCTCTCTGCAATGACAGGTAAACTCAACCATGTGGCCATGCGCGTGCTACAGTACCTACGACGGCTCTCTGCAATGACAGGTAAACTCAACCATGTGGCCATGCGCGTGCTACAGTACCTACGACGGCTCTCTGCAATGACAGGTAAACTCAACCATGTGGCCATGCGCGTGCTACAGTACCTACGACGGCTCTCTGCAATGACAGGTAAACTCAACCATGTGGCCATGCGCGTGCTACAGTACCTACGACGGCTCTCTGCAATGACAGGTAAACTCAACCATGTGGCCATGCGCGTGCTACAGTACCTACGACGGCTCTCTGCAATGACAGGTAAACTCAACCATGTGGCCATGCGCGTGCTACAGTACCTACGACGGCTCTCTGCAATGACAGGTAAACTCAACCATGTGGCCATGCGCGTGCTACAGTACCTACGACGGCTCTCTGCAATGACAGGTAAACTCAACCATGTGGCCATGCGCGTGCTACAGTACCTACGACGGCTCTCTGCAATGACAGGTAAACTCAACCATGTGGCCATGCGCGTGCTACAGTACCTACGACGGCTCTCTGCAATGACAGGTAAACTCAACCATGTGGCCATGCGCGTGCTACAGTACCTACGACGGCTCTCTGCAATGACAGGTAAACTCAACCATGTGGCCATGCGCGTGCTACAGTACCTACGACGGCTCTCTGCAATGACAGGTAAACTCAACCATGTGGCCATGCGCGTGCTACAGTAACTACGACGGCTCTCTGCAATGACAGGTAAACTCAACCATGTGGCCATGCGCGTGCTACAGTACCTACGACGGCTCTCTGCAATGACAGGGAAACTCAACCATGTGGCCATGCGCGTGCTACAGTACCTACGACGGCTCTCTGCAATGACAGGTAAACTCAACCATGTGGCCATGCGCGTGCTACAGTACCTACGACGGCTCTCTGCAATGACAGGTAAACTCAACCATGTGGCCATGCGCGTGCTACAGTACCTACGACGGCTCTCTGCAATGACAGGTAAACTCAACCATGTGGCCATGCGCGTGCTACAGTACCTACGACGGCTCTCTGCAATGACAGGTAAACTCAACCATGTGGCCATGCGCGTGCTACAGTACCTACGACGGCTCTCTGCAATGACAGGTAAACTCAACCATGTGGCCATGCGCGTGCTACAGTACCTACGACGGCTCTCTGCAATGACAGGTAAACTCAACCATGTGGCCATGCGCGTGCTACAGTACCTACGACGGCTCTCTGCAATGACAGGTAAACTCAACCATGTGGCCATGCGCGTGCTACAGTACCTACGACGGCTCTCTGCAATGACAGGTAAACTCAACCATGTGGCCATGCGCGTGCTACAGTACCTACGACGGCTCTCTGCAATGACAGGTAAACTCAACCATGTGGCCATGCGCGTGCTACAGTACCTACGACGGCTCTCTGCAATGACAGGTAAACTCAACCATGTGGCCATGCGCGTGCTACAGTACCTACGACGGCTCTCTGCAATGACAGGTAAACTCAACCATGTGGCCATGCGCGTGCTACAGTACCTACGACGGCTCTCTGCAATGACAGGTAAACTCAACCATGTGGCCATGCGCGTGCTACAGTACCTACGACGGCTCTCTGCAATGACAGGGAAACTCAACCATGTGGCCATGCGCGTGCTACAGTACCTACGACGGCTCTCTGCAATGACAGGTAAACTCAACCATGTGGCCATGCGCGTGCTACAGTACCTACGACGGCTCTCTGCAATGACAGGTAAACTCAACCATGTGGCCATGCGCGTGCTACAGTACCTACGACGGCTCTCTGCAATGACAGGTAAACTCAACCATGTGGCCATGCGCGTGCTACAGTACCTACGACGGCTCTCTGCAATGACTGGTAAACTCAACCATGTGGCCATGCGCGTGCTACAGTACCTACGACGGCTCTCTGCAATGACTGGTAAACTCAACCATGTGGCCATGCGCGTGCTACAGTACCTACGACGGCTCTCTGCAATGACTGGTAAACTCAACCATGTGGCCATGCGCGTGCTACAGTACCTACGACGGCTCTCTGCAATGACTGGTAAACTCAACCATGTGGCCATGCGCGTGCTACAGTACCTACGACGGCTCTCTGCAATGACAGGTAAACTCAACCATGTGGCCATGCGCGTGCTACAGTACCTACGACGGCTCTCTGCAATGACTGGTAAACTCAACCATGTGGCCATGCGCGTGCTACAGTACCTACGACGGCTCTCTGCAATGACAGGTAAACTCAACCATGTGGCCATGCGCGTGCTACAGTACCTACGACGGCTCTCTGCAATGACAGGTAAACTCAACCATGTGGCCATGCGCGTGCTACAGTACCTACGACGGCTCTCTGCAATGACAGGGAAACTCAACCATGTGGCCATGCGCGTGCTACAGTACCTACGACGGCTCTCTGCAATGACAGGTAAACTCAACCATGTGGCCATGCGCGTGCTACAGTACCTACGACGGCTCTCTGCAATGACAGGTAAACTCAACCATGTGGCCATGCGCGTGCTACAGTACCTACGACGGCTCTCTGCAATGACAGGTAAACTCAACCATGTGGCCATGCGCGTGCTACAGTACCTACGACGGCTCTCTGCAATGACAGGTAAACTCAACCATGTGGCCATGCGCGTGCTACAGTACCTACGACGGCTCTCTGCAATGACAGGTAAACTCAACCATGTGGCCATGCGCGTGCTACAGTACCTACGACGGCTCTCTGCAATGACAGGGAAACTCAACCATGTGGCCATGCGCGTGCTACAGTACCTACGACGGCTCTCTGCAATGACTGGTAAACTCAACCATGTGGCCATGCGCGTGCTACAGTACCTACGACGGCTCTCTGCAATGACTGGTAAACTCAACCATGTGGCCATGCGCGTGCTACAGTACCTACGACGGCTCTCTGCAATGACAGGTAAACTCAACCATGTGGCCATGCGCGTGCTACAGTACCTACGACGGCTCTCTGCAATGACAGGTAAACTCAACCATGTGGCCATGCGCGTGCTACAGTACCTACGACGGCTCTCTGCAATGACAGGTAAACTCAACCATGTGGCCATGCGCGTGCTACAGTACCTACGACGGCTCTCTGCAATGACAGGTAAACTCAACCATGTGGCCATGCGCGTGCTACAGTACCTACGACGGCTCTCTGCAATGACAGGTAAACTCAACCATGTGGCCATGCGCGTGCTACAGTACCTACGACGGCTCTCTGCAATGACAGGTAAACTCAACCATGTGGCCATGCGCGTGCTACAGTACCTACGACGGCTCTCTGCAATGACAGGTAAACTCAACCATGTGGCCATGCGCGTGCTACAGTACCTACGACGGCTCTCTGCAATGACAGGTAAACTCAACCATGTGGCCATGCGCGTGCTACAGTACCTACGACGGCTCTCTGCAATGACAGGTAAACTCAACCATGTGGCCATGCGCGTGCTACAGTACCTACGACGGCTCTCTGCAATGACAGGTAAACTCAACCATGTGGCCATGCGCGTGCTACAGTACCTACGACGGCTCTCTGCAATGACAGGTAAACTCAACCATGTGGCCATGCGCGTGCTACAGTACCTACGACGGCTCTCTGCAATGACAGGTAAACTCAACCATGTGGCCATGCGCGTGCTACAGTACCTACGACGGCTCTCTGCAATGACAGGTAAACTCAACCATGTGGCCATGCGCGTGCTACAGTACCTACGACGGCTCTCTGCAATGACAGGTAAACTCAACCATGTGGCCATGCGCGTGCTACAGTACCTACGACGGCTCTCTGCAATGACAGGTAAACTCAACCATGTGGCCATGCGCGTGCTACAGTACCTACGACGGCTCTCTGCAATGACAGGTAAACTCAACCATGTGGCCATGCGCGTGCTACAGTACCTACGACGGCTCTCTGCAATGACAGGTAAACTCAACCATGTGGCCATGCGCGTGCTACAGTACCTACGACGATATGACCAAAGCCCTCGATTACGTAAAGCACGACATCTTGTTGGACAAGCTGCGTAACTACGGTATCAGAGGTAACATTTTAAAACTACTCGAATCCTATCTCTCCAACAGAATGCAATGTACAGAGATTGCAAGAATATGTGAAAAGACTAAATTTGAAAAGAGTTTTTTATCTCATCCTAGATTAATAAAGTTTGGTGTCCCACAGGGTAGCGTCCTTGGGCCACCTCTTTTCTTGATCTATATAAATGATCTGCCAAAGGTGACTCAACATCAAATGGTGATGTTTGCAGACGACAGTACTGCCATAGTGAAATGTATTGATCGCAATATTTATCAAGACGACATAAATAATACATTATCGGACATAATTAACTGGCTTGATAAAAATAATTTAGTTATTAATTTAAAGAAAACCAAAATAATGCACTTTCACCAAAGAACTGAAGTACCAAAAGTAAATATTAGACATAGTAACTGTGACATTGAGGAAGTTAAAGTAGCAAAATTCTTAGGTTTACTCCTTGATAATCAGCTTAACTGGAAGGCCTACATAGAGGACCTAAGTAAGAAAATAAATAAATCAGCATACGCACTTTTCCAAATTGCAAGAAAAGTTAACATGAATGCACTACTAGTTGCATATCACGGCCTAGTAGCCGCAATTTTGCGATATGGTATTGTTTTTTGGGGCAATTCTACTGATAAAGATATAGTTTTTAAGGCACAAAAAAGATGCATCAGATCGATGTGTGGTCTGAAAATTGATGATAGCTGTGTACCAATTTTTAAATCGCTGAAAATATTAACCTTACCCTCATTATATATTTTTGAAATGAGTGTTTTCGTCAAAACAAACATGAGGTTGTTCGAAAAAGTGTCAACTTTACGAGATGTAGCGATTCGTAGCCAATACGCAAACTCTTTGAGTAATCAGCGTTGTAAGACAGCCTTAGTGAGAAAGAGCGTCTTAGGCATGGCACCGCGCATTTACAATAAATTACCAGATAATATAAAAAAATTGAATGCTACACAATTCAAAACAAAATTAAAGCTGTTGTTAATTGAAAAATGTTATTATACGATTGATGAATTTTTTAATGATAAATTAATGTAGACTTATTTTATTTGAATTTCTTGCTGAATATTGACACTATAGTAATGAAGCATTGATTGTAGAAATTAATTCCTAATGTGACATTTTAATTATTGTTATTATTATTTTTGTTTTTTTATTGATTATTTTTTATTTTTTTTAACATCATTCTATGAATATTGACATATTATACCTATTAAATAATTTGTGTTTACCTCTCGCATGATTAATATATTTTTTTTATTTCGCATGCAACCATATATTTGTACGCCTCTTGGCATAACATAGCGACCTATCTTTGATTTAAGAACTGTACTCAATACCTATGTTACACAAATAAAATTGATTTGATTTGATTTGATTTGATTTGACGGCTCTCTGCAATGACAGGTAAACTCAACCATGTGGCCATGCGCGTGCTACAGTACCTACGACGGCTCTCTGCAATGACAGGTAAACTCAACCATGTGGCCATGCGCGTGCTACAGTACCTACGACGGCTCTCTGCAATGACAGGTAAACTCAACCATGTGGCCATGCGCGTGCTACAGTACCTACGACGGCTCTCTGCAATGACAGGTAAACTCAACCATGTGGCCATGCGCGTGCTACAGTACCTACGACGGCTCTCTGCAATGACAGGTAAACTCAACCATGTGGCCATGCGCGTGCTACAGTACCTACGACGGCTCTCTGCAATGACAGGTAAACTCAACCATGTGGCCATGCGCGTGCTACAGTACCTACGACGGCTCTCTGCAATGACAGGTAAACTCAACCATGTGGCCATGCGCGTGCTACAGTACCTACGACGGCTCTCTGCAATGACAGGTAAATTACTTTAATGAATGGCCAGCTTTGAGGAGTGCCATACTCTTTATGTCAACGACGGTCGAACACACGACGGCTCGAGTTTATTGAACGAATAAATCAATGAATGTTTATAGCACCTATTGAGTTGATTCATTAGACACTATTGATGTTGCTATACTCTTATTATAATCAGTCTTCAAAACATTTTAGTCATTGACCAGAGCCCTGCAGGTTCCCGTCCGAATGATTTTGATCCATTGGCAAATGGCATTAGTTCAATAGTTTTTAAACTGGTTTCGTTTATTTAAACCCTTGCTGAAAATATACATTACTAGCTGACCCCGCAAACGTCGCTTTGCAAAAAAAAAAAATAGATAGTAGCCGATTCTCAGACCTACCCGATATGCACACAAAATTTCATACAAATCGGTCCAGCCGTTTCGGAGGAGTATGGTAACTAACACTGTGACACGAGAATTTTTTCGAGGTAACGTTTTGTGGAAGTCATTAAAAGCTGTAGTGCGAGTCGCGTCCCTGAACTCTGATATATTTACTGACGCCAGCCTATCTAGTTCATTGTGTTGTGAGACAATTTTATAACATTGTTACGAGATGTATGGGCAATAAATGTCGTTCGGTGGACCTATGTGGCGCATAGCGTGGCGTGTTGGCGGCCAATTCATGGGCCTCGCTGACGGGGCACATCCCGGCCATGTCCTGGAACACGCTTACCGATATTTATCAAATTAATTTTGTCATTGTTTCCCTCATTCTTTTATGACCAATTACTCGAATAATATTTGTTGCTTGCTTCCTTGATGGCATGATAATGTGATGTACTTACATGATGATGGTTATCTCAATGCCTTTTAAATATTACATCTAGAAACACGTTCTTGGTAGAAGATTGTATCGAAACGAAACTTATTACAGCTAATCAAACAGTCTGTAGATAATAGGTCAGCGTGTATGTATGTGTCGTGGGTTCTCTTATATAAATTGACGCGCCACGCTGGCCTACTTCGAGCCCCACTGCACACTAGCAGTATATGTAATACAATAAATGGCTAAAAGGTCTCGTTTGTTTTCTTACAAACCAAATGTGTCACTTGTTGACAACACACTGCAGTAAAATGAGTCACAAAAGAAATGTCTTTTGCCAAAGCTAAACATCATCTTTCGGGACTAAAAAGATGGTGTAACAATTGAAGAAGAAAATGAATGAGGGAACGTAGATTATAGTTTATGGATTTTGTACCAACTTTATACTATAGGTACAATGAACGAACAGAAACTGGATGCCCAATCGATGAAGTATGTAGTCTATCATATCTAAGTAATGCTGCTACTTGCTAGTGACATCAATACTGTTCCACCGAGAGTGAAGGCGTGTTGGCTGGAGCCGGCTATCGCGCAGTATCAGTGCACTCACTCCACTTACTGGCCTCGCTCACTCGCTTGCCGCTTGGAAATGCTCCAGGTGGCCCAATTGCATTGTGTTCCTATCAGCTTTTAGCCACAGCGCTTACGTATCTTGTTTACTTGTCTACATCTATGTAGTGTATAAGTATTGAGAGCAGTTACTTCTATCTGAGTAAAGAGTTGCTCTCAATAACACGCTATTTGTTATGATGCGAAACTTTTTGATCATAGTAAGTTTGAGTAGTGTGTCTTAAAATGTTAGCATACCTTAACAAATTAATCAATACCATAGTTTATAGTTCATTATCCAATCGTGTGACTGAACTAAATTCGCACATTATGCCGATGAAGTAATCGTGATGGCAGTTCTCCCGAGTGGAGTTAAAAGCAATGAAATTGATTCAAGTATTCACAGAAGATCCGTCACGTTACCGATGCGTACAAAGATCATAATATTATCATCCGCAAGTCGTCTGTTTACTGCGGCGGTGAATCATATAGTGACGTCATCGCGAAAACTTGGACGACATCCCCACGATATTCGCGGTTATATGTATGCATCATACAGGCCATATACTTAGATTGAAAATACCAAGTTACAGCATACGTGAGCTGCATCAAGAGGCGTAGCATGGTGGATCCCTATTGTTCCACATTATTGACATCACAAACATTCTATAGACTATCAATATTTTACCGAAGAAAACGTTCGGCACTTTTGGCATGCTATATTAAGTACTTACGTATTGAAACACACAGAGCAGTTTATAGGCGTTTTCAGCGTGTATTGTATTGATCTGGCGTGAATCTGTGTGCAACAGTTTCGACCGCGATGCTCCGGAGCGAGCGAGCCGTCCGGTAATTAAATCCGGTGCAGCGCGGGCCCGCTATCGACCAATATTTGTCTTATTATTGAAACTGTACCTACCAAGAGTCCATGAGTCTAACGTCACCTATAAAGGGTTTTTAGCACGAGACATCTAATTTTCCAGACCTTGTGATGTCTCCTCGTTATATTAGCGCTGCGCATAGCATATTAATGAAGTGCATCATTACTTTGTAATTATTTCATTGTTGTTTTTAAGTACAACAGCACCAACTGCGGTTGGACACAAACTGCTGAACGGATTACGATAATTCAAAATGCAACACCAGCCAGCTTTTCTTTGTTGTTCCGAAAAACTTGTTCGTGTCTTTCCAGTTGCGCTCGTGTTAGCAAATAGAATATAATATAACAGCAGGCCGTGGATGTAACGACACACATTTATTGTTCTCGATATAAACGTTAACGGCGTTACAATCACTTCATGTATGATATGATACGATAGTGGATTATCTCGTAAACGTGTTATTATGCTATAGTGAGGAGATTGCCATCTCTAAGCTGCTTTACATTGGCGAGCACGTGAAGGAGACGCCCGAGTAAGACACGCAATCACGGTCTTATTAGGACAAATGTACAACCTTATCAAATTCAATCTCCTAACGAACAACTTCATATAGACTTGCAGTCTTGATGAAATCGATTAACTTTTCCTCATTCAATATTTTTATACGTATTTAAATAAAACGTCCTGAACAGACCACTCATCATCTGCCTAGCCTTATAACTATATTGGGGTCGGCTTTCAGTCTAACCGGATGCAACTGAACAGACCACAAACAGGAAAAATTCAGGAAGTTGAATTTCCTGTTTTAATTTTTTCCGAAAGTTGTGGTTAATTATGTCAGTACAGTTGCACTTGTTTAATTTAGTTCATCGCTAATGACTGGCGATCCCTTCGTACTGTATCACAACAAATTCCTTCATGTTTAAGTTCCAAGATCTATCATACTTAGAGGCAGGACAGGAGTGAGCGTAGGCGCAGTCCTTGAATGGCGGCCAGATCGACCGGCGCTCGGTGCACGCGCACTGTGCGCGGTGTTGAGTTACGTTCTCACGGCTTGCACCCACAACTTGCATAGCTAAAAGCCTTCACCGCATATGAGTATAACTTAGTAGCTACCGAACAGACCTTAATAGCTATTAGGTTAGATACAAACAACGCTTGGTCAAACTACACGTTAATATTTGCTTTAGGAAAATATACTAAGTCCATTATTGGAAGTTATTTTGCTCAATAATTGGAAGTTATTTTGACGACATGGTTGGCGCAGTGGCTGAGCGATCGACTGCTGCGCTGCGTGTCGCGGGTACCGCACGGAACAAATAAGTATTTGTATTGCATACAGGTAGTTGTTCCGGGTCTGGCTGTTTGTGTATGTGAGTTTAAATGTTTGTAAACGCACCCCGATACAGGAGTAACTCCTAGTGTGGGGCAAAGTATTAAAAAAAAGAGAATCCTTCACTCCGGAATCGGAAGTGATTATATTATTATATGAGATAAAGATATATACATATATTAGACGATATTTGCACGCGGTTTGGCTATCGATACGCTGTCGAAATATCGATATGTTTAGTGTTCACGTGTGAGGAAGTTGCCAGGAAGCATCTCCCTCCTATTTCTCTTCATCCCGTGATATATGGAAGTGCACATAAGAAGCCGAGCGCTTGCAACAGCATCATGTTGCAACCTCCCAGAGATAATACAATAAATCTCGCACACAATGAACAGAGCAGAAGCGAGTGCTTGTGAATAGCTCCACAGTTGATGCACATTGTAGCTCTGTTAATAGATTATATTGTCGGCATTCAACCGTTATCTCAGTTATTCATTTCCCTATTTAGCTGTGAATAGGCTTTGTGGTTGGAAGCATGTGATGATCTGAATGCTCGAATCAATTAACAATATGATATTGAATTGACTACATGCAAAACAAAATGACAGTTCTATGAAGCAGCAAGCGACTTGAATAGTTAAAAAGCGAATGTCCGAAAACTACTTATTCGGAATTTCAGAAACTAGTTTTGTGGATAAAGTTTTTGTTTTGCTCCATTTTAACTGTTCGTCCTTGAGTGTGTTTCATTATCAGTCATGCGAGTTATCTGGCGACCTATATGCAGCTCATTGATAGTCATGCGAAAGAAATTGTTGATTAAATGCGAATATGTGTGGCAATATCATGGACTTTAGAACAGCGACACATAATTGCGTATTTATTTGAAATAGTTAACGTAATTACTTAAATTAGCGGTATTCATTTGTAAACAAGCGACATAATAAATATGACTAATAGAATAAGGTGGCACACTACTTACCAGGAAGGAAATAATATTATTTAAATAATATTTTAAATAAAGTTGGTCCGAAGTGATGTTTACTAAGTATTACATACATAGCATAAGGAAGCACCCGCAATTTATTAATTCTATGCTTCAGTACAAAAATAGTCTCCTACCGCTATATCCTAATCAGCTAGCTGGTGAGATCTGAGTTTTAATTAAAGTTTTTAGTTGCTAATTTTGACATTCTATGGACGGAAGTATTTTAATTTATTTATAGCTCGTGGCTTATTTATATAAATAAGCTTAGAATCGTTATTCTGATTTTTAAACATGTTCGCGTTGCATTTATATTTGCTGTAGAACGTTAAAGACTAATTATAACAACAAGGCTTTATATTTGATCGATTAATCAATCAACCTGAATGACGGAGCAATGTTTTATTTGAATTAAAACAAGTAAACGTTTCTGTTGCGATCATTCTGTTGGATTTACCTTCATCTATATTTACTATCTTTACTAATATTATAAAGCTGCAGTTTGTTTGTTTGGTAGAACTTGAACGCGCTAATCTCAGGAACTACTGGTTCGAATTAAAAAAAAATATGTTTGTGTTGGATAGTCCATTTATTGAGGAAGACCAGAGACCGGAGGTCTATTAAACATCACGCTAGGACCCTTAGGAGTTGAGCAAAAAGAAAAAAACAAGTTTTAGCTAAGCGAAAACGAAGTAATTATAATCATCCTAGCATGGCGGCTGTTCACGCGCCAAGCCGAGATTAAAACGACAGTATCTGCGGTTAGCGAGCCATTCTATTGTCTCATCACATTATATTAAAATTGTGTAAAACTGAAGGCGCGCGCAAGGTGAGCTCGGTCATTGTGTGTTCGTCAGTATGGCGCGGCTTTTTGTACGTTATTTGCAATTTTAGTCAACGCTAAGTACCTGCATTACGATACCTTGACACTGTCAGGTGCAAATTACTTATAAAATAATACTTGAACGCGAACTTAATAACGCTTACGTAATACGTTTCTAAGTGGCTAATATAGCATGTTATATTACTGAATAATAATCATGCACCTATTTATATGGACTTCAGTTCCGACCTTTGATTTTCCAGTTAGGTACGTGAACACACAACTCACGACTTCAAAGAAATCACATTGATTGCCTATAACTACTTGAAAAACATGTAGTTACACATCACAAATATGGAAGTCTATGATGATATCATGACGCCTAGTTATAGTTTAAATGAGTAACGGTTAAAGTATTTGCGTGATATGTTACACGCTGCACTGTTTATGGGGATTAGCATATTTAAATTAAATTAAAGGGCTTAGCTGAAGATATCTCATTACAGTTAACTACTTTTGCGCGTTCGCTGTTCACTCTTGCTTTGTTAACGGACTTCAAAGGAGGAGGTTATCAATTAGGTTGAATTTTTTTTATGTTTGTAACCTCAGAACTCCGTTATTTACAAGCCGATTTACAATTTTTTTTTTTATGTGAAATAATATACTTTCAGATTGGTCGCATAGAAATTTCATCAAAATCGGTTCAGTAGTTTCTTATTAAACCAAAAATACTGGAAAAATTCAAGTAAACGAAATTGTTTTTGTACGCGATATTGCCGGAAATAATTGTAAATCAATTTCAAAAAAGATTTTTAATGGATATTGTATGTCACAAGGGTGATCCCAAAAACTAAAATGCTGACAACGATTTCCCAAAATAAAGTTATTTTTCACTTTGTAGTGTTTTTTTTTTTGGAAGTCGGTTGTTTTTTTTTTACAATGTTATTTTGTAGTTAAACTGTTGAAGCCAACGAACAACATTACTTTGAAGATGTATGATCTGCTTCAGTCTTGTACTGTTGCATAAATTAGAGTAGATATTGAGAGCATGACGTGTTTTCGCTCGTGGAGCGGCACAAGTTTGACATCCAGTCGGGCGTTATCACCGGACCAGTGCTAATTACCTAATGTGCCTCTTGTAAAGTTATCTGTACCTAATATACCTACTCGTATAATCGAGTGTGACGCCACATTTACTTACGTAACAATCGCTGAGTTTTCTCTGCCACACGTTCGATAGCACGGAACTAGTGTATCAAAGAAATTAGCTCTTTTCTGTTTCGGATGGTTAGGTATTGAATAAACATGATACATAAATTTGTGTGTGTCAAAACGTGAATAATTAAAGGTATTATTGTGGTTCGATGGTTGTAGGCAAGTTTAAGGAAAATCATAGAATTCTGGTGGACATTTTATCCAACTAGTTGAAACTACAGAAATATCTTTATTTGATTACTCAGTGAATTTTTCTTCCTGTTATGTTAGGTCATAGGTATTGTTATTTATTTCTGTCTTGGAAGATGATTCCATGCTGAAAGACTTATTATTGATATTGAACCTGAACAAGGGATGTTTACACCATTAAATAATTTTGGAATACATTACGTATACCCTCCTATCCTTGTTGTTATCGGGTGGTAATTTTCTTTATTCAGACTAGAATGAGGTATATTGTGTACCTCTTTAGTGTGTTAGTGACAAAATAGCTGAATACTGTAATGCTTTGTGTTTGCGTGCAGGTATTCTGTGACATCGTGGTGCGCGACGGCGAGATGGTGTGCGTGGAGCTGGTGGCGCGCGGCCGGGGCTGCGCTGCGCAGGCCGTCATCTTCCTCGGCTCCATTCGCTACGACATCCTCACCAGGGTCTACGACTCCAGGGTAAGCTTCACATTCTACTACATGCATCACCAGGAATCTGGGCTTTTTAGCTGTTTCTAGTTTATGCTGTTTTGTCTCAATATTAGGTAACCAGCGCAATATTCATAATCTAATATTTTAAAGGGGTTCAGAGGAGCAATGACCGTATTATTAAGAACGTTCACATTCTAATCTCAGTCTCCACCTGTCAAAAAAACCTCTAATTTTTCTACGTTTGATAAGTTTTTGACATTAATTGTCGCCGAGATGAGATTGCGAATTGAATTTAAACGTTGTTAACCGACTTCATTAAGTAAAGAATTGGCCTTCTGGTTTTCGTCTTCAGTATCTGCTTCTGTTCATTTCTCACCTGAGTTCTTTAATTTATATATTTTATTAATTTTAAGATTGCACTTAACTAGTGAATTAACGAGTCAGAATAACCGATATAGAGAGACAACGGTAGTTCTCTAACTGTTTATATTGTCGAGTAACTGGAGAAACCTTGCGAAACCGCGTGTAGGATTATTATTCCATTAATACAATAATTGTCGTGACGATGACTTTGTTTATTATCGTGTAAGCTTGGCTTTAAAGGTTTACAAGCGGCGCACCGTCAGAATTATAATATTATGAAAAAAAATAACGCCGCGTCAAATACAAATATGTGCGGTGCGGGTAATCAATACGAAAACAAGAAATATTGCTGCTATCATATCTACTTTATAAAATAAACAGCAATAAGTTAAATATTTATAACACTAATAAAAACTTGAACGAGATTGTGATTCGAGTCTTTTAGTGTAAAAGTTGTCAAGAGGCTTTGGCTCAAAACTACCTAAGTATTACATAAGTTACGAAATAAGATATTATTCCAAGTTATATTGAGTCATGTCTTTTATATTTATAATTAACACCGGTTTCGGTATATTAACACCGGTTCCAATATCGAAAATTTCCCATATGCTGAGAGTAAGTACTTACATATTTAAATTCTGAATGCTCTGAATTAATTAGACCCGCGTAAATACGAGTATGTATATTTTAAAACGGGTATATCAAGTTTCCGTATTTGTGGGTTAGTGTCGAGCTGGCTTCCTAAATGCCATGGTCGGAGGGCGCAAGTCCACCGCAACAAGTGTCATGGCGACGGCCGCTAATTGCCGGATACGGGCTGTTTAGTGCGGCTCCCGGGCTGTCCGGCCGGCTGCTCCCGTTCCCGGCTCAAGCCACGACGATGCGTGCAACATTTGCATGTTGAATTGTCTCAATACCTGACATTGGATTACCTGCTGAATATAGATTGGTCGAGCACATCAAATAGTTAAACTTCAATCACGAAGTGAACTCGATCCAATGCACAAGCAGCTTTGATCATGACACTGATCTGTTGTAGTGTCTCAAACAACGGGAAAAGATGAAATGTCGACAAACGCTCCCGTGCTGAGTGCCACGAGAGGCTCTTTGTACGTGCGACAATGGCGCCGCGCCCCGGGCTGCGCCTGAGCCGTGAGCGCTCACACTCGGCCTCACTGGCCGACTGAGCAACCCTATTGTACAGCTCTTATAATTATTTAATTTAATTAACGACTTTAGCGAGTGCATTGTTTTATTGACACAAACAAACTTGACAGCTTTGAAATCTGTTATGAATACGACTTTTACACCACGCCAGTCGCGGCGAGCAGACGTGATGAGTCCCAATGATGAACAGGGTACTACCTGTTGTTCAGATACTTTTTATCTGTTACAGGCTCACGTTTGAGCACTAACCCACCTGATGGGAAGATGACTGCTAATTATTGCCATCTCTTCATTTCATAATCGATGTATATAAATAGAGTACATAGATGTATTGCAGTAGGTAAGCGTTATAATTATAAGATTAAACGAACTTACCATAAGTGAAGTTCTATCTTAATTATACTCTCTCCTTGTGTGTGTGTTGTGAATAACACAATAATATCAAGTTAATAGAAAAATAAAATATATACCTATTTAATCAACTTCCATACAGTAATAATAATTCTGGAATAACATCAACTTGTTTAGTAATATAATATAACACAAAAGTCACTTAATCTTAAGTGTTTGTTATATAGTATTGCTTACTGCAAACAGGGTTGGATCTTGAATTATATATAGGTCTATTATAATCCTCAATTGCGGCGTTACTCTAAAACGTAGGTACTTGATCCCTAGACACTTTTGATGTGTGCATTTAAGTTTGCCTGCATATTTTGTAACGGTAGCGTCTGGATCTGGCTGGAGGGTGTTTCCGCTCCATCTGGCGAGGCTGCCTCTTGAATGACATTGTTGTTGGCGATGTTGCCCACTGCGAGCTTGTCGGTGTTGTGGTGGTTCAGCAGTGGGCCCTTCCAGTATACATTTTTCTTGGTAGTGAACCGTTTCTGTTTTTTTGTACTTTCTTGAAGAAAGGAAGCGTTCGTTCAATCACGATACCAACTTAAATATTATACTACTTATACAATATTTTTTTATTTGATTTATACGGCTTAAGAAACCAATTACATAAATTAAAGATATACTAAGTACTAACATAAACTAATAACAACAATTAAATACTATTATTCTCACAAAAATGTAGGCACATAACCATTAAATTTTCGAATTTACTAACGAACAAGTTTGGTAATCTACTAATACAATGGCGTCATTATGACTTTCCAATGTTCAACCACTGACACTCCATTGAAAGAAATGGCATAAAATGGTAATCTCGTACATAATGAATGACAAATGAATAAATGTAATGTGTATTGCTATTTACGAACTTCTTACTACTTCAGATTGCAAACACTAATACGTAATATGTAAAAATATATATTAAATTAAATCTAGCATGAAATTTAGTACCTAGTAGTTTTTCTCAGACCATTGACCGACCAATGATCGACCATTATGAATTTAGCAGATTACGAACTTTTAGCAAAATGACAATGGGATCGTATTGGAATGACGAATTTATAAAAATAGCAGACTTGGGCCCCTGGTCACATGCCCTTCTGGTCTCCAACATATGATATCCCAGATATCCTAAGAGGAACTTGGTAGGATAGAGGTAGGGATAGTAACCGAGAGTTCTTCTGTAAAGAAAACGCAGGAATGCTTTTTGCACTTTTTCAAGTGCATACTTTGCTTCGTGCGGATTCCATACAGAAGAACTAGCTTCTAGCTTGGTTCGGATAAGTATGCTGTATAAGAAAGAGCCTTATTATATGTTCTTTGAGAAAAGCACGGGCATTCCGAATAACACACCCTAGCCTGTTAAAAGATTCTTTGCAGCTGTAAAAATGTGATCATGAATTGGAAGCGATATTGCTGATATCTTTCGGTTATCAAATATAGTTTTTTTCTTGGGGATATCCGGATTAATAATACTGTTATCATGATCGATAATATTAATCTTGTCTTGTAAGTACACGAATTCTTATGATACTTAGAAGAAGTACCTCGTGGGAGCGACGCAGACGGATTTGTAGATATCGCTCTGATAACGAAAGTGAGACGATCAAGAAATGCTGAGATGCTAGCCTGTTTGTCACATTATTTGTAGAAACATATGAGCACAACACTGTGCTTAATGATTACTCTGGCGTAACACTTGGTGCGAAATGAATGTATGCTGAACAGATGTGTAGCGAATGAATTACATACGCCATTAGTTATTGATGTGTTTCGTGATTGTGCAATAATAGTGGGAACCCCATGACCACCATCTTCGGCAGGCTCATTGACTACCTATCGCAGCTGTGCACAACGTCTAATCTGCACCGCATTATTCATTTATCTTTTAATTCTGCGTATTATCTGTCTTGGGGAAAGTGTAAGTTTTACTCCCCCGGATTACTAAGAGATCTCTTTCGGTCTTCACAAGAAAACAACATAATCCATGGAGGTTAAACTTAAAGAGCATTAAGCAAATAAGGAGAAACTAACTTAGTCACTTAGGGCAGACTGTAAAGGAACGGTTCCTATTAACTGTGTGCTAATTAGAATGAGCCGGCGGCGCGGCGTCGCGTAGGGCTTCACGACTGTCTGCTAACTACATAACATACACTAGGCTGCTAAACGTTGTAGTCAGAGACTTGACAAATCCACGTTCAGATTTTCATCATTGGGCTGAAAATAAACGCTCAGCGTAGTTTCTATTTGAAGGTTTCTTGAAATCGTGTCGTAATGGTTTGTTATTACTTATTTCAATTTCGGCTAAAGCGGGTTGCAGACCAATAGCTAAGCTAAGTTTGTCTAGCTTAGCTCGCATAGCTGAGGTAGTTTTTAATACTTCTGTTCATAGTTTGCGGTCTGTACACAAGTATGAAAAACTACATCAGCTATGCGAGCTAAGTTAGACTAACTTAGCTTAGCTCTTAGTCTGCAACCCGCTAGGTCACCAAACTTGCTGCGAAGAACTCGTACAAAGTGAACAGTTGCCATGATAACTTGAGGCTCAAATATTTAGTAAAGATCGCTCGTCCGTTAGCTGTTATCTGTCTGACTTGTAATCACCGGATTCCATGCCGGTGACGTCATCCTTATCGTGTCATTGGCAGAGCACTCACTGACCATTCTGCCGCTTTTAGATCAAACCAACGGACTAAAGCATATTTGAGTCGGCAGATACCAGTCGATATCCTCAACGTGGACCGGATGCTAAGAAATAAGGATATTGATAATATGCGAAAGCTAGTTTTAATTATTAAAACATGGCGTTTGTTGTTGTTAATAGGTACACCTAGTCACCTACCTATACACATTTAGGTATGTGATCTATTAATTAACTACATAACAAACTTGAATGTTTATTGAAGCGGATCTGACAAGTATAGTTATTTGACTTAGACATTTACCTATACGTTATCTTAAAATGTATTATTATATTCTGAGGTATTATTGTCCGTGTCTTATGGTTATGATCGTATTGACTTTTCACAAGATTTTTGTCTTGTTTTGGTCCTTTTTGAACAAAAACAGATCGTTCCGAATAAAGATAAGATGAAGACCGGTTCATTGATAGAGCGATGAGTCCATATATCTATGAGAGCGAAGCAACGTGGTGACTCGATGACTTGTAGGTACTCTGTGAATCAATTTAATTGAAAGACAATAAAGGGTTAAATAAGTCATGTTGTTTCTTCAAAGATGCGTTGGGTTTTTTTTTTTTTAACAGCAAACATAAACAAGTTTTAGTTTAATTAGTCAAATCCTATTTAATTTTGCATGTTTAGGAACATAATCTTATGAGTAAATAAACAGCTCATCTTTGAGTTTATCTCGTTATGTACAGACATGGTCGTTATCGCATTATTGACAAAGCAATTAGGATTTTTGCTAGAACTATCCGTGTGATGTCGTGGATCTTTCCTCAAAGAAACCTAACAAGTGGTTGCGGTCGGTAGTAGGTACCTGCTACCTGCTGCCGGCGACCCTGGCCTTGGAATGAGTCCTTTAGATACGTCTACACTCGCACTTTTGCGTAGTGGAAAATTAATGTTTTTACCAACAGTTCTTGTGCTATCCAAATACAATTTTCGCGACACTTAAGTATGCGGGTTGCAGACCAAGAGCTGAGCTAAGTTAGTCTAGCTTAGCTCGCATAGCTGAGGTAATTTTTCATACATATACACAGTTTGCGGTCTGCACACAAGCATTAAAAACTGCGTCAGCTATGCAAGCTAAGCTACACTAACTTAGCTTAGCTCTTAGTCTGCAACCCGCATAAGATCGTATCGCTGAAAAAATAATTTATCAGAATTGCCGCAGAACTTAATTCTGTAAACAAAGAAACTCAATTACCTACACAACTTTAGTCCTTCATTCAAATGCCATAAAAGCAAGCCATAAAACACGAATGTATACCGTCAGAATATAGATGTGTGATCTGATGATGTCTGAAAAGCCAACTTTAAAAATAATGGCTCATTGTCTAATTCCAGGCAGATTACTTTGGAACTGATAAGCGTCTTTTGGAATTATCCACAAGGTAGTTCCCACGACTCATGCTTGTAGCATGAAGAATTTAAGCGTTTAGAATAAAAGTTGTACCGAAGCGCTAGCCGAAGTACCTACTTAGGTACCTAACTCAATATCCGGACGTTACATCCTAAACACTGTTTTATCAGTTTCTTAATTCTTATATACTGTGTCTTCTTAATCTGTATGTACTTTATAGGTACTACGTCGACGTCGGTTAAACAAACGCATGTAAGAAGTAAATCATCAATACTTCCTACAAATGTAGTTACAATTAAGAATGCCAGACAATTAGCTCGGTTTAAATTAAACAATTAATCATTTGCAAATTGAATGTTGTTGTGCCGATGTTTGTTGACTCAATCCCTGTTGAGTCAAGTCTACACAACCTGCCTCGTTTCCTCGTGGAGTGCTTGGGGAACATTTTTACTAGTAGGTAGTTGGCGTACGATCGGCATGTGGTTAGTACAAGGTCACAGTTTCAGATCTTATTATTCAGAAACTTTGTGATTGATTCACTGTGTGACCTTGCCGGCCTGAAATCCGTTCAATAAGTGCACCATTTTTTGTTTAGTCGCCAATTAAAGGTAAAACGACGGGCTTATCACCGGCACAGAATACTTAATAGTACTATAAGCGGTTTGTTTGCACGTCGACATATCCTAAAAGATGACGGATCTGCGATAAATGTTTATGACAGCCGTGACCTTGTCACACTGCACGTAGGTGTCGCGTAGAACCACAATTCCACAACGACATAACTTTAACCTAAGCTAACTTTAAGCACAAAGATGTACTTAGATACAACATCGACTAATCAGTATTTCAGTATCCAATAATAATCCATCATCTAAAAATCTTACGTACGAATCACACTGACGGAAGTGCTTATAATTCTTCGTATAGGTACATATTTTTCACGCTGTTTATAATAGGTATTTCGAATGGTGTGATTTAAAATTTTTCACGTTCCTCTTTCAGACTTTTGAACGTTCAAAATAGTCCAAATACTTATTACTTCCGGCGTTGTATGTTATCTAATAGATATGTATGTTATCTAATAGATATGTATGTTATCTAGTAGTACCTTACGAACCTATAATAGACAATAATGAATTCGGAAGCACTAAAGATAAAGGTATTATTTAATTACGCTATTACTTTCTCTAATCCAGCGTTATTCTGATTCTATTGTGAATTGGTCATAAATACACTTATTTATTATTATATTATTTAATCGTTTGTTGATAGTTGTACCTACCTCCATTGATTAGATTGCAATAACAGCTACTACTAAACTAACGATCGATAAGAAAGTCTTCATAAATTCACAATTACCGCACACCGCAGCAGACGAATCTGACGAATTAGTAATTAGAAAACAGCTATCATTAAATTACCAACACTTTAATAGGTACCTATAACACCTCTTGAAAACGATGTTGAAAAGTTTTGCTTTCAGTTAAGAATTCGAAAAGCATTCACAAAGATCCTGACATGAATATTTTTTACCGTATCTCAGAAAAATCCGTGTCGGATCGGCTCCCTCCGTGCTGAGGGCTCGATTTACGAGGTGGGGTTATGGGGCGTCGCCGTCGCCGGCGCGTCGCGGCGACGTCACTGGGCGCCGGCCTTGGGCCCACAGCCCACAGCCGAGGCATACATCTCACATAACACCCTCCATTATCACTGTACGCTTTCCGGGACTCGCATGATGTGAATGGGCAAATAGAAGGCGGTTTTGGCTGAGACTTTCCTACAGTGACGTTATCTTGTAGTCCTAGATAGGATTACGTTATTCCTGCCAGCTATGCGGCTTGGCTCAGGAATTGTCGCAACTTGCATCAAAGTAAACCGTTACGGCCATTAAGGAACGGAAGGGTCTCCTTTCGCGTCGGTGTCGGTGGACGTGTGACGCGGCGCCCACCGTCAGTCACCGTGTCACCGGGGCTAGCTGCTCATTGACGAACACGGCGCGTCACGGCGGCGGCGGCGTGACATCAAGTACTTCGCCATACATTACGTTAGCCACCAGCATTCATTATAATCAGGTGACGTACAATGTTTTCTATTAACATTCCACTCAATCTTTGTTTTATTAACGTCATCAAAGTGTTAGTCGGTAGTTCGAAGGAATTTTTAGTCCTTATGAAAATTCCAGGAACTAAATTTCAAAACTATTGAGCTGTCTCTCAGTGTGCCGGGTTATGTCGGTATATTAATATGGCTTGATTAATGGCAGACTAATTGATCGGTGTCTGTAGCGAGCAAACAAACTGGCAGGCTGTGCCGTGACGTCAGTGCCGCCCACGCTCTCTCGCGGTCCCGTTCAACTGGGAGTTATTGCTGACTAC
Organism: Globia sparganii; assembly: GCA_949316385.1. Taxonomy (NCBI): domain Eukaryota; kingdom Metazoa; phylum Arthropoda; class Insecta; order Lepidoptera; family Noctuidae; genus Globia; species Globia sparganii. The sequence continues at coordinate 639,364 of OX438660.1, forward strand.
GTCACCCTCGGGCTAGAGCTGCCTATATCTAGCGTACTGTGTACTAAGTTAGTTACATTCATACTGGAGACTCTCAGCAGCATCACATGGGGGCGTAGAGCTGTTTGTCGTTCGCTCAGTAAGGTAAAAAAAACTTTTTTACAAAAAACAAAAAAAAAACCGACTTCCAATTAATAAGACACTACAAAGTGAAAAATAACTTTAATTTCGGAAGTCGGTGTCATTGGGTTCGCATTTTCGTTGTTTGCCTAGTTATTTTTCAGTTTGTAGTGTCTTATTTGGAAGATGATTGATTTTTTTTTAAAAAACGTTTTTATTTTCACTTTTAAGACTTTTAAGATGTCCTTACCCCACACAAATTCGTGTAATACTACTTGCTATGTAAATATCAGTGACAGGAAGTTATTATAACATCACATCATCAATATGAACTAAGTGGCAAAAATACGTATTATTGAAACTAACTCAAAAACTACTTAAGCAAAGTTAAAACAATTTATATGGGACCACCGCTGAGGATACCCTATCGATTAAAAAAATATTTTTTGAAAGCGATTTACAATTGCCGGAGATTGCGCGTAACAAACATACAAAAAAAAAACATACAGTCGAATTGATAACCTCCTTCTTTTTTGAAGTCGGTTAAAACGGTTATCCTCCCATGATTGAAGTTACTGAAATTAGAAATGAAAACGTATAAAATTATAACTGTACCTAATCGGCTACAATTGTTATCGTTAGTGTAGCCATTACATTTAATAACTCAATTTCCGAGTAGTATTGCGATTAAAACGTTACATCATACAATAAACTTGTTTCATGAGAAATAATTGCTTGAATTCCTATGTCTATAATAATAATAATAATAATAATATTCCACAACTATCAGACAACGCCATCTAGTCCCAAGCTAAGCAGAGCTTGTGTTATGGGTACTATACAACTGATAAACATACTTATTGTATATTTCTAAATACATAAATATTATAGATAAATTACACCCAGACACAGAACAAATGATCGCGCTCATTACACAAACATTTGTCCTGGGTGGGAATCGAACCCACGACCTCCGGCATAGCAGTCAGGGTCACTAACCACTAGACCAACAGGCCTGACAAATAATATCAATATTATACAATTCGCATGCGATTATTTTGGGCTATTTATTTGTAACCCCAGCCCTGATCCGTGAGGGTGTCACGTGCCACTCAAGGGCGCCTGCGAGGGTTGACTCCTAGCGCTGACATCATGACATCAGTCAGTGCACACGTCGCGCCGACGCGTGATCTCATCACCCAGCCTCCCTGCCCGACTGTAGCGCGTAGCTACGCAATGAAAGTGTTTCACGCCGCCATCGCCAACAGCTTGCGCGATGACGTCTCGCTTATCTTCCCCGACGAGCAGGGTGTATGCCGTACGTTGCGGCAGAGGTGTTTAAACACCCACATTTACATAACTGACATAACTGTTGCGATATAGGTGTACAAGAACTTGCGAATTGTAACGTAAGTCTAGACATAACGCAACAGGTACTGATCGGTGGCCCCAAGTCCCCAACACATTGTACAAAAGTTTCTACCGCGATAACATGTTAATTAGTACAATATTGGTCGGCGACGCGACGGCGCAGGCTTGCGAAGCCTCTCGTCTGCCCCACTTCAATCTGCGGTCGGTCGCTCCCTCGTGATATTGTTCACAAGAGCTAAGATTACGTGCCGCCAATCAATCGATAAACAGTCGACCGGAGAAAAAACTCAGCAGAGTGAATCTACTGTAACGAGGCCATCTGTTTCGTCGCATCGGTAGCTGACACGTTGCTTCCGGTCTGCACATTCTCCCTTGTAATATAATCCGCTCGATATATTAATTTGACACTTGAGTAGTTCATACTTATGTTTAAGTAGTCCCAATGTCCCAATAAGTGGGTTCAAGTTCAAGTGCCTCCTTGACACTGTCTAGTGATTGTTGCTAAACTTGCCGACGTTATAAGTAGATAGAGGTTGTATTTACAAAAAATAGAACAATACATCTTATCAATGGGACCCTGAAGATTATTGTTGTCGAACGGAAACTGGTTTCTTACTCGTACTTCATTATTCATTGCGCCTCATTTCTACACCGTCACGTAAACGATGTCAAAGGGCCGGTCAAGCAGTTATACTTATGTATCGATTGATTAAATGGCGGTAGCTATACATTCTCTGATACGTTTTCCTACATAAACATGATGAATCATGAGTTGCAAGTGGGGCTGGGAACAATAGTGTTGGCAGCTCGGTGCGGGGTCGACACCCGCCGTCTTTGACTAGGGCGTGCTTGTCACCGTCTGTAGGGCACTATGATTCATGTCTACGTTGTTTCTTTAGTGACGGATCACTAAGGGGCAAAGTCCTCGGTTCATGTCTCGAGCTAACCTTTATTTTAGACCCAGTTATTTTTGTTATTCATCGCAAATGAGCCTTTGATTCTATAGCTCAACCTATGAATCGCTTGAAAGACTCCCGAATCTGCAATGACTGCGTAGCGCGTTTTCTCAAACTTCTCGAAGTGACACATGTTTTTTTTTTGTTACTGAGTCATCAACTCATGTTATTATGTTTTGTTCATTCTTCGATGAAGTGCCAAAATTAAAGATTATTCAGCTGTTTCTGGAAGCTTTATTTTCGGTTAAACCCGTTGTTGTTCTAATCATATAAATACTCCATCATTATAATTTCGTGAGATTCCGATTGATTGTAAACTGGCACGCTACCAACGTATGCAAACTAACGACTGATTAATAAAATTATGGCAACGATAAACTCCTTGCTAATTTTGGCACACAATAATTGTTCCAATTCAGTCCCATTCTCTTTCATTAATAATAATAATAATTTCAAATGGTCTAATTGAAATAAATGATTTGACTTTGTCGCGTTTCTTTTTATAGCGAAGTAGCAAATAGCCGTGGTGAGCGGTGACTGGTGAAAAGTGATTCATTGTCTATGGGACCGGTTTATCACACGACACTACCACTACGACCAAGAGTACATTGACAACTTGTTCCACTAGCTCAGGAATTTGTCGTCATCTCTGCTGAATAAATATCCGCTTTTTGAGTGTCTACTTATGTAGGTTCACAATTTTTGTATCTAAAGACGTATTCTTGAGAGAAGGACAGGCTTTACCTATTCAACAATTAGCAGTTATTATCTCATTGTTTTGAATTAGAAACAAAGCAGGTTATTTTTGTGAATAATTTGACTTCGCAGGCAGCCATCAGCCAGGTAAACGCCACACTGCGACTAGGTCTTTTTCTGCTAGACTGAAGATTCGATAGCTTAGTGTCGCAGTTACAGACTTACAGTAGAGCAAATGGTCGTCCAATCAAACTATGTGACAGCAGACATGTATGGGCAGCGGGATGGTCCGAAAGGGTTACCGCTGCCCCGGAATATAAAGGGCTAAGGAAGGAACTCGGGTGGGTTTTAGTCAGTAAAAGAGTCTGACACTCCCTCCTGCTCCACCCCGAGCGGGAGGGGTCATTTGATGATTTTCCTATCCACAAAAAAAAAGCAGACATGTATGTGTCTACGTATCACCGTTAACTTTCCTTATTTCTTTATAATAACTTATGACTCACTCAATGTGTGTCCCGAATTCCATATGAACGAATTAGCGTTAAAACAATAACGTATTGTCCAATGTTATCAAACATTTGTTGTTAAAGTGCCCATCAGCTGAGTTGTGATGAGCAGTCGCAGCAGACCGGACCGCTGGCGGCGCGTGCGTCTGTTTATAAAACACGCGTGTTCAGCCGGCTCTGTTTACTACGTCTAAAAATAAACAATTATGAGGTTCTCACAACACCGTGCGCCGGCTGCTCAGTTCCCGCTGCGACAGAGCCCCATTGTTACAGCGCGGTAAACAGCCGGCTGCTGTGCTTCCAACGATTGAACGTTCGTTTTTCTCTTTTTCAGAATGAAAAGTGAATGTTTGTGTTACGTGAGAACTGAGCCTCGAAGTAAGCTATCGTTCATCAAGCAAAACATTTGCTACAATAACAATAACACGAGAGAGAAAATCGTTCTACATCAACAACCATAGTTTCCTTCTTACCAACAATTCAAAGCATGAACGTTCAACTGTGTAACGACTGTGTAATCATTGGGAAAGGTTACTTATGCTCTTAAGAATGCGAACTTAATCTTTAGGGCAACGCATTGGTTAATGTTGTCGTCATCCCTCAATTTCCTCGTAAGGTACCTAATATCAAACATTCTGTTGTAGGTCTTCTTCTTTCTCTTCCAATTTTGGTTTGTCGATATACAGTTGTCGGATGTCCTTTAACCATCTCATTTGAGCGTAAGCCACCCATGTTTTGGAAGACTTACAGTCGTCATGAGTTTATTTATACGCCACAATAAAACAATTTCCGCGTAAACTTTTCCAGCAAACATCCCTCTCAACAAAAGTGGCACAGCGCATGTCGTTCGGTCTGCTGGGCGGCAAGGCGGCGGCGCGCTGCGAGTTCGTGCGCATGAAGGGGCCCAGCGGCAAGGGCCACGCGGAGATGGCAGTCTCGCGGCCTCGCGCCGCCGGCCTGGACACGCCCACCTCCGAGCCCGGCGTGTCGGCTACTGACATGTGGGACAGCGACTGGGATGACGACCCTGAGGAGATGTTCATGTATAGGCATCAGGTAAGACAGTCGTCTTCATGCCATAAACTTCATCATCATCTGCTCTTAGGTATCCCAACTTATATCGTTTCTGCGCAGCGCGTCTTTTTTCGTTTATACATCTATATATTAGCCGTTTAGTTTCTTCTTAATCATACCACGCACCACGTTCAAAGTTTCACATTATTAGCAAATAAGCCGCACTAATAAACTTGAATTTCTGGCGGTTTCATTGTCATATTGGTACGAACGAAAACCGCTTACAAGCATTCTAGGATTTTAAGATTTAGCAGTGACTGAATTATGCACTAACATGCCCCGGGTGACGTTCCAGCGCCGGCTGAGCGACCCGAGCGCCAACCTCAACAACTTCGTGCGCGGCGGCTGGCGCACACGCGACGCGCGCGACAAGAGCCGCTCGGAGGACGAGGGGCTGGACTCGCTCGGCAGCGGCGTGGCCGAGGTGGAGGCCGGCGACCTGCGCGACGGTACGTACTGCCGCGGCACCTATCGGACACACCACAACTAGGATAATCGCCCTTAGTGCTACGAAATAAAGGCACGGCAGACACATGGACGTATGATTGACTGTGAACATATCGTCGACCGTAGGTTCAATTGAGGTAAGGGACATTGGGTATCTTGTCCCTTACCTCAATTGAACCTACGGTCGACGATATGCACGGGCCCGTTACAAAGTTGATGAAGCTTTTAATCCTATATGAAACAATAAAGGCTACGAGCGCTTTGAAATGTTCAAATGAAACCGGTAACGCCTTCTAGCGGACGATTAGAGACAACTATAAGAAGTTTACTAAAATTCTCAGAATTCGGCGGAGAGAATGATGGACTTTTATAACTACTATAATAAGGCCTGTATTTTAACTGGAGTTGGGTTCAATGCCTTGTAATATGATCATCAATGATAAGCGAATCTTTATTCGTGTCTCTACTGCTAAGTCTTTCTGTTAGGACAGTGTTACATAATTCGCTAATTATTCACGCATCCGCAGCATACGACCGTAGCGAACCAGCGTGTACTCTGAATACATACTTCAATTGGAATTATGCCGATGTCAGTGAGGGCCTTTAATGGAATTGATTGTATAAATTAATCTGACATTGAGTTGCATTGTAAGTTCTCGGTCAATGATTCGTCCACTTGATCTATATTGAGCCTACGATAATAAGTAACTTGCACTCTCACACTTATATTATTTTATTATTTCAATGTACTTTTTAGTGGATGCACAAAATATGAATGTTCATTGTGAATGTTTTCAAATCTGCTTGATTGTTTGTGTGTTTGTTGTACTGCTGTCGCTAGTTGTTGTCGCTCCAGTCATAGCATGGCTGTAGTCGCTTGTGGCGCGTGGCGGTGCGGGGCGGGTCGTAGTGTCGCTGGGGCAGTAGTGTGGGCGTCACGGTGCGCGTCGCTAGGGTCACTCGACATGTTTGGTGGCGTGTTTAAGTGCGCACATCGACTGCTTTGTATTTCATATGAAGTGAGTCCACACACCCTCGTATGAAGTACAGGATGATCGATGACGTCGGTAAAATCGACGCGAAACATGATCTTAGATCCGGTGAGGTGCGCAAAGGTAGTGATACGGGTGTGTTGTGTGTAGGTAGAGGGCGCGGGGGGCGCGGGGTGGGGCGGGGACGGCGCGCAAGCCACGTGGCGGCCGCGCGGAGGCCGCGCACCGGCCTGGCCGCGCCCGGGCCGCCCGGCCCGCCCGGGCCGCCCGGGCCGCCTGGGCCGCTAGGGCCGCCTGGCCCGCCCGGGCCGCCCGGTGCGCGCTCGCCGAGCGGGCCGGGCGACGGCGCCGCCATGCGCGCCGTGTGCGAGCGCGCGCCCGAGGACGTGTCCAGCCCGGCGTGCCTGGCCAGTGTGGCGCCGCGCCGTGCGCCCGCGCCGCGAGCGGCCTGCGCGTGCGCGCCGGCGAGGCAGCCGCCGCGCCGCACGACGCCGGACGGCACCGCCGTGTACTACTGGTGCGACGTGCCGCGCCAGGACCTCTCCGGTACTCCGCGCACACACACACTCACACTACTCCCTCCCCCTACGACTGTGCGAATTGGGATAAAACTAAATTCTGCTATTGTATGCTAGAGACCTCTGATGCATCCACCGTTTGCTATAAGAGCGGCCGCTCGCCGTGCCCGCCATATCTCCCACGATAATGCTCTGCCGGTGAGGCTTCGTGTGCCTCGCCTCGCTTACAATACCACTACCTCAGGTCACCGCATCGCCACTACACCCGCAGATCCGTCCACACGACTAGACGCGATCTTCATCTTGAATGCTCATACTCGCCTCTCATATCTTACATGCCACCGTCCCGCAAAAAAATTTTTTTTTGTTAAAATTACTTCGAAATTATTAACGCACCTTACATTCTTAGAAATTAGTAGAACAACATCACATCACAATATCACCGAGTAATTCTTCATGAAACATTTTAGACAACGGTATGAAATGTGTTGACGCCCATGATCATGTAAGTTTGTCTGTGTGCGCAAGAGCTGGACGACGGCTCGTACAACCCGCTGTGGGCGATGCGCGGCTTCACACAGACGTTCCACCTGTGGAAGGAAGGCAAGCGGCAGCAGTCCACGCCGATCAACGCCTACCTCACCTACGTCACGCTGCCCTGGTGGACCATCGCCAAAGGTCAGCATATTACATCCGAGGGGCAATTCTCGTAATTTTAAGAACATTCACAGTTTGATCTCAGTCTCAATCTGTCAAAACGACCTTTAATAATCCCCTACATTTATGAGAAGTTTTTGACTTTTGTTTATCGCCAAGATGAGACTGCGACTATATATTGACCGTTTTAAATTACGAGAATTAGCCTTCTGTTGCTATCGACTCTCACTAGAACAAGCCATCAACTGGTAAATCATCGTCACCTTAAGTGCTTTTATGGTCTCTTGACACTTAACGCCCCTCGAAGTAATAACGTTCAGTCACAGTCTGCGGTTCAGTGTCCTTCAATGTGTGAACTGCTATCTCAAACATTCTCTTATCCAACGGCGATATAACCTTATTATTGAGACCTTAAAGTGCAAGAAGATGATGTTTATTCCACATAAACTTCGCTAATCGACATGTGGTATCATTCCAGACATCCTGGACCACCGCGAGGAGCCGGTGCTGACGTTCTGAGCCGACTGACGACCATGTTTTGTACTCGTATACTGTAACGTAGACGCACGCCCTCACGGACCGACTGCCGCACGTACGAAACAGCGAATAACGCACAAGTAACCGACCCCTGCCGACTGTAATGTTATTCCATGTATTTATAAGTCACATTATACCTACTGTATAGCCGACCTCGTTATTGCTTTGCCAGTATTGACAACAGTTGCCAGTAAATTGAAACTTCATTAAGATTAAAACTATCTGAAAACACATAACAACAAATTAACATTGACATTGATCTTGTAAGCAAAATTGACCATATTTTTATGACGTGCAAGTAATATTCAACCTTAAGCTGGTAAAGCAATTACGAGGTTGACTACACATTATGTAGTATAGTCGGCTCAAAACTCGCCACACGGGCTGTCAAAAAAGTAACTGACGCATCCATCGTACGGCTTTTTATAAATGGCCCTAAGTTATCAAATTAAAACTGCCGACTGTTTTATTACATATACACAAGCTATTTGCGCGTAAATCGAGTAAATCGATAAGTTCTGCACTTCTCTCTGTCTGACCAGTAAAAGCGAATTTCACTAAGGAAACTATTTGTTAGGAGTTTTTTTTTTTTTTATTGAACTAAACAGGATTAACACATCTATTAACCGCGTTCAAAGATGCCAGTGTCATCATCGTTGTGGAATATTGATACTGACAGCTTTTGATCGCGGTTAACATATGCTGATCGCGTTCAGTTTCATTGGTGTAGGTAATTCGCCCTAAACCGCTTCCACTTTTTTGTCAATTCGTGAACCGAGTTTTAGGCTCAACTATAACCTCCAAAATTAAGATTTTTTCAGCCTATCATAGTCCACCGGTGGACATAGGAGTCTTCCATATAGGGGGGGTTGAAAAAGCTAGGCAAGACTTCAGGACACTAACGTCATTCGTTTCTGACAAGGGCTTCCACAATACAACCGTGAATGAACTGCACTACTGCCAGAACTATATTAATACATTACAAACTTCCAAGTTGAGTGTATACTGTAATAGATTGCGTGTAACGTGAGGGTGTGACCATTGCCTTATAATCGCGGCGTGTCATTATGAATATTTCGGTGTCGTGTGTCGATCATCTCATACTAACGTAGGCTTGGCTCTTCACCTGTGATCATTTAAGTTACAAGGATTTATAAGTTTATCTGGTAATTATAACAATTAGTTAACATTATCGAGTTCGAAATAAACCGCAGAATGTATAATGTACCTATATTTTGCATTTATTCTAAAATGTTTGGGTACTACGTTTGTCAAAATTTAACCAGTTAATAATTACATAGATAGAACGGCCACAAGTAGTCTTATGTATATTTCATTTAATGACCACCAAAGTAACGTTTATTTTTAAATATTTGCGCATAAAATTAATTAGTGATGCTACGCTCTACACATGAACGTACCGTGTGTATGTCGTACTGAGCTGTTTATTTGAGGAGGATATTGGTTTTAGCATCGTTTACACGCCGGTCATGGTATAAAACGTATAAAATACATAAATATAACGTCATTGGTAGAGTTTGACACGTTTATCGTAAATCTATCGAGTTTATGTCCGTAGTTTCCTGAACAATGTGTACTCTATTTTATCTGCGAATGTAGATATCAAGCACATACTAATCAGCTAAATCGATCTGGAGAACCAAAAACAATGATTGGCGATTTTGTATTTTATTTATATGCACGTATCAGGAATTTCTCAGTAGGTACCTGAAGTCTGGATTTGTGTCTGGAAGCAATAATAGACTTACCCCCCATCACATGGGACTTAACCATACCTTGCGAAATCTAGATGTACTGTAAGTACACCTCTGCGTAACGCTTCAGGAATACATGCGCGGTGCTTTTATTTTCTGAACTGATCTGATCACAGGTATTAATCATCTCATTCACAAACATCAGTTTTCGTTGTCAATTGTTTTATATATTGCATAAACAACGATATCCTGAGCGACTGCCATGCTTACGTCAGTTCGCAATACATATCACACCGTTTGGCTTAGCTATGAACACTGTTCCTATGATTAAAATAGCATTTACAGGAATATTTTAACGTTTATTAGAATATTGTTTGTAGTTAATGACTTATATAAAAAAATAATCAGTTGTTCCCTACATTTATTCAAAATGTAGGGAACAGCGATTTTTTTATTCAAAATGTAGGGAACAGCTGATTTTTTTTCGCGATTTCAGGTTTGGTCCCATAGTAAAAGTTGTTCATAATGATGAGTACAATGATCTCTTAAGAGGTTGCTGGTGTTTTACAAATAACTCTGTATATGTCCTATAAACACACGATACTTTGATGAAATACGTATGTTATTGTGATTTATCAGTGTGCGTAGGCCTAATATGAGATTTTTAAAAGGTGAGTGATTCAAACTACCGATTAGTAAGTTTTGTGTTGTGTTTGCTCGAAATGAGTCTAAACGATAGTTGCGTTATGAGTAACATCCAGATAGGTAGGCCAACAAATCGTCTCATACTCAGCACCATTCCTTTTATTGTAATTTATATGATTGTACGGTCAGCAACGAACTCTTACAAGTTTTACCTTTCATCGAAATCGACAAGTCACAGCCTGATTGTAATACGATTTTTAAAACTCAATTATTCAATAAAATAATGTGATGATAAAAAATCTGAAGCGTTCGTTACTTACTGTGCATCTAATGGTACTAAAGTGACTATTATTATATTTCTATTTCCTACTATATTAATGGAGGACATTCGACGAGACAGAAATGACAGGATTATCCTGTATTTAGAAATATTAGGTCGGGGCAAAAGTATTTTCGTATTTTTCATACAAAAAAAAAAAAATCTTTTAGGTTTAATTTTTTATTTATTTATAATACATATGTGCCGTTTTGGTTGCTGACTTGTTGCCATCTTGTGGGCAATGCCATGATCCAATTGCTGTAGAAGTTTTGAGATTTTTTATCAAAAAAATCTGACAAGTAGTTTTCACAGTGTTCTTTTGAGGTTAACTTTATACTTCCTAAAGAGTTATGAAGTGACCGAAACAGGTGGAAATCTGATGGAGCAAGATCAGGGCTATACGGACGATGCATCAACACATCCCAGCAAAGCTCTCTCAATTTTTGCTGAGCGGCTATAGATGAGTGCGGTCTGGCGTTGTCGTGATGAAACACCACGCCCTTCCTATACACCAGCTCCGGCCGGTTTTTCTCAATAGCTTCTTTTAACCTCATCAGTTGTTGACAGTAGAGGTCAGAATCGATAGTTTTACCCGACGGCAAAAGCTCATAGTGAACGATTCCTTTCCAATCCCACCAAACACACAGCATCACTTTGTTCCGAGTCAAGCCCGGCTTTGCCACGGTCTGTGGGGCTTGTCCATGCTTCGACCACGATCTTTTTCGGATATTCTTATCGTAAGTGATCCATTTTTCATCACCCGCAATCAACCGTTTAAGAAATAGGTCGAAATTATTACGTTTCAACAAAGAATCGCAAATGGAAACACGTTGCATTAAGTTTCTCTCAGTGAGATCATGTGGTACCCAAATATCAAGTTTTTTCTTGTACCCAGACGTTTGTAAATGCCGTGAAACTGTTTTGTGATCAACATCCAGTTCTTCAGCAATATCATAACTACTAATATGTCGATCTTGCTCCACTTTTTCAAAAATGGCACTGATTTTATCCGTGACAGGGCGTCCAGAGTGAGCTTCATCCTTCACACTAAAATTTCCTGACTTGAAACGCTTGAACCACATTTGTGCTACTCGTATTGATACCGCATTAGGTCCGTAAACCGCACAAATTTTATTCGCGGCGTTCGTCGCATTTATACCTTTTTTGTAATAAAATTTTAAAATGTACCGAATTTCTTCGTCACATACGTTCATGTTGCTTGCTTGAAAAACAATTGAAAAATGGCGGAAACTAGTTTTGTTTTTTTTATTTATTGCATCTTTAGAATGTTAACATTTAATAGTATTAAAACCAGCCAGTTACATTCAGTACTGCCAAAGAGGTTTGATTATTAATAATAGATTCAAAATACGAAAATATTTTTGCCCCGACCTATTAGATAGACCAGAAAGATAAGATTGATCTCTGACTTACAATCATACCGTTGTATTTCCGTGGGCGTGTTTTGTAATGAATATCCCCCTAAAATGGTTTAGATTTTAATTTAAAAGTAAGTGAAGTGATTATTATTTGTTAATGATCAAGTAATTTATTTGATTATGGACATTTTTTAAAGCAATAATAACAATAATTTTTATAAATTATTATTATTATATATATATTTTTTATTTTTTTAAAGCTATTATTATTATTATTATTTGTCAACTGTATCAATAAGGGCTGCATGAAAGCCGAAGAAAATACTCTAGTCGTGATTTTATTTGCTAGTCACCACATAGGATTATAATGTATTTATAATTACGCTTCAGCCACATCGTAAAATAATTGTAATCACATTGAAGCAATTTAACAAATCTGTATTTATTTTTAATAATCACAATTTTATAATTATAATATGCACATCTTCACTTCTTAGCGCCGTTTGTATTTGATATGAAATGACAACAACAGTTTGGTTAACTAAACATGAAATAGAAAAATAATAAAATAAATTAAAGAAAAATGATATTATTTTTATAATAGCTAAGATATATTACCATGTTTATCGAATTAGTTGAACATATTTTTATATCAAGCATCACATACCGAGGAGTGAAGAGTTTCCTTCAATGAAGTAATCTACTTTTGTTAGTAATAATACTGGATTTGAAACAAATGTCGGATGATAAACTTTTAACCTATGAGCGTTTTGTATACAAAGTTGTGTTAGTGTGAAATATCATATTTTTGTATTCAAAGTTATAACTCATTAAAACATTATGTCGTAAGCCTTAATTAGTGAGAAGTATCATCATCCCAACTACAATAGAGGGTCGTGTTCGGGGCTGGCTGCATAATAACGTCGTTCTGTCCTCCTAGACTTAAACGGTGCAAAATTAATAGTTTAGATCTTAAACCATCAACTTGTTGCCAGTCCCGAGCATGAACATTATTGTGGAACCATAATATTGTATTTATCAGATATGTTTCGAACTAACGAGTCTAGTCGAGATATACTTAAAACGTGCATAGTTTAATATTTGTATGATATGACTGAATTAAATAATTGCAACAGCAGTGTTTTGTTTCGCTCTCTCCCTTCAGTCTCGCGGCGCGTGTGGTCGAGTGCGTCTGCACAGTTTGGTGATCTGGGTTAATGGCGGCGAAGCTGTAATCTTATGTTGTCACGAGGTTTAAAATGTTTTAAGTCATTTTACAAACTAACTCGGATGAAATAGTATTCCAAATATGATTGGAAGTGGAACATTGTTATTGTGTACAGATACTATACAATGGCCACATTGTACGATCAGTTCTTATACCATCCGTTTAATTTAGTTACAATTTCCTAACTACGACACTGCTTATGCAGTTGCGCAGTTGACGAACGGAGTCTGACACCAAATCATTATAATCACAGGCCTAAAAAGATAGACGTTACAGAAGAGTCTATATTATGACTGCTATCTAATCCTTTCAGTCCAAATACAGGAGTCATATGACCGGTTCTACGGCTAATATAGCCGGCCCATTACCACTTCAGTCCTTCAAGTCCTGCACCGATTCAGCCAGTATGAAGATGTCATCTGCAAATCTCAAGAGATGTACTCGCCATTGATGTTAATGCCGCGTCCTTCCCAGCTCAGCGTCTTAAATAGATCCTCTAATGCGTTAATAGAACAATTTCGGGGAAATTACGTCCCCTTGTCTCACCCCTCAACGCAGGGGGATAGTTCGCTTCGGGTCAGTTCGCTGGCCCTGAGTTGGGACGGGCATTGTCGCGTTTCCATAAAGACATCTCAGCAATTAGATGTATCGCCAGTCGACTTGGCATCGCTACAGAGACTCCACAACATACCCAGGTCTCGATAGAGTCAAGAGCTTTCTCATAGTATAGAAGGGCAAGACATAAGGGCCGATTATATTCTTCGGACTTCTGTATAATTTATCGTACAGTGTGGATGTTATCTTATAGTGACCTCCGATTTTCCTCAATTGCTTTCTCTAAAGAGCGTGTATTGGAGCATCGGAGGTCGCGTCGTAAGAATGCTCCTTTTTGTTGAGTGCCTGTTGTTCTGAAAAAGTGACAGGTGGGTTTTCACATCGTTCATTCATACGCTCAAGACTTCTTGCCTGTAGGTACGCCGCATTTTGCAAAATCGCGTGCCTTCTTCCCTGAGGATGTCCACCATTTGGTCGACCTCTTGGTCAACGTCATTTCTGGTTTCCATGGCAGAGAATCGGTTCTCCAGGTCTGACTAGAACGCTTCAGATCCTAGCATAGTTTGGAACATAGTTGGACGGAGCCTAGACTTCATCAAACGAATTCACTGGAGCTTTTTGCAGCCTCGAACAAGTCTGTGATCACTGCCGGTATTAAACCTGTTGATCACCGAGACATACTTGAATATATGCTTTTTATCCATTATGAAGTCCGTCTCATTTTTCGTCATAGTGTCGGGACTTCACCATGTCCACTTCCTTTAGGGCTGTTTCTTAAAGAAGGAATTCATCAAGAAGAGCCACTCCTCAAGGAAGTTGACAAGCATTTGCCCCCTAGGATTTCTGCTGCCAAACCCGTAGGATCCTAATACCGATTCGTTGCAATTCTGTACTTCCAGTTTAGCTTTAAAATCTCTAATATATAAATATTGTAATGGGCCTTAGTGGTAGAATGCAAGGCCTTGGAGATGTCCTCGAACATTTCCTCCACTTCGTCATCCGAGTGTGCCGAGTCGGTGCGTAAACCTGAACAACTTTGAGGCTATACCTCTCGGTTAGCATCACTACGAGGTACGCTACCCTGTTCGACACACACAGACTTCCACAAAGTTGTCACAAAGGGATTTATTTACCAGGAACCCGACTCCGCCTTGGGATAGCTGGTCTACTTCTCGAAAATACATAAGGTGGCCCGATTCAAGGGTTATTGTGTCGTCCCCCTCTCTCGGACTTCACTCAGCCCAAGAATGTGCCACCTTATTTTCCCGAGTTCTTCTTCGAGCTGCACTAGGTGTAACGTGCGTCCCGTCATATATTGCCAAGGTCAGTTGGGTTTGGCGGCCATTCATAACTCGGGGATTCTTCGCACATGCTACCTTGCCGTTACCGTGACCGCCGCCAAATTAGGAATAACCAGGCGGCTGGGATCTGGGGCCGTGGTTGATAGTGGCTTGCCACTGGAGGGTTTGTCCACAATCACTACGCTGGGCATGCGGGTTGGCGATCGCGGGTCGGAGCTTCTCGTACAGTGACGCTGCTGCCCGTCACTAATCTGCGCCATTTAGCTGTGTAATGACATGGTTATACCGCCATTTCTCGGTTGTCAGAGCCTCGTTTGTTGTTCAGCAGGATGCACCACGAGCAGGTGAGGTTGACTTGGGGCACTGAGATGGTAAGTGTGCCCCCAATTATTGTTATAGAGTCACACTGCAAGCAACAACGAGGCTTTAATGACCTGTAGATGATCAGATCTGAATCGCACGCCAGTGAGGAGATGCAAGCAATACCAACCTCATTCTCGAGAGGGTGTCCACTTCCTGCACTCTCTATGAAAATGTGCTCAATACATCAAGCAATTTTACCTGCAACAAAATATTTTTTTACTGTAAATAAATCGAATACAACGTTCTGAAGACTGCTGGTGTGAAAAGCGAAAGGCTTGAATTTAGCCAATGTAGGTACCTTACCTGGAGACTAAAAATACGCAAATCCCTCTGACCTATGTACGAGATGGTACCTATGTGTCAATTTGACATGAAGTTCTGCTCACCCTATACAGGGTTATTTGAAAAACACCAGCAACCTCTTAAGAGGTCATTGTACTCATCATTATGAACAACTTTTACTATGGAACCAAACCTGAAATCACGAAAAAAAAAATCAGCTGTTCCCTTCATTTTGACGAGATAGACGAAGATAACTGTGGGGAACAGCTGATTATTTTTCGCGATTTCAGGTTTGGTCCCATAGTAAAAGTTGTTCATAATGATGAGTACAATGACCTCTTAAGAGGTTGCTGGTGTTTTACAGATAACCATGTATATGTTCAAACTGGCGTGTATAGTCACTTTACTTAAGTAGGTACAGCCGATCGATTTTGTGAAAATCTCACGGTGAAAAGTTAGGTGAAGTGAGCTTAGAGTGAGCTGTTGTACAGTAGGTACTTGTACTGTTTATCTCATCAAGTTTAGTATCCTCTGTGGTAATTGCATCACAGGATTGAGTCATTCTATCTGTAGCATGTACCAAAGTAAGATTTGTAAAAACGACTTCCTTGATCGAGTCGATGATCGCTAACTACTCTCTTGAAGACTTTACGTCCCGTTCTAAGATGGTTGAAACAAAGTGCGGGTAACGACGGTAGACACGTTGTATAACATCCGCAGCCTTGGTTCGCCGACCCTCCAAAAAGGACCATCCTAATTTAAAGACGTCGTCGTAGCGGAGGAAGCGTTCAATTAATTATGTAAGACAATAATAGGGTGTGCGTAATCTAAGTGCTGCAAGCGCGGAGTGGGCGCGAAGGTATGCGCACGCGCGGGTAATGAGCGGGGGCCGGAAGACGTCACTTGTCGCGCGGAGATGCCGCCGCTGTCCGCGCCTCACCGCACAGAGGTAACTGCACCGCAGTACTGAGACACTCCACACTTCCTACATCACTCGCCCACTGCACACACACATATCGAACTTCGTCACAACAGGGTCCAACGGTTAGTAGACCCAGGACTTTCGATCACCACAGTAATTCCGTGTAAATTTGGGTGTGTATGAGTGTGCACAAGGCGAAGAATTTGGGTAGTTTAGCGTCGGTGTAATACGTAGGTAATCAGTGATTACAGGCACTCCCACTGCCTACCGCAGATACTTCGCCTGTGACCAGGCCACCACCAGACCACCTATGGTTAGGCGCCTGTACCAAAGGCGCAGAATTTATGACTGCAGCCCTTCTTACAAGAACAGTGCTAAGTGTGACGTAAGGAGCATTGTACCACCGTGCAGGAAGATACAGTTCTTTTGAAACGCAGAAAGTGAGACGAGGCGCGTTAACCGGTTGAAAATCTTGTTCGGCCGAAAGGTAAGTAAAATTAATTTCTTCTTTCTTCTTACTGACTTGAACTCAATTTAACATTAGATAAGTATTCAAAGATGCGAATGACATGCCAAGTTATTCTGAAATGGAACATGCATGTCTTTATTAGGATAATAAGGAGTCTAGTAACTCGGTAGGTAAGTTTTGTAAAAACAGAAGCTTTGAGGTACCTAAGGTTAAACTACCAGGCGACCTTGACCGATGTTGAGGCAGGACGGATCAACGAGGCGTGCCCGATAGACTAGCTACTAGGAATAACCTAACCTAACAGTCGGCTATAGATAAACATTTTGTACCTAGTTGAAAACATAAAGCTTATTTCCTCGATTGGCGACGTCGGTGTTGCAAAGTTGAGCAGCTCGTGAACTGATAGCGGAACTAGAGCGTGCTGATATTAATAACTGACCGATTTAACTGTAGTCTGCAGGAATATCGGTTAGTTATTATCGCGCACTTAACATTTTTAGGGCTTTTCCATGTATTTGCAGCTAACTAGTGCCCGCGACTTCGTTCGCGTGAAATTTCTTGTTCGCCGACCCACACAGTCGCATCACATCGCCTGCCCGCGGTATTGCTTCGTTTTCACTTAGCATTATTTATGTTTTTTTTTTTTTTTTGCTCGGCCTCTATGGGCCCTAACGTAAAGTAGCCTATAGCTTTCCTCTAGAATCGGGCTATCATTGCAAAAAGTTTTTTTCAAATTCGTCTGGAAGTCTAGCGCGTTCAAACAAACAAACTTTTTAACTTTATTACTAGTAGCTACTTATACATATGTAGATTTGTTTCAGCAGTTTTTATTTGACTTCATACTTATCTGTACCTACCTAACTATTCAATGTGAACATGCTTGATGTTTAAACTTGTGAAACATATCTACACACATCAAAAGTGTCTAGGGATCAAGCATTTTTATGCGGATTTCTTGAGATTGAGATGTGGCTTTGTAATAAATTTATGATTTTATAAATTTATATGGATCCTTTTTGGTGCATTTCATAATTTGAATCAGGAACTGTGAATCAAATTCGAGTAAAAGATGAAAATCAGCTGTCAATATTTTCCCTTTAAAAACATACAACGCATTGAAGACATTATTAGTGCTACTGTTTCCCTACTACTGATTAAAACCAACGTTATTATGGAGCGGCGACGTCATTTAAGCAGGGAAGAAATGCTCAGAGCCGTGGGAATGATAGAAGCTGGTTCCCGGCAACGTACTGTGGCTTTAGGTTATCAGTCGACTTTGGACACGTTACCGAAGCACTGGTACCGTGGCTGAGCGCCATGGAGGACGGTATCGCTGCACCACACGGAGACAAGACCGATACATTCAAATCTTAACTCGAAGAGCTCCAACAATAACCGCCATGATGTTAGCCGTGAGGCTTCATCACTCTTCAGGGAACTTAATTAGCGAGCAAACAGTCAGAAACCGCTTGCATGAAGTGAACCTTCATTCCCGAAGACCGCTACGGGTACCACCTATAGCAATGCACAATCGTAGGATTCGATATCAATGGGCTCTTGAACACAGAAATTGGGCAGAAGAACAATGGCGTTTCGTGTGCTTTTCTGATGAGTCTCGTTTTGGTATGAGACCGGATACAAGACGTATACGACACTGGAGAACCCCTGGGCGCCAACAGCGATTAAAATCCTGCCAGGAAGTCCATCCTTATAGTGGTGGAACCATCATGGTATGGGCGGGTATTTGGATCGGCGGAAGAACTGAGTTGATTTGGATCAGAGGCAACCTCAACGCTCAAATTTATGCTGAGACGATTGTATCAGACGTCATCGTTCCTCTACAAGTGCAAATCGGTCCCTTATTTCAGTTAATGCATGATAATGCACGACCGCACACCGCAAGAGTTGTAAGACAGACTCTCGCCGCAGCTAACATCAATGTCCTGCCCTGGCCTGCTCAGTCGCCAGACTTGAACCCGATTGAGCATGCATGGGATATGCTACAGAGAAGAGCTCTGCCGAATATGGAGGGTATCCAGTCGCAAGAAGACCTTTTTTTGTTGTTGCAACGAACATGGGCGGCCATTCCACAGCGTGATTTGGATGAACTCATTTTGAGTATGCCAAACCGATGTTCTTGTGTTGTTAGTGTTCGCGGTAGAAACACGGATTATTAATTGTTTAAGTTACCCAATAAAATTTTAGAGAAAACTGTTATTTCAGTCTTTTTTTCGAACTTTTGTGTTAGTGGTTCAAATGTCAAAAATCCCTTTATTAGGAAAATGGCAAATTTCTTTATTAATGCAAAGGTGACTTGGTTTATCGTTACTGTGACAAACGAAAACACTTTATTTGATGAATCCTTAAAGAAAATTTTAATTAATATCAATCAGGAGAAAAGTTATTGCAAAAATATATGTTGATCCCTAGACACTTTTGATGTGTGTACATACCTACCTAATGTTGGTGAAACACATGGTTAACGAGAAAAGATTATGATCTAAGTTGCCTAAAGATACTCCAAATGATCATCTGTGTCAAGTTAGACTTTAAGGAGGATATGATGCGGCTTCGAGTTTCCTGTAAGAGTGAAGACACAAAGCAATTTTATAATTTTAGTGAAAAATGAGTGTTTCGTAAACATATGTATCGCGTCAAATATGGTACGATTTGAGGCGAGGGGTCGGAAATGTGACCCTTTATCTGCGGCGCAGGCGGCGCGCGATACCACCGCACTCCGCTGCCGACGCACGCGCCAGCTGGTGAGCTCACCGTTCCTTAGTTAACGGAATATTCTAGTAACAAATATTTCAGTTCCAATACTAATATAGTACAAAAATTTTTCATGTTAACGTGTCTCTACTTCAATAACCTGCGTTATAGGAAAAGTCCTTCAACAGCGAAAGCTTCTTTTCATTGATTCACTTTGTTTGAAACCCATCTTAAGTAAAATGTGTGTGTTCTTCAGTAGGGTAAGATGTGGCGGTTGTGTGTGGTTTTACTGGTGGCTGCGCAGGCGCAGGCCTGCGAGCTGGCCCCGGGCGGGGGCGCGGGGCCCAAGGCGCCCGGTGACAACTTCTACCGGCTCATCGTCAACGGGGAAGTAGAGCGGTATGCGCCCGGGGAGAGATATGTTGGTCAGTATACCTTTAAAGCTTCATGCGTGTTTATAAATGAATAATTATTGAGAACAAACGCAAATTACTAAAAAATATTCCATATTATTATTATATTTATTATCTGTTAACAGTAATTTCCGCGAATTATTGAAACAGCGAGGTCTAAATGAGCAATCAATAATTATTATCCTAACAGTTGTAGAGCGCAAAGTAACATGCACAATTGATAGTTGATTACATTTCCAGATGTCTTAGTAAACAATTCTCGCATGCTCAATTAATCTGCAGGTCTCAGCAGAATATGATATTTTGTTTGTACAAAACATTCATGTGGCGACAGTGGCGATCCATTTTACCTATTCCACCGTTGATTTTGCAAAGCGCATGCAATGCTTAGATTATATCACATGACACTATGGATTCGTACTAGTGGGTATATACAGGGTTACTTTTCAATGACCAGCCAAATTTAAGGATGTGATACAGACCATCAAACTAAACAACTTTATCCATGGGATGGTACCAATATCGTAATCGCGAAAAATTTATCAACTGTCCCATAGAAAACTTCAATACCTACTCGACCTAAACGTATGGGACGGCTGAATTTTTATTCGCGATTACGATGTTGGTCCCATGGAGAAAGTTGTTTAGTTTGATGGTCTGTCGGTACCACATCCTTAAATTTGGCTGGTCCTTGAAAAATAACCCCGTATATTGTAATACATATACCTACATAATTTCATAAGAAGTGATGATTTATTGATCCCGGTCGACTGATTTTTTATATTGAAACTAGCTTCTGCCCGCGACTTCGTCCGCGTGAAATTTCACCCTCCCCTCCATTCACCCTCTTAGGGGTGGAATTTTGAAAAACCCTTTCTTAATGGATACCTACTCTTTATAAAGAACACACCCTCCAAATTTCATGTCTCTAGGACCGGCGGTTTAGGCTGTGCGTTGATATATCAGTCAGTGAGGACTTTGAATTTTATATATACCTACAGAGTATAGATACTGGGAAAATCTTATCACTTATGTGCCTACTGTACACATAGGTCAGTAAACTGTACATTATGTATGTTGTTTGCAGTAAGCTGAAGCTTTTATTTCGAGCAGATTTCAAGTGCACCTCGAGCACCACCTCGAGTAATAGAAACAGAGAACTCTTTGAATTCCACCAACATATTCGTTTGTCTTTGAAAAAAGTTGATTCTGTGAATGTAATCAACTTTATTTTGTTATATTTAAAAACAACTTGATTTATTTATTTATCCATTTATTTCAGGCATCAAGGCCCATATAAACACACAACATTATAATTACTTATACTAAAAAAGTAACACACACGAAGTGTCTGCGTCGTGTTTCGCTGACTGGTGTCATGTAGCCGGCGGTAAAGCCAATCTTCTCCCAGTTATCAGAAAGAGAAACAAAAGAACAGGCTCATTACAAGGACACGATATTTGCACAAACATTCAAACAATCATCTTCTTGCAGTGACACTCGTCGGCTCGCGCACCCATGACGTGGTGCAGCAGTTCACCAGGTTCCAGATGAAGCTGGACCCGCTGGACCCGGCCGCCCCGCGCGTGCCCAGCAAGCAGGGCCAGTTCCAACTGTTCGCCGACACGCTTACCAAGTTCGACGAGGAGTGCACCAACTCCGTCATCGAGTCCGATGACCTGCCCAAGACTGAGGTCCAGGTCATGTGGAAGGCTCCTCCGACTGGCTCTGGATGTGTGCTACTCAAGTAAGTTATACTTATTATAACGTAAGTTATAGCACGCTTTTATTAAAACCTCTGATTTCTAAATTTTAGATACACCTACATACCTACATGATTGATGAGACTTATTTATTTTGAGACCTTAACTTGTGGTTTGTAGGGCGATGGTGTACGAGAACGAGAGCCGATGGTTTGCGGAAGACGGTCAGCTGACCAAGCGCGTGTGCGAGGACACCTCTCTGCAGACCAGCGATTGCTGCGCCTGCGACGATGCCAAATACAAGGTTACTCCATATTTTGACATGACCTAGCAATGTAACCGGCTCCATTAATTTCCTGTTATTAAAATTCCTATCTCAGCTCATCAGATGGGTGTTTGATTCTTAAAGCTGACCAAAAATATGTAGTGTGTCTCTCTAACCCTATAACCTAGGTTACAACTTTGTATTTTATTACTAGATGGTGTTCGAAGGTCTGTGGTCTCCACAAACGCATCCGAAAGACTTCCCCGTGCAAGCGATGTGGCTGACGCACTTCTCTGACGTCATCGGAGCCACGCATCCTAAGAACTTCAAGTTCTGGGGAGAAGGCGAGATCGCTACTGACGGATTCAGGTGACTGAATATCTTGGAATGGTTAATTGTGTGCAGGTTTTGTAGGGCTGTGTCGTTATCATTACTAGGTACACCCAACATAAACGTAAATACGTTGTATGACTGAAAATGCGTTCACAATTTATTTTAAACATTGTTTATGATTCCGAAAATATAACTTTATGGTCTGCACAGCGCACATAAATGCTAATTAGTGTTTAAAGCTACAAATATGCTGTCGGTGTACCCATTAATCAAGCAAATAAAGTTTAGTTTCCACTACAACTTTGATTTTTAATATTTTATGGCATTTCCATAGTACTAGAGTACTAGTAATAGTCTGAAATAAAATAAATGTTGACATGTGCTCAACGCGAAATGTCGTTTTCTTCAGATCTTTAGCGGAATGGGGTTCCGTAGGGCTCCTGGAGCGAGAGCTCCAGCAGCAGGGCTCCAAGCTGCGCTCCATCGTGAAGGCGCAGGGGCTGTGGCACCCGCGCGTCAACGCCAACACCTCCGCTGCCTTCACCACGGACAGGAAGAGGCACTTCCTCTCTCTCGCGTCTATGTTTGGTAACATATTTTGTAGCTTTTCTTATAAACCTAGCTGAGCTGGTTTACTTTCTTAAAATAACTTGCTTATTTATTTTGACACTCGTAAAAATATGAAAACGAAAACGTGTGTTTACGGTGTTTTAGGCAGATCTACCAGACTAATAAAAGAATTGAACATCATTATCTGGACTTAGTTGCGATTTAATTTAACGAGAAGTTTAACTTGAAAGAGCCTGGAAGTCCCCTTTTACATATTATTATACTAGCTTTTGCCCGCGGCTTCTACTGCGTGGAGGTCAAAAAATTATCCTACGGGATCGTACTACTGGGATAAAAATTATCCATGTTTTAAACCAGGTCACGGTCTATCCGTATGCCATCAAAATCCATTGAGCCATTAACTCATTGAGCCATTAAGGCGTGGAAAGGTGACAGACAGATAGTCGATAGAGTTACTTTTGTTTTTATAAAATACTAGCTGACCCGGCAGACTTCGTACTGCCTTAATCGATAAATAAAAGTCCTAAACTTTTGTATAAATTAATTTTAAAACAAACAAAACGAATCCGTATTTAATAAAAAAAACATTTTTTGAATGAAACATGAAGTGTTATTATTATTTTGCAATAAAGTTCAAATTGACTCTACATTTTATTTAGAAAACGTTTGTATGGGAAATAGAAAAGGGCTATTTTTAGGGTTTTCCCGGGAATTATTCGATTTTTTTCTCACCTTTTAAACCTTCCCTAGACCTCCACGAACATTTCAAGACCAAGATAATATAAATCCGTTCAGCCGTTCTCGAGTTTTAGCGAGACTAACGAACAGCAATTCATTTTTATATATATAGATAATAGATAATATTAATGGTATGGATTACACTGTTGCAAGTTTCTCGTCTCGTTGTGGTTGCAGGTCCATCTCCAGACTGGGTGGTGGGCGTGGACAGCCTGAACCTGTGCCAGAAGGACTGCACGTGGGCCGAGCACAAGGTGGTGGACTTGTTCCCCTACGACGCCGGCACTGATAACGGCATCTCCTACATGGTGAGCACCGCCATGTCATGACATTGACATGAGGTCAACATGTAATGCACCGTCAGGGAAATTTATTGTTGAGCAAATTGACACCTTATGTCAATTTGCAGTGTTATAGCCATGTCATTTAACTGTTAAAGAATGACAGCTGTAATTTGAGTTTACTAAAATTTTTTTTGAGTTCATCATATTTATCCTGTTAAAGATTTGTAGATTTTTCCATAGATAACTTCCTATGTGTTAACTTTTATTAATTTATTTACCATACTGCAGATATTCTTTTTTTTTTGGCATTCTTATTTCAAACTAGCTGCGCCCCGCGGTTTCACCCGCGTAAGTTTTGATCCCGTGGGAATATCGGGATAAAAAGTATCCTATGTGTTATTCTGATGTATAAGCTATATTACTGTAAAGTTTCATCAAAATCCGTTCAGTAGTTTTCGCGTGAAAGAGTAACAAACATCCATACATCCATACATACAAACTTTCGCATTTATAATATTAGTAGGATAAATAAATAGACCCTTCCCAACGCCTGAGTTCAAAAAATCTCAGATGACTTTTAGTCATAAGTCATTTATTATTTGTTGAACATAGGTACAATAATGATGTTATATAAAGATTGAATAGTGCCCTATGTTAAGCCAGAGGGCGTACAAATGTTTGTGATTTAACAATCAAGCCAGCCAAGCCTCGAAAATAAAATAAAATAAAAAGAAGCCTGGACAATTAAAAATATTACAAAGAATGACACATTTTGACAAATTAATTAATAACAAATAGTAATAGAAACCAATGGCAATAAAACAGGAAAAATTAAAATACAAAATAAAATGAAAACTAATCTTATGACTATATCAATATAGGTACAATACAGATATCAAAATACAAAACTAATACCAATATATATATGTCAATATAATACTAATTTTCGAACCGATTTTATATTATAACCATTGTTTCGTTAGTTTACCTATTTCAGATATTTAATTGTAAAAATGCTATTGGTACTTCCAGTCACCAAACTCAGAAACCAATCCCCGCGAGAAGATGTACCGCATCACGCCCATGTACCCGGAAGACCCTCGCGCTCCGTTCTACGCGCCCGGCGCCGCCGACGTGCCGCCCATGGCGCGCCTGTACCTCACCAGGGAGAAGCTCATCTCCAGGTCTTGCGACGAGGAGGTGCTGCTGCAGCAGGTGGTCGTGGAGGAGGAGAACACGCAGACCGTTAATAGACGTTAGTACTTACTGATGATAATAAAAAAAAATATTGCTAGTCTGACGAGGTTTGACGGATACTAGACGTGCTCCATTAAAAAATCATAAAAAATATGAAAGCTTATTCAAATTAGTGTGGCAATCTACAAGTAGCTAACAAACTACAACAGCACTTTCGACTATCGTAATAAAGGGCTGATAGGATTTCAAGTGGGAAACGTAATTTCGGGAAAGGCTTTTAGATGTTGAATAAATATTATTTTTTTATAGGTCGATAAACGACCTTGTTGATGTGTTTTTTTACCGATTTTGTTCCTATTGCCACCTTCAGTCGTTTTCGCTCGGTTGACCCTGTTGTTCGGACTTGATGCGAATTATGAACACAGGATACTGGGATTCGCTTTTCCAGTAATAAGACATACTTATAATTATATGCAGCCTATATTTCCTATGTAGCAACTAATCAGCTCCTATTCTCTCCAGCGGAGTGCGCGGTGTCTGAGTGGAGCTCCTGGTCCCAATGCTCCGTGAGCTGCGGCAAGGGCCTGCGCATGCGCACGCGCTCGTACCGCATGCCGCAGAAGGCGCAGATGTTCGCGTGCGAGCGCCAGCTCGTGTCCAAGGAGATGTGCGTGGCCGCCGTAGCTGAATGCGAGTGAGTGTGCCGGGCCGGACGAACTTCCATACATAACTTACATTTTCATATTTAACCCCTTTGGAGGGCTGATGTTTCAAACTTCCTTATTGCTCACTTTTGCTCAAAATTTCATACTTCTAGCACCCAGCGGTTTAGCGTGCGTTGCCTGTCAGTGAGTAAATAAAAGAATTTAAGATTTTTATTAAGTTGATTAGGTATATACTTGGGCCCACAAATGGCTAAATGCACTTAGCGCTAATCATATTTATGACATCTTTCTGTGTCTGTCATATTCAAAAGATTGACAGAAATAGAAAGATGGTTTAACGCTAAATCGAATTTAGGTTTAATAGTGTTTTGTTCACAATTATCTTGAATACTGCATCACTATCTCACACAAATCATTAAATAAAAAAAAATAAAAAAACAAATATCATTTATTTCTCCAATATAATTTACAGGACCAGATCACGATCATTTGTTCTGTGTCTGGGTGTAATTTATCTATAATATTTATGTATTTAGAAATATATAAGTATGTTTATCAGTTGTCTAGTACCCATAACACAAGCTCTGCTTAGCTTGGGACTAGATGGCGTTGTGTGATAGTTGTGGAATATTATTATTATTATTATTATTATTATTAGTGATTGGAACCTCCCTTTAAGCAAGTGATGCCTGTATTGGGAGGAAGACTCCGCAAATGGTGTCTTTATTGTTACATCACTCGTTTCAGAAGTATATGCAAAGTTATGTTATTATTATTAAATAGAGAGTTGCATGGTAGGGATGCAAAAAATATTAAGTTACGAGCCTTCGTGAGGCAATATTCAGCTGAGTCTTCACGTTAGGGGTAATCAATATTCAATTTATTAAGTTACTTTGTATGTCTCATGTTCATCAATAATGATCCTAATCTAATAATAAAGCTGAAGCTGAATAGGCGGCACTAATGATAAAGTAATTACTCACTGAATTATTTGAATCATCAATGTAACTCTTGAAATTATATTTTCTCGATAAATTATATCGTCATATTTTCACGAGTTGCATGTATTTTGATGATTATAAAACGTGAATTTCACGAGCTACTTTAGAAGAATCGTCTTAAGTTATTGTTGTCTGAAGAACAAGCACTTTTTTTACTTGTAGCTTTTGTTAAGGTGGCCATAACTAGCTGGTTCTCGTGTTTTAATGAAATTTTTATTTTCTTATCAATATTTAATTGTATCCTCTCTTTCCCTCCTCAGAGGCGACAGCGCGGTCCCAGGAGACACAGACAACAACGCAACGCCCATCGAGGTCAACGAGGGCGTCTGCAAGACCTCGGAGTGGGGACCCTGGTCCGAGTGCTCCGTGACCTGCGGCGTGGGAGTCAGCACCCGGAGGAGGCACTTCATCAACCACATGGGCATCAAGAAGTGCCCGCTCGTGCAGACTGGTACGCGATAGTAGTTGGTGTTTTCGGCCAGCATGTTGTTATTATAGCCAAATACCGACTTGGACGGTCTTAGTTGTTGTAACTGAGAATCAAAAGGAATTTGTTACCAGCCCTAACTTTTTTGATTCTGCTTGGATTTATTTCTTTTTTTACTGACTTCAAAATTCAAAAAAGGAAGCAGGTTATGCATTCGAATAGTTTTTTCATGTACAGAGGCCAGCACATGAAGTTACCCCAATCTGTAAAATTTTCCCAATTGATTGTGAACCTTATTACTTTGTAGTAAAGTTGAAAATCTATCAAAGAAATTTGACAGATTGGGGTAGCCTCTATACGTATACCGATTTTTTAAATTCAGTGAAAGCCCATCATATGATGAGATGAGATCGGTGTCTGATGAATTTAGAATATCTTTACACTCACACGTCTCCTTTACAAACAACAGGCATGATAATCGATCACTCCACTAGCGCTGTAGTATTATATTTAACTTAGTCTCTCAATGCTGAACTAACTTCACAAACTACGTATGTAATCTTACTTATCCGCGTATTAGTTCACACGATTCCCGCTAGATGTCGTTACACGTATCTAACATCATGTTCATGTGCCTAGTCCCCTACAGATACTTCGCTTCTTTCACAGAGGAGAACCGCAAATGCATGGAGCCACAATGTACCGAGCAAGAAACTGAAATATCCGACCCGTCCTGTCCCACCACCGAGTGGGCGGCCTGGTCGCCCTGCTCCGCCTCCTGCGGGAAGGGCGTCAGGTTCCGCATGCGTCTGCTGCTGGTGCCGGCCGACAAGCAGCAGGCCTGCTCCGCCAAGGTCGAGCTCATGCAGCAGCGGCCCTGCCAGGAGAGGGAGAGCTGCGCCATCGACATGCTGACCGCTAAACGTTAGTGTTTGTCTAAAATAATTTGGCTGAAAATCAGTACGTTTTAAACGTCAAGAGTTTAGATGACGACCCACAAAACGCCCACCCTTCACCTCTTGTTAGGGCGAAATTCACCAATGATACTGAACGCGACTGCGCAACAATGATGACACCGACAGCACTTGAACGCGATTTAGATGTGCTGATCGTATTCAGTAGTGTTGGTGAAATTTCGTCGATGCGTGGGAGTTCCAGTGGCTTAGGCATCTTCTGGGCACGCTCGTTCCATCATAGACTCATCCATCGCTTTTCATCAGGCGTGATCGAGGACCAGAGCGGGCCCATTCGGCAATAAAAAAAAAGCTGGAATGAAGAAGTGGTGTACAAACTCCGTAGTTTAAAATAGTTTGAATACAATGCAACCTAATGAAGATCTTATTTATGCAGGTTTCTCCCAGTAGTTGACTGCAGTATTGTGCAAAATTACCAAAAGATTAGCATTTATGAGGTATATAGCCTACTCGTAACCGTAAAAAATACACACCTACACCGCCTACATTTCGCCTTATCTCGGCGATGCTCGGCGACGCATTCGGAGATACATAACAATCACCCGCCTGCAACCGACAAGCCGCGAACATTTGTTTAACTACAGAGAGAGACATGTTGCGATAATTACACATTTAACAGATTACTTTGTCATTGAGAGCGCGCCTCACAAGGCTACGTTGAGTAACGCTAAAATGCTATAGTCAACGGGCTTTTTTTTTTGTGGATGGGAAATCATCAAATGACCCCTCCCGCTCTGGGTGGAGCAGAAGGGAGTGTCAGACTCTTACTGACTAAAACTCACCCGTGTTCCTTCCTTAGCCCTTTGTGTTCCGGGGTAGCGGTAACCCTTTCGGACAATCCCGCTGCCCCGGCAGGCTTCGGCCCTTACTTAATTTATTTCAAATGGGCATTTTTGAACGTCAAAAATTACAATAAAATAGAATTGATTCTAGTCGCCCCTTCCAAAAGTGTTCGTATGGAGAAGAATGGGCAAGAAACTCCACCGTTACTCTTTTAAAATGTTTTACAAGGTTTTGTATACATTCATTATATAATTACAATAAGTACAGACGATGCACATATACCTTATTTAACTTGGTTTGAGACAAAGTATAAACAATCACATTGTTTCGTTCTGTGGTGAAATACGAAACTAGATAATGAAAAATTCGAATACAACACAACTTCTTTTTGTTACCCAAGAAGATCACACATTTGTTTATAGTTAGAAATTAATGTATTGATATAGGTACATATTTTACAGAATATCTTTTTATTAAGAGTAGTCAAATATTGTTTACGCTTTGTCTCAAGCTGAATAGGGTATAGATATAGATTAAAATTAGTTTACCACAAAGGTAAAAAGAATTAAAAATAAAGCAATAACAGGTAGGTAGGTAAATCAATTATGTGATAGATAGGTACATGGTGATTGGTGCTCACATATTTACAAATAGGTATTGTGAAAGTACACTATTTTCCTAGAATTTTACAAGTGTGTGATTTACAGTAGTAAGAATGTAAAAATTAATGTAATAAAAATAAAAAAATATATATATTAAATTAGCAACCCGTTTGATGTTTTGTTGATTATGGTATACTTACCTAATTATGTGGCCCATCTAACTCGGCAATACCTGTGTCTGTTTGACCACAGAACAAAATGAGTGGTTTCGAAAAAGTAGCAAGCACCATAATAAATCATTGTGAAAACAATGTAATCCCTAGCGTAAGCGAGATGCAACAATCAATGGTTCTTGTCATCATGATAACATTGCTATGTTTAGCGAAAACAGATACATTTCCCAGTACAGCGATGTTAATGAAAATTGCACGAATTCTGGGACGCAAATAAAAATGTAATGTATATCGGCACAAGGTTAGCTGTCCGTGAGTTATGGCTTATCATAAAAATAGTACATGAATGTTAATCAATTTGCACTCAAGGGCTGGACCGAGCTTTACATCTGTGTAGGATTATAAGAGTCTTTGTTGACATAGAAACAAAGAGAATGTCTGTTGATTCAAGTAAACAAAGAATGACTGATTTCGAGATAAGTGAAGAATTTGTAAAGAAAAAACTGTTATCCAACTATCATAGATAATTCTGCAACAAAACAATTGACTAGTTCACAGATAACTACAATATTTTGTAACTATTTACTATTTACTATACTATTTACAGCACAAAGGACATAACAAAATGTTAGGAAAGTACAGGCGCTAAAGACGCGTTGACGTAGGTTATAAGAAAGTACAATCTTTCAACAACTGGGTGTTGTTATGAACGAAGTCTTATCAATTTATTCGTAAATGTCCATTCCATTCGTTCAGGAAACGTTACAAGAACGAATTTAAAAGTTTCATCTTTCTCACATTCTGGTTTAGCCGTTGAACAACTACAATATAGCCGCCTTTAAAATGATTAATGTTTTCTTTAATGGTTCCGTCCTCCAGGTATCTGTATGGAGCAGGCGGACTCAGGTCCGTGCCGCGGGCTATACCAGCGCTGGACGTTCATGGCGCAGAAGGGCATGTGCGTGCCCTTCGCGTACGGCGGCTGCCGCGGCAACCAGAACAACTTCATCACGCAGGCCGACTGCACCAGCACCTGCAGTCTCATACTAGGTATGCACAGCACCGCTCTGCAGTAGCTATTGATCAGCTCAAGGTATCCTAACAGTTTCTCCATCGTCCTCCTCCTGTTCTTTTACCAATTTATTTGGAGTCGTCGCAGCATATTTTTATGTCTCTATATAAGCCGTGACAACAGTACCGATAATATTCCAATGTAGATAATCAAAATGTAATCAAATATACTCATCTTAAGTAGTATGCTTAAACCCAAGTAAAATGACGTGATGACTCGGACGTTAAGGAGACCGTGTTTCAAGGTTTCGATGTCTGGGTATGTTTGTAGCGATCTGAATGTTTCAATTAGGTACATATGCCACATACATACATTACATACCTACATTGAAAATATTAAAATGCAATCTGACATTATGCACTTTATCATGGTAGATTAATATTAATACTAATTGGGTTATAAAATCGTTGCTTCCGATCCATTAGATCCAGTACCTATTTTGATACGACACCTGTTTAATTTGTTTTATGGAATAATATTATCAGTCATTATTACCACATTAATCTGTGTACATTAATTTTATTAAGTTTTGTTTACACCAGTGTGCCTTTACAAGATAACCAGCTGAAGTGTATTAACGTAACAGCTAAATGTGGGTAAAATAGTAAATCTCTGCTGTATTTAGAGTATTCAATAACGTATAGCATCACAACAAACCCACGCTGGCTTCACACGGACATGCCCAAACTCGGCTAATTCGTATAATTAGCGCGACCCACTCCACTACCCTATGAATATAAAACAGAAATATGTGGTGACAATGATTAATTCCTTCGCGGATTCCGATGGCTGACACAAAACATTGTGCAGTAGGGCAGTGTGCCGCGCCGCACACACCGCCACGAGCACGTACTGTAGCGCGGGGCGGCTGCTGGCGGACCTGACGTCATCCCCGTCTGTCCCCCTGTGACGTCACTGTCAGGGCTACGTCACGTACCTACGGCATAGATTTTAGTATTGACATTTTCGGACCGCTCGCGTCCCTACCGCTAGCTATAAGTCACTAGAGTTCCTTCTCGCTTGAAATCGTTCAGCCTTGAGCCGAGCAAGTTGTAGTTCCGTGGCTTTAGAGTTTTTGTGTAACTACTTCAAATTGCTTGAATGTCGCAAGCTATATTTCTTAAACCCTATCATAACTGCGCAGAATATTGTACCTACATTAGGCATTATTTGAAAAGCTCGCAACACATTTAGAGGTAACGGTGCCACTGTGCCCGTTATAATGTTGCTGCAATGCTTTGGTGTCCGTGGACACCTGGCACCTGGTAAATACTCATACTTATATTCGAGGCAAGTCATACTCTTGCATTGACAATGTATTGACTAATCTTTCCGACGATGATATAGATCAATGTTTGGTAGATCATAATGGTTTAGCAGATGGCCATGCAGGTCTTTTTTGTAATATGATTCTTGACAAGATTGATGGAAAAACAAATGAATCTGAACGTACCATATTGATTAATAGGAGAACATTTAACATAAAAAATAATGCTGCATTTAAAAAGACCTTTCAAAAAAAAAATAGTAATCTCGTAGGTATCAATACGTTTCTCAATAATTTTAATAAAATCTTTCGTGAATGTTACCCAAAGAAAACTAGTAAAGTAAAACTAATGAACAATAATCAGATAAAGTGGATTACTAAGGGCATTAAGGTGTCAAGTAAAATGAAAAGAATATTATGTACGGGCAATAACATTGGTGTTTATAACTATAAAATAAATTACATAAGAGTCTATAGAAGAGTTTTAAAGCATGCACGAAAATTAGCCATATCTTGTCATCTCAACAAAGCCAAAAACATATCAAAGGAGACATGGAAAATGGTAAATGAGCAAACAAAAAGAAAGAAAAATAAAGTTAGAAGAAAACTTGTCCTAAGCATTGACAACAGGGTGGTTACAGATCAACAAGAAATAGCAGACATTTTTGTTGATAGATTCGTGTATAAATCATCACTATTAAAAACAGAACAAGAAAGAGCAATGTCCTTCCTAAGAAACTCAACACTGAGAGTAGAAAATGAGATGACATTCAATATGACGACACCACAGGAAATAACAAAAATTGTACGTAAGATGGCAAACAAAAAGTCTTGTGGGTACGATGACATACCGATATCGGTGATTAAGGATAATATAGACGTATTAGCGTATCCCCTATCTGAATTCATTAATAAATGTATTGAAGAGTCGGTATTTCCTGAACAACTTAAATTGGCAAAAGTAGTTCCGCTACATAAAAAGGGTAAAAGAACGGACCCCAAAAACTACCGGCCAATATCACTATTACCAATATTATCAAAAATTTTTGAAAAAATTATGAAGTTTAAGCTAATGGCTCACTTAAATTTAAATAGAATAATTAACTTTAGACAATTTGGATACCAAAAGGGGATAGGCACTTCAGATGCGATAAATAATCTTGTTAATGACATTATTCGTAAATTGAATGACAAAATGAAGGTAGCTGGCTTATTTATTGATTTAAGTTCTGCATTTGACACAGTAGATCATGAGCTACTTCTGGCTAAACTAGAGCATTATGGCATTAGGGGTAAAGCGTTAAAACTTTTGACATCTTATTTGGAAAACCGTAGAATGTACGTAGAATTAAAAGACATTAATGTAAATAATAACGTAAAGTGTATGAGTGAAGTAATATTTAAGTCAAAAATGACCAAAATAAGTCGCGGTGTGCCTCAAGGCTCAATCTTGGGACCAATATTATATATAATTTTTACAAATGACTTACTCAATTTTATGAATAATACCCAACCTGACGCAGGGCTTGTAATGTTTGCAGATGATACGAATGCCATAATCGGGTCGCCAAATTTAAACGAGTTGGCAGAAAAGGTTAATATGTGTCTAGAAAATCTTTCCGTTTGGTTTACAGCAAATAATTTAATAATAAATCCAAATAAAACCCAAGTTATGTTGTTTAAAACAACGTCACGTAACAAAGATAGCATAAATGTCGCGCTCAAAGGGGATAATATTATTTTAGTAAATGAAGTAAAATTTTTGGGAGTTTACATAGATAACTTATTAAACTGGAAAAAAGAGCTCACCGCCATTGATTCTTCAATATCTTCGGCTTGCTACGCGCTAAGAAGCCTCAG
Organism: Globia sparganii; assembly: GCA_949316385.1. Lineage (NCBI taxonomy): Eukaryota > Metazoa > Arthropoda > Insecta > Lepidoptera > Noctuidae > Globia > Globia sparganii. Next base: position 673,434 of record OX438660.1, read on the forward strand.
GGACGATATTGACCTAAAGCAGCTAAAAGCAGTATATTATGCGTTGGTAGAATCTAGGTTACGATACAGCATTATGTTTTGGGGCAGCAGTTACGGGTATAATTGCCGAAGGGCATTTATATTACAGAAACGTGCATTAAGAACAATGGTCAGAATCCCACAACGAGAGTCATGTAAGGATTATTTTAAGGAATTGGGTATATTAACGGTACCAAGCTTATATGTTTTAGTGCTACTCAGCCACTTTGTAAAATATATACACGAGCACGAATCACAAGAAGAACGTGAACTTAGGGAGAGCACTAGAAGAAAGGTTATAAAAAATAAAATTACACCCAAATTCAATGTTGCTAAACATTGCTCTAAATACCAGGCGGTGGAACTATTTAATAAGTTGCCTACTGATTTGAGATTAGTGATTCATAAGGGTACTCTATTCAAAGCTAAACTTAAGGCATTCCTGTTAAGTAAATGTTTATATTCTCTATCAGAATTGGAGAAAAATGATGGTGAATAGTTTTACATTTTTGCACCTGCCTTTTAATTATGACATTAAATATTTATATCTTATGCGTTGACTTTTTGCACTTATGAGAATAGTTTTACAATCGTTTCACATTATACTAATACGATGACTATTTACAATCCATTGACTTCATATTTTTTTACATTGTTTAGTGAAATTTATATTGATTATTATTATTATTAATTATTTCTTGATTGTTTTGTATTTTTTTTTTGTGTTAATTTACCGTTACAAATTTACTATTTATTGTTTTTAGCTGTTAATGTAATTCAGACACAATGCAAATTGTTATATGAATAAATAAATAAAAGACAAAGGTCTTTGTTTGAAGAAAATTATGACACAAAGGCAAGTCAACATTTATCTGTTGAATGAGCGGTATTCGGCGACAATTTAGACCCAACGGCATACATAAAACTGTTTAACTTCGGCTATGTAAAGATCACCATCTTATCCACATCCGTTAACGTGCAATAGCATAACACACAACACTAAGTATGTAGTTTAAAAAAATAAAACACAACTTAAACTCGCGAAAATCTAAGAAGTCGGATTTTATATTTCTCATACATGCCGCAATAACTTTTTATAAACACTTAAGTAAGAAATAGAAAAATCAAATTCAATTAAAAAAGACTTAGCTAAACAAAAGTAGGTCTGAATAGAAGAGCTATCCTATGTTGAAGAAGCAGGTTTATTCGAAAATATTAGCAACCATCTTCGTTCAAACCTCTGGACAAAGGTCCCAAAATAAACTCAACAGCGGAGCAATTGTGTAACACATTATCAATCGGAATCGGTTTCATTTTGTCAGTTCAACAACATTCATTGCGTTATTTACGTGTTAGGCAGACAAACTTTTCGAACTTATGCAGCAATGGATTAGCAATTTGCTTCAAAATGATTCAGATTCCGATTGATTGCGTGTTACGCAATTAGGGTGCAGGTATGTAACGGAAGCATTACGATAACGTTTTATTAATCCAATCAACGTCTTAGCTAATATCAGCCTACTGATTCTGTAAAAATCTCACCGTGATAACATAAGTGAAGTGAGCGTGAAGTGAACTATCAATGGAGGCAATCCCTAACATCAGGTGAAATGACAGCTCACTTCACCTTAGTTTTCACGGTGAGATTTTTACAGAATAGCACTGGAGATGTGTATGATGATGATGAGTTGTGTGTCCCCGCGTCACAGCTACGCTGGCACCGCGCCAAACATGACTCAGTATCCAGGTGCTTCTTACCTCTCCAGTGCATTACTCCGGCACCTCGAGATCTGCTGACACCCCTTGTTTACGGTCGTTAACACGTCAATTTAATCCAACTCCGGAAGGTTGGCATTTATAATAACGCTCGTTTGTGTAGCAAGCAACCTGGTGGCTGGTAGTCATCATGTATCACTTCTGTGTATGAAGCTGTCGAATTATTGTAATTAATTGTTATTTATTATTCCAGTGGGTGGCATTTTAAGAGCAATTTATAGAGCTATTAAGATCACAACGATTTCAGGAAGAACTCATACGTCTTTAAAATTTCAGAACTCAAACAAAAATAAAATCCGTACCTACCTACCTAAACTTAAAGAACGGATTCAAAAATTAATTCTTGCAAAACATTTTGCTTGTCAACATAGTAACAAATCGTCAAACAAAAGTCATAAAACGAACACGACGTGCGAGTATGTATAGACGGATTTTACGAGTGACGGGCACGACGCACAAGGCTGCCCGCTTGATTAGGTGTCTCAAATCTGTGTGCCTACTACCTACACGCATGACCCCGGTAATCTGTGTGTAGCACCCCCACACGATGACGTCAGCATCACGTCATCTCCTGACGAGTGACATCACACGGGGAACAACTGAGTCCAACCTGTTTACGATGCTCGTAAAAGAATACATCTCAAGAGATAAATACTTTGTTTCGTGTGATTGTTCGGTCGCTTGTAGTGTGTGTGACAGACAGGTTAATTTTGGACATTATGTCATTGTAGAGCCGAAAAAAACATGGCAGACTGTTCACAACTGTCACGGTTTCGTGTGAAAACAACAACGTTTCTTTTAGAATAATAGATAATTAAGTAGGTACGTTGTTTCATTAATAATAACAAAGCTTAGAACATTATTTGTACGTTAATTTAAATTTCACACATACTAAGTACCAAGATAAATTATTATCTTTTTTGCTGCCAGCAGACTTGCGCCGCGTACTGAAAGCTACCGTGTTGCAAGTGGCGGTCAGTTTTCCTGCTGCCTGTGTGACTGCTTATTTTTCTAAAACTTCGCGTTGGATTTTGATGCGGTTTTCTTATTAAACTTAATACTTAAAAAATAAATCTCTGTTTTGTCAACTCGTATAAACTGTGCGAAGTAGAGATGGGTCGCTAGTACCTAAAATAATAGAACCAATAAAACACCACTACGTCTACTACACATGCATTAGTGCTACAATCGGCGGAAACGGAAACGAATGTTAATGTTGTTTTCTTTTAAACGATAGCGTGCCGAAGACAACTTTGGTAATTACTTCATTGTGGTTAAAGAAGCAATGTTTTAGCTACGTGTTGAGTTTCTTGAGTAAAAGCGTTCATAGTATTTATCATGTTGCTACATTTCATAGTGGCTAAAACTGATAAAAGCTAATCACCAAAATATCAGCCAAGAGGGACATTTTCGCGCAATGCATCTGCTTTTTTTTTGCAACCGCTTTAAGTTACTGAGATAGAGCCACACAAAGTGACTACCAGACAGACGCACAGACAATCGAAGCTATTTGCCTACTACTCGTAATTATAGATCATCAAATATGTGTATCAAATATTTGTGTGTTACCAATTTCCATACATCAGTCAAGTTAATAGAACCTAGACAATTTCCCGATGGAGTCGCGATAACGTAGAATACATTATGTTCCTAGACACATTCGTGCTTCTGATTGCTCATGATTTTGACGGGTAACGACTTAGCAACCGGTTCTCACACATTTACTAACAATTGTAGTAAATTTTGTTGTCTATTGTTAGTAAATAATAACAGCAGACATAACAATACAGACTCCACGATACATTTTTCATTTCGGATGCTCTAATGTGGAAATAACTAGCCACATTTTTTCGCTTGTACCGTAAGCAACACAAGTTATTCATAATAAAGTAATCACCTAATGTAGTGATAAAAAATCACTATAAATTGACGCCTAGAATTATTATTATTGCATAGGACGCTCCGTTTGGTATGGGAGCTTTTACTTACGAAAAATTATAGTTACTTACAAGGATTTTTATTTTTGAGATTTCAAAAAGTAAATTGTCTTCACAAACCAACCATATCCCCACCAATATAGGAAGATGTTACCCGTGTATCTTTCTCCAAACGTAACTACTAGTGTCTCCCGCAGGAGGAGCGCCGCCGGCCGGCGCGCCGCCACAGCTGAGCCAGTCCCCAGCCCTGAACAACAACCTGCCCTCGTCCAACAGCGTTAATGGTGAGTTGACAGTTTATTGTACTTTATAAGTTATGGTGGGTTTTAATTTTAATTAATGGTTCTGTCCATAAGACACCGCCAGAGAAGTTCGCATCACATCTGAGAAAATATACCTAGTAGTAAATAGAGCGAGTGCTAATGATCTTCCAAATCCAAATAGCTGTGTATCATTTGCGTGCGGGATATAAGAACATGTCCGAAGCTTTTTTGAATGTTTTAAGCTCCGATATTGAAACCGTGAAAATAATAAATAGAAAAACAATTGCATTGTTTTTCTATTTATTATTTGCTGGCCATGCCGGTTGCCAGGACCAACCTTCTCGCCAAAACACCATTGACCCGTGCAATTCGGGTTATTAACGATCTTCACGTGAGGATAGATGTATTTACATGCCATTTGAGTGAACTCGCAAAAATACTGATGTTCTTTTTATGTTATAATGTAGATTAGAGTAGGCTATCTTGTTGTTTTTATTTTATTTAGGGAACCTAGTACATAATATTATTTTTGGATGTTATTACAAGTATAGTTTTAACTTGTAAGTAAGTACTTAAGTTAATTTTAAGACCTCACTATCGCATTAGGTAGGTATACACCTGTAATGATAGTGGTAAGGGAGATTTTGATAAATAAATAATTTTCCAAAACAAATCCAATAGCCGAAGTAATGTTTGTCAACAATAACAATGCGACATTAGCGAAACATCAAATAGTGTAGTTTGTATTCCGGCTTCAAGCGGGTCTAGTCACGTACACACGTTCAGATGTCTGGACGTGAGCACTCTCGGGTTACACAAACACCTCGATATTTTAAGACTAAAAGACATCTACAAGAGCTGGCCGCGTGCGACATGATTGTATTTTTACTTTATCGTGACTATTCGCGACATCGCGCCACCTTGGGCATTCGATGATAATGTTATGATCCCAGAGGAGACTTTGATTTGTTTCTGGAAACTCGGAAAATTGCATCTGCATTGTTAGGTATGTCTTTTATCAGATTCTTTTGTGAGTTCTTACTACCTATGATAAATTAAATCTCCGAGGAAGGGAGAAACGTTCGTGTTTATTTATATTCCCACCCACACCTGTACGGTTCAAGGTCTCAAGGACTATTTTTATCTTTACTTATCTTACGCACACACGTACGTATCTACACTTGAAAGTGGCATTGAAAGGGTGGGCTTTTATGAGACAATACGTGTCTATTGTAATTATAGCTAGTAGAGTGATGATTATAGCCCATGTTAGATAATGAGTTTTGATTAGGGTTTTCCCGCGTTTTGACACAATTTCGGCTGAGTTTAATTAGTTAATAATTGTATTGGGGCGCGGTCAAATTGAAAGCTATTAACTAGTAGCTAGTAGCTAATTAATAGCTTAAGAAGATCTATTTAGTAGCATTTGATTTGCGCGGTTAGAGCGAAACGGCAGGACAGTATTATAGTATAGTTCTCAATGTGTAGTATATCTTCTGTGAACCTTTATGAAGTTCAACATTATTCATGATTTGTTTGCATCTATTTAAAAACAAGTGAATAACCATGTCCAGGACCAACTCTGGCGCAGGATGGTGACTGCCAGGTGAGTCCGTGGGGCGAGTGGAGCAAGTGCTCCGTGACGTGCGGCAGCGGCTACCAGGAGCGCACCAGGACTGTGCTGGTAAGCATATACTTATACTGTTATACACGTCATTTATCAGTTGAAGAGGTCCGCTTCGACTGTTACCAAATGTTGCCGATCATCTGTGTTTAACAAGAAAAAAACTAGCATTTGAATCCCACTACGCAATTCCTAGATAGTTAGAACTGGTGACTTCTGGGTTTGTAAGTGCTTGTAACTAGAGATATTCGTATGGCAAGCGAGATCGACAATTCGAAAATGTTCTTTACTAACTTTTTAGACCTTTGTATCCTGTTATGCGTATGAAGTTTAATTAAAATCGGGTCATTGATTTCGAAAAACAAGGGCTTGAAAGTTTGTATGAAATGCTGTACGTCGTAAACGCTCTTAACGCCTGAAACAAGGAGTGGTTTATAGTTTAAGTAAGGAAGCCTTCCCTAGAGAAAATGGCACAGAGGAACGTAAAGTACACGTCGTCGTATGGCATAATTGAAGGGTTTCTAGTGTTCAGCAGTACGTCTGAGAGGCTTCCGCCGGCACGTCTCTCTCTGTAGTGTGGGGAACTAGGGACTACAGTTTGAGGGGTCAAGAGTTCACGACACTGCACAGTAACACACTGTTATGTAAATGCACCAGATACTTGATGTTAACTTAGTGCAGACATCGTTGGTAAAACGAAGAACACAACCATTTACTTATATTTTTTAAATTAATTTACTATCTCCTTATTGACATCAAACATTGCCATGCTCTGTTAAAGTTACACTAGTGTCTCTCACCATACACGGTGTTTTAACTGTTATGACCTAAATAAACTAAATGAATTGCTAAGAATATTATATCGGCATTCGCGTTCAGTATTGATTTGTTATGTCATCTACTTAACCACGTGAAAAGCGCACACGTGTAACGTGCGCTTAAGTACCAATAGCAATCAAGGTATTTCACTTGATTGGTAGGTACCTAAGCGCTCAAGATTTTAGCTGCCAATATAATCAAATCCTAATAAAAGTCATATGGCTAGCTTGGAACTAAAGTGGTCTATGATACAAAATAAACATTGAAAATCTCAAAACGTTTTTTTAATAAAATAAAATCTCAAAATGTTTTTTAAATAAAATAAAATCTCAAAATGTTTTTTAAATAAAATAAAATCTCAAAATGTTTTGTTAATAAATTAAAATCTCAAAAGGTTTTTTTATTTGTATCGACTACTTTAGTTCCAGGCTGGCCAATATCCAAAGTAAAGCCAAACATCCTAAAAAAATAATTTAGGTCTAACACTACGTAAATGGGAAATACACATTGAAAATCTATGTAAAAAAAAAAAACAGATTTGTATACGCACTAAGAGAACTATGCAAAACAGCGAATGAATAGGTTGCACTCAACGCCTATCACGGCTACGTAGCGTCTGTATTGAGGTACGGCTTACTCCTATGGGGTAACTCATCTCACATACAAAGAGCGCAAAAAAATGCTTGCGAGCATTAATTAACTGGGGCACATCCATACGAGAGATGTAGACCAATTTTTAAAAAGCTAAAGGTCTAACTCTATATTGTACCTACTCACATTTTTGAAATAGCCATATTTGTCAAGAAAACTCTCACTTCTTCTCAACAGTAGCCGAAAACAATAGATTAGCAAAAGGGACCCACCAAGTTCAAAAACAATTTTGTAATAGGGATCTCCACTGCAGAAAATACAACATACAAGTGTACATTAGGTTCATTGTAAATATTCATATGCCGCTATTAGCGGCGGATGTTGTGAATATATCCAAATGATACCAACCAACTTTGTACCTATCATATCCGACGAATAAATGTCTTTGTCTTTTATAGTCAGGGAAATTAAATGTTAAGCAAATTGCCAGCCTACGACAATTTGCCGTGTTAAGCTAAGCGCACATGACATCTGCACTGGGCCGCACTAGCTCCTTACCATACAACAAAGTGCGGTGCGGTTCACCTGTAGTGTGCGGTGGTTCACAGAGAATGTACGCAAGTGATGTAGGGGGATTTTTACAACGCGGTGCGGCCTGCCTAATTCTGCGTCAACTTTTGTAACCATTTAATACATCTGTCAAAGAATGACAGTTGTGATTTCAATACAATAATGTGTTTCAGAGGGGTGTGGTGTGACCAAACTTGGGGATGTGGTACAGGCCATCAAACTGAACAACTATCTAACCGGGAGAAAAAAATTAGTCGTCCCATACATTTGGTCAAGTACGTATTGAAGTTTTGTATGGGATGACTGATGTTCTAAGCGGATTCGTGATCTTGCGAAAGATGAAAGGAGTAGAGGGAGGCCTTTGCACAAGATGGGACAGCGCAGGCTAATAAATACAAAATAAAAGAAAATTTGGAACATTAAAAAGTGCACTCATAATGCTCATTTGATCGTGAAACCACAGCTGTAATGATATTAAGTAGGTATATTAGTTAGTTTTTTATTAGGCAATTATAATTAAATTACTTTGAATAAAAGAGCCATTTTCATTATGGATCTTCATATGGGTAAGTCGTATCTATTAATAAAAAAATGACTTGATTTTTTCGCAAGCTACAATGTTTTCAGGTTTCACACTTGATTGACGGGAATTATTTTAGACATATTTTTAAGTTGTTTTCGTAAACTGATTTAATGCAGTCATTAAATCGATTTTTGAAAAGTACAGAATTAATCTCCATTAAGTTATCTATGCAATGTTATAAACATTAAGTAGGTTCTGTGTACCTACTAGCAGGAGTATAACAATAGAAACAGTTGTAAAAAGGAAGCAAAAAATTTTTTTCGATCGTAAAGCCTCATTGCTGAGTCGAATGCGGATCAGCTCTAACGTTCTCCTGAAGACCTTGTCTGAACGGTGGGATTCACCAATGCTGCAGGCGTGGATGGGGATGCACTCTCTTTGCAACAGGAGATGAGTGGCTCCCCTTTCATGCCGATTACTTTAGTTTAGTTTAATTTTCTTTTCTTTTGTTACGTACTAACATTATTTTTAAGAATGTAAAGTTAATACTAACAAAATGGAACCTGATTTCCGAAATAAACGATTATTATTATTATTATTATAAAGCATTCTCTAATGCTTCGCATTATGAGTCGTGTTAAAAGTGGATAAACTAAAGACTTGTAGGACCTCGCTCGAATTACAGCTAATTTTGAAACACTCAGTTCAGGTAATAAGGCTTTTACTGTGTAATATTTGTGATGTTTGTGATTATGAAGGCGAGTGTGTACAACATTGCTGGTATTTGTAAAGACACCGTCGCTGTGGGCTGTTCAGGCGGTGGACGAATGGTATAGCAATCGATATCCCCGCATCGCTGTCTAGGGCTACCAAGATATTCGGACAACTATAGCTGGTCTTCATTTTATTGGATTTGAGCTATTTTATTCAACCTATTTTTTTTTTCAAATACGTTACTATTAGAATTATTCTATGTAGGTACTGTCAGCTCCAAAAAGATATAATTTTTTATACTTAGACGGTGGATACAATGTTATGAAACAATGGTTGTAGACAATAAAATGGTTTATTGTCCGTGTCTGTTTAGGGCTGACTGTACGCTTTGATTGAAAATAATTCCGTAATCGCAAAAATAATAATTCGTCTACACACACACACACACACTTCTCCAATCGTCTTTACACATTATTTAAGCATAGAGGTTTGGTCAAACTTAACATAACTTGCCTTACAAAATGTTACGAAGTTTCAACCCTAGCCTCAGGGCGGGCCGCCCTTCGCACGTGACACGTCACGTTCGGTCAAATCGTGCCATTTACCGATAATTAGTGCCTTCATTACTGACGAGGACATACCGTATATGTCGCAGGTACCACGTAGGTACACGAAGCACGTAGGACGTAACTACGTCGTCGTGAGAACGAACAGCTTACCTGCGAAGAAAGAGAATACATAGTCAATATACTGAGAACTAGAAATGTGCTAAGTAGCCCCGGATCTAAAATTTTTCGAGGCGGGGCAAAACATACCGTCTGCCGCCCCCGCCTTAATTCAATCCAATACAATTAATCCTTTAGGTACTTAAACTTTTCCATAAAGCCTTTTTTAATACCTATACCTACATGAACATTTAGGATTTTTTTTTCAAATTAGGATAGGACACGACAGGGCTTGAAATAAATTGTGAGATTACTTAAGCATATTAGAATTTCAATTTTACTTTTTGTTCTGACAAAAACAAAAACCGATGGCTTTATCATTCTTAACCTGATGTAGGTACGTTCCGATTTTTATTGCTAAGACCGCGAGACTTGACTCACCAATTAAGACAATCTAGATTGCACGAGCGAGCTCATAAATTTTTGCATTCTGCCTGATATAAGTTAGATTTTTTAAGTTCGGTTTAAGTCGATTAAGTACTTCTTAATTGATTATACAGAAAAGTTTTAAGAATTAGGAGTCGAAGCGACAAATGCGCACGAGGCGAGCTCGAAAATTTTGCCAATAATATGTTAGTCAAGCTTTATCGATCTATGATGCGCCAATCCAAGAAGAGCGCCAGTGCTATGGAAACAAAAAAAAAAAGAAAACCTGTCGCCTTTGTACTTATGGGTGTCGGAAATTGCGCCCTCGATACACAATCAGCCATAATGTTCCCACTGTTGGGGAAAATGAGACACAGGCCTCCTCTCTGTGAGAGCCCGTAGGCCATAATCCCTCACGAGTGCGCAACTCGCTCAATCGTTCATATCGTTTCACTACCTATGCCTACGCTAATCATGTAGTGATCACCTAAGTGCGCCATCCGCAGAGAAAGATAATAAATACTCAGGTGCATTTATCGCCTAGTTGCGGTGCGCTGTGTGGTGCACGACACGCTTGAATTTAGCTCCCATGAAGTTGACGCCCGGGGCACGGGCCCCGGCTCCCCCCTTCCCCTAGATCCGGGGCTGCTAAGTAATATCATTATCTACTTGAAAATTAATGCTTATTCAAGTTTTATTGCTTTTAAAATACCGTTGTTAATGTCAATGTTAAACTATATGATCAAATTGTTTCGATGTCCGTTATAATAATATGGTTGGCTTTAGAACGTTGTTATGAAAGGTTGTGAAAAGCAAAAGTATAGGTACTTAACAAGTTTTTTTGATTTGATGGTTTTTAATAAAATAATCTATATGAAAACAAAGTGATGTTCGTTGGTAAGCACATCACATGAGAACGGCTAGGTCGGTTTGGTTATTTTTTTTGCAAAATGCTCTTAATAGACCGAATTACTTAAGTTTTTATGCAAAGGAAACTTGGAAAAAATTTGGAATAATTACTAAACGTCGCGCGTCGTTTTTTCTATGGTTTATACGAGTATGAACTATTGTTTGGAAAGGACAACGTCTGTCGGAACAGCTTATATGCAATATTATTGAATATGTATTGGCGTGTTGATGGGATAGCAAATAACTTTACATCACGCATCGACCGAATAAAATAATGAATCACGAACCACGACGCGAACTCCATAGCAATGACCTTACACATTAAGATTTATTCAGTGCATTAACGAGCAGCAGTTCAAGAGTCCAAACGGTTTGATACTAATCAAAAGAACATCTAATTCAATGAATTGCTCTGGTGGAATGCCTGATTGCTTCAATCAATCAGGCCTGAAATAACTCGCTCAGTACGTAATGTACAGCGGCGTTTTATGAGCGTTAAATGGTGTCAGATGATGTCAAGTGCGGGTCGCAGTCTGTGCACAGTGTGTTAATTGGCGCGAGTGTGCGGCGCGCCTTATCGTGCGGTAGGTCAAGGTCGCGTCTGCGGCCACGAAGAAACAGTGCGACGAATTAGCGGAGGAAATTGTCGCACGCTCGAATTGTTATGATTTTCAATATTTTCTTTGTTTGATACAGCTAAAATACTTTCAATTTAAGTAGTTATAGTTGCTTCGATATAAGAAACTCTTATTTGTAGTTGAAAAAGTTCATTAGTCTTGAGTCTAGAGAACATACATTACTCTCCTTTGGACAGTATCTTCAGCACGATAGCTACAATACAGAATGAATGTGATGTCTGATGAATGTGTGATGTGATGATAGAATGCAACACAGACTGTTGCCTCGTCGCTATTTACTAGAGGAACTTTGCAATAAAACAGATATGCGATATACTAATATTAAAGTATACACGAACGTTTAAATAAATAGCTTCACTTCGTATCATTCACAGAAATAAATCGCCTCCTCTTGTACATACACACAGACACACAAATTGTACAAAATTAAATGTTACCGCGTGTGTATTTAGTTTGTATAACGCCATGAAACCGTGGTTTCACGGAAAACATTATGAGTGTACTTACAATGTGTACATTCATCTTTAGGAACTGATTTAAATAGAAGTCGAGAAAACGATGAATATGCGGACAACGAAACTACGAAAGAGCTTACTACGAAAATGTTCACTGTTATTCCGTGTGCTTTTAAACAGTTTAAGACATTCTCGGATTGGGTGATATTAAAAACATGCATGTAACACAGCACATGCACAAAACGAGTTTAAAATTATTTAGTTAAAAATGTAATAGGACATCATAAACCCAATAAACCAGTCCTGTAGTAATGGTTTATACGTGTCAGATGTTCGAGAAGCAGTACCTGCTTGACCTCTCCACTATCCGAGTGTGGAACATATGATAGAAACACGCTTGTACGATACGAATGCATACAGAAAGCATGGCTAATAGAACTCTCTATTCCTAGACAGCACGTTTCGCCGAAAACTTTGTTGATAGAAAACATTGTTTGTAGGTATTCTCGGTTCATAGGAAGCACTGTTGACAGAGATCTCTGTTCATAGATAGCACTTCTTGCCGTAAACTTTGTTCATAGAAACAATTTACGGAAACCGATTGGATAAAGTTGTATTCCCATTCGCTCGCTCTTGCATCCTATGTCGACGGAGCCCCGCGTGGCGGGGCTCCTTTTTCTGTGTAATGGATTTAAAGTAAACTAACCAAACCTAACCTCGGGGTGCCCTTCGCTCGCTCTTGCATACTGCGTCGCTTTCTGTGAACCAAGGTATCTGGAAACAGTGGTTTCTATGAACCGAGATATCTACAAACAATGTTTTCTATCAACAAAGTTTTCGCCGAAACGTAGTCTAGGAATAGAGATTTCAACTAGCCATGCTTTTTGTATACAATCGTATCGTACAAGCGTGTTTCTATCTTAGGTTCCACACTGCCAATATCCACTAGGTACGCTTGGGCCCGCTTGCACCATGAATCACTAGGTACTTATATATTTGGTGACTGGTGGTGCAAGCGTGCCTTGGTGAATGTGATATGACATGTGGTAATGTTGTTCTAATGTCCACAGGTTCAGCCGGCTCCGGGGGGCGCGGCGTGTCCGCGGTCGATGGCCCGGCGCAGGCGCTGCTACAGGAAGTGCTAACTTTAATTTTGAACCGATATTATTCCTAACATAGGAGGCTCGTATATACTGATCACTACGATCAGTAGTCTAGGATTGCTAGCAGCCCCAGTTGGCTATAGTTGGGTCTGCTTCATGCAAAGTATAGTAGTATAAACTGAGATTATCTCGACAAGAGAATGATATTATCTTAATGATACCAGTTTAATTAAGTGGAAAAACCGATCTGTAAATTTTCCTGTCATCGAAATTTTAGTTTAATTTTGAATTACTCTCCAGTGTGTAGGTACGGGCCTTTACACTTACTTAACATAGGTAATGCATTTCCCAGCATTAAACATTGTCAACGTTTTATATTGTGCACACCAAACCAATGCCTTAGTAATAAATAAATGCTTGCAAGAAAACTGGCTTTCATTTTCATTATGATATGATTCGCAGGAAAATCGATCGGAGGGATTTTGAAGGTTATAAACCTCTATAAGTCAAACAGTTATTAAAGTAGTTCTATTATTAAGTTAATGGAGTTTGTAGTGTTGATGGTAGCGTCGTTTATTTGTTTTCATTTGATTTTTTTACCTTTTTTGTAAATAGTGTGGGTGAGATTTGTATATGCAGACACCCAATAAAAGACAAACTTTACCGTCGGCTGGTGCACTGCACACTTGGTTTCTACAATCATCATAATTTTAAACTCCATTGAAACCTTGAGAACCTACTCACATCGCAATATCTAATCCAGCCAGCTAGTAGATAAGACTTTCGGGAATCGTATTCGTCTGACAAAAGGTGAAGGACGGCCTAACGTCCTCTGTGAAGCATTATTGCGTCACTTAAACCGTAAATGTTATGGAAACTCAATGCAGTTTACACAGTTTGCGCGCGTGACCGACATACAGACAGGCTCTCAATGTCGCCGGCACAAACACACATCGCTCACCAACATACGTCGCATCGCTCACCAACACACGTCGCATCGCTCACCAACTCAGAAATGTTTGGTGTTACTCCGGCGTAGTTAAGCACGGTGTTAACCCTGGAACTACTAACTATATAGGCGTCACATAAATCTTACCTGGATGTTGTCCTTCGCTAATGTAATTTTGAGTAATATCTTGACTATCGACTATCAGGAAGAAGCGATACCTATACGAGTGCCTCACTTTTTGGTTATATACAGCCTACCTAAGTTATTTAAGTAACCTAAGTTTTAATGTGGTTGTTTTCAAGATGAGAAGAACTATGTCGAGTAACTTATTTTAGTGGAAATTGAGGGGATAACGACAAAGAACGAAAGTATGAAAAGTTAAATTGTGCTATAAGAACGATATAATAGGAACATATAGGAAAACGACTAACGAACTCAACGCCGCAGCGGGCGGCGATGACACGGCGCAATGGGAGTACAAGGAGCTCTAACATACTCATAGAATGGAAAAATCCTGAATGATGTGTTCGTCCTAAGTACTTATGGCGAAACAATTAAATCCACAATCGGAGCGATTGATTAAATTATGGCAATTAACATGCGAGTCCAGCTGCTAGTACTTAGCTAACACAACCACGGTCACTTCCTCTTTCATCATTGATTCACTACCTGACATCAGCATCGCTGACTCAGCCAGTCAGTGAGTGCGTCTGTGCTAGGGACTCACTCCTCAATCACGCACAATGGTCCACTTGAAGGAGTGAGTGCGGAAACCAAACCCATAACATAGAACTCAGTCCTCAATTGTTTTAAGGTAGGTACTCAGACTAAGTAGGTATACACTGGCGTCCTGATTATGTGGAAAATGGTAATAAATATAGTGAACATTAAGTACATACTAGTATATATGCAGACCATAAATTAAGCCCATACTTTCATGTCGGAAATTAGAATTTTATTTATAGACGTTTGACATTTCATGAAACACTGCACTCTATGCAAAAAATGAAACAAAAAAATGGTGTGAAAAATGAAAGCTATTACTTATTTATTACATATAAAAATAACATCAGTAGGTAAATGTTGTAGCATGCAGTAATTCTACATAGTTAGATGTGTATTTTGTGCAACAATTCGCGTGATTAGTGAATACAAGCGTGTAGAATTTACTCAATTATACATGTGCTCGTACACGGAATGTGCACATTATAATAGCCGTTAATATCCACCGGGGAACCAGAAACCATAGATTACCAGCTATCGTAACACCGTGTAATACGCAGCTTCCGGTCATCACACGATGACTTAACATTCCATGCGATCATGATGATGAAATTACTATGTTTTAGGTTTATAAAATTGATTCAATATATTAGTTATTTACGCAATATAAAAACCTTAAAATATTACTGTTTTATGTACCTAATTATGTGTAATTTTGGTATTCAGAAACTCTGTAGAAAAAGATAAGTATTATTTTTGTTTGAAAATATAAAATGAGAGGTAATAATTTCCTCAATTTATTCTTATTGTTTACTTATTCAAAGTACGGCACTAATAGTTGGCGATTTTTCAACAATACATAATGGCCACAGTGTGCGTCGCTTTTGCCTGTCTCTACAACATAATACAAGTAAATAATGTGCAATGCTTAAGAGTTACTTATTGTACCTACATCATAATGTGTCTTCTCATCATCACACTTAAGTAGGTAGCGACCATAAGAACCCGGTTTTGTTTGACACAATATAAATTAGTGCTATTTACTACATATTTAATAGCATGACATGATGACAGCATTTTATATAAATAGATAAATAAAATAAATAAATAAAGATGCGGAATAATTACACTGAGGTACCGAAATATAGAAAAAAAAACCTTCAACAAGTAGGTAAGAAATAAACTACCTAATCGTGTTTCGCATATAAAATATACAATTAACTATAAATTGTTCTCACCTCCCCACTAATAACATTTTGTAGCTTTACAACCTCATATTTATTATGTATCGTACAATCATAAAATCGTTAAGTCGAAGTCGAGCATAATCTCAGGAAGCCTTGACTTCCGCCATTGAGTAACGTCTGCGAAAGGTCTGGTAAAGCTGGCAACACTGGCGTTCCTGGCAACAGGTAACTTAGTAACGAACTGTGCGAGGTCGTGCCGAGGATCCCGAGGTCGTCACGTGACCAGCACGAGGGTCGGCTGACCTGCTGCATCATGTACCTGCTGCTCCAAGACTTAGAATAAAGAATAAGTATCTTCTATTGATTCAAGAATCAAGAATCATCGGTTTTTGGGATAATTTGCGTAAGGGATTCGCGTAGCACGTGGCGCAGTTAGGGTCTACGCCATGTGCTACGCGCATCGCTGTGCATAACCTACGATATTCTACTGACGAATTTGTACTTACAAGGGCTAGGCTAGTACGATAAAGATACAGATTGGGGGATAACATTTTATTTTTTATTTATTCAACTGTATAGGTACACATAGAAGGTACAAAGGCGGACTTATGCCTTAGGCAGTGATGATGATTACTTTCAAGTATAATGACAAGATGATTGACCGCTAAAGTACTCTGATAATTTACTCCTGGTTGCAAGTGCAGCCAATTGTATCGACAATTGGTCGTGGAGACAAATTGCAGGAAACAGGACTGTGGACGTGTGTCGATACCTATCAAACACATTGCATATTATGTTATCTACTTGTTGTGCTGTGAATGTGCGCAACGCGAGATGTATCTGTCAATGTGTCCACTACGGTACACGCAGTCCGACCCACACGGTACCTACTGTGTTTATCCAATTGTTTTCAAAAACGGTTTTCGAAAATACGAAACCAATTCACATTTTCCATAAATATCTACATTTTTACTTATGTAGATAAGCCCCTTACTTCCTGTCTGATGCAATGCGACCATAGACAGTCGTTGAAAGTAAATACTGCTTATGTAATGCCGTGTGACTTGTGACCCTTCTTTATCTGAGTTGTGACCCAATAAAATGACAAAAAAACCACCCTAACCTATAACCTATAATACCCTAGTAAGTGTTTTTTTTTTTCTAGCCTTTTAACTATACGGCGGTCGTTCAACAAACGGCCTGAATGTTATTCGAACAGTAACCAATCACGCGCGAGCCGAATTGGTCGCAGTAACTAAGCCAGGGCACCCCGACCAAATAGGTTAGGTTCTACTGTGATCAACCGCGTGCGAGCCGAGAGAGCGAAGCGAGGCGAGCACTACTTCCAAAGGCCAGGCGGTTAACTAAACGGCTAATTTAACCAGTTGGCTGCGACATAAAGATAACAAAATTTAGTACGTTAGTACCTACACGTTAGCTATTAACAGTTTCATTTCAAAAGTAATTATTGGGTATGATCTGACTTTCTTCAAAGAACTAATCGTTAGCTTGACGGTAACATTATTACACTGAATTGTTTTTAGGTGATACACACGGCCATACCTACATAATACTTATCATGATACATATTTAATTTATGCTTTGCTTCAGGTACAAAACTGATTGACGTCAGTCCATTTAGCTTCGCCACCAATGTTTATGGCATATTACCTACTTAAGTGGATTATTACGATAGGAACTTAATATTGTAATATCTAGTAAGTATTAAATACAAAACAAGTAATGATACATGTCATCACGATCTTATATAGATTGTTATATTATGCAGTCAATGAGATGACAATAATAATTATGATACCCAAATTATTTGCCGTTCGAGTGAACACAAAAATTTCGTTCCAAGTGATCTAATTTCGCGGTCGGATGCTGTGCTCATTGAATATCGTTCTCTGCCTGATATCATCTGAATGACGACCTTCGTAACACAATGGAACGCGGATGTAAGCAACATTACACTAAACGCTAATTTTATCTGATAAAAATATAAATAGCACATTTTAAGGATTTCCTCCCGGCACACAACCGGAAAATGTTATATATTACCTTGCTGATAAGAGATGAATTATTATTATTATTATGTTGGTTTATAGTTAATTTAGAGAATAAAATATAGTTCATCTTGATTCACAAAGTCACCTGAGGAAGGTTAGATTGTCGTTATCTCATGGTATGGAAATGAAAATAACAATATTTTGGCAAATGATTTGCAGTTGAATGATAGTTACCTAATGGGGAAAAAAGAAAGTAACTTTGGTCATTAAATCCATTCGATAGGAGTCTGAAACCAAAACCTTTTTGCTTTTTCAAATATTTTCAATGATGATAATACTTACGTGGATTTTTTCAGCACTCTCATTCATGCGCAAACATTTGAATAAGGAGCGGTAATGTAACCCGACCCGCCGCCACACTGCGCAGTGGTGACTGGTGACTGATCTGGTCGCACAGAGCGTGGTTCCAAACATTTTCATCACACCACACCACTGGCTCTAAGCTGTCTCGAGTTCCATCGCAGATTACCGCTTATTATAATTTGACCGCGATTGCCTAAAGTTTCATATTCACAAGGTTGAGACGAATTTCGCGCACCAGTCACGCATCTGAGTAAGTACTTGCATTCGTTTCTAGTTTGCATCATTGATTATTGAAGTTTCTGAAGTTTTTGAAGATTTCATTGAAGGTTCTGTTCATTACGATAACATCCCATTCAAACGGAAAGCCCACGATGGATCTATTGAGTTGCTCTTAGGTATAGGAAACTGAATAAGGAACCTTTAGGTATACAGGATTCTTTTTCAGAAAAACTAACATAATAGGCTTGTCAACTGGAAAAATCTAATTAGTCCGCCAGTTAGATTATCAAAAAATATTTGACCCGTATTTTTTCTTTTGTTACGTAAACCAAAATTGACGAAGATACGACGCTTTTGAAATTCTCAATACGTCACACCTTGGTATAATTTTTAGTGAGTTCTGACGTCACGAGCCCCCACTCCTGCGTTTTGATGCGTTTTATCTTTGTCAATATTCATTGATTTACAAAAACAAAAAATACGTGTCCATTATTTTCCAATACTCTAACTGGCGGATCAAATAGATTTTCAACTTATTGATGGTGGAAACTAGCCTAACACCAACTTGCTCACAACAACTTAGTTCACATTCAAGTTGATGCTGTGAAGACTATCCAGGTGACGGAAGTGAATTAAAATGGGGCAACCAAGCAAATGCCCCTCCGAAGCGTAGTTCTTGGTCAAAATCTCTTATGGCAGCCAAAACAAATACATTGCTTCGATTTGTTAACGAAATTCCCATCAGAGCTTGCGAGGTCAGCTGACTCGGCCTACGGACAACTTCATAAATGCCTGTCTGTTCTATATCTCTGGGGGTGACACGTAAATTTCAAGATTCATCTTCATTCCTACTTATGTAATACATGAACTGGAAAGTCCGGTCTGGCTCGTGATATGTATTTTTTAAGCCATTTACAGCTCAATATTGACACTTTATTATAGGTGATAAGTGATTAGATAGATACTACAACTATTTTTGTTGATACTTGAAATCCTTTTACTAGGAAGGTATTTGTTTATGCAGCTATGATGCTCTGGGAAAGATTTTATGAATGTGAGATATGACAAAGATTAGTTAAGACTATGCCGACCGCACAGTGGCGCCCTCAACGTTTGTTTGGTTATTTCATACAATTTAGAATGAAAATGCAGAAAATAAGCACGTTAATTTGTGCTTCACAAGATTATACGTTAATATTAATAAAAGCGGTAGTTTTATATTGTTTAGTTTTATTATAATCCTTAAAACGGATAACAGTGGCCACTATATTCAAAGCAGTAAGTATCGACGATACGTCATGATTGTGTCTCATGAGATCAATTATCTCCAGAAATACCTAGTTTGGTTTATTTAAGTTTTTATATGGAGTATAAGAGGACCAACGTGTTTACATAGATACGTACTTACTTACGTGCAAGATACTGAATTCCTGAAGCGCATCTGAAAACAGTACGTTGGAATGTGTAAACGTGTCGATTTGTATGTGTTCATAAATAAAATTGCAATTCCTTTATAGTATCTGTACCGAGATAATATGTAGTTGAGAACATTGCATCCTTAAATAACCGTTGAAATAGAAATTGCTCTGGTATCTATTTGTTTACGAATAGGTAGGTACAGGTATTACGAACTTTTGCTTTAATCTTGAAAGTAGTTAAAACACAAGCGATTTCACATAGTTGTCATAAAATCCATAGTTGAGCAAACTATGAAGCTAGAATCCGCCATTAACTCTATATTTAAATATGTTGAGCTATATGTTCGAGCTACATAACATAGCGTAACAAGTACAGTCTGCGCTACGCAGACCATATCCACAGGATAATTATATATAATTATACTGTGCCATATCTCTATTTTGAATTCCTAGAAACACGTTCCAGTTGACCAGTCCCGAGAGCGAAGCGGTCCCATACCAGTTAACCAAACGACCACGCGACGTAATCAGAGCGTCGCACGTCACGGCCGCGGGGCGCAAGGACGCTCGCAGCCGTGTCGCCCCGCGCCGCGCGTCGCCGCCACGCACGCCGCACGCCACGCCAGACGCCCATTGACCTCCCAGTTATGAGCATCTTCCGTTGTCAGCAACGTGACCCGGTTACCAAAGCTGTGTTGTTTTATTGCTAATGCGTTATTCGTAACATCTGTTGTGTTTTATTTTAGCTGGCTCATGCTACCTGTACAGTACAAGTAGGTACTGTAACCTATCTACAAATCTCCGTTTTTCCCGTATTCGAAAAGCAATTGTTTTATATGTATAGGCCCCAATCGTAGCGTTGCCAATGTACATCAAGTCGATAGCCTTGAATTTGGTCGTTGTAATTTCATGCCACTTAAAAAGGACATCAACGCGCACTAGAAAAAATGCTTGAAATATTTATAGAATGTCACTGTTATATTTAGTTTGTATTCAGTGAGCGCACGTTGCCACATTATTTATAAGGTCAAAAC
Source organism: Globia sparganii (assembly GCA_949316385.1). NCBI lineage: Eukaryota > Metazoa > Arthropoda > Insecta > Lepidoptera > Noctuidae > Globia > Globia sparganii. Next base: position 694,370 of record OX438660.1, read on the forward strand.
AATCGATTCTCAGCCAAAAGTGAACCGAAATAGACGCGTGAGCGTGTTCGTTAAGACTGTGCCGACCGCACAGTGGCGCCCTCATCGTTTGTTTGGTTATTTCATACAATTTAGAATGAAAATGCAAAAAATAAACACGTTAAGTTGTGCTTGACAAGATTATACGTTACTATTATTAGAAGCGGTAGTTTTATATTGTGTAGTTTTATTATAATCCTTAAAACGGAATATAGTGGCCACTTTTATCCGTTTTAAGGATTATAATGAAACTAAACAATATAAAACTACCTTTTTTAACGTATAATCTTGTGAAGCACAACTTAACGTGCTTATTTTCTGCATTTTCATTCTAAATTGTATGAAATAACCAAACAAACGATGAGGGCGCCACTGTACGGTCGGCACAGTCTTAATGTTTCATAGAACATAGTCCTAATGTACTCGTGATGATTTAACGCTACTCCGAAATACTCGATAATTCACTAATTAGTTCAATTATAGGCAATACTTCTATTCGTCAGAAGTTAATTATTGTTATCGTATGATCAATGGAAGTTAGGTAATTAGCACATTCCGGCGAACGAACACTTTGCCACGAATGTTTGGCTTTAAAATTGTAGCCATGTTTGAACTTGTGGTTTATCGATTATCACGGGTGTGTTAAAATCTACAAAGCATTCGCGAAAAATAAGGAAATATTAGAAGGACATGGCGCTAGACGACTTGTCAGTTAGAGGCCGCATGAATACGATTAAATTTACATTAATTGAATTGTCGAATAGGGTAAACTCTACCTATTCTTTTTTCTGATCTAGATCATAGGCATCGCTAAAATATTCCAATCTTTTTGGGAATTATTATGTTCGAGCCGTTTGGGGTTGAAGCACTTGGGCCAGAGAAAGAATCAGCATCGCCATACAACGTGGCAAGCTGCCAGCCCTTTGGGCACTTTTCCCGCTGATAGAGGACGGATTTTTTGATGCCCTATGATTCTTTACGCTTGTTTTGTTTTACTATATACATAATATTATTTTAAGTCTTTTAATTATTATAGTAGGTATCTCATAAAACGTAAATCCATCGAATCGAAACGTTTCTTTTACTCGATAAATACTACTAACAAATCAGCTGTAAGTGTACTAATAAAACAAAAACACAACAGTTGGGTGTAAATGTCCGCGTTACGTTACGTCACGGTGTGTTTCCGAGCGGCGCGTACGCTGACCGTGACCGCCCGGCGAAAGTATAGCCGACCAGCGCCGGCGCACCACGCCTGGCAACAGCACAGAGAAGGCTCACTCGTAATTTCTGTATGCAGGAATACAAAAAGGGAAGGGTTTTATTGTTACTAGACATACCGAAATTTTAACATATGACGAAGAGTTCAAACATGGCAAAACTGGCGAAAAGTGGGTGTCATTAGTGCCATAGCAGAGTACTACACGCCATGCCACATATGACGAGGAGTATGGCACTCACACTCGCCAGGGCAAGATGTTTCTTCGCCTCCATAAATGAAAGTCGACTGACTTAGGTAGTATTAGGTTGTTTTGATGAAACAGGTCAAACCTTCTGTTCCCGTACATTTCATTGCGCGCGCGCAGCACACTAACGTGCCATCGATGCACGGTCGGGACCGTTACTCACTGAAATGTAGGACTATACGAATACGAATAATGGCGCCACAGAAGACGTTTTATTTTTATAACAGGTAGTGGCTTGAAGACTAAATTAATTTTTATTTACTTAATCAAGATAACATTTTCATAATATAAGCTAACATTTAAAATAATAATAAGCACAGTGAAAAAATAAGGAAAAGAATCATAGGGCATCAAAAAATTCGTCCGCTTTGCTGTCAACAGGAAAGTAGAGACCTCGCATGCTACAAATTTTTAGGGGGACCGATAGTAATAGACAAATCGCTTTATGGGTATTGTATCTAAGATCTTTCCACAAAGATTTTAATATACCTGTAATTTTACCTGTAATGTACCTGTAATTTTAACCTACTATTTTATTACCACATTCTTTTCAAAACATGCATCAACTTTGTTAACTCTCACTCTGTTGCAGCGGTAGAGCCCTCTTAGTACGAGCCTCCTACGTCACACTTTGAATTTTGGGAATTCAAAATATTAATTCCTCGAAACTTGATCCATGATGAGATGTATGGACAAACCAGTTGCAGGGACGTAGAGCGCAGTGAGCAGGGCGTCTGGTTTGAGTATCTACTGCAGTCTGTAAGTGGATGTGGAGCGGCGCGTGCGCAGACTCGCTCCCTTGACCCCGATAACATGTCACTGGTACTGCACCAGCGTTATTTACTACTACTTAGTGAAATTGCAAAGAATACAACTGATCATAATACATAAATAATAAATTTATTGACTCATAATAAGATTTTTTTGTTAATAATTTGACTGCACGTAGGTAAAGCCGACTCTACCGGATAGGACCGAGTATGCTTTCCGAACTCTTCACATAGGTAGGTATTAGATAGGCGTTCAAATAATGTGTCATGATTTATAGATGCATCTTTTAGCCAGCTCATAGATACAAATAATTCAATAGAAACAGCTCATTCTCGGTGTAAACATCTAAAATAGTCTGTATTTATAAGTATTGAAAATAATGTTAAATAAATCCCGTCAAAGTGCACACTGGTGCCAATGCTAAACAAAAATTGAGGAAAACATTAAATAAAACTGTGGATGAATACATCGTACATACCAATTAATTACTAACACTCTAAAGCTAAGCGGACATTGGAGCCGCGTCGCGCGTCGGGCTGCAGTGCATCGCATTTCAATACAGAAGAGTATGGTGCGGCCGGTTTCTAGTGTGGGACGGTTCATGCAAATATAAGTAATAGTTAAGTGATGTAGAGGTTAAAGGATTTTTGCAAAGTGGTGCAAACAACCCAAATCTGCGTCAGCCTTATTAATCAACAGTCAAACGACAGTTACAAATTAATTATTTATCAACCATAAAATGTAAGTGTAACAACGAAGTAGGTACGCACTTTTGGTGAACAAGTCTCCACTTGTATTTCGGTGTATTTCTTGGTTTTGTAACATTTCAATGCTATCGACAAGTGAGGTCATTGGTAAGTTGCGGAAGAATATTTTTTTATATCTTGTGCTTAAAATACGCCATTATCGTAATTAAAGGTTAATTTATAATAAAACTTTACAATTTATTCGACATAAATAGAGCAATATTTTTTAAGAACCTTAAAAGCATGATTATCAGATTGAGGAAGTCGTTTTTTTTTTAGTTTTTTGTCTTGTATAACACGTCATATACAAATAAACTTAAGTTCCTTTGTCTAATCCACGACGGTTTTAGTGATACATCTCCTTACCTACCTGTTTGTTATTATCTTCATCGCCCAGCCGTTTCTCAGGGATTTTTATCTGTATAGACTGGGTGCCATTTAAACTTCACTACACAATGAGCAGTATCAACGCTCCAAACATCAGCAATAAGGCTCAAAAGTGTAACAAAACAATTATATGTAGGTAACCATAATTATATACTTACTAGCTTTTGCCCGCGACTTCGTCCGCGTGGGTTTCGTACTTTCCTCAAATAAATTTAACATCCTCTCCACCTCCCCCCGAAAGGTATTTCGAAAATTATTGATTACGATCTTTATACTTACTTTATTTAAAGAAATAAGTATTCGGGAGAATATTTTAGTTAAACTACCTAAGATGTTTCAAATAAACTATCCTCCCTTTTCATCACGACAGCTCTTGTTTTTGCATTTGGTACGTTTCCATTTTTATGATATAAAGATTATTTATACCCATTTTCGTGTTAATGGAAGTTGGAGTTTCTACTCCTTAAACTTTATTACCCTTTTCTACCCCGGTAGGAGTAGAATAAGTAAAACCCTAAAACTCATACTTTTTTATTTTAAGTAAGTAAGTAGTAAACCCCTAAAAGTGACAATCTTTATTATTTACTGAGGCAAATGTTGAAAAGTTTCAAGTTTCTTAACCAAAGGAATAAGACCACATTTTCACCTTCACAGTTTTTATCCCCATAGGGGCGAAATATTGAAAACATGTATGGGACGTTTCCATATCTTGACTCAAAGATTATTTATACCAATTTCCCATTGACTCAAGCCACGCAATAAAATACTCCTCTGTGATATGGACTACCCCCGTTTACCACGTTAGGGTTAGATTTTCGAAAAACCCAGTCACACTTTTTATTAATATTGGTCTTAAGTATACATACTGAGTTCCGAGTTTATATTATTGGACCGCGCGATAAAATTCTTCCATAAACTGACACCCTCAATCTCCCTTTAGAGCAGAAAAACATAAAATGACAAACTATAATTTACTTAGATAAGTATTTGTGCCAAGTTTGCAGCTTAAATTTATTCATACCATTTTTTTGGAGTAAATCAAGCTACGCACTATAATACCGGCCTTAAAAATCGAATTACCACTTTTTTACCCGTCAGGGATCTACTTTCGAAAGACCCATTTCTTATTACTTACTTAGACAAATATTCCTTCCAAGTTTCAAGTTTATTAACCAAATGAATAAGATTTTTCGTATAAAGTTTTTCCCCACTTTTCACCCCACACAGGAGGAATTTTGAAAAAATGTTTGGGATGTGTTCATAACCTGACTCAAAGATTATTTCCAACAATTTTCGAGTTAATCAAGCCACGCAGTAAAATGGAAAATTAACTACTCCTTTTCACCCCGTCAGAGGTATATTTTCGCAAAACCCTGACACATGTTATTCTTTACTTTTGGTCTTAAGTATAAATACTGAGTTTCGACTTAATCGGACCGCACGTTAAAATTCTTCCATACAAATGTTGACACCCCCTAATCGCCCTTTAGGGGGTAGTTTAGAAAAGCAAAAAATGCCAAAATTCATAATTTACTTAGATAAGTATTCATGCCAAGTTTCAAGTATAGGTATTAACCAAATGAATAAGATTTTTAAAATTCTTCCACACTTATTTTGACACCCCTCAATCCCCTGTTAGGGGGTAGTTTGGAAAAACAACAAATGCCAAACTTTATGATTTACTTAGATAAGTATTCGTGCCAAGTTTCAAGTTTATTAACCCAAGGAATAAGATTTTTCATATAAGCTGTATCACCACTTTTCAACCCCCACAGGGGTGGAATTTTAAAAAATCGTTTGGAATGTGTTCATTACTTGACTCACAGATTATTTATACCAATTTTTGAGTTAATTAAGCCAGGCAGTAAAATTTGCCCTGTAAAATTAACTAACCCTTTTCTCCCCGTTAGGGTTAGATTTTCGGAAAACCCTGATACACGTAATTTTTTATTTTTGGTATTAAGTATAAATACTGAGTCTTGAGTTAATCGGACCGTGCATTAAAATTCTTCCATACAAATTTTGACACCCCCCCATCCCCCTTTAGAAGGTAGTTTAGAAAAACAAAAAAGACCAATTTTCATAATTTACTTAGACAAGTATTCGTGCCAAGTTTCAAGTTTATTAACTCAAGGAATAAGATTTTCCATACAAACTTTCATCCCCCATTTAACTCCCTTAAGGGTTGAATTTCGAAAATTCCTTCCTTATTCCTCGTCTACATTATAAAAGGAACCTCTGTGCAAAATTTCAGCTTTCTAGGTCCAGGGGTTTGGGCTGGGCGTTGATGAGTCAGTCAATCAGTCAGTCAGTCAGTCAGTCAGTCATGACTTGTCTTTTTATATATATAGATTGTATTTTCAACCAGCGCGCGTGCGTTTATACGCAAACGAAACAAAAGGATTATAAGGATAGTAGCTGGTGGCGTTGTAGTGTCTGCCGGAGTGCCCTCCCCCATGGGAAGGAGGCGTGAATATATATGTACCGACGTATTTCCACTTAATATTTACAATGATACGTGGATGATGGTAGCTGTCACTCCTCCGCTGTGTCGTCACCGTGCGATCCGCCAGGTATCATGGCTGCTCGACCTCCGCCATTATCAGCTACTCAACACTGATCCATTAAACCTCAGCAAGATTACACCTCCCCCACTACTCACCATCTTGTTTGGGAGCTGTCACTCGCTTCCTGACGAGTCTATCTTACAAAGCATTACCTAACTCAAAATTTTACGTCATATTTTGCTAAACGCTTTATCAAATAAATTAGTCGCAATCTTGAGAGTCTTGGAACAAGATTAGCTTACCTGATAATATATCTTGTTTTGCATCGAGACTAACATTGCAACATTTTGCAGTTAAATGCATTTACCTACATATCATTCATATCAATGAAATGGTTATCTGTTGAAGTTGAGTCGGAACTTGTTCACTTAAAGTATCGAGCACATACACACTTGTCCACGTAAAGTATCGAGTTTTTTCATAGAAGAAATCATTAACAGATAACTAATGTTTAGATTCATAATAATCAGAGAATTCAGAGACCCGTCCGTACTCAAATAGCTCACAATCACGCTGATATTGTTGCAAATTATTTCGCACAATCATAGTAAAGTGGTGATTCCACTAAACTTCTACGTAACCGAAATAAAACTAAACTAGTCCATGAAAATGGGGCAAACCTACATGTAATGTGACAGTTATTTTAGCACGAAATAATTCGAATGATTACATAATTTAAGTAATGGCGGGTGCGGCCGGCGGTTTCGAGGAGAACTACATTAATTTGATCAAGCCGCGAATTAGTCGAGCACATGGCAGTTACCCACCGTCAGCAAGCAATTACTTGATCGTTCAATAATAAGATTGAAACGTTTCTTTGATGGTGAGTTACTATCGCAGAACACAGTTTTATGTCTTGTGGTTACTTCCAAAACTTTTCCCAGACCTCCTTTGGACAGAATATCACACATAGCAAAATGCCAACATCAAATACAATCAAACGGGATAGTAAATCTAATTTAAAAGTTTGAACCAGTACTGCATGTAGGTCCCCTCGCTCTGTATCAATGACAACCAAGCCGTATTACAGCGATACTTATAATTTTGAGGTCCTTCAAAATACTGAATTTTCAGACATGTTCACATCGAAAACCTGAAGGCCACATACTCAATAGACTTGTTTGTAACTTCAATCAATTTGAACACCTTATAGCTTGATGTTATTGTTATCAGCGCTGGTCGCGTGCTCGAGTTCATTCGCGGGCAGAGCGCGGCCAGCCACGTGTGTTGCGTAATACATGGGTGTGTTATGTACTCGTTATAGTTAGAAATATAATAGTCGTAGTATGTAAATGTGAGTGGAAGCACGCGAGGCTAGGGTCAGTGCGCCCGGGATTGGCATTATTAAATAGTCATTGCTCAGTGCTGAGATACCTATTTTATTCATAGATGATTCAAGTATTAGTCATTTAGAAATGTATTTAAAACTGTAACAAAACGTATTTCTGTTCTGCCCGCACCTATATGATTTGTCGTGGGTTTGATGTTGGAATCCAGGCAAGCGCTTTACTTTTTGTAAATAATTTCATCACCACTGCTCTCAAAACGGTGAAGGAAAACATCGTGAGGAAACCGGCATGTTCTATAAGACATGTGGCATCTGCCAACCCGCACTGGGCCCGCGTGGTGGATTACATACAGCCCACTCCCTCGAGGACAGAAGGCCTTAGTCCCAGCACTCTCAGCAGTGAAACATAACAGGCTGATGATACTATATACTTCGAAGTTGTCCAACTAATATAGCATGTCGAACAGAGCGTCGAATTTATAAATATAAATTTTTTACCTAACAAGTTCAAAAGTTCAACGTAATGTAACCCAAACAAAAGTTTTGAAACGAGAAAGTTTGTAAGAGCCGTGTTAAGCAAGTCAAACGCGCTATTGAAAACATACAAATTATACAAGTTCGCAACCAAATCGTGACCTTCAGTTCTTCAACTGAATTTTTTAGATATTTACTTGTTATGGTAACACGAACATATTTTTGATTCAGTGTAATTACAAACTTGTTGAAAGTCCCTCAAGCAGGTGCATTAACGCCAAGTCATTAATTTGATTAGTTTACGTTATATAGGATCAGTAACTGTCGGCGCCTCTTTGCTTAGTAAACAGACAGCTCATAACTTTCTCTGAAACGCGTAATATTTTATTTGTTCGGCAGTGTAGGCTAGCTTGTGTGAGATTGTGTAAGCGCAAAGCGCAAGGTAACTTGTCCAAACAAGAGTCTTTCTTTTCCCAGCATCTAAAACTGAATATTAGCGAAATGGTGGTGATAAATGGTTTAATAACATCAAATAGAGTCATCCCAATGTCATGATGCTCGAAGTCAACGGAAGTAACCGTGGCTGAACCACAGGCTGAACTATAATTTGCTTTTTTAGAGAATGATACGTAAATAGCTGCCAGTGCTTTGCACTGCTTATTTCACAAGAAGACGTACTAATCCGTGGTTCTAACTGATACTTAGAATCACGCAGACTTTAATTTGCACCGTTCCCTTAAAAGGCACGTTTAGTAGATCAAGGCACAGTTAGGCTGGTGCTAATATCTCGTCCGTAGACGGCAGGCTGTCGTCACGACCTGCATCCACAATCAAACAGTGTGCCTGCTGATGTTACTTAGATACACTATATACTTACAATCTGCAAACTAAGCGCCTTTTTTATATTATTGACAATAGGTTCGCCCCCCAATACGTGGGACTCAAACATAACTGGCAGAATGGCATAATCACAGGTACATCTCTGCGTCAATCTTTGGAGATCACCGGCGTGGTGCTATGTTATATTACAGGCGTGGTGCTATGTTATATTAAATATTTCAAAAGTGACGTAGCCTTAATAATCATGGGTAGTGGTAAACCTACCTCATAAAGTCTTATGTCTCGTCAATTCTCTTATTAGGTAGTTTATGAAGCTGTATTGTGTGTAAGTTATTTATATGGGATCTCCAACAACACTCCACAATACATAAGCTTACATGATACATAAATAGGTTATGAGCAACATCAGGTATTAAGAAGGTGTACTTCTTCACTCTAAAGCATGCATAATAAAGTTAACAACTAAGCTAATAAAGTTATAATTTAATAACAGCGAGTTTACGTCAGGACTAAACGTGATTGTGATCAGTAATCCGTCTGGTAAGCTAGGAGAATTCCTCATTAAAATCGTCATTAAGAGGCCCATTTTAATGAACATAGGGCTCTCGTTTCAGACTATATTACAATGAATAATTTGATTTAGGTTTGTTGACGATTCTTTATAATTTAGCGAAGGTCGTAATATACAATTGACATTCGCGTGTTTCAATGCCCTTAATCCCTCTAAACGATACTTACCAATTCGCTAATTCCTAATTAACAGAAAAGATCAGTCACACTGATACCGTAGCTACATAATTTATGTGACGTATTTACGATATAATTTATGGGAGCATTTGTATCGCGTTGTAATTGGCATAATGGGCCATTAATTAAGTCGCGGTTACCTCACAATATTTCAATGTTAAGGTATAATGGATGGAGTTGCGTGAAAAAACGCTGTAACTCTCCTGAAATATGAGTGCGCGCAGAGGGCGCGGTCTTGACGCAAGTGTTAGGACGTGCCTGCACGACACTGAACTTTGTTGGGCGATAACTTAATGTTATGAAATAACTAAATATCAGATCAAGGCAGTTGCTAGGCGCCTTCTGGTGGTATTTTTGGCCATCTAACAAAATAATATAGGCATACCTACTGAACATTTTCGACGTCATCGTTTTAAAAAACAGCAAAAGTTTAAATTGAAAGTTTAATTTCATAGCAACATTGTACAGAGGCCAGGGCCTCAAGTCTGCTATTAAAATAGTGTCAGAATGGTCTATCATTGATTTCCTAATTGTTGATTTTGACAACTTTGGTAATCTACTAATAGAATGGCGTCATTATGACTTTCCAATGGTCAACCACTGACACTCCATTGAAAGAAATGGCTTAGAATGGTAATCTCGTACATAATGACAAATGAATAAATGTAATGTTCATTGCTATTTACGAACTTCTTACTACTTCAGATTGCAAACACTAATACGTATGTAAAAATTATATTAAATTAAATCTAGCATGAAAAGTAGTAGTTTTTCTCAGACCATTGACCGACCAATGATCGACCATTATGAATTTAGCAGATTACGAACTTTTAGCAAAATGTCAATGATGAATGACCAATTTATAAAAATAGTAGACTTGGGCCCCAGCCAGCACATCAAGCTACCCCAATCTGTCAAATTTTCCCAACTGAATATGAACCTTATTCCTTTATAATAAGGTTGAAAATCTATCAAAGAAATTTGACAGATTGGGGTAGCTTGATGAGTGGCCTCTGTACTTCGCAGGTGTACCAATATTTGTATCAAAAGTTTTCTTTAGGTATAGCAAGAAATTAATTTAAATTACAGAGCAAGGCAAACGATTTGTAGTTGATACGAGAGTCGCGTGCCGTCGCCATTTAACTAATTATCGTCGTTTATAATGAACCTCGGTTATTAACGGGACACCAGTTGACCTCCGTCCCGCTCCGCCACGCCTCGCTGTGGACGTAATGGAACCATCAGAGTTATGGTCAATATATCGACCAATTACGTCGAATGACACGCGAATTATGACTAAGTATTGTATTGGTCGGATCATGGGATTGCCAATAACCTAATAGAGATAATCTTTAGTTGTCTAGGAAATTTATCTGTCTTTCAAGCCTTCAAGTTGTGTTATTTATTTGATTATTCCGGCGCCACACGCTACACGCACTCTACATTTATTTTCATTTCATTTATTTAAGTACATAATAAAATGTGAATAAAGTTCAACAAATAGGCTTAAAGCTAAAAATAATACTTAATAAATACTTTAATATTTACGTCGCCACATTTCTGCGCTACAGTTTAGCTCGGAGCAAATGTATCGTGCACACGCACATCGGACGCACAGTTGTGGCGCAGCTTCCAGTATGTCGACAATATCGTCCGATGATACAGATTTCGTGATGTGGAAATTAATGAGAAAATAGAGACGTTATTGGGTTTACCGGTTTAATGAAGGGAGTACCTAATACAATTTACGGTAATTTCAAAATTTCGCCAGAGTTTCGGTTCGACGAAGAAAAGTTTCAAGTTCGAATGTCTCAAAACACATAATAATATAGCGTTTTTTTCAACCTCTACAATAAACTCAACGTAAAATTTAATGTTGCCTTTATTTTTTGCAAATCACTGCGTCATGAAATACGAATGTGTTCAATCTTGAATTATTCTTGTAGAACGTCTCACCACAAACAAACTGCACGTCTGCACCCGAGTGCACCCGCTACAAATGCGTTCTTGGTGTGCGTGCTTGCGCGCAGATAACTATACGGGGGCGTTAAATCCTAAACGTTTCACGTTTTTAATGTGGCGCCACAATTTTCTTAATAGAATCGTGTGTCTGGTGTGTGACCTGGGGCCATTCCCGTATTACGTAAGCACTACAAGGGAACGGAGTCTTTATGTTGATTACATCAGCAGTTTTTTTTTTTCGGATTTTCTAGAAACTTTTAGTCTACTTGTCTATGCTTGAAAACGAAACTCATATAACTGCTGCTCATGAATAAAAAAAGAAACCAGAACACCTTGAAAAATGCATGCACCAATGAGTTCACAAAAATTGCTTTACATGTAATAAGTTGTAATGGAAAAAATATTGTTTTAGACCACGCTACCGATTTGGGGTAACCTGTAATGATAGTTGTGTTGGGGAAAAATAAATAAATAAATAAATGTTTACGTTAGCATGGGAGAGGAGGGGTAAAAGCTTTGCTTACTTTTGCTGACGAGGGGGAGGGGGGGTTGATAATTGCAAAAAATCTGCTTACGTAATAAGTACTTGAACGGCCCCTCTGCCTAAGTGTGCAATACAAAAACAAGGTGAATTTGTTTCAACGTGTTACATTGCAAATGCGTGTTCATGTTGTATCACAAATATCTAGACGGCACGTTGGCACGACGTTGGTGTCACGTATTTACGTTTTATATAAATAGATGTGTAGTTAAGTACCCAGCTTAAGACAATCAAGGATAGTTTGTGGATAAGCTTATAATATGTATAGGTATACCTAGTTCCTACCTATTTCCAAACGAATGATTAATCAAATGCATTGTAAAGACAAAAGTAATAACGGGAATCACAATAAACACGTGTCAGTCAACAGCTCGTGTTGTGATAAGACTACGTAAACGACGCGACGCTGCCTGCCAATCATCTGCTACAAGATTAATGGTCTTTACTTCTTACACAACACCTGACGTTCTGTCTGAACCGCTTTGTCATCCTTAACACACAAAAATGTTAATGAATGTAAAAATAAAAGTGTTCTTTTAACTAGTGAGGATTGTTTGAAATCCAACAATGTCAAGGTGGTCGATGTATTTGTGGTAAATAAACAAACGAGATGTGTTTGTGTTGTTGTTGCGACATCGAGTCTGGGTGTTAGGAGATGCAAGCGTTGACCACGTGTGGGTGTTATATATTACAAGTGTGAACGTGTGTTATGTGTGGGTGTTATATATTCAAGAACAGCCTCCTATGATATATTTCATAATAGTGGGAGTAAAGACAAAAAAATATATACACTAGTTCTAGAGAACCTGGAATTGGTTCAAAGTTAGATAAATTGTAAGTATAATGATATTTGATGTCTTCACTGTTAATAACATTTTATATTTAGATGGTATAAGAACGCTAGGTATTGATCACCAGTATCAGTCAGTCTTTCAAGCACACAACTAGTGCACTAAAACACAATGGCGTACAAACAAATTAAATTCATTTACATTTTTCTAAAAACCATAGGTAATCTAAGTAAACGCTATTTAGTGAACACTGATCTAACACTGGTGTACGTTCGCCAGTTCGGCTAATGGCAGCAACCTACAATGAAGTATTTGAACACATTGATATATTTACATGCTCTTTGAAAAGGTTTCGTAGCTTATTGTATGAGACACTTGAACTCTCAGATTAATTGTTTGTTGTTTTAAAAATACTGTTTTTTTTATTGTTTTTTATAATATTAGCGTAACTGTCATGCATGAACAGTTCACCTCTTAGTGACTAAGGTTTTATCTATTAAAGGTAATCTGTGAACAGCGCTGTGGGTTACATTATTATTTAAGTAATTTATGTTTTTCTGTTTATTATATTGTATAATGTAGCCGTTTGTTGTTCCTTTTTAATAAAATAAAATACCGACTTCACAAAAAGGAGGAGGTACTATGTTCGGATGTTTGTATGTTTTTTTTTTTTTTTTTTGTATGTTTGTTCATCGAATACTCCGCCAATTGTCGACGGATTTTCAAAATTATTTTTTTGTTCGAAAGTAGATAGTTCTGAGGTGGTCCCATTGTCACCAAGTTAGGATCTGATGATGGGATCTTAGAGAAATTGAGGGCAACCCTCAAATTTTACAGGCTCACTTATTGTTTTTCACATATTTTATGAAGTATCTTGTGTATTTGCGTATGGTTGTCACCATCTCAGGTAGCTGAGCTGATGATGGAAGGTACAACTCCTTAACAGTAAGAAGTTACTCGAACAGACAAGGACAGTTTTAGTAAATTGTTTTGATGTTTGATAGCGCATTTGCCACATTTGGTCTCATGATCATCAAGTCATGACCTGATGCTGCAGTCAGGATAGTCTGCAGAGTACCTAACTCCTCGACAACTAACAGCAGATATATCGTGTTTAGGCTCATTGAAAAGGGCTCGATGTGTGGATAAACGTACTGTTAATGAGAAACACCGAAGTACCTACACAGAGACTTGATGCTGATGCCAGGAGCATCAGAAAAAGTACAAACCTTGAAATTACAGCACCGTAGTCGTGTTTGGGCTCATTTTAAACAGGATTAAATTTTAAGTTCAATGCAATGTTGACATAAGTCTGGCCTGGTGCTGCCAGGATTATCAGCGGGATCCTAGAGAAATCGAAGGAACTCTTCAAATATTATAGGCACACCTATAGCGATTCGGGTATTATTTATACTAACTCGTGCATTTGCTTTCGGAAAGCAAAATTTAGTGAAGTAAAACTGATAATGAAGACCACAGATGGCCACCGGGACTACTCAATAATAAGTATTTCACAGGTTGCGATTCGATTACTTTAATATGGTTGCTAAGCAATTTATGCTCGTCAGAATGCGAATGGTGAAATGGAGCTGATGGTGGAGTACCAGGAGAACTCCTCATCAATTAACGTCCCTTTATCGGGAAAAGTAATATTTTGTAAAAGGCGATGAGCTTGATGCATTATAAACAGTCCCACTAAAAAGCGAGAAATAAAAACTTTTTAACAAAAAAAAAACCGACTTCCATAAAAAACACTACAAAGTGAAAAATAACTTTGATTTCGGAAGTCGGTGGCAATAAACTAAAATACAGATCCCAAGACACCGACTTCCGAAATCAAAGTTATTTTTCACTTTGTAGTGTTTTTTATGGAAGTCGGTTTTTTTTTTTGTTAAAAAGTTTTTATATCAATTGTAATTGAACTGCTCCCAGGCCCAGCTCTTGCCATTACAGTAGGGTGTTCTCTAATAGCATACTGTCCATGTGTGGTTGTCTCATTATTCGCTGATTCCGTGTACTTTCAAGTGTATTTACATAAGTAAAAAAAAAAACATGGAAACCATTGATATTTTATTACGAGTACCTAAGGCCAAATATGAACAGACCAACCTCTCGATTTTTGTTCTTAGCAGTTATAATAAACAAGCTGGGCGTAACAATATCCTTCTGCATTAATCTAATTAAGAAAGGAGTACCTACCCCTTCAAGTGAAGTTCTTTATTATTGCTTTTATAGATTATTATACGGAATGACTAATTTCACGAGAATTATGTTTGTGCTGTTGTGGAACAGAGTAAAGATCTTCAGACAATATGGAGAACAGTCTGTGTCGAGTATCTAGGTTACAGGACACTGAAGACGCAAGCACAAGGCAGTGTATGTTAATTTACAATAAAATATTGGATACTATCAAGAAATCGAACATACCAGTGAAATCTATGGTAAAAACGTAGGCCAATCATTCTTAATTTTTCTATTTTATTAATTGATGGTCATTCGCTTCTTTCAGATCATTTTGACTGTTTTTGCCTCTGTTCCGAAAATAATTGCCACGTGTGCCGGCGCTGCTGGCGGCGCTGACTTGCGGCGGGGTCAGGCGTATCAGACTTGTCATAGGCAGACCGATACTTTCTTGTGAAGGTAACCGTGCTTCAATTAATATAGGTAAAAGATAAGTACCTAACAGACACACGGATTTTTAATTTTGAATGCGAAAGTAACTCTTATGGTGCTCCCACACTGCTGTTATAAAATGTTTACTAACATTACCTAACATGAACCCTTCTCTGATTTCTGAAAACTTTTTTGATTAAATGTATTAAATCACAATGTTTGTAAACATTTTATAACAGCAGTGTGGGAGCACCATTACTTTCGCATTCAAAATTAAAAAGCCGTGTCTGCCTGTTTACTCTAGACGTGGACATGGCCATCAGCCTCCTTAACCTCTACGGTACCTACATGCTCGCTATGATACAGTTCGGACAAAGAGATTCATTTCATTTGTGTACTCGTAAATGTGTAGCGTGGACTTGCCATTTTATTTTAACTTGTTACGAGTCCTGATTGTCCTTAGGCCATTTGTCCACCGCCACCGTCAACGGGACCTCTCGACGCGAACGAGATGACGATGCCGAAGGATACATTGTATACTTTTACCATGGCCGCGTGTCAGCCATGTCTGTCGAAGGACCAATGGCTTTTGGAGTAGAACGGTCGCGAACCGGCAAAGAAAACGGTGGCTGGAACAACATGGATTAAAGAAAGGACCAAGTTATCCAAGATCATGTTAAGTGCCATTTCTAGAAACAAATGAAACCAAAATAAGGCTCGACTTATTGGTGTCAACGTGGATGACGCACACATCAAACTTCTTCGTGACAGATCGCAAAATCGTAATACATCGGTGACGCAACAAGTCCATCACGCACGTCTGGTGTTGTTGGGCCCGACATGTATATCGGTCAGTGGGGACTGTCGGAAGCGGCCGGTGTACGGGCGGGCGGCACACCGGTCATCCGGCAACCGACGCTCCCTGTCGGTCAAGGACGCACACTAACTGACACTGAGCTACTTTCGAAGATAATGAGAATATAGTAGCCGAGGTAGGCAGGAATATGTGGAAAATTGTGTTTAATGCCGTAAGTTTACTTAACTGTATTTTATGATTAATTCTAAAAGTTAACGTTTTTCATTTATGTCTTTTATGGCCCGTGCTTGTTACGACAGCACAACATACTTTTGATAAATATCAATGTTGATGGATGGAGACCTGGAGAGAGAGTGGAAGACTAAAGCAGTCATGGAAGGAGTGTATGATGGGAGGATATTAATAAAAACATAGGAAATGACAACGTGACGGTTGACAGAGGTGTTTGGAAATATCTCGAAAACTATTGAATTTCGCCCATACATCGGAGGGGTCCAATTTGTTACATTTTGGCTCCCCTATCAGCTCCTGACGGACATACGTCGAATTACAAGTAACCCTGTATTATATTATAGTCCTTCAAAAGTATTGTCGCGTTACATATTGTCGAAGAGTCGAGCCAGCATTGTCAGCTGGTGCCATATGCGTGACAGTGAGTGACAAGGTCGGGTAAAACAAGCTCAAAGTGTCGGCTGTTCATAGTTAGACCGCGCTGTGACAGTGTATTGTAACAAGTTAACAGCTTCGGGGAAAGTTACTAGTTCAAACAACTATTGATTTTTATAGCTTTGTCTATATGAAATGATTTAAAACTCTTTTATAATACGAGAAATAGGGTAGAGCTTTTTGTTTAGCGACTTAGTATCTACCTACTATAAGTCTTTATAAAAGTACTTTCATGATGTCTACAATTTTATTTTGAAGTGTTTGTTTATGTGTTATGTAACTAGTTTCATATTCCGTATCGATGCCATAGTAAAACTCAATTAAAGATAATACATAATAGCCAGATTGTTGTGATGTTATAGATGTGCGGTTTCGAATGGCTACACACAAAATACTCGTAGCAACTACTAAATTATTGAACAAACTTGTACTAGAGCAAAGTTTGACAGTAGACTTCTCAATCTGACAGTTTTAAAAGTTAAGAGCTAGGTTCTGAGAAAAGGAAGTAAAGTTATTTTAGGAATAAGAGCGAGTTGCTTGGAGTGTGCTGTGTAGGTGGGTACGCCCGTGTCTGCTCGAGTTTCGACCATTCCAGGAACAGAATTTGTAATAGAAAAGTCTGCCTCTATATATGTTTGTGCTTAAAGTACTATATACATAAATGTCAAAGGTGGGTTTCAACTACAAAGAATACACAAACTAAGTTTCTGCACCCAAACACAGAGTCGACAAGAAATAAGTTACGGTCGATTTGTTCCTACATATGTAGATGAAACATATTAATAAACCTACTACGTAAATTCATACGTTAATAGTTTAAGTATTAATATTTTACGAAGATCTCTTCTAACACAACTCTAATCTCATAAAATGCCTAATCCATAAAATTTGATGAAGCACATATTAACGCATGCTACATACTACTTAATAATAATAATTATTAATCCATCGGTAACGTGTTTGTTACGGCAGAGGTTATTAATAAGTCATTATTGTCATTATCACAAGTCATTACCCCACAATCTCTGGTATGTATTTCGTAACGATCCACTGCTGGTGTAACTCGCGTCTTTATTTTATCACGAAGAGCTTCTCACCTGTTTGTCTAGCTCTAACATCACATCGTGAAAGTATGAACTGATTATAGGAACCTTTTGTACCTAAAGGTGGTGATGTGTTGCTGAACTTCATTCTAATCCCCAACATATGGCCCGCAAGGGCCGAAGCCTGCCGGGGCAGCGGGATTGTCCGAAAGGGTTACCGCTACCCCGGAACACAAAGGGCTAAGGAAGGAACACGGGTGGGTTTTAGTCAGTAAGAGTCTGACACTCCCTTCTGTTCCACCCAGAGCGGGAGGGGTCATTGGATGATTTCCCATCCACAAAAAAAAAAAATCCCCAACATATAGGCCTAAGTCTAGTTTTGAGGTCACCGTTCAAACTGATTTTGTACAATTTGATTAAGAGCTCAACTGTGACTAATGACACAATTACTTTTTCTATTGTTATATATCAAATTTAATCAATCCATATTATAAATACAATCAATATTATAAAGATGAAAGATTGTGAAGATGTTTGGATGTATATAATACTCAATCACGCGTAGGTAACCCGATTTGGATGAAATTTGGCACAAAGTTTATAACCCGGATTAACACGTAAGATACTTTTTATCCCGATATTCCCACGGGATCGAAACTAACGCGGGCGAAACTGCGGGGCGCTGCTAGTAGATAAAATAAAACTTAAAGTACCTGTCATCATTTTAATCTTACGAGAGATTGTCTTGAAAATAAATAAGTATGTTGAGTAGCAAGCCTTTCGTTTAAGTGTCAAGGGTGATAATGAAGTCTCGTGATATCTTCACTACTTCTGGTTAGGTTGAGCAGTTAAGCTGCAAGAGTGACGTCATTGCTGCAAAGATTGCTTAGCTTAGTTCCTGTGACCTTCTTGTTCTAGAACTGGATATTGTAACAATTTTTTGTGATGTTGTTTCTAATTAGAGATCAGATGAATTTAGATTAGACTGAGATACATTTCAGATACTTACCTATTAAGTTGGTTGATGGAAGAGTCGGAGAGATCTCCTGATATATTGTCCATTATTATAAAACGTATACCCTACTCCATTATTTAATTACATTGAAGTCTTGCACAAAACAATACGTTTCGAAAATATGAGAAAAAGTAGGTAATTTTGATCAAACCACTTGTCTCTCACAGTAGGTACTTACCTACAAATCTCCTCAAAAATGTGCAAGTAACAGCCAGCTTGCCTCCTCCGCTTCCTCAGTTAGTTAACTGGACCGAAAATAATTGTACCTAACTATTAACTGGTCTAGATCTAGACAAAACAGTCCGACAATGACTAGTCTAGACGGGTTAGTCAGCGTCACTTCAAAGGTAACGCGATCTGCCTCGTTCTGTGTCAATGTCAGACCAGTCAGACTGCAGGCAAACCAGTTTGACTAGTTTAAAACTTCAACCGTTTGAGAAAGTAACGTGTGGAAACGTTGATTGGATTTCAATTAAACTTTTACGAATGTAAATGATAAATTATTAACAAACGTCAACGTTAATTTGGTTCTTGAATTAATTACGCGTAAGTAAGTAGGTAGGTACAGCTTGCGTCGTAACAAGTTTCGTTTCGTTAACTTAAGAGAAATCTTATTTTGTCACTGACTTTCTTGTCTTACATGATTAACACCTGCTGCCTGCTGTGTATCGCAATCGTGAAAAATAATCTATCGCCTCTCCTAGTAACCATTGGTTTCCGTCTTAAGATTTGTATATACGGTGACTGATAATTAGTGACCGATACCTAAACACGTGCTTGTACTCATGATAACAAACAACTTTTACTATGGAACCAAACCTGAAATTCCGAAAAAAAATCTGCTGTTCAGTCATTTATGTTCGCCTAACTGGTCAAAATGTAGGTACTGAACAGCAGATTTTTTTTTCGCGAATTCAGGTTTGGTCCCATAGTAAAAGTTGTTTGTTATCATGAGTACAATCACGTGTTTAGGTATCGGTCACTAATTACCAGTCACCCTATAGATATCTAGCTTCTGCCCCCGACTTGATCCGCGTTAAATTGCGGCCCCCGACCCATCGCGTCGCATCCTTCGCGTCGCATCCCATCGCTCGCCGTGCTACCTACAAACCTCCATACAAACTTACAAACAAACTTATCTATTTATAATAATATTAGTAGTTATAGATGAGGATATCATGAGTAGGTATAACTTAGGTACATCTATGAAATAAAACAATTAAAGTCACCCCAGTTTTAATCAGAATTACCTAGTATTGTTACCTACTCCAATTAAATAAAAAGCAAATACAAGCGATAAATATTTCAAACATGCATTGATTGTACATATCAAGAACTGCATTGTTTACCTCAATAAATCTGACAGCAGTGTGCAGTGGAGAGGGATCAAAGTGAGCAGTTCCACGGTGAGCCGACGTGAAGCTGACGTCACAACTTCACACGCGGCCACTGTTTACTTTGTGACGTTAGTTTAATCCAGGTTTAGCGGAAAACGTGGAAACTGTCTGATGTTTAGAGTTTCAGTCAGTTTGGGTTGAGTGATGTAGTGCAAATTGTTACCGAATAAAGGTACCTACTCATAAATAAGTAGAGTCAGCAGCTAAGACGCAGCTGAGGTGGAAATAATGGTGTTTTCTAATTCTCTTCAAAGTAGCTTGTAATAGAATAAAACACCCCCGACACAAACTAAAACCTCTAAAAACTAAAATAATAATATAATGCCCCCGATTCTGTTGTTCACAAAATAAACTAAATTTAAGTTAAGTGTATCTTTTTCTTTCTATTGCATTATGAAAAGGACAGAAGATAAATATTAGTTTAGTCCTGTCAAATTAGTCAGCGCCTGACGTAAATTGACGTATTTTTAGTGGCTAGTTTTTTAATCACGTCTAAACTTGTCTATGGATTATCTAATTTGACAGGACTAAACTAATATTTATCTTCTGTCCTTTTCTCAATGAAATAGAAAGAAAAAGATGCACTGAACTTAAATTTAGTTTAGTTTGCGATCAACAGAATCGGGGCCAATATTGGCCCTTTAAGTTTAATATAAGTTTAGGAAATATTTTGATCCAAGCGTCCTCGCGTCGGCGGACTTCCATTTCTACAATAGCATACATTCATTATTGGCCTCATTTGTTTGGCGTTTTCATTAGCCGCCGTTGGCGTATTGAAGTAGGTACTCCGTTATCTACCGTCCAGGCCCGTCCTACGGAACATCGCCATAACTTTTTCCCACAGCGATTTGATAAGAACAGCCATAGTAGTTATTGCTCTTTATTAAAATGCCTATCTAATGACATATGTTTGGTTGTTATTGGCCGTGGGGACTATTTTGTCTGGTCCTCCTATAATTCTCTTTCTTACTCAATCATCAGCCCCTGGTCACCATCTATCTATAACCTATTCATTGAGACCATTCCAAGGAGCCCAAATACGATACCTCTGCTGTAAGATAAGGGAGTTTAGTATCCTGCAAATTCCAGGTGATGCTGCAGCAGCAGTTCAAGGTTACTATGTTCTTCTGCTATCATTGAAGTGACGAAACGCCAAATATCGACTCAATCAGGCCTGTGGAAGATGCTCACATCAATTCATCAAATAGAAAAGAGCTGATAATCTTTAAACGGCTGAACCGATTTTCTTGAATCATAGCTAAGAACACTTTCGATTACACACCTTTAAAAAAAAAAAAAATATCAAAAGGAAGCTTATATTCAGCTATTTTATTCTTCGTATCGTCAAGAACTTATATGAATGGTTCATGATGTGGACTGCGTCAGGTTGATGATGAGTGATAATTAAAAAGACACCAATCGTGTGTGTTCCTCCTGCAATTAAGTACTTGGTGCTGCAATCCAGAGACGCTTTTCAACCTCTACTTACTGTTTCATCGAATTCTACACTCGAAGTCAAGAGAATGAAGATGGCTTCATTCCTGACTGAAAACCAGAAATATTACCACTTAAATATAATTAAGTACCTACCAAAGTATATTTTACGGTGTATAATGAAATCCTGATCCATGATAACTAGGTAACTACATAAGACATAATTAATACAAAGTCAAAGAAAATGCTTTACTACATGTACTTACAATTGTTTTATTGCTTATAAAACGTCGGTTTGCAAAACATAAATTCCTCCAGCGTGCCGACTATATTGTACACTTTCACGACAAGGCATTGTGAACTTTATAGTGTTTGATTTACTGCTAGTATTGCTTTGTGGTGTGGAGAACGGTGATCGTGCCGTCTGGGCCACGCATGATTAAATCTGGATGCATGGCGGCCTTCGCCTGGATTGGCAGGTCGCTGAGGTATTAGTGAGTTTGTGGTGAGACGCCACGAGCCGCCACCTCAGGACCCGTTCACTGAAGGCACGCGGTACATCACCGAAGGGTTACCAATCAGACGATCGATCTGCGTTACGTCACCTATCTAACTCATTTTCATGCAAACAAAACTTGGAGGAATAGACAAATAGAAATTACAATTATTATGATTTCTTCCCTTGAAGTCACGAAACTAATATAAGTATATCTACCTATGTATAGAACCACTAGCAACGTTTAAAATTTTAAATAAACTACTAGTTTTTATGACCACTTTACATGTTCACATGTGATAGGTTAATTACTAGACGATAAAGCTTTATGTCACTAGCGCCAGGTGCGCCTCGTCCTCCGTCCCAGAGAACGGCGCGCGCGCAGCCCTGACCCACATACTGACATGCACGTGCACATGGGGCATGGGGTTACCCCACTGGAACACCTGTCGTAACGTGGGACGCACGGGCACTTGATTGCGCAGTGTCATCTAATGTATTCTAGGGGTTCTGATATTTTCTACAACACTTGGAAAAGATAATGGAATCGGAATGTATGGAATAAGAACCTGGAATATGAAGAGAGCCACTGGCTTTCAGTAAACTCCTCATAGAGGAAACAGATTTAATAAGTATAACTGAAGTAGCTTTTATTTAGATAGCTAGAATCATGAATGAAGGGAACAGATTCAATGAGAACGTCCTTTCTCAGCTAACTAAAGGTCACCTACTCTATGCACGTTATTGAGGTAATGTTAATGATGTGTTTATTGGTGTATATTAATCTCATTGAAACACCTAACCTTTATATCTTGGGGATTAGAGAGAGTTAAGAGCAACTTTTAAGCTATAGCAACGCAGGCCTTCAAGACAAGGTATGGTATCTTCTCATCAGTTATTTTTAGAATTGTTTGCACTCATCTACCTATTTTGTAAACATCTCACCCTGAAGAAGACGGTGAAGTGAGCTGTCACTCCGTGTGATGCTAGGGCTTAACAAACTCACTTCTAGCTCACTTCTCACTTTGAGATCACAGAGAATACACCGGCTGTCCTTTATTAAAGACATGAAACACATAATTTGTAGTACAAGGAGAGGTCCATTGTATAAGTTTTATTTATTTAATGTCTAGACTTCCGCGCCCTTGAACGAACACCTGTCTCGGTACAAGAGCTAAATAGTAAACACATACTCATAAATCTGGAGCCGGCTCCAATGAGCTCGATACATTACACTGATTCCATCTGAAGCAATAAAATAAGATAAAGTCGTCCTGAGAGCTATTTTGTTGCGTTTCTTTTTATCGACAGCTGGCTGAATAGGCATAAATACGATTGAGACTTGCTTAGCGATAATAATATGGTAGACTTTCTTCTATAAAAAGAGTTTAGATTTTTGCTTTTTCACGAAAAAAGATGCTCCTCCTCCACGACTTTAATAAAAATGTTCTTGTATAAATTTATTTGAATAATAATTATATATAAGCATTAGGTAGGTCCTGTTATTAAACATAAATAAAAATACTTCAACAGTGAAGGAAAATGTTAAATGTAACTGAATGTCAAGCAAGCCTGGCCACGTGCTAAACATTACGCAGATTAGACACGCTTCACCAGCAGCTGTAGGCCTGTAGCACCTGACAGCATCCAAACACATTTCATTATAATACACCATGAAAGTCCACAGACTGAAATTGTTTAAACTTTCAGTTATTTGTTTATGACAGAGCGATGTTTCCGTTTGAAGCAGCCGCAGACGCGTCCACTGCGTGTTATCTGCTTGTAGTTAGAAAGCGACTGTGTCTATAAACTGACAGATTGTTATGGATTCGAGTTGCTTTGAGTCTGTGAATAGAGAATCTGTTTGTTGTGAAGTTTCCACGAACTAACTACACGGTGTGCACCTACCTATGTAGTATGCAACTTAAGACTTATCAAAGGATCTCTTCCTATGGTTCTAAGAGAACTGAGAGGAGAGGTGGAGGTGGACCTGGTCTTCCTCAGAAGTTCCTCTATAAATCAGCCGTAGGTGCGTGCTATACTCGTCTACCTAAAAGTTACAACAAACACATGGATTTCAAGGAATAACACAAATTAAATAAATAACATTCTCTTTGTAAAAATAACCAGTTCCCGTAGGACCGGGAAGCTTGTTACCTGTGTATTAACAAAAATACCGGCGTCCGCGCAGGCGATAAATAACAGCCGTGACTCACCGCGCCTAAATATTCTCAACACGATGAAAGGTTTACAGCACGTTGCGTTTACATACTCGTATTGTTTCATGTAATCTAATTTTTACACCATTCTTGAAGCTTTGCGGAAGGAACCTCTTCACCATGCCCACGTCTCCAAGACTCTGCCTTCTGTATCAGGTTCTTGTCCTAGCTGTTCAGCCATGCCTTCTGTATCAAGCTCTTGACCTAGCTGTTCAGCCATGGCTTCTCCAGATATTTCTCATTAACTGGCGTCGTGCCAATCACCCTCACAATAATTGTTAACTCCTTATTTCATAATGCTCTTCTTCTTCTTAGTGTCGGTGGCAATTAACCTATATACAGTCAGCCTAGAATTTGGCTACGCGATAATGCTCTGGATTCTGCAAAACCATAGTAATCGATGTCAGTATGTAGTCTTGGACTTCATGGATGAGGCCAAGAATTTGGTAAACGTAGATCTGGGGCCCAAGTCTGCTATTTTTATAAATTCGTCATTCCAACACGATCCCATTGTCATTTTGCTAAAAGTTCGTAATCTGCTAAATTCATAATGGTCGATCATTGATCGGTCAATGGTCTGAGAAAAACTACTAAATTTCATTCTAGATTTCACTTAATACTTATATAATTTTACATATTACGTATTAGTGTTTGCAATCTGAAGTAGTAAGAAGTTCGTAAATAGCAATAAACATTACATTTATTCATTCGTCATTATGTACGAGATTACCATTTTATGCCGTTTCTTTCAATGGAGTGTCAGTGGTTGACCATTGGAAAGTCATAATGACGCCATTATGTTAGTAGATTACCAAAGTTGTCAAAATCGACAATTATGAAATCAATGATAGACCATTCTGACACTATTGTAATAAATAGCAGACTTGAGGCCCTGTCTGGTCGTCAAGTAAACTGAAAATATTTCGTTTCACGCAATTGATGATTCTAAAAAATTAAATTCAAGTACTGCGTGCTTCCATGTAGTTTATCTCTTATAAAATTCCTTGGAATTGATAGGTAACTGATAATTTAACGATATGATGTAAGATTTCAATATTTATTTTTAAAACAGTGATATCAACATTGACTATCTCCCGAGTTAGTGAACTTAAAGAAAGATAAAGACAATAAAATTGCTGCTTTCTAAGGATTGTTCAATAACCCGAGCTTCGTGTGATATTGCCTCGAGCGCGAGACTTAGGTGCGTGAGCTATCTCCGAGCGTGTCCGGAGAAAGCGGCTGATAGACGGACAGGCAGACGGACGGAAGGTATACTCGGTAGGCTTGTTTTAGTGTGATAAGATAACATTAGAGAGTGCGTTAAGGACCAAGTGAGATGCACGTTTGATTTGCCTTTGTTTTTACCATGTTGAACAAGTAAAAGTAAGTATGTAGAGTTTTGGAAATTGTAGCTGCAATGAAAAACTATGTTAATTCTTAGACCGTGATGTCTCCTCCACAACGCCTTCTACGGCCGTTCTCCCAGAGGGATATTTTTATTTCCATTGAAGAAAAACATGTGTAGGTAGTAACATTACAACCCGCGGTACAAGATTTATTGAACGTCAGTATCTTAGTCAATGCACAATATTATGTGCAATTTAAATTATCACATCGCCTCCGAAGCGTTTTATTAGTACAGCTTAATGTTTAGCGATGTTATTATTATAAGTAATACAAGGGCAAATGTTGTAGGTACGAGTACCTACTTTACTACGTTAACTTCAGAGATGCGTGTTCGTCTTCACATGTTAAGGTCAATAATACTCTAAATCTAAATGATGTACTATGAAGAGTGCATGTTTTTAGTTGGTAAGTTTATATAAATAAATACTTATAGGTATAGTAATATATAAGACACTTAATCATTAATTAATACCGATAATTATGCTCATTTACCTACAGGATTATACAGGATACTTAATACATACATTAGGATATTTGACCACTAATTAAACTAAATGTACAGTCAGCAATGAACGCCGATTAACATTTCAGTTTCCGCGTATCCACCTTAGGGTCTATTTTTTGGGGTGGATAAACGGAATGACCCACGTTTATGAATAAAGGGGTATTTGTAAAGAGAGATTGTCTTGCTGACTGATTCATCAACGCAGAGCGTCATAGACCGCTGAAGCTGAAATCATGTTTAATAAAAGACTTGACTGCCTTTACTACTGAAACTGAAAACATTAAAATTGAAAGTCATTTATTCAAACTAGGCTGAGAATCAGCACTTTTTGAACGTCATAATTACCTTTATTTTTCACATAAAATTACAAGATATTAATAATTAGGACTATCATGAAAAATGTAGCAAACGTGCTGTTGTCCCTCGTCAAGTCACCGCAGTCGTCACGAACAAACTTAATAATAATTATGTAGTACTTACTCCATAATTATTATGGAGTATGTTCATTATTTATCGCTAACCGCAATGAAACTATTGCTTCACCCGGTAAACCCTACAGAGTGCTGTCATGATATTCTTGTATTGTCACGTAGGTATCTAGTGTAGTAGTGTGTGTGTGAGTTTTACAATGCAACGTAAAAACCCCATGCAGTCTTAGTCCCGTATTACAGAACGTCACTCAATACTCAAGCATTACTTAAAACTAGATTCAAGCCATTTGATTGGTTGAAACTATGTAGTTTTAAGTAATGCGATGTTCTGTAATACGGTATTTAGCTGCGTAAAATCTGACATATTATAGGTATGCGTATTACCTATAGAAATAGTATCACAGAATCTGTTCTGTGCGTAGTATACTGTTTCCGTAACTGTAACCACAATTGCCGAGCAGCCTGCACTCCTTGCTCTGTGTCCTAACTTAAGTTTTTAAAGTACTAAGAGGCTTTCAAGTTGGTCCTCAACACATGAATGTAAATGCACCAAGCTGCAGATGACACACCGGAGTTTTGTGTTCAGTTAGAAAGCCGGCGCGGCCGCGAGCCGGCCGACACGGCATGCGGCAGCCGTACCGCGGCCACAGAGAAACCCTCTCACTTTATGTAATACTTACCTCACGTCTTTATCGTAACTAGTTGTAATATATGTAGGTAATATGGTGTACACGAGGTGGAATGTTTTGTGTTCCATTGAAATTGCATATTGTGTGTTTACATTTTATTGTATTGTATTAACTAAGTAATCATATGACAAGATGCTTATTTTTCCCAAAGACTGAGTAGGTAACTAGAGGGATATTACGTATGTAACAAGGTAGAAAACATCTCTCTCGGGCCTATTCACAAATGTTTTTACAGAAGAAGAAGCAGAGGACTTTAGCCTCAAACACACGATTAAGGTAAGTGCTGTATACCTACCCAAAAATGAAATAATATCCCGTTTGTACTCGAACCGTATTTTGGTCACATTTAAGTAGGTACTGTTATACGTAGTAGGTACTTACACACTACACAGTTTACCCGACGATACAATTATTGGCATTACAAGTTGTGGGAACATTGACAGCCGGTGTGTTTCATTTTATTTCACTTTCACATAGCTGCGTAAGGCATAGTAACACATAACATTAATGTCAGAACTCATAATCCTGATAAACAATAAATTTATAAATATCAGTCACCATAACTTATCTGTGCTATGGCATAACTTGGAACAGGGAAACTGAAGGACCGATTGGTGCAGTAGTCGAACACGTAGCTTTCAGGCCTACGCTACAGGTCGTAGCATCGATTTCCGCATGGAGCAAAATATTGTCTATGGTCTACACTTCTTCAGATTATTGTCTGTAAGATCATGTTTGTACGTACAATACCGAAAGCAAATTAAAAAACTTTTTTACAAAAAAAAAAAAACAACCGACTTCCAAAAAAACACTACAAAGTGAAAAATAACTTTAATTTCGGAAGTCGTTGTCTTTGGTTCCGCATATTCGTTTATTGACACTGACAAAATTTCCCCATTGTCAACCAAATCGGAACCTGATGAGGGTTCATCAGGTTCCGATTTGGTTGACAATGGGATCACCTCGGGAGCATAGTATTTCAAATAAAAAAAGAATTTTGAAATTGTCCACAATTGACGGAGAAATCGGTGAACACACATAAAAAAAAAACATAAAGTCGAACATTTATAACCTCCTCCTTTTTGGAAGTCGGTTAAAAAATGGTTCAATAAAAAACTTAAGAAATATGTATATGTTACCGCTGGCAAATTCATGTGACGGATTACAACCTAGAAAAATATTTATAAAAGTAAAATCCGATATAACGTTCGCATTATAGATGAAAATATACTATTATGAGTGAAATAGGTTTTGAGTTGTGACAATATGTTCAAACTGTGTGACTCAGGAGGTGATAAGGCTGCAGTCGCTCACGACATCGAACACGGTGAACATATTTATATTTAAATTTAAACAGATGTTTGAAAAGCAAGTGGTAAAATATTATTCTAAGCTGATCTAAAGATTTTCATTGTCACAGTTGTCCAGAGAAAGTTCTAGGGTGACCTTCGATGGCCTTGGTTGATAGATCGAAATCTCCGAAGTTTATTATTACTTATTAATAATAAATATGAATTAATAAAATAAGTAGTACCTACGATCATTCATATAGGTTCAGTAGTCATAATATTATGCAAACATTATAAATAACTTTAACCTTGCTTGCTTTTTGCCTTGCTTGCTTGCTTGCCTTGTTTGTTTGCTTGTCGGGTGCCTTTTTGCTTTTGTTTTTTTTTTCACAAGTTTGATTAAAAGCGAGCAATAATTCGATTCATTATGAAAATATTAGGAACTAGCGGCCCGTCCCGGCTTCGCACGGGTGGACATTTATTTTTTAAACAATTTATTTTTTTCTTGCAATTAAAAAGGCCTATCAGTGACAATGTAGCATTCAAATGGTGAAAGATTTTTTAAAATCGGTCCTTTTGAGCCAATTCGTTACAAACAAATCTTTCCTCTTTATAATATTAGTATAGATAACAAGTTAATTCAAAATAGTAATTCTTCAAACTATTATATAAAAAATAAAAAAAAACATTTTTACAAAAAAAAAAACCGACTTCCAAAAAAAACACTACAAAGTGAAAAATAACTTTAATTTCGGAAGTCGGTGTCAATAAACGAAAATTCGGAACCAATGACACCGATTTCCGAAATTAAAGTTATTTTTCGTACTAGTGTTCTTTGTAGTGGTTTTTTTTAAAGTCGGTTGTTTTTTCTTGTACAAGAGTGTTTTATTTTTCACTTTTTAGTGGGTCAGTTTGTAATTTATCTAAGTTACAATAGCCTAATATCAACTGTTCATCACCTTTTACAAAATATTGTTTTTCCCAATACAGGGACGTAAATTGTTGAGGAGTTCTCCTTGTAAGAATCAGGAGAACTGGAGCTGATTGAGAAGTCATCATCAGCTCCACTTCACCATACGCATTGTAACGAGCACAAATTGCTTAATCGAGTCGCAACCCGTGAAATACCTACTTATTATTGAATAGTTCCGATGGCCATCTGTGGTCTTCATCATCAGTTCCACTTCACCAAATGGTGCTTTCCGAGAGCATGCAATGCACGAGTTACTATAAAAAATACCCAAATCGCTATAGGTGTGCCTATAAAATTTGAGGGAACATAATAACCCCCTCCTTTTTGGAAGTCGGTTAAAAACAATTAATTATCCTAACTTATCTAAACCTAACAACAAACTAAAATGTGGGGCAAAGTAGTAGGTACATCCTTAAGTCACACGTATACTATTTATAGCTAGCACTAGTCCATATTTTTTTCATACAAATTTCAGGACAGTATAACTCCACTGTTTGACATTGTGCATCCAAAGTTAAACATGACATCGTTTTTTCTTATTATTAATTTTGTCTGTAGAATAAAAAGCCATTAAAAAGTTATGACTTATGAAGTTATGAGTTATGATGAGCCAACAAAAAATCGTTTTTCTTGCTATTTTTGACGTAAGTTTCGGTGTAAATGAGTAATAAAAGGAGTGTAAAATCTTCAAAACAAAGTCGGTACCGACAAAGCTCAGTTATCGAAGAGTTTAATAAAATTTATTTGTAATTGATTTATGCAGTGGTTTTTCATAAAACTCTATTATTATTTATCACACTTACTATTATTTTCCAAAGCACTTTTCCAATTTTTTACGCGCCTTTCCTTTCGGAACGGTTGCGAGAGAACTAGACGTTGTTCTTGTAGACTAGCGTCTAACTGCTCATCACTGATACTAGCGCTGCCGGACACGAAGCCAGGTGAGACAGCGTGCTTTTTTTAAGTCACGCTTTTCTGTTTAAAAATGGACTGCCTACTTAAGTCACAGAAAAACGTGACTTAAGTGCGGGCTTAGGTTACATAGTGCTATAAAAGTATGTATAATTAAAATATTTCTATAAAACATGGAAATAGCCTTTTATTAATTTGGGTTAATTTTATTTTGCCTTTTTTTGAAGTGAAAACATCTTTAGCGGCGCTGCGTATTTTTTTTGGAATGGGTAAAAATCTCTAAACTCGCGTCAGGACACGTGACCTGATCGAGAATTCGTAAGACGGATGGAGAGAGGGCAGGCGGCGCAAGGCGCTTGCGCGAATGTTGAAGTGAAAACTTCTTTAGCGGCGCTGCGTATTTTTTTTGGAATGGGTAAAAATCTCTAAACTCGCGTCAGGACACGTGACCTGATCGAGAATTCGTAAGACGGATGGAGAGAGGGCAGGCGGCACAAGGCGCTTGCGCGAATGTTCGATAATTGTCATGTTTGTGTACGATAGCGCAATGAATAAATATTGTATCCTACCACATAAATAATAATACTTTTATACTGATAACGAAAGCAATTCGTACAAAATTATTCTCTAACCATTCCAAAATATCAAAAATGCAGAACATTAATATTTAAGTTTTCACTTCTGCCGGCACTCCCGGAGTGCAACCCGTCGATTTTTTTTTCTCAGATAGTTTTAGTCATGGTCTGGCAGTTTGAGTAATTTATGAGACCTACCCAAATGTCCTTTCTTTGGTATTGTTCGTCGAATCGTTGAGCTCCCTGAGTTTGATTTGAGCTGCATGATTGCTGACAAATGCGTGCACTGACTGGACGGGTCCACTCAATCTGTGTGGTTATTTCCTCAAAAGACCATTTCAGACACCAATCTACATGGTCTCCACATCATCTG
This sequence comes from Globia sparganii, assembly GCA_949316385.1. Lineage (NCBI taxonomy): Eukaryota > Metazoa > Arthropoda > Insecta > Lepidoptera > Noctuidae > Globia > Globia sparganii. Next base: position 725,822 of record OX438660.1, read on the forward strand.
ACCAAGATTATATCTGGACTTTAAAAGAGACTGTGACCTCTGAGTTTGTTTCGGCCTTTCTTCTCAGAGTAGTCAGATAGGAAACGCCGACCTCATCTCGTTTTTAAAACATATAATTGACGTGTAAAAGTGTTTGTACAAACCTACTTACAGAAATAAAATCATTTATCATTTATCATTATGGTGCATCCACACCGCAGTTCCTTTTTGTGGAGCAACCTTTCCAAGTGTTAGTGGGCAACATCCGATAACAACGAAAGAGTAACAAGCAGTCACAAAATTTGAAGAATGTTACCTAATGTTATCGTGTTGCATTCTGTTGCTCCACAAAAAGTAACTGCGGCGTGGATGCACCTTTATCCTTCGATGAAGGCCAGGGTCCAGTCTGTCAATAAGGTCAATATTTCAGGAGTTCTGCGAGAGGGACCTTCTAAATTTAGGTCTGTACGAGCTGCCAAAAATTGTGATTATTTTCTCCATAAAGAAAGCATTTCTCACTAGGTCTTCTTCAGTTAAGTAACTAATAAAATAGAATAAAGTCAACGAATATACAAACATTGAGTAATATATACGTAAGCAACTGGTCTACAACTGTAGGTGAACGAAATCGTAATAAGCGTGTCACAGGTAATTAGTCCGTTCCCAAAAGAATCACAACTATACCCATGTAATGTGGAGGGGATAATAACCAACAAGAAGTGTACTGTTTAATTACTTTACTAGTTTACCAACACCTGATTCCCTAGATTACAACTTAGTTTATTTGGCCATTTTGAAAACAAAGGGAAACGAAATCAATGAAAATTCGACAGGCTATCGTATCGAAAATGACATATTTCGATAATCTGATTTGCCTTGCCCCCGACAGCAAACAGCTGTCAGACGAATATTGGTCAACTATTTGATTTAAACTGACAAAATTTTCGGGTTTTGGACTTGTGAACAATATAGGGTGACTGGTAATTAGTGACCGATACCTAAACACGTGATTGTACTCATGATAACAAACAACTTTTACTATGGGACCAAACCTGAATTCGCGAAATAAAATCTGCTGTTCAGTCATTTATGTTCGCCTAACTAGTCAAATGTAGGTACTGAACGGCAGATTTTTTTTTCGCGAATTCAGGTTTGGTCCCATAGTAAAAGTTGTTTATTATCATGAGTACAATCACGTGTTTAGGTATCGGTCACTAATTACCAGTCACCCTATATTTAGAAACTCCTACGATAACATTGATAGATGTTCGAATACGGTAAGGAAGCGTATTGAGTGGTTGTGAATAGCTACGCAGAACATATATTTTTTTTGTTTTTAAGGTGATTGCGCAGTGTTACCGCGAAATTCATTTTTTTTTTACGTTTTTTGCAATTTGCAGATCTGTTTTAGGTTGTATCTTGATCAAAATTTGATTCGCGACTATAACAGGTACGTATCTAAAGAATTATAATCATTAGAATCATTAATACATCTTCCTAACTTAGATTTGTACCACAAGAAGAAATCTCTCATGGAAAAGTGTTTGTGGTACAAATCTCACTTAGGAAGATGTATTAATGATTCTAATGACTATAATTCTGTGAATAAGTACCTGTTATAGTCGCGAATCATATTTTGATCAAGATACAACCTGACACTGACCTGCTAATTGCAAAAAACGTAAGAAAATTTGAATTTCGCGGTAATCACTGCGAAATTAAAACCCTGTAGTATAAACTAAGAATATTCTGAGGCAGTTGTTCGCTGGATGACTATTACCCCCAGAACTGACTTAAATTATTTTTTTTTATTGATTTACTTACATAACTTTAACAATATTTAACACAACTAACTATTTACACTAGGTACTAAATTAAATGACTAGATCCCTACAAATTATAAATTAATTTGAAAGTGTGATGTAACCGATGAAGTAGGTCACACAACTCACAAGGTTTGCAGAGACCTTAAATAGTGTTTTCGTCGCGAAGCTACCTAATTTGAGGCCATAATGGCACTAACAGGCTATAGGCTCGAGGGAGGGCCAAGCCTGTACACAGTGTCCACTGTTGTCTGTTGTTATATGCCTAGGTGCCGACACGTTCCCCCTTATTACAATACAAGGTTTTTTTTTTTAGATCAGACCACCGAGCCAGTTATTGCATTAGAAACTAATGTTATAAATAGAATAGAATACTCTTTATTATGTACACCATATAAATTACAGACATAAATATAGAAATTTTGCAAAGGGTGACACAATGGACGGTCTTATCGCTAAAAGCGATGTTTTAAAGACAACCTTTGGATGGATTAAAAAGGGAGAGGAGAGACAAATACTGTAGGTAGTCCGTAGTGCAGAATGCAGTTCTTTGTACAAAAATGACAGCTTAGTTCGGTGATAAGTTGTAAGGAACTAAAGTTAAATTTCGTTTTGTAATAAGACGGAGTAGGTGTATTATTGTACCCATATTTTGCAAAAATAGTTGGGTCGATTCTTGGAAAAATCTTGTCCATTTAAAACATCAGTTTCACTTTCAGGGGATGGCTGTGGTTCCTAACTACATAAGAGATCCTCCGAAGAATCAAATTCATATTTAGTTAGGTACGTAAGTACTTACCTACTCAACAATAGTTTTGATGCTACTGCTGCCGCAGCTTTTTTTTTTGTTCCTGGGTGGAAAATCCTCAATGGATGTCCGCCGCTAGGGTGGTTTTTAGTCAGTAAGTGTCTCAGACCGGGTCTGTTATGCATGTTTAGGCAAAAACTCGTGGAGAGCGATTTGAGAGCTCTACTTTGCAGATTCTGTTGAATATAATCCATCAAAACAATTTTTTTCATATCACAAATATCTTAAACGTGAATAATAATAGAATAGATTTTAGTTAATGCCTTATAAATAAAGAAAAAATTACTGGATCTAATTCAATTTTCCACTGGAAACAAGTCTGTATATCTCCGAACTTCCACATCATTTTCATGTAGTATTTATACCAAAATAGTCTTCAATAATTGCTTAAACAATATCAATTTAAAAAAAAACTAATATTGATACTGTGATTTTGTAATAAATAAAATAAAAGTACTCTAAACACTGCGTCGGCGATGCGCGCTCGCCTTGGCTGGAGACTTTAATTTATTGAGGCATCCACAGGCAATCCCGGTTAAGAAGACGACAATCTTCTAAGTTGTACTGCGAGATGCCATAGGCCATTTATAACAAGAAAAAAAAAAAAGATGCGCGTAGAGTACCAAAATGTAAGAGGGTTCAAGCTTAAGGTAAGCCATACACATACCATTTTAACAATTACCACTGGTTAGTAACCAGTGTTCCTTTTGTTTGTTCTGATGTTTTAATTTTACTTTAACACAAGGTTATATACATCTAACTTTGTGCTAAACATAATTATGACTCCAAAAATACACTTCGAATCATCTAAATTAGACGACACCACGATAGGTCGCTTGTCAGACCTTTGAAGAACGCGTGGGTGTAAGGCACTTGTTATTTATAAGACCGAATATATTGATGCTACCCGATCAAAAGAACCTTTCTTCACGCTCAGCGGCACAGCCTGGCGGTGGCATACACTGGAACCTTATTTACATTACTGTTAGCACGTTACAATACTATTAGTTATTATGTGACGTTACGCCGGTGCTGTAGGTGTAGTTCACGTTGTTATCGATGTAGGCACACAAACTGATGGTTTCAGGTCAGTTTCAGGCTGATTCAGTTCCGCAACGTGGCGTGATTACGTTTTATGGAGCGCGGCCCATCGCCTTGACACATTTACCTTTGCTAATGTCAAATAATACAGCATTCCCGGTGTGAAACGATACAAACATAGACACTGTTGTCTTTATGGGAAGCTTTTGCTTCCTCAGGGTCAACAGCTCGACCTATTGCTACTAGAACTAAAGAATTGCAAGTTACGTCAATATTTATGATTATATGCGAAAGAAGTGGACGTAAGACACTGTATTAGCATCAATCAAGTTTATAACTATTACGTCATCACAGGCGGTAAAAGTTCAGAGAAAATTAAATTAATATACGGCGCGGGCGCTACTTCTTAGAAACCAATCAGCTAATGTGGTGGTAGCAAAGTGCCCTTGTCAGTTCTAACAGTTATTGTTAAGTAAGGTAGAAATACCGGTCAAGACATTCACGTGAAACAGATTCTTAGTTAGAAAGAAAAAAAAAATATGACCTGGGTAGGTACCAAAGCCTTCTTCATGTTGTGGTCGGGCAGAACACTATAGGAGTAAGAATCCATGTTAATCACAGTATCAGTGACATCCCTAAAGCACAGGGAAGCATCCTCTATTCTGCCATTTGCATTCATGTAAAGTTAGTAAACACTCCACCATATTCGACTCTACATTTTGAAATATCCATCACAATTAGGTCATATGATTTCAAACTCAAACTCAAACTCAAAGCATTTATTTCAAATAAACCAATTATAGGCACTTTTGAATTTTCAAGGGTCGGTCAGTCAGAAAGATGAAGCTAGTTGCCCATTCCAAAGCGTAGATCCCTGTGGAGAAGAACGGGCAAGAAACTCCACGGACACTCTTTTAAATCATAAAATTGTTACAAAAATCTTGATTACATCATTCATGTTGAAATTATACATGTGAGAACGATGCAGAAAGACGTGCACGTTAAAGGCGTCCGTACTAAAAAGAACAATTCATAAATTAAAATAAGCCGTGGCGGCTAAGAGATGACCAGTCCCTACTGACGGCGCCCGTTCACGAACATGACGTATGGATCAGCACCATTCAGCTCAACCATTTTGAAGGGAACCCAATGATCCAACACACACTCCACCATCAGCGAGACATTTGAGTAAGCATGACATACTCTCAGCTGCCAGGGCACATTCAAGTCAATTAAAGACGTACCCAGTAAATGGTAGCTTTATAGTTTAGGTAAATAGTGCTCACACGTGTGCTATGCAATTATACAATAAGATATAAGATAGTTTTTTCAATCTTCAGCAGCTCCAACTGTATTTTCGAATGCTAATTAATTAGTTTATGCACCCTTGTGGAGCAGGACCAGCGTTCAGCCAAGCATTTTTGTCAGCGATGTAATCCCCCAACTTATAATATGCTTGGCTGCATAGTGTGCGTTTTATGCAAGATTTGAATTTCGTTTCATTGAGTTGGAGTATGTGGCCGGTATTTTATTGTAACATTTTAAACAGTACCCCATGAAGGATTAGTTTACCTTAGCCAATCTGAAACCTGGTTGAACTAATTGGTCCCTATTTCTAGTCCCATAGGTGTGTCTTTCACCTCTTTTACTGAAAAGATTTAAATTTTTCCTTACGTACATGATGTTTTCATAGATTTGAGTCAAGCAGTCAGCAAATGAGATGACCAAGTGCCAATCGTTCCCAAATACCAACGTGACGGCAACTTTAGGGGTCAACTATGACCATGAGTGATAGAATATGGGTTTTTTATTAAATATTTTTCCTCCATTTTCATGGAGGAAGTGGTGATTGTGATTAATTTTTGTGCTTATTCATACATCATTTGTTTGTAAAGTCAAACACAATTGATTGAAGACCTAAAATGGTTCTTCGCGAATAGAATTTCAAGAGGTTTCATAAGGACTATTTTTGGGCTTAAACGAATCTTTAGGAACCTGATTGTTAACTTCGTTGATTTTCCCATACACACCATAGGTTCACGTTAGTTAATATAGGTATCCCTATTGGAATAAATAAATTGCGTAAAGGATGATGTCCAAATTACCAGGTTATCCGGTGGAGGCGGATATAATCCGCTCACTAAACGAACTGATTTCCGTAGCTTACATCGATCCCTATCTACCCAATCTATTTGTTAAAATTCTTAAATTCACTGACAGACAACACAGCGTAAATCACTGGGTCTACTAGGAAATTTTGCACAAAAGTTTTTAAGGAAAGTGGGAGTCTGGTAAGGAAGGATTTTTTAAAATTCATCCCTTATAAGGGATAAATAAATAAATAATAAATAAATCTTATAATCATAGTTATAAGATTTACATTTCTATGGGTTTAATAGTACAGGGTGAAAGTTTGTGGAAGTTCGTCATTTTTGCAGACGGGAAATCGCATTAGGTAAGTACATGGCTTGTAAAATATAAAGTATATCCAGTATCTCACATAACTTTAATAAATAAGCTTTGTTACCTTTATAGCGCGACTAGCTTCTGCCCGCGACTTTGTCCTCGTGAAATTTCACCCTCTCCCATTCACCGTCTTAGAGGTGGAATTTCGAAAAATCCTTTCTTAGTGGATACTTACTCTTCACAAAGAACACAAGTTCTTGTCTCCAGGACTACCGGTTTAGGTTGTGCGTTGATATATCACTCAGTCAGGAGTTTGAATTATATGTTATACTTAGATATAGTGTTATCTCCTTTGATTTTAGACAACAGGGTGGTAAATTATTGCCCAAAATGAAGATCCACCTTGACGGAGGTTACATTACATTTAGCAATTTTAACTACAGACAGATGCATTTCGTTAGAATCCGCTCGGGAGCAACCTGCAGAAACCAACACTAAGTGCCCCGCGAAACCCAAGAGCCGCGGGCGAGGCCGGTTATGATCAGCTCACCACGTTCTACAACCTGTCACAATAACGTGCTTGGAGGAACCTGCTAGGGATCGTGTCCGGTTCAGTCATTCACTGTCGTCGCTGCTCAAATGCACCTTCATGGATGAATTTTATATCAATGGACAGCACGAAACCCGTCAATCAGGCCTCGTGACTCGTGGCCTCAGGACTTGCGATTTTTATTAACTGAAAAATCACATGTTAAATCGGTATCCGCATACTGATTTTTCAGTTAAGGTAATTGCGCAGTGGTTACCGCGAAATTCAATTTTTTTTTTACGTTTTTTGCAATTTGCAGGTCTGTTTTAGGTTGTATCTTGATCAAAATTTGATTCGCGACTATAACAGGTACGTATCTAAAGAATTATAATCATTAGAATCATTAATACATCTTCCTAACTTAGATTTGTACCACAAGAAGAAATCTCTTATGGAAAAGTGCTTGTGGTACAAATCTCACTTAGGAAGATGTATTAATGATTCTAATGATTATAATTTTTTAGATACGTACCTGTTATAGTCGAGAATCAAATTTTGATCAAGATACAATCTAAAACAGACCTGCAAATTGCAAAAAACGTAAAAAAAATTGAATTTCGCGGTAACCACTGCGCATTCACCTTAAATCACAAGTCTGACACCTGTCATTGGATTCAAAGCATTGTTATGTGTGTGTGCTGCATAATGTGTGAAGCGATTAATTTTTATGATCACGCAGTCACATACTTCGCCACAATCGTTTCGATACGATTATCGAGTTTATTTTATTTTTCTTAGGAACAAATCCTGGGAAAAATAAAATAAACAAGCAGCACAATTTTATATGACAAACACACGTGTTTATTACATCTAGTCCATTTATTTACAGCATCAGCACCATTTGAGCTCATAATACTAATCGAATTGGATTTTATAAATATTTTTCACGTTAATAACATCGTTCACTAAGTATTTATTTTATCGGTGAATAGTATTAGGTATTTGCGAACAGTAATAGTCGTGAAATAGCGACGAAATCAACAATAAAATATGTCAGTATTTAGGTACCCCAGTTAGGTACCTAGAACTAATTTATAAGACATTTCATTTATCGCAGATAGTTAGTGTTTACCAGCGGAAAACAGGTTGTTTTATTATGATAATAAACTATTATCACGCTCTATCAAACAAAGAGATACGTAAAACAAACAGTGTCAGATGATGAGATTGTATAGGTACCTTTCCCATTGAGTTGGGTCTTCAGCCGGGTCAGCTCCCGAGAGCGGCTGCGGCTGCGCCGGTGCGCGGCGATCCTCCGCGGCGAGCGCGCCATCTCGTTGTCCACAGCCAGGGTGAAGGGGCGCTCAGGCGGCCGCCGTCACACGCCACTGACATAGAGCCTCCTGCACGCGCATGGCACGCACTCACTGCACTGCACTACATACAGCTGACACAGTAAACAGCCGGCACACTCCGCCACACACTGTTTGTAAACAACTTTTCGCGCGAAATCACAACTCACGACGAGACCGAGTACTTTCAAGAAACACAAAGTACAGGCTAGTTGTGGACGATTCAAAGGAAAAGTTGCGCGAGTAGAGAAGTGAACGAGTCGATATGTAAGGTATAAGGCACGAGCGTCGTGTGGAAGGCACTGCGAGGCACTGAGCGCGTGTTGTGTGCGGCGACGAGCCGGCAATACGGCCGCGGCGGCGGCGGGCCCGCGGGCGGCGCGGCGCGCGGGCGCTCCGCCCGCTGCCTCGCGGGCCACACCTGCTTGCATCACTGATAGTGCTGATAGCACGCACGCTCGCGAAACTCACAGTTTTGTCTGTCTTGAAGTCTGAGCTACTTACATATCGCTGTCACTGTGGCCCAGATGTCAACAACCTCGGACACCACGGCCTGTCTTGCGCAGCCGAAGTGCGGGTCACTTAGCGCGGCACGCGAACATTAATGCCATTATTTGACGAGCTCTTGTCACCGTCGGCGTTCCAGCTGTATTAGAACCCCATGGCTTGGCACGCGACGATGCCAAGAGACCGGACGGTACGTCTTTATTTCCATGGAAGGTGGGTAGGCCTTTAGCGTGGGACGCAACGTGTGTCGACACTCTTGCGCCATCCCATCTTCCTGGCTCGGCATGCTGTGCAGGCGCTGCTGCTGCGGCTGTGGAAAACCTCAAGCAGCGAAAATATAATATAACCATATCGGAAATTATATTTTCGAGCCGTTTGGAATTGAAACCCTCGGGCCGTGGGGTCTGAGCGCTCATGGTCTTTTTAAGGAAATTTCGAAACGGCTGGTTGACACTTCTTGAGACCCAAGGGCTGGCTTTTACCTTGGCCACGCAATACAACGTGGTAATGCCGCCAGTTTCTTGGGTACATTACCAGTCGTCAGCGATGCGGATGAATTTTTCGACGCTATATTTTAGTTTGTATATAGTTTTAGTTAATTTGGGATTTAATTTGGTAATTTTATTAATTAATTAGGTATTAGTTATTATTTGCTTAGATAATTATTATTTAATTTACAACAATACCTATGTACCTTCATAAAAAACTGGCACATAGGCATTTCATCTGCCTAGCCTTTTCCCAACTATGTTGGGGTCGGCTTCCAGTCTAACCGGATGTAGCTGAATACCAATTACCAGTATTTTACATGGAGCGAATGCCTATCTGACCTCCACAACCCAGTTACTGGGTAATACGATACTCCTTAGTAAGACTGGTTGTCAGACTTTCGGGCTTCTGACTACCCGTAACGACTGTTAAAGATCCACGAATGACAGCTGGGACCAACGGCTTAACGTGCTTTCCGAGGCACGGAAGGGTCACGGAATGTAAAGATGGTCATCTATCCACAGACCAACCGTGGCAAGCGTAGCTTAACCTGATCGATCGACCTGTGCGGCTGTTATTATTTAGTCACGGGCCCCTCACATAGGCACTTACCTAATGGTAATTTAAACCACATGGTTCCTTTATATATACCTACCTAAATACGTCATATTATTCTCTCCTGGATTTATATCGATAGCGCAAAGGACAGGGATGAAATCACGATCTCTCGCTATCCATTCCGCGCTTAAACCTTTGCGCTATGGCCGCCAAATATCGAGGTCTGTAGTTAATATCGGTAATTATAATCATCAAAGCATGTTTGTTTCTGTGGAAGTATGAAGTCATGTGTGCGATGCGAAGTAAATTAGCAGCAGTGAACGAATGCCTTCACGAATGCAATTAGCTTAATCTTCACTTGGAATATTTGAGGGGAGCCCAAATAATCGGCTTTGTTATACTTACCAATTGCCAAGGTTGCTAGAGCCACGCAGCTACAACCAGCATGAGTCATGGGCATCGGAATATTCAGCAGGGTAATTGCGTAACACACTATCAGCAGCAATGGGTTTCATTTTGACAGTTCAACAACATTCATTGCGTTATTTACGTTGTTCAGCAAACACATTTTTCGTACACATGGAGCAATGGATTAGCAATATGCTTCAAAATGATTCAAATTGAGAGTAGTAGTGTGTTACGCAATTAGGGTGCAGGTCTGTGTTGGTGATGGGGCAATCACTATGGGGAAAGATACCAAGTGTAGGTTATGCTAGATATTGAAAATAAGACATTCCTAAAATTGGTGCTGCAAACGCGGATGCGAAGGTGGGTGGTAGAGCAAAAGATTTAGAACATCGACGTCGGCCAGTACCTACCTACCTATTGTCAATCTGAAACCTCTATTGCCTTGACAGCATTCAATGACGTTTGATACGATTGCCTATTTTTATTGCATTGCGTTGGTTTTAATCCATTTTCCTTCTTCGAGATTTCTAAGAGTCATTAGTATTCACTTGACCCAGTTCTCGCGAATGACACGTCTGGAAGGAAAGTAATCACACTAATTGATATCGGCAGGTGGGTAGGCATGGTCTATTCACACAACTTTTCATTTAGTCGACATGTTTTTCATGTAGGTAGCCGAAATGTGGGAAAACTGGATTCTTAATTCAGAATGGGTCAACTTATCTAGACCTTAGCGATTATTTGCTCGCATTAATAGACACAGGCATACGACTAGGAAAGTAAACGTATTTTATACACGCAGGTACCTACGAGCTGCATCGCGTGCGCAGATTTCCCTCGCAAAGCAATTAAACACATTCCCGAGCGTAATGTGTCCCACTGTCGTTTAAACCCACTTGCGGTAACATACCACTGTTCACCTACATTTGTGACGTAATAACGGTCTATCTTCGATTCTTCGGACTCTGGTTGTTTAAGGATCTAGAACTCCCATCTGAATATATATTGCAATCTATTTTCGTGACGAGATTGTTTGTATTTCTGCTCAATAATCATTTGACTGCAGCCACATGTTGTCTGGGGCATAATCGCACTGTCATGCGTACCTACTAGTAACAATATGTATTACGACAGTCCTTTTTAAACTTTTAACCTTAACTGGTCTTCTCATAATGCAAGCTGGTGTATTTGTGAAAGAGCACTCTATATTTTTATAACATGCGACTTGCATTCAAAATATACCCGTCGAGACTCCACACGGCTAAGAATTCCTTCACATCATTTTACATTTAAGTACAAGAACATTAAGTACCTATGTCATTAAAAAGAATGATCAAAATCGGGCTACTCTGTAAAAAGTTTTTACTTTTTATAGTCAGAGTGCATCTCATGACAATTCCAATAAGCCCAAACACGGCTAGAATGCATGGTTTTATTACGAAGTTCCGGTACCTACCTTCCAGCTTCATCATCAGATCGGTTTGATGGTACCATTTTCGTCAGAACCATTTATTTAAATTTGCTTCGTCATAGTCGATTAACTATCTTAATCGAGATATCTTATCGCCACCCGTGAAATACCTACTTATTATCATTGAAGAGTTCCTGTGGCTATCTGTGGTCTCCTTCATCAGTTCCACTTCACCAAATTATACTTTTTGAATGCAAATGCTTGACATGTTGATGAAAATACCAAAATTTCTATATGTATGCCTATAATATTTGAGGAGTTCCCTCAATTCCTCATGGATCCCATCATCAGAACTGGATTTTGACAAAAATGGGACCAATCTGGAAGCATATCCTTTCAAATAAAAAAAAAATCCAAATCGGTTCATAAATGACGGCGTACTGAGGTAACAAACATAAAAAAATAAAAAAAAAATACAACCGAATTGATAACCTCCTCCTTTTTGAAGTCGGTTAAAAAATGATTTATTCCGGTCAGCAGGGTAATTGCGTAACACACTATCAGTAGCAATGGGTTTCATTTTGACAGTTCAACAACATTCATTGCGTTATTCACGTTGTTGAGCAGACACACTTTTCGAACATATGGAGCAATGGATTAGCAATATGCTTCGAAATGATTCAAATTGAGAGTAATAGTGTGTTACGCAATTAGGGTGCTGGTCCCCTGTCTATCGATTCTGTAAAAATCTCACCGTGATAACATAGGTGAAGTGAGCGTGAAATGAACTACCTATCTGTTAGAGCGTGGACTGTAGTTTTTAGAGTTTGTAGGTCTTTTATAGTGAAACACTGCAAGTAATTACCACAAGAACTATTTATTATAATAATTTGCACGGAGTACAATGCTTGCACACAGTAATGATAGCCGGAAGTGTATTATGACCGAATGAACAATTGAGTAAATATAAAAAATGGCAGTATTGCCAGTAGGATTCCTACATTATCAATGGAGGCAATAGCCTAACATCAGGTGGAATGACAGCTCACTTCACCTTAGTTTTCACGGTGAGATTTTTACAGAATAGCACTGCTGAACACCCCTTTCTGGTCGATGTCTCGAACCAGAATGGCCTCTGCCATTCGGGGCTCCTTTTATAGTCGTGATTAAACAACTTTGACGTTTCTATCTACCGTCATCCAAAATATCAACGACATATAAGTGAATATTTTCTATGTTTTGCTAGGTACTTTATTCCATAATATTCTAACTAGTCTACTTTTACAGACATCTGAAATAATGAAAGAATCATTGAATAATGTAAATTAGCTATTAGGTACTTAAGTACTTGTTACAAGTTTTAGTAATGTTTGCAAAACATTACTATTTTATCAAGTTTTACCAGTACCTAAAAGGAATACTCATGATAACAATACCTATAATTAGGATAATCTATTATGCGCCTTATCATATTTATCATGTAACATCATGCGAAACGAGGGCCATAAAGTGCGAAATGACCTTGAGCATTCTTATAGCCTCCCCGACCGATTTCGGTCACGGTGGCCAATCTCAACAGAGATTAGCCAGGTACGCAGGAGATATTATAGTGCACAAGTGTGTGCGCAAACACAGGTGCACTCTCTCTTCCCTTAGTCTTATAGTCCGATGGGACGGAAATCCGACACGACCGGAGGGAGATCAGGCGCAGGACCAACGGCTTAACATGCTTTCCGCGGCACGAGGGTGTCACACCGCCTACTTCCAAACTCCAGGCTACTAAGAAATTCCTAATGAAAAAACTGAATAACACTGCCCGATCCGGGAATCGAACCCAGGACCCCACGCTCAGCAGTCGCGCTTGCGACCACAAGACCAACGGGGCAGATAAAGAGCATTTTTGATACACGAGATAATTCCACGGTAAAAAAATACTAGGTAGGTACCGATATTTCTATTTGTGTATAACATTGCCTTTTATGCCGATTCTACTTATTTTATTTTGGAGAGCTGTGACACCATTTTGGTACCTACTCTCATAATTTTTGAAATAATATAGGTAATAAAAACTTGGGTCACAGTGGAATGCATTCCTGGAGTGCATTCCATTTTCGTCCAGAAGTACCTACAAATCTAGGTACAATCCACAAAAGTAGAATATATTTTTTAACGATGAATTGAATCGTCACTTTCTTCTAATTAGTCAAAAAAGTTGTTTAAGACATATCTTACCATATTAGCAAAGAAAAACATGCCTTTTATAACTAAATAAATAACGTCTACGTGATATTATTATGTTATAATGTAACATGATTTCTGGACGATAACAGTATAATAATAATAATAAAATAGTTTATTTGATAACCAAGCAAGTGTGACTGTTCCTAAATTACCCCAGGCTGATAAAATTTTCGTTTTTCCTAATTATGTTAAATATTAGTGTTTTGGGTCGGTTCCCCTTAATGGGGAAGAGTCGCACCCCGCCCCGTACGACTCTGTAGAGCTCGTCTCCAGACTGGACACTCTCCCACCGATTGTAATGAATTCCCAAGAAGTGTTTTGCCTTGCCCCAACTTGGAAAGCTGGGGAACAAGGAGGGGATACAATAAGCAATTTCAATATAAAATAAGGTTGGGAATTCATTGTTAAAGTGACTAAGGGAAGGAAACCTACTTTTCTTTTGATTATGAAAGTTAGAAGACAAGAGAGGAATACAAAAGGATAATTGACACGTAACGCTTGCGTCGGAGAATACATTGTTTTGAGTTACGTTACCTACTGAATGTTCTTACAATAATCTGGTAACCCACCCAAGAGACGTAGGGCCGCTTTACAACAGCTGTTACGTCGTACGTGTGCCACCAGTCCTAACGTGCATAGGCCTAGAGAGGACCTGCTGCGGTTCTAGTAGGACACGTTCCCTATACTCAAGCATGTCTTACCCAATCCTAAGGTAAAGGACTGCGAAGTGCCTCTACCATTGAGCGAGACAAGTTTCCAGAAGTGCTGGACGCGTACTGTAATAATAACCCCTTATAACGGCCTACTCACCCTTTACTAAGACAATACAAAGCTAGCACAAGCGTACCGCATCGTCAGTCGGTTGCAGAATTCTTTACGAATTGCCTTGCTATACGCCGAAGTGGTTATTTTGAATCGTCACTTCACACTTCCTTAATCTACCCAATTTAGAGGATGCTTGCAGTGTAATCAGCGGTCGTGCAACCATTTCTGTCTAACTATCTAGCAACTTTGCCTTTCCATCTGGGCATCCAAATTATGTGTCTCGCTAAATATTATTTTTTTGTATCAGTAAGAGGCCTACGGGGGCCGGGTGTGATTTAACGAGACACAATTCCTAGCGTTCCTTAGAACGACTATCAATCCAGTTAGGGGTACTTGGTGAAGCCTACCCCCGCTCCCGGGAAGTGTGCGTACATCAAAGCAATGCAAAATATCCTGCAGTTAGTCAGTCCACAAGGGAAAGGTAGCCATCACTAACGTTTGGTTGGTTTGTGTTCGTAAACAAGAACAACAGGCTATAAGGTAGCACTATAATTCAAATTGGCCCTAACCAGTTGCGAGTTCGGTTCAGCCCTCCATAAGCGGTGTGACTGCCAAGTGTCATGTAATGGCTATGGTGATCTATGGTTTACAATCTTGTAAGTAAGTGTCACACCTCATAGAGGGCTTTCCCCGAGTCCCTAGAACCAAACGCATGTGTAGAATACCTAGATTGTGTCAGAGAAAGGAACAAGGAGGGATACCTACAATATTCAACACTCACCCGTTCGTTCACAACCACACTCACTGAGATTCACGCACCTTACACGCTACGTACATTAATAGTAGGCTAATATAACCTAGCCTAAAATAACACTTGTTACGATCTCTCAACAAACACAGTTTCACTACTATTTACTAAGTTCTAACTCCGCTAGCCTAGCCTACGTTAAACGCTTACTGGCTTAGTCTCTAGGTATTCACTCAATCTCCTAACTTAACTAGCCTGGACTAGGAAGTCCGTATCCTAAAGCGGTTGAACCCCGACTCTCTTGCATGTCCCTCTGAGTTATAATTCTCATATCCAAAAAACCCCACACTCAGCCCACTTTCTCTACGTTTCTTGGAACATCCGGCATAAAACACTTTTTGCTCATTTCATAATTGTTTCTCAATTGGCTGTACTAAGCGATCCTGGCGACGGCGCCACATTTATGATAAACATGTGTGGTCGATGGTTTGGGTCCGTCTTAGAATTCTTACAAAATACTGCATCTTAAGTGACGTAGATTGCCCATAAATATAAATGGAATGGGTTTCCAAAAGGTTCAATATTGTTTTACAATTGTAAAGAAATAGGATATTATGTTATTTATTAGGGTGACGTGTCAAACCGTCAACTCATTGAGACTTAATGTGTTTCTAAGGAGGCCACTATCGTGTGACAATTCTAAAGTAAGAATTTATAATAAATATTTTGTTATTAAATAGGAGTAAGTGACAGACAGTCACATTCCCCCCTCTGAAAATCAGACGCGTGACGCAGTACAGCGGATGAGCTTTCACAATAGGATGGACTATGTCTTTCTTTGAAAGTATTACATAATATAGACCCATACCTATTTGATGTATTTATCTAATCAAATAATTAGAAATATTCTAGTAGGAACGTAAATCCAACAAGTTCCTAATAAGATACAATATCTGCTATAATTTTATACCGTTTCAGAAGTATCTTTAACCAATGCATAAGCAATTAATTGATTTATATTATTCAAACTATTATCCTTCTTGCAAATACTCTTTTCGTGAAAATTTAAATAACATTACTGTACCTCAGCCCAGTTCAGAAAACCTGTGCATGCTTATAATGTAGTTTTACATACCAGGGTCTCCTTAAGAGTATTTGTGCTAACGAGCCACGCTACCTACGGTGCTCCCTCGTTCTAAACTCAGCCTATCGCAGTTGCAGCTGGCAGAGGCCTCTCCTTGGATAGCCTAGTCAGCTGTCCGCAGTCGTATCCAAGAGCAGCTGAAATAGTCCGCACATAAACATATTAGACTTCATTCCAATTAGTCACCCCCCTCTGATTCTAAGAGGTTAGAGCAGTTTTAAATTCTAATAAGAGTTTGGAAGATATACCTATTAGAAAATATAGGCATCTTCTAGGATGGTTGCGCAGTCTACTGCGTAACTAATTATTGGCTTACTAGCACACAATGCTGTCAACTATCCTCTCAAATTATAAAGGTGTTGACAAGAACATTATCTGATAAAATTGAACCCATAACTATAAAGTCTATTCAAACTATGTTTCAAATCAATACTATTTCTAGTTAAGCAAATATCAACTTTGAAACATAATAGTAATTAAGTTGATTTCAAGGTGACCAGCACCACCGAAAAAGTCACAAAGATGCTTGAAATCGCAGCGCAAACCTAACCGTAGAATTCAAAGTGACCCCTCCACAAACTCACACCTGCCTACACTTCCGGATGACTTCCGGCAAATAAATCGCGAATGCAGATTAGCACCATTGGCACATGAACCTATAATATTTCGTGAGATAACAAAAATCATACCACGTAGCTACGGGTAATTAAAATGTCTAATAAAGTGAAACTTAGCTTCGTATAGGTACGCTACAGCTACTGCTGTTGGAGTCAGCCGATGTCAGCTGGTTTTGAAGGAACTTCAAACCAAGCGCAACTCACAAACCAGTAGTTCAGACATAGCGTAGTCGCAGCCGAGTGAAGACTTAAGTATCCTGGAATTTAAAAGAAAGCCAAACCAGTATCTATTCAATTATACGACATGCGTCGCCGACTTCAGAGATGGAAAGATTTATGGATACTTCTTATGACGATAGTAAATGTAACTTCCTGGTAAATTAAATGTCATTTCATAACTTCACGCTTCGTAGGTCTTACTCACTTATAATATTAAATTTATCCATAACAAGGGCGATGTCTGATACCTAAGCTCATTCCACTCACACATATCAATCTCAAGCGCACAATCACATTTCACATTCACGAACTGTTAAAATACAAAACTCACGTGTGCCGAGAGTCGAACCTATTTTCACATTATTCAAATACTGTCAGATACTAAACTTCCGTTTGCAGGGAATCGAACCCTTTATTGCAGTAACACAGGAATCCAAGCAACAATCGTACCATAACCTACTTAAAATATGTCCGTACATGTGGGAATTGAACCCACTATCAGTAGCTTCGGAACCAAACGGGAATTGAACCCCCAGCCGTGACACAGGGATTCCCAACCATCATAAAACAATTCGTTTAACGGGAATCGAACCCAATATCCATGACAATAGAATTCAAATGCTCATAAACCAATAATATCAGGTGGGCATCGAACCCATTATGAGTACCTACTTACAGAACTCAACTATCATTACCAAACCGTAACTTAATTAAACAAGTTATTGTATTAACCAATAACATCAAGTGGGAATCGAACCCAAGATTCATGACAATAGAATCTAAGCACATCAGCAAATAAATCATGCAGGAATTGAACCCGCTACCAGTAGTTGAAGAATTCAACCATAATTATCAAGTCGTAACTTAATTCAACATAAGTTATTGTAATCGTCATAACTCTTTTGTGACAGTGAATAGACCCATAAAATTACGTTGTGTTATTTCTGTGTTTACGTTGTGTTATTTTCATAGTACGTTGTGTTATTTTCGTAGTACGTTGTGTTATTTTCGTAGTAATCCCTATTTAGTTCTTTCTCGTTGCACTGAAGTGAATCAGTACATTTAATGACGAGAATCCTGGTCACGGCACCACATGTGACTGTTCCTAAATTACCCCAGGCTGATAAAATTTTCGTTTTTCCTAATTATGTTAAATATTAGTGTTTTGGGTCGGTTCCCCTTAATGGGGAAGAGTCGCACCCCGCCCCGTACGACTCTGTAGAGCTCGTCTCCAGACTGGACACTCTCCCACCGATTGTAATGAATTCCCAAGAAGTGTTTTGCCTTGCCCCAACTTGGAAAGCTGGGGAACAAGGAGGGGATACAATAAGCAATTTCAATATAAAATAAGGTTGGGAATTCATTGTTAAAGTGACTAAGGGAAGGAAACCTACTTTTCTTTTGATTATGAAAGTTAGAAGACAAGAGAGGAATACAAAAGGATAATTGACACGTAACGCTTGCGTCGGAGAATACATTGTTTTGAGTTACGTTACCTACTGAATGTTCTTACAATAATCTGGTAACCCACCCAAGAGACGTAGGGCCGCTTTACAACAGCTGTTACGTCGTACGTGTGCCACCAGTCCTAACGTGCATAGGCCTAGAGAGGACCTGCTGCGGTTCTAGTAGGACACGTTCCCTATACTCAAGCATGTCTTACCCAATCCTAAGGTAAAGGACTGCGAAGTGCCTCTACCATTGAGCGAGACAAGTTTCCAGAAGTGCTGGACGCGTACTGTAATAATAACCCCTTATAACGGCCTACTCACCCTTTACTAAGACAATACAAAGCTAGCACAAGCGTACCGCATCGTCAGTCGGTTGCAGAATTCTTTACGAATTGCCTTGCTATACGCCGAAGTGGTTATTTTGAATCGTCACTTCACACTTCCTTAATCTACCCAATTTAGAGGATGCTTGCAGTGTAATCAGCGGTCGTGCAACCATTTCTGTCTAACTATCTAGCAACTTTGCCTTTCCATCTGGGCATCCAAATTATGTGTCTCGCTAAATATTATTTTTTTGTATCAGTAAGAGGCCTACGGGGGCCGGGTGTGATTTAACGAGACACAATTCCTAGCGTTCCTTAGAACGACTATCAATCCAGTTAGGGGTACTTGGTGAAGCCTACCCCCGCTCCCGGGAAGTGTGCGTACATCAAAGCAATGCAAAATATCCTGCAGTTAGTCAGTCCACAAGGGAAAGGTAGCCATCACTAACGTTTGGTTGGTTTGTGTTCGTAAACAAGAACAACAGGCTATAAGGTAGCACTATAATTCAAATTGGCCCTAACCAGTTGCGAGTTCGGTTCAGCCCTCCATAAGCGGTGTGACTGCCAAGTGTCATGTAATGGCTATGGTGATCTATGGTTTACAATCTTGTAAGTAAGTGTCACACCTCATAGAGGGCTTTCCCCGAGTCCCTAGAACCAAACGCATGTGTAGAATACCTAGATTGTGTCAGAGAAAGGAACAAGGAGGGATACCTACAATATTCAACACTCACCCGTTCGTTCACAACCACACTCACTGAGATTCACGCACCTTACACGCTACGTACATTAATAGTAGGCTAATATAACCTAGCCTAAAATAACACTTGTTACGATCTCTCAACAAACACAGTTTCACTACTATTTACTAAGTTCTAACTCCGCTAGCCTAGCCTACGTTAAACGCTTACTGGCTTAGTCTCTAGGTATTCACTCAATCTCCTAACTTAACTAGCCTGGACTAGGAAGTCCGTATCCTAAAGCGGTTGAACCCCGACTCTCTTGCATGTCCCTCTGAGTTATAATTCTCATATCCAAAAAACCCCACACTCAGCCCACTTTCTCTACGTTTCTTGGAACATCCGGCATAAAACACTTTTTGCTCATTTCATAATTGTTTCTCAATTGGCTGTACTAAGCGATCCTGGCGACGGCGCCACATTTATGATAAACATGTGTGGTCGATGGTTTGGGTCCGTCTTAGAATTCTTACAAAATACTGCATCTTAAGTGACGTAGATTGCCCATAAATATAAATGGAATGGGTTTCCAAAAGGTTCAATATTGTTTTACAATTG
Source organism: Globia sparganii (assembly GCA_949316385.1). Lineage (NCBI taxonomy): Eukaryota > Metazoa > Arthropoda > Insecta > Lepidoptera > Noctuidae > Globia > Globia sparganii. The sequence goes on from OX438660.1 coordinate 745,939, forward strand.
TAAAGAAATAGGATATTATGTTATTTATTAGGGTGACGTGTCAAACCGTCAACTCATTGAGACTTAATGTGTTTCTAAGGAGGCCACTATCGTGTGACAATTCTAAAGTAAGAATTTATAATAAATATTTTGTTATTAAATAGGAGTAAGTGACAGACAGTCACACAAGCAAGACAATATACAATATTTGACAAGAAAAGAATATTTTTACAAAATTCGTGGAATTGTTTCCTATTTTTTCACTACCGTACACTTTATGGCCGAAAATGTAACATCTCCTTTAGTTTAGTTTGTAAACAACAGAATCGGGACCAATAACGCACAAGTTCGTAATGACATACATTACGATATTGAAATTGGTGAAATAAGAGACCCTTTACGAGCAAGTGTGTTATAAAATAACATTACATTACTGCGGGTTGCAGTCATCAATCGCTCAACCTCTGCGATACATTAGGTATTAATCTTTTGAAGTAGGTACCCTTTTATTGCGAGTAACTAGTCTGCGCAGAATACCACATCGGGAAGTGATATAGGTGAGGACTTAGGAGTAAAGTCAAATAAAACTGCCATATTAAGAACGAGAACAAATTATATAATTTATATCTGTTAAATCCACATGTTAAGAGCTGAGGGCGCCCGAGATGTGTTGACGAGGGTCCATGGCCTGGCCACACCATCGTGCAAGAGATCACAAGGCTGTAATACCCACGTCGGTCCAAAGTTTTGGTGTTCTCGAGTCATTCTTAAGGCGTGAGGACCAACAGAGTATTATTTTATTTAAAAAATATATATATATATATTATGCTAGCATTAAAAAATTCTAATGGTATACCTAAAAATTATTTATTTCCAGAATTTCAATTATGTCTGTGTATGGAATGAAAAGCACCCAATTTAAAATAGGTAAGTAATCGCGTCATTTTATAAATCTGAAAGAACTTTGAGAACGAATAGCTAAGATAACAACCATTAAACATGAATGTTGTATGTATACGCATTCATTTATAAAATGCTTAAAAAACACTCATTAAAATGACTTTAATTTTTTAATAGAGATAAGAAATCACCAAAATAAATAGGAATATTATATAGCACTAACTAAACCTAGACGTCAGAATTCCATTAGTACAGAGGCCAGCACATCAAGCTACCCCAATATGTCAAATTTCTTTGATAGATTTTCAACTTTACTACAAAGGAATAAGGTTCATATTCAACTGGGAAAATTTGACATATTGGGGGTAGCTTGATGTGCTGGCCTCTGTACATTCTTTTCAGTAACAAGTGATCTTAACAATTTTGATAAAGAACAAAATATCGTCGCCTTAGAGTGAAAACCTCGGGAATGCATTTTTGCTCAAATTTATTTTATTGCGTTTCTAGGAAGAAAACCTCGCAACGCACATCCTGATCCGACTAATTTGTTCATTCGATACTCGTAGCGCCATCTATGAACGTAAATAAGAACCTCGTAAATACTCGCATCTGTCAGTTTGGCGTGAATAACTTGCCAATGTGCATTTTTAAGTTTTCTACTGATTATATTATTATCTTAATAAAGAAATGTTATATTTTTCATAATGCCTGTTATAATATTTCAAAGAATTGTACCGTACAAAAATTTTACAGGACGCAGTTTTTTCTTCCTCCTGAAAAGTTACTTCTTTTACACTTACGAGGTTTTCACTCTAAGGCGTCGATATAGAGAGCCATTTTACTGATTAACTAGTGAAACATTGTTATATAAATTAAATGTACATGGTACGTGTATGTACTTATTAGATAATCTACACATCCCAAACGCCGTCGAAAATAACCACAAGTTTAACAATAATAAACTGTTAAGAACATATGCGACAATATCAGTTTGTTTTAAAAAATATTTCTTAGCGACCATGTAAAGAGTCTGAAAATGTTAACCTCATTCAGTACGTATCACAATTATTTACTTTAATTAGGTTTAAACCACTGTAACTACTCATGTAACCTGCTTGTGTTTAACGTTTTAGGGAAGTTCCGTTTTCTAAAATACTAGGTGTAGGTACGAGTCATTGATGACGCTATGTTTTACATAAAACTTCCGGCGTGGAAAATATTAGAACACGTTGCGTTAATCAGTAGAGTATAGCTAATTTGATTAGGTACAGACTGTTAAATTACATACGAAGTAACCGGAGATTGTGAACCGTCAGTTTCAAAGTTAAAGACATATTTTTTCTGACTTATCTTTTTTGCAAATCTTTCTCCCTTCACGTTCAACACAAGCGTCTCTTGAACTATGAATACATGGACTATAACAAGCTGCTATGATTATAATTTGTTCGAAAAACTATCAAAATTGACTGACTAGAAATAGTTAGGACCAAATCAATGAACTTTGTGCCAATGGAGGTGACTAAAGTATCAAGTGCACATACGCACAGAGATTCATATACTTAGGTGCTTCAAAGTTACAATACTCGATTTATGTACTTATAAATTTTCATTTAAAAAGATTTATTTGATTTGTATATAGATTTATGCATCGAGAAACATTTAATTGAATTAATAAATATCTACATAATAAGCGACATCACATTTTAGACGCATGTACATGTGTATATTAATAATTGTTTATATATTATGTACATGTAAGCATATTATGTAAAACTAAAGACTGAACTCTAACGGCCGAGTTAATACCTAAAGCGTTATAATATGTACATACTCGGTTGTACACACTCATAGTTATAATGCATATTGTGACAACGGAAACTAGGCCTTGTATTAACTTCAACTATTGAGAAATACATAAAATAATATCAAGTACTTACAGCTTTATAAATTGTAAACTAAATAATAAATGTAAGCCATCTGGGTCTTCCAACATTCCTACCTAAACGATACTTAAAATGTAATTGGACATTCATTGAACGCGGCCCGGCTCGACGTTTAATTCTACTTAAATATGAATAAAAACATTTATAATATAATTAGTAACTTCAATCAAAATCAACTTTAATCTTTTTGAAGTTTAAGTCTTTTATTATGTGATCAAAAGTAAAATGTAGAAAGACCCCACAAATATAAAAATAAACCATAATTTATATAGTTCATAATTATTATTTTATTAACTATTTTAAGCTGAAACAACATTGCATACGGAATTAATAAATTATTATTTCTTACCTACCAACAAAACAGTAACAAGGTTAGATAATATAGAGGGTGCCAGCAACCAGCGCCACACCACGTGGAAGTTATGATCAAGTTTTTTGGTAATCAAAGGCATAGGCTTTGTTCCGTGACATTTCAATTATAAATGATTGGGAACGGTTCCATCGCTCGCCGACGCATTTTGGCATTCTCCACCAACGATACATATAACACAAGACTTCAGATGAAAGGCGACTTACACGTTCAGTAACAACTAAAATACAGATTTTTAAAAAGATTTTAATCTAATTTTTGGTCTAGGAGTTTAAAATCATGATTCCCTGTGACCGAAACTCGTAAAACATTCAAAATAGATAGAAAAACCGGAGATGATGTATACCATCTACAGTCATTATGCTATACTTTGTATACATAGGTTTATTTATTTATATATCATATAGTATTATATAGTATATAGACGACGTGTATGCACACAGTCCTACGTTAAGTACAGTAACACTAAACAGCCATTATAATATTTGTCATGATGTAGATCGTCAATAAATAATAACATGTAACAATACTGTTTGTCTGTGACGCTAACTAAACCAACAACAGTGATATTGTTTCAGAGTGTGTGTGAGAAGAGTTTGTACGAGTGTGGGGTGGGAGGTGTGGGGCCGCGCACGCGCAGCAGGCGGGTGAGCGGCCCAAGGGGCCCGGGCAGCGGCCCGAGGGGCCCGGGCAGCGGCCCGAGGGGCCCGGGTGGCGGCCCCGCGCTCACGAGTGGAGCGGCCTCGGCTGCCGCGTGTCGTACGCGCGGATCATGTCCGCCTGCGACACGCTGCCTCCTTCTTCTTGCGAAAACGCGAACCCGTCTGTTTGCACACACACTCACAATCATTAATTTATAAAACAAACATAAAATAATATAATATAAATCATCAACTAATAGTGTAGAAACGGCAAAAATGAACACTTTAATGATTATATCCGAATCAGCGTGGTGACACTATACAATCGTGTGATAAACACAAACTGTGTGAACTGAGAATTTAAAAGAAAATTAATGAATACCTTGATAATTCCTTCAACAGGTCTGCAGTTAATAAAGGGTGTTTCTATGTGTGTTAAACGCGTCAGCGGTGCGCGGTGTGGGCCACGGAGTGGGGAACCGATGGAGTGCTAATATGGGGCAAAATCGCGAGGTCCGCAAAAACAAATGCCGGTCGCAAATTTTGATTGTAGTTTTCCAAGCATATTAGCATTCCATCAGTTGATTCCATGGTGTACTCACGCGACAGTTCAAGCTCCATGGTGGCGCGCGTGGCGGAGCGGCGGCTGAACACGCTGCGAACGTTCTGCAGCAGGCGCGCCGTCTCCGTGAGGCTGCCACACAGAGCTCGCGGTGACTACTGAACTTTGCGCCCTACTCACCCGCCCTCAAGGGCTGGACGTATGCAACGTCGAATAGGGAACCAACTACTATACTCATAGATACATCGCTTCCGATGCTTCAATAATCTTAAAAAAATCGTTCCCACATCGACGACAATTTCGAGTAACCATGGGACAATTTTTTTATAACAGAACATAAAATAATGAACCATAACCAATCGATAGAAGTAACAATAGAGTTAAGAAGCGTGAGTGTCGCTGCCACTGCTGATGGCCGCGTGATCAGCGGTGGCGTATGCAAGCGTCTGCCAAGCCATGCAAGCGACGTACCGTGGTACTTACACGTGGCGAGCCGGACGAGCGCGTGTCTCGTGTCCGCCGCGCTGCTCGGGAACAACCACCATCAGTTAGTTACACGTACCCCAATACATGCCAATATATAGTTCACACACCGTACATTTACTCTACTTGCTGTACCTAGTATGCGCCGCACGCGCATACACACAAATAAGTTACCTCGAATAGATGAGTACAGAAAGGCGGCTACAAACGACGAACGAAAAGAGGCACACGCACACAGACGCGACCGTACGGCGCTCTCAATCGAATGCTGGTCACAAGTGCGCTTGCACACGCTGCACGGATACGCGTGTTTGTGTGCTTGTATTTTCGCTCATTGTATGGAGCCGGCATTCTGTACCTATGTATTCTGTGACCGTAGTTTACACGAATATTTAGCGACGCCATACGAAGGTTGTATGTATTTACGTCCGTCAGGTTGAGGAATAAAGCAAGACGAGTATATGTATAGCTTGTCTGTCTGTAGGACACACCGCACACGAGAAAATTACTCCAACAGTAATTAAAAAAAAAAGTTAGGGTTGTTAATTATTTGTTAGCCGAATAAGTTAGGGAAAAAAATCGTTAGTAGGTATACATTATAATATCATTGGAGCAGCTAAAGATGCGGCAAGAGCTGTACATTTTTCTTACAAAAAAAAACTTTTTTAAAAATCCTTTTTCAAGATATGCAGCGTGTCAATTACAATAATTTTGAGAGGTATAATAAAGAATAGCCTGCATCGCCTTCGAGATCGCTTTGTATACGATTATAGTGTGGCGACTAGGATGTTCAAATAATATTCGACTTGCTAACGAGATAATACATATTGGAAGACCGCGATATAGTCGCCTTGATGAATAAAATGACATAACAAGGATCTAAGGAGCTTCTTGAATTGTATGTCTTATCTCAACTCTCTTTTAACACGGTCCGGTTACCGGGTTGCAGGTGCCAGATACCCGGTTACAACAAGTATGGGTAAGTATCACTGACCTCTACTAATACCACTGGACTGGCGGCTGTCAAAGTGCTTTTGTGCCTATTTGATAATCGCCATTTTGGCGCTGTCGGACGTAGCGAGTGTCTGTGGTACTAAAACTAAGTGATGTCGAAACTTGTACTTGTTGTATTTAAATATAGTTGTCATTCTTGATAACTTTTGTATAATGCATTTATCAAGAATAACATTAAATTCGAACCAAATTAATTCAAAATGCTAAATTACTTTACAGTAAACAAACACTTCTCTCGCAGCCATTTGCAATATACGTCAAAATTAGTTCTCTGGACACTCGCTAGTGGCGCTTCAAAAAGACACAAAAAAATTGCTGTCAAACGCTTGGAACAGCCTGTCCAGTGGTAATAATAGAGGTCAGTGGTAAGTATAAAGGCGGCTTATATATACATTTCGCCACCGGATACCCGGCGCCGACTACCCGACAGTCGGACCGTGTGTAAAGGCTCTATCGGCTACATCGGTTAGTAATAGCACAGTAAAGTAACTAACATAGAACAAATCGCATACCGAGCATCAACAGGGCCATACAAAAAGATCAAGCATTATTTTGGCATTACTTAGGACTACAAGATACAACACGGAGTAGTTTTCAACAGTTTTATTAAACAATCATGTAAAACAACAGGGCGCGTCCCTTCGTCCATTACTTACAATACTTTGTACACGTTGCTACTGTGCTGATGACGTCATAAGACAAATTAACAGTCATATTAGCGCTTATGTTAGTAGTAACTAGACTGACTTGTGCAGAAACTATAATATCGGACAAAGTTTGCGAACTTTGGTCAGAAAAAATTAACAAAATCTGACGATTTACAATTTATTTTCTTTTTCGTTAGAGTCACGATATTGTGCCTAAAAAGGTTCGCTGAAAATATTAAATTAATGGCTACGCCAGTATGCGCGTACGCCGAGAGAGTAGCTAAAGATACGGAAAAACAGTCCTGAAATGGATTACTTACCAAAAAATTTCCTGACAACACGTTCTTCACAAGTCAGTCCAGTTTTCAAGTCATTATACATGAACATAAAACTATGTAATAAGCTGAAGTTTCGCTGCGACACACCTTCACAGCATGCCTGTATTCCACCTTATACTTTGCTGATGATATAGAAAGAAGATTGTGGTGTATACCAACGAAACTTCAGCATTAAAAGTGACAGATTAAAAAGACAAAACGAACGTAAACATGAGTGTTTAGATGAAATAATAAATACAAATGAATATTCCGACTGGTTGGCGCCGCTCAAACTAAATGGCAACTCCTAATTAATATTTCATTTAGTTCGAATTATCTTAGATGCATTTGATATGAGAAAAGCTAATCGTTATTAAGAATTATACTGTTTCGAATGAATTTACTATGTTTTTTAGGGTTCCGTACCTCAAAAGAAAAAACGGAACCCTTATAATATCACTTCGTTGTCCGTCTGTCAAGACCCTTTTTCTCAGGAACGCATGGAGTTATTAAGTTGAAATTAATATCAAATACTCAGGGCTGAAATCCCTTGAAGAAGTGAAAAAATCTATTCTAAGTCAACGCAATCAAAAGATACGGGCGTTTATGTTCCGTTTATGCCGCTTATTTTAACACTCGCAAGTGAATCAAAACCCGGTACCCGGGGGTATTTCCCGTTGATTCAGAATCATGAAATTTGGCAAGAAACAATTTCATGTAACACAAGTAGGTAAAGGAAAAAATCCGAAAAACTTTTGCAGTTACATACCTACAAATTTGTACGGAAACCTCGATGCACGAGTCCGACTTGCACTTGACCGGTTTTTAGTATAAGGCGAATTCGAATATTCAGTGATTATTTTGTACTGGTATATTATTTATTTAAATTGTCATTCTTTTCCGATCGCTTTCCAAAAATGATATCCATTTTGGAGAACAAGTATGTGCAATACTTACTGACACAAGTACTTAAGACAGATCACCAAGAAGTGCTTTATAACAACATGGCACATTAAGGAAACAAACACGTAGGTAGGTATGTGCTACGTCACGCCAACCAGCCGCAGATATGAAATTATAACATTTACAAGAATTAATAACAAAAACACTAGAAATAAGCAAATAAAAGTAGCGCAGGGTCTGTACACATGTTCACAAGAACTACACAATATTCTGCGGATCAGTTTATTTCATACAAATGTACATTAAGTCGTTGTCAAACAAATTGGTAAATACAAACAATTTTAATGGAAAATTTAATTTGATTAAACTTACGGTACTTTATTACAAACGTGGCTTTTAATGATTCTATAATACCTTAAAAATACTATCAATCGTTAGGCCAAATAATTCTTTGTTTTGATCATCTCGTAAATATTGTTTTAATTTATAGCTTATAAGTATATATGCCCCAGTTACTCACAGGCGGAAGTAAAAAATAAATATTTTGTACAATTTTCATATACTATTCAAGTAAGTAACTAGTTTCAGAAGGAGTTAGTCTCTCTCTTATAAATGTTGTCATAACTGTACGTGATATGTGGAATGTTATTACGTACATAACAAGTGTAGAATCTAATAAATCCCGCTACCTCCCCGCGGGCGCGGCGGGTACTTTATATACCAAAGCAAAAACTAATTTCTCTCAATATCTCACATCATGCGAGTTCATTCCAATTATTTACTTCCACAAAGAGATCTCTATAACACATACAACATTTTTAAAGGAAGATTGTCAAACAACGTACCTATATTTTGAAGTAAGGATCAAAATTTACAAGTACCGCATACATAATACATAATTATATCTTACTTACAACGATTGTATTGCTCAAGAAGCCGGTACTCCTACTAAATATAGAAAACGTTCAAACGTGTCCAAATATAAAAAATATTCATATTTATTTATACTACCTACTGTCTAAATAATACGTTATACGTATATTGTGATGCTTTCACCGAACAAGCTCTGTGCTGTCGAGGCTAACTTGGGGCCTGGACACTACTTGCTGGAGATATTAATCTATCTAATATATAAAATTCTCGTGTCGCGATGTTTGTTACCAAACTCCTCCGAAACGGCTGGACTGATTTGTATGAAATTTTGTGTGCATATCGGGTAGGTCTGAGAATCGGCCAACATCTATTTTTAATACCCTTATTTTTTTTTGCAAAACGACGTTTGTGGTGTCAGCTAGTACTTATCTATACAAGGTATAACAGTATAAACGCAAATCCTAAAAGTAGTTTGTTCATAATTGACTACTGAATCGATTTCAGTAACATTGAATATAGGTATTTAAAAAAAAAAAACTTTTTTTTCATACTAACCGCCTATTGAGCCAAATAAAATTAAATCTTATTCCAAGGCACTAAGACTCAATTTTAAATTCACAAAGTAATGCTTAGTGTCAACACGATTTTCTTAATAAAAATAGCAAGCTTTAAAAAAATAATTTTGGTCATTGTATTATGCTTTTAACTCGCTACTCTAATTCGGGTGTATGAGGTCTTGCGTTAATTATGTTACACCTTGTATATAAAACAGAGTCAGGACAGTTACACCATTTATAACTAAAGAACGGCTGGAGAGATTTTTATGATCTTAGATTTGTTGAATTTGTCTTCGTCTCGAATAGCAGAATCACTATAAAAACATGGGAAAAACTGACGAAAAAAAAAAGATGATTCATTTTCTCACATGTTTTGTATGCTTTGTGTTCTTGACATCTCGAGAACGGATTGACTGATTTCGATAGCGGTAAGAAGTTCGCCGGGTCATCTAGTTTTAAATAAGTAAAAGTTTTAGGAACAATAATACGAGTAGGAACCGACCGAATTGATAACGCGATGCTACGATGCTACACTTCGAAATTTTTAGGGTTCCGTACCAAAATGGTAAAAAGTAACACTTATGATGCAACTCAGTCTGTCTAATAATGCTATCAAATTTAAATTTGGAATGGTTTTAGATAACGTTTGCCCAACTATTTTGCAAATAATAAAGAAAGAGAAATTTTTTTTTTTTCAATAGACTATAGCACTTTCTCATAAGTACATGTTTTCTTTTTTTTAGGCCGCCGTCGTAAGTCGAAAACTACTTTCGACTTTTGATGAACATTGTGAAAAAAATATTGTAACCGATAAGGAGTTTGGACATCTCCGAAGAGATAATAAAACGATGTCTAAATTGCACATTTTTTTAGAAATCATCAACAAAAATTACATTAGTTCCACATCGGTCAAGAGATGGCGCTGACCTAAAGCTGCAATATTCTACACTGCAGTGTTAAAATTCTCTGACGAATACAGGCCTCGCCGATGAAAATTTAAAAACATGCTGGTACGGAACCCTCGGTGCGCGAGTCCGACTCGCTCTTGACCGGTTTTTGACCGGTGCTTGACTCAAAAGATTGAAATCTTTTGAGTGACAGATGCCTAAGAGCGACAGCCGGACATTGCTAGCTTATTAATATTTTACGTTCTCGTAGTAATTCGCAAACACGAAGATTTTCGAGGCACATACCTTAAATCGTAGTATTGCGATAATAGTTATATTATTTATAAAAAGTCAATATTTATTTAATTAGCATTGAGCAGCTAAACTTATTAAGTAGACCATAATACTTTAGATAGTAAAATATTGGAGCATTATGATTTCATTTGGAGTACTTTCTCTGCAGTATGCCCACCTACTCGCACAGAGCCTGCTCGGCGGTCGCGTCGTAGGCCGATACCTCTAGTGAGCCGTACTCAGCTCCACACACCAACACACACACTACGACACTCCACATCTAATAGTTCCACTAACTAGCCTTCTCAAGGAGTATGCTATTTTATTATAAATTCCTCTTTTCCAAGTGCACGTTACGTACACATATAAAACTCGTAAATTGTGGCACACTCATACCTCTCCACATGACACCTACAAAATACTGGAATGTTATTATAGGAATAATTTAATTACTTTAGTAAATAAATAATTTGTTTAAGTAGTTCATAATATAATAATACCTAGTAATTGAGTGAATACGAATTCGTTAAAGACCGTATGAGCAACACTGTGTTTCTGCCCAGCGGCATTAGATTATCATTTATTTTATTGAGATTTTAGTAAATGTTTTACACATTCATGATAAGATTTCGAAGATTCAAAGTGTAGGAAGATCTAGATAAGCATACAAACGAGCGGCACTCTGTAGCCGGACGTAGAGCACTCGCGAGCGGTCACACGACTTCTACTAACATTCATGTAATATTTACCATCTAATAGCACTCCCTTTTCTTATTCTTATCATATAGTTGACGTACGCCCACCTCGGAATGAAAAGTTTACATTAATATCTACAACAACAGTATCACATCGGCGACATCGTCGATATAAATGCGTACAAAAATAGCGGAGGAAGATCTGAGGGAGGAACTCGGGGCGGCGAGCCGACAGCAAGCGCAGCGCGGGCGGCGGCCCCGGTCAGCGGGGCCAGCGCGGGCCCCGCGGGCCCCGAGCGGGCCCCGCGCATCACAGCGCGGCCTGGCGCGCGCGCGGGCCGCGCTCGGCGGGCGCCACGCCGGCGCGGCGCCAGCGCAGCCCCAGGGGCGAGCCGCGCGGCTTGCTGCGCCGCCACAACACAAGTTATTGGCGCCGTACGCTCGCCGCGACCTCGGCGGCCGCGCCTCGCCTGAGCGAACAGCCGACGTGCGAGTTCAAGCCCCTCCGGGCGTGATACTTTGCTGTACCTGATCCCACGATTTTAAAGGCTTACGTATATCTGAAATGGTATCCCGCGCGGAGGTGCATTCTTGTTCGAGTGGACGCGGTGGTACCGATTCTCCGTAACAGACTTGCGGGAGGTCGTGGCGAGCGTACGAGTGGGTGCGGGGAGGGGCGATGCAAAGCAAACTAAACACGTAACATAACGTACGTACGGACAGTGGCGTGCGTACTAACGCTCGTGCCGGGCGGCTGCCGCATGCCGGCTGATCGCCAACGAAACGTTCGGCAGGTACTGGTAGTATAGTTGCTACTTATTCAAGCGACTACATAACATACGATATAAAAATAACAATACAAGTGTGGAAACAACAAGAATTCCATAAATTTAAATATTTAATTTTGCTATACATATAAAACTACAAAGGAGTACAAAATCTAATCTAAATAGAGCTACGCTTTACGTGTAATACATAGAAGCGTCGATATATAGGAAATCAGCCGGCAACGGAAACCACGGACGTACAGAATGCATAGAATAATGAAAATACGAGTGATATGATAAACACGGACAGCCGCCAGAACACACAGCAGAGAGCGGGTACATGTAGGTACATTTGCTACAGTACTCTGGTGGCGTTTGAACAACAGGACAAAATACACGTGTGGAGATAAAACGGGCAACAATAGCATTTATGTAGTATCTACAGGTACTAACGTTTTTATAATACTTCATTTATAACAATACTAGAGCCATCTGTTTTATGGCTCAAATTGCGTATAAGAGGGAGGTAGATACTTCATAAATACCAATATTTACGAAAAATATATACACATATACAAACTGTTAAATCAATCTGAATATTAGTAGGTCAATAGTCCAGTATATGCAATCCAAAATAATGCAGACGTAGGAGCATACCAGGCAACACACGCATTCTGCTTTGTTAACTATCGGTTCATCTTGTATCGATCTCTGTGTCACTTGGACACGTTACAACCTTGGGTTCATGCTCAGAATAAGTTATTGTCGAACAACGATATAAATACAGGGTGGCAGGCACTGATATAGATACACCTAGATAACGCAAGAGCAACTACTTGGCGTGACCAGCTTACGTACAAAAATCGTAAGCCGCCACTTTCGCGCTCAGTCCTAAGTACTGCTGGCTGAGCGAGCGTGAGCGCTGGCGCCAGGCCCCCGGGGGCGTCTTTGAATTCATTTGATTTTCCCATCACTAAATAGTGCTTGTGACCTCATAGTAGGTAGTCAAAAAATGGCACGCTTGGTTTTCATACAGATCGTGATACTTGCGCCACCTAGGTGTATCTATATCTGTGGTGGCCGGGACATCGACGTGCAGCCTATTACCATAGATTCAGTATATGAGTAAATGTTTCGTCGGTTATAAATAAAAATTTGCTGTTTCATAGAAAAGTGCAACACTTACGCGGTCAAAATGTATAAAACAGCATTTTTTTTTTTAAATAAATGACAGAAAATTTCAAAGCGTTTCAGAATCATGCGCTGAATTCGTGGTTACAGTTTGCGCGTCGATGGCTTTGCCACCCTGTATAGATCTCGAGTGTGATTATATTCGTAATATACTCTCATTCTAACACCCTAGTATATAAAAGGCAAACATAATACAAAAAATAACATAACAGACTGTCCAACTCATGTCAAGTGAAATTAACTGTTATTATTTATCATTTATTTATTTATTTAATACTTCAAGCACATAAATGTACAGACACGGACTTCATGCCATAGGCATTTTCTCTGTCAGTCAATCACAGCAGTTATAGTCGGACTTTTAATTAGCTGCAGTAAAATGACAGCTTATGTGTTACCACTTTTTAACGAAATTTAAATAGTGATGTGACAACATAATCGATTCATTCAAATAATACCTATCCAGTTCAAAGTCGATCCATGTTAAAGTTTACAACAAAAACATTGAGCAATGCCTAATTACTGTTTTGTCATCACATCAGTGATCGGATTGGATTTATAAAAAGCATTAATTCTAATCACAAACATATCTTTTAAATATTCTTATTTTTGGTGTTTTGCAAATAATCCTGTATCCTGTATTTATTCTTAATGAAAACTTTATTTTATTTAAAAAAATGATTTCTTAGATTGATATAGTAGGAGTTTTAGAGTAATAATTGAACAAAATTATATTTAGTAGACTATTTATTTACGCTGATTTGAAAGTACAACATATATTTGTATCCGAACAATACAAAGAATCTTTGATTGTTTACGGTTCAATCAAAATTGGTCAATTTCGAATGTCAAAATTAAAACGATGTTTCACTGCGTTCTAATCACATCACTAGTAGAGATAGTGTGGCAACATTTTTTTTGACGAAATGACAGTAAGAAGTGTCATTTTACTGAAGCTAATTAAAAGTCGGACTATAGTATGAGTTAGACAGTATAGATCTGTCAATCCATTTGTCTATATTAGCCTCTCAGAAGTCTCCGAGTGTTAGACTGGGTAAATGTAATTGGTTCTTCTCTTTTTCAAACAAATAAGTTACGAACAGAATCACACCTTAATTTTATCAGCAATTAAAGCAAGGTGTGCAAACCCCCAATGCTTTAAAATAGGCTAAATATTCTATAAGAATCCGTGAAACATATTCTGAACACTAAGATCTGAGATCACACACACAGCTTTGAATTCAAAGAAACATTTCATAAAATATACCAAAAAAATCATGTTTCATGCCAGCCCTGTCAAAAATTTTGCCCCCGTGCTTGTGAACCCACCACAAAGTGACCCCAATCACCAAATACCGTGCATTTTCATATGAATTATGTGGTATTTTAATAATATTGTGTGTGCTCCCAGGATGTAATATAAATATGGTATAATATCATTTAGTAGGAACGCACTCGGTAAGTCTTCAATAGCGAAAGTCGAAAATGCTCTGTCGTATTATATTTGTGAATTGGTACTAAAACATTTTTGGAACATAGGAAAACAAAACAGAACGGAACAGAAAACAAAACGGAATAAGATAAGACCTTCTAAACCTATCTATCATCATAATTATGAAAAATATTTAAACCACAAACTTTTAAGTTGCGCTATTGATTTTAACACTAAATGGTAATTTTCTACACATACATGAAGTTACTGTAGCCGGTCGTTGATATTATAGCACATCGAGTTACACAATAGTCACAGAGGAAACGCTTTCAAAAGCTGAACTTTTTTTAAATTGCTTGTGCCAGTTCCTGAGACGATGTTCCGAAACTCTTACCCTCCGTAATACACGACAGAGCATTCTCGTACGTACAATAATATGACGTCTATCTCGGTAACAACACGTGTCGCTCACAAGATGGAGTACTTACGAGTGTCTCGGATGCGTGAGGAGCGCGGTGGGGTCGCGTTGCTTTATCTCGCTCTCGCGCACTGCCTCCGTCATCGACTTGAAGGCTGAGTTGTGCACGCTGGAATAAGACAGAAATATTTTAGTACAAGAAAAAAGTGAATGTGGCCGTCCATATATTACGTCATTCTAAATGAGGGGAGGGGGGGGGGGTTGGTCTGCGGATGACGTCATTCTTATTTATTTATTTATAGTTTATTGTTCACGTACAAAAAGATTATTTCTAAAAAGAAATTTCTTCCAGCACACCTAGTAAGTGAGACTGCAAATGTGAGAGGCGGCTATTATACCCTATTTTTCTCAAATCTGCAATGTTTTAATTTTGTCAAACTGGTAATGACGTCAATTTTGGGAGAAGGGGGGGGTCTAAAATCTGAAAAAATCGATGACGTAATTTATGGACGGCCCCAATGGAGAAAATAGTAGGGTTAATTGTACTTAAGGTACTGTAAACACACAGCAGTGAACGCCTGAGGAGTCGTTTAATGTTTGTATAAGTTTACGCAAATTGGAAAGTCGAGTTTCAAAAATTGGACTATATACTATGAACTATGCCGACAGTAAAGATTTTACACCATATTGTGACATGTATTAACAAAAGTTACTTATAGAAGTCATAAGTATCGTATCTAACTATCGTAATTTCGTCAAAACATGTCTTGGACTACAACTGTTTCTAAAAAAATAAGTACAAAAAACAAAGTCGGCTGACCTGTCCTTGGTACTTGAGTGTATACTTGTTAGAGATAACAAACGTTCATATTTTCATATCTTGAGTAGGTACAGCGCCGTGTCATGACTATAACGAACAATCTCTATGTTAGTTATGCTCCATTCTAATATTTTAAAAGATATAATAATACTTTCTACCAATTCCATAGTTTTTACAATCTACGAACAAACTAAAATAAAAAACAAACCTTTTCCTACTTCAACATTTAAGATAAACCATAACTTATAGTTTAAATTCAATACGGCTCGAAGGACCATCAATGTACGGCTAAGGTACATTTAAATGATAAACTGATAAATGTTCGACTTGTGTAATGATAGTAAGGTAAACAGAAAGCACAAATGTCCAAAAACTGATAAAATGATCGACCCGCGGCGAATGAGTCGATCGATGCTATGCAACTACTATACTTGCTAACTCAAACGTCTATATTTTATTCATTCGCGGTGCGTCGATGTCAGCACAAAATTGATACAATATCAACTGTACGGGTTTGCTCGTACACTATTCGATACATAAGACAATGTTTTTACAAAAAAAAAAAAAACTCCAAACCGATAATCTAATGGAAAATGTACTTCGAATCAATCTGCAACTACCCCTGAAACACAGTAGAATACTATCGAGACTACTTCAAACTACCTAGATACGGAAATAACTTTAGATGGTCAGTACGACAGTGAAGTTGGCTTCCAGGCTGATCTCGCAGCGGAACATGTCCGTGCGGTGCGGCCGCTTGCCGCCTCGCGGGCCCGCGCCGGCGGCACGGTCGAGTAGTGCGTGCGCCCGCGCGGCCACTGCACCCACAGGTAGGGCCGCAGCTGCAGGCGGCGCATCACATCTACACTAAGTACCATCTCGCGCTTTACTGCCTCTACGCAACCGAAGCGAAGTCGTCGCGAAAAACCCGCATATTTCGAGTCTGACTCGCGCACCGAGGGTTCCGTACCTTGGAAGAAAAAATATTATTCCATTTTCTGTTTAATTTTCAGTTTCTGGAACTGCATAAATAAAGGACATTGAGCAAATCTGATCCAAATGCCCTGTGGCTTTTGAGTAGATCGTGATCGCGCGTATACTAATGTTTCGGTTGAGGTTGTTGAACTATCAACACCAAGTGTGAATGTTGTCGATGTCGAGTTGAAGTGCGGCCGTATCACTGGATAACTCCAGTTGCTAGCTAACGCTACTGGTAGAGCAACTTTGACATCATCAGCATACAGTAAGACTGTGGAGTGTTTTACATAATAGGTCGCGGCAAAAATATTTTCGTATTTTGAATCTATTGTTAGTAATCAAACCTCTTTGGCAGTACTGAATGTAACTGGCTGGTTTTAATGCTATTAAATGTTGACATTCTAAAGATGCAATAAATAAATAAAAAAAACTAGTTCCCGCCATTTCTCAATTGTTTTTCAAGCAAGCAACATGAACGTATGTGACGAAGAAATTCGGTACATTTTAAAATTTTATTACAAAAAAGGTAAAAATGCGACGAACGCCGCGAATAAAATTTGTGCGGTTTACGGACCTAATGCGGTATCAATACGAGTAGCACAAATGTGGTTCAAGCGTTTCAAGTCAGGAAATTTTAGTATGAAGGATGAAGCTCGCTCTGGACGCCCTGTCACGGATAAAATCAGTGCCATTTTTTAAAAAGTGGAGCAAGATCGACATATTAGTAGTTATGATATTGCTGAAGAACTGGATGTTGATCACAAAACAGTTTTACGGCCATTGAGCTATATAACTAGAGAAGCAAACCTAAATAAAATGTGTCAAAAAAGTGTAGCCACTTTATAAACGCGACGACGTAGCTTTGAAACCACTAAACATTTAAAAGTAAACATATATCTTTCTCACTTACACACGTCGTAAGAATAATACCGTCGCTTAGATTAGACAAAGACCGCAATATAAACATGCAATGACAGGATGGGGTTGCCTACCCATGCGAAATTTTACCCAACATTTTAAGCCATAAAAAGCGTTTTAGGTTAAGTTAAATTATTTTTTAAATATTTGAATTATGTATTTCTTATTGGATGTGTAATAGAAGTTTATAAATAATGAAAATAACTAAGACATTTTCTTTTTGAATATTTTTTCTTTATTATTAATGAAATTGAATGATTTAGTAGGTAGCCAGTCAGTCTCTTTTCTCAGCAATCGGATTATTTCCACCCATTTTTCACGGTGTGCTGCATCTTTAGACACCCTGCTACGTTGTTATTATTAAAAAATATTTAAAATCACTTATTCCATAAATTAAAAACTCCCACTAATGTGGGAAACTAAAACTAAGTTTTTAGTGGTAACACTGAACCTAATTTACAAAATTCTACATTTTATTGCGTTTTTACGTTGATATAAACACAGAGACAATTAATTTACGTGTGGAAAGTAATTCCGGTTAATTTATTATGTTTTTGTGATCTTGAATCGCACTCCTTCGCGATATTTTTTGTCGCATGTCACTCGGTTGACTTCGGTTGGCGTCACACAGAGCACTGAACTGACGTTAGCTACGCTGATGGCTGTGGCCATCAGCCTAGTGGCAACGCCTTGGTGCGGTAATTGCTAATCTAGTGTAACATATATATCAATGTTTACGGCATTTACAAAAGTCTGGGTACAAGAAAAAACTTGATATTTGGATACCACATGATCTCACTGAGAGAAACTTAATGCAACGTGTTTCCATTTGCGATTTTTTGTTGAAACGTAATAGTTCCGACCCATTTCTCCGGTTGATTACGGGTGATGAAAAACGGATCACTTACGATAAGAATGTCCGAAAAAGATCGTGGTCGAAGCATGGACAAGCCCCACAGGTCGTGGCAAAGCCCGGCCTGACTCGGAACAAAGTGATGCTGTGTGTTTGGTGGGATTGGAAAGGAATCGTCCACTATGAGCTTTTGCCGCCGGGTAAAACTATCGATTCTGACGTCTACTGTCAACAACTGATGAGGTTAAAAGAAGCTATTGAGAAAAACCGGCCGGAGCTGGTGAATAGGAAGGGCGTGGTGTTTCATCACGACAACGCCAGACCGCACTCATCTATAGCCACTCAGTAAAAATTGAGAGAGCTTGGCTGGGATGTGTTGATGCATCCTCCGTATAGCCCTGATCTTGCTCCATCAGATTTCCACCTGTTTCGGTCACTTCAGAACTCTTTAGGAAGCATAAAGTTAACCTCAAAAGAACACTGTGAAAACTACCTGTCAGATTTTTTTGATAAAAAATCTCAAATCTTCTACAGCAATGGGATCATGGCATTGCCCACTAGATGGCAACAAGTCATCGATCAAAACGGCACATACATATTATAAATAAATTAAAAATTAAACCTAAAAGATTTTTTTTTTTGTATGAAAATACGAAAATACTTTTGCCCCGACCTATTATATGTGAAGATCATTAACTACTATTAGAAAAAAAAGGGGTGCCGAGTAGTGCTCCGAATTGGCATTTTTGTATGTTACAAATTGCTTGCGGTCGTGCAGATAGTTCGCGAAAAATTTTAGCGATAATACAGAGAAACCTGCCAATGCTAGTTTACTTAGAAGTATGTCATTGTCAACCCGGTCAAAAGCCTTCTGGAAATCAAAATAGCCTACATCGATCTGCATTTTGTAATTAATATTTTTGGCTAAGAGTCTAGTTATGTTAAGCAGATTAGACGCGGTTGAGCAATTTGGAAGTAATTCATGCTGCTCATCTGCTAACCACCGTTGGAGCTTATTAAATATTTTTTATAGAGTATCGATTCAAATATTTTACCGAATATCGATAGAACAGCTATAGACCTGTAATTTTTAATGTCACTTTTTAGGCCGTTTTTATTTACCGGGAGTACCTTAGAGGTTTTCCACTCCGTTGGATATATTTACGTCGTAATAGATAGGTTGAAGAAAAACTTTAAGGGCAATTTGAAAATTTGCAGCCGTCTTAACCAAGTACTGCGATATTCCATCTGGATCTTGAGTAGATTTTGGAGCAAGTCGAGCCATAGTTCCACGAACCTCAGATTCGTGAACGTAATCAATATCAACAAGATAGGACATATTACTAGGAGACGCATTCGCAGTAGCGATAGCATGCTCAAGATCTAATGATGGTAAGTTTGATAGGAAAACGCTACTAAAGTATTTTGAAAACGCGTCTGCGACTGGCGTTGGCGACCTGTCACCAAAGGTAGCCTGCTCATTGTTTTCTCTGTTGCTGTTTACATAGGCCCAAAAGGTTTTGGGGTCACATTTGATATTCGCCTGTATACGATTAGTGTAAGTAGCAAAATCTGCATGTATACTTCTCTTTAATAAGCGCCCATAGTGGGTAAATAATGCATAATACAGTTGGTTACTATTATTCTGCTTGTATAGCTTGTGATAATAGTTTTAAAGGTTATTTAGTTCAATAGAAACGGACATGAACAATTTAGGGTAATTCAGTCGCAATGTTTTCATCTTTTTTATTATAGGAACAGTTTGACAAATAATGTCATTAATTAACCCATAAATGGTCCGAACACCATCGCATGAATAAAATGTCTGCCTTGCGGAAGTTACGCACTAAAGTTATACTAGTGGTCGAGTCATTAGGGTGGTAGTTATTATTTATGATCAAGCTTGCGAAAGGCGTGTTAATATTGATAGAGATATCTAGCGGCTTATGATGTATTTCAGGCGAGACAATACAAGAACATGCTGAAACTGAGATTCCTGCCATGAGTTAACCAAAATCAGATCCAACGGCTACACTAGCGGAATACAGGATAAAATCCCCCAGTACAACCAGAGGCAGTTTGTTAATGTCATGCAAGATCCTAAATAAACAAAAAAGAAAAACCGTTTAAAAAATGGAATAATATCTAAGGTGCTAAGTAGACAACACAGCACGCAAAGCGATTCCCTACATTGTTTAAAAAGACTGTGCCACTTGTAAACCATGGCTTTTTCTGGGCAAAAGTGGTAAACCAATGACATTTCTTCAATATGGTTTTAATAGGTCTTCCTTGTTTGGTAAGGAACTTGTGATTGTGCAGTACTAAATTTTCTTCATATTCAATGCTTTCTTTCCGAAGGATGCATATCCGGTAGGCTCTTAAATCCTTCCCTATCCTACGGGCACGTCCTCCTTACCAATTACCGCGCCCCCCGGTCTATTCCTTGATATGCAATGGCCGCTGTAGCACCATGATCATGAGGCTACAGAAGCTAGTGCGAATCTTGGGGTTCATTCGATTAATCGAGTCTGGTTTAACCACGCTGGGATCGGTGCAATTCATTCATTCATTCATTCATTCATATTCAATGCTTTCTTTCCGATTGAGCTGCTTGATCGACAGTAGTTCAAAAACTAATTACTGTATTTATCATGAAACTTGGTATTACTATTATTACAATAGGACCCCCTTTCGTACGATGCCACTGACACACAGATACACACGTTGTACTTATAACACCCTTCTGTTTCATTTGGGAGGTAAAAAGTTATAGCTAAATGAAAATGAATAGTTATTTAATTATAAACTATACGAGGAGGGGGAGGATGTGCGCGAGGTCAAGACAAATCTATTGATACCTCATTTGTTAATCCAATCAAGCCGTTTACGTTAAATTATTGACGTGTTTTTATGGGCGTCTTAGTAAAAGTTACTCATTATTTAATAGACTATTCAGTGCCATATGTCTCGTTAGTGATGGATATTTGGACCAAGCGTATTAGATATTTTTGCCCAATACAGTAAAGGGTTCCTTTTTACAATTTTGGTACGGAACCCTGAAAAGACAACAATCCTCAGTTTAAATTTTGGATCAATACTCCAGTGCCATATCTAGAGTTGTATTAAAATCGTTTGTCGTAAAGATACAATGAAGGTCAGCCGCCCGACCAGCAGCCTAGTTGCGTAAAACACTCAATTACAAGCCGAAGGGTTTGAATGAAATTGCTAATCCATTGCTTCATTTTGGAAAATTCGCCTGCTCAGAAATGTAATGAATGTTCTGTCAAAATGAAAGGTATTGCCATTGTAAGTGTATTCCGAAATTACCGCAGCTTATGAAGAGCAGCACCCTCACAGTACCGACAAATTATGATGAGCTGTATGCAGTAGCTGATGCATGGTAATAATAGCCTCCACGACCGATTTCGGTCACGGTGGCCAATCTCAACGGAGATTAGCCAGGTACGCAGGAGATATTATAGTGCACAAGTGTGCGCGCAAACACAGGTGCACTCCCTCTTCCCTCACTCTCATAGTCCGATGGGACGGCAATCCGACACGACCGGAGAGAGATCAGGCGCAGGACCAACGGCGACACGTGCGCACCGAGGCACGGGGGTATCACACCGCCAACTTCCAAACTCCGGGCTGCTACTAAGAAATTCCTAATGGAAAAACTCAATAACACTTTGTCCGACCCGGGAATCGAACCCAGGACCCTACGCTCAGTAGTCGCGCTTGCAAACACGAGACCAACGGGGCAGTCAGACGGGGCGGGGCAGTCGGGGGAGTGATGCATGGTACTCACACAGTGAAGAGCACGTCTGGGATGAGCGTGGCGATGGGAATGAGGGCCAGCCCCAGCCAGAACACCAGCGAGCTGAACAGCATGCTGTCCATGCTCCTCATCACCGCACCGATCAGGATTATTGGGTACACGTTGCTGAGGACAAATTAATTTCCGGTCACACATTGTACGGCAACACAAATCAATGTTAGAATTATTGAAATAAAGCGTTGACAGTATTATTACAAATCACGACTGTAATATCAAAGTTAAAGTTACCGCTGTTAGATTTTACACCCGTGAGTTCCGTAAATACGTCACAAAAACTTAAAATTAGACAAACTAAAATATTTAGTTTTTTTTTTATCTTGCTTTATTGTGCTGATTGAGACAGCTGAATTTAAACTTTTGGAAAATCGATTAATGTATGTCTTTGTCCCAAAAGTAGGTCTGCGCGAGACATACTACGCGTGACTTTTTACTGTGTCAACGATTGCGGCATACAATTAGTAAAATCCCTAAATGAATAACATTGATTTTACCAATAATAGTTTTATTTGTACAAGTTTTGGAACGCGGTTAAAATCGGAACTACCGCCGCCATCTTGTTTTTTCAATCAATTTTACAAAAGATTACCAACAGCGCCTCCTTGTCAACGTCATTCGAGCGCTAAAAGATCTTTGTAGTCCTTCAATTTCAAGTATACCTTAACCCCTTACTAATAAACGTATTATATCAGTTGAATAGTTACACACCGATTTCTCTCTTTCAGTCGTCAGTCAACATCATAATCAGCCTATAATGTTCCCACTGATGGGAAATAAGCGTCCTCTCTATGAGAGGGAGTCGTCAGTAATTTATGGTTAAAGAAATTTATTTCTCAATAAGAAATTACAAAGATTATTTTTTATTTGACTTTCGAAAGAATAAAAGCGTTGTGTAACTACAACGTGTAACGTTAAATGCGCAAAACCTCATACACCCCAAATAGAACATTGAGTTAAAAGCATAATACAATGAACAAAACTATTTTTTTTTAAAGCTAACTATTATTATTAAGAAAATCGTGTTGATCCTAGCATTAATTTATGCATTTAAAATTAAGCCTTATTGCCATAGAATAAGACTTGATTTTCTTTGGCTCAACCGGCGGATAGTATGGCAAAATACATAATTTTTGAGAAAAAAAAAAAACCTATATTAAAAGTTATTGAAATCGATTCAGTAGTCAATTATGAACAAACTATTTTCAGGTTCTGCGCATTTAATGTTACACGTTGTATACAGACGCTTATTAGTAGATAGCATCTGCATAGAGTACTGACCTGTAGATGAGTATAAAGATGAACCACATGAACACTGAGCCCCAGATGGCCACGTGCGTGACCCATGTCCACGAGTGCGTCGACAGGCCCGCCTTCAAGCACACCGTCAGCACCACGTACTGCAACCACACACGTCATGATCATTCCGTCGCCTAACTAATAGGCTAGTTTCCACCATCAATAAATTGAAAATCTATTTAGTCCGTCAGTTAGATTATTGGAAAATAATGGACACGTATTTTTTGTTTTTGTAAATCAATGAATATTGACAAAGATAAAACGCATCAAAACTCGGGAGTGGGGGCTCGTGACGTCAGAACGCACTAAAAATTATACCAAGGTGTGACGTATTGACAGCTTTAAAAGCGTCGTATCTTCTTCAATTTTCATTTACGTAACAAAAGAAAAAATACGTGTCAAATATTTTTTGATAATCTAACTGACGGACTATTTAGATTTTTTCAGTTGATAAATCTAAATAGTCCGCGGGACGCACGTTGCACAGAAAGACATTCAAATACAATGAAGTAATAACGCGGGTGTACTCACGGTATAAACAAAGTTGCCCATGAGCAGGTAGCCGCCGTCCTTGCCGCTGGGCCACATGACGCTGTGGCTGCACAGCAGCATGGGCAGCCAGAACAGCAGCACGGAGTGCAGCAGCGCGTTCACGGCCCACACCCAGAACACGCGCACGTTGAACAGCAGCCCCTGCTGCGACGGCACGTACAGCACCGGGTGCTGCGGGCAGGACGGCCTCACTCACTAACTATTTCACTTGAGATCGTCTTATAATAACAATAATAGCCTCCACGACCGATTTCGGTCACGGTGACCAATCTCAACGGGGATTAGCCAGGTACGCAGGAGATATTATAGTGCACAAGTGTGCGCGCAGACACAGGTGCACTCCCTCTTCCCTCACTCTCATAGTCCGATGGGACGGCAATCCGACACGACCGGAGAGAGATCAGACGCAGGACCAACGGCTTAAAGTGCTTTCTGAGACACGGTGGTATCACACCGCCAACTTTCAAACTCCGGGCTGTTACTAAAAAAATCCTAATGGAAAAACTCAATAACACTTTGCCCGACCCGGGATTCAAACCCAGGACCCACGCTCAGCAGTCGCGCTGGCGACCACGAGACCAACGGGGCAGTCAAGATCATCTTATAATCTCCTAACGTCTTTACGCAGCAGCGTGGTACACACTGCCATCTTCCCACTGACTCTTTCTCTCTCACACACTAATTCTCGCACGCACAATATTATCTCACCCACATACATACATACGTACATAAGTTACGCCTTTTACTACAGGTACAGACAGAACGAGACAATTTATGATTCTTACAAACTCCTTTGGCTTCGTCCCCGTTCGTCGCTAAGTTTTGATTAATACGGTTACCGTGCAATATGATTCCATCGCGACAATTAAAACAACTTACCCTAAGCATGATCTCAGGCGAGCAGAGTTTGTCGAAGAGTCCGATGGCGAAGGGCGGCAGTGCGGTGAAGATCACGTTGTAGAACCCGATCGTCCAGCGCTCGAACAGGATCTGACCCGACCTGCACACCACAACAAGCATCAAAATCAAAAAAGTTCTTTGAATTTGTTTTACACTATATTTTTTATGTACACAAAAAAAAAGTTAATAGAGCTAAATACATACAAACACAAAAGTACTGCTGATCAATGTCAAAAACTTGTCAAAAATTAGCAGTGTATTTGACCGATTGTGATCAGTTTTGCAAAGAACGTACGTTTAAGTATGGAGGTTGCAAAACCGCGATTTGAAACGAGGTAAATCAGTTAATTTAACGCTACACTTCGCTCGTTTTTTAGATATATAAATAAACTGCCTAACGATTCTGTAAAAATCTTACCGTGATAACATAGGTGAAGTGAGCGTGAAGTGAACTATCAATGGAGGCAATCCCTAACATCAGATGGAATGACAGCTCACTTCACCTTAGTTTTAACAGTGAGATTCTTACATAATAGCACTGCTGTAATGCTTTATACTGACCAGGCGGAGTAAATGGCGAACCAGAGCTCGATGACGTAGAGGCAGATGTTCTTGTAGAAGGAGTACAGGATCAGCTTGCTGATGCGCGAGTAGTTCCAGGCGCCGTGCACCAGCAGCAGGCGTAGGAGGAAACGGAACTGCAAATAAAAGATTTATATCAGAAGGTTGGCGTGTGACACTGAACACGTATCTTCTAGGTACGCTCGTTTAATTAAAAAGGTCTTTCATTCATGGCTTTCTACCAGGCAAGATTTAAAACAAAGCGCTTCACGTCTCTGCCAGTGTGATGCTAAGTTCTTCTAAAGTACACAATGGATTTGATGGTTTTCACCATATTTTTGAACATTTATTCCGGAAGGTTTATGTGTATATTACATTAATATTAACTTAGATACACAACTCGATGTTCTGACAGGTCACTACTGCACCCGTGCGAAGCATGGGCGGGTCGTAAGAAAAGGAGGACTTCATGAAGAGCACGTCTGAAATATGACTTCAGTTTTCAGTAGTTATTCGCGGTGGATAATTAGATAAATAAAAATTATTTGTTGTTGCTTTTCTTTTAGGGAGCAACAGAAACAATATTAATTTGTTAATCGATGGGAATGGCGAAGGTAGGCAAGATGATCATGTTCATGCCGTACTGATGCAAAATTTGTCCAAATCTCTAGCTACAGTTTTAATTTACTTTTAAATTTATTTGTACAGAAAAACGGAAACGCAAACCGCGTTTCCGTTTAATTTTCGTGTTTCTGAATTAGCACGAATGTCGCGACACAAAGCTTCCTCTTCCCATTTTTTTTTTTAGTGAATAAAGCTTTTTCTTACCCTTGTCCTAATAGCATCTATCATTGCGTGATTGTATGAAGTTTTCTCTCTGTCCCGTCAATGACTCCGGTCGCAGATCTCCATCCGTCATTCTTAAGTTTTAAAAAGTTTTTTTTGGAATTCCATAGTTTTAAATCTATTGTAATCAAGGTAATACCAAACAGGCATACCAAACCATAGGCATACCAAACTTTCATTGTTGTAATAGCTCTATAATTAGGACTCGTCATCGCGCGTTCGTATTTCCGAAGATAGCCGACGACTCCCGAAGCTCACTGCTCCTCGGCGCCACGTACCTGCGCGATGCTGTAGTCTGACGCGCACACAGCCTGCAGCCCCTCCACGTACCTGCACGATGCTGTAGTCTGACGCGCACACAGCCTGCAGCCCCTCCACGTACCTGCACGATGCTGTAGTCTGACGCGCACACAGCCTGCCACCCCTCCACGTACCTGCACGATGCTGTAGTCTGACGCGCACACAGCCTGCAGACCCTCCACGTACCTGCGCAATGCTGTAGTCTGACGCGCACACAGCCTGCAGCCCCTCCACGTACCTGCACGATGCTGTAGTCTGACGCGCACAAAGCCTGCAGCCCCTCCGCGTACCTGCACGATGCTGTAGTCTGACGCGTACACAGCCCGCAGCCCCTCTACGTACCTGCGCGATGCTGTAGTCTGACGCGCACACAGCCTGCAGCCCCTCCACGTACCTGCGCGATGCTGTAGTCTGACGCGCACACAGCCTGCAGCCCCTCCACGTACCTGCGCGATGCTGTAGTCTGACGCGCACACAGCCTGCAGTCCCTCCACGTATTTGCGCGATGCTGTAGTCTGACGCGCACACAGCCTGCAGCCCCTCCACGTACCTGCGCGATGCTGTAGTCTGACGCGCACACAGCCTGCAGCCCCTCCACGCCGGAGATGCCGACGCCGACAGACGCGCGCTGTATCATGGCCACGTCGTTGGCACCGTCGCCTATCGCTAGCGTTACTGCTCCCGTCGCTAGTGATACCATTTCTACCACCTGCGATGACACAAATCGGTTTAAACTTGTCTTAAAGGGTTCGTTGTTCATCGTTGTATCAAACTGTTTGGCCATTGATAATCAAGGACCCATTTTTCCGCGTATTTATTACATGAATGTCCATAAGTGTCAGGTACATTAATTGTTTAGTATACTGACACACCACATTAGGCCATGTTATAGCCATTTCATATGATGTCAAAGAATGACTGTTGTTATTTGGAAGTTGATAGTCCAAAACCAACATACTCTGCCTACAAAGAATCCAAAATGGTATCGTAAGATCCATAGCAAACGTACCTTAGTTTGCTAGGAACAACGAAATACAAGACTGTCTACAAATGCCACCAGTAAACTATGAAATCGAGGTACAAGGGACAACACAAGGCACACCTAACCTTCCATCCAAATCCACTAGTTAATGGACCGTTAAACCCGACAGCGGTGGTGAAAAGGCTGAAGAGGAACTACCTTCTATAAGTAGGAGGTGGTGCACTGGTTACTCTACCACTAAGTCATTTATCATGGAACGAATTCGCTTATGGTCCGACAGACGATTGCAAATGGAATGAAAAAGAAGAAAAAAATAGTTGATGCTCAATTTACTAAGCACTCTTTTTTCTTGGCCCTACCGACTCAATTTACATAATAACAACCAAACATTTACGTTGAAAAAAAAAATACTCAAAGCATTTATTTCAACTAAACCATTTACAAGCGACAGTCAGATTCATGTTTCTGAAATGAAGCTAAACGAGAAATAAACTCCGTGGACTCTTTTTTAAATCAAAATATAGGATTATGTAACCATCCATGTTGAAATTATAGGTACATAATGTGAGAACGATGTAGAAGGATTTCACGTTAAACGACTCCAACACAAAAAGAAAAAATAAATACAAAATTAAATTAAAATAAACCGTGGCAGCTAAGAGATGACCAGTCCCAACTGACGGCGCAATTAAAATAATACTAATAAATAACCGTGGTACCAACCTCGGCCTTCTGTATGGGCGACACTCTGCAGCACACGACCACCTTGCACGATATGCAGAGGTCCAGGAAGTCCTTCTTGAGGTCGCAGCCCATGGCGTACTTGAGCGTCTTACCGTCGATGATCAGCGCGATCTCGTTCTGCTTGCCCAGGTTCTCTCCGAACTCCACCATCTGACGGGATATACACTCGCGGGTACCCTGGGAGAAATAGTTTAGTGTTACAAAGGCTAGACGTGGAGAAATGTTAAAATAAATCCGATAGAAGGAGCCATCAAAATTCCTAACATGAACCCAAATAAGACTCGTACAAAAGACAGTTTATGGTGGTGCTTAAAACTGTTGTTCCAAGTGAATTTACCCATATTAAGACGCGTAATTACACAACATTAGAGCTTTGCACAAAACAACCACAATGTCGTATTGTATGCAATTAAATGCAACGTACGTGATGTCTGCGATTCATTTTGGCGTTGGTTCACGCTCGTCCATTCATACGATTTTAAAATGATGACATGCATTATCATCAGGGTTGCGAATTGCCATAACATTTTATTGAGATGTCAGAGCTCTCTCACTCTTTGATTAGTGATATTTGCCAAGGTTTTACGCATTTTGAACTTTTAATTTGCTACGGCATCAACTATGATGATAATATATATTTCACAGTACAATCGCTCCGTAGATAATTTTCAAATTGGCTTTAAATGATTTAATATCGGATTTTTCATAAAAAAACTAAAAATCTTACTAACTCAAAAACTACTGAATTTCGGTAGAACATTTGGTGGCTTAATTTGTTGCATTTTCACCGTACTATGACGTCCTGCAAGGAATACGTCGAGTTACCAGTAACCATGTAGCATGGCAGCTGTACTCACATCCAAGCTGTCCTCGTTGATTATGATGAGCGGCATGTTGCTGTGCAGCAGTCTGGCGGAGTGGCCGATGTTGATGGCCGTCTCCTGCTTGTCGCCCGTCAGGACCCACATGTTGATGTTGGCCTTCAGTAGGGCTGCTATCGTCTCGGGGACTCCGTCCTGTTTACAATCATGTGTCATTTAATACCCTCACCCTCGGATATTGACAGTGAGCACTTTTATGAATAACTAGCTTCTGCCCGCGACTTCGTCCGCGTGTTTTAACATAAAACATCCTATGGTACTCGGCAATAGCGTAGCTTAATGAAAGATTTTTGAAATCGGATGAAGTAGTCTATGATATTACATGCTACATCCAAACTTACGAATTTTACCTGTTTATAATATTAGTGGTGTATATAACAGTGCACAAATCGCGTCGCAGGCAAAGTTTTGCGTGTTATATTTTAGTGTATGAGGGTGTATGTGTGTGTGTGTGTGTCTGACCTGCAGCTTGTCCTCGATGGCCGTGGCGCCGAGCAGACGCAGGTTGTTCTCTATGAGCATGGCGGCTTCCTCGATCTTCAGCTCGCGGTCCTGTATCGCTATGCTGGCCTTGTGGTAAGTGTTCGCCCAGTCCTGGACAACGAACGTACATTATTACGATATGAGAGAGGTGGAGGGACTCTCAATGTTAGAATACCTACAATAAATTTTTAAAAGTTGTAAAATTAAACTTATAGTTGCAAGTAAAATAAAGCGGTTCCTAGAAGGAATTGTAACGCATGGCGTTAGTAAGTCATTGAAATAATTGGTAGGAGGTGAAAAAATAAAGATTTTTTTAACGAAATCGCGGTTAGAGAGAAAAGAAGAAAAATATTCTGCACAAATAAAATGCACATTACAAAGAAAATTAAACACAGTAGCTAAAGCCAAAATACAGAATTAAAATTAATAAGACCATAAAAAAATTGTCTATAGTATAATTGGTCTATGATATCAGTCATAACGCGCTTATGGCACATTGTCATAACGTGATTGCAGCTGCTGCCGATCGATTGTGTAAAAATCTCACCGTGAAAACTTAGGTGAAGTGAGCTGTCAAAAGTATCAATCCCTAGCATCAGGATGACACTGAGAGCTCACTCCACGCTCACTTCACCTAAGTTTTCACGGTGAGATGGTTACAGAATCGCAGCTAGTTGCGAATATGCGGCGCGGCGACCTGGTAGAACTGCTCGGAGATGTCGGCCGCGGCGAACACGAGCGTGCGCAGCCCGTCGCACGCGAACAGCTCCAGGTGCGCCAGCGTGGCGTCCGCGTAGCGCGCGTGCGGGCCGCCCGCCAGGCGCGGGTACAGCACCGAGTCCGCGCCCTTGCAGAACAGCTTGATCTCACCTGCGGACGGGCGCGGCGGTATTTAACTCACAGTCAAAGCACTTCATTTGTTTTTCAGAAACACGGTAGATAGGACGTTCTTAAGGTGCTTACATAAAGAAGCGGGTTTTCGGTCCCGACTCCCGGTACAGCCGATCAATTCTGTAAAAATCTCATGGTGATAACATAGGTAAAGTGAGCTATCAATGGAGGCAATCCCTAACATCAGGTGGAATGACAGCTCACTTCACCTTAGTTTTCACGGTGAGATTTTTACAGGACAGCACTGCAGGTTTCCGTAGGTTTGATCTTCAGAAGGAAACGGTTACATTTTTGTACCTGTTTCTTTATGTTTGAGCGCATTAGTTAATGTGGGACTATTTCACCCGCACCGATCGGTACCGACCCGCACAGACTCGCCTGCACTGGAAACCTGTTTCTTTATGTAAGCACCCTTACGTTACGAATAAGTCTACAATACAAATATTAGGACATGATATCACGAAGAATTAAGAAGAAACAGAATTCGTTACCTAAATGAGACTATTACCAAAATAAATAAATTTAAATTGTATATTTTTAAAGTAGGGGAAATAATAGATAATCGTCTTCAAAAATACATATCTACTTATCAGAACGCAAAATATTTATCTTATACCTGAACGCGTTTGTAATTTTTACTGAGTATAATACTGCACATTTTGATAGGTATATGTATGCCATATTTTTTTTAAAGTATATAGTTCTTTTCAATACATAAATAACTAAATTATGCCTAAGTGTTGATGTATATATATACAGAGTGATCCAAATAGTGACATCAATAAAAAAAATATAGATTCCTCATACCTAGGGGAGGTATGAGGAATCAATTTTTTTTATTATCGTCACTATTTGGACCACCTTTGACATTAAAGTCAAAACATCATTGGATACATTTAAATTCTAGAAAGAGTCAACTACTAGCTGCACATTTGCTTTGTCTCTCTCATATTTTTCAGTCTGTCTTCACTGCAGGACTGAATGCGGAACGTTCAGTCTAATCTCATGTCTATGACTCCAGCTGAGTGGAGCTGTGTGTCGCAGCCCGCGGTGAAATGTTGGTGCGGGCCGATATATTAATGATATTATTTATTGTGTTTTAATTACAAATGAGTTAAAAAAAGTAGTAAATGAAACCGCACATAACAAAACAATACTTATATAATAAACCTTGATACTATGTAATGGTTTTATAAACTACTATAAGGCCGCTGCCTGGAATTTTGCGGGCAGCGGGGCGGCAGCGGCGGCGGCGCGGGAGCGGCAGGATCTTATGTGTACATTTAAATGGACCGCTTCTCGAAAACAGCGGCGCGGGAGCGGGCAACGAGCGGTGCACTCAAGGCAATCGGCGACCGCCCGCGCCGCCGCCGCTGCCCGCAAAATTCCAGGCAGCGGCCTAAGAGCGATACTGAAAAATGTCTGGTTCGATGCAACATCGGTCGGTGGGCAGGTCGCTAGTCACCTGTGGGCGTGCGCACGACGACGGACATGCGCTTGCGCGCCGACGTGAAGTCCAGCACGTGCAGCACCACGTACTCCTGCAGCGCGTGCGGCGCGCGCAGGCGCACGGCGCGCGGCGTGCGCTGGTCGAACACGTAGCCCCACGCCTGCGCGCCCAGCACCAGCGCGCGCTCGTCTGCGGACACACGTACTGCCAGTGTCAACTATGCCAGCTAGGGCTCTTCAATAGGGATGCGCTAAATAAGCCCGCGTATTCACCGTTAGTAACGTTTTTTGCATTTTAAGTGTCACGTTGTATCTTCATCAAAATATGATTTGTTTAATTTCATATGTTAAATGTCACTGAAATAGATTCCAAATACAAGATAGCCGCCATGTTAGGACAACATGCACGAAAAGCGCTAATAAGTAATCAAATCGCCCGCGTAACAAGCACGTATAGCAGAACCAACAAAGAAACGGGTTTTGTCAACGAAATAATAGACAAAATGACAGATAGAATAGACAAAATGAAGGATTTCTTTAGAAATCTGTCTACAATCTATCATTTTGTCTGTTCTTCCGTCGATAAAACCCGTTTCTATGGTGGCTATGCTACGCGTGCTGGAAAGTGAGCTGAAAATTATTGAATATTTTATGGACATCTATGTTAAGGACCATGTCCAAATAGACATCCAAAATAATAACTATAAAAATGATTTGACATAAAAATGGTCGTTAACTTTTTGTTACTTATACTTTGTGGCTATTCTCGTAATTTTAAGAACGTTCACAGTCTTATCTCAGTCTCAATCTGTTAAAAATACCTCTAATTTCCCTAAATTTTGACATTTAGTTGTCGCTGAGATGAGATTGCGACTAGATTTTGAACATTTTAAATTACGAGAATATTGTCCTTCTAGTATATCTCGTGCACCGACCTGGCGAGGCGGCGTGGTAGTTGAGCGTGTCGCCCACGCGCTCGGGGATCACGGTGTGGCACACAGCCAGCATGGTGAGGAATTCCTTGATCACTGGCGCCGTCGGGTGGTTGCGCTGCATGTTCCGGTACAGTAGCGTGTCTTCAAGCTTCTCATTGGGTCCGGGGATGTTGTAAATTATCTGTAAACGAAGATATTAAATTAGAACCTTTCTATAAAAAAATGTGTACATATGTACCCGCTCTTATTACGTGTAACATTTATTTATTACATTGAAAGCACAATGGATTTTGTTGTGGTTTTCGCCATAATTTTGCGAATTTATTTCAGAAGGTTTATGTGTATTAATATTTAAGTTGAACAGTTTTCATGTTTTGACATGTCGCCACATCAGTAGGTACATTACACCCGTGCAAAGCAGAGGCGGGTCGCTAGTCAACAAACACTCACCTCCCCGATGCTACAGAGGCGGGTCACTAGTCAACAAACACTCACCTCCCCGATGCTACAGGGGCGGATCGCTAGTCAACAAACACTCACCTCCCCGATACTACAGGGGCGGGTCGCTAGTCAACAAACACTCACCTCCCCGATACTACAGGGGCGGGTCGCTAGTCAACAAACACTCACCTCCCCGATGCTACAGGGGCGGGTCGCTAGTCAACAAACACTCACCTCCCCGATGCTACAGGGGCGGGTCGCTAGTCAACAAACACTCACCTCCCCGATGCTACAGGGGCGGGTCGCTAGTCAAAAAATACTCACCTCCCCGATGCTACAGGGGCGGGTCGCTAGTCAACAAACACTCACCTCCCCTATGCTACAGAGGCGGGTCGCTAGTCAACAAACACTCACCTCTCCGATGCTACAGAGGCGGGTCGCTAGTCAACAAACACTCACCTCCCCGATGCTACACTTGCGGAACTCCATAACGTTGCAGGTGAGCGTGCCGGTCTTGTCGCTGAAGATGTACTTGACCATGCCGAGCTCCTCGTTGAGGTTGGACGTGCGCGCCATGGCCGGCGTGTCCGTCTGCTCGTGGTACATCTCGCTGTCCATCGCGATGAACTTGGCCTGGGAAGGGGGGGACCGATCAGAACTACGTGCACGAGGGGGCGCCTCCAACATTCTACATACGTTGCAATGATATATTGCTTCCAATCCAGCAATAAATTATTAAAATGTGTTCCCTGAAGGAGTAAGCCCTTTCATACTGAGATATGCTTATACGGCTTATGCTCGATTATTGGCCATAGATTCGCCGATGAGGGCGAGTATATAGCCAGTAAGTAGTTATTAGGTTTTTCCATCAGTATTTCTTTCAATCCATAGGATTGAACTCTGGCTCTAAATACTAGACCATCGGGACAGTCTATTTTACAACATACTAATAATATAAATTGCTGCAGTGATGACAAGTCTCTCAACGGGAATAAACCTGCACAATGAAGCACATTTTCTTGGCCTTTTGACTTTTGACAATGAGCTTCATTTCATGAACTTTTATCTATACTCATATTGTAAAGTTCTTATGTAAAATGTTACCATAATGATAGACTTCATTCATGTGAAATTAAAAACGTTTATTAAAACACAAGTTCCTTAGTATTAAAATAACGTTTTTTCTAATAAAATTCCTACAATTTGCAATGATTTGTGTGATTGTAGCGGTGAAGGCTGCTGTGGCGAGGAATGTTTGATTTTAGCGCATGATTTACGATATTATTTATTGTGTTTTTGATAAAATTGCACGAGTTTAGATAAAATAGTGTTTGAAATTGCACATAACTAAGATATTACGGTACGGTAGTAAAACACTCGTGTGATAAATTTTATAAACCTCGTCTACGACTATGTTTATAAACTAATTCTCGTGTTTTAATAACCCCTAGTAAGTAAGAGTTTCATAAACTACTGTTAACAATGAACCTATGTATAAATATAACCAGAAAGTTTAATACTTACTTGAAAAAATCTAACAATTTCTGCAGTAACTTGTAACGATATAGGTATAAGATTGTTGTACAATATTAAAAATGTCAAAAAGTTAAATCCGAAATGTGCATTCTGCGCTTCTGTAACAAAATGAGAAAAACAATGTTAGTACATGCGCATGTTAGCCAGTACGTGTTGGTAGACGACACATGTCTCCGAATGTTATTGGTTGTAGGACATTCCTCAAGATGTTTTATTTCACCGTTTTGAGAGCAGTAGTGATGAAAAAAAAAATACACAAAGTACAAGTCGGGGCCGACACCATTGGGCCACCACTGCTCGATTTGTGGAGCAATTAGGATTTATTCATGAATGCAGATTCATAAAGGACATCAAAATAGAGAGTAACATCGTGTTCTCTTGATTATAACAATCGGAAGACCAAGCCCAATATTTGTATATTTAGTTTACAATTGTGGAACTTGTGGAGTGCTGGCAGCGAAGGGGTGTACTCGGTGATGTTCACGGGCCTTTTATTAATGAGACTCCAAGTACAATAATGATTAGGTTAGGTTCTCTCTACAATAATGACAATAAATTGATCTTATAAGATTTAAAATATCGACACCCAACTATAACACCCGGTGTCGTCGCCCGGCCGTCCGCGCGGGCCGCGGGCGCGTCGCTCGCGCGCAGTATGCGTGTGTGTAGTCGTTGCGCACGCACACATGCAAGGCGTCAACGACACATAACGTTTTGACTTGGACCAATACCAGCCTATCGATTCTGTAAAAATCTCACCGTGATAACATAGGTGAAGTGAGCGTGAAGTAAACTATCAATGGAGGCAATCCCTAACATCAGGTGGAATGACCGCTCACTTCACCTTAGTTTTCACGGTGAGATTTTTACAGAATAGCACTGCAGTTCATAAGATCATGGTTTTAAAATCAAATTAAGCCTTGTCAGATTAGGAGAAGGTTTTTTGATTAACTTCTAATGTAAAAGAACCACAGGCTCATTCATCCTATTTATTAAAAACTTCGATTTCACCTTGGATTATCCTAATCCAAGGTGAAATCTTGTAAATGTTTAAATCAAATTAGGTTCTCTAGATTTGCTTAATTGCCAATATTGTAATAACGATTGACCATGACCAGTGTTGTAGGTGAAGTCGGGCTGACGAATGATGATGAGGTACAACCATGAATTAGTGTGACTTGTGTGACATCACAACTTTTGCAATTTTAAATTAAAACTTATAATAATATTGATAGAGTTAATGACATTTTAAAGTTTTTCGTCAGAGTTGAAGTTTGTTGCCCCCTCCCTCCCCCTTGACCTGTGTCGTAATTTATGGAGGGCCCCTGGTGATGATGATGAAGTGTGTACTCACCCTGGAGCCCTAAGTACCAGTCGCTGTGCGCCCTCATCCACACCTCGTTGAAGCCAGCACTCAGCAGCGACAGCGTCAGCAGGATCATGAACAGCATGAGGATGTGCGTGTTCGTCTGACGGTCGATTGTGGAACGCTTCAGTGGGGCTGAGAGACAAATGAATTTATATTACTTGACCAGTTCAACATGCAGGGTGCAAAAAGACCCATCACATAGCCGTCAAATTAAGCTAAAATTTTTGCTGGAAAACGCCTTTAATTTTTGGTATGAAATATCTCTGTTTACTGCAGCACGCAATGTAACGCACGCAAACATTGTGCTTATGGGTGCATGCTACAGCACAGGAGTTGTGTGGTATTCAAGTTAAGTTACAATATTTAAAATTTGTTTTGATGAAAAAAAGTAAAAAAAACTTAGACCTACACAATCTTTGTAACTAGAAGGTTCCCAAATATGGTCTAATGGTCCAGTACAAATGGTATGGCCCAATATGCAATGTTATTAAAAAAAATGTTATAACTTTAATTTTAACAAATTAATGTGTTAAATTTGTTACGTTGATGTTTAAATATTTGTATGCCAGTCCATGGCGAAACATGTAAGATCATAACTTTATTTATAAGACCTTAATGTACCATGTTTTAAAGCAAATAAATATATTCTATTCTATTCTATTAAAAAAAAAAATATCACAATGACGGGAAGTTAAAGTGACTGTCGGCTTCGTTAGGTGTCTTTTTACAAGCGATATTAAAGTGTACGCAGTCGTTACCTTTAGTGGAGTTCTTCATGAGTTTTGTCTCGTGGCCGGTGTACACGACCACGCCGTAGATGTAGTTGGTGTTGCGCAGCATGGAGCCGCGCAGCAGCATCTGGTCCAGACCGAGCGGGATTGACCTATGTTGATAAAGAGGACATTTAATATGAGGTAGATAGGTAGATAGGTATTCAGAGGTGACAAGACAGTTATCCCAATAAAAGTTTGCGCTTCGGCAATCATCGTCTATTTTCGGAAACACGAACGTATGATTACGAGATCTAATATACAACGTGTAACGTTAAATGCGCAAAACCTGAATACAAAGTGTTAATGAAATAACCCAAAACCTCGGACACCCCAACCGATTTTTATATTAATAAATTGATATGACATATAATTATTTATTTTAAAAAATTATAGTAAGAGATATTTGTAAATGTTGTTGTCGCGCTACTTCTTACAGATTCGTAGCTCTATCGCCGCCGGCGCGCTTCCCGGCCTTGGCGCCAGCTCTAGCACCCCCTCTCCTCACCCTCGCCCGCGCTTTTTGTTTTCATTGCGTTGGACAGTAGCGTACACCGTCGTTAAAAAATATTTAAAAAAAAATAACCCATATTAAAAATTATTGTATTCGATTTTGCTGCCGATTCTAAACAAACTAGTTTCAGGTTTTGGGTTATTTCATTAACACATTGTATATGTAGTTTGTTCATAATTGACTACTGAATCGATTTCAGTAACTTTTAATATAGGATTTTTTTTCAAAAATTATGTATTTTCTGTATTTTGCAATACTATCCGCCGATTGAGCCAAAGAAAATTAAGTTTTATTTTAAGGCAATAAGACTCAATTTTGAATGCGTAAAGTAATGCTAGGACCAACACGATTTTCTTAATAATAATAGTTAGCTTTTATTATTTACTAGCGACCCGCCCCGGCTACGCACGGGTGCAATACTGATACTAAGTACAGGTATTTCAAGAATGCCAGCACGCGCCGCCGCGGCCGGTACCGCAGCAACCGCTATGTCCCTGCATTTTAAATCTGTAATATCTTCGAAAATATTCATTTAAATTACATGCTGTAAAGGGCCATATTTATCTATATTAAATGCACAATGTATTTAAGGTACTTAATTGGATAAGGATTAATGCTGTATTGCTTAAAATCGCTTCGTAAATAAGCCATTATTTCTCGTAAAAAGTAAAGGATAAAAAATGATTATTATGGGTTATCCCTAAGAGATAGACATATACCATCGCGGACTTTTTTGTAGAATTTTTTAAGCTGTACAATACTGTAGTACATTATTTTGACCTATCTCGTAGGGTTCAGCCAGCGTTTGAAAAGTAAGCGCAAAAAAATGTGTTTATTTACGACATCACATGCATGCATGTATTATATATATAAACCTTCCTCTTGAATCACTCTATCTATTAAAAAAAACCGCATCAAAATCCGTTGCGTAGTTTTAAAGATCTAAGCGTTCAAAGGGACAAAGAAAGCGACTTTGTTTTATACTATGTAGTGATTATCCGTGACAGCCAATGGATTAATAGCCAAGAGCATCGACCAACACCTGAGGAGGCTCTCGTTGGGCGGCTGGATCAAGGGCATTCTTTACATAAAAATACTAGACACGTGTTCCTTGTTTCGCATAATATACTAAAACTAGTGTTGTATTTATATTCAACAGTTTAGCAGTACACTTACTTATTGCTGCTCTCCTTCAGCAGGCCGTTGAACTCGTAGAGGTGCCTGTTGGGCTGCTCGCACTGCACGGTGGCGGTGAAGTCGGTGAGGGCGAGCGTGTTGTCGAGGCGCGCCGTGTCCGGGTGCGCCTGCCGGATCTTGAGGTTCGTCTCGCCGTCCAGGTTTGAGGTCTCGATGAAGGAGATGCCTTGCGGTTCACTGAGACAAAGTATGGTAGGGTTTTCTTGGTTCATTATAGCAAAAAAGTGGATTGTTAACAATAAGTTTTATGTCGTGACACTTGTAAAGAGGCATTTTCTTTTTCGTCACTTACATAATTCATTCTATGTATTAGAGTTAGTGGTGAATATAACAGACTGAATGCTTTAAGTTTTTTTTTATGTTTGTATAACATTTCAAATATAAAGTATATTTGGCAACCGGAGATCGAGTACTAGACCCATGTATGTCAACCTTGCGACTAAAGCAAATGCACTGTAATGTACCAGCGAGATGTTTTTTTTGTGGTGATCAAATAATAATATAATTATATACCGAGTGACGATTTGGTTATCACATTAAATAGTACTTACAGCAATATTACAAGTAGATTTACAAAAAAAAAATAGCGTAAAAATTTTCACGAAATAAAACGCTTGATAATAAGGCAGGGCGCAGGGCGATGGTATTAACAATTCAACACAAACTTTATGGAATTGTTACAAAATAATCACAAATTAGGCCGCTGCCTCGAATCTTGCGGGCAGCGGGGCGGCGGCGGCGGCGGCGCGGGAGCGGCAGGATCTTATGCGTACATTTATATGGACCGGTTCTCGAAAACAGCGGCGCGGGAGCGGGCAACGAGCGGTGCACTCGAGGCAATCGGCGACCGCCCGCGCCGCCGCCGCTGCCGCCCCGCTGCCCGCAAAATTCGAGGCAGCGGCCTTAAGTTTAATGTTGTTAAATATTAAAACGGAAAAAGGTCCCTCGGCTGAATGTTAATTATTGTTAAATTATTTAAATTGTGTAACTATGTTTAGAATACGTAATATAGAAATATGTGGTTTCAATTAATGTGATAACCTCGCCACACTGTAATATATAGGGTGTGGCGTAAATAATGGATGACCCTAAAACTGTCGACTGGCCAGATTATCATCTATCATTTACCCCACTTATATCACCATATTCCTATATTCGATACAGGGACCCAACAATCCATAATTCCCTAGAAAACATGTTAAAATTTGAGAATAAGTATTTTTTGCGAAGTTATCTTAGATTATAACGAAAAAACTTGATAATGGTCTGATGACACAAATATTCAGGAGTAACATAAAAAAAACAGAACGAAAAAATTTCGCCAAACGGCAGCTGATTATGTATGAGTACCCTAACCTACGATTTTTATTTAAAATATCAATAATTTGGTCATCCATGGGCATAATTATGGTGATATAAGTGCGGTAAATGATAGATGATAATATGGCCAGTCGACAGTTTCAGGGTTATCCATTATTTACGCCATACACTGTATAAGTTATTTTATTGATTTAATTTTGGCAAAATGTAGGTGTACTTACTACAACGTAACCCTTCCTAACTCTCTCTCCACTTACCTCACCCTTCGAGGAATACAAGCGTTATGTAATAATGTTGATTTTAGTGCGAAAAATAAAAACATTCCTAATAATATGTCCATACACTGATACAGTGTATTCGATTATTGATGAATCAACCTTTATTTAAAAACGTTACGTATTGCAATGCACCGCCACTGACGTTAAATATCCAGCCAATGAGCGGTCACGCAAATCTGCGCGGCCAATTACTTTTAATGGGTGCATAATGTTAAATGACTTGACAACCTTGTGCGGGGACATAAACAAGTGCTAAAATAATAGTTTATTGACTGCTTCTTTATGTATGTGAATATGATTCCTTGTATGTTTTTCCTTGATGACTTGAGTAGGTCGACAGAACAGTGACCACAAGCGTCATCAGGACGAAAGGAAATACTTTGTCGGAGTTTCTTTAAACTCGAATAACGTCCATTAAAAACCCCTACAGCTAGTTCATTTATTTATTATCAAGGTAGGTATTGGCCAGGGAGAAAGAAATTATGAGCCACATTCTCTTCAAATAACTTGAAGAGTTAATTTACATGAAAGAGTAGTAGTAGCAGAGCTCCGAGCAGTGTCCGTACGACAGTTATTACCACCATAACTATTTCTGCCTTCAAGCTGCGTGTTTTTGTTTGAATTTCTACATTTATATCTGTATATTTTATGATGTACAGAGGCCAGCACATCAAGCTACCCCAATCTGTCAAATTTCTTTAATAGATTTTCAACTTTACTACAAGATAATAAGGTTTATGGTCAATTGGGAAAATTTGACAGATTGGGGTCGCATGACATGCTAGCCTCTGTACATAATAAAGAGTACTATCTATCGATCGTTAGGCTAATTACGCCATGTCTTACCTCGAGGACAGCATGGCGATATCAGCCGGGAAGAAGGTGTTGTTGACGACCTTGCAGATGTCGCCGACCAGCAGCTGTTCCCACCGTACGGTGAGCCAGCGGCCCTCGCGCAACACGTCCACACTCCGCCGGTTCGTCTCATCGTCCGCGCGGTGGCGTTTCTGAATACGAAAATATATAAAAATGTCAGTAACAGTAAAAGAAACGACAATTCTTGAGGTCAAAAGAAGAAATCAGCATCATCTACTGTTTGTCTCTGCATCACCCAAAGGTTGACTGGTAGAAAATGCCTATGGCATTAAGTCCGCCTCTGTACATGTGCTTGAAGTATAAAATAAATAAATAAATAACACAGGAAAATTGGAAAAACGAACGACTAATTTGACAGGACTAAACTAATATTTTATCTTCTGTCCTTTTCTTAGTGAAATAGAAAGAAAAAGATGCACTGAAGTTAAATTTAATTTAAAAAAAAAAAAAAATACAAAATACAAAAAAAAATACAAAAATATTTATTTCAACTTAACATTGAGTCACACATAAATTGAGGCAGCCCCAGTAAGTTACAAAAGTACTTGTGTCGGAGCTGTCTCGCTCTTCCCCTATGTGGTAACTTAACAATGATGAGGTGTAAAGGGTAAAAATAAAATAAAGAAAAGTAAAAATAAAATAAAAATAAAATATAACATTAATTTAGCAGCTGTCAGTGTGTGTTTGTGTATGTATGCGAGTGTTAGTGTGAGTGTGTGAGGGTGTATACGAGTGTAAGTGTACCCAAATTTATTTATTATTATTTTTATTTATTTATTATTATTATTATTTTTTTTTTGTTTTTCCTCAGCTAATCCTGGTCAAAATATTTTCTGTTTCATCATAAGTTAGGGATCGCAACCATTCAGTTATTGTTTTTTTACAATCATATAACAACAGGGGATATATATCTAATTTACGGTTCAGTTTATTATAGATGTAGGTGGATTGTGTAGCATATTGGCGTCTAGCAAAGACAGTTCGTATCCCTGGGGAGTAAGCCACTATATCTCTGCGCCTTCTGCTCTGAGATGCTGAATCAAAAGGAAGACACTTATGCAGGGTTAAGGACACATATAGGATATATAGTTTTCTAATTGAGAGCAAGTTGCTAACTTTATAGAGGTCAGTTGTAGGGTACCTATATGGTTTAAAGAACATCACCTTTATAAGCGATCGCTGAGCTCTTTCCAGATCGAGAAATTTCATTTTGGTAGCTCCACCCCAAATCGGAATACAGTAAGTTATTACAGATTGCGCCAGAGCTACATAGATCTTGTTTATAAGTTGCGCGGTCATAACATGTCTTAATGTTTTAAACACCCAAATGAGCTTCCTGACCCTTTTCATAAGGATTTCAATGTGAGGGTGCCATGACAGTCTTCCATCAACAATTATGCCCAAATATTTTGTGGAGCTGACTTGTTGAATGGTTTGACAATCACAATCTCGGTTATGAATGTCATTGTTTTGGCAAACATGAATTGCAAGGCTAAAATTAGATCCGGGCTGTGACCTCTGGCCTGGTGAAAAGCAGATAAAATTTGTTTTAGTAGTATTAAGGGTTAATAGGTTCGCTTTAAGCCAGCCAGCTATCTCAGTCAGACCCTCCTCAGCGACAGCTTTTACATGTTGCCATGATGTTCCTGAGAAAACAACCGCAGTATCATCTGCGTATGAGAAGATTTGCCCTCCCTTGATCTGCATATTGCATAGGTTGTTGATATAAATCAAAAAGAGCGGTGGACCCAGGACACTCCCCTGTGGGACTCCGTAGTAGACGCCCTCTTCGGCACTGCATAAGCTATTTAATTTAACCATTTGCTGCCTATCTTTAAGATAACTTTCAAAAAGGGAGAGAGCCGTACCTCTTATACCTATGCTTTCTAGCCTGTGCAGAAGGATCGGGACGGAAACGGTGTCAAAAGCTTTCTTAAGATCTAAGAACACCGTTAAGCATTTTTGACCCTTATCCACTTTGTTAACAATGTCAGATGTCAAAGCCATAATGGCGTCTTGAGTTGAACGTCCTCTTCTAAACCCATACTGTGCATTTGATAGAATACTGTATTTCTCTAAGTAGTTAACTAATCTTTTATTTATTATTTTTTCTAAAATTTTTGAAATTGATGACAGCACAGATATGGGACGATAATTGTTGACATCGTTAACATCCCCCCCCTTGTGCACAGGAGTGACCACGGAACGCTTTAAATCTTTCGGGAAAATTCCCGTTCTGAGACATAAATTAGCTAGCCGGCTTATCAGGGGAACCACAAAATCTCTAGACATTTTTAAATATTTTGTCGGTATACCGTCCCAACCTGGTGCACTTTCAGAGTCAAGACTCATTAGAATACCATCCACTTCCAGTGGATCCGTCTCTAACAACACGAACGAGGAAGCCCAGGAGTTACTACAGGGGCTGTTCACTACCGGCATCCCAGTCTGAGTAACGATACTTTCCGCTAACTTTTTGCCCACGGTGATAAAGAATAGGTTGACTTTATTTAGTGAGTTTAGGGGATGTGCGGTAATATTAAGAAGGTGGCTATTTGAAGTTTTCGGTTTTTTAAAATGTGTGATTTCATTTATTGTTGACCAAAGATGTTTCGGACTTTTGGTTGAAACTTCTATTTGTTTCCTATAATATTGTCTTTTAATTTTTTTTATCAAGTTGGAACAAAAATTACGGAAGCGTTTATAAGTTATTATTAAAATTATGTTAAAGGGTTCTAATCTTGTTTTCTGCTGCATTTTGTTTCTAAGCCTTATGCAACGCAGTGCTCCCATGGTAATCCACGGTTTCAAAGCTCTTTTACCACAGGCAACGGATTTGATTTTTGAGTGGCTTAGGAGGGACGACCTGATTACCTCAACCAATTTAGTGGCAAAGCTATCAGGGAGCGTGTAGTTATCAAAAATAGAAATATCTACACCACTAAGGCATTTATAAGCATTCTCATAATCAATGACGATTGTGGTTTTTGAACAAGTTGTTTGTGCTTGATTTAAGCTAGTTATATGTAAGAGAACCATGGCATGATCCGTGATAGTTGTATTAAGCACTGCCACAAAGGCAGAGGTTTTAGTTTTATCAAGCTTCAGAAAGGTATGATCAAGACAAGACTGTTCTCTAGTGGGTAGACAATGTCCTGGAAGGAGACCGTGAACAGATAGCATGTTTAGGTAATTTAGCCTATTTGATCTTTGTTGTGATATTTCTGTGGATTTTTGTATCAAATTTATATTAATGTCACCCATGATAATAATATTTTTGTGCGTACTACAA
The DNA here is from genome assembly GCA_949316385.1 of Globia sparganii. Lineage (NCBI taxonomy): Eukaryota > Metazoa > Arthropoda > Insecta > Lepidoptera > Noctuidae > Globia > Globia sparganii. The sequence continues at coordinate 790,629 of OX438660.1, forward strand.
GTTTCAAGATGGTTGTTTAATGAGCTAATGAAGTTGTCAGCACAGGCAATAGAGGGGGACCGATATATACCTATAATTGTATAATTGGATACGATGATTTTAAGAGCAGAAGCATGTGATAAAGTTAGTTCTGTAACCAGGGCCAAATGTTTGTTTCTTACGTAGGCTACCACCCCGTCGTTTTGGTTAAGCTGGATTGAGGTAAAATAAGAGGTGTAGTTATATAGTATTGGTATTTCTTTCTTACTATTTAATCTACACTCTGTAAGAATAAGAACATCCACGTCGAACTTCATAAGAGCCAAATTCATCTGCAAGTCGTCAAAATTACCGTAAATGCTCCTTATATTCTGAGTCGCTACCGTCAGGTAAGTATTACTGAGTTTTAAAGACGTGCCAATATGTTCGATATTAACTAGAGCCGAGTTAGCAATTTCAGTTTGGTCTAATTCATCAAGTGTATTTAAGTTACTATCCATTTTGTTTTAAGAAGTCTAATCGACCTACCTCACAGTGTATGATCATTAAAAACAAACACTGAGGAGAATAAATATTAATCAGAATTACTAGGTAAATGCACAGTTTAAGTTTTAGTTCCAAGAAGGGTACAATAGATGTATGAGTGGATGTGTACTGTAAGCGACAGATAGTTGTAATTTTGATGTTAGTTGAGTGTTGCGTGGAAAATTTGTACAAGGTGGGTTTTTTTAGTGTTGATATTTGATGAGCATGCTTTACAATAAAAATGTTTATAAGAAAGTTATTACAAAATTTTAACAAACCATAGATTTTATAACACATTCCAAACAAAATAAAAGCCAGTAATAAAGCTAACAAAAGTAAATAGACAAATGGAATATCTAGTCATGAACTTTGAAGCAAGCTATGAACCTGCGATTCACTCTTCACTAGAATAACCTTAGAATTCTCGTCCTTTTTTAGAAAAACTCGACCAAAAGCAGTCCAGCAGAAATTATACTGTTTAGATTTAGCTAAGTCCCGGGCTAAGAAAAATAGGCGGGCGTTCTTGGGAGTAAGTTGTTCAGAAACGAACACAGGAACATCCCCGTTACTAGTGATAGCAAGGTGCTTCGCTTGAAGTTTCGTTTTGTTTTTTAATTTAGTTTGTGAACAACAGAACCGGGGCCATTGTCTCATTAATTCATTTTGTTCCAATTATCCTGCGACATGTACACCAAGCTGGTTAAAAAGAGACAGTCTTTATTTAGTTCATTTTTCAAGAAGGTAACTTAGTAATAGCTTTTATATACCTAGTACCAGATAATATGTGGCGGTTTATGAATATGTGCTCATAAACCATATTGTACAGACGCCAGCACATCGAGCTACTACAATCTGTAAAAATTCTTTAATAGATTTGCAACTTTATCGCTAAAGCATAAGGTTCAAAGTTGATTGGGAAAATTTGACAGTTTCGGGTAGCTTGATGTGCTGGCAGACGCCAGTACATATCTATTAGTGCAACAAATTACCTACCAGAGTTATTGATCTTAAGTCTAAACGAATGCTTACGACCTAGTAGGTAGGTACTAGGCACACGTTTCTCGTTTACAAAAATGGCGTGGGAACCTACGTACGAACCTCATTGATATATATGTTACACTAGATTAGCAATTACCGCACCAAGGCGTTGCCACTAGGCTGATGGCCACAGCCATCAGCGTAGCTAACGTCAGTTCAGTGCTCTGTGTGACGCCAACCGAAGTCAACCGAGTGACATGCGACAAAAAATATTGCGAAAGAGTGCGATTCAAGATCACAAAAACATAATAAATTAAGCGGAATTACTTTCCACACGTAAATTAATTGTATCTGTGTTTATATCAACGTAAAAACGCAATAAAATGTAGAATTTTGTATATTACGTTCAGTGTTACCACTAAAAACTTAGTTTTAGTTTCCCACATTAGTGGGAATTTTTAATTTACGGAATAAGTGATTTTAAATATTTTTTAATAATAACAACGTAGCAGGGTGCCTAAAGATGCAGCACGCCGTGAAAAATGGGTAGAAATAATCCGATTGCTGAGAAAAGAGACTGACTGGCTACCTACTAAATCATTCAATTTAATTAATAATAAAGAAAAAATATTCAAAATGAAAACGTCTTAGTTATTTTCATTGTTTATAAACTTCTATTACACATCCAATAAGAAATACATAATTCAAATATTTAAAAAATAATTTAACTTAACCTAAAACGCTTTTTATGGCTTAAAATGTTGGGTAAAATTTCGCATGGGTAGGCAACCCCATCCCGTCATTGCATGTTTATATTGCGGTCTTTGTCTAATCTAAGTGACGGCATTATTCTTACGACGTGTGTAAGTGAGACAGATATATGTTTACTTTTAAATGTTTAGTGGTTTCCAAGCTACGTCGTCGCGTTTATAAAGTGGCTACACTTTTTTGACACATTTTATTGAGGTTTGCTTCTCTAGTTATATAGCTCAATGACGAACCTACACTTGAAATATACCCAGGTATGTCGTATGGATAATATTTCATTGAAAATATTTTATTTACATAATTTTCTACTAAACCTACATGGGCACTTATGAAACGTCAGATGCACGTTTCCAATTGGTAGTTTCCTATGAAGAACGGTCCACGGTTACTCATCTTTTAAAATAATTTATTAGTAAACAAGTATATCATATACTTTATTAGGTATCTTTATACAAACGCTATTTTAAAATTCTTTAACCTTTTCCTGCGTCCGGACGTGGACAATGCAAGATAAAATTATTTGTTCGTAACCAAAAAAATATAACGAACTATTTATTAATGATAACCGCTGGTTGAGACGGAAATCACGGATTCAAATGATTGTTATGATCATAATTTCACAATTATCTACATAATTCAAGAGCCATTCTAGCAGACCCCTCAAGACTTCAACGACTATCATTAAAGATCCCTCCTCAAAGAATGTATGTAATAAAACATTCGTGCTCAAGTACTGACACACTCCGACGAACATTCTTGACTCTATATTTAGGCATACAGCTCGTTTAGGAATTCAGAATAACATTGGCCGGTAAGGTAAATATGTTGACATGTACATTGATGACCATAAGCAGGAAAAAATCCTCTACACCTAAATTACTTGTTATTATTACATGTTGGGTATTACCCATGCTGGTGCGTGTCTAGAATCTGCAGATTTGGTTTTCGGAACCCGAACGAACCATGTTTACTCTCCCGCATTATTACCTTTTATACGGTTTTGTAAGAGTTAGCGCACGATGACCATTTCCATGAGTATGTACAAATTTCGCGCACGATGCCACAAGACAAATAATAAAGTCAGTCGGATGATTCTCCAGTCTCCATATTAATCCATGGGCAAATTTTTATTGAAGTGAAAACTTCTTTAGCGGCGCTGCGTATTTTTTTTGGAATGGGTAAAAATCTCTAAACTCGCGTCAGGACACGTGACCTGATCGAGAATTCGTAAGACGGATGGAGAGAGGGCAGGCGGCGCAAGGCGCTTGCGCGAATGTTCGATAATTCTCATGTTTGTGTACGATAGCGCAATGAATAAATATTGTATCCTACCACATAAATAATAATACTTTTATACTGATAACGAAAGCAATTCGTACAAAATTATTCTCTAACCATTCCAAAATATCAAAAATGCAGAACATTAATATTTAAGTTTTCACTTCTGCCGGCACTCCCGGAGTGCAACCCGTCGATTTTTTTTTTAGTGTAAGGAGCTTTGCCAGACACGATTACGTCGCTCCATAGGAAATTATCACCTACATGTCTCACACCAAAATACATACAATACGGATCACTACATATCCGTGATCACTATGAACGTCATTGCACAATAACTTTGCTTTTTCCACCAGGCGGGTAAGTACGTCAAAACACTACAACATCCAATATTAAAAAATAACACTTATAACGCAAACCTTAAACTCTTTTTATTTTATTCTAGAAGCTTCCCATTCGGCGCGCACCTTTGTTTGAATTTGACAAGATTAAGTGACATCCGTCAACTGAGCTGCGCACCGAAAGAGTACAAAAATTCACAACTTATATCTTCGCCCCAAACCCTATTGTTTATACATAACTTTGTGTGTGTATGTTAAACACTAGATTAATATAATTTCAAATCTCAGGGACAATTCCCGTATTTTTAAGAACGTTCACAGTCTGATTTTAGTCTCAAATCTCAATCTGTCAAAAATACCTCTATTTCTCTACAGTTTTTGTCATTGATTGGTGCCGAGATAAGATTGCGACTTGAATATGAACGTTTTTTAAGCACGAGAATTATTGGCCTTCTGAATATGTAGGAAATCTTCTACTATAGGCTTGCCAACTGAACAAAATCTTAATTAGTACGTCAGTATATTTGACCCGTATTTTTTTCTTTTGTTACCTAAACCAAAATTGACGAAGATATGGCGCTTTTAAAATTCTCAATACGTCACACCTTGGTATAATTTTTAGTGCGTTCTGACGTCACGAGCCCCCACTCCCGAGTTTTGATGCGTTTTATCTTTGTCAATATTCATTGATTTACAAAAACAAAAAATACGTGTCCATTATTTTCCAATACTAACTGACAGACTAAATACATTCTATTACACTAAATACACCCTAAACAGACTGAATACAGCCTATACATATACTGAACAAAATGGAGATGGAACGTTTTACCCATGGCCTAGCTCTGTGCGAAATTAATTCAGGCATTTGTCCCCCTCGTACAAAGGTGTACTCACAAAGTCCTCGACGATCTCCTTGATGGCGCTGACGGAGAGGATGAGTATTAGCGGCGTGAGCGTGGTCCAGCGGCCCGTGGGCGACACGTCGGGGATCTGCTGCAGCAGCGCGATCAGCAGGAAGAAGCAGTTGGAGTAGCGGCGGAACTGCTCGAACAGGAACAGCGGGATGAATGATGTTACGCTGTGAAGGGCAGGGCGTTTTAATACACATCACTTTTTTATAGAAAGAAAAAGTATTTACTGCGAATCGAAGAGGAAGAGTAAAAACAAAGTTCTATTCGAACTAACTTGTTTGCTTGTCTATCTTTATGTACACACGGCTACACATCAAGCTATAATTTCCAGTTTTAGCTGACCTCGCACTGTATAGGTTTTCCGTACAATCAGAAGTCAGCTTATACTGGTTATGTATAGCTTGATGTGTAGCCGTGCGTACGAGGCCAAAAGTCCCCCCCTTTCTCAGTATGGTGCTGGTATTGGTGTTTGTAGGTATAAGTACTTTCTTATAGGAGCGGACTCGTATAATCCGATGTCGATAATAAATTCTAATAAGTCGAATAGCTATTTGGTGTTAAAAAAAGAACAACGAGAGCTGTATTTCTGAAAGGTATTGAAAACATCTAGTTGTGGTGAATGTAATTATGTTTAGGTAATTCGTAACATTTCGACTGACTCACATTGAGTTCACAATTAATAACATCAATGTTAATGGGGAAATGCCACTAGAATTGATTAGCAAAACCGACAGTTCCATAATGTAGTTTGCACAATTCAGTGTGTCCCGTGGGGCTGCCGCTCAGCATGATTACCTAACTAAATGAGCCATGGCTATTAGGAAAATGACGTTAGTGCATACTCTACGGTCGCATGGTGTTTAGGTACCGCTCAGCCGCGAATGCGATAACACTAACACTGATACGTAACACTTTTAAATTGGTTTTCTCTAGAAGAAAAGTTTTCTGTATTCTTTTATGCAAGTATTTTTATCTATAGTCCGCGCGGAACTAGTTGGCCGCTGAGGTGGGGAAAGGGGTGAGGCGGCGGTTCGCAATGCACGTACTGAGTAATGCGCCCCGCCCCTCCGTCCCACCGCTCACATACCTAAGGCGCGGCCAACTAGTTCCGCGCGGACTATAGCATCTACACGATTTGAGATGAAAACAATCACAAATTCACTCATCATCATCAACATTCTCCTGCCCTTATCCCAATTGATCTGTGGTCGGTGCAACATGTATTTTTCTTCCATACTTCTCTATTAGCCATCATGTCGGCAGTCACCCCCTTTCTAAACATCATTCGCACAAACCATCCATCGTTTCTTTTATCTAAACACGAATTCACCAATGAGCAAAATGATTAATTAAAGTCATTACCACAAATCGTATACATGGTCACGTTACTTTTTTTTTTTAAATCATCTGTCAGGCAAGATGACACCTCAATATTTCAATTTTAATGTATTTATTTTGAAACATTCAAGAAAGCTTCAAAAATTCACAAAGAATGTGGGCAATGTGGACGGAGTGATGGGGTTATGGAGAAATGTCTTGACGCTGTGTACGTGAGCCATCGCCGCTATGTCCACAGCGCACAAGATGGATGAAAAGCACCACATGAAATGTTTTTTTGCTCCATTGGTGTAATTGCTGTATGGCGTTCCAGTGTGAAGATAAATAAATAAATGGAACCTAAACATAACTGACGAAATGTGGGTGTATATTTGGTACACCTCTGTCTAACCTTTCGGAACATACAGGCGTGATGATATACTAATGATGATATACTTATTATTATTTCTTTTACATATCTCAGCACCCTGGGGACCCGGACCTTTGGAAGGCGTACCAGCGGCCGAAGCCAACTCGCAGAGGCCTCTTGGACAATTTTAAATGATAAGGAGGCAGCAACCGACGATTATCCCTGTATGCACTGTACAAGTGCACCCAAGGACAACCCCCGGTTGGTGCAGGACTATTGTAGAACATGGGAAGAAAATATATTAGGGTGTGGGTTTGGGTGACTATAGTGGATCGGTAACCTTGAACTATGGAAAGACTATGTCCCCTGCTTGAATGATAACATAATATTCACAGATAAAATGTCAAGGGGTGACTTGCAGACTCAATAATGGACCCCCGAAAACGGTTGCTAGCACATAGTGTCGTAGCGACAAGGGGGCAACATGTCCTGAGGTGCTTATGAGGAGTGAAACGGTATTTCACGGCTATCAGGACAATCCCGGAAGTACGGTCAAGATCCCTACCAGCATCTTACTGTAATACTTCCTTCCTCCGCGCACTTTTGCTCTTGCGAATCTCCACTCAAGCCAGTCAATAAAGGCAAGAATGAGGTGGGAGCTCTGTTCCTCTTCATTGTACACTCCAGATAAAGATAAAGATAATTTTATTTGTCAAACATGCGTATACATGCAAATTAAGCATGCAGGATGTCACAATATTAATATTTCGTACATACGTGTTTCACCGTAAGGCGTACAAATTAATAGTCGGCCAATAAAGCCTTTTATCAAACTATGAGTTCTTTTATTTAGTATATTCTGTGATATTTTTATTTATCGTTAGTAAATTATTTAATCAATGATGTCTACTACATACCTTAAGGTTGGTTTTTGGAACGCGGGTTCTTTGGGCACGAAACACGATGAGTTTATAGCAGCATTACTGGATTTGGATGTCGATATTATGGCCATTAACGAGACGTGGCTGCGAACAGGCGAAGAAGGGCGCGCGCCCTCCGTACCTGGATACAGGCTACGGCACATACCGCGCCCATTGTCTGTTAAGAAGGGACGTGGTGGCGGTGTTGGTTTTTATATCAAGCACGGTATTAATGTTCGAAGCCACTCGTACTCTGCTAGTCCATTGCACACCACGGTCGAGCAAATGTGGGTAACAATTAGTGTTCGTGGAATTAAGTTGGCAATAGGTACCGCCTACCGCCCGCCCTGGCAGGATGTTGATCTTTTCCTAGACGCTGTATCTGATTCATTGAACTCTCTAACGCAATGTCAGTACACGATACTAATGGGTGATTTTAACATAAACATGCTTAGTGGCACGGACTCAAAAACGGACAAGTTGGTCTCATTTTTGAATTGTTTAGGTCTGAAACAACTGGTGCAGTCACCCACACACTTTACTGTGCATGGTAACTCTCTGATAGACATCATCTGTACTAATGTTAAGCTACGCTCTTTATCAGTTCACTTAATACCGGATCTAGGTGCGCACGCGTTGATTTCCGGCGAATTTAGTTTTAAACGCCTGAAAATTCCATCGCGAACAATAACTTATCGACCACTAAAGGACATTATTAGGGAGGGTTTTGATCAGGATCTCGAGTTGCTTAACTGGAAAGCGTTTACCGAACTGCAAGATGTTAATACGATGGTCAATGAATTTAACTCGAACTTACTTACGCTATTCGATATCCATGCACCTCTAAAAACTAGTGTTGTGAAGGAATATTGTTACCCTTGGATTACTGGCAATGTTAAATATATGATGAATTTGAGGAATAAGGCACATGCAGCGCATTTAAAAAATAAAAAATCAGATTCAAAAAAGTTGTATTACAAAGAATTGAAGTCACTTGTTTCTAGATCTCTATTTTACGAAAAGTCAGCGTACTATAAACATAAGATCAACAGTCAAATAAATAACTCTAGAGCGCTCTGGAAAAATCTAAAGTCTACCCTAATCCCAACTAAACACAGGGAATTACCTCTGCACTTTAACGATCCCGACAAAATTTGTGATCATTTTCTGAACGTGCCGGGTGCGGATACGGTCAGTGATTCATTGCTTGCTTATTTTGAATCCGCACGAAATAATAGTGCCACGTTTAGTTTGAGGCCTACAACATGCAACAAAATCGCGAACATACTGAGTACTATTAAATCGAATGCGGAAGGTTGCGATGGCCTTACAATAAATATGATATTACTGACACTTCCAGTGACTTTGGACGCCGTGACTGCTTTAGTAAATGCTTCTGTTACATCATCATCTTTCCCTGAATTATGGAAAATTGCCAAAGTGCACCCATTGCCGAAGACTCATAATGCATTGGATATAAAGGATCTTAGACCCATTAGTATACTGCCGGTACTTTCTAAAGTCTTAGAAAAAGTAGTTTGTGAGCAATTGGTTGAATTTGTAGAGACTAATAAAATCCTCCCGGACGTTCAATCGGGCTTTAGGAAGGGCCGTAGTACAGCCACAGCTTTGTTGGATGTGACAGACAATATCTTGTCGGCTCAGGATAGTGGGTTGTGTACTCTTTTGGTGTTGCTTGATTTTTCACGCGCGTTTGACTGTATTAACGTTCCTCTATTATTGTCAAAGATGGCTTTTTACGGATTTGACGAGGACACAATAAAATGGTTTGATAGCTATCTTGGCGATCGTACGCAATTTGTTGAAATACATCGGGCGGATGGCTCAACAGTTGTCTCTGGATATCGCTCAGTAAGAAGGGGGGTTCCACAGGGCTCGATACTTGGGCCAGTATTGTTTATTTTGTACTGTGCCGATATAATTAAAAATATACAAAAATGCCAATACCATATTTATGCAGATGATACACAAGTATATATATCATTTAAGCCGGAAGACTATGAACAAGCATTAAACGATCTTAATACAGATCTTGAAAATATAGTGCAATGGTCCAATGCCAACACGCTTGCCCTGAACCCTTCAAAAACTAAGTATATGCTTTTTGGAACCGATAACCAATTAGGTAAAATTAAACCTTGTGCCACCTGTGTGACTGTTATGGGAGAGCCTATCGAACGAGTCTACGAAGCACGTAATCTAGGTGTTATCATGGACACGGAACTTCGTTTTCACAAACACGTGTCTGAGTCAATTCGTAATTGTTTTTATAGACTTAAAATATTATACAAGGCCCGTCCCTATCTTAGTGAAGAATTGCGAATCTTGCTTGTGGAGTCTTTGGTTCTATCGAAGTTAAATTATGCGGACACGGTCTATGGCCAACGACTGCTGTCAAAAACTGAAAGAATGATCCAAAGACTTCAAAACGCCTGTGCACGTTTCTGCTTTAAAGTTCCCTTTCGAGGACATATTACGCCTTTCCTCAATGAGCACAACATTTTAAAAATGAAAGCTAGACGTAAACTCCACTTGGCGAACTTACTCTTTGGTGTTATTAAGTCTCACTCCACTTCTTACTTATATGACAAACTATCGTGGACTAGAAGACACGGAATCGGTGAGGGAAGAAAATGTTCTCAACAGCTTTCCATTCCACAGCACAAGTCGGCGGCTTTTAGAGGCAGTTTTCGCTACGCAGCTACTAAATGCTGGAACAATATCCCTCCTCCCATAAAATATAGTAAAAGTTGCTCGACTTTTAAATTGAAATTAAAAGATTTTCTTTTAAGCCATCAAAAAGAATTTGAAAATGTTCGAGCCGACATATCTGCCATATAAAACAATCAATTTTATCACTTTTATTAATTTTGTCTACCTTACCAATTTTATCGATTTAGTTTTATTTTAATTTTAATTTCAATCAGTTTAATTTTTATTAGTCAATTATTATTGTCCTTACTCTAAATCTAAATGGAAATAAAATCGCATGAAAATCCGTTTCGTAGAAGAAGTACAATGCAGTCACACGATGTTGTCTAATAGGCATTTTCTATTATTTCATTTTTATGTAGGTAGTACGCACATTTGGTTATTTATTTTAGTTTTTCATAAATCACAATATAAAACACACACACTCACATACATGTATGTCACAGATTTTTATTTAATTTTGTATTTTTTTTTTTTCATATTAACACTTTTTATTTATTCTCTTCATTTATTTTAACGGACACACACTTCCACTTGTTATTCCAGCGTATGGCACTCGTGGGTTGCAGCTGAAAATCAGCGTCAGGTGGCACATCTTGTGTTGTCATCTGACATTATGCTGAGCTGAGGCCCTTTTGGCATTATTATCTTTGTTTTCTGTTTTTATAGTTTTAAGGTGTATTTATTTTGCTGTAATGCCAATAAACGCATTTTTCTTTCTTTCTTTCTAAAGGCAAGCCAGAGGTGAGGAACAAGACTTCTCCCGGGAGATACGGTCCGTGGGGTCGGTACTGCCCAACAGCTCGCCACATGCTGCCCTGCGGGTTTCTGTATCTCTCTTGGTCTGACTCCGGACCCTAGACCTGTTCCGGCAAAGTAAATTCTTCCAGCACAGGCCTAGAGTTTGGAGAGCGCAAGCCTCACCACTACGTCAACGTAGAGTTAAGTAGTTCGGGTGGATTTATTATTAATGTTACTAGCTGACCCCGCAAACGTCGTTTTGCAAAAAAGAAAAAAAAATAGATAGTAGCCGATTCTCAGACCTACCCCATATGCACACAAAATTTCATACAAATCGGTCCATCTGTTTCGGAGGAGTATGGTAACTAACACTGTGACACGAGAATTTTATATATTAGAAGATGTTACTACCACAAGTCCTAAGTAGTACCAATGGGCTAAATAAAAAGCGGGGATTACATAATTGATGGTGGCATACAGTCTGGTGCTTACAGTTGTACATAAGTAGTTAACATGGGGGCTTCAAGTTGACAATAATGCCTAAGTAATGATACGTTCAGTGCGCTTTGATCGTATCGAAAGTAGTTTCTAGTGAAAACATCATTAAATTATAAGTAGGGCGTAGGAACGGAGCATGTTTAATTTATCAACCGTCAAGAAATAATGTTTGTTTTGAATGGACGGTAAATACCAGGTTTGTTCTACATAAATTATAGGTACATGTGAATGTGCGTAAAAAATATTTTTAAAAAAAATGTTTATCTACTGGGTTGGTCTTGCGGAATTACATATGTTAAATTCCAATATGTTCAATGCAACATCGCGCCCTCGAATGCCGAGACATTATCTCTGCATTTAAGCCCCGTCGTATCAGTTTCAGCGATTCATAATAATGCATCGGAAAATATGAACATTTTCGCGACTCAATAATGTTTGTTAATTTTATGATAATCATTAATGCAACAATATGAGTAGCTGACGTCAGGCGACACATTGAATACATTTGATATGAGTAGCTGACGTCAGGCGACACATTGAATACATTTGATATGAGTAGCTGACGTCAGGCGACACATTGAATACATTTGATATGAGTAGCTGACGTCAGGCGACACATTGAATACATTTGATATGAGTAGCTGACGTCAGGCGACACATTGAATACATTTGATATGAGTAGCTGACGTCAGGCGACACATTGAATACATTTGATATGAGTAGCTGACGTCAGGCGACACATTGAATACATTTGATATGAGTAGCTGACGTCAGGCGACACATTGAATACATTTGATATGAGTAGCTGACGTCAGGCGACACATTGAATACATTTGATATTAATTGTTCCCTACAAGGGAAGTGCAGTGTGGGTCGTAGTACCTCCTAAGCTTTAATAATTACTGTATTTTTATCTTCGTCGACTGCGTTGTTACTATTTGCTATTGGTACAGCTTATCGGCCACCGTGGTTTGACGTAGATCTTTTCCTTGATGCCATCACGAACGCGTTTGCTACGTTGGGTAGCTGTGATCATTATATATTGCTCGGTGATTTCAATGTGAACATGCTTAACATAAACGATACTAAAACCAAAAAAGTACAAGAATTTTTAAATTGCCTAAGTCTCGTTCAACTTGTTACGACACCTACTCATTTCACAGATACGAGTGAGACTCTTATCGACTTACTGTGCACAGACCTTAGGGCAAGATACACGACGGTGGAATCGTTTAGTTCGATTACAGGCCATTCGTTTATAGTCAGTGAATTTCACATAAAGCGGGACAAATTTATACCATATGTAATCAAATATAGGCCGATGAAAGACATAGGCGATAATTTTTATACGGATTTGTCACAACTAAACATAGGTTGTGTTTCTGAATTCACCGACGTGAATGACATGGTTGATACTTTTAATCAATGCATATTATCACTGTTTGATGTTCATGCGCCAATTAAGACTTGTCGTATTAGGGAATTATCGTATCCCTGGATTACGGACACTATCCAGCTCATGATGCGGTTGCGGGACAATGCATTAGCCAAATATAGGAACACTAAATCGGGAACAAAAAAGGACTACTATAAACAATTAAAATCCTTGGTAGAAAGTTCCTTGTATCATGAAAAAATTGCATACTTTAGGCACAATATAAATAATAAAATAAATAATCCAAAATTACTTTGGAAGAACATTAAATCCACGTTTGCACCTTCAAAGCAAGGACAAGACCTTCCCCCACATTTTAGAAACCCAGACCTGATAAATAACACATTTTTGAATGTACCTGGCAACCCGGTAGCTAGCACGTCACTTATATCATATTATGAGACCCACAGATTTAGTGAAGCAATATTCACAATTGCACCGGTGGACCAAAATGATATCTCCCGCATTATTTCTGACCTAAAGTCAAATGCTGAAGGCTACGATAATATAACCTTAAATATGCTGGCTCTAACTTTACCGCACACTTTAGAAACTATTACCTACATCATTAATTATTCCATATGGACATCAAAGTTTCCTTATCACTGGAAAATTGCTACAGTCAGACCCCTACCTAAGAGCCCAAACCCAGTAGAAGTTAAAGACTTGCGGCCGATCAGTATTCTCCCCTGTCTTTCAAAAGTAATGGAGAGGGTAGTGTGCCATCAATTAACCCGGTTTTAGAAGAGAACGAGGTGTTACCTGATCTACAATCCGGTTTTAGGAAACAGCGCAGCACTTCAACGGCGTTACTGGATGTTACGGACAATATTCTTTCGGCCCAAGATAAGGGCATGTGTTCACTGATGGTGCTACTCGACTTTTCCCGTGCATTTGATTGCATAAATGTCTCGCTATTACTGTCAAAGTTAAAATACTACGGTTTTGACGACAATGCCATTCATTGGTTCCACAGCTACCTCAGTAACAGAAAACAATTCGTAGAATTGCGTTTGTCGGATGATACTACCTTAACTTCGGCCCTAACTTCTATAGAAAGAGGCGTACCACAGGGATCAATTTTAGGTCCGATTCTTTTTATTCTCTACTGTGCAGACTTAATAAAGTGCCTTCAGAAATGCAAGTATCATATTTACGCAGATGACGTGCAACTGTATTTATCTTTCAGTCCAAACGATTATGAGTCAGCCATTAGAGACCTAAACGCCGACCTAGAAAACCCATTGAAAACCAAGTATATGTTGTTTGGTACCAGGCAGCAGTTGAAGAGGATACCTTTAAGCCTTAACTTAACTCTAATGGGTGAGCCTATTGACCGTGTGGATGAGGCGCGGAACCTTGGGTTATGTATGGACAACAGCCTCAGATTTGAGAAACACGTTGCTAACTCCGTAAGAAACTGCTTCTATCGTCTGAAACTGCTTTACAAGATGAGGCCGTTCTTATCTGAAAAGCTTCGCGAGCAGCTAGTCGAAACCCTTGTTCTGTCCAAATTAAACTACGCTGATACGGTTTACGGCCCACGGTTGCTGGCTCGTACCGATCGACTAATACAAAGAGTCCAAAATGCATGTGCGCGCTTCTGTTACTCTGTTCCTCCTAGAAGTCATGTCACCCCCTTTCTTAACAAACACTTTATTCTCAAGATGAAGTCGAGACGAAAGTTACACCTAGCGTGCCTACTTTTTGGTGTCGTTAAGTCTAAGACACCGAAGTATTTGTACGACAAGCTTAGTTGGATGGCTAGTAGACGAGATTGCGCGCCCAGGCAATGTGCACAACAACTCTCAACACAGTCTCATAGGACAGCTGCTTTCAGAGGCACTTTCCGATACGCTGCATCTAAGGTGTGGAATAATATTCCACCACCATTAAGGGTACTGGGTACTATCCACACTTTCAGAACACGTTTACGGCAGTATCTGATAGATTCGCAACAGAAACTAGATATGGTCGCCCTAAATGTTTCACTTATATGAAATGCCACAGTAGGTACTTAGCTTATCGCTTACCTTTTTCTACAGTTGTGCCTACTTCATCTATTGTATAAAGGTAGGTACGTCACTTTCGTCGGCTAGTATTAATTTAAATTTTAATGAGTAAATTTTTTATCTTAGTTTTTATTGTTATTACGACTATTTCTTGTTTTTTTTTTAATCAACCCACAGTTTTCTAATTTATTTATAAGGGTAAAAAGTACGTATAAGGTATGTTGAGGCTGTGTGTACTCCCCGTCACTTGTCCCCTAAGGTTCATTAGAAAACCAGCGTCAGACAGCATCTGTCTGGCATTAATGCTGAAATGAACCTTTTTGGCGCAGCCGTGAGGCACGCACAATTATCGTTATTATTATTGTTGTTTGCAACATTATTTTTATTTAGTTTTGTGTTTTGTGTTTCACGAAATGTGTCCAAATAAACTTTTTCTTTCTTTCTTTCTATTTTTATGCTCTAACTAATAACCATGATCATATTGCTCATCTATCAGCCCACTTGTTATCCTTTGATAATTTCCTTATAAATAAACTTTCCTCACTAAATAGTTTTATTTAAGGAACGGCGTAGAAAAGACATAATTGTATGAAGACGAACTATTTACGGAACTGCGCAGAAAAACGTGCGAAGACGAAGGTGAATTTGGCACCATGAAATAAAGTTCAATAACATTTTGACTTCTTTGTTTGTTAGATAGAAATAAAGTTCCTTATGTGATTGAACATTCTTTGACACGTAGAAGGGCGCGAAATAAATTGAATAATGTGCACCGGTGCACGGAGCAAGTGTCAGCCGGCTGTTCAGCCGACACGCTCGCTATATCGTCACGCCATACTCCAGCGCAGGTGCTAAACTTGTATGACATGGCACAGTCGTTGACAAGGACATCCCAACACGCAGTTACCCTTATCAAAACAAAGTATTCAATGAGCGCTTTATGAACAAGGAACTTTGCAGAACTGATATGAAACTCCGCACAAAGATTCCATCCATAATGCGAAACTTCCATGATTTTCTTCAAGAAAGTCTCAGCATAGTGTCCCGATAAGGGCACATTGTAATTAGCAGCCACGCATTCAATGCCACGCGCTGCTGTCATACTGAGTCACCTCCTTTTATGAAGTTTCAAAGTCACTGCACAATGTAGCGAAGATCCGAAAAAGTCAACCATTGGCGTAGCTCTATGTATACCGCTCAACTGTAATGTTTTCATATGTTAAATCGGATGCAATCAAGCACGGACCCGCCGTCCTGATGGTATAGCATGTGGTAATTTTTGTCTGTTTGTTTGGGCTATTCTCCGAAGTGGCTGGACCGATTTTGGCGGGACTTCACTGGCAGATAGCTGATGTTATAAGGAGAAACTTTTAACTTTTATTTCAGAAAATTTAATTAGGGTTTCGCGCAAAAAAATTAAAACCCATGAAATCCAATATTATGCATAACTTTTCACGCCAAAAAACCACTGAACGGATTTCGGTAAAATTTGGCAAGGAGATAGATGGCATCCTGGGGAAGGTCATAGGCTACTTTGTGTCAATAGGAATCGATAAAAAGTGAAATACGGATCACGATCTCCTGGTCTCCTGTTCACGAGCGTTAAAAACTTGTTGAAAGTCTTGTTGAAATAGTTTCCAAAATAGTAAAGTAGAGTAGTTCCCACGGAGATAGTTGTGATATCTTGACGCGTATGACATCAGCGTACGGTGGATGGGCAGGCCGCCAAGCGTCGCGGCGCGTAAACAATGTGCCGTGTATACATTGTGCCGCTGTTTAGGCACGCTCATTGTCGGCTGACAAACTTTGCGACGCTGCCGGAATGGCCTGCCAATGGAGAAGTGACGCCCCCAATATACGACACATACATAAGTACTATACTACAGACATGTTACGTCAGAAATTTTTAATTTTCTTCCACGGAAATGAAGCAGATGGCTTCATTTCCGTGGAAGAAAATTAAAAATGTGTTTGAGCAATATGTTTGAAAAATGAAGGAAAATAATAAAGCGAATTCGTTCGCAACCGGATTCATAAAGTGAAAGTCTGTGTTTGTTTATTTGTTCATCAATCGTGGGCTCGTGGCTCTATTGATTGGAGATAAAAACGGAATTGTACAAGAAATGTACACTTCCAAGTAAATATCTTATGCTGTTTGTTTTTTTTTTTATAGTTGCTGAATAAATATTTTCGTTAACGTAATGGCTCAGTTGCATGAACTGAAAATTAGCATCATGTCACATGATGCTAATTTTCGGAGGAGTTACGCATTCCAGATGCCTTGTATCCAGTCTAAAACCTGGACCATGATCCAATCCAACGCTTTATCAAGTCATTCTGAAACCGGAATAAATCGCATTTTCTCGTTCCATGGATCGTATTACACCAGCAAATATTTAGAATGCAGATATTGTGACCGCGTTCCATATTATAATGGAACATGGCGGAAGGGAATGCCTTCCGAACTCGATATCATGTTCTGTGCTCCACTGCGGCGCCACACACGTACAGTCAACCAAGGAGATAAAGTAAGCAAGCAGCCAGCTTTATAATGAAATCTTGATTTTTTTCATTGACTGTATACGACTCTTCTCATAATTTTTTTCATTGACTGTATACGACTCTTCTCATAATTTTTTTCATTGACTGTATACGACTCTTCTCATAATTTTTTTCATTGACTGTATACGACTCTTCTCATAATTTTTTTCATTGACTGTATACGACTCTTCTCATAATTTTTTTCATTGACTGTATACGACTCTTCTCATAATCAGCCTATAATGTTCCCACTACTGGGAGACAGCCGATCGATTCTGCAAAAATCTCACCGTGAAATGTTAGGTGAAGTGAGCTTAGAGTGAGCTGTCAAGAGTATCAATCCCTAGCATCAGAATGACACTGACAGCTCACTCCACGCTCACTTCACCTATGTTTTCACGGTGAGATGGTTACAGAATCGCACTGCAGGCCTACTCTGTGTGAGAATTTCATAATGTAAATTAGAATCAACAGCCCCAGGAGCCAATCGATCAGGTTAAGCTACGCTCCTCGAGGTCGGTCCGTGGAAGAAGGATCATCTTTACATACCGAGAACGAGGGTTCTCGGTATGTGCCTTGGAAAGCACGTTAAGCCGTTGGTCTCGGCTGTCATTTATGGATCTTTCAGAAGCCCGAAAGTCTCAAGTGGTATCGTGTTACCCATTGAAACTGGAAGCCGACCCCGACATAGTTGGGAAAATGCTAGGCAGATGAAGATGGTAACGTTAGGGTTTGTAAAAAGTGTAGACACTTACCTGTACTTAGCCGTAGATATTCGATTGCTTAGGAACTTGATGGGCTGCGGTCTGTTGACGAAGATGATTCTGTTCTGCTCGAGCGGCGCTCCGTCCGTCAGGCCGGATGTCGTCGCCTCGTCTTCGTCTGCAAACAAACAAAAAAACACATATTTCAAAACTCAAGTCGCTCGGAAATCTTGGCACAGAGAATAAGAAAATTAGGGTAAAAAAAATACTAAATAATAATTTCGTAAGTTTTTCTTTTCAAAAAGTTTTAGTGGACGGTTTGGCAGATTTATTCTTCGTTCGTCCCGAACATTCAGTCTTTTTCACTACTAGTTTTTTTTTTTACTTTTCTTGGGAAGCGGACATAATATTTTTGACTAATTGAATGTGAAATTCACGTGATGAATTAATCCTGCATAATATTACATTAACAGTGTAAGTTTTGGGATAATTCACCTCTTATTTTTTTTGAAAATTGCATCTAGTAGTTGACCTCGAGAGGTCGTGACTACTTAACCGGACTATCCAGTACAAAGCCCCCAGCCAGGGGCGAATATCTAATAGACTAAGCGACTACACGCCAAGGGCACCCTCTGTGGGGTATGGACCTCGGCTTAGGGCGGCGCTGGCGAGAGGACAGCAAGATGGGACAGGCTGGATCAAATTATTACTATTTAATGCTTGATGAGATTGGCGTTTCCTATCTGACTACTCTGAGAAGAAAGGCCGAAACAAACTCAGAGGTTACAGTGGGAAATTTAAAGCTACAGGCTCAGCTACGGCGCGGGCTGGCACTTCATCGAGCAAGGGTAGGGCGGAAAAATGTAGTTGGTAGCGAGGGACGCGCAGAACCGGGAAGTATGGCAAACGAAAGGGGAGGATACCCAGCAGTGGGTGATTCCGGGCTGGAATTGATGATGATGATGGTAGGGACCTCGGCGGCGAGGCGGAATGTCGGTTTCTTGTTTGTGCACTGTAAGTACTAGTTGCTCTCCTGGAGGAGGGTAATGGGGTCATGGACGGCGACATTTACTCATTTTAGAGGGGGTATACCTGGCGGCCTCGACAACCAGAGGTTTGCGGTGTTTGGCGGCGGTATCGAAGAAACGCTTTGAAAGGCGTTTCATGAATTGCTGGATAGTGGGGTAAATAACACGGAATACTTTAAGAACTCAACGAAAATTATAATAACAGAAAGCAAAGTTATTTCGGGACCACAGAACGTCGTTCGTAGCCGCGGGACATTTGTGCGATTTCTACGAAAATGTTTTCTTAAACCACAAGAATTTCGGGAAAATGGTCGTTTGTTTTGCAAGGCAAGATGTTTTGTTTGTAACGATTATGTAGATATCAGGTAGAATTTGAACACTTCTAAAAATATATATTTCAGTTTCACAATCTCTTGCCTTAAATAAATCTGAAAATGCAAAAGCATTGCAGCTAAATTGCGTGAGTGCTCAGATGAAATCATGGACAACGTAAATAAAACAAGTAACGTCTGAAATTATTCCAGGACGTGGCTGACCGTACAACGAGGTAAAGGTCGCAGCGTGGTCGCACATCGCTCATTTTAAAATGTGATGAATGCATTTAGCGAAGTCATTGGGCCGAATTAGTTGTGCAGGTAAACCTCTCGTCGAAACAATGAAGTCATCGCTGATGATCCTTTACAATAATATTGTTATTTTTATGACATGCCAATGTGCTTCGAGTGATCTCATGTTCGAAAAACATTAGTCATGGATGATGGACGTCTAAAATCATCAATATCACAAAAATACCGTAAACCGTTGCTGATCGTAATCAGGTCAGCGTAAAACGAGAAAACATGAAGCGTTTAGCTCTTTGCATTGAAAACTTTCTAATGAAAAACTGTGTAGTTTTATACAGCTGTTGAGCTATAGAAATATCGCAGACACGCGTTCAAGGTGAAGTGGACAGTGCAGCGTCTACAGGCGGAACGGCGAGGTGCAGCCAGTTTTTTTACGCTAGAATGATAATTTGCACATAACCCACACAATTTGTTTGACCTTTGGACATCCTAGAAAATAATGCCTTGTTTTTTGCCAGTCAAAATGTGATTAAAATTAAAATAAATAAAGAGTTTGATTATGTTAAACATTGTACTTTTTTGATTAATTAGCAGAAGCTCCTCTTTGGATTACAAAGCCAACATTGTAACAACGAAATTAATGAATTGTTTCAGTTAATAACAAACATTATTGTCTCATTGGCACGTGCCAAGTGCGGGGAACGGAATTAAAATTAAAATGTTAACTATATAGTGGGCTGTTTTGTTGAGATAAACTTCGCCGTTATCAAAACGCAAAACCGGATACCTACTTACAAGCGGAATACATTACAGAGCGGTTAAAAAAATCGAAATTAAAACTTGTTGGTTATGATGATTCAATTTCGTTAATTTAAACTGCAAATGCAGTTTAAATTCCTAAATAGGAAGGATAAAGTTTAAATTCCTAAATACGATAGAGGTAGGATTTCCTCTTAAATAGGTATTTAAGAGGAAATCCTCATCTGAGGCACATTTAGCCGAACGCACTACTTACGAATTTCGACAGACACCGAACGAACATGACATTATCCTCAAAAGTTAACGATTCTGTGTGTTAGGCAGGACCTAAGCTCTCGTCTCATCTAATCGTAACATTTCATATTAGTGTCAAACGTTACGATAACTGTTAAATGAAATGTTACGATATCTGACTGGTCTGGTTGACTGTAGTGATGGAATACGGATGTGGCTTGTTCCGGCTAGACAACAGGGACTAGGGACTGCAGTAGGTACCACTCACGGCTCACCAGAGTGTGGGTGACGCATCTCAAATCGGAAAACACGCGTCTTTTACTGTAAAATAACATTAACCCATTATCAGCTATCGGTCCCCGTTTTTCTCGTAGAAACGGTAAAATAAATAACCGTGGCGCCTGTTTATCGGTCGGTAGGTACATTTACCAAAGAATAATTAAGAGAATAGGTATCTCGACACTTAACAGTTAGTACTGTACTTCCCAAGACTTAACGATTAGTGTACCTAAGGGCTATTGTACCTAAGGTCTGTTACGTGAGAACGAAATAGCATTTTAAATTATAGATGAGCTCTTTGTGTAAGTTTGTATGGCGCCGCCGCGGCTCCTTACTGCTGACCCTAATTGTTTGTTATTGTTTAGTTTCCTTTATTACTCGTTTTAGTAATATTATTCATGAGGTGATTGTTATCAGACCTTGGTATAGCGCGTTTACGCGGTAAGGTCAAGGGCACAGGCTTCAAAGACAGGGTGTTTCAAGGGCGAAATGGCCACAAACTCATTATTACAGTACTAGAATACCACAGCTGAATTTAACGCCTTTTATCACATCATACTGCAGTGGATGCATTGCAGTTGAACACTATCAAGGCTGACTACATTTTTAATTGTATTGTGTCATGGTTTACTGATAATGCTATCTACTTTTTTACTTTTCATGATATGGATAAGGAAACATGGAAAACTAGGTACTTTGAAGACTATGAGTAGTGGTACCTACATGAAGTTACATACTGCTTGACCGACAGATAGTAAAAAAAATACACAGTGGGTACCACTGTGTATTTTCCTCATAATAATTGTTTTACTGATAAGGATGTATCCTATCAGGTGATCTTGTCTTACAGAGGGGCTTAACAAGTGATTTCTGATAAGAATAATACTTCTGAAGCAAGTTTTGATAAGAAGCAATATTCAATCTGATAAAAACTCAATCAAAACATAATGAACATCAGTTATTATTTTTTTTTGTTTAGTCTACACTGTCCCACTGTTGGACAAAGGTCACCCAAACCAGCCCTCGCGGTATGCGTCCAGGTTACCTATTATTTATGATAGTACAATAAATAAATATATTTATTTCATATAATGATTTTTGAAGAGCAAACAACCATCACGAGTTTTTTGTTTTCAAACATTAAGTACCTACATGTTTTGACAATATCACTTTGATAAACTATTCACTTGGTGGAGGTTTAATACTGAGACAAATTGCTTGAAGTTTGACACTAAAAGTTAACTGTGAGGTAATGACAATTTGATGACCTGGCCATAGAACTAATAGACAGCTATTCATACTTTGGCCGAATGTAATACAAAATCTTGACTGGTCTTTGAATTCGTAGCTAAGCCAGTAGGTTACAAATAGTATTTTCCATAGCAGCACATGAAATAAACTACTGAAATGACAATTGGTGGTTGGAGATTGAAGGTGCATTGTTTGAACCTAAAAAAAGGTAAATCAAACCTTTTTTGGTAAAACCATGTTGCTTAATGTGGATTGTTAACACGTACTTAAGCTAAATCATTCCATTGCATTGTTAATTAATTATTCTTGTATATAGAATTCAATTCAATTTAATTTTCTGCCATCTTAACTTCTGAATACTAGATTAGGTTTCTACAGAACAAGAGATTTTATCAGTTCTGAACTGATAAAGTTTTCAAAAACTAGTAAATATTGTTGTCATTCTTAAACTTAGGAGTTCCTCTAGATAGCCAGTAGCGCACATTATTTACATTTAACGGGTTAAATACTGTAATTACAGAAATAATTAAAAAGCCCTTGTGACTCGTGAAGATCCACCTTCCGGCATACAAAGGGGTCCAGTTGTCACAAAAGATTTAAGCACTCAGTATATCAACTTGCCAACTAAGGATATAACCAGATGCACAGGAAACTAAAAATAGGTCTTGGGCGTAAACAAATGAAGGAAAATTTTCTAGAGAATAATATTATTATTCTTCTAAACTCAATATTATAAAGAGAAAAGATTTGATTTTTGTATATTTGTTTGTTACACTTTCACACTACAATAGCTGAATGGATTTGGATGATATTTGGCACATGGTTAGACCATGACCTAGATTAGGACATAAAATACTTTTTATCCCGATATTCCCATGGCATCCAGATTTACGCGGGTGAAACCACCGGACACAGCTAGTCATAGATAAACAGGTACCATCCACTTAAAACAAAGGTGTTATCTTTTATGTTTAATGGTAAGCAAGCAGGTGTTTGTTTATACACCCATAAAATTTAGCAGCACACCATACAAAGTAGGTGAGCAAGAAACACTGTTATTAAGAAAGATGACATCATTTTGTTGACACACTAAGAATAAGAACTTAAAAGAAAATCAATGTTTTGTACCAGTTATTGTAACCTGCCAAATATAGCCGAGGCCTTCTGACCTGTTAAGTGACCTTTAAAACTATACGAAACTAATAGTAATAATAAAATTGACGTGGTAAGGTGTGAAATTGATAGAAAGTTACATGTGATAAAAACCTGACCTAGATCTTATTAAATACGATGAGTTTTTCAGCCAGCTAAGGGTGGGGCAGTCAGATATATCCCAAAGGACTTACGTTGGTTCATCTTGAGCACCATGGCTCGGTAGAACCTGGAGAACGGCGCCATCACGTTCCGCGCGTGGAAAAAACGCGCAATTCTATCCCTGGGATCCATTTCAGAGGACCTCCAAACAACACGCTATGTAAAACACCTGATCAACACTATTTAAACACTAATAAAACGCTAAATTTGACACTCATTATCACCACGTAGAATCGCGAAGAAAATAAAACAGAACAGGAATAAAAACAACTTCGTTCAACGATGTTTTAAATAATCGACATTTTTGTTTGATGCACAAGTTTTAACCGTATTTCGTGGAGTAAACTTTAAGTGTAAATAATAACATCACTTCATTCACAGGTCCTTTTAAAATATTAAAAGTGTTTGAAATACATGTTGACATCATAAAAACAGCCGCTACGTGAGTCGTTCAGTAGGTACCGTAGGTACGGATCGATCTGTCCATGTTCACCGCCCCATGAATAGTGATGAGCATGACAAACAAGTTGCAATGTCGATATGTTTAAAAGGAATTTATGTTATTACAAATAATAAACCCCTGTTATTTAAAAAAAAATCGGTTTACGGACGATAGTTTTACGTGATAACGTCATAACATAAAGTAACATTGATGAGTAAATGCGTCACAAGCCAAGGCCAATGCTTGGGCCGATCGTGCCTCTCTATCGCTTGTTCCGCGTTCTCGCTTGCACGCTCAGGCTCATAAGGAACGTGACACTTTTTCGTGCGTGCAGCCGGTGTTCATCGATTTAAAAGACGTTATCACGTCAAAAAGTTTATTTTCAAATAAGTGGGGTGCATTAAATATCTCCACAAGTTGCGTTGTTTTTTTACCGTGATAACGCCTAAATCAAAGAACACCGGCTGCACGCACGAAACGTGTCACTTTCCGCCTGAGCCTGAGCATCCAAGCGAGAGCGCGAGCGCTTATTACGAATTTGCTTCAAATTCTTTAGATTGTGATAGAAAGTGTGTTACGCTGGGCAGTCAGCCACGTTACAATCTTGCTAACTACTAATTAGGCTCTATGTTGCTGACTGGCTAATATTATTACCACGGTATAAGCTAATCTTAAATAATACGTACCGATAAGAGAGAATAATTGTTGACAAATATGACTGACTATTTTATCGATCGATCGATATCGATACTCCAGTTTACCGACACTGTAGCCTCGCTAACTGAGTGACAGTAACACTGTGCTGCCATCTGCGGAGTCTAATGAGACAGCTGACATTAGAATCTGATTGCCATAAACAAAAAAAATACTGTGTTGCTACTACTTAAAGATTCCGTTGTTTCTCGTTCACACAGTCACTATACTTTCTACATGCTTTCTACGCTTCTTCTACCCTTGAAATATAAGCACAAAATTATGTTAAAATGCCCCGTTGTCTGAGAATACTACGCGTAGTGAACTGGCAGTTGGCAGTTTGGCACTGCCCAAACTAGTTACTTATTCATTTTTGATTGACTTCATTGTAATCCAATTCAGTTTCGATTGATTTCCGAAGTGAACCAGCCATGAATTAATAAATTGGGATCAACAACACAACGGGCGGAAAGATACACGTGTTTTTCGAAATACCTGGCTACCAGTTGTAGGTAGGTTTTTGCGTAGGTACTTCGTAAAATTACTATTATCGCTCTGTGATTACTGTGGCTGGCTAGTGCTAGCGGTAGCGATTGCAATGGCACGTGCAAGCATTAAATAAATTATTGATCAGTATCTATAATACGCTATTGGCAAGTATTAGATACCGGATAGAATAAATCTAGGCTGGAAGTACAGACGCCAGCACATCAAGCTACTAGAATCTATCAAATTTCTGTATCTATGTATGCTTGTATGTCCGCGATTTTCTCAAACTAATGAACCAATTTTGATAATTCTTTCATTAATGTGATCTACCTACATACTTTCAGGAAGGTTTTAGTATATAATACATTAGGTAATTATTCTTATGTAGGTACCTACGAAGTTATATGCAGAAATGTACTACAAATCTCCAGCATTTCAATGCGAATTTAGATGATTCTTCTAGCCAGTGTCTTCAATTCTTTTGAACTTGTGTGGGGTATTTACAAACAAAAAGTGAAAAATAAAAACTTAAAAAAAAAACAACCGACATTCCGCAATTTCGTTTTTTGACTTTGACTTCCGAAATTGAAGTTATTTTTCACTTTGTTGTGTTTTTTTTTGGAAGTCGGTTGTTTTTGTATATTAATAACACATTTTGTGTAAGTAGGTGGATGTCGTCTCTTTACGACATCTACCTACTATAGGTAGTACAGTAGTACTACGACTTATTTACAATCAACGGTATATCTAGTGTATCTAGGTACCTACTCAAGGAGAAGACCTTTCATGACAGACCGTATTATACAATGTGTTAATGAAATAACCCAAAACCTGAAACTAGTTTGTTTAGAATCGGCAGCAAAATCGAATACAATAATTTTTAATATGGGTTATTTTTTTCCAAAAAATAATAAAATGTCATGCCGTGTCTAATATTTTTTAACGACACTGTACGCTACTGTCCAACGCAATGAAAACAAACAGCGCGGGCAAGGGTGAGGAGAGGGGGCGCTAGAGCTGGCGCCAAGGCCGGGAAGCGCGCCGGCGGCGATAGAGCTACGAATCTGTAAGAAGTAGCGCGACAACAACATTTACAAATATCTTTTACTATAATTTTTGTAAATAAATAATTATATGTCATATCAATTTATTAATATAAAAATCGGTTGGGGTGTCCGAGGTTTTGGGTTATTTCATTAACACTTTGTATAAATAACGCTAGTGTTTACATTCCACAGAACACTATCACTCCTAGCGGGCGGAGTTACATTCTCTTTGTTTACGACTTCGAATTTTTTTTGACATTTACCAAGAGCTACGGATTGATGAATGGTTTGGATTCAGCAATTTCTTTCGTGTTTGTGAAACCAAAATTGAAGAATTGGTTTTACTTAAGCCGTGTCGGGGTCGCCGGTCGGCTTCCAGTCTAACCGGATGCAGCTGAGTACCAGTATTTTACATGGAGCGACTGCCTATCTGACCTCTACAACCCAGTTACTGGGTAATATGAAACCCCTTGGTCAGACTGATTGTCAGACTTTCGGGCTTCTGACGACCCGTAACGACTGTCAAAGATCCACTAAAAACAGCCGGGACCAACGGCTTATTGTGCTTCCCGAGGCACGGAGGGGTCTTGGTATGTAAAGATGGTCACCCACCCATCCACGGAACAAACAAAGCATAGTTTAACCTAATCGATCGACCCGTACGGCTGTTATTGCCACAAGCCCCACTAATCACATCACATCTGCACATCGGGTTGTAAGCCGTGTCCCCTGCGCGACGTGTTTTTTCGAAACATTACACAAAAATCCATAGAAAAAGTGCTTATTACATTTCGCTTTTGCCCCTTTTTCACTACATTTAAAAAGCTAAGCAAGCAAACCGTGTTTAGCCGTTTAGGTTATCAAATAAGTATTTCTGCTTTCCGATAAATCTACTTTATCAAACGACCGTTATTCGATGAATATTATAGGTAAATAATACGAACCCACGGGCTCACGTTGGGTGCCAAAACAGATCACGAAGTGTTTTCATTCTAGTCAGTTTGGACAAATCCTTTTCTATTGCATGTTTGTACCGGGTATAGGTGGGTGGGAGCATGTATCTTTCAAAGTCTTGCAATTAATGTTAGCGTGAAGGCTGTGTGACAGTCTATTCACTAAAGAGTTTTAGTTTAAAATTATCGTGACTAAAATGGTTGACTACTAAATTGTCTTAACTGATATTAAAAGATAGATTATTTCTAACAGTGAAAATCAAATCACCAAATCAATGAAACAAAGAGATACTTAACATTCGTGCGTGTCGCGTTATTAATTCACCGTTTTGTATTACGTAGTATGTACCTAAATTCTTATAATTTGTTACGTATTTATATTACCTACCTGCGTAGTATAATGGGAGGTAAGCATTTACCAGAAAGTATCTATTAGCCAATGTTTAGGCTGCCTGTCCACTTGAGCGGAGCGAGTAGGTAAGTAGAACAGCGAGGTAAATGAGGTACTAATGATAGAGTGGAGCAACATAGGTCCTGTATTAGATTACCACATGATGTCCATTGCAGCGAATGACATGAAATTACTTAGCGGACATCTATACAGGGTTAATTTTTAATGACCGGCCAAATTTAAAGATGTGGTACGGACCATCAAACTAAACACCTTTCTTCATGGGACCGACATCGTAATCGCGAATAAAACTTCAGCCGTCCCATACGTTTAGGTCGAGTAGATATTGTTCGAAGTTTTCTATGGGACAGTAGATAAATTTTTCGCGATTACGATATATAGGCTCATCTCATAGTACGTGGGACTCAAACATGTAACTGGCGAAATGCGTTGTCTTATCAATTTGGTTTATGTATTGCTAGCTTTGTATTTCTTCGCTCTAATCGACACATAGCCTTAACCAGGGATTATGACACGTAGGGTAGCGGGTTCGAAACGTGTTTGTAAATAACTAATGAGTCCATTTATATCGCGCCGACGAGCTACGAGACTGAACTTTTACATTACCGTAATTATTTTTTTTGTAATATTTAATTTACCAGTCTTTTTTGAGCAAAATCAGCATTTGTGTCTATTGTGTTGTATTTTGCCGCACGTAAGTACATAGGTATGAATAACTGGGGACGTGGACGAAGCGAAAGGAGTAGGTAGCTATGAGTGTTAAGATTGTAAGCTGGTGGCGTTCTGTATGTCGTGAGTAGGTAGTTATTGGTTCCCAGAACAGACTAGATACTCGGTACTTTTCCTGTCGAATATAAATCGCATTCGTACAAAATTCCATGAAATTACTTATATTACAACTAGCGGCCCGCCCCAGCTTCGCACGGGTGCATTTTTTTTTTTAATTTTCGAAATTTTCTTTCATACAAACCTTGTCCTAGCAATATTCGCAATAAAATAATAATGCGGTTATAAATTGAGATATAAACTAACCTATCTTTCAAGTTGGATGAAACCGCACACAGTGTGCAATATTTTATTAAAATCGGTTCAGTAGTTTAGGAGTCTATTGCGGACAAACAACGTGACACGTAATTTATATATATTAAGATTAAGATAAGATTAAGAAGAGTCGCGGCTTCAAAGATTCCACAAAAAAAAGAACTACTGAATATAAATATGCTTTTTGCAAATTTTTTTTTTTCATATCTAGAGTAGGTGTAGCACCTTAAAATATTTTACATTAATAATGTTGAAGTTATATTTTTAATTTAAAATCTTGTTTGATAATAAAACCAGGAAGATATGACGTCATGCAGTATCTCTAGTTTTACTGTTTGTGCTGGGAACCTCATCAAAACTGCGGGAAGCAATGAAAACAAATATAAGAGCTTCGTGTATGTACCTAACATTCAGAGGAATCCCAAATAACAAGCAACGGAAAAATGCAATTATAAGTAGGTAGATAATTATGTATATCCGGGTATATACCTGCCCGGGTGATCTGTAACTCAGGAGCCTCCTATCTCAGACACCTTTCTCTATTTCAGATTGTGCATTTGTGTCTGTAATATGATTTTGAGATAAACAGACATTTGTGATTATGACAACACTCTTCGCTGTTTCACTTTTTGGTTATTGGTTGGCAATCGATTATTATCGTAAATAAATAGAGGTCTCTATTTATTTACGTACTTACACCGGGCACCCAAACTTTTCAACTGGAACTCAGCAATGCTGTGGCGGCAGAAATAGATAGACTACGTAGTGGTGTTTGTATAAATGTCCCCGGACGAGCTTTTCACTCAGTTTTACTACCAACTACAAAAAGAACTAAATAAAAAAAAACGTTTTCTTGTAAAAACCTGGTATGTACTAGAGACTTTCAAATAATAATGAAAATGCCATAGATTTTCACTGGGATGTATTCGTGTTTGTATTACCATTCAGAATACATTCGTCTCTTGAGCCCACGGCAATAGCACGCAGCTCTAATAAATGCTCCCTGGGGAGTACTGGGGACCATTATAGCTATACCTATCTTCGACTGCCAGAGTGCCTACCGGAGCAATGACTGTCGTTCATTACGCAGATAGGCGATACAGTCAGACTGCTGTAAGTCTGATGTAAGCTATCTGTCCCAAAGGCTCAGGATATCGGCAACTCCTTTGCAGAATCACGAGCAGTGGTATAGCCCAGTGTTAACGGGCCTCGACTTACGAGTTGGGTTCGAACAGAAACAGTCGTGTTATTTTGTGTAACTTATTTCATCACTAGTGCTTTCAAAACGGCGAAGCAAAACATCGTGAGGACACAGGCATGTCCTTAAGCTACCTAGTAACTAGGTCAGCAAGCCCCATTACATGAGTCAAGCTATAAGCTACTCATAAAACGTGACAACAAGTAAAACTGTAATGTGGCCTAGCCTCGGCTTAGGCCTTACGATTTTGATGCAGTATACTGCTGGTTCTCAGCACTACTTATACAGGGTGGCCGGGGAGTTGATGTTCAAACATAAAATTTAGATACTTTATGATGAGGAGTATCCGAATCACCCCCATGTATGCTCTACGATTTTTCGTAGTTTTCGAGATAGAATTTTTTTAATGATTTTTTCGTAATTTTGTTTTCGATTTTTTTCTCGTTCTGTTGCTGTTGCTGTGTTGTTACCCCACACAAATTCGTATAACACTACTTTCTATGTAAATATCAGTGACAGGAAGTCTTTACAATCAATATACAGTGGCAAAAATACGTATTATTGAAGCTAACTCAAAAACTACCCAAGCAAAGTTACTAAAATTTATATGGGACCACCGCTGAGGCGCATACCTACCGCATTTATTATAAAACTAGCGACCCGCCCCGGCTTCGCACGGGTGCAATACTGATACTAAGTACAGGTATTGAAAGATCCAAGCGTTCAAAGGGACAGAGAAAGCGACTTTGTTTTATACTATGTAGTGATATTTTTTTAAATCGATTTACATTTATTTTTCCGGAGATGTCACGCTACTTATTACTAATCTGTGATGTCACGTAACAAACATAAAAAACATATAGTCGTATTGAGAACCTCCTCTTTTTTGAAGTCGGTTGAAAACGTCTTTACTTTTTTTATCAAACTTCCTTTAAGAAAATAGAATATCATCTCGCAGACATGTAATTAAATCTCATCGAACGATCGAGTTTCTTCAACAATTAAGACTGAATGAATTAATTAGTAGTTTTAAGGAAAACTTTTACAGGTAAACAATACTTAAGTACCTATTAAAGTAACAGACACCCACTCAGGAAGAACAATATTCGATGCCAACTAGTATTTCCAAACTCATCTATTCCTTTGTTGAAACAAAGAAAATAGTCCACCAACTACGATCCGTATCTAATGGAGGGTGAAATTACCGGCTGTAGCTCGTAGCCTGTAGCTCGTAGCGCGTAGCTCGTAGCGCGTAGCAAAGTACTTAGCAATAGTCTTGCGGTAGATGTGCTCCTATATTCCAAGCCGGGCGCTCGTTCGATGGACATGATTTACTTTCAAATAAGTACGAGAAGCAATTCCAAGTTGTTCTGCCTCATTGTCCTAGGAGTCGCAAAGAAAACAAATAAAATAAATACCTGCTACCTATGTTTAGATATCCACAGACAGTCCGACTCTACTTACAACACAGTAAGAACCGCAAAATGAATTTGTCTGATTGTATCAAACGGCCAACGTAGTTAATTATAAAGTTACGTTTATCTAATTGCCGAACTAATTACGTTCGACATGGAAATATAATTAGATCTCCACATTTATTTTTACCTTTCAGCCTACGCGTCGATGCCCACAAAGCCTGAGTTGATTAACATCAATTTAGGAAGGTAGGCCGCACTTTACGGCTGGGCCATAGATCAACAATATGCCCTTGTAAGTGTAGCACACATAGCATTAAGGTACTTATTGGTTATAGCGAGTTTTCGAGTTGAAGCACAGAATACCCAATAGTACTACGTAAAGATTGGACACTCCCTTCCCCGCGCTCATATTACTTACCGCACCTCGCCCCGCACTTCGAGGTATTCGTCGCCGACTCTTTAGCTAGGGCGCTCACATAGAACCGCAGCACTGTACTGCTGACACGAACACACAATTTTGCGATTTAAAAGTTTATTTGAGTTTAATCACGATAGTTGGATATTGTGATGCTTTTTCGAATTTGTATTTAAATAAATGTTTGTAAGATTTCGCGTTTTTAAACCATGCGATTTTCCGATTATTAATAGTTAAATAAGTCATTATTAAACGAAAATATTTTAGTGTAATCCATATTTAGTTAGGTACCTTATTTTGGCATTATTGATAGAATAAATAAACCTCTTTTCATATTAACTATTATAAATTATAATATTTCATTACGAACCCGACTAACTAGATAAACAATTGAACGCCGCTCGTAACAGAAAACAATAATAATGATGAGTTGGTCTCATTAAGGGCTGTAGAATGTTGACCACTTCAGTTTTATTCTTCTTGAACTTTCCTTAAACAAAGATTTTTTGCGTAGCGTCTGTAGACGTTTACGTTTTGTAATATGGTGGTGTAGTTCCAATTCAACTCGAGTTTTACGTGATAAACTCAAACAATAAGGGTTCAGTTTGCGTCCTAAACCCGTTGAGCTGTCCCTAGTCAAACACGCGGGGAGAACTGTAGTGGATATGGGACG
This sequence comes from Globia sparganii, assembly GCA_949316385.1. Taxonomy (NCBI): domain Eukaryota; kingdom Metazoa; phylum Arthropoda; class Insecta; order Lepidoptera; family Noctuidae; genus Globia; species Globia sparganii. The sequence continues at coordinate 822,891 of OX438660.1, forward strand.
AATGAGTACCCATTCTAGAATAGCAATATGCAAAGAGTCTCAGTAAGATATTGAAGCAAGCGACCTGTGTACAACATAGGAAAATAAGTTAGCTACCTACTTGAATATGAAGCGTCATCAATAATAAAAGCTTTCATTCGTGAACATGTCTATAAAGTAGTGATGAATGGTGTCTGATAGGCTAGTTGTACATTATTAGCGATAAAACATATTTTTCATTGTTTTGACACCTGCCAAATCGATGAAAATTGTACTTAGTACAACGAACTTTAGAAGTCGAGGAGGATTACCTCATGTCGGTGACGTTCACAATTACGCGATTATTTTTAAATTTAACTTTTCTACCACGTTCGTACCACCTATTCTTATATTGTACAGACGCCAGCACATCAAGTTAAAAAACTGTCAAATTTTCCCAATCAACTTTGAACCTTACGCTTTAGCGATAAAGTTAAAATCAATTAAAGAAACAAAACAGATTATAGTACACACATCAAAAGTGTCTAGGGATCAAGCATTTTTATGCGGATTTCTTGAGATTGAGATGTGGCTTTGTAATAAATTTATGATTTTATAAATTTATATGGATCTTTTTTGGTGCATTTCATAATTTGAATCAGGAACTGTGAATCAAATTCGAGTAAAAGATGAAAATCAGCTGTCAATATTTTCCCTATAAAAACATACAACGCATTGAAGACATTATTAGTGCTACTGTTTCCCTACTACTGATTAAAGCCAACGTTATTATGGAGCGGCGACGTCATTTAAGCAGGGAAGAAATGCTCAGAGCCGTGGGAATGATAGAAGCTGGTTCCCGGCAACGTACTGTGGCTTTAGCTCTGAATACAAGTCAGAGTGTTATCAGTCGACTTTGGACACGTTACCGAAGCACTGGTACCGTGGCTGAGCGCCATGGAGGACGGTATCGCTGCACCACACGGAGACAAGACCGATACATTCAAATCTTAACTCGAAGAGCTCCAACAATAACCGCCATGATGTTAGCCGTGAGGCTTCATCACTCTTCAGGGAACTTAATTAGCGACCAAACAGTCAGAAACCGCTTGCATGAAGTGAACCTTCATTCCCGAAGACCGCTACGGGTACCACCTATAGCAATGCACAATCGTAGGATTCGTAATCAATGGGCTCTTGAACACAGAAATTGGGCAGAAGAACAATGGCGTTTCGTGTGCTTTTCTGATGAGTCTCGTTTTGGTATGAGACCGGATACAAGACGTATACGACACTGGAGAACCCCTGGACGCCAACAGCGATTAAAATCCTGCCAGGAAGTCCATCCTTATAGTGGTGGAACCATCATGGTATGGGCGGGTATTTGGATCGGCGGAAGAACTGAGTTGATTTGGATCAGAGGCAACCTCAACGCTCAAATTTATGCTGAGACGATTGTATCAGACGTCATCGTTCCTCTACAAGTGCAAATCGGTCCCTTATTTCAGTTAATGCATGATAATGCACGACCGCACACCGCAAGAGTTGTAAGACAGACTCTCGCCGCAGCTAACATCAATGTGAAAACAAAAAAAGTGCAGATTCAATTTAGACCAATAACATCGGGAAATTTGGAAAAGTTTAATAACACTTTAATTAATAAGTTACGTGCTCAGGGCCTAAATATGAATAGTGGTAATATTTTGTATGAAGAATTCTTTTCGTTAGTGCAAACAGAGTTCAATAATTCTTTTAAGAAGAAATCTAAAACTATTTGCCCTAAGTTTTTATTCAGTGACTGGGCAACTAAAGGAATCAGGAAAAGTAGGGAAAGATTATTTGAACTGTATGGCCTTAAGCCGTATATTAACACGGATACTTTTAATAAGTATGTTGCTACATATTCTAAAACTTTTAAAAATATTTGCAAAACAGCTAAAGCTTCCTTCATTAGCAACAAGGTTAAATCAGCAGACAATAAAATAAAGACAGTTTGGAAAATTATTAACAATGAAACGAACAGGAATAAAAAACATAATACTGATTACACACTGAACACTTCCCGTGGCCTTATTAGCGATAACATCGATGTTGCTCAGGAATTTGCAACTTTCTTTACCAATATCCCAATTAAAACCACAGAAACTTTAAATTCCTCGCCCGCACTTGCTATTGAATTATTAAGAGCGAATGTCTCAGCCTGTCCTGTGGAATTTAAATTTAAACATGTAAACCCTTCAGTAATTATAAAGGCATTTAAGCAACTTAAGATCAAAATGACCGAAGATCTGTGGGGCTTGTCTACTAAAGTTTGTCAATCCATTATTGAGACAATTGCACCCTATTTAGCTTTAATATTTAATTTGTGTGTTGATCAAGGGGTATTCCCGGATTTAATGAAGTTCAGTAAAGTTATTCCACTTTTCAAATCTGGGGACAGCAAAAACACTAATAATTATAGACCCGTATCGGTTTTGCCTGTTTTCAGCAAGGTGTTTGAAAAAGTAATGTTAAATCAGATGCTCAATCATTTTAATCGTAATAACATCCTACACGATCAACAATATGGTTTCACCAAAGGACGTTGTACAACCGACGCCGGTATAACCTTATTAAAACACATATTTGACGCATGGGAAGAGGCACAAGATGCAATAGGCATCTTCTGCGACCTATCCAAGGCATTTGATTGCGTGAATTACGAAACACTGCTTTTGAAACTTGAGCATTACGGACTGGGTAAACTCGCTCTTAGCTTAATAAAATCATATTTAAATGATAGGTTTCAGCAAGTTCAAATAAACGGTGAAAATTCATTGGGTTTAAAAGTCAAAATGGGTGTACCGCAAGGCTCAATATTGGGGCCGTTCTTATTTTTAGTATATATAAATGATTTACCTTATTTACTGGAAAACCGACCACAAATGGTGTTATTTGCTGATGACACATCACTGATTTTTAAAGTAAGCAGACGTGCACAGGAGCTTGACGACGTAAATAACGCTATGCTTGTGGTCCATAATTGGTTTACTGTAAATAATTTGGTATTAAATGAGAAAAAAACTAAATGCATTAGATTCACTTTACCGAATGTTAGAAGTAGTGAATGTCACGTTGTATTGAATAAGGAGATACTTGAATTCGTCGAAAATACGGTTTTCCTGGGGATCACGCTTGACTCAAAGCTGCAGTGGGGTCCTCACTTAACATCACTTGCAGGGCGGCTAAGTTCAGCCGCTTACGCTGTTTGGAAAATCCGTCAATTAACAGACGTGGATACCGCGAGACTGGTCTATTTTAGTTACTTTCATAGCATCATGTCTTACGGTATTTTGTTGTGGGGACGGGCTGCAGATATTGAATCTATCTTCATTCTGCAAAAGAGGGCTATCAGAGCTATCTACAACCTCAGCAGACGTGAATCTCTAAGGGAACTGTTTAAAAAAATTAACATCATGACGGTTCCTTGTCAATATATATATGAAAACATTATGTACGTTCGAAAAAATCTACATCTTTTTAGTAAGATATGTGACAGGCATAATTTTAACACTAGAAATAGGAACAAATTAGATCAACCTCGTTTCAGATTGTCTAAAGTAAAAACTTCTTTTATGGGTTATTGTGTAGAGTGTTATAATAAAATACCACTCGATATTCTTCAACTAAATGAGAAGAAATTTAAAACATGCATTAAACGCACACTATGTAGACAAGCATACTATAAGTTGGATGATTATATCGTAGATAAAAATGCTTGGCTAAATGCTGGTCCTGCTCCACAGACACTTGGGCTCGCTGGTTAAAATTTCAATATTAATTTGGAAGACATGCTTCCCTTTTTTTCTTTTCTTTTTTTTTTTTTTAAGTGTTTCTGACATTCGAATTTAATGTGTATTTTTAATTCAATCAAGTTTTAATTGTTACTTTAATATCTTATACCTCTTTCTAGTAAAATTTTATTCATCTCGTAAATAAATTGGTAACGATAGTTTTGTATAATTTAGAAGCATTTTTTTTTTTTTTTAATTTTAATTTTGTAAATGTAAGAACCATGGATCCGTTCATTATAATTTTTTTTATATTGACTTGAAAGAGCATGGCAGTTGAGAATGTGTCATGCTCACTTAAATGTCTCACTGATGGTGGCGCGTGTGTTGGATCATTCGGTTCCCTTCAAAATGGTTGAGCTGGATGGTGCTGATCCATGCGTCATGTTCGTGAACGGGCGCTGTCAGTTGAGACTGGTCATCTCTTAGCTGCCAGGGCTTCTTTTTAATCTTATAACTGTCTTGAATTGTTTCTTCATAACATTGTTCTCACATATAGAAGCAACAAGAATACTGTACTCAGGATTTTGTAATATCTTAATTTAAAAGAGTGTCCTTGGAGTTTCTTGCCCGTTCTTCTCCAAGAGATCTACGTTTTGGAATGGGCAACTAGCTTCAACTTTCTGACTAACTGACCGACTAGTTAATTTTGACAATTCAAAAGTGCCTGGAAATGGTTTAATTGAAATAAATGCTTTGAGTTTGAGTTTGAGTTTGAGTTTGAATGTCCTGCCCTGGCCTGCTCAGTCGCCAGACTTGAACCCGATTGAGCATGCATGGGATATGCTACAGAGAAGAGCTCTGCCGAATATGGAGGGTATCCAGTCGCAAGAAGACCTTTTTTTGTTGTTGCAACGAAAATGGGCGGCCATTCCACAGCGTGATTTGGATGAACTCATTTTGAGTATGCCAAACCGATGTTCTTGTGTTGTTAGTGTTCGCGGTAGAAACACGGATTATTAATTGTTTAAGTTACCCAATAAAATTTTAGAGAAAACTGTTATTTCAGTCTTTTTTTCGAACTTTTGTGTTAGTGGTTCAAATGTCAAAAATCCCTTTATTAGGAAAATGGCAAATTTCTTTATTAATGCAAAGGTGACTTGGTTTATCGTTACTGTGACAAACGAAAACACTTTATTTGATGAATCCTTAAAGAAAATTTTAATTAATATCAATCAGGAGAAAAGTTATTGCAAAAATATATGTTGATCCCTAGACACTTTTGATGTGTGTAGCTTGATGTACTGACGTTTGTACTAAAAGTAGGTATACTTGATGTGGTGGTACTTCCGCGAGGTGTTCGAGTATTCCTTGTATAGTAGATTTTCTAAGGCTTTCAATATAAAGTATTGTTGCCTATTCACCTGTTGAATAATTATAGCGAAACAAAGGAGGCGTTACCGATTAAACAAAACATATTCTAGTGCGTCCTACGAATAATCCATCAAAAGAAATACCTTTGTATAATTTTCATAAGCATGATAATAACATATTAAAAAAAAAAATAACTACGTCCTGTGCATACGACTTCGTCCGCCTTGAAGTTGTAGAATGAAACTGTCAACCCTTAAAAAAACCCGTCTACCTTTCAGTGGCGAAGGTACCATACAACTCGATTCCCGCCGGCTTCCCTTCGAAAATTCAGAACACAACCACTCTATAGTTAATTCATCATTGAAATATAATGAAACGATTTATTGACATCGTTTTCTTGCTCCGGCTTACCTCTGCCATAAATTCACCCTTCACCACTGCTACCTTTACACCAACCGCCACGGCCTCAATACATTCATATACCTAATATTATAAACAAGCTGACCAGACAGACGTTTCCTGTCCATCATACGTTCACTTGTTCCGCGAACCTGTCGATCGATTCTGTAAAAATCTCACCGTAATAACTCAGGTGAAGTGAGCGTGAAGTGAGCTATCAATGGGGGTAATCACTAGCATCAGTCAAACAATCTCATGTTACAGAATAGCACTGCAGTTCCAATTTTTCTTTCCATGAAAATCTCATTCGAATAGAAACTAGCCAAATCGGTCCAACCGTTCTCAAGTGACGTGTTCACTAACGAACAGTATTTCATTTTTATTTTTATGTGATATAAAAGTACCAAACTCTGTCTGCTTGCCTGTCTGTCTGTTACATTTTCACACGCTAACGGCAAAATTAATTTCGTTGAAATTTGGCATATAAGTAGACAATGACCTGGGTTAGGTCATAGAATACTTTTATCTCGGTTTACGTTCCCACAGTATTTCCTATCTCCACCTAATATCTATCCACTGCCTACTATACGACACCTATCATCCGTTAATTTCACTGTTTTACTAGAAATATTCGACTCGACAAAAATTGCAAGGCTTCCTTACATAAGCTGTTACTTTTAGCCTCCACCCTAATCTTCCAAAACAGCTGAACGCTCGAGCATGTGGACTCTCGGAGTCAAGTGCGCGATCGATCGCGGGGCTTCACAAGGTTAAGACGCAAGCCTAGCTGGCCATCATTATCTCATTAGAGAGCAGCGCCGATTGATCCAATGACAGTCGGAACGATTGGCGGCTAATCGTAATGCAATTAACTTGGTTGTTGGAAAGGATTGGAAATCTGTAGACTACCTATACAGAAGATGCCTCAGAGGCCCTGATACAAACGCGCTATTGTTTTAATCCTGGACGGTAAGAGTGCGGCACTTACCGCGTACACGGAATGCCGCATTTGTGCCAGATCAATCACGAAACAATAACTATAGCACAAGTTACACCTAGCTTATGTGGTAGTGAAATCAACACTAAACTGTTTTAATTAAACCATTCAATGATTATGATTTGTGTTGTTGTCTAATTGTCGTTTTGATTCTAATCCATTGAAATATAACTGATAAGCAGTGTGGCTGTGATTATATGATTATAAGACATGATTATGAGTTCTGATTCCCGTGAGAGTTGTGTTATCAAATAAATAGGATGTTAATAATCTAATCTTGGTTTATCATTACTTGAAAGTGTTATCTATATTGATCAGTTTCTATTAACTACAAATAGATAGATCGATAACATTAAACTTGAATTCACCGGTTTTATCTAGATAAGTGTATAGGGTGGCAGGGACATCGACGCGCAAATTGAAAACATGAATTGAGCACATGATTCTAGACCCCATCACGTTGAAACTTTTCGTTGGCTATCAAAAAATCAGCTTTTTCTTAAAAAAGTGCAATACCTACGCGATGTAAAATGTATGGCAGAGCAATTTTTTTTTTTGTAACCGACTAAATATTCTTATGGTAACTAGTTGTGCGTCGATGTACAGACGCCAGCACATTAAGCTAGGTGAAACTGTCAAATTTTCCCAATCAACTTTGAACCTTATAATTCAGCGTTAAAGATGAAAATCTATTAAAGAAATTTGACAGATTGTAGTAGCTTGATGTTCTGGCATCTGTAACTACCAGCCTGTATTTTGAAACATCGTATAATGTTTGCTCTTCAGAGGACAACAAAATATTCAAGATAACATGGGCAGATACCCCCTTTGACAGTTTCACATAAAATAAAAGAAATTGTGTAAAGTTAGTATCGGAACATTAACTGTAACAATAAATTAGCAAACACCTCGCAACAGGTAACAAAATAACTGTTATATTTCCTTGCCCTATAATAAAGACGGCAATCGTGCGTAAATGTCATGATGCGTAAATGGTGCGTAAATGGCATTTCATGTTATGATGGTGGTGGTCCCTGCCATCTGTCTCCAGCTACAGCTGGAACTGACAGTTGCTAAGCAGTAAGTATTCATACTACTAGTTTAGATTGTAGTTACGATTAGGCCTTTGTGTGGAGAAACTGTTGTTTACTCTGTAATCATATTTACTTGTCAGCTAAATGCTCGAGTACTCTAATAGTAGATATTCTATTAAACCTATTATGTTAATATTTCAACCATACCGTTGAAGCACAGTTAGAGAACTTAACTGTTTATCAAATTGACACCCTCCGCCAATTTGCCATGATAACCATTTCAAAAACTGTCAAAGAATGATAGTTGTGATTTGATTACACGGACAATTTAAGTTGGCAGTCAATTTGATAAATAATCACTTTAAATAAGGCAATTGTTTTACGTACTTTTTTATGAAAAGCCTGAATTTGGAGTACCTATATAATTATTCCGAAGTAACACCAATATGGTTAAATACTTCAGTTTTGTGTGTCAAACCTTCTGAAAGCAAGATTTATTGTCACCTTTGGGGAGCGTGAACACATCGGCCCGACATCCAACGACAGACTAGGTACTGAATATTGTAAAGACTTGGTAAAATATCGTTACTACGTCGTGTAAACACAGAACGAATACATTCTGCACAGAATCACTGAATACTCAATACAGCCTTTTCAATATTTTCAAGATTATTTTAGACAGCTGTTCGCTGCCTCATGCTCTCTGTGAGCCGTTGGCGTTGTAATGTGCTAGTATTTCTATGTTTCTCAAAAACAAAATGCAAAACGGTGGCAAATTAACCTTTTATTGATGACTAGCTGCGCCCCGCGGTTTCACCCGCATAAGTGTCGATCTCGTAAGAATATCGGAATAAAAAGTAGCTTATATGTTAATCCAGGGTGTCAGCTACATTCACACAAAATTTTATCAAAATTGGTCCAGCCGTTTGAGCGTGAAGAAATAACAAACATATAAACACACACACACACTCACAAACTTTCGCCTTTATAATATTAGTGTGAATAGCGCCGCAAAGCGCAACCCGCCCCTGCTTCACACGGTTTTTACGACGACAAAACAATGAGATTTCTTTATTATATAAGTTAAAATAAAATTTGATATATTAAAGGAAAGTAATCATAATATGTATAAACGTTCCGGAATAAATTCTCTAAATAATATTGAAAACCGTATAAAAATCCTTTGCGTAGTCTGGAAGTTCCACGCGGGCACACAGACACACGAAAGATATAGATAGATGTCCTGGCTAGAGGAACGCCAGCCCGGCTACTGAGACACAATTGATTTTCAATTGTATCGTACTACATGTGGTAGGCCGCGGGTTAAACACGTTAAGGCCAGGAGTCTCAGAATCGACCTATTTTGATTCAACATTAAACAATCAAATATTCTTTGTTTTGATCTGATAAAAATATATGTTGTAGTTCAATAAACATTCTTGATTATTCTATGGTTCAAAACACGATATTTACAACTTCACTCGATCATAAAAAATCGCAAACAAATCGAAAATAGGGAAGTTTTTTATCGTTTTTCAAGTCGTACTTGAAGTAGACCAAAGTTTTACTCTAAAAAAATATGTCAAAAAATAGGCAATGATGTTTAGAAGAATATTCTATGGCTATTTTTTTTCAAAACAGTTTTTTATTGTTTTGACAAGATATAATATAACAAAGCGGCCCGCGCGCTTCGCTTTAGTAGCCGGCTAGGCGTCTCCGAGGCAGGACCTGTGTCGCTTTTACTGGCTCGCCGCGTTCCTCCGCTAATCGATCGAAATATACGTTATATTATTGTTATTTTCCGTGTTTGTATATTAGTTTTAAAAATAAGCCTGTAAATATTGTTTTTAAGTTCTAGTATTAATAATTAAACAAGATATTAGTTTATGTTGTAAAATATAGTGGTATTTAAGATTAAATTATGGGGAATAAAAAAAGAAGAAAGAAAAAAATATCCAGCATTGAACTGCGGAAGCTTAAAAAAAAAGGTAAGACTGATTATTATTTTTCTACGTTGTTATAACCTACCTACTTTTAAAAAACGACGCGACAGAGCAATATTGTAGTTGTATAGGTAATTATGTACTTATCTACTTGCTTTCGTCACAGTACTAGCAGACAGTAGCAGGTAGGTAACTAGGTACCATAAATTTACAATTATACTAATATCAAAGTAAATATAAACTACTACTCCATTCACAATAAGATTACACATTTAAACAAACCTTTTTTTACAGCTTGTTCAAACGATTTTGACTTCTATTAAGTAGGCATAAGGATGGCATTAAAAGCAAAAAAGTGCTTACAATAATAACTGTTTACTGCTTTTAATGACATCCTTATGCCTACGGAATAGAAGTCAAAATCGATTGAACAGACGGTAAAAAAGGTTTGTTGAAAAGTCTTATCTTATTGTAAATGGAGTATAGTTGATATTTTAGTTTTTATGGACAAAACAGTAGCACAACTACAACAAAGATAATTTTTGCTAATAAAACTTTTTATCTTTGCAGTTCATCGATACCAAGATGTAAAGGCGTATTTACAAAAAAAATGCACAGGCGAACAGTAAGTACCTAATCTACAATTCGATTATTTACCCGACTTTCAAAAAGGAGGAGGTTATTATGTTCGACTTTATGTATGTTTTTTTTTATGTATGTTCTGTTCACTGATTCTCCGTCAACTGTGGACCGATTTTCAAAATTCTTTTTTTATTTGAAAGAGTATGCTCCCGAGTTGGTCCCATTGTCACCAAATCGGAATCTGATGAGGGAATCCTATGGAAATCGAGGGAAACCCTCAAATTTTGTAGGCACACCTATAGCGATTTGGGTAGGTATTTTTTATAGTAGCTCGTGCATTTGCTTTCAGAAAGCACCATTAGGTGAAGTGGAACTGATGATGAAGACCACAGATGGCCATCGGAACTACTCGATAGTAAATATTTCACGGGTTGCGATTCGATTAGGTACTTTAATGTGGTTGTTAAGCACAATGGAGCTGATGGTGACTTCTCAATCAGCTCCAGTTCTTATAAGGAGAACTCCTCAACAATTAACGTTCCTGCATCGGGAAAAGCAATATTTTGTAAAAGGTGATGAGCAGTTGACATTAGGCTATTATAACTTAGATTAGTTACAAACTGGACTACTAAAAAATGAAAAATAAAAACTTTTTTACAAAAACAACCGACTTCCAACAAAACACTACAAAATGAAAAATAACTTTAATTTCGGAAGTCGGTCTCAATAAAAGAAAATGCGGAACCAACGTCACCGACTTTTTATTCAGTATTTGCTTCTCGCTCAGGCGCAATAGGTAGGTAGACATGTACTTACCTAATGCATCAACTCAAGTCTACTCTACAAATTATAATAATAATGCAAGGTTGTTGATGTTGTTGTACTTTTATACAAAATAGTGACTAGAATGTATGTAGATATCTGTTACCTCCTGACTTACCACTCGACTTACCGACTGACTTAACGACTTTGGTTAGTTTTAGTTTTGATTGTAATATCTTGAGTCAAATAAAAAGCAACTTTTTTATTGTTTCAGTGACAGTCATGATTCATATGATTTTACTGTTGAAGTGGAAAACAAGGAAGATGACTTTCAACCCGTTTCAGGACGCAGAATTGTCGACATACCTAAATTTTATTTTGCGAAAACTGCAAGAAAAAGTAAGCAAGACAAGGAAAATGAGCAACCAGATAAATGCGCATCCAGTACACACTCTCTGCCTCAACCAGCACCCTAATTGCGAAACACACTATCGATCTCAATTTGAATAATTTTGAAGCATATTGCTAATCCATTGCTTCATATGTTCGAAAAATGTGTCTGCTCAACAATGTAAAACACGCAATGAACGTTGTTGATCTGTCAAAATGAAACCCATTGCTACTAATAGTGTGTTACGCAATTACCCCGCTGATTTGCAGCAACCAGGTCCAAGCACGCTCGCGATTAATATTTATGATTTTTTATTATTTTTTGAGTAAATTATTAAGTTATTATTATATATTTTAAAAAGTATTTCTTATTTCTAATAAATAATTTATTGTCCTGTGTATTATATTGTAATGAGTTTTATCAGAATTTATTTAATCCAAAGTAAGTAAGTAAGTATGTAACTAATAATAAATAACTAGCTTATGCCCGCGACTTCGTACGCGTGGATTATAAATTAGTTATAAAACATACATGTGGTAGGTGAAAACTAAAGCTACGGAATATAAACTCCTGTCAAAATCCTTCTAGTAGTTTATTATCAGACAAACATTCTAAAAACTGGATCGTAAGGAAGCGCTGTAACAGTCATGAAAGAAAAGAGGTAACAATTAAAAAAGAAACAATTGTTGGTAGGTAATAAAGTGATTTATGTTGATAAGTATACTTATATTTCCCTAAAAACTAAACACTCGAAATATTAACATGAATTCCGTAACGCTAAATGCCTACTGCGCTCGAATATCCTGGCCTTAAAGTATTAATAATTTATTTTCCCACCATACACATACACATACATAATCAGCCTATAATGTTCCCACTGCTGGGACACATGCTTCCTCTCTATGAGAGGGAGTGGGCTGTAATCCACCACGCGGGCCCAGTGCGGGTTGGTAGATATCACATGTCTTCGAATTTTTGGTTCTAGGACATGCCGGTTTCCTCACGATGTTTTCCTTCAACGTTTTTAAGAGCAATGGTGATGAAATAATTTACACAAAGTAAAGTGCCTGACGGGTTTCGAACCTACGACCTACGACTTGTAAGTCGCGACCGTTACCACTGGGCCATCACTGCTCTCTTCCCACCACACATAATTTAATAATAATCAGTTTGCTATAATGTCTGTAGCTGATCCCTTCCTCCAACTACATACTTACTCACTCAAGTCCTCGAACATGAAACCGGGCCAACATGATGACCTATTCATTACTAAATTAATTCAATTTCCTCCCATCACTTGTATGTCGGTTGCCAGCCCACTCTGTACAATAACCAAATGAATTGATCGTGCATTTTTTATAATGTTGTGTCCTTACCCAAGATAAATGAACCATTATACAAGGTTTGTAAATAGCTAGTTTTTGGAAGATTGGAAGCGGCTTCATACCGAAACTAGCTTTAAATACTCATTAAATAAGTGTTAAGGGTTTTTCCATTGGGGATTTCTTAGTAATAAGCCCGGAGATGCAAGTTGGCGTTGTGATACCGCCGTGACTCAGAAAGCACGTGAACCCGTTGGTCCTGCTTTTGATCGTCTGAGAGAAGAGGGAGTGCACCTGTGTCTGAGCACACTTTTGTGCATTATAATATCTCCCGCCCCGAAGGCTGGTCTCTGCTGAGATTGGTCGCCATGTCCGAAATTCGGTCTGGAGGACTTTATTTATTTTATTTTAATTTTAGATAGGTATTAATTCTTTTTATTTGTAAGTTTGTTACCCTAAGTTTGTTTGCCCGGTTGATGTCAACAGTCTCGCCCTTTCGGACTTCTATACATATGTATGTATCTGGCAAAATGTATGTTTAGTTTGTTTGAGAGTTCCACTTCTGCCTAATCCTTGGCGTTACAGGCGTTATGTTAGTTACCCGTAAACTGTTTACCTTTCTAGCTTTATCTCTGTTCTTTATATCTTCCTATAATTGAAAAAAAGCAAATCAAATTAACTCGTTTAACAGTCTTTGAGATAATGAGAAATTTTTAAGGTACTTACCTGTCTCTGAATGTTATCTGGAAAGATATAACACAGACCAGTAAAGCTAGGTCGGAGAGCTGCGAACAAAAAAATAATCCGCTCTCCCATCTGATTCTCATTAAGGCTCTTTTTTTTCATTTTAACTGACTTCAAAACTGGAGGTTATTAGTCCGTGTTTTGTATTTACAACCCTAGATTTAAACGGAACTCCTTTATTTTGTTCCTTTGACAGATCGAGGATATTGCGAATTAGGGTGAAAGTTGTACTTATCGAATATTGACGCAGCTAAAGAGCTCTTTAGCTAAATAATACAGTTTCTCATTTTGATGCTTGGATGGTACTTATGTTATTACACAAAAGATCAGGATTAAATAAATTTGATTAAAAAAAAACGTAAAACGTTTATTTTAAATGTTTTTTTCAATTAAATGTGACAAAGTAAAGTCCCGCGAGTATTTTCCTCGGGCTACAGATTTGTGTTTGACAATCAGAGAGATTTTGACATTCTTAAACAAGACAAGTCTGAATAAGTCTGAATTAATGCTTTGAGATTATGTCTAAATTGAAATCGTTTCCTTTGCTTTATTGTCCTTTGAAAGTTAATTTTTTTGCAAGCAGAATTATTGGTAAGAATTAAAAAAAAAGAGAAGTCATAATGTAAAATAGATGAGGAGAAAAGCTGAAAAAACTTTTTACAACAAATAAACAAACTACTTCCAAAAAAAAAACTACAAAGTGAAAAATAACTTAATAACTTAATTTCGGAAGTCGGTGTCGTTAGTTCCGTATTTTCGTTTTTTGACACCGACTTCCGAAATTAAAGTTATTTTTCACTTTGTAGTGTTTTTTTAAAGTCGGTTGTTATTTTTGTAAAAAGTTTTTATTTTTTATTTTTAGTTGCTACCCCACACAAATTCTTAAAACACTACTTGCTACGTACCTAAATATCAGTGACAGGAAGCTATTAAAACATCATCAATATAACCTAAGTGGAAAAAAATCCTATTATTCAACACATCTGCGTACCCTTTCAAAGAGTACAGGCGTAATGTTATGTTGTGTGATTGCGTAAACAATGCATACATATGCGATAGCAGCAAACGCGGTTGATCTGCTGGCATTTATTGAAGAGTTCCGTTGTCTTTCTCCGAAACTAATCATCAGATCTTTTCAAATTTTAAATGAGACCATTTCGGAATACACCTCTTTCTAACAAAAAATAATCTCTCAGATCCGTCTATATATGACGGAGTTATGCCTGAACATACAAAAAAAATACATATATATATAAAGATCCGAATCGAGAACTTCCTCCTTTTTTGTAGTCGGTTAAAAGATAATAATTTTCCAAGCATCGCGTGTGAGGTGACAGGAGTTAAACATGACAGCTACACTCCCGTACACTCCCCTAACTCCATTATTATGATTTGCTTCGTCAGATGCGAGGTGGAACATAATGGAATTAAACTCTGCATTGATTTACTTCCTACTTCTGATTTGCTACGGAAATGTAATGCTTTGAGCAGTTTCATATTCAAAACATGCCAACAATGTTGTGAAATAAACGATCGGCACGCTTGAAATACTACGAGGAAATGTATACCTATGCTATGATGTGAATACTTGCATTTGCGAAATTTTTAAATGAAGTTGAAGGTAAGTTGTATCTGTATGTGGTCGTATACATTGCGCTCGCACAAAGAACGTTGATAAAAGTTTTACGCGACGAAAATCAAGAGCTCGCATTACAAAACTTGATGATGTGACGACAATCCGCTTTGTGGCGATTCGTGAGTACTCACCGAGCCTTTTGAAGCGGAGGAACGCTCTCACCGCCCTCCACATGGTCTAGCTGAACTTCAGAGGCGGCATCACATCACAGAGCATTACGGGAGCTTCACATAAGTGAGAAGTAATAATCGATGACGTGCGCCACGTAGAACAGCAAGCAGGTGGCGATGTACATGAACACCAGTATCTGAATGAGCATGGTGCTGTGCCCGCGGCCGCGCTCCGACTGGCCCGGGTACCGGCTGACCAGCGAAGCCCTACTGCAAGGTGAATGCTGAACAAATGCCAATTACACAATGATCCGTTACGTAAAGTGATACGTCGGCCGTAGTGTTCACAGACGGGACACTGTTAAGTCGTGTGTAAATCTGTGTGATCGCCATTGTAGTGTGGTGTGCGTAATGGCGTGTGGTCAGGGAAATGCGGTATGTTGGTATGATCAATCATCTTTGTGAGAATGTAATTGATCGAGTAGCGAGTACTTTGGCGAGCTGAAGGCCAATTCTCGTAACTAAAAAACGTTCAAATTCAAGTCGCAGTGCCTCAAAAGTCCCAAAATGTCACAAAAGGTATTCAACTAAACCAAAAAAAGACAGTCAAACGTGACGTTTACTGCAATGAGATTGCGACTAGACCGAAAACAAAAAATGTACCAAAACGGTATTCTGCTAAAGTTTCGACATGAGATTTTAAAAAACATTGGTATTCCACTAAAATTAAAAACGTCAAAACTGACGTAAGCATGAGATTATTTGTTGACCGGACTGAGACAAATAATTTTAGCTTCTGCATAGTTTTAATGCATAGATAATTTTTATTTCCCGCCAAAGAATACAATATAATTCTTTCCCGCCTTTTATGTATTTAAAGATCTCGGTTAAGACAGAGTTGCTAGTAAATAATCGTCTATTACCCAAATCCACGATAAAAATACTAACTTTTTACTTGACTATGGTAAGCCAAAGGAGGGTATGTAACTTCATTTGTTTCGTAAGAACTCTAAAACCAGACCAAATAAGTGGGTAGGAAGGCCTCAATGATCCCTAACCCCAAAAAAAAGAAATTTCAGTTAACTTAACCGAAAAAAAAAACGGTTTACAATAACCGAAAAAAGGTTCTAGTTTTCAACTTTCTCATTACTTAATATTCAATATAAACTCACTCAAATGTATCCCAACCAGAAACGATTTGGTCACCGATCGTCGATTATTGGATCGGATGCACTGTCTAGAACCGATTCTTCTGTCCGTTTATTTATAAATTGAGTCGTTCTAGCTTCTCCTAGTTCGAGCATGTGGCCTAGCAACTCAACTTGCTCGCTTGATCGGTCGCATAAAGGAGCAGATAGAAAATAAGGGCGAAAATATCTCAAACAGTCGGATGGACAAAAAATTGAAAGTAGCGTAAGTGCTGTTTCTGACTGAAGTACAATCTGCATATCGGATCGGACGTGTATCAATTTAGGTACTTATCGATTTAATACAAGTATAGTCATAGCTATAACCGTAGTATCACACGAATAATAACTGAATTTACCCGCATGTCGGGAAAATATTCGCCGAATGGCAATTCTGATTTTGACGCAATTGACATCCATTCTGACATACATATTGAAAAATACTGCGATGGCTAGGTAAAATAGTCGAGAAAATCAATGTAGATAAAAATAAATGTAATAAATATTATTATAATAATAATTTCAGACAATAATAAATTATTATAATTTAATTATAGTTTGACATTAGTCAAAATTTAATGACGTCTCTTTTTGACATCTATAGTCATTCGCGTCGCGCATGCGCGTAGCGATTTTGTTTTCTCAAAGATATATAATAACAAACGGGAAATTAAAACACTCTGAGTATGCATAAATAATCAAGTAAACTAACATTTAAAAAAAAAATAAGCTTGATAAAAATTAAAGTATCACAATATCGTCTGCAACATGAAAATATGTTTAATTTCGTAAACGAGAACAAAGTTGACCATTAAGTTGACCGAGACTAGACTGCAATGATATTGCGACTGGAATGTGAACAAACCGAATTTTAAGATTAGCAGAATACCATTTTTTGATCTATTCACAATGTCATCGCATTCCGGTCTCATGTTTTTCATATTGCACGTTAATTAGTAGAATTGACCTTCTGTTGTTGTGTGGCAGTATCAACAAGCGGCGTTTTTTACTGCAATACGTTATTAAAACGGTAAAATCAATAGTGATTAAAACAAAAGAAAACTCGGTCACCGAACATGAATCCCCAATCCTTGCGTTTCTTCATAAGTGAATATTGTCGTACAATCATGTCGCTACATTATTTCGCCGCCGGTTTACATTCCGGGCGAGTTCGGGACGAGTCCATATTGACATGCCAGCAGGCACAAAGAGTGGAGTTAGTTAATTTGTTGAACTGACGCATGTTTTTATTTGTGAATGTTATTCGTTTTATATTAAATATGTTTGCGAATTCTGGGTACGACAAATTGGGTTAGATATAATAAAAAAAAATAGAATTCTCAAATAGTTACGTCGCTGAAAGATAATTCTTGGAACGAAGGCAAATTAGTTTGTGACGTCATCCTTAACAAGCATTACCTATATTATCAAGGTATGCTAGGTACCTATACATCTCCATTATTGGCGGCTTACATCTTCAATCAAGCATGTAGATGAGACACGTTGTGGTCCTAAGGCTAACAAATGACCTGGCTGGCCAGGCTGTGTCGCTAATCCGTCTCGAGACATAATATCTGGAAACATATTATCGAAAATAGGATATATACGGCTATTTGCGAGAATAGTGTCAATATAATTTTGTAAGTAGCTAAGTGTAATAAAGGATTTTTTAGATTTAAATTGCGATGATCTTATAAATTACATACTTATGTGACAATAACGACGGCTGTACGATTCACCAATCCAATAACCCCGTATAACCATTGCTTCGAACACAATTTTCTTTATTATTGTTACGACAACTGAGGGGCAATTCTCGTAATTTTTAAGAACGTTCACAGTCTGATCTCAGTCTCAATCTGTCAAAAATACTTAAATTTCCCTACATTTTGACAAGTTTTTGACATTTGTTTGTCGCCGAGATGGAACTGCGACTACATTTTGAACGTTTTAAATTAGCAGAATTGGCCTACTGCTCTTGACATACCACAAAGGGCTTGCTACGTAAACAACCAATTACACATCAACGCTACACTGCTACGCCGTAGCACATAGCTACGGGCCTACGAGCAGTATTCCGTAACCGATGATCCGGTACTTCGGTCTGAGTGAACGATGAGAGAGTGAGTCAGGAATGTAATGCAGCCAGTTGGTAGAACACCAGTAACCGGTACCACTCCGCCACAGGTTTGTATCACAATTAGTGATGTGCCGCTGGAAATATTGAAAATTTACGGGAACTTTCCCATTGTAAATTTACGCAATATTCCCAATATTCCCGTAAGTATTCCCAAAGTTTCCAAATATGTATTTAATACATTTTTCGTATATACTGTATAATTACACATGTGCAACTAACATTACGCGATATTTATACTCCTATTACCACAGCTAAACATGTCGTTACATGTTTGTACCTGCACTAGCTTGCGCCACGGCATAGCGATCGCCCCCACCCCTTGTAAAACAAGCTTCAGTTAGTATACAAAGTTTCATGATCTAATTTAAAGTATTTTTTTAATACCAGCGGTTTATTGTTCGGTTTGGAGGTAACTTTGGATTTTTTCCTATCGAGAAAATTTTATGGAATCGTGTTTTCGTCAAACATAAGGCCTAACATTAATCCTCAACTTTACCATATATTTATTTCAAAATTAATGCTGCAGTATTTTCGACATAACGGAGGATCATGCTTAAGCCATTTGAGGTAGTATTGGCCCTTAAGGTGCCACTTTTCGATATTTTTTCTATACAAATTTCGGGAGAATATTACTCCACTGTTTGACATTGTGCATACAAAGTTAAACGTGATATCGTTTTGACTTATTAATAATTGTGTTTGTACGGAAACAGAATAGTAAAATAAAAAGCCATTAAAAAGTTATGAGCCAACAAAGATTCGTTTTTCTTGCTATTTTTAACGTAACTTTGGGTGTCAATAAGTAATAAAAGAACTGTAAAATCTTCAAAACCAAGTCCGTACCGACAAAGCTCAGTTATATGTAATTGATTTATGCAGTGGTTTTTTCATAAAACTCGATTTTCCGAAGCACTTTTCAAATCTTTTTACGCGTCTATCAGTTCGGCACGGTGTTTCTGTGCGTGAAAACTAGACGTTGTTCGTGTAGACTAGCGTCTAACTGCTCATCACTGATATTAGCGCTGTCGGACACGAAGCCAGGCGAGACAGCGTGCTTTTTGACCATGACCACCAGCGAGTTCGAGCTCGCAACTAGTTTACTCTTAAGTCATAAGAATGGAAACGTAGCAAACGCTTTTTTATTAGAAACAAGCCCTGTCGTGATGAAAAGGGAGGACAGTTTATTTGAAACATCAGTAGTTTAACTAAAAAAATGGTCCGAATACTTATTTCTCTAAATATAAGTAGTATAAAGATCGTAAGCAATAATTTTAGTAATAGGGAAGGTGGAGAGGGTGTTAAATTTATTTGAGGAAAGTACGAAACCCACGCGGACAAAGTCGCGGGCAACAGCTAGTACGAGTATATTTAGCCTTTAGAGACAGATACTTGTTAATTTTAAACAAATATAAAAGTGTGTTGATTCCGTGGTTTATTAAAATTGTTAACTTTATTAAAAAGTTTACAACTCTCAGAATCTGATTGTAAAATTGTGTTAATAAACCAATTTGATTAAAAATGTTTTATAAAACATAATTTCTGATGCTTTGTGATTTTTTTACTACGGGAATATTTACGGGAAAATTGTAAATTTACAGGGAATATTCCCGTAAATATTGGAAACTTTGGAAATTTTCAACTTAATATGTATAATCAACTATCGACGTAACCACGATAGTACGCAAATTTACCTAATTAATTGGCTAGCATATAATAAAAAACACTAAAGTACATTATCATCAATATTCCCCTAAATTTCCAGTTTTGGGAATATTGCCGGGCACGTTTACGGGAATATTCCCAAAGTTTCCAAAATTCCCGGGAACGGCACATCACTGATCACAATTCGCGCCAACTATGCACAGTAATGTGGTTTTAACGCGGAAGTACTTGAACATTAGTACCTATGTTAGTATGGCTAGTTGAGTTTATTAGGTTTTATAGTACTTTCATTTTATTCGGAGTAAGAATTCATTGAGCCTTTGCTACATGTCCGTTATTATATTCCGCATACAATTTTGTTTTGATAGTTTTATTTTGTGTTAAGTACAGAGCATTCTCTTTTCATTCGTTCCTGTTTCCTCAAATTTTATCATTTAGGGCCATTGATATAATATATCAATGTTTAGGGCCTTATTACACTGGTGATTTGCAAGCGAGACCAAAGCGAAGCGAGTGCGCAGCTAGCTCACCGCGAGTGCGCAGTGATCTCACCGCGAGTTCACAGCGAGCTCGCCGTGAATAGCGCCGTCGAAACCAGAGTGTTCAAAATGGCGTCGACGGCGCTATTTGCGGTGAGCTCATTATAATTTAAACTCAATCCGCCTTATTACAAAACAACGTTTTTCTTTAGATCAGGTTTAAACCACCGAGCCAGTTGCTGAATTAAGAACTTAATTGAAAAGTGCCTGTAAATGGTTTAATTGAAATAAATGCTTTGAGTTTCAGTTTCAGAAATCCCTTGGAACAACCCAACCCGAGAATCGAACCCAGGACGTCATGCTCAGCAGTAGCGGTTGCGTCTAATATACCAACGAGGCTGTTATGTTAGTTGCTACTAAATGTTAAAAGTTTCTTCAATAGCCGACAAAAAAAGTCTCCAGTTATTACCCGACTACGGCGAAGCAAAAAGAAGGGTTATGATTTTGACCGGTATGTATGTATGTATTTTCAACTGTTCCCTCATAACTTCTAAACTACTTGTCATAACAAATGAGGTATCGTTGGAAGCGTCTTGATTGTCCGCTGGTTTTAAGTTATGTGAAGTCACATTAAATTGAATATGGCGCCCTGTAGCGGACATAAAGCCATAACCTAAAAAAATATTTTTTTAATCATTCCGTATTGGTTATCAAATGAAAGGGCTTAATTAGCACATTTCAAAAATATATATATTGTTAGCTGTTGCTCACGGCTTTGCTTGCATACACCTGATAGGAATAATTTCTATAAAATCACGCCTCAGATTTGAGAAAAACATATTTATGTACCTATAAGTAATAATAAACACTATACAAAAAAAAATAAGCGGTTCTACAAATACTTTATCACGAAATTATAACCCCAAAATCATTAAAAAAAAAATAAGTTCAAAAACCCGACTATTGAAAAATCACGCTCATAAAGTATGAAAAAAAAATTGTTTGAAAACTAAAACCCGACTACTGAAAAGGATGAAACAAGTCAAAGTCAAATCATTTATTTCAAATAGGCACTTAAAAGGCACTTTTGAACGTCAAAATTCAAAGTTAAAAAATAGAATTGATTCTAGTCGCCCATTCCAAAATGTAGTTTTCGTGTGGAGAAGAATGGGCAAGAAACTCCACCGTTACTCTTTTAAAATGTTTTACAAGTTTTTGTATACATTCATTATATAATTATATGTGAAGACGATGCACCTAAAATAAAATTTAGTCTACCACAAATGGTAAAAATAATTAAAAATATAACAGACTGGTAAATCAATTATGTGATAGATACATGGTGCTCACATATTTACAACGATTGTAAAATTTTACTAGTATTTTTAAAAAGTGTGTGAGTTACATTTGTTACAGAATGTAAAAACAATGTATTAAAAAAAAATGTGTATGTATAAATTAAATTAGTAACCAGTTTGATTTTGTCTAGACTAGATTGTCCTATGGAGCAGGACCAGCATGTTCCCAAACATTGTTATCTTGGATATAATCCTCTAATTTGTAATATCCTTGTTTACAAAGTGTACTTTTAATATGAGTTTTAAATTTTCTTTCATTTAATTGTAATATATCAAAAGGTATTTTGTTGTAGCATTTAACACAGTACCCCATAAAAGATGTTTGCACTTTAGATAATCTGAAAAAAGGTTGATCTAATTTATCTTTATTTCTAGTATTAAAATTATGTATGTTGTGTATGTGTGTATGTACAAGAAAGTACCTTCCCGTGGTCGCATGCTGCCATGGCTCATAAGTATGTTAGTACAGCGGCATGCGACCACGGGAAGGTACTTTCTTGTTTCATCCTTTTCAGTAGTCGGGTTTTAGTTTTTAAACTTATTTTTTTGGTCATTGCATTTTATACTAGGAATTTTTCTTACAGTAAGATAACAATAATCTACGTGATTTTTTCATCACTAAGCGTCGTCGTTAGTGTGATGTATATCAGTACTTACAACTGAAGCGGTACAGTTAATTATCACGATACTGCAGTAAGTAGGTCATTAATTAGGACCAGCAATAACTCACAGTTGTAGGTAATTGGCAGCCATCATGTAATTGGCAATGCGGTTCACCGTAACTCTCAAATGGTTTACGACTTTCGACCAACTATTCAATGATTCAGCGCTCAATTACGATCTACTAATTAATACCTACCAATTATAATATCGGTCTGTAATTTAAACAAAGAAGAATAAAATCAAAGTTTGATGTCAACTTTTGCTTATTACTCTTTGGTGATTTTAACAATATTTAAGTTCAGGTTTCTCACTATATCACCGGGAAACAGTGGTGCCTTGTACTCTAGTACGAGTGGTCAATAAACTATTTTTTTTTAATGGAGGGTGTAAAGTCAGTTTTTATTGTTAAGCCAATTATCCATATATGCAGATCACAACTGTCATTCTTTGGCAGTTCAGTGGCCATATCACGATAAATTTTCCTGACTTTACTTAATTAGGATGTTACAATAAATAGCATGTATACCTACTTTACATTCGGTGCTTAATAATAACCCGATTATCTTACGTTCTGTACTGGACTATAATGGGAAAATAAATGAACTGTTTTACAGTGCAGTGCAGCTCATCCCAGCAGAAAATCCATTGTGAAGAATAAAAGCTTTTCATCTGC
Organism: Globia sparganii; assembly: GCA_949316385.1. Classification (NCBI taxonomy): domain Eukaryota; kingdom Metazoa; phylum Arthropoda; class Insecta; order Lepidoptera; family Noctuidae; genus Globia; species Globia sparganii. Next base: position 846,075 of record OX438660.1, read on the forward strand.
CATGATGACAGTTTAATAACGCCATTGAAAGACAATGTTTTGTTTCTGCTGGACCGTCGCATATAACTACAGAAACTCTAATTGAATCGCCATGAAAGTATAATTTGGACTGGCAACAAACAATTCAATATTCCATCCGTTTACCGGAAAATATGGAAGACTTTGAAAAGGCAAATTAATGTTAATTAGAGAAGCCCGGGGCAGAAGGAATGGAGGTCATTTATCACTGGAAGATGTTATTTTCCCATTTCCAATGGTAAGCTGACGGTTGATTGAATTCAAGTCAAACTTCTCACTCATTTGTCAATAAAATCGTTTAAACAAATGCCTGTTGGCCTTGATCCCTGGTACATTGGAATTTGGAGGGTTGAAAATGGACAGTATTCGGTTTATTGGAAACTAACAAAATAATGAGCAGCAATCAGAAATTAGAATACTTAGTTGACATAATGAATTTGTTATATAGTTTGTACCTGACTGACAAATGTACTATTTTTCGTCTGGGTTTTCGACTTATTTTGCCACATCCTTTATTCTGTGTAGATATAGAGAAACATAGTATATGCACTTATGTACTTATAATGATTAGCTAATTAATTATTTACCTCAGTATTCCTTTTTTTCTGTGAAAGTAATTGACGAATAAAAACAGCTGAAAAGTAATTCGAACAAATAACAAGCTGCAAAATTAAATTTTCTTACGTTTTTTGCAATATGCAGGTCAGTGTCAGGTTGTACCTACGTTGAACAAAATATGATTCGCGACCGTAACAAATATGTATTAACAGATTGCAGTGTGATAACTAAAAGAGTTTCTGTTAAGCACCAAATAAAAGAAAGGTAATAGGTGCAAATGGGTATAATAGCTATAAAGAAAATTATCACACGAAACAATATTCCAAAAAAAAGGTAAAAAAATACGTAAACCACCCCGTTGCTAGCCAACCAGCAGCAACAAGTCCCTAGCAATGGGGTTGCCAGATCTTTCGCCAACAGTTTCCTTATCGTATAATACTCACTCGTCGTCTGTTGTCCGTTAACGACAGTCGTGTTGGGCACAGCAAGCCTGTCCCCCTCATCGTTGTTGACATGATGCAGCGACAGTTCCACACCATCCGTGCCTCCGGGCCACGCCATGACACACACATCACTGGCTCACAGCCGCATCACTATCACTCGCGCGAACACAACACGCAATGTATCACTTGAACACAATAAGGTCGCTTGCACCAATGTCCAGCCTTCACGTTACTATGCTTTGTCTCGATTTGGTATAAGATTAGTTAAAATGTTGCCGTCTTTGATGTGTATAGAAGTTGTACTGTTTGATTGGATAGCATCTATGAAATAACTAAATAGGTACAGTATGCCCGTGTGTTAATAAGACCCACTAATAAAATGGTAAAATTTCTTGTTCCCCCGACCCACCCCGTCGCATCGCATCTACCTGTGCTATTACTTGGCTTACGCTTAGCTTCTTTCTGACTTTCTTTATTTCTGCTGGGCTCCAAATAGTCCTAGCGTGATGCTAAATAGCCTATATACATATATATCCTTTCTCAAGAATCGAGCTATCAAATTCAAAAAGAATTTTTCAAATCCGACTGGCAGTACCAGAGATTAGCGCGTTCAAACAAACAAACAAGCAAAAAGACAAAAAAAAACTCTTCAGCTTTTTAACTTTAGAAAGACACTGGCCCCGATTCTGTTGTTCACGAACTAAACTAAATTTAAGTTCAGTGCATCTTTTTCTTTCTATTTTATTAAGAAAAGGACAGAAGATAAATATTAGTTTAGTCCTGTCAAATTAGTCAGCGACTGACGTAAATTGACGTATTTTTAGTAGCCAATTTTTTAATCACGCTTAACTTGTCTATGGATTATCTAATTTGACAGGAATAAACTAATATTTATCTTCTGTCCTTTTCATAATGAAACAGAAAGAAAAAGATGCACTGAACTTAAATTTAATTTAGTTTGTGAACAACAGAATCGGGGCCATTGTGTCAAGAAGTATAGTGACAGAGATGCCCTACAAAGCCAAACTTTTAATAAAACTCGATGTGCCATGGATGATGCGCGACGGTCGGGTGCCGTACCTACTTAGTTGTTAGACAAGGTCAAATTTAATTAGCTAGCGAAACTTCGCAGACGTGATGAGTACTTATCGATATCTAAATACGATAAAACAAATAAAAAAGATTGATGTTTTTTTTTTCTAGCTAATTATATTGACGCTGTAGAAGTTGTACTGATGATTGGATAGAACCCATAAAACAACAAAGACCTCACGAAGGTTCACGATTTTGCTATGCAATTGCTCCATTATGAAAATGTAGACTGACATTTTTAAGGCATTTATTTTATAGTATAAAAGGATATTGCAGGAGGATTGCGCGCCATTTCAATTACCAATAAGAATTTCTCACGTACATTTTATAAGTAGATACTCAGAAAGTATCTCGTCACAGGTAAGAGTCTGTTGGATTCTTGAGAGTTATAGGTACCTACCTACCATCGTTAAAAAATAAAGATTCGAGTCTTCCAACGAGTTTCTTTTTCTTTTGATCGAGACTTTAGCCATCTGTGGATATTGAAATCAATATGGTGATAGAAACTTGACATTCTGAAGCTAAGTTCTTTTGGAAGAATTTTCCGAAGCTATACCCCTGATTGGGATAAAACGGGCCAGTATGTGACAGAGGTTCTGAACAGCTAGCATTATTATAAATCTAGTTAATACACGTGTCTACTTAGACGCGTGTGGTTTGCTAAAACTTTTGGGTATTACCTACATCATGTTATAGAATATAGTTCCCGAGGGCCTCTCTAAGTTACGGCTAATCTCTGAAGCCTGTAGATTTTTCAGACTTTTATCACCACTTAGGAATTACTGAGTGAGTATATTTCGAGGAAAGTTCTACAGCATATCGATAATGTCCATTAGTTACTCAAGAAATCTCGTAAATGTTTGCACGAGCTGTCTACAGAATAGAGCCCAAATAGTTTTGGAGTTTTAGGATTGGGTTAGCTCAAGCGAACAGCGTTCGACACTTTCATCTTTCTATATTATGCGTTTGAGAAACATCTCATTCGACACAAAGGCTCAACGAGTTAATCGTTTTTAGGTTTGTCAAATCGTTTTGATTCTAAGTAAGTATGTCGTAACAACTGGCTACGCTATTTATGAAAAGCCTGATTTAGGTACATCAGCTCTCGGAAACGTTTATACAGTGAAATGTATCTTCATGAGTACCAACGGTTGGATCTTAAGTTACATATTCAAGACATTCGTTGAAATGCGCAAATATTCATTTCTGAAACTAAGCAAGACGGCAAAAGTTATTGAAGGTTCCACGAAAACGTAACGGTACACTGAAATATGCTCCTGAATGTTCTGGAGAAGAACTGAACTGCTATGTTTACATAAGTAGTTAGACAAATTCATAGAAGTCTATTACCATACGCCTGCGTAGCACGAGCATTATTATACGAAATGATTACGAGTATGAATGCCACGAAACTCTACGAACAACATTTTCGTGGCACTAAAATAACAGCCTTCACTATGATAGTCTAGACATCTACAGAGTCAAATTAAATTAGCTAGCGAAACTGTAGACGTGATAAGTATCGATATCTTAACACGATAAAATGAAAATAAAACAAATTTGATGTTTTTTTAGAGATCAACGACCGCTGGTAGTGTTGTTACTTAAAGTACGAGTTGAGAAAATATGTTTTATCGTGTTAATATATCGACACAAATCACGTCTGTAAAGTTTACACCTAAAAAACTGATTTTTACACCGATATTTCAAGTGAATACATATGTATGCGGAGTTTTGTTAGCTAATCTAATTTGACCCTGTATATGCGATAATTATTTTACAGCACAGTTGATAAAATTTTATTCATGTTTTATTTTTCGTTTTTTTTTTTATATCTAGTTCATGAATCACAATTTTTCATCTAAAGTAAGTCAAACTTAGAAACTTGCGCACCATGTCACAACTTTCAATAAGTTTAGTTCTTGAAGAAAAAGAATTAGTTACAGGTCAAACTTCGCTAACAGGCTACTGTTTTAATTTAATTTTAAGTTGTTTGGTAGAAACTGTGCTAGAACAAGTAAAACTGTAACTGTATTCTAGAATAGTCAAGTCTGCAATTCTTAGCACCTATTGCGACAATTTATACTTATTAAATCTTTTCATTGAATTGAATGCAATATACAGGGTGTCCCATAAATAATGGTCCAACCGTAATTCCTAGTTAGGTCACTTGATTGCCTACAACTAATTTGAACCGTTTTTAAAAATTACTTAGGGTTTCCAAAAAAATAATTTTTAGTCATCCAAATGAAATGCCATAAAATGTTCAATTACTTCAAAGTTTCTGAAAGAACTACGATGGCATTATGCAAATATGATATAAGAGTTTATAGGTAATTTATCTAGCTAAATTTTAACGAAAAAAAAATTAAAAAACATTGATATTTGCACCGATGGCATAAAAAAACCCAATTAGAAACAGAAAAATATGAAAATAAAATAAAAAAATATTTTTTTGGAAACCCTAAGTAATTTTTAAAAATGGTTCAAATTAGTTGTAGGCAATCAAGTGACCTAACTAGGAATTACGGTTGGACCATTATTTATGGGACACCCTGTAGAATGAGATTAGGTCCTCGTGTCTACGTTATTTGAAGAAATGAAGATCGAAAGTTTCCTTTTAATGTAGGTACCTCAGAATAGAAATTTTAGTTTCCTCAGACGCAACAGGTGGCGATCAGGTTAAGCTACGCTTGCCGCGGTTGGTCCGTGGATGGGTGACCATCTTTACATACCAAAACCCCTCCATACCTCAGAAAGCTCGTTAAACCGACTGTTATTCGTGGATCTTTGACAGTCGTTATGGGTCTTCAGAAGCCGGAAAATCTGAAAACCAGTGTTATCCAGTAACTAACTGGGTTGTGGAAGTCAGATAAACAGTCACTCCGTGTAAAATGCTAGTATTCAGTTGCATCCGGTTAGATTAGAAGCCGACCCCAACATAGTTACTAACTATTTCGGGTATAGACATCTTTAGTGCGGTCTACTGAATAATTTATAAAATGTGACTTAAGGTCCTTTAGCTTTCACCTACAGAATTATTATTCAATAAGTATATCAGGTAGGTACAAAGGCGGACGTCATGCCTTTGGTATTTTCTACCGGTCAACCAAGGGTGGTGGAGAGGTAATATATCGGGTGCATTGTTGTGAGTGGAAAAAAAAAACACAAAAAAATCTTAATTTAAGTATGTAAAAAGGTATGATCACGTCTGTCTCGCCTCGCCGGGTCTGCTCACACGCTGACGTGTGTATCTATTACAGGACAGATTTTGTAATAGATGGCGAGCCTTGCTCTAAGTGTAATTATTGTAAATTTATCATAGGGTTGCTTATATCATACTAGCTTCTGCCCCCGACTTCGTCCGCGTGAAATTTCACCCTCCCCTCATTCACCCTCTTAGGGGTGGAATTTCGAAAAACGTTTTCTTAGTGGATACCTACTCTTCACAAAGAACACACCCTCCAAATTTCATGTCTCTAGGACCAGCGGTTAAGGCTGTGCGTTGATATATCAGTCAGTGAGGACTTTGAATTTTATTACCTACTCAACCAGCCTGTTGCACCTGACGGTATTTGAATATACACTTTAGTAGCCTAGCCGATTCGATTAGGAGTGAGAACAAAAGGAAAGAAGGCAAGGAAGGGATTCTTATATGGTAAACAAATACGATGTTTATAACATCAAACATGTTGCGTCATAACTCAATAGCATTTCAATGAGTCCATTAGTGCTGCAGACATGTCAAAGAGGTAGGTAACGTCATAAGTTAGCGAAGATAAGCAAATACCGAAACAAACACTTGAATTAGTTCAATGTTTTCATACCTATCCAAGAATTACAATGTGAACAAACGTAACAATGTCAACTAAACAAACTCATACATTTTGCAAGGGGCAACTGGAATCAGTTCAATTTTTTTGCAAGTTTCGAAATTCAAAAGTACCTTTTATGTGCCTACTACAGATAGTGCAATCCACGAAGACACGCCCCACTCTTTTTTAATACAGTTGCTCAAAAAGTGACGTATTGCAGGGACATATAGCGTTCGGGATGTGGGCTATTACATACTCGTGCTTTTTTTTTACCTTTCCCGAACTCGTGCGTTCTCTTTCCCAACTGTCAAAATAATGTCTATTAAAAAGAAAAACCAACCAAGAAGTTTTTACAAAAAAAAATTCATAGAAGTTTTTATGATTCATGCAAATACGTATATTTCTAAAAAGGAGCTACTAATTTGTTTCAACATCAGATTTAATGATTTGATTGAATAAGTTAGGTTAGGTTTCATTTCATTTCAAAGAAATAAATGATTAGTTAAGTAGTTGAGTTTATTGTGTTTCTATTATTTTATTAAATTGCTTCATTTTTTCGCAACTGTATTAAAAATAGCCGTTCAGTACACGTGCGAAACCGTCATTGCAACTTGTTCCGACTGTCAACCCTCGCCTTCGGCTGCACCTCGGCTCGGGTAGACATTTGTCGGAACTCTTTGCAATGACAACCTTTCCGCACTTGTAATGAAATATACTATTTCACAATGCTTATAGGACGAGTGTGCAACATTCCGCTAGTGTTTTAGTTTTGTCGATACATACCAATTATTATTAGTGACTAATTAGTGTGTATCGAAAACACTAATTAACTAGTGGAATTAACTAGCGATAACCATTAATGATTCGGAAGAAGAGTGGGGCGCGTCTTCGTGGATTGCACTATCTGTAGCTGCGCCCCGAGGTTTCACCCGCATAAATGTGGATCCCGTGAAAAGACACGTGGCGCCATCTATTATCATAAAAACGTTATTGTTGTTTTCCTCGGGAACAGCACTTTTTTCGGGATGAAAGGTAACTTATGTCCGCTTCTGTACACCTGACAACGTATATGCAAAATATCAGGATGATCGGTTCAATGGTTTAGGCGTGAAAAGGTAACAAACAAACTTACTTTCGCGTTTATAATATTACTAGCTGCGCCCCGCGGTTTCACCCGCGTAAGTTTTGATCCCGTGGGAATATCGGGATAAAAGTATCCTATGTGTTATTCTGATGTATAAACTATATTACTGTAAAGTTTAATCAAAATCCGTTCAGTAGTTTTTGCGTGAAAGAGTAACAAACATCCATCCATCCATCCTCACAAACTTTCGCATTCATAATATTAGTAGGAAGTAGGATAGGATAGTTAGGATTTGAAATAAATGGTTAGACTTTGAAGAGATTCGTTTTGGAAAGAAGAAACAACATTGTAGAGAATTGGTCCCTAACGGCCGCACTCGGCCGCGTGGTGGACGCACTCCCATAGAAGAGAGGCTTGCGTCCCTTTAGTGGGACGAATAGAATTAAGTAGACTATTTAAACTATATGGTCTATGAAGACTATATATACTATTTTAGTCTTTTAATTATTTAAAAGACTTAGGTAGACCAGTACGCGGTCATTAGTCAACAAAGTTGAGTTTATGTGCTTAGCAGAGATATTGAACTACAAACATATCTCGTTTGTTGCACATATGACATACGCCTACATGACATGACATAGGTACGCGCCAAATAGGTACAAGTAAATTTACTCTTCGCGGTGACTTTGTAAACTTATTCGCAAGTTGGTGTGAAGCATACGATAACCAGCCTTGTAGGTGGATCAAGAAGGCTGTGAGAACAGTACCACGATAAGTACATCCCGCTAAGCACATCCCACTTCAGCTCGGCTCTTATCTATCTTGAAGTTATTTTCTATCATTTGTAAGACTTTAAAACTGCTATAGCTGTGTTACGTCACTGTAATTAACACCATTTTTGTAGAGGCGAGAAAATCTGTGGAAACGTTGTCAAAGGGAGTAATCTAGTCGTATTCTTTGCAGTGGTGACTTGGGTGCAGGCCGTGAATGATGACTGACTACATTTCTTAAACAGTGTCTTGTAGGTACCTATGTGTTTTCACTCCCACTAATTGCTGAAGCTGTACTAATGAATTACCACGCATTCGAGGTTGAGACTAATTTTAAACGAGATTGGAAAATTCCAAGCTTAAACTGACGACATAAATATTTAGTCATCTGAGGTTTCCGGCGACTGGGACCGCAATTAACTGGGACCGCGGTCCCGGTTGCCGGATCCATTTAATTTTAATATTTTTCTTCCGGCGACTGGGACCACCCATAAATGAATTAAAAAATCTATTGTTCAAGCCAAAATCGGTACAGTCAAACGAAAAAATTTCTAAATTATTTATATGAATATCATTGACTCGTTCTAGACATGATTTTATCCTATGCGCTTAGTAATAGATTAAGCTAGCCCTTTTTTACATAATTCACACATGCAGGTAAACACACACAAAGGGCATAGCATTGTATTCGTATAATACTATCCCTCTCTAACTCGAGTCCGTTTTGCCTGTCGATTTCAAGGTCAGATAGCCCTTTTGTTATAAACGGGAAATTTTGCATCGCCCGATGACTGGCTTGGCCAATAAGTAACAAGAAGCTTATCAGTTTAAGAAAGTCAAGTTTTGCATCAGACAGTGTCTTATTAGATCATTGTAAGATACTGCGCTGAATATTTGTTGCAAATTGTGGATGTGAGTGGTGGTGTAGTGACTTCATTTAATAGTCTTCAGGTATTAACTTATTTATAAACAAAACAAGCTAATAAGGGGGTTAAACGACGTGGTTACAAATATTTTTACTTTAGATTATATGATGTTAAGCACGATTTATGTGAATCTTTTTGTTAAGTATATTTTAAATAACAGAACAGTGGTCAAAGAGTGTTTTAAATTTATAACATTATTTTTATATTTTAACAGAGTTAAGGCTGATTTTGTGATAATCACTTACTTGACTGATTTGGTGTGAAGCCATAACGGCCATTTTAAACTAATTGTGATTGACATAGATAGTACCTACGTTTATATTTTTTATTGTGATTTATGTTATTTTTTTAAATTATATTTACGGTACCACTTAAAGGCTGATTTTGTGATAAATAATTACTTTCTGATTGTTAATTGTTTGAAAATTGTCGATTATTATTATAAGCACGATTTATGTTATTTTTTTTTTTTATTATTGTTAGCATGACTTATGTGTATGTTTTTATTACGAAAGTTTTAAATAACAGAAGAGTAGTCGAAAGCTGTTTTTATATCAATAAATGATGTTTTTAAATCAAAGTGGATTTTTCTTCAATTATTACATCTAAAAATGTTTCGTTTGACTGTACATTTTTTTTATTTCAGTTATCATTTATGAGTGGTCCCAGTCGCCGGAAGAAAATTATTTAATTTTTACGGATCCGGCGATAGGGACCACGGTCCTAGTTAATTGCGGTCCCAGTCGCCGGAATCCTCCTCATCTGAGCTATTAGTTAGGCACTGGAAATTTTCCTAATACTTAGGGGAAATCCAATTACTTTTGCCCGATTGGAAAATTAAAACTGTATCTTGCTGACCTGCATAGTTTACGACAACTATTACGATTATGACACGAACAGGGAATTAAGTAAGGGCCCCCGAGGTCTGAACATTTTAATACTTAGCATAATCAGCCTCTGCTGAGACACAGGAGGCCAGGCCAGGGGGAGGAAGTGGGAACATTATAGGCTATTTATGCGAAGTACTAAGATCTTCAGACCTTCCCACAGCTAATAAGCATAACAGGCCTCTTCTCTGGAATTAATTATTAACTAATACTATTAGAATTCTGGTCTTAAACAGAAGAAGATCTAGCGGTGGATCCAGGAGGGGGGTGGAGGGGGTTCAGGGGATCAGACCGGAATAATTCGTTTATACAAAACAGGTCCATGGAACCATCGATACGACAAAGAAGAATATCAATAATAGTTTTAAGTAAATAGCTCTATCTTCTAAGTGCATTACAAGAGCCTCTACGATTACGAGTGGCGATTACTCAAGTCCCAGTAAGGTGCAGCCAGGCAGTCCGGTTATCAACCCAGTTGATAAAACAAGAGAACAATATTGAAAAAAATGCTCCTGGCATTAAGTCCGCCTATATAAATTTGTGTGCTTGAAGTATTAAATAAATATTCTGTAATTTTTCCAACAAAAATAATCTTAAAAGATTTGTGAGAAATAGTAGGTATATTTTTCATGTGAGTTAATTATATTTGGGTAGCCACTGTAAGCATACCGATATTATTGTCAGACTCAGAACTACCCACATTATCCTCTCGGATATCCGAGATAAGACAGATCTGTGTCAAAACAAATACCGTTCTCAAAATATATCTCCACGTAGGTAGATATACCTATGTAGAGACTTATCATTTATTACACTATATTCTTTCTTGGCGAAAGGAGAGTGTGCTAGCTCTGCCCAACCCTTTGAGAAAATAAAATACACGCGTGATGTCAAGTGATCTTACGATGTGAACCTTGGGGATACATTTGCCAATAGAAATGTTAACTAATACAGTATGTAGTATTCGAAGCTACGTCAAAATAAGTAGCCTGAAATAACACGCGTCGTATCTGTAGTCATACAAATAAATAGAACAACTAACACAAATATTTACAGTGGATAGTTCGGAATTTATATGAGCGATTAACATCGCTGTCACAGTTTGAGAAGTGCACATTTTGCGAGTCCAAATCTCAGAATCAATAATAACGAATGTATGAGAAAATTAATTATCTTCATTTTTTTCGTGAATTTGACCATGTTTTATTAGTTATTTTACTATTCGGGACGGAGACACATTCAACAAACCAAAGATTACAACATTTGTTCCAGCCGTTCTTCTATACTTATTACTTATATAATATATCTAATATATAAAATTCTCGTGTCGCGGTGTTTGTGGTTAAACTCCTCCGAAACGGCTGGACCGATTTGTATGAAATTTTGTGTGCATATCGGGTAGGTCTGAGAATCGGCTACTATCTATTTTTCATACCCCTATTTTTTTTTTGCAAAGCGACGTTTGCGGGGTTAGCTAGTAATATATATAATATAATTATAATAATATTATAAAGAGGATAACTAATTGTCTCAAAAAGTAGGTACTGGACCGATTTTAAAATTCTTTCACCATTTGAATGCTACATTATCACTGATTAATATAGGCTTTTTAATTGCAAGAAAAAATAAAATGTTTAAAAAAATAAATGTCCACCCGTGCGAAGCCGGGACAGGCCGCTAGTAAGTTATAAATGGTTTATACCCAATTTTGGTTTATTTATATATAGATAACAACTGTATGTATAGATAGTCGAACACATACATTATGTCTAGTACCAAAATGTCAAACAACAACACACTCCACGTCTCAAATATTCGAATCACTATTTAACACTGCAAGAGTAACACTCGTCAATTTAACCACTTCCAAAAAAGAGGAAGTTCTCAATTGCTCGCGTATATTTTATTTATAACTCTAATATTGTTACACAGTACACACGGAAAAACGGCAATAAATATCAGAGCCGGCAGACAACTGAAGTATAGTAAGTGCCTATGTATCGGAAGAACTAAGAAGCACCATACAGATAGCGTTGATAAGATACCGACAGTGACTGATATCTGACCAATGACAACGCGAGATGACATCGGTTACCGATAGTCTACCTGCAACTGGGCCATGTGGCCATCAAACAGATTAGAATTTCATAGGTAATTAAATGAAATATGCATTAAAAACCCATCATCGATATCTGTCTGTCATGTTTGAGTGAATAATTTTGTAAGTATATAGTTTGTTCCAAAAGAATCAGATGGAAGTGTAAACAAACCCTGTTCAGGTTAAATTCTTCATGTAATCAATCATCCGCTAAAGGGAATTAGTAACACAAGAAGGTTTTAACTAAATATTTTATAATATTAGCATTTTTTCCTACGATTTTTGTTGATTATCAGTTTTAAACTGTCATTGGAATATAATCGACGAAAATCGTGGTAGTAAAATTAACCGTATTTCCAAATGAAAAACATCTTTAAGGTGATAAAAATAAAAATTTCGGAAGTATTCACATACATAATCAAATCAAAGCGCTCACATTGCAAATTGGCATCCACAGGTACATTTTCTGATGCATATGTATATATTTTCAGCAGATACTTTTAGAACAGACCACGTATGAGCTGTTCCAAGTATTTTAGTACCTACTCGTATACTGAATTATCCAACTATTTCATTTATTAAGTATGTTTTTTGAGCAAACTTAGCTAAACTTTCACAGAACTCTTCCAGCGAACTTTGTAAACGCTCTTAGTGGTAACAGTTTACACGACAAGACAGAAGAGACTTTCTTAGGTAATAAACTTTCTTGTTCATGCTTATTATTTGGCGGAAATTAAAACATTAAAGAAGGGGATATTATAGTGAGAGTTAGCTTTTGCTAGACATGGGTAGGTACCTAACTAGCAATTGACTTCAGAAAGAGGTCAAAATTGTAAACTTTAACCCGAAACTTAAATGTGTTGTAGGTATCCTTTTTATGTTAAAATACAAAAGTCGTAAAAACAACCAAACCTACATATGAAAAGATATCAAACAAAACTTAAAAGACACTTTTAAAAGGTATAAAAGTGATTCGTATTTAAAGAAATTTTATTTATCTTACTGGCAGAATCGCGAACTCTGGTTTCAGAAATGATTCCTAGGGGTCGACGAAAATAAATATTTAGGTAAGTGTTTCTGAGGGTCATTGGTTAGGAAACACCGATTAGTGTTACCTATACTAGGTATCAGTACGTGTCGTGTCTGCCTAACCCTTTAGCTACATTAGCTGATCACTACTATACTTGACTATATGAGTATATAAACAAGTAGTAAGCAGGACTAGTAAGTGCACATACTATTAAAACGCGGCATGCAGAGGGTCAGATTGCCCTGTGGACGGGCGCTCTACGATAATCTCCGCCACGCCATTCGCAGCTTTGAATAACTGATGCATAAAGCGAGCTAATTACAATGATAATCCTTTAAATTTCGTTAATTCTGCTTGAGTATATCTGCGGGCTCACAAGGTAATTTAGGTTAAATAGGTAGGTACCTAAGTGTTTAACTAGGAAGCTTTAAAAATTTCCGAGGAACTTAGGTACTAGGTGCTTTCAATTCAAGTTTGGGGACCTCGATTCCGGAAGATCTTAGGATGTAATTGAGCGCAAATTGCGTGTAATAGAACTGCACAAGCACAATTTCATGAAATCGATTGCATTGACCTCTTCAAACTGGCATAATGCGGTCCGGGATTGTTCTAGGCATTAGGGATTGACATAAGTCAGTCATACATACATAATTAGTAAACTGTGAATTATTGTATAATTAACTAGCACTTCGCCCGCGACTTCGTTTGCGTGTATTCGTGCCAAATTTCAAGTTTAATAACTCAAGCAATAAGATTTTTCATACAAACAAAATCCCCCCTTTTCACCCCCTTATAGGTCGAATTTCCAAAACCCCCATCTTAGTGCTCCCCTACATAATAAAAGGAGGCCGTATGCAATTTCACGTTCCTAGTCCTTGTAGTTTGGGCTCTGCGTTGATATGTCAGTCAGTCAGTTTCTCCTTTTATATATATAGATAATTCACAGTTTACTTCATGAGTAAGGTTCTGTTACCACTATTCATAATAGTCTTCAAGGATTTCAAAATGATATTCCTTTAAGTAAGGCTAAAACATCTAAAACTGGCCTGCCTAGTTTCACCGCACCAGAGTAAGTAGGTCCAACACAAACTTTCTATTCGCCTTCGACTCACGCGACCTTTAACATATAAAGAAAGTAATGGCTAAATTGGTTGAAAGAACTCTAAAACGATTTAAAATATATAAAAGAAAAGCTATTAAGCTTCATATGGTTACCGAAGCTCCTGTACATACACTTAAACGGTATGAATATTTAATTACGATTACATTAACCGTAATGTCAGCATACACTGCGAGCTTTCAGAGATAAACGGTAACCAATTCCATTATCAACATAATAAAACAGAAAGGTTGGTTATAATCAGTGTCAGTTCCATCCAAGTATGGTCATCATGAGGCAGAGGCGCGGGCAAGGGTGCGCCCGGGCAATTTGGGCCTAGTGACGTCATGTGTGCCTATAAAGAGAATTAAATGCGGGCTTTATAGCGAGCGTGCGACCACGCGACCATGCGAGCTGCGGACAGTGGGCTCGGTATCCGGACCTATATCAGTATTAATGATAGTCTTTTTTATGGTTTTTTAGGTTAAAACAATAGTGTGCTAAGTGCTAACCTGTCCTCGTTGAATATAGGTTAGAAAAGTAGGACAAATTGTGGACCGTCTATAAGTATTAAATCTCGGAACGCTGCTCTAAAAAGGTTTACCTATATGTGGGTGAATTTCAACAAATGCCATTTTTTTTATCATATCGGTGAACTTTTTCATTTATGGTTTTTTTGTATATTTTTCAGGTTTTATGTAATCTTTAGGATATTAAATATCCCCAAATTTAATATCATCAACGTATCATTTAAGACAAAAGAGAAAATTCAGTTTGAATTCTGGTTTCCACCGATATGACAAACCGGCACCGATTATTTTTTCTGTACACTGATATGATAAGTTTATCCACCGAAATGATGTATATATCCAGCGATATGATAATCTATCCACCTTTGAACATCAAAATTTTTAATTATGTCTGTATTTTGTGTAACAGTTTTACCAGGGCAAAGATTTGAATTGTCATCATCCTCAAAAAACTGAACGACAATCTTACGGATACGTTTTTGCAGGTCTATATTATTTGACTTAATCGGGATTTGTCTTACTTCTAAATTACTCTATTTGAATTTCTTAAATTCTTGATGTAGTCTCATGTATCTCTTTTTGTACATCAGTTTCTCTTTATTAGCCTTTGCCAATTGTTTTTTTTAAATCGCATATTTGCAGAGATTTAAATTTATAATATTTTCGAAACTTCATTTGAATGTCTTGATTCAATTTACTCAGCCTATAGACGTACATTACCGAATACAGACCTCCCCTAATCATACATTTATACATCTACTACCAGTGGTATCATGGTAATGATTTTGGCAGTCTATGTAGGTAAGTATGTATGTATGTATGAATGTTTGTATGTATGTTTGTATGTTCCATTGTTTCTTTGTATAACTTAACGAATGACACGGGATCTACCGATATGATAAAACGACTCACCGAGATGATAAAACGATCTACCGATATGATAAAGCAATCCACCGATGTGACAAAACTGTGCGTTGATCATGAATCAAAACACCGATATTAGAAATAAGGCACCGATTGATTTTTTCTTATCATTTCGGTGTAAATTATCACATCGGTGGTAATAAAGACCACCGATTACAGCGATATGAGAACAGCGACGTGAGAAATAACACACTTTTTGGAAAATTTGAAAAAATGCATAATATCTAAGATAAATTCAATAACAGTCAATGAAGCTAATTTACTTACTACCTCTGTTAGAACCAAACAACAATAATAAAACTACTCATTACACTAGAAAAATGCAACCACCGATAATATAAAATAATTGTCCGGGAGCAACTGAAATGGCGTATTTACGTTATTGGCGGGAATATGCAGCGATTTGACACATATCCATCCTGACTGCGCACTAGCACACACTAACAGGGGAAATACAATTGGGGTGGGGACGCTGTCGGACTCGTCGATGTAAAGTTAGGTTTAAATTACTTTTGTCCAGCGATATGAGAACATTTTTCAGGACAAGTACGTTTGTGCCTCTCAGTAATAATAATCGTTAATTATTTAATAAAATATGCTATATATTAATAACATAACTAATATTCTATGATATAGAATAAGTTATATACTTAACTTACTTATTTTTATTAGTGTATAAGCTTTTTTGTTTGTGAAAAAAGTAGAGGGACAGCACCGATTTGAAAAAAATAGAGGTTTATATATTTATTTCTACCTTTGTAATAGTCCTAAGCAAAATATATTTTTGCCACAACCCAATAACTACCTATTGAATACTAGAAAAAATAATACAGAAAGAAAAAATAATTCCTTTTTTCAAATACTAATTTCACCGAAGACAAAAAAATAAGTCATTTGGGAAATTCACCCATGTGCAAACTAAAGTATTGAAAATAAACCTAGGGAAGTGAGAACAGATCTACAGTTGTAAGGAGTAGGACACGTACTCAATACTCAATTCTTTATTGCATTCCATATTATGTACATAGATGGTATGAAATATTGTCAAGATCAATATGGACCCTGTCGGGCACAGCAAAGGTAGGAGAAAGGATGGCGCCAAAAAAAACAATTCACGGAATTAATTATTGTAGGTAGATCTAATAGATGTATATATACGTGTATAAGTATTGGTAGATTGTGTCCGATTTTTAATTTATTTTTGTATTGTGATTTTTTAATTTATTGTGTATGCATGTTATTATAATATTATGACTATTGCATAAGAATTTGTAAATTATGTTAGATATTTTATTTATTTTATCGTCAAATTGTTATTAAAGAAATTAATTTATGTATGTATATTATTTCTATGTTTTTATAAGCAGGTTAGGCAGCTTTTGTCAGGTATTTATTCTTATCGTCATCATTATTTATATATTCATTTAAATCAATTATGTATAATTATTATTATTATGTCCGTGTGTAAGTAAGTATTGATAAATTAAGTCAGGTATTTTTATTAATTTTTTATCGTCATTATTATTAATATCATAACTATTTTAAAAGAATTTGTAAATTATGTCAGATATTTTATTTATTTTTATTGTCAAATTATTATTATAGCAATTAATGTATGTATGTATATTATTATTATGTTTTGTATAGTAGGTTAGGTAACTTTTGTCAGGTATTTATTTTTATCGTCATCATTATTAAAATTATATATTCATTTAAATCAATTATGTATAATTATTATTATTATGTCCATGTGTAGGTATTGATAAATTAAGTCAGGTACTGTTATTAATTTTTTTTTTTTTTATCGTCATTATTATTAGAATATGTTATCATTTATCTGGGAATTTATATTTTATTAAATTTTCTATTATATTAGATTAAATATATTTAATAAATATCTTAACAGAATCATTGGTGAATAGTATAAAGAATCATTTATTTTTTATTTTCCGATCGATTTGTCATCTAAAAATTCCTTTACCGAGTAGTATGACTTAGATTCCAGAAATTGTTTCACTTTATTAATAAATATATTTGTTTTCCTTACTTCTCTAATTTCATTTGGCAGTTTGTTATATATTTTAGCGGACATTACTAAAGGACTGGTTGAGTGCATTTTTAGTCGGGATGGAGGGATGTTTACTTTGTTTCTATTGTAAATGATAAATGATTTTATTTCTGTAAGTAGGTTTGAACAAACACTTTTACACGTCAATCATATTTTTTTTTAAAACGAGATGAGGTCGGCGTTTCCTATCTGACTACTCTGAGAAGAAAGGCCGAAACAAACTCAGAGGTCACAGTCTCTTTTAAAGTCCAGACATAATCTTGGTGAGATCATGTGGAGACCATGTAGATTGGTGTCTGAAATGGTCTTTTGAGGAAAGAACCACACAGATTGAGTGGACCCGTCCAGTCAGTGCACGCATTTGTCAGTAATCATGCAGCTCAACTCAAACTTAGGGAGCTCAACGATTCGACGAACAATACCAAAGAAAGGACATTTGGGTAGGTCGCATAAATTACTCAAACTGCCAGACCATGACTAAAACTATCTGAGAAAAAAACAAAGGCAAACTAAAATTAACCCACATAGTCTTCACATTCACAGTCATTAAAAATAACATAATACTTTACAAAGTAAATATTCATGTCACTGTATATGTAAAATTTATCAATGTCAATGTGTATATAAAAATCCAGAAATAGTCTTGGTCAGATCATTTTGAGGACCATGTAGATTGGTGTCTGAAATGGTCTTTTGAGGAAAGAACCACACAGATTGAGGGGACCTGTCCAGTCAGTGCTCCCATTTGTCAAAAAAAAATGTGCAGCTCAACTCAGAACTTGAGGAGCTCAACGATTCGACAAACAATACCAAAGAATGGACATTTAGGTAGGCCGCGTAAATTACTCAAACTGCCAGATCATGAATAAAACTAACTAAGAAGGAAAACATAAAAAAAAGATAGAAAAGACCCACATAGTCCTCACTTTCACGACAATTAAAATAATATTATACTTTACAAAGTAAATATTCACGTCTATAAAGAGAGAAAATAAAATAAATAATAAGCAAAAAAAAAAAAAAAAAAAACCAAACAAGATTCACTGTGTAAATTTATTGGAGCAGCTCAATCCCAAGCATGTTTATCCTCAATATAGTCTTTAACAGAATAAAAGGCTTTCTGGCATAGTTTCCGCTTTATAGAAGATTTGAATTTATTAAGGCTTAGATCTTGAATGTGGCTAGGAAGTTTATTATAAAAACGTATACATTGGCATCTAAACGAGCCACTTATTTTCTTAAGCCTGGTTGTAGGAACAACGAATTTGTGTTTGTTCCTAGTATTTATATTATGGATATCACTGTATTTTTTAAACAGATTAATATTTTTATGTGCGTACAAAAGATTTTCATAAATATACTGAGAAGGCACAGTCATTATATTAATCTCTTTAAATTTGTCTCTGAGGGAGTGTCTGGGACTTAATTTATAAATTGAACGAACTGCCCTTTTTTGTAAGACAAATATTATCTGAATATCGGCGGCATTTCCCCACAACAGAATACCGTACGACATCACACTATGAAAATAACTAAAGTATACTAAACGGGCTGTCTCTAAATCAGTTAAGTCACGAATTTTCCTAACGGCGTATGCTGCGGAGCTAAGCTTTTTTGATAATTTATCTATATGGGGGCCCCATTGAAGCTTGGCATCTAAAGTTATGCCCAAGAATACGGTGGTATCTTCGGGATTCAACACTTCATCCTTTATAAGCACACTAGTTTTTACTTGTCTAACGTGAGGTATGGTAAACTTAATACATTTAGTTTTTTTCTCGTTAAGAAGTAGGTTATTAACATTAAACCAGTTAACTACTTTATCGAGGGCGCTATTTATATTGTCAGTAACCAGCTGCTGACGTTTGAGTTTAAATAAAAGTGAAGTGTCATCTGCAAACAACACTATATCATGATTATCCTTTATGAGTCTACTTTATTGTGTCGCGAAATGTATTTTATTTGTGTTTCTTCGCAATTTGTGTAGAAATCTGGGTGTTTTCTGACAAATTTACATAACTCTAAGATGTATAAACAGGGAAGTGTGAGTATTTTGTGTTTTAGGAAGTGTGGTTTGCAACTTTCTGTTTGTTCTATATTGATTATTATTCGAATTAACTTTTTTTGCAAAATAAATATGGTCTGCGAATCAGTACTGTTACCCCACAGCATAACCCCATAGCTAAGCCATGCCTGGGCATATGCATAGTAAGTAGCAAGTGCAGTTTGCAAGTTGGTAGTTTTTTTTAATTTCGCGAAGGGCGTATGAAAATTTTTATAGTTTTGCTCTTATTTTCTGTATATGGGATTTCCAGTTTACATGGGTATCTATAGACAAACCGAGGAGAGTAAACTCGTTTACTTGTTCTAATTTTGTGTTATTATATATAAAATTTAATTTTAATGGTGGTTTTTGATGGGGATGAAAAGTAATTAATTTTGTTTTTGTGAAGTTGATTTCTAGACTATGGTCATTCATCCAGTTTAGAGTTGTAGAAAGAAGGGAATCTAATTGGGCGTAATAAAACCGTTGTCATTTTTGTTATTATCGCACAATAAAAAGAAAATCAGAAAGCCCTTTTTCTGTTTCTCTTTCATTGTATGTTGTGTTAAAAGTACTTTTTTTTTTTTTTTTTTTGTGGATGGGAAATCATCCAATGACCCCTCCCGCTCTGGGTGGAGCAGAAGGGAGTGTCAGACTCTTACTGACTAAAACCCACCCGTGTTCCTTCCTTAGCCCTTTGTGTTCCGGGGTAGCGGTAACCCTTTCGGACAATCCCGCTGCCCCGGCAGGCTTCGGTGTTAAAAGTACTTAGGTACTGTTTATTGTGGAACTTCTACACACAATATAACTACAATACTGAATTACTTAGTTCAAAGGGTAAAACAACAATGCACTAGAATCAAAGAAAAGCGGGAACTCATCCGGAAACAGACGTTCATATACTTAATTTAATTTTCGCTCACTTAACCGCTGCATTCAGTTTAATCTGTAAAAACATGCTTCATTTAAAGCTTACTTTATATTTATTGCTGAAACATTCTGTAATTAAGAAGCTGTTTGTTTGAAATACTTAGTAAAATAACACTGGAAGGCATTAAAAGGTTCATGAAATCTTTACAAATAATTTATTCATCTTCATCACCATTTCAGCCGAAAGACGTCCACTGTTGGACATAGACCACCCCCAAGCACCTCCACTTTAACTGGTTCTGTGCTTCTCGCATCCAACGGGTTCCTGCGGCCTTCAAAAAGTCGTTTGTTCCACCTTGTGGGAGGCCTTCCAACGCTACGTCTTCCAGTACGCGGTCGCCACTCCAGAACCTTTCGGCCTCATCGGCAATCTGTTCTGCGAGCAATGTGCCCTGCCCACTGCCACTTAAGTTTGGTAATTCTTCGGGCTATGTTGGTTCTCCTGCAGATCTCTTCATTTATGATTCGATAACGTGGGTAAACTCCAAGCATAGCCCTTTCCATTGCCCTTTGGGTGACTTTCAGCCTTCTAATAAAGTAGATGCTGTTTTAAAAAGTTCTGTCAACTCCATTTTATTGAGTTCAGAACAAAACCAACTATACATTATTTATTTAGGATATCTCTCTTAAGATACACAATATTCACACTTTCTTTCGCACACATTGTCATAAAAAACTCATCAGAGTTCTAATCCCCCTTGAACCCATGGTCACGTTACAAAGAGGGTGAACTTTAACACTGACATAAGCTGGTCACTCCCCCTTTTACGAGACATCGTTTCTTCAGTGATTAAATTAACTGCGCTAGCACAGGTACACGGTCTCCATAATAAGTTCTAGCAGGCAACGGTTCTCATAGTTAGACCATAAATAAAATAAAAGTACCTTCACATTCGTGGGGCAAAGGAAATTATTTTTTTTTCTAATGCTGGAATTTTAAAGACACAATGCAATGTAAAATACAGCTGTAAAAATATGCTCCGATTATCCCCAGTTTTCAGTAGAGGAAGAAAATGTAATCATTTAGTTGGAATATGGTTGAAATTAATTAATTTCAATTTTGTTTCATTAGGCTGTTTGTTCTGTGTGCTAGTGTTCGCTCGTCCATCGTGCGCTAGTTTTTCTGAAACTTTTTCTGAAACTTTTACTTATTTCATCCGTGGTAGGTTTAGAATTGCACTTGTTATGCGCAGAACAATTGAACGTGAGTATGGAAAGCTTCTAGTTAGTTCGTGTATCAAACTAATCAACCCAGTTTAGTTAGTGAACTGTTAATTCCCAATTCAGCAACTGTCTCAGGACAGACAGACAACTGATTGCTTTTTTCTGATAAAGAGCAGCATAAGTGATAGCAGCTGAGATTTTAGTGTCAACGGATGACGAGGGTAAGAAATTCCGAAGGAAAACTTTGGCATTTGCTTTCACTTTATATGGAAGTAGGTACCAACGTTTGAGGGAAAGAAAAGCCAAATAAAAGCTTTTTCTAATTAACAGCAGATGACAAAAGTGAAGTCAAGCAAAAATTTTTTTACGAAAAGATAAGAACTAACTTCCTTGTCTTTGTCTTTAATTTTGTTTCATTTTTGCCGCCGACTTCCGAAGCTAAAATTATTTTTCAATTTTTTGTTTTTTTTTTTTTTTCAGAGCAGTGCTTGCCCAGCGATAATGATCACGACTTACGAGTTGTAGGTCGTAAGTTCGAACCCAGACAGGCGCTTTACTTTGTGTAAATTATTTCATCACCACTGCTTTCAAAACGGTGAAGGAAAACATCGTGTGGAAACCGTCATGTCCTAGAACCAAAAATTCGAAGACATGTGATATCTACTAACCCGCTCTGGGCCCGCGTGGTGGATTACGGCCCACTCCCTCTCACAGAGACGAGGCCTGGGTACCAGCAGTGGGAACGTTATAGGCTGATTATGATGAGTGTTATTTTGAAGTCGGTAAAAAGAAACACGTAACTCGGCTCAGTTATAATGGTGCTCTCGCTCGATGTGCTCCTGTTTTTTGAAATCAATAAAAGTGAAAGCAAACCAATAGTTCTTGGCACATTGTGTACATAATATAGTGGGCTAATGTCCGAGATATGCGACACGGACGTAAGTCAGGGAGAATCCCAGCTCGCCGGCGGGTGCTGCAGGGCCGTAGCTAGACTTGAATCTAAAGTAGGGCAGCTGTTGATACAGGTAGGATGGAAGTAAAAATGTTACTTGATCTGTTCTGGTCAATTGATTTGTGGCTTTCTTGACTTATGTGTAAGTTAATACTTAATTGCCGGGGGGTGGTATATAGGCTGACTGTAAAAACATGCGACAAAATTTAAGGGGGTGTTCTACCCATCAATATTAACAACTTTTACTATGGACCAACATAGAATTCGCAAAAAAAATCGACCGTCCTCGGATTTTAGAGGCTAAGGGGTTCCTCGTTCCATAGACTGCAATACAAACAAATCTCGCACACATATTTCAAATGCCATCTATAAGCAGAATAAAGAATTAACATATTGTGATTGTAAGATGATGTCACTTTAAGCTAGTATTTTTTTCAGTCATAACTTAGTTGATGGTGTTTTCTTAAAGTAGGGCATTAGTGTTTAAAGGTAGGGCATTGCCCCACGATGCCCCCCCCCCTAGCTACTGCCCTGGGGTACTGGAGGGCCGCCAAGCAGTCTGGCAGGTGCATCGAGCAATGCTGACCAGGGAAGTGCCTATACACGACTGTACTTTACTATTTTCACTAAGTGGGTCATACATGTGTGTTGCACGACTCCTATTACGTAAGACTTAACATTACTGACGAAATGAATTGTCCGTGTGTGTGTAGTACACAGCTCTACTTAAGCCCGTCGGGCAATACAGGCGTGATGTATGCTTGATGTGTGTGGCATCAATACTTACTCTGAACTCTCTTCTCTGGGAAGGCTAATAAGCTCGTAGGCTACCTTTCTTCAACAAATTCCTTAAAAAAAAAATGACTTACTGGAAATTTATTCAAAAGTGCCTGATAATATTCTAATTGAGGTAGGTAAATAGGTCGATTTTATAAATTGGTTAAAGATAACACTTTTACAATGAATGTTTTTATTGAAATTGGGCGATATCGGTGTTTCCTTCAACAACTCAAACTTAGAGATCGAAGTCTATTTTGAAGTCCCTACCCACAAAGGTTACATATCATCTAGATAACTGTAAACCAAACGAAACTAATAGAACATAAACCTTATTGGCTGTTACTTTTTTATGTCACGGGCTCGTTAACGGCCGCGGCCTGGCGTGGCTCACATGATTGAAAGCGTTTACCGCCATCTATACCTACGCACCTGTTACACCTTAGAACTTGCCGATGCATTAACAACCTTAACGACAATGTTAAAGTACCCCCTGTGCGAATAAGTCCACTGGTTCCTTTCCAAACTGGAACACAGCGATGGAACTTGAACAAGTAAGCCGTGTTGATTTGATATGTCTGGCTCCACAAAGCGCATCAAATTAGTTCTGCAGCGGGGAAGAATTAAGAGCGGGTTGGGAAATATGGCCCGGATAAAGAGATCTAGTACTTCCTACTAGTGTCTGTGATTACTTGAACTAAGTATATTAGGTTATTACTGCCGATAATAATGCCTTTTTAAGCACTAGCAGCGCCCCGCGGTTCCACCCGCGTTAGGTTCGATCCCGTGGGAATATCGGGATAAAAAGTATTCTGTGGGTTAATCGTGGTTATAAACTATGCCAAATTTCATCCAAATCCATTCAACGGTATACGCGTGATTGAGTAACAAACATCCAAACATCTTCATAACATCTATACTTATAATACACACATGAAAAGTGTCTAGGGATCAAGCATTTTTATGCGGATTTCTTGAGATTGAGATGTGGCTTTGTAATAAATTTATGATTTTATAAATTTATATGGATCCTTTTTGGTGCATTTCATAATTTGAATCAGGAACTGTGAATCAAATTCGAGTAAAAGATGAAAATCAGCTGTCAATATTTTCCCTATAAAAACATACAACGCATTGAAGACATTATTAGTGCTACTGTTTCCCTACTACTGATTAAAACCAACGTTATTATGGAGCGGCGACGTCATTTAAGCAGGGAAGAAATGCTCAGAGCCGTGGGAATGATAGAAGCTGGTTCCCGGCAACGTACTGTGGCTTTAGCTCTGAATACAAGTCAGAGTGTTATCAGTCGACTTTGGACACGTTACCGAAGCACTGGTACCGTGGCTGAGCGCCATGGAGGACGGTATCGCTGCACCACACGGAGACAAGACCGATACATTCAAATCTTAACTCGAAGAGCTCCAACAATAACCGCCATGATGTTAGCCGTGAGGCTTCATCACTCTTCAGGGAACTTAATTAGCGACCAAACAGTCAGAAACCGCTTGCATGAAGTGAACCTTCATTCCCGAAGACCGCTACGGGTACCACCTATAGCAATGCACAATCGTAGGATTCGATATCAATGGGCTCTTGAACACAGAAATTGGGCAGAAGAACAATGGCGTTTCGTGTGCTTTTCTGATGAGTCTCGTTTTGGTATGAGACCGGATACAAGACGTATACGACACTGGAGAACCCCTGGACGCCAACAGCGATTAAAATCCTGCCAGGAAGTCCATCCTTATAGTGGTGGAACCATCATGGTATGGGCGGGTATTTGGATCGGCGGAAGAACTGAGTTGATTTGGATCAGAGGCAACCTCAACGCTCAAATTTATGCTGAGACGATTGTATCAGACGTCATCGTTCCTCTACAAGTGCAAATCGGTCCCTTATTTCAGTTAATGCATGATAATGCACGACCGCACACCGCAAGAGTTGTAAGACAGACTCTCGCCGCAGCTAACATCAATGTCCTGCCCTGGCCTGCTCAGTCGCCAGACTTGAACCCGATTGAGCATGCATGGGATATGCTACAGAGAAGAGCTCTGCCGAATATGGAGGGTATCCAGTCGCAAGAAGACCTTTTTTTGTTGTTGCAACGAACATGGGCGGCCATTCCACAGCGTGATTTGGATGAACTCATTTTGAGGATGCCAAACCGATGTTCTTGTGTTGTTAGTGTTCGCGGTAGAAACACGGATTATTAATTGTTTAAGTTACCCAATAAAATTTTAGAGAAAACTGTTGTTTCAGTCTTTTTTTCGAACTTTTGTGTTAGTGGTTCAAATGTCAAAAATCCCTTTATTAGGAAAATGGCAAATTTCTTTATTAATGCAAAGGTGACTTGGTTTATCGTTACTGTGACAAACGAAAACACTTTATTTGATGAATCCTTAAAGAAAATTTTAATTAATATCAATCAGGAGAAAAGTTATTGCAAAAATATATGTTGATCCCTAGACACTTTTGATGTGTGTATATAATATAATATTATAAAGAGGAAATATTTGTATGTATGTTTGTAACGAATTGGCTCAAAAAGTACCGGACCGATTCTAAGAATTCTTTCACCATTTGAATGCTACATTATCACTGATTAATATAGGCTTTTTTAGTTGCAAGAAAAAATAAAATGTTTAAAAAATAAATGTTCACCCGTGCGAAGCCGGGACGCGCCGCTAGTTTATAATATTAGTAGGTCTAGCTTTTGTCCGCAGCTTCACCCGCGAGGTTGTCGGAAATGTTCCACCGGGATTAAAAGTACACCCTATGAAAATAAGCGTGTGCCAAAATTCATCCAAATTCGTTCAACTGTTCTGACTTCCCATTGCCTCAAATACAAAATGTATAAGAAATTGAATTATGTTCATTATTTTGTTTTCGTGAATTTTTCCATGTTTTAATAGTTATTCTGCTATTCGGAGCGGAGACAAATCCGACAAAGACAAATCCGACAAAGATCATAAAAATAGGTCCAGCCGTTCTTGAGTTATAAAGGGAGTAACTAACCCGAATTTGTTTATATAGATACACACATCAAAACGCACGCTTAATAATAAACCGGAATATGTCAAAAATTAAGGATTCCCACTTTTTTTAATAAAACGAACTAACTCCGATTGAAGAATCTATAGATACAATCCCACCATGCGAAACAAACCAAAATGGCCGATTGTTAGATCATCCCTCTCTTTTCTACAAAAGCGCGCGACAATGCATTAAACTTTGACCGTGATTTCCCAAAAAAGTGAAGTTTTGTCTTATTCCGGTTTATTATTAAGCGTGCGAAAAGTGTCTAGGGATCAACATATATTTTTGCAATAACTTTTCTCCTGATTGATATTAATTAAAATTTTCTTTAAGGATTCATCAAATAAAGTGTTTTCGTTTGTCACAGTAACGATAAACCAAGTCACCTTTGCATTAATAAAGAAATTTGCCATTTTCCTAATAAAGGGATTTTTGACATTTGAACCACTAACACAAAAGTTCGAAAAAAAGACTGAAATAACAGTTTTCTCTAAAATTTTATTGGGTAACTTAAACAATTAATAATCCGTGTTTCTACCGCAAACACTAACAACACAAGAACATCGGTTTGGCATACTCAAAATGAGTTCATCCAAATCACGATGTGGAATGGCCGCCCATGTTCGTTGCAACAACAAAAAAAGGTCTTCTTGCGACTGGATACCCTCCATATTCGGCAGAGCTCTTCTCTGTAGCATATCCCATGCATGCTCAATCGGGTTCAAGTCTGGCGACTGAGCAGGCCAGGGCAGGACATTGATGTTAGCTGCGGCGAGAGTCTGTCTTACAACTCTTGCGGTGTGCGGTCGTGCATTATCATGCATTAACTGAAATAAGGGACCGATTTGCACTTGTAGAGGAACGATGACGTCTGATACAATTGTCTCAGCATAAATTTGAGCGTTGAGGTTGCCTCTGATCCAAATCAACTCAGTTCTTCCGCCGATCCAAATACCCGCCCATACCATGATGGTTCCACCACTATAAGGATGGACTTCCTGGCAGGATTTTAATCGCTGTTGGCGTCCAGGGGTTCTCCAGTGTCGTATACGTCTTGTATCCGGTCTCATACCAAAACGAGACTCATCAGAAAAGCACACGAAACGCCATTGTTCTTCTGCCCAATTTCTGTGTTCAAGAGCCCATTGATATCGAATCCTACGATTGTGCATTGCTATAGGTGGTACCCGTAGCGGTCTTCGGGAATGACGGTTCACTTCATGCAAGCGGTTTCTGACTGTTTGGTCGCTAATTAAGTTCCCTGAAGAGTGATGAAGCCTCACGGCTAACATCATGGCGGTTATTGTTGGAGCTCTTCGAGTTAAGATTTGAATGTATCGGTCTTGTCTCCGTGTGGTGCAGCGATACCGTCCTCCATGGCGCTCAGCCACGGTACCAGTGCTTCGGTAACGTGTCCAAAGTCGACTGATAACACTCTGACTTGTATTCAGAGCTAAAGCCACAGTACGTTGCCGGGAACCAGCTTCTATCATTCCCACGGCTCTGAGCATTTCTTCCCTGCTTAAATGACGTCGCCGCTCCATAATAACGTTGGTTTTAATCAGTAGTATGGAAACAGTAGCACTAATAATGTCTTCAATGCGTTGTATGTTTTTATAGGGAAAATATTGACAGCTGATTTTCATCTTTTACTCGAATTTGATTCACAGTTCCTGATTCAAATTATGAAATGCACCAAAAAGGATCCATATTAATTCATAAAATCATAAATTTATTACAAAGCCACATCTCAATCTCAAGAAATCCGCATAAAAATGCTTGATCCCTAGACACTTTTGATGTGTGTATTTATAGATGTATACATGGTGGCTGGGACACCGACACACAAGCTGTTACCCCATGGGAACAGGCTGGGGGCAATTCCACATTTAGCACATGATTCTAGACCCCAGTGTAGAAATTTCTTGTTAGTTATCAACTTATCAAGAATAAAATACCTAGTAGAAATAATTTGCTCGCTTGCACCAAAACAACAAAATGTTTAATTAGGTTTCGGACACCGGAGGGGAATGATAACGGTTGTCATCTTTATAATGAGCTGCGATGAAAATTTGAGATTAAAATAAAACAGCGGACTTTTTCAACGTATGAAGCTTAGTGTGTTATACGTCAGATCTGTGTAGTGACTAAAAATAAAACTTCACATCTTTGATTACCGTGTCACCGAGAATACATCGGAAAACAAAATAGGTTACGGGGTAATTGCACTTACCAAAAAATTAAGGAAAACTGGATTTTTTTTTAGTAAGCCAGGTAGATAAATGTCAGGATGAACGACTCTTTATTGAAGAGAAACTTTTTAGGCGATTCGATAATTTTATTGGACAAGAATTGAGAGTGAAATTCAGTGAGAAAGCGTCACGTTTAGTCACATTTCATTGCATGAGAGAAAAGAAAGATAACTCTCTCTCTGTTTCTCACACCAAATCTCTCTCTTATTCTTTATGTTTTAAGAAGTTTATCTTTTTTTTTCTTTATCGTGATTTTTCCTTTTAAGTTTAATGTTTCCATGAACAAATATAAATAATTAATTATTTAGACAATAATTAAAGATAACGGTACCGTCCGACACCAGTAATAGGTACAGTCGAGTTCATTAATATATTCGCAGTGACAAAGTTTCAAAATATTATAAGCGCTAAAATGATCATATAGTTCTATACAAACTTCGACATAAATAAAATGTTAACAAACATTTAAAGTTTCAAAATAATATAAGCGTTAAAATGATCATCATTTTGACGCTTATAATATTTTGAAACTTTATCATTGCCAATATATTAATGAACTCGACTGTACATTTCAGAATAAAAGATTATCCACGTTTTAAATAAAATACCGAAATGTTTGAATAAAATAAGTTTCACGTTCTGGACGTGTCATTCGACCACACGTACATATATGTATATAGGTCCAATTAAAATAGGTGGACAAACTTTTAGAAAACATTCAGACCTCTAAAATAAGGACAATGGAAAAAAAATATATAAGAAAAACGCATTAGATACCTACTTACAAGAAAAATACAGCTAACGAAAATACACTAATAAATGTTGGTTACCCAATGCATAAACAGATCCATCTCTTAACTATCTCATAAAAAAATTCGGATACAATGTGCAGGCGCACGTGTTCATGTCACCGCCCGTGCCCGCCCCGGTCATTGTCCAACTCATGCCATCGCACCCTTTTTTTTTTTTTTTTTTTTTTTTTTTTTTTAACGTGGAGAAATGCTCATGCATACTGCACTACCACGGGGAGATAGTGCAGTTATGTGGGACTCTTACCCACTAAAACTCCACGGTGTCCTCCTCCGCCGCTTATGGCGGGAACACGGGCACGCGTTAGCACTCATCCGTGAACCCGCCGCGGCTGTCCGTCACCGGACCCTCCTCTGGGGAGTGCTCCCCATCACCGGCGCACCAGAACACATAGCACGCCGTGACCACCCCAGGGACCAAACCAGCACATGGGCGCCAGACGACCCCGTGTCTGGGCACCCTTGGTCCCCTTGCGGCGGGACAGGTCGTTGGCCCCGCCGCCTGCCAATTTTCGGCCGCAGAGGATAGGGAGAGTGGCCAACGTAATACCAACACTCCTCCTCCCCTGCGGCCCCACCGCGTCCGCCATCAACGGTGGCGACCCCGTCAAGGCCGCGGAAGGTAGGGAGAGCGGCGCACCGCAATACCGGCACTCCTCTCCCGCCGCGGCCTCCAACCTTCAGCCGCGATGCCTCCCTCACATACGACATCGCGGCCCGCCTCAGTTGCGATGTCGCCCAAGCGGCACCGCAACCTACTTGTTGGCCGCTACGTCGTCGGCTTACAGGCAAAAGCCCTGACGAGCGGCCCCTCCTCGGGTTCCTCTTCGCTTCACCGTGGGTGACCAAGCCACGGCTACTGAGCCCCCCCGCCTCGACAATGCGGGAACCCACCGGGGGGAATATTCGCCATCGCACCCTAACTTAGCCCTTCGCTTGACATTGATGCAATTTCAGTTTTCGTCGCGCAACCAAGGCGAGCCCGCGAGCCGGCAAAACATTGCACTAACGTGTGTGTGTGTATTATTATTACGTAGTTATCACAATCGAAAACAATGCCTTATTACGCGTACAGCAACCAAGAATACTTGTGTAATAATGCTCGTGTGTTATCGTGAGTGTAACCAAAGCTTACGACAAGCCCAAATCCTTTATCAAGAAAGATTTGGAAGGCGGCCGAGCCTCACCACTATCCTGAGAGCAGTACAGCGCCATCGTGAACATGGCACCTTCATGCCACCAGCGGTAGCGGTTGAAGCAGGAAGACAGCGCTATACGGTGCGTCTTGAAGAAGACATTCTAGATTTGTTTAGACGACACCCCACGGCGAGCACGGCCGATGCTGGTCATGCATTCAATGTCAGCGACTTTTACGTGTGGAAGCTCCTTCGTGATGAAGGCCTCCACCCATATCATCACACTCGTGTGCAAGAACTGAACAGTCAAGACTACACGCCACGAGTGACATTTTGTAGGTGGCTACTGCAACAACCCCATCGTCACATTCTCTGGACTGACGAATGTACGTTTACACGTGTTGGGTTATTTAACATACATAATTCCCATTACTGGACAACTACAAACCCAAATAAAGTAAGACCGAACCATTTCCAAACACGGTTTAGTGTAAATGTGTGGGCAGGAGTGCTAGACAATAAAGTTTTAGGGCCTGTGTTTCTAAACCGTTTAAACAGTAATACGTACATAGACTTGTTACGTAACTATGTTGATACAATGTTAGAAGATGTACCCCTGGTCGTCTGGCGTGAGCTCTACTTCCAGCATGATGGCGCGACAGCACACTTCTCTAGGAACGTAAGAGACTATCTTAATTCTCGGTACGAAGACCGGTGGATTGGTCGGGGTGGTCCAGTCACGTGGCCCGCTAGGAGCCCGGACTTGACTCTGCTTGATTTTTTTTCTGGGGTCGAGCTAAAGATTTAGTGTACGGTAAAAATGGACACCTAATAGCCACCCTGGATGAGCTACGTACGCGAATCACCCTCGCATTTGAAATAATAAAAAGTGAAAGTGACACTCTTTTAAAAGTGAAAAGACACGTAATTGAACGCGCTCGCAAGTGCATCGAGCAAAATGGTAGGCACGATCAACAATTAATGTAAATAAGTATCAAACTACCGGCGTAGAGTAAGTAGTATTTTAATTAATTAAGGGCTGATTCAAATTTTTAAACACGCAGGATTCAGTGTTTTACTGTTAACGAACATTAAATAAATAAAAATTATTCATAATCATAACACAACTGTGGGTCGTCTGGCGCTTGTTTGTTTACAACTTACTGCAATAGCTTTGTTACTTTGATAACAGTTCAGCACGCAATTAGACAGTCCAAAGCCTGCTAAAGTGTGATGGGAAATTAGAATCTTTTCTTTTCATAAGTACCTAGACAGTTCCTAATCGTGTGTTCGAGGAAAGTTTATTCACCCATATTGTAATACAAAATTTTGAACTGCAATATGGGTGAATAAACTTTCCTCGAACACATGATTAGCTAGGAAGTTACAATAGAGCACCACCGGGGCAGTGCGGGGGAAGCGGGCGGGGGAGTCGCATTCATAAAAGGTCCCAAGTTATTGCGCACGGGAAATACCTACCCATAATGGATGTGTTTATTCTAGAGTGTGCCGGCAACTTTAAATTTACTTTAAATTTTATGTCAAAATAAAAACACTATATTCGGTGTTTTTTTTTACTTGGATATCTTTGGTTAGTCATACTGAGCGCTGTGTTAAAATTTGTCCATCTATTTTAATTGGACCTTATATATTATATACATGTAGCTATGCGGCTGCTGCTTTTGAATCTTACTCGAGCATTTTATTATTTTCATAGTTTAAAAGCTTCGTGTCATATAGTCCCTTACATATCGAGGACGTTTTACCGGATTTACCGATCGTTTGGACTG
Organism: Globia sparganii; assembly: GCA_949316385.1. Classification (NCBI taxonomy): domain Eukaryota; kingdom Metazoa; phylum Arthropoda; class Insecta; order Lepidoptera; family Noctuidae; genus Globia; species Globia sparganii. The sequence continues at coordinate 878,310 of OX438660.1, forward strand.
AACTGAGAGAACGGAGAAAATAATCTGTACATAGGTAAGTACTGCAGCTCAACTAGTTCTTTATCAGTTACGTACCTACGTGGAATGACAAGAAATATTATTTTCTATGCCAATTAAGTGGACGATAGTAATGTATTAAAAGGAATTAAAAATCTTAATTATATAAAGAAGACGAGTTTCCGATCGCGTTTATCTGTAAAGCTTGCGACAGAATCTCTATAGAATCAGAAGAAAATTCCTTGTTACTTGATTTATAGAAACTTTGGTACTGCGTTCTATGGGTGTGGAGAGAGATATTAGAATTGTTCGCTAAGTGTGTCAAGGTCAGGGCTGGGATGCTGCGCGGTGGCGCTACAGATGCGGTACAGATACACAGGCAACCCCCGGAAAAGCGAACCAACTTTCAAGTGCCGCGGTCAAGGCTGAGTCGTTCGGAAACTGTAAAGGAAGTGTAGTTTTATAGTAAGACAAGCTAGGACTATCTCGTATTCAAAACTATGTTTTAGGAATACAGCTGTATGTTCTTTCGAAATCGATCCCCGTGGGAAATATAGGTAATATCTAGTCAAAGAATTGGCAGCTAATACAGAGAATAACTGAATGAAGAAATCACTGAACAAAACGCTGTTCATTTGAAATAAATACCTACATATTTATAGCTTGTGCTCTCAATATATTCCACCCGGATCGCGCACATAATGACCATGTGAGAGAATCTCTTTGAATGCATCTCATCTCAGTGAAATGCGAAAGCTTCATCTACACGACGTACGTACATCTACCTGACAGCATCCAATGATTGGTTCGATATTACTTGCAGGAAATTATTGGAGACCTCATCTATGAAAATTAGACAAGACCAGTTATGTTTGTTGCACATCCAAGTTTTAATGACGTCACGTTTGCACTGATAATTCGTTTATTCTTTCTTCCTTTGTAATAAACGTTGTTGTATTTATATGTTCCTATGTGTTCCTGTATAATCTAAGTAACATCGTTAGCTAAGATATCGAGTTACATTATAATTAAAGTGTTACATTTCTACGGAATAAAACACAAAATGATAAATGTTAACTGTGGCCTACGGTACGCCGTTAATAACAGACGTTTTTATCTTGAACATAAATGACACTCGATATCAGCTGAATAATGTGTACCTACATACTATACTAGCGAAAGCGTGACAGCGCTACCTAATTAATTTTATTTTTAACTGTAGGTATCTAAGATTTAAAGTGGTATCTATCTTAGAAGATTTAAAGTGCTGAACGAATCGATTTAAAAGTCCCAAACTGCCGCCTTTCGGTGGTTGCGAGAGCAGGTAAACTTGTTCTCGCAACCACCGAAAGGATAATTTTAGCAGTATTTCACTTAATAAGGCATTAACAATGTAACAATAACTTTATATGGGTACGTGCGTTATAGGCAGCTGTTACATTACTGACACTAAAATAATTTAACCGTTCAATGATTACCTCATTATCACACTCAACGATAGAAGTTATAGTAAGTGCTGATTTTTCCAACGCCAGATAATTTTATCCGAGGAATAATATTTAATTTATTGTTAAGTCTAAGTATGATATATGATAATTCATCTGACCATTTTTATTTTAAACCTTTGACATTATTTTGTAGTATTCTGAATTTATTTTAAGTTTTTATTATAATACTAGCTGATCCCGCAAACGTTGTTTTGTAAAAAAAAGATGTTGGCCGATTCTCAGATCTACTGAATATGCATATAAAATTTCATAAAAATCGGTCAAGCCGTTTCGGAGGAGTATGGTAACTAACACTGTGACACGAGAATTTTATATAGGTATTAGATTTTTTGTAATGTTATTTTAATAATGATTTAATAAGACAAATAATAATGTCAATATTTGCACATCGTATTAGGTAATGATATAGTGTACTTTATATTTGTTTTATCACAAAACAACTGTACAGTTGACCATGGGTAACTTTTTCGGAGCATAATAACAAACTGAGTTTATTTCTCAGACTGCCAAGTGTTGTGTACTCGCAAATTCTTCTCTAATTAATTCTAGCGATTTTTAAAAAGCTTATGTAGAGCAGGGCAAGAGCAGGCCGTTATTATTAATATATTATTTCTTGTCATAATACTTGAGTGTTTTTTTAGAGGTTTATTTAAAATAGCTGATATCATTATATCCAAAAGTTTTTAGAGTTTCAGTTAAATAAATGAAGACATCAGTTCTAAAGTAATCGAAAGTAAATATTTATAAAACAATACAAGTTCGGCGATCGTTTCGTGAATTTTCATCTGTTTGTTTATTTTTGCAGGATTTCATGCAAAAGTTTGGCATTTCCTCTCACAGATTTATTTCGGCCCTACCTTGTTAGAAGAAAAACAAATATTGACTTTTGTAAATCGTCTAGAAAAACAAACTGTCCTTTAAAAATCAGAGCATAACAATCTTACTAACATCTCGAAGGAAATGTTCCCGGGAAACATTTCCTTCGAGATGTTAGTAAGATTGGGCAAAAACCCTATCTCGAAGATCTAGTAAAGTCCAGAAATAATATCTATAATTTAAAAACCTTAATATAACACTATCCGGACAGACCTAACTCACAGGGATTACTAATAAAAGGGTTGCCATAGATCAGTGTACCTATGATCCAATCACATCTGCTTCGGTTGACTGGACATCGACAGAAAAGAAAAGTTCGCACGACATTCACTATTAATAGTAGCATTATTAATAGTGGCATTATGAAAACTACGAGCCGCAGTATTATACTTTGTGAGCTGAAGTTATTTCGAGCACAGTCGTCTATTATTGTAATAGAATGTTTGTGTGTACGGATTCTAATCATCTGTATTCATTCTACAGCGGAAACTTCAATTCTACTCTTTGTTTTATTAGCGGAGAAGAAAATTCTGTTTACAAAACTGATTAAATTTGGACTTTCGCTTGTATAACCAAACTGAATACGACATTTTTGAACTTGTTTTTGTTAATTTATGAACTCGACAGATGGCAAATATTGTGCAAATATATTCCTATGTACCCAATATAAAATGCAGGCTGAATGGAGTGATGATAATCTATACTAATATTTTATTATATTAAGCGGAAGAGTTTGTTTGTTTGGTTGTACGCGCTAATCTCAGGAACTCTGGTTCGAATTGAAAAATTATTTTTGTGTTGGATAGTCCATTTATCGAGGAAGGCTTTCGATTATATAAAATCACGCTACAACTGATAGGAGCAGAGCATCTATGAAAAATATTGCAAAAAAGGGAAAAATTATCCCTTTTGAGAGCTTCCGTTGCGTACGCTGCGTAAACGGTTAAAGTTACGCAGAAAATATACAGTATCACGGAATTGTTTCCCTTTAAAAGTTCTAAGAAGAAGTCCCCGACAGCATATGTATATCTTCTAAGGTTGACTCACTATAACCTTTTTTATAGTAATAAAATTTATTCTAAAATAATACATTATTTGCGAAGGTGTTTTTTATAAACATGATAATAATCCTTATCCAAATAACCAGTATTTAATTTTGAACAAAATTGCGCTTGATATCATTTGATTTCAACGAATATCTTAGGAGATATCATAGTTTTAAAATAATACTAATAATAAAGCTGAAGAGTTTGTTTGAGCTCTCATTTCTGGAAGTATCGGACGGATTTTTAAAATTATTTTTGCATTTGATAGCCCAATTATTGTGGAAGGCTATAGGCTTTTAATTTCACGCTAGGACCCTTAGGAGTTGAGCAAAAATAAAAAAAAATGTCAGAAGTTTTCGCTAAACGATAACGAAGTAATAGCGCAGGCAGGCGACGCGATGCGACGGGGTGGGTCGGGGGAATAAAAAATTTACAGAAGCTAGTAGTAGTTATAATCCTATTATAGAATAATAAATCAATGAAAACACTCGGCGATCGCTACAAAACATTCAATTCATTGCACCTGAAGCTTTCAGAACTTTGAAGACGCGGCGATGGCGGGAAAACTTTATTAATGGACTACAAACTACTGAATGACTTCACTAACAGATATTTATAAACGTTGTAAAAGAAAACGTGTGTAAGCTACAATATTAGAATACAGATTTTAAAATAATTTAACGCGTCTTGTAAACTTACCGAATTGAAAATGTTACCTAAATCACTAACAAACGTAACAATTAATGTTGTTTATTGAAACTAGATTGGTTTCACCCTTCCCTAGAACGTGGTTTCGTTGTAAACAAAGTTTGTTTTGGGCTGTTTCGGATATGTGGGTGATATGGGCGGGCGGGCGGCTGGGCGGACGAGCGGCCGGCTCGCGACCCTCGCGGACACTGCCGCGCCGTACGCAGCCGCCCACCACCAGTAATGAACTTCTTAACTGTTCTGATAACTCTCTGAGTTAACCGCAGTTTGCTTTGCGGAGATTTCCCTGACGACGAGTATGTGTTTTTGAGATTTAATTTTTAACTGAATCTATATCTGCATAAAGAAGACCACATACCTAATTCATATCTTTATTATTTTACTGTACTGCTCGTATCATCGCTAGGACGAATTTTCCGCTAAACTAAGCCCTGATAACACGACAAACATCCTTTTTACGTAAAACCTTCCGTTCCTTTGCCTAACATGCTATTAAACAGAATCTTACTTTGAACATCTAAAATTCAGAGTCACTTACCTACAAAAACATTTGTTAAGTAATCTAAGGAAAGTTTTAAAACTTACCTGAATTCACCGTCGCACGATGTCATGAACAAAATTCCACACCACAACTATAAGTGTCTAAACACACTATGCCGAAGTTACGCGACCGAAGTTCAGCACAATTACGCCTGCAATGCTATTTGAATTACTGACGACACACTATGCCGAAATTACGTCGCGTCATAGCATACAGCCTAACTTCGGTCGGGCGTAAGTTCAGCGGCATATTATTCTGTGAGCACACATTATACGCGACCGAAGTTCTGTTCGATTGCCGACGAAGATCCGGGGGCGGGGAGCAGCGGGAGTTGCGGAACTGAATTTCTGCCGCGTAAGTTCGGCACTTATGGTGTGTCAAATTGTGACTTAGAATTAGGTAACTCTCGGAAGTATTTTTATAAAGGTTATCAACCGCAGGCTTAGAATACCTTAGTAAAAGTATAGGTAACTATACAATGCTCACAGATAGGTACTTTATCACAGCCTCTTCGCCGCTAGTTTCGTGCCCGAAGCTTTAGTTTTGCATGCAGAACAGCCTACAGGAAATTAACTTATCCGCATCACTGCGTGCTTAGATCGAGTCGAGATCAAATAATACTGGATTCAAAGAATTAAAAGAACGCTTCAAAAATAGTGCAATAACTTAGACAACACAAACCTAAAAGATGTTTAATTTGGAAAAGTACTGCAGTAGATACTCCTTTGTTTGGTTCGTTAGAATACTTTTTTATTATGTATCGACACCATAAAAATTACAGATATAAAATAATATGTAGAAATTTTACATAGGATGAGGCAATGGGCGGTCTTATCACTAAAAGCGATCTTCTAAAGGCAACCTTTGGAAGGATTAAGAGAGCAAGGAGAGCCATTACTGCAGGTAGCCAGTGGTGGACCATTTACATAATATACAAGCCAAGTAAATACACACGTATTATGTAATGGTACACCACAGACTACCTACAGTATTTATCTCTCCTTTCCCTTTTCAATCCATCCAAAGGTTGTCTTTAAACGATCGCTCTTAGCGGTAAGACCGCCCATTGTGTCCCTTGGAAAATTTCTATATTTATATCAGTTATTTATACGGTGTACATACTAAAGAGAATCGGTCGTCTCATACATTTGGTCAAGTAGGTATTGAAGTATTGTATGGGACTACTGTTGTTTTTTTTTCACGATTACGATGTTGGTACCCGGGTAAAAGTTGTACAATTTAATGGCCTGTACCACACCCCCAAGTTTGGTCACACCCTTCTGAAAATGTATACAGGGTTATTTGAAAAACACCAGCAACCGCTTAAGAGGTAATTGTACTCATCATTATGAACAACTTTTACTATGGGACCAAACCTGAAATCGCGAAAACAAAATCAGCTGTTCCCTACATTTTGACGAGATAGACGAAGATAAATGTAGGGAACTGCTGGTGTTTTACAAATAACCTTGTATTTACATTACGCTGATTCCAAATAAAATATTCAATCCTTGAGAAGCTTTTTTACGTCACAGTCTGGAATACACCACATCTAGTTTACTCTCGCGTAGATCTTAAAGTTTGAACAATAAATCTGCAGTAAGTAAGTTACCACCGGATCCTGAGGAAGGAACAAAGCTGTTGGCCTGTAATTACAAGGTGTAACAGAATAAAAGCAAGTCCTGAAAGTAGTTTGTTCATAATTAACTACTGAATCGATTTCAATAAATTTTAGTAAAGGTATTTTTTCAAAAATGATGTATTTTTTCATACTAACCGCCGATTAAGCCAAATAAAATCAAATCTTATATCAAGGCAATAAGACTCAATTTTAAATGCGTAAAGTAATGCTAGTGTCAACACAATTTTCTTAATAAAAATAGCAAGCTTTATAAAAATTAAGTTTTGCTCATTGTATTATGCTTTTAACTCAATACTCTAATTGGGGTGTATGAGGTCTTGCGTTAATTATGTTTCACTTTGTATACTTTCCTCATAGGTACGTAATGTAAGACGAGCAGGGGGGCCCAGTAGTAGCGGCCCCGACTCACGACTTATAAGGTCGTGAGTTCGAACACAGACAGGCATTTTACTTGTGTATTTAATTTCACCTCTAAAAACGGTGAAGGAAAACATCGCGAGGAAACCGGCATGTCCTAGAACCAAAAAATGTAAGACATGTGACATCCACCAACCCGCACTGGGCTCGCGTGGTGGATTATGGCTCACTCACTCTCACAGAGAGGAGACCTATGTTCCAGCAGAGAAAACAGTATAGGTACTGATTATGTAATGTAAGACTTACCTACATAAAGCAGGTAACTGGGCAAGCCTATAAGCAAGCATGCTGATCAGCGTGACCAGATTCAGTATTTTTTTTGTAGTTTTTCTTTTCCGAGCATCTGTATTTTTGAAGGTATTTTGGGTAAGTGGATGGCGGAAGTAAGTATTTTTAAAAACAGTTAAGTACCTTCAAAAATACTGATGCCCGAAAAAGATAAAATACACCGAAAAAGTATTAAAAATACTGAATCTGGTCACGCTGATGCTGATCATAACAGCTTAGGTAAGCTATCACATCCACCGGCGTTAGCACATTTAGCACCAACTAGACATAAAACAGCGTTTGACACTAATTCGTTTTCACATCGTGTTCTATAGCACTTTAATAGTTAATATTTAAAATCGGAAGCACTTACACGGAGTTAGAGATGAAATTTTTTGAACGACCGTTAGCATATATGTAGCACATATACTTACATTGAATTAAAACGAAATGTGTTCATTAAAGATTGAGCCGCGTGCACACGGGTGGAGAACATTTGCCGTTTGTTCACGTGTCTTTTGCCATTATTTTCTACTGTCTTATTATGTGCTTGTGAGAAAGACTGCAGATATAGACTTGCTGAAGTAATATAATATTACCTTCTAGCTGTGCACGTGGCTCCACTCAAGTGGAATAGTTAAATGATAAATGATTTTATTTCTGTAAGTAGGTTTGTACAAACACTTTTACACGTCAATCATATTTTTTTAAAACGAGATGAGGTCGGCGTTTCCTATCTGACTACTCTGAGAAGAAAGGCCGAAACAAACTCAGAGGTCACAGTCTCTTTTAAAGTCCAGACATAATCTTGGTGAGATCATGTGGAGACCATGTAGATTGGTGTCTGAAATGGTCTTTTGAGGAAAGAACCACACAGATTGAGTGGACCCGTCCAGTCAGTGCACGCATTTGTCAGTAATCATACAGCTCAACTCAAACTTAGGGAGCTCAACGATTCGACGAACAATACCAAAGAAAGGACATTTGGGTAGGTCGCATAAATTACTCAAACTGCCAGACCATGACTAAAACTATCTGAGAAAAAAACAAAGGCAAACTAAAATCAACCCACATAGTCTTCACATTCACAGTCATTAAAAATAACATAATACTTTACAAAGTAAATATTCATGTCACTGTATATGTAAAATTTATCAATGTCAATGTGTATATAAAAATCCAGAAATAGTCTTGGTCAGATCATTTTGAGGAACATGTAGATTGGTGTCTGAAATGGTCTTTTGAGGAAAGAACCACACAGATTGAGCGGACCTGTCCAGTCAGTGCTCCCATTTGTCAAAAAAATGTGCAGCTCAACTCAGAACTTGAGGAGCTCAACGATTCGACAAACAATACCAAAGAATGGACATTTAAGTAGGCCGCGTAAAAATTGGTTATCAAGATTGTATGACTGAAACAAACTTATAATTTTTGAACTTAACCCAGAGTTATCTAACAAATTAATATTAAAATCACCACAAGTGATGATAGACTTGTTCGAATTACAAATTTTATGCAAAACTTCATCCATAACCTTTTCAAAACAATCATACAATCCTGAAGGAGGTCTGTACACACTTAATATAATGAACTGCCTATCGGTTCTGTAAAAATCTCACCGTGATAACATAGATAAAGTGAGCGTGAAGTGAACTATAATTAGAGGCAATCCCTAACATCAGGTGGAATGACAGCTCACTTCACCTTAGTTTTCACGGTGAGATTTTTATAGAATAGCACTGCTGCTCCAATTCTATACAAGCTATTTCAATTGTCCGCTCAACAGAGAGGTTCACAATATCCTTTCGGTCTTTAAATTTAAGCTGGTTATTTACTAAAATTAATGAACCACCGTGTATAGCATTTACTCTGCTGAACGAACTACCAATCTGGTGATTGCTAAAATTGAACATGAATTGGTGGCTTTTGAGCCAATGTTCTGTTATGCAAAGAATATCTATATTGTTATAATTCAGGAATAATTCCACTTCTAAATCTTTGTTCAAAAACCCTTGAATATTTTGATGCACCAGGTTGATACTATTTACTTCTTTTACACTTTTGTTTGATCTATTATTTGCCTTCCTTACATTTTTGCAAGAGGTTGCCTCTATTGTCTTAATTTCTAATTTAAATGAAAATCAATGTCATTAATTGCCAAATTATTGGCAGAACAGTTCAAGATATTGTTGCATTGCTCAAAAGAAGCAAGTTGTTTAGCCAAATTCTTGGCTGAAGTGGAAAAAAAATATGACAGAGACACTGCTAACTGTCTTTTGTGAAAGGTAGAAAGATAGTACTTATCAATATTGTATCTATCTTTTGTCAAAAACAAATTATTACCAACATAATTGTTAGTATCAACTATATGGAATAAATTATTATTATATGTCATATTGTACAATGATAAATTAAGTTCAAATCTTAAGTTATTTTCTTCCTGTGGCAAACCGTTACTATATGGGAATGTAAACAACACTATTTTTCTTAAACTAAGATTACACAAAGTTCTATAATATTGGAGCAATTCCCCTTTCTTCACATTTCCCCTATTACCCATAAAAATTAATAATGTAGTTTCTTGGTTAAAGTTACATTTAATAACTTTTTTCATAATATCAAATAAGGAACAACCAGGCATACAATAATTTATTATGGAGTGTCCTGGATATTCGTCTGTCAACAAGTGGCCTAAGTCCTTTCCAATCTCATCGCAAAATAATACTATGTCATTTATTAAATAGTTCGATAGCACAGATAATATAATCCTCTATCGATAGGTACTAAAACCTAGAAATAAATCACGGATGAGTGAGCTTCGAGTTTGAGCACTAACGGACAGGTGAGAGACGATGTGTTGGAAATAACAAAACATCACGCCCGTTAGACCCGAAGGGTTAAGCAGAGGTGTACCTAAGGTCTTAATAATAGGGCCCTACTACATTAGTGATGAGAAGAAACGTTATTAGTTCGATGATGTCAATTTTTAAACAATACGCAAACGTTTATATTATATCACACTTTTATGATGGTAAAGGAAAAATGCGTCGGTAATACCGTGCGCGTGGGTGGAGTTAAATATAGGAACTAACATATTATAATATTCTTCTTAAGGAACGGAAGCTACATAGTTATAAGATTCCCTAGAATCAATTAGTATCTACCTACGCTATGTATACCAGACTGACATCTTCATAGAATCGGAAATGAGTTTATAGAAATAGAAAGAAATAAAGAGAGAAGATACATATAGATATATTTAGCACAGACTAAAAGGCTCACAAAATAGCTAACGTTCATTCATTTATTTTAGTTGCCGGAAGACGTCCACTGCTGGACATAGGCCTCCCCCAAGCACCGCCACTTCGACCGGTTGTGTGCTTCTCCAAGTCATCGGTCCACTCCGTGGGAGGCCTTCCAAGGTTACGTCTTTCCGTACGCGGTCGCCACTCCAGAACCATTCGGCCTCATCGGCCGTGTGTTCAGCCATGCTATTCTCTAAGGATACAGCCTTGCGGGCAGCGCTGTGAAACTTATTTTCGTATTCACTAAGCTGCTTACAGCTACACTAGCGCTCAAGGCTGTGACGGCCGTGAGTTAAACTACCCAACGGCACAGCCACCGGAGGGCGAATTGACAGTTCTTCATACATTTTGGTATTCCTTATAGAATTTGTTTCAAGCCCTACGTTCGTCTAAGAAACAGCGACGGGAGTTTACAGCCTTGGGTTCGTCGACGACCATAACGACCTTAGTGAATACGGTTTGAATCAGTGCTACACGATCGGTCGATCTCAAGGCTGTCTCGTCGACGAGCTCGTCGCAGCTTATAGCCATGAAATTGTCTTTTAGAGAATAACACTGCTGCAAGCAATGTGCCTGCAGCTAACTATTAGCTTATAATTTTCTCCACGGAAGCTTCTAGACTAAAGAGTCCATTTGTAAATGACTGACGAAAAACTTCGTTCAGGAAGAACAGAAGTTCATATGTTTAGTGTCTGTATAGCTCACTAAAACTTTAATGTTTCTTCGTTTCAATTTGTGCTCTACTAGTTCATTACTTATAAACTAGAGGAAAGCTTAGCTTCAGAACTTTCAATGGAAATCTTGAGGAAAATACAATGATATAGGTAAGTAGGTAATTTATGTATTAATAAAAAGATCTGTTTGTTATATACAGGGTTATTGGAAAAACACCAACAACCTCTTAAGAGGTCATTGTACTCATCATTATGAACAACTTTTACCATGGGACCAAACCTGAAATCGCGAAAAAAAATCAGCTGTTCCCTATATTTATGTTTGCATAACTCGTCAAAATGTAGGGAACAGCTGATTTTTTTTTCATGATATCAGGTTTGGTCCCATAGTAAAAGTTGTCCATAATGAAGAGGTTGTTGGTGTTTTTCCAATAACCCTGTATATCGTGGCTAGATCTTAGAATTGATCATTTACTGAAGCATACGATCATTTCATGAAATGGTTGTAGGTACTTATTTCATTAAATAGAACAGCGACCGCTGGTCACAACATCATTATGAGGTCTGGCCAGATCCTTGAAACTGTAACGTTAACGTACAACGTTAGACGATATGAACATTAAACGCACGACTACTTCATGATGTGACCAAACATTAGTGATCATATCGTAAAATAGTTACATTATCCACCGGTAGAGGCGTTGATGTCGCTTTTTTTTTGGTGCATAATGGCGGCGGACATTTTAGTTGGAAAACTAATATTTTTTTAAAATATTAACAAGATAATGATACTAAATAATATTAAGATTTATACAGTCAGCCTGCATTCAAACTACAAGCTATAGCTGAAATAATCTAATTAACGTGAATTATTTAAGACCAAACTCTTACTTAAACTTTAAACGACGTGATCATTTGTGCCGTTTATTGGTTTTGTTTATTTTTGGGATTTAAAATATATTTTTTCTAAGATTTTTATTTAATTTTTAAGCTATAGTTTGTACATAATAACGGAATAACGGAATATAGTGGCCACTGTTATCCGTTCTAAGGATTATAATAAACTAAACAATATAAAACTGCCGTTTCTAATAATATTAACGTATAATCTTGTGAAGCTCAACTTAACGTGCTTATTTTTTGCATTTTCATTCTAAATTGTATGAAATAACCAAACAAACGATGAGGGCGCCACTGTGTGGTCGGCATAGTTTTATTGATATGGCCAAACGTCGACTGATATTGACATATTCATTAGAGGTTGACATTAAGTTAAATTTTAGCGGGCCATTTCATGAAAACACAACCATTTCATGAAATGATTAATTCTAACATCTGGCCACGACTTAATATAAAAATATTCATTCGTCTTTTAGTTAGTTAAATAACGTCCTATATTTGCCCACATAAAATTATCGTATTCTATAGATTGTCGTATAAATAACATGTACATTATGTATAATGTATGTGGTTTATTGATCCTATCTCAATCAGTGACGTCAGAGCTCTGAGAATTTATTCCTCAAGCTTTTGTTGGAGCTTATATTAGGAGGAAAATCTTGTGTTAAGTATATTGTCTGCAATATATCACACAATAAGATTTTTAAACTTATATAGTGAAGTCTCCTAACACAGGCATTGTTTGCCTAATAGGAGGCTCCAAACACAATTCTTTGTATATGAAGCTTTTTGATATAGTATGATACTTATATGATATCGACGGTTGAAAGGCTTATTGATCTAAGCGACATTTTGTAAAACTTGCAGTAGGACAAATTAAAGTTTTTTTTTAAATTAAAATATTCATGTAAAGAAAATATATTTCTTAATAGTTGATAAGGACTTTTTGGTTAATAACTCCAAAGAGTTTATTTATGACAGTTGTACGTGTGCAGAGAGGGATGTCAAGATGACATAGAAGATTGAAAAATAGTTTATTTTTATTGTAAAATATTTTAATTAATAATAGTTATTATAACGAGAATCGACAGGTGTAATATAACGCTTAAAATGTCGTTTCTTTAATTACAGCAACACATTTTGGTTTTATTGTTACACCGACGACACAAGAACAAAAATCTTATAAAACGACATTTTTTGTTAAAAAATATGTCCAAAATGGAGAAACTTCGCTTTGAATTCACACTATTGCCTGAAAATGATGGAAAAACTAATGTTTTGTCTATAAGCGCAATAGGCACATGTGATAATAAAATATAAGCAATACCAGAAGAGTTACAACCAGCTTCTTTTCATGTGGAAATAATAAAAACGAATGCGTATCGTAAAATAAAAAATAGTCTAAAAAAAAGGTACCAGACAAGAAGAGTTTGGATAACAATGACAGAAGAACTTAGAACAATTTACATGGATGAAGATGATAATTTACAATTTGGGGATCAATTTCTAGAAGAGATAAATCAAGAACAATTTGCTGATGCACATCAAAATGAATCAAGTACATTGGAGAGAGTAGTAGAGAAATTAATAGATAATTCACAGAATCATAAACAGCAGAACTTAAAACACATTGCAGAACAGTTTGTGATCGAAAAATTTACAAGCAAAACTTCGAATGCAAACCAGTGGATGAATATTTTTGAAAAAGAATGTACACGTTTTGATGTGACAACAGACGAAAATAAAATAGAAATACTCAGATTATTCATGGATAAATCTTGTATGGATTGGTACGGCTCAATGATTATAAAATTAACAATGAACTCGGAATGGGAAACATGGAAAAATAAATTCTGTGAAACGTTTGCAAACAAGGGATGGATTCCAGTTACTTATGCATTATTGTTTAAATACAAGGATGGTTCACTGTTGGATTATGCTATGAGAAAAGAAAAACTCTTATTAGATATGAGAGAATCAATTGACACTGGTACCTTGATAGATCTTATTGCAGCTGGTTTACCGGAATTCATTCGTAATAAAATTGATAGAGAAAGGTTAAAAGACACTGTGGATTTATTTAATGAAGTGAGCAAGTACGAACAGTTGGTAAATAAAAAGAGCTTTGTGGATAAGAGAAAAAATATGTATCAAAGAACCAAAGGTAAAAATGAAGAACAAAATCCATGTAAAATTTGTGAAAAGCTAAATAAAGCTACTCGGTATCACTCTGAGGCTACTTGTTGGTTTAGAATAAAAGAAGATGATAAAGTAAAGAAAAGTTTCATCAAACATGTAAACAATTCAGTCATAGAAGCGGAGTTAAATGAAACTGATCAAAAAAACTAATTGTAACACCATTAATAAATGTCAAACTACTGCTGAATGGAAAAGTAGAAATAGATGGAGTTTATGATTCAGGCTCAAATGTTTCTTTGATAAATTCAAAATTGTTGAATATAAAAGGAAAAGGAAATAATATGAACGAAGCAGATTTAGTAACGATTAATGGTGTTAAAAAAACAAGTGGTTTGACAACTTTAAATGTTAAAATATTCGATTTAGAAAAAAATGTTGATGTATACATTATTGATGACAAAAATTTCAAGTATGATTTTTTGATAGGATTGGACTTGATAAAAAAGTTCAAACTAATTCAAGATGAAGATTTAAAAATAACTCGTAAACAGAGTTTAAACAATGAAAATAATGTAGAAGTAATTTCTACGGATAAAAAAAGCAATGACACTATACAAGAATACAAAATAAATTTTAATGAGCATGTAAAAGAAGAAGATTTTGAAATAAAAATAAATCGACGGGTTGCACTCCGGGAGTGCCGGCAGAAGTGAAAACTTAAATATTAATGTTCTGCATTTTTGATATTTTGGAATGGTTAGAGAATAATTTTGTACGAATTGCTTTCGTTATCAGTATAAAAGTATTATTATTTATGTGGTAGGATACAATATTTATTCATTGCGCTATCGTACACAAACATGACAATTATCGAACATTCGCGCAAGCGCCTTGCGCCGCCTGCCCTCTCTCCATCCTTCTTACGAATTCTCGATCAGGTCACGTGTCCTGACGCGAGTTTAGAGATTTTTACCCATTCCAAAAAAAATACGCAGCGCCGCTAAAGAAGTTTTCACTTCAACATTCGCGCAAGCGCCTTGCGCCGCCTGCCCTCTCTCCATCCGTCTTACGAATTCTCGATCAGGTCACGTGTCCTGACGCGAGTTTAGAGATTTTTACCCATTCCAAAAAAAATACGCAGCGCCGCTAAAGAAGTTTTCACTTCAATAAATCATTTGAATCAGTTTCAAAAGTCTGAAATAGATAAACTGATTTGCAAATATGATTCGATTTTTGCAAAACATAAATATGATGTGGGCACAGTTAATGGATATGAGGCGAGAATAGACTTATTGGTGGACAAATATTGTAGTAAGAGACCTTACAGGTGCACTGTTGAAGATAAAAAAGAAATAGAAGAACAAATAGCAAAATTACTCGATAGCAAATTGATAGAAGAGTCATACAGTCCATTTGCTGCACCTGTTACATTAGCATTCAAAAAAGAGGATAACAAAAAATGTAGACTTTGTATAGACTTCAGAGACTTGAATAAAATAGTAGTACCACAAGCTCAACCATTTCCGTTGATTGATGATCTAATGATAAAAGCGAGGAACTGTAAATTTTTTTCAAGTTTAGATATAAATTCTGCATTTTGGTCGATCCCTTTAAGAATTGAAGACAGGAAAAAGACTGGATTTGTAACACAGGACGGACATTACCAATGGACCTGCTTACCATTCGGATTAAAAAACTCACCAGCAATTTTTCAGAGGATATTAAGCAACATATTAAGGAAATATAAACTTACTGATTTTGCTGTTAATTATATCGATGACATTTTATTATTCTCAAAAACGTATTCTGAACACATCAATCATCTAACACAGTTGCTGGAAGCCATCAAAACAGAGGGGTTCAGGTTAAAGTTTACAAAATGTACTTTTGCGACAGACCAAGTTAAATATCTGGGTCATATAATACAAAATAATTCGGTCAAACCCATAAAGGATAATTTGATTTCAATAAAGAATTTTCCTGTTCCTAAAACACAAAAGAACATAAGACAGTTTCTTGGAAAGATAAATTTTTACCATGAGTATATACCAAGAAGTGCAATAATATTAGATCCGTTGCATAATTTACTAAGAAAAAATCAAAAATTCGTTTGGTCTGATGAATGCCAAAAAACATTTGAGTTGATAAAAAGCCTGTTATGTTCTCAACCAGTCTTGGAAATTTTTGATCAAGATTTACCAATCAATATTTATACAGATGCTTCTTTGGAAGGAGTTGGAGCCATTTTAAAACAGACACAGCCTAATGGTAAAGAGAAACCAGTGGCTTATTTTTCAAAAAAACTTAATGAAGCTCAAAAGAAAAAAAAAGCAATATACTTGGAATGTTTCGCTATAAAAGAAGCGGTAAGATATTGGCAATACTGGTTAATAGGTAAATCATTTACAGTTTATTCAGATCACAAACCACTAGAAAACATGAACCTAAAATCTAGAACCGACGAAGAGTTAGGTGATTTAACTTATTATCTATCGCAATATGACTTTAAAATAAAATATGCTCCAGGAAAAAATAACTTAGAAGCAGACTGTCTAAGCAGAAATCCAGTATTAGAATCAGATGAAAATAGAGATGAACAATTAAAAGTTGTTAATTTAATAAAACTACAGGATATTATATTAGATCATCGCTCGCCATAGTATTTGCTGATAAGACTTGGGATAAAGTTAGAGAGACAGCCGAAACAGGTCTTTCAAAGATGGCAGACTGGCTCAATCGTAACCTCCTCACGCTAAATGCCTCCAAGTCCAACTACATATGCTTTACTAAGTATGCACACACTCAACCGCCACTCGAGTTCCAAATTAAGATCCACTGCTGTACCAACCCCCCAATTACCGACTGCTCTTGTACAGAGATTGGCAGATTACAATATACTAAATACCTGGGTATCATGATTGACCAGCGCTTGTCCTGGCACATGCATGCTGAACTGATCATGAAAAGGGTTAGGAATTTAATATGGACTTTTAAAACATTGCGACATGCTGCCTCAAAGAATCTTCTGCGGAAAGTCTACGTATCACTGGCCCAATCGATTCTTACATACTGTTTGCCATGCTGGGGTGGGACAACAAAAATTAAATTTTTGGAACTTGAGAGGGCGCAACGTTCTCTGCTTAAGGTTATGCTATTTAAACCCTATAGATATCCAACCCAAAGCCTTTACCTATCCTCTGACCTCCTGTCAGTAAGAAAACTCTACCTACTCCATCTTATCCTGAGAAAGCATAAATCCCTTTCGTATGACCCTACACAGACAAGTATCATTAACAGGAGAAACTACTTAGTCGCTCCAACTGTCCCAGTCAGATCTGTTTTTGCTAAGAGGCAATATGAAAGACAATCTTCCCGCTTATACAACCTTCTGAATAAAGAGCTACAAATATATCCTCTAAAACTCCGTGACTGTAAATCAGCTGTGACTGATTGGCTTAAGAAAAAAACCTACGACGACATTGAGGCTTTGGTATCTTCATCATAGCCTTCATAATCTTTCCTCTAATTAATAGGTCCACGGTAGCGAAATTGTTAGTGGAGGAAGCTGTGTCCGGCTTCCTCCGATCCCAAGACATTGTCGTAGGGCTAACCTGAACCTGAACCTAAACATCACCTAAAAATGAATTTAATTCATAATCTAACTCATATACATAACGCACACTTACACTACTTCACACTACTATACACTCACACACACTCAAAAACTCACTCGCATACATCACACTGAGCGATCCATTCTGTATTTTTGTATTATCTTTTTGCTTCATTTTCTTTCTTTTTGTTTTATTTTATTTTGTTGTTTTTCAATTGCATACCCTGTCATGTAAAGTGGAAGAGCGGAGTCACCTAACACAAGCATCTCCTTGCTTAAAAGGTGATCTCCAGCTCATGCGTGTAAAGCATTTTATGTTTATGAAATAAAATTTTTATTTTTTTATTTTTTTTTTATTTTTAAGATCAAAATAAAAATGAAGAAATACAAAGTAACAAAAACAAATTGATTGAAAAACATAGTATATATTTAAGAAAAGACAGGGCAAAAGAAAAAATAATGCTATCAGAAGAGTTTAGCATCAAATTCCTAAAACATATACATGAGTACCTGTGCCATATTGGAATAAGACAAATGCAAATAATGATAAGTCCACTTTATACTGCCAAAAATTTGACAAAAAATATAAAAAGTACTTGTATAAGCTGTGAAATTTGCATTAAAAATAAATCAAGAGGACACGGTCGGTTTGGCTTGATGTCTCACCTAGGTCCAGCCACAAAGCCTTTCGAAATAATATCTGTGGACACTATTGGAGGTTTTGGAGGTTCGAGATCAACAAAAAGGTATTTACATCTATTAGTAGATCACTTCACTAGGTACGCATTTATTCTCACCTCTAAGACGCAAAGTGCCAATGATTTCATAAAACTAGTCAAGAATATAACAGAAACGGATCACATTGGTATGATTCTCACTGATCAGTACCCGGGAATCAATTCGAAAGAATTTAAGGAATTTTTAAATGACAAGCAGATACCGATGGTCTTCACAGCAGTAAATGCACCATTTTCAAATGGCCTAAATGAGAGGTTAAATCAAACATTAGTTAACAAAATCAGATGCAAAATAAATGGAGCAGGAAAAAAGAAAGCTTGGACAACAGTCGCTCAAGAATGCGTCAATAAATATAATAAAACTAATCATTCGGTCACTAGTTTTACACCAAGTTATCTTTTATATGGTGAAGATTTCAAAATTTTACCGAATGAATTAAAAGAAGAAAAATCAAATAGTGACTGGATTAGAGATAGAAAAACAGTACTTGAAAATACATTGAAATCACATAGTTACAACAAAATACTATTTGATAAAAATCGTAAGCACTATGAATTTAATATAGGAGACATGGTTTACGTAGAAAATGGAAACAAACTAAACAGGAAAAAATTAGATGAACTAAAGATTGGCCCATATGAGATTCTAGAAAAAATTTCAAACTCTATATACAGAATAGGAACAAGACACAGAAAAAATGAATCAAATCTTTTCCATATCACAAAACTTATTCCAGTCCCTGCATCCGGAAATAAAGAAGGAATAATAGAAGAGGATGAGTAATATAAAACGAAAATTTATTGTAAATTTTCTTCTCTAAGGGGGGAGATGTAAAGAAAATATATTTCTTAATAGTTGATAAGGACTTTTTGGTTAATAACTCCAAAGAGTTTATTTATGACAGTTGTACGTGTGCAGAGAGGGATGTCAAGATGACATAGAAGATTGAAAAATAGTTTATTTTTATTGTAAAATATTTTAATTAATAATAGTTATTATAACGAGAATCGACAGGTGTAATATAACGCTTAAAATGTCGTTTCTTTAATTACAGCAACACATTTTGGTTTTATTGTTACACCTACGACACAAGAACAAAAATCTTATATTCATAAAAAAGAACTATTGCATAGACTTTTATTTAAATAAAAGTCTATGCAATATCTATGAATATTTATATATTATATATCTATGAATATTTTAATTTAAAAAAAAAACTTTAATCTGTCCTACTACAAGTTTTACAAAATGTCGCTTAGATCAATTAGCCTTTCAACCGTCGATATGGTAAGTATGATAGTATGATGTGGTATGTATAAATGGGAAAATAGATCTGTCTGTTACTTTTTCACGCCTAAACCACTGACAGTTCCTTATGAAATTAGCAGATAAGTAGCCTGGGACCAGCGGGGTATTTGCGTAATATATCTACTAAAAGTAGGAATGGCTCTCATTTCAATTCAACTACATTCATGTGGAGTAGGAATTTTTTTCGAACATATAAAGCAATATCCTTTAAAGTGATTCAGATTGTGAATGATAGTGTGTGACGCAATCAGGATGCTGGAGGAGACTACTCTTCACATTAGATAGAAAATAATGAAATACACGCAGACGAAGTCGCGGGCAAAAGTTAGTTATTCTCATAAAAATAACGTATAATTCCATGAATTATCGTAAAAGCCTTTTGTCATTCGTTACCTTTCGCGGCCACAAAAGGAGAAAGTCCACGGAAATCGGAAGCCGGTGTATAAACACATCGATTTCCTGCAGTCGGTGTGTCCTCGAGTTTAAACAATCGATATTATCAGCGGAACGTATTAATGAAATGATACTGAAATAAAAGACCTTGACGTTACTCGCGACCGATAACGATTGATCTAAGGACGATTTAATGAACGGTTTATTTTTAATTGTTAAGTTTTGGCGTTTTGGGGGTTTGAGTGAAAAGTTTAATAGTGTTGGATATTATAATTATTTCCTACAAGTAGCTTGCTTTTTTCGGTACCTAACAATAATACCACATAGGTAGGTAGGTACTTGGAAGGTGGTTATTGTGAAGTGTATATAAACTTTTAGAAGCATTAATCATTCGGTTAGTACGGGTTTAAGGGTGAATTCGACCAAACCTGTATACGTAGTTGATACATGTAGGTATATCGCCTCGGCTTTTAAAACGTTTTGAAATTTTTACAAAAACTGCCAACGTCAAAATTTTATTAGCAGGATAAGATTTATAAGCTAGGTGTTTGGTCAAATTCGCCATAACAGGTAACTTTGAGTATAATGTCTGCTCGTTACGAATCCGAGGCACAAAGGCTCTGGTGGCCGCTGCAAGCTTTACAGATTAATGCTTCGCTGATCGACTGATCCGTGTGGCTGTTATATTTAGCGCCTCATGAAAACTATCTATCAACGCCACTGACGCTGTAAAAATTAATTAAAAAAGGCTTTACTAAATCAAACCCTTTGTAGTAACATAGTAGGGAAAGTAATGATGACGTAGCAGTGGGCTGGGCCGCCGGAAGTGGGCGCGGGCACGGTGGCCGGCACTTCCGGCCGCCGACAGCGCGCCAACCATGGCTGTTACATGTCATGGTAAACGAACCACGGCTAATGGAGAACTGCTTACACAATACTTTACTACCATATTACCCGCCAGGCCAACTGTGCCTTATAAAACCCTTGATTTTCCTTAGGAACTTGTCTAGAAAGAAGTACGATGCAAATGAAGCTGACAACATGACATATGTCAATTTGCCAAGACGTAACGAGGTTAATGTGGCAAAGTACAAACGATAAAGTGGTCATCGTTTTCATAAAGTGACAATGGACACACCTCTACGGAGATATGGTACTGACATCTGGATCGGGCCATCTCTACAAAAAAGTAATTACCGACTTCACAAAAAGGAGGAGGTACTATGTTCGGATGTTTGTATGTTTTTTTTTTTTTTTGTATGTTTGTTCATCGAATACTCCGCCAATTGTCGACGGATTTTCAAAATTCTTTCTTTTTATTTGAAAGGGTATGCTCCCGAGGTGGTCCCATTGTCACCAAATCGGAATCTGATGAGGGAATCCCATGGAAATCGAGGGAAACCCTCAAATTTTGGAGGCACGCCTATAGCGATTTGGGTATTTTTCATAGTAACTCGTGCATATGCTCTCAGAAAGCACCATTCGGTGAAGTGGAACTGATGATGAAGACCACAGATGGCCATCGGAACTACTCAATAATAAATATTTCATGGGTTGCAATTCGATTAGGTACCTACTTTAATGTGGTTGCTAAGCACAATGCGTATCGTGAAGTGGAGCTGATGGTGACTTCTCAATCAGATCCAGTTCTCCTGGTTTTTACAAGGAGAACTCCTAAGCAATTAACGTCCCTGCATCGGGAAAATCAATGTTTTGTAAAAGGTGATAAGCAGTTGAGATTAGGCAATTGTAACTTAGATAAGTTATAAACTGGCCCACTAAAAAGTGAAAAATAAAAAACTTTTTACAAAAAAAACAACCGACTTCCAAAAAAACACTACAAAGTGAAAAATAACTTTAATTTTGGAAGTTGGTGTGAATAAAAGAAAATGGAACCAACGACACCGACTTCCGAAATTAAAGTTATTTTTCACTTTGTAGTGTTTTTTGGAAGTCGGTTGTTTTTTTTTTGTAAAAAAGTTTTTTTTTAAATAAATCGACTTAAAAAGAAATCAACTCAAGATTATGAAAAAACTTTAATTTCGGAAGTCGGTGTCTTGGGATCTGTGTTGACGTGATAACGTCTTATAAATCGATGAACACCGGCTGCACGCACGTAAAAGTGTCACGTTCCGCCTGAGCCTGATCGAGCAAGCGAGAGCGCGGAACAAGTGATAGAGAGGCACGATCGGCCCAAGCGTTGGCTTGTGACACATTTATTCATCAATGTTTCTTTATGACGTTATCACGTAAAACTATCGTTCGTAAACCGACTTTAGAGACAACCAATTTTTGCCATTGGTCCCGGCTGTCATTCGTGGATCTTTGACAGTCGTTACGGGTAGTCAGAAGCCCGAAAGTCTGACAACCAGTCTTACCAAGGGCTATCGTATTACCCAGTAATAGGGTTGTGGAGGTCAGATGGGCAGTCACTCCATGTAAAATACTGGTATTCAGCTGCATCCGGTTAGACTGGAAGCCAACCCCAAACATCGTTGGGAAAAGGCAAGGCAAATGATGATAATGACTAATTATGGATGGAAAAGTGTATCTACGTTTTCATCACGGAAAAACAACTGAACTGGTGTTGTTAATATACAGCGACTTGTAAGTATACCCTGTGGACATCTTTAGGGTGGCAGGCACATCGGGCAAACCATGAATCCGGCACGTGATTCTAGACTAGCGTAAAAATTTTTCGACGATTTTCAGGAAAAAAAAGATGTTTCATATACGTGGTCTAGATGTATGTTTTTTTTATACAACAGGTTTTTTTTTTAAATAAACGTTGAAAATTTTCATCACAGGGCATTTACTGAAGCTACGGTAATAGGTAGCGCGTCCATGTCCCTGCCAACCTGTATAAACAGTCACAAGCACATCAAGTTACTACAATTTGTCAAATTTCTTTAATAGATTTTCAACTTTATCGCTAAAGTATAAGGTTCAAAGTTGATTGGAAAATTTGACAGCTTCGGGTAGCTTCATGTACTGGCGTCTGTACCTACCAGGTACCTATTAAGGTATACCTAATTATTACCTTTTAATAAAGGACCTTGAAGGGGAGTAAGAGGGCTTTGAAGTTTGTTGTGAAGTGTAGTGTTCAATATCAGAGAGAACATGGGAAAATCGATTTAAAAACTCCTTTCAATTTCGCCGTAATTATAAGCTTTTATTTTATATTCAGTTTCGCAGAATTTATACGGGTAAGTATAGTAGGAGTTGGGGAAATTGGTTACTTACCTAAATTAATTTAACCATGGAACGAGCTTCATTTGCATTTAAGTGTATCAGCGATATGCTTAACATTATTCGATTGGTAAACCATCTACTTATATTTAACTGTAAATAGTAGATTGTTGCATCGAGCGCAAAGTGAGTTATTAATGTACGAGTGTTACGTTGGTGGCCGAGCGCACGCGAGGGCACTAACTTAACAGGAGTGCTACTTTTCTTTCACTTTCACTCTGTGATAAAATACACCGACTCAAAATAAAAACTCAAGTTAATGAAAACAAAGTTATCCCGCGACTTTTGCGGAAAAAGGTTATTAACAATTTCATTTGGAGCTGTTTTTATACTTTCTGGAGTTGAATTCATATCGCTATATTTTTTCTAAAACTTTTCTTGCTAAATATGAAGTACCTATCAAAGTTTTACAATGGTACAAAATGCACGCCATTTGTTTTTTTTTTTTTTCACCAAGTCGGTTTTATACAGTCGATTACTTCATGGAGTGGAGCACCAAAAACTTACTTACTCTCTCTAGAAAGAGCACAGAGAGCAATTTTAAAAGTAGCAAACTTCCATCCCTTTCTGTATCCTATAGATCTGCTATACAAATCCTGTAAAGTGCTGACTGTTCGCCAGCTTTTCATAACGCACTTGGTATTAAAACAGCACACCATGCTCTCCTATAACATTGAAAGTACTAATAAGAGACGGAATGATATTGTATGTGAGTCAAATGAATCCTCTTTGTAAACAGATTTTATACATTTTTAGGCCCATTTCTATATAATAAATTAAATAGAAAATCAAGTATGTCTAAGTTAAATAATTACAACTGTATAAAGGTCATTCAGCAATTTTTACTTAGCATAATATCATACAGTGAGACCGAGGATTTACTCATTGTCTGCAATAAAACATGTTTAATAATAGTTTTTAATTAGTCTTCTCAGTTTTTAATTTTATATCTTAAAATCATAAGCACTTCTCTAGCCTGAAACACAGGTTCTACCTAGTTCAGGCAAATGAGCAACTGTGTCCTCTATAATAATTTTCAAGATACCTGTGTTATTGTAAATAAACGATTTTATTATTATTATTTCCTTTATTTAACTAAAAACATATTATTATTATTATTTCTTCTCTTTGCTGAATAGACTCAAATTTTTAATTTTAATTTTTTATGGTTTATTCTAAGCCAAAAATATGTTGTTTTTGTACGCCATAAATGGCAAAACATGCAGATCTACCTGTTATTTTAAGACCTTGCACATATTATTTGATGTATACTCATGTTTTACAATAAATATATTCTATTCTATTCTATTCTACACACATCAAAAGTGTCTAGGGATCAAGCATTTTTATGCGGATTTCTTGAGATTGAGATGTGGCTTTGTAATAAATTTATGATTTTATAAATTTATATGGATCCTTTTTGGTGCATTTCATAATTTGAATCAGGAACTGTGAATCAAATTCGAGTAAAAGATGAAAATCAGCTGTCAATATTTTCCCTATAAAAACATACAACGCATTGAAGACATTATTAGTGCTACTGTTTCCCTACTACTGATTAAAACCAACGTTATTATGGAGCGGCGACGTCATTTAAGCAGGGAAGAAATGCTCAGAGCCGTGGGAATGATAGAAGCTGGTTCCCGGCAACGTACTGTGGCTTTAGCTCTGAATACAAGTCAGAGTGTTATCAGTCGACTTTGGACACGTTACCGAAGCACTGGTACCGTGGCTGAGCGCCATGGAGGACGGTATCGCTGCACCACACGGAGACAAGACCGATACATTCAAATCTTAACTCGAAGAGCTCCAACAATAACCGCCATGATGTTAGCCGTGAGGCTTCATCACTCTTCAGGGAACTTAATTAGCGACCAAACAGTCAGAAACCGCTTGCATGAAGTGAACCTTCATTCCCGAAGACCGCTACGGGTACCACCTATAGCAATGCACAATCGTAGGATTCGATATCAATGGGCTCTTGAACACAGAAATTGGGCAGAAGAACAATGGCGTTTCGTGTGCTTTTCTGATGAGTCTCGTTTTGGTATGAGACCGGATACAAGACGTATACGACACTGGAGAACTCCTGGACGCCAACAGCGATTAAAATCCTGCCAGGAAGTCCATCCTTATAGTGGTGGAACCATCATGGTATGGGCGGGTATTTGGATCGGCGGAAGAACTGAGTTGATTTGGATCAGAGGCAACCTCAACGCTCAAATTTATGCTGAGACGATTGTATCAGACGTCATCGTTCCTCTACAAGTGCAAATCGGTCCCTTATTTCAGTTAATGCATGATAATGCACGACCGCACACCGCAAGAGTTGTAAGACAGACTCTCGCCGCAGCTAACATCAATGTCCTGCCCTGGCCTGCTCAGTCGCCAGACTTGAACCCGATTGAGCATGCATGGGATATGCTACAGAGAAGAGCTCTGCCGAATATGGAGGGTATCCAGTCGCAAGAAGACCTTTTTTTGTTGTTGCAACGAACATGGGCGGCCATTCCACAGCGTGATTTGGATGAACTCATTTTGAGTATGCCAAACCGATGTTCTTGTGTTGTTAGTGTTCGCGGTAGAAACACGGATTATTAATTGTTTAAGTTACCCAATAAAATTTTAGAGAAAACTGTTATTTCAGTCTTTTTTTCGAACTTTTGTGTTAGTGGTTCAAATGTCAAAAATCCCTTTATTAGGAAAATGGCAAATTTCTTTATTAATGCAAAGGTGACTTGGTTTATCGTTACTGTGACAAACGAAAACACTTTATTTGATGAATCCTTAAAGAAAATTTTAATTAATATCAATCAGGAGAAAAGTTATAGCAAAAATATATGTTGATCCCTAGACACTTTTGATGTGTGTATTTTCAGCCAGTAAACTTTTTGATCTAATGCATACATTTTACGTTAAACTTAATGGTAGACATTAAACCTCTGTAGTAAATTGATCTATACTTATAATAAATCTGTAGAGAGGTCAATTCTGTACATGAAATATATTTCCAAAATAACTATCAGCGGGGGATTAGTGATCGTTACTGACGCCAAAAATGCAATCAGTAAAATTTTTGTCTGTCTGTCTGTCTGTATGTTCGTTATAGAGACAAAAACCACTCGACGGATTTCAACGAAACTTGGTACAATTGTTCTTCATACTCCTGGGCGGGTTATAGTATACTTTTCATCACGCTACGATCAATAGGAGCAGGGCAGTGAAGGGAAATGTTGGGAAAACAGGATTTCTTTTTAGGTGAAGTAGTAATAGATTAGTAGTAGTTAGTTAGTAGTAGGTAAGTTTTGGTTAATTTATGTTCAGTTTTTTTAATATTAAGTAGGTAAAAGTGTAGGTACTTTTATTAATTATAGGTATAGGTATTATTAATTATAGTAGTTATAGGTATTTAGTTTTAAGTGAAGTAGGTTTTATTATATATTATTTTATATATTAGACATAGTTATATATTTTTAGTTATTCAAGCCCCAAGCGGACGCCGGCGTCCGCCCGCTATTGTCTTGAAAAACGCGTTGAATGAGAAATACGCGTTCTCAAGAATCGGCAGAAGAAAGAGCACATCGGTTAAACTCTATGAGAGTTAGTGCCTCAATTTCCGGAAGTCATTATTCCACGCGGACGAAGTCGATGGCAAAAGCTAGTATCTAAATAAAAATAAAAAACAGTGCATTAATGAAAAACTGTGCAACAATGAGATTTCATATAACATTTCTGCACTGTTTTGGTTCTAAGCAAAAAATACGTCCTTTCTGATTGGTTTTGTAGTCATCAATGATAACATTACTACGTTGTTGAAAAAAAAAACATTTAACTTCATAACAGACTGTATACTTCTAATTTCTGTTCTGTCGTTTCTGTCTACCTTCATGTTACAATATTCGTGAGTTTATGTGTGTATGTAGTACGAATATATGTGACTGTGATTGGGTCCACAATAATCTCATACCTACAATTTTAAGTTACCACCTATGTACACATTGTGGAATGCAATAAAAGATTGAAGCCGGATTCATACGAGTATTAGTGTGTTGTGTCATGTCGTGACGGCCTCTGACATAGTGTTAGCCAATCAAAACTCGCTGTGATTTGACGCAGTCCTGAACAGATTCGTTTGATTAGTGTATCCAGTAGCGATAAGTCACGACACAGTAATATGTGTGTGGGCTATAGCTTAAATATTGACTCTTGAAAGCCTGTCGAAAGTGAGCTTCTACATGTAGTATTAGGTAGCACCCTGAAGATATGCGCGTAATATCAGCGCCCAATCGCTCTCACGCCATTTATTGTAGGCGGCAACTAAAAACTCCTCTAGGCATACCTACGCCGTTGGTGCCCGTGAAAAATTGAGCCATCTCACTCTCTTTACAAAAAAAAATCATTAAGTAAACCACTTAGCTTTGCATCTTGCAGGCGACGATTCTGCGCCTGTTCAAACCTCTGCTTAGCATGCGAGCGGTCTTGCTTCTTATATTATACCGTTTTCGTACAACGTGAGGCGCGTCCCCTAATCAATTTACGATAAACTAAACTTGTGTAGTATTGGCTCTAAACAGCCCAAATTCCACAGAAGCGTTTAGACGTTTAGGCGCCTCCACCAAATGTAATTTAATTAAACAGCGAAAAGATTTAATTGACTTGTATTTAATATATAAATTTATAGGAAGACTTTACATTACGACGCTATGTCTAGTACTCACCAAAAATAATGTAAACACTAGCATTATAGTACTCACTCAACTACATAAACAAAAATACCGTATAAAAATATATGACACTTGCTTGAACGTCCGAATGGAACACGCGCTCAATTATAACCAGCCTGCACTATAAAAGTGAGGCTACATAGATATCCTCTGCAGTACGTACGATCCGACACCAAAGTTTCAGTTCGTATAAAGTTCCAGTTCCCAGTTTTCGATAAGATTCATCAATCAGCTTCGATCTTGGTAAGAAATTAGTTTCTAATTGGCCGAAGTCTTATGACTGGTATCTAATTAAAAGAAAGACTATCCAGGCAAAGTGCACGGGAACCTTCGTAGGTTTATCAATCATAGTTGAACACAGATTTCATTTATTGTGTTCCCGAATTAGTGCTGACCGTGCTGACGAGCCGTCTGTGACAGTGATACACGCGACCAGCGACCGGCGGCGGCGGGCGCTCCCTAATGCCAGATTTGACCTTTCACTATCTACTAAAGACTATTGGGAACGTTTGTTTGTCGAATAAACTAGATTGTTCACCGTAAAAGGCAAAAGTTAAGTCAGGACAAATGTCATCTCTTCATTACTTCCGGACTTCATTACTTATCATTCGTCTTATTCTAATGTTATTAGATTAGTATTAGGAGAAAGATAAGTAAGTACTAATGAGCAAGACTAACCATAACTTTGAGACAAGTGAGAGGCAAGTGAATGAAGAAGACAAACAATTTTAAAGTAGGTAGGTATATAGATTCGAAGCCAGGCATAGGACAAACTCTATTGAACTTTGTACCGAATCATTCCAATCAAGTTATTTTGGAACGCTAAAGAGCGAATCTGACTGATGTCACCCAATGCACGACTATGTCTCAGTGTCCCAGAGGAAAGTTTTCTTGGGTACGTGGTTCCAGCTAGTCCGGCAAATAGTAACATCTCCACAGCAAGATGTAATCTATGACTTTGGTGTTGCATCTATAGTAATAAATCCCCTGACAATTTTATTGACATCTGAGAGCATTCCGCCTGGGCACACGTTACCAAGGCCGACTTGAAAATGTCTAAATAGACAGCTGAATTTTGGGCCAAAGATGTTTGAACTTTTTACCATCTACACGCTAAGAAGATTTTGACACGATTACACGCGTTTAAAAATTGAAGACTTGGCATAAATATACCTGATTATTTGGGGCATTTTTCAAGGAATGTCATAGAACACAACATGTATGGTGGTGACAGCGGAGTGCCGACATTTTATGAATATTTGTAATGTTTCGCATTCATGGAACATTGTCGCGTGACAAGTTGTGCGTCACTTGAGCCTCGACCTCCATTAAATATGTCGTTTTTTTTCAAATTTAAACTGGTACGGTAGGTGTAAGTACACGATTTCAGGTGGAATATAACATACACTTAGCATGCACGCATTATTATATTCCCCGAAGAGGCAACTTTTCAGCAGTTATTTTTAAGTCCGATTTAATATCAGGCACTCGCCTGATATTAAATCGGACTTAAAAATAACTGCTGAAAACTGAGTCTAACGCCGAACCGGAACTAAATCTCGATTCCGGGAAGCTACTAAGGTATTCCTAAAAGAATTCTCTCGTAACACTTTTCCCGACCCGAAGAAACCCTAGGATACCACGCTCAGCTGTCACGCTTGCAGGCAGTTGAATCACTGTGGCTATAAATATGACTGAAGATATTAATGCAGCCGTTGCTATATAAAACAAATGTATTGAATCAAAGAGAATAAAACCACATAGTCATTGTATTGAATACTACGAGTAATTTCATAGTGGTATCGCGACTTCGCGTGCATGTCGGAAAACAAATTAGATTTCATGGGTTTTTTTTATTGAACTCTAATTCTTCTTCTATAATAAAAGTAGCTTTAGCTAGTCCTTATAACATCAGTTATCTGCCAGTGGGATTTCCGTCAAAATTGGGAGATTAGACGAAACAAACAAACATCGAATGTTTTTGAAGTGAAAACTTCTTTAGCGGCGCTGCGTATTTTTTTTGGAATGGGTAAAAATCTCTAAACTCGCGTCAGGACACGTGACCTGATCGAGAATTCGTAAGACGGATGGAGAGAGGGCAGGCGGCGCAAGGCGCTTGCGCGAATGTTCGATAATTGTCATGTTTGTGTACGATAGCGCAATGAATAAATATTGTATCCTACCACATAAATAATAATACTTTTATACTGATAACGAAATCAATTCGTACAAAATTATTCTCTAACCATTCCAAAATATCAAAAATGCAGAACATTAATATTTAAGTTTTCACTTCTGCCGGCACTCCCGGAGTGCAACCCGTCGATTTTTTTTGTTTTAAGTACTGTAAGTATTTACTTAGGTATATATACTTTCACTAGCTTCTGCCCGCAACTTCGTCCGCGTGAAATTTTACGCACCCTCCATTCACCCACTTAGGAGTGGAATTCCGAAAAACCCTTTCTTAGTGGATACCTTCTCTTCACAAAGAACACACCCTCCAAATGTCATGTCTCTAGGACCAACGGTTTGGGCTGTGCGTTGCTACATCAGTCAGTGAGGACTTTGAATTTTATATAGGTACGTATACAGGGTTATTTGTAAAACACCAGTAACCTCTTGTACTCATAATTATGAAATCGCGAAAAAAAAAATCAGCTGTTCCCTACATTTTGACGAGTTACCTACACGAACATAAATGTAGGCAACAGCTGATTTTTTTTCGCGATTACAGGTTTGGTCCCATAGTAAAAGTTGTTCATATTGATGAGTAGGTACAATGACCTCCTAAGAGGTTGCTGGTGTTTTACAAATAACCCTGTACAGATATTACGCATTTAGTAAAAAGCTGTTATTTCACATTACAAATAGACACGTTAATTTTATTTTATTGTAGGTATGTATAAATGCATGCATGTATGTAATGTGTGTTTCTAAAAGATAATAGTAGTTCGAACGATTATTGACTTTATATGATATATTCAACATTATATCATGAATTTTATTGACATACATTTCTTTGATTTGAATATAAGTATATTAATTTTGAATTTTAAATTAATATTAAGACTAATAATGTTGTGACCAATGTGGAATTTAATTTTTTTTTTCTCTTTTCTGGTTCTAAGGTGATTATTTAATTTTGTGTTACATTTATTGTTAAAACCACTGTTCGACACAAATGTAAATTGGTTGAAGAAATAAATAAATGTATAATTATAAATATACGTATAGATTGTAGTGGAACGTACTTATCAATCATACCTACATATTCAAACGCCTATTATTACTTAGGACAGTCTAGGTATACCCGAGGCTGTACCCGAGGGTGCATTCCCGAGGACGTAAAACTTACCGAGGCTTAGAAAATTGTGTCAATAGAAAAGTTATTGTTAGTAAAATGGTAAGTTCGTATTTTTCAAAATGTCAGTGAATATCAAGGGCGCTTCACGTGGGGCTGGGGGGCTAGGCCGACATTTTTATTATGCTACGAAAGGCCAGTCTCCGAACACTTTGTCAATAAAACTGATGGTGTTTCTTTATATAGGACAGGTTGTTAGTTCAAGTGAAACTTAGTATTTAATATTACCTAATATGAAATAACTACTCACCTTCTACCCGCAGCCTCGTCCGCGTCAAATTTATTTTTTCCCCAAAATCAAAATATTTTATGTCACATAAACCTACAAGGGCACTTATGAAACGTCAAAAGCTAGGTGCACGGTTCCAATTGATCGTTCCCTATAGAGAAGAGCCGGCAAGAAACTCTACGGTTACTCTTTTAAAAATAATTGACTTTTACAATGTTTTCTAATTTCAGTAGCATGGCATCGCCTTCTCGCAATAAAATATTTTCTTTCTTTCGTTAAATCAACAGCAAGGCGAATATTCTCGACGATGACGTTACATTATCTTCAAGAAAACGTTATCCTTAGGTATCCTTAGCTAAAATCTTTGAGAAAGTTCTCTATTATAAAAAAGGAAAATCTTCAAGTGAATGAGATCTTGGAGAGGAGGCGTAGGCGGCGCAATCAAAGGTGACATCTCCAACATGAAACGGGTTAGGTATTTATAAACGTTACTTAAAGTAATTTCTGTTTGGGGTCATTGTACTCGTCATTATGAACAACTTTTACTATGGGAACAAACCCGAAATCTCGAAAAAAATCTAGTGTTCCCTATATTTTGACAAGTTATGCGAACATAGGTAAATGTAGGGAACAGCTGATTTTTTTTTCGCGATTTTAGGTTTGGTCCCTAAAAGTTGTTCATAATGACGAGTATAATGACCCCCTAGAGTTATGGGATATCAAAAAAAACACATTGTAGATAAAGAGGTAGTGTCTGAAAAGTTACATAATTATTAGCGTAACCAGAATCAAACAATTTAGATTGTGAATACCAACGTTGTTTATTCGATTATTGGTTCTTCGAATTCTTGTGAATACTGCTGTACTTATCTTACGCATTGTAAAAAAACAGCGTAGTTTTATTAAGTATAAGTACCCACATAACACATCGGAAAGCACGATATAAGCCGTTGGTCCTGCGCACAGATATAGATAGACCTAGATAACGCAAGTATCACAAACTGTATGAAAACCAAGCGTGCCATTTTTCGACTACCTACTAATGACGTCACAAGCGCTCTTTCTCACTCACGCTCACCCAGCCAGTAGTACACAGGAATGAGCGCGAAAGTAGCGGCTTAGGCGGCCCGTACACAGTCAATCTCGATCGCGATCCGCGGTCAAAATCAATGATCGCGATCCAGATTGATAATGTACGAATCGTGAATGTACGGATCGTGGATCGCGATCATTGATTTTGATCGCGGATCGCGATCGAGATTGACTGTACGGGCCGCCTTACGATTTTTGAACGTAAGTTGCTGCGATGTTTGGCACGCGAAGTAGTTGCTCTTGCGTTATCTAGGTGTATCTATATCTGTGGTCCTGCGCCTGATCTCTCTCCGGTCGTGTCGGATTGCCATCCCATCGGACTATGAGAGTGAGGGAAGAGGGAGTGCACCTGTCTATGCACGCACACTTGTGCACTATAATATCTCCTGCGTACCTGGCTAATCTCCGTAGAGATTGGCCACCGTGACCGAAATCGGTCGGGGAGGCTATTGTTAACACATAAGCATGTTCCCACTGCTGGGGTACAGGCCTCCTCTCTGTCAGAGGGAGTGGGCCGTAATCCACCACGCGGGCCCAGTGCGGGTTGGTAGATGTCACATGTCTTCGAATATTTGGTTCTAGGACATGCCAGTTTCCTCACGATGTTTTCCTTCACCGTTTATGAAGTGACCTAAGAATCATCATCAAATAAACGGCGGCGTATAATAATTCATTTCATAGATAGAGGATGGAAACAACCGAAGTAATAGGTAAGTATGTATGGTATGTAGTATTTTTTTCATTAGGTACTATTTCCATATTTAGGTTATGTTGCAGGGAGTGCCGGCTGACCACGCAATCCCACAATTACGGTA
The DNA here is from genome assembly GCA_949316385.1 of Globia sparganii. Classification (NCBI taxonomy): domain Eukaryota; kingdom Metazoa; phylum Arthropoda; class Insecta; order Lepidoptera; family Noctuidae; genus Globia; species Globia sparganii. The sequence continues at coordinate 911,852 of OX438660.1, forward strand.
AGATTTTATAACTCACTCACTACACGCATGTCCTCATGCGTGTAGTGAGTAACAATTAACAAATCCAAGTTGATTATGATTTAAAATAATTACTTATGACTGCCTTTTGCCTCCGGCTTCGGCCGCGTAGAGATCCTAAATTTAACCAAGGGAGAGGCTGCTGGGATACAAAAAAGTTTCCTATGTCCTAAACGCCTCGGTGTCTGTCGGTCAAACATCGAAATTCGAACAGAGAGACAGAGTTAAGGCTCCTTCAAACAGGCGCGACACGCAACACGAATCGCGAGCGGTGCCTTTGTGTCACGTGCGATTCGCGTCGCGTGTCGCGCCTGCTTGCAGGAACCTTTACTTTTGATGTCCGACCAACATCAACTAGGTAGGTACTATAATGTGTATAGAAAATCTCAGTAAAGATACCTCCAGACACCCACGTAGAAACGTGACCCGAGACGCTTCCACGCGTAAAATAATATTATTTCTCCAGCAAATTAATTTATCACGTGTATCTACAGGTGCCGAGAGTTATTGAGTTACCAAAATCGAATAAAGTACCTCATCTCCCGAGGGAACGCTGTTATATAAATTTAACAACAATGAATATAGGTAGGTACTCAATTTAAATGTAGGTACCTAATACATTTAAATGTAAGTAATTCTTTAATTTGATTAATAATTTTTATTTATTTATTTTACCATTTATGTACACACATATATAAACAGACAAGAAAAAAACAGAACAGAAAAATAGTTACAAAGGTGATGCTAATTCCATAAGAAATCTCTTCCAGCATACTTGAGATAGGACAATAAATAGAGAGATGTCCGAGACAGCGTGTGAAAGAGTAAAGGAGACAAAAAATACATAAAATCATAAAAACTAAACAAATATTATTATTTACATACTTACATACAAATAAACATACATACTTCTAAAATAAATATCACTACAATCTTAATAATTATAACATAATCAAAATAATAAATACAATATACACAACTATGATGAAGTGGAAAGATAGTGTAGTGTTGAAAGTGTGTGTGTGTAGTTTTAATTTTAGTTTAATTGTAAGTATGATCCAAAGTTGATTGAAATAAATAAATTATAATATAAATAATTAATAAACAATCCAGCCGATGTTCTAGTCCTAAGTTCTAATGCGGGCTTTACATATGTGGCGCAACACGGTTTTCGCCGCACGACGAAAATCTAAAATCGCAAGTTACAAAGTAGAGTAAGTAGGTTTAGACTTTTGTCGTGCGGCGACAGGTCGCTCAGGCGAGGCGCAGGCGATCGCCCGTCGTCGCATGAAGGTCGAAATTTTGGGTTCACCCTTGTTTGGTATAACAACTTTTGATGTAATGTTACTAATTCGAACAACGTTTAAGAAAATAATCAATTTGTATAATATCGATTAACATAATTTTCATTTCATCGAATATTTATTTGCGATAACAACATTTGCGCTATTGATCAAAAGGTATAATGTTCATTTGATGTAATGTTCAGGTGGTATAACATGTATTTTATGAATAATTATACGAAATGTCTTTATTTTAACTAAAATTAGCCGGAGCGAATTTCAACAAAACGTTGTTATACCAAACATGGGTGAACCAAGGGCACTCCGAGGTTAGGTTTGGTTAGGTTACTTTAAACCCTTTACACAGAAATAGGAGCCCCGCGAAGCGGGTCTCCGTCGACGTACAGAGGCCAGCACATCAAGCTACCCCAATCTGTCAAATTTCTTTGATAAATTTTCAACTTTACTACAAGAGCATAAAGTTCATATTCAATTGGGAAAATTTGACAGATTGGGGTAGCTTAATGTGCTGGCCTCTGTACAACTAGGTGCATCCTACGTCGACGGAGCCCCGCATAGCGGGGCTCCTATTTCTGTGTAAAGGGTTTAAAGTAACCTAACCAAACCTAACCTCGGGGTGCCCTTCACTCGCTCTTGCCCCCTCAAGCCCTCCGCCGGCCCGGAGCGGTGCCTTTGAAAATTCGGAAAAAAATTCGGAATTCAAAGAAATAAATATGCTAAATAAAAATCTACCAATTAATTATTCGGTCAAATGAATAATTATAAGAAATGATTTTATCTATACTTATAATAAATCTGTAGAGAGGTCAATTCTGTACATGAAATATATTTCCAAAATAACTATCAGCGGGTGATTAGTGATCGTTACTGACGCCAAAAATGCAATCAGTAAAATTTTTGTCTGTCTGTCTGTCTGTCTATCTGTCTGTATGTTCGTTATAGAAACAAAAACCACTCGACGGATTTCAACGAAACTTGGTACAATTGTTCTTCATACTCCTGGGCAGGTTATAGTATACTTTTCATCACGCTACGATCAATAGGAGCAGAGCAGTGAAGGGAAATGTTGGGAAAACAGGATTTCTTTTTAGGTGAAGTAGTACTAGGTTAGTAGTAGGTAAGTTTTGGTTAATTTATGTTCAGTTTTTTTAATATTAAGTAGGTAAAAGCGTAGGTACTTTTATTAATTATAGGTATAGGTATTATTAATTATAGTAGTATTTAGTTTTAAGTGAAGTAGGTTTTATTATATATTATTTTATATATTAGACGTAGTTATATATTTTTAGTTATTCAAGCCCCAAGCGGGAGAAGAAGAAAGAGCACATCGGTTAAACTCTATGAGAGTTAGTGCCTCAATTTCCGGAAGTCATTATTCCACGCGGACGAAGTCGCTGGCAAAAGCTAGTTGTAACTAAAATTAGCCGGAGTGATTTTCGACAAAACGTTGTTATACAAAACAAGGGTGAACCGAAATTTTGTTGAAAAATAAACTAGTTACCTGCGATTTTAATCGACCTGTGTAAATGGGGTGACGATCCGCGGGGTGATTGCGTAACACACTATTAGTAGCAATAGGTTTCATATTGACAGATCAACAACGTTCATTGCGTGTTTTACATTGTTGAGCAGACACATTTTTCGAACATATGGAGCAATGGATTAGCAATATGCTTCAAAATGATTCAAATTGAGATCGATAGTGTGTTTCGCAATTAGGGTGCAGGTTTGTGAGGCGACTTGGTAATCGACCAGCACGGCGAAAATCGACCTAGTGTAAATCCCCTAACTCCTAAGGCTAATTGAACAGGTTAACAGTTTACCGCTAGAAGGGCGGCAATGCTCAGGGTGTTAATTGATACAATTATGCTGAACCGGGCGGGCCTGGCTACTGTCCCTACCTCAAGTAGGTATACGTTGATGTGGCTTGTATGGACTCCCTAAACCTGCCCTGAGGCTATTAGAAGCTGTTCAGGTAGCACGGCGAGGTAGGTTAGCGCACAGATATGCTGGACAGACATCGACGTACAAACTGTTGCCATGGATTTAGTACATGCCTATCTGCGCCCCGCGGTTTCACTCGCATAAGTTTCGATCCCGTGGGAATATCGGGATAAAAAGTAGCCTATGTGTTAATCCAGGGTGTCAGCTACCTCCTTACCAAACTTTATGAAAATTGGTTTAGCCGTTTGTGCGTGAAGGAGTAACAAACATACAAACACACTCACAAACTTTCGCCTTTATAATATTAGTGTGAAGTGTGATTCCTGAAACTCCCCTGCGTTTATATTATTATTCGGTTATTAAAAAAAAAATGTCTGCCATACAGTTTCACCGCGTAGGAATTGTACTTTTCTATGAAACAGCAGATTTAAGTAATTTTATAATAGGTACACGAAAAATTGCTCCAGAATCATGTGCTGAATTTATAGTTTCAGTTTGCACGTCCATGCCCTGCTACCAGGGGCCCAAGTCTGCTATTTTTATAAATTCGTTATTCCAACACGATCCCATTGTCATTTTGCTAAAAGTTCGTAATATGCTAAATTCATAATGGTCGATCATTGGTCGGTCAATGGTCTGAGAAAAACTACTACTTTTCATGCTAGATTTCATTTAATATAAACATTTTTACATATTACGTATTAGTGTTTACAATCTGAAGTAGTACGAGTAAGAAGTTCGTAAATAGCAATAAACATTACATTTATTAATTTGTCATTATGTACGAGATAACCATTCTAGGCAATTTCTTTCAATGGAGTGTCAGAACTTCTGGGGGAAGGTGGGCTGGTTGGAATAACCACCGACGGCCGCCCACGTACAATAGTCCACCTGAAGAAATAAGTACGGAAACAAAACCCTCTAACATAGAACATAGAACATAGAACCATCTTACCATTTTTTCCGTGGGGAAGTCCTCATGGATATCCTTCGTCTGGGAAGAACGAAAGGAACTGTAGGGTTTTACTTGATAAGAGTTCGAGATCACACTGTGGATTTTCCAAACTGCAGTACCGGAGATTTTGCCGATTCCAGATCGGTCCGAGTAAAAGTACTCTCATCGGTCCATATTAAATTAGTTAAGAAATGACGGTCTTCGGATGTTTTATTTAGTAGCCATTGGCAGTAACTGTTGCTGATCGGCAAGTCTCTCGATAAAAAAGTTTGCACCTTCCGATATTTAGAAGGTTTGCGTTTTTTACGTTTTAGAACCTTGTAGATAGTTCTATGGCAACATCTAAACTGCCGGGCGGCTCTGTGGAGACTCGTCGGGCTGCGGGAAAAATTGTCTAAAATTCTTTCGTCCCAAGCAGCGGGCATTTACCGCGGTGGCACTCCCTCCTGTTACAGCACTATACGTTTATTGTCCCGTAATCTTTGTACTGCCAACTGTATGGTGCGGGCATTCCTAGGGCAATTGCGGCTATCACAATACCTTTCTCTGTAAGTTCGTAGAGCTAACGTTGCGTTTCCACGGCATTCGCCGTAGATTAAAATCATGTCAGTGTATTCTGACGCCGTGTCAGTTACACGAGGTATTTTTGAACACTTTAATTATACACACACACAACCAAAGTTTAACTATCACAACAGAAACAGTCAATTACAAAAAAAAAAACACTAACACTAAATAATAATAATCCCAAGTTACGTGTCCTGTCCTGTCACAATAAAAAAAGGAATACTGTCTTAAACTTATTTAGTGTCCTATCACAATAACAAAATAAATTCACAATTATTGTCAGCGCACAAGTTCGACAAAACAATAAGGGCGCAGGAGCTTCCGCGTACGTACCTACGTTCCGGAAGGGTAGCGTCGGCGCACTGAAAAAACAAGTTTTTTGGAGGCCCCACTTACTGATCGCAAGCACAAAATACAGAGAGTACAGAAGTCAATCTACATACAAAGTGCGCTCGAGCAACGCACACATAGACACCGCTCACGGACACGATATCTCGGACTGGTTGGGACTAGTGCGAGCGCAAGTGCCATCCGCTTGAGACATGCGTCTATGAAGTGCAAAAATGGAGCAATAAAAAAAAATTATAACTGTTCAGTGGACGGTTGTTTAAATTCAACATTAAACGGTGAATTGTCGTTTTTTAATCTATCAGTTGTTTCAGAGAGGTAAGTAGGTATTTGCTTGTATTTCGATGGTTTGTATTAACGTAACACAGTAGTTAGGTAGGTAGGTAAGCGCCCCGGCCCCCAGTCCCGCGCCGTAAAGTAAAAGCGAACATGACTTTGTAGCACTTTGTGACAAAGTAATGTAACAATAACATTAAAATTAAAATATTTTAGTTATTATTGGTTTTTTCGTTTCTCATCATCATCAATAAATCAAGCAACTAGATGCGAGTGCCACCACCACGATAGTTTTTTGTGCATAAGCCAAAGTTGACAACCATAGCGCGACCGCCGAGCGTAGACTTCTGTACTCTCGGTATTCTGTGTCGCAAGGATCTAAGATACAATAGCAACACACTGACCTATTTCTATTTCTTTTACGCACGTGATGTTTTGCCAATAGGATTGTCACTCTCTTATGTACTACGTATTGGCTTATGACTTGCGTAAGAGCGGCAACAACGTATCGTAGATTTATCGCTTTAAGGTGCATGACCTATGCCTGTAGACATAATCAGCTGTTAGGAAAAATACATCGTGTTCAAACGGTGCAAAAACTTAAAAAATCATTTGCGACTAAACTACTGTTTCAATTTAATTGATTTTTGGTAGAGAGCTTGATAATGATACCTAGTATAGGCAGTTTAAAGGAAAGCCCATCTGTCGTATCAACTTTGTATATGTATTATACTAGTCTGACTAGTTTTGTACTAGTTTGGACTAGTTTTCTACTAGTTCGACTAGTGTTGTACTAGTCTGGGCTAGTTTTGTACTTGTCCCGACTAGTTTTTTACTAGCCTCGACTAGATTTGTACTAGTCCCGACTAGTTTTGTACTAGTTCGACTAGTATTGTACTATTCGGACTAGTATTGTACTAGTCTGGACTAATTTTGTACTAGTTCGACTATTGTTGTACTAGTTCGACTAGTATTTTACTACTCAAGACTAATTTTATACTAGTTCGACTAGTATTGTACTAGTCTGGACTAGTTTTGTACTAGTTGGACTAGTATTGTACCAGTCTCAGCTAGTAATGTACTAGTTCGACTAGTGATGGACTAGTATCGGTCTAGTTTTGTGCTTGTTAGACTAGTATTGTACTAGTCTGGACTAGTTTTTTACTTGTCTCGACTAGTTTTGTACTAATACCGACTAGTTTTGTACTAGTTCGACTAGTATTGTACTAGTCTGGGCTAGTTTTGTACTAGTCTCGACTAGTATTGTACTAGTCTGGACTAGTTTTCTACTAGTTCGACTAGTACTGTACTAGTCTGACTAGTTTTGTACTAGTCTGGACTAGTTTTGTACTAGTCTCAGCTAGTTTTGTACTAATTCGAATAGTATTGTACTAGTCAGGACTAGTTTTGTACTAGTCTCGACTAGTATTGTACTAGTCTAGACTAGATTTCTACTAGTTCGACTAGTGTTGTACTAGTCTGGACTAGTTTTGATCTAGTCCCGACTAGTTTTTTATTAGCCTCGACTAGTTTTGTACTAGTCCCGACTAGTTTTGTACTAGTCCCGACTAGTTTTTTACTAGCCTCGACTAGTTTTGTACTAGTTCGACTAGTATTATACTAGTCTGGACTAGTTTTGTACTAGTTCGACTAGTGTTGTACTAGTCTGACTAGTATTGTACTAGTCTGGACTAGTTTTCTACTAGTTCGACCAGTGTTGTACTAGTCTGGGCTAGTTTTGTACTAGTTACGACTAGTTTTTTACTAGCCTCGACTAGTTTTGTACTAGTCCCGACTAGTTTTGTACTAGTTCGACTAGTATTGTACTATTCTGGACTAGTTTTGTACTAGTTCGACTAGTATTGTACTATTCTGGACTAGTTTTGTACTAGTTCGACTAGTATTGTACTATTCTGGACTAGTTTTGTACTAGTTCGACTAGTGTTGTACTAGTCTGTTAGTATTGTACTAGTCTGGACTAGTTTTCTACTAGTTCGACTAGTGTTATACTAGTCTGGGCTAGTTATATACTAGTTCGACTAGTATTGTACTAGTCTGGACTAGTTTTGTACTAGCTGGACTAGTATTGTACTAGTCTGGACTAGTTTTGTACTAGTTCGACTAGTATTATACTAGTCTGGACTAGTTTTGTACTAGTTCGACTAGTATTGTACTAGTTAGGACTAGTTTTATACTTGTCTCGACTAGTTTTGTACTAGTACCGACTAGTTTTGTACGAGTTCGACTAGTATTGTACTAGTCTGGGCTAGTTTTGTACTAGTCTCGACTAGTATTGTACTAGTCTGGACTAGTTTTCTACTAGTTCGACTAGTATTGTATTCAGCAAGTATTGTACTAGTTCGACTAGTATTTTACTAGTCCCGACTAGTTTTTTACTAGCCTCGACTAGTTTTGTACTAGTCCCGACTAGTTTTGTACTAGTTTGACTAGTATTGTACTATTCTGGACTAGTTTTGTACTAGTTTGACTAGTATTGTACTATTCTGGACTAGTTTTGTACTAGTTCGACTAGTATTGTACTATTCTGGACTAGTTTTGTACTAGTTCGACTAGTATTGTACTATTCTGGACTAGTTTTGTACTAGTTCGACTAGTGTTGTACTAGTCTGACTAGTATTGTACTAGTCTGGACTAGTTTTTTACTAGCCTCGACTAGTTTTGTACTAGTCCCGACTAGTTTTGTACTAATTCGACTAGTATTGTACTAGTCTGGACTAGTTTTGTACTAGTTGGACTAGTATTGTACTAGTCTGGACTAGTTTTGTACTAGTTCGACTAGAATTGTACTAGTCAGGACTAGTTTTGTACTAGTCTCGACTAGTATTGTACTAGTCTGGACTAGTTTTCTACTAGTTCGACTAGTATTGTACTAGTCAGGACTAGTTTTGTACTAGTCTCGACTAGTATTGTACTAGTCTGGACTAGTTTTCTACTAGTTCGACTAGTATTGTACTAGTCTGACTAGTTTTGTACTAGTCTCAGCTAGTATTGTACTAGTTCGACTAGTATTATACTAGTCTGACTAGATTTGTACAAGCGTGGACTAGTTTTGTACTAGTTGGATTAGTATTGTACTAGTCTCAGCTAGTATTGTACTAGTTCGACTAGTATTATACTAGTCTGGACTAGTTTTGTACTAGTTCGACTAGTGTTGTACTAGTCTGACTAGTATTGTACTAGTCTGGACTAGTTTTCTACTAGTTCGACTAGTGTTGTACTAGTCTGGGCTAGTTTTGTACTAGTCCCGACTAGTATTGTACTAGTCTGGACTAGTTTTCCACTAGTTCGACTAGTATTGTACTAGTCTGACTAGTTTAGTACTAGTCTCAGCTAGTATTGTACTAGTTCGACTAGTATTATACTAGTCCCGACTAGTTTTTTACTAGCCTCGACTAGTTTTGTACTAGTCCCGACTAGTTCGACTAGTATTGTACTATATTGGACTAGTTTTGTACTAGTTTGACTAGTATTGTACTATTCTGGACTAGTTTTGTACTAGTTCGACTAGTATTGTACTATTCTGGACTAGTTTTGTACTAGTTCGACTAGTATTGTACTATTCTGGACTAGTTTTGTACTAGTTCGACTAGTGTTGTACTAGTCTGACTAGTATTGTACTAGTCTGGACTAGTTTTTTACTAGCCTCGACTAGTTTTGTACTAGTCCCGACTAGTTTTGTACTAGTTCGACTAGTATTGTACTAGTCTGGACTAGTTTTGTACTAGTTCGACTAGTATTGTACTAGTCAGGACTTGTTTTATACTTGTCTCGACTAGTTTTGTATTAGTACCGACTAGTTTTGAACGAGTTCGACTAGTATTGTACTAGTCTGGGCTAGTTTTCTACTAGTTCGACTAGTATTGTACTAGTCTGACTAGTTTTGTACTAGTCTCAGCTAGTATTGTACTAGTTCGACTAGTATTATACTAGTCTGACTAGTTTTGTACTAGTGACGACTAGTTTTGTACTAGTTGGATTAGTATTGTACTAGTCTCAGCTAGTATTGTACTAGTTCGACTAGTATTATACTAGTCTGGACTAGTTTTGTACTAGTTCGACTAGTGTTGTACTAGTGTGACTAGTATTGTACTAGTCTGGACTAGTTTTCTACTAGTTCGACTAGTGTTGTACTAGTCTGGGCTAGTTTTGTACTAGTCCCGACTAGTTTTTTACTAGCCTCGACTAGTTTTGTACTAGTCCCGACTAGTTTTGTACTAGTTCGACTAGTATTGTACTATTCTGGACTAGTTTTGTACTAGTCTCGACTAGTATTGTACTAGTCTGGACTAGTTTTCCACTAGTTCGACTAGTATTGTACTAGTCTGTCTAGTTTAGTACTAGTCTCAGCTAGTATTGTACTAGTTCGACTAGTATTATACTAGTCACGACTAGTTTTTTACTAGCTTTGACTAGTTTTGTACTAGTCCCGACTAGTTTTGTACTAGTTTGACTAGTATTGTACTATTCTGGACTAGTTTTGTACTAGTTCGACTAGTATTGTACTATTCTGGACTAGTTTTGTACTAATTCGACTAGTATTGTACTATTCTGGACTAGTTTTAAACTAGTCTCGACTAGTATTGTACTAGTCTGGACTAGTTTTCCACTAGTTCGACTAGTATTGTACTAGTCTGTCTAGTTTAGTACTAGTCTCAGCTAGTATTGTACTAGTTCGACTAGTATTATACTAGTCCCGACTAGTTTTTTACTAGCCTCGACTAGTTTTGTACTAGTCCCGACTAGTTTTGTACTAGTTTGACTAGTATTGTACTATTCTGGACTAGTTTTGTACTAGTTCGACTAGTATTGTACTATTCTGGACTAGTTTTGTACTAGTTCGACTAGTATTGTACTATTCTGGACTAGTTTTGTACTAGTCTCGACTAGTATTGTACTAGTCTGGACTAGTTTTCCACTAGTTCGACTAGTATTGTACTGGTCTGACTAGTTTAGTACTAGTTCGACTAGTAGTATACTAGTCTGACTAGTTTTGTACTAGTCTGGACTAGTTTTCTACTAGTTCGACTAGTGTTGGACTAGTCTGGGCTAGTTTTGTACTAGTCCCGACTAGTTTTTTACTAGCCTCGACTAGTTTTGTACTAGTCCCGACTAGTTTTGTACTAGTTTGACTAGTATTGTACTATTCTGGACTAGTTTTGTACTAGTTCGACTAGTATTGTACTATTCTGGACTAGTTTTGTACTAGTTCGACTAGTATTGTACTATTCTGGACTAGTTTTGTACTAGTCTCGACTAGTATTGTACTAGTCTGGACTAGTTTTCCACTAGTTCGACTAGTATTGTACTAGTCTGTCTAGTTTAGTACTAGTCTCAGCTAGTATTGTACTAGTTCGACTAGTATTATACTAGTCCCGACTAGTTTTTTACTAGCCTCGACTAGTTTTGTACTAGTCCCGACTAGTTTTGTACTAGTTTGACTAGTATTGTACTATTCTGGACTAGTTTTGTACTAGTTCGACTAGTATTGTACTATTCTGGACTAGTTTTGTACTAGTTCGACTAGTATTGTACTATTCTGGACTAGTTTTGTACTAGTCTCGACTAGTATTGTACTAGTCTGGACTAGTTTTCCACTAGTTCGACTAGTATTGTACTAGTCTGACTAGTTTAGTACTAGTTCGACTAGTAGTATACTAGTCTGACTAGTTTTGTACTAGTCTGGACTAGTTTTCTACTAGTTCGACTAGTGTTGGACTAGTCTGGGCTAGTTTTGTACTTGTCCCGACTAGTTTTTTACTAGCCTCGACTAGTTTTGTACTAGTCCCGACTAGTTTTGTACTAGTTCGACTAGTATTGTACTATTCTGACTAGTATTCTACTAGTCTGGACTAATTTTGTACTAGTTCGACTATTGTTGTACTAGTTCGACTAGTATTTTACTACTCAAGACTAGTTTTATACTAATTCGACTAGTATTGTACTAGTCTGGACTAGTTTTCTACTAGTTCGACTAGTGTTGGACTAGTCTGGGCTAGTTGTGTACTTGTCCCGACTAGTTTTTTACTAGCCTCGACTAGTTTTGTACTAGTCCCGACTAGTTTTGTACTAGTTCGACTAGTATTGTACTATTCTGGACTAGTTTTGTACTAGTTCGACTAGTATTGTACTAGTCTGGACTAGTTTTCCACTAGTTCGACTAGTAGTATACTAGTCTGACTAGTTTTGTACTAGTCTGGACTAGTTTTGTACTAGTCTCAGCTAGTATTGTACTAGTTCGACTAGTATTATACCAGTCTGGACTAGTTTTGTACTAGTTCGACTAGTATTGTACTAGTCAGGACTAGTTTTGTACTAGTCTCGACTAGTATTGTACTAGTCTGGACTAGTTTTCTACTAGTTCGACTAGTGTTGTACTAGTCTGGACTAGTTTTGATCTAGTCCCGACTAGTTTTTTACTAGCCTCGACTAGTTTTGTACTAGTCCCGACTAGTTTTGTACTAGTCCCGACTAGTTTTTTACTAGCCTCGACTAGTTTTGTACTAGTTCGACTAGTATTGTACTAGTCTGGACTAGTTTTGTACTAGTTCGACTAGTGTTGTACTAGTCTGACTAGTATCGTACTAGTCTGGACTAGTTTTCTACTAGTTCGACTAGTGTTGTTACTAGTCTGGGCTAGTTTTGTAAACGTGTGTCCTATTAGTTTCCATTTCAACTGAAGGACAACGCTATCATGTAGGTCAGTAGGTAAGTTAAACACACTTGTGAGTAACTGTGACCTTTGACTTTGACATTTCAGAAGCCAGTCGGGGCAACCCATATGTTTCAGCACTAAAAGCTTTCTGTTGGGCCAGCAGTGTCAACAACTGCAGGCGACACCCGACATGTCACGAATATTCCCGAGTGCTCCTGACATATCCCGAATACAGCGACAATCTCGCTCGTGTCGAATTGTCTGTGGTACTTATCTGACACCTTATCCTTCCCTGGGGCGGCGGATTAAAATTATAATATTAACGAGGTTGGACATTTCCTGGCCATTTGAAATGAACAAAAATTGCTGAAAATTTTCACTATCAGAAGAGCGCAAAGGTAAATGTCACTTCGGTATACGCTGATTAACGTTATGAAAATGTTAAATATAATATTTAAACAATATCAGTTTGTCTTCTGGGGATATGAAAAGCTTTGAGCTTTTTGATACTATGACGATATCGTCAAAAGGTTCAAATCATTTTCCTGGTGTTATAGAAATAGCTAAGATATAGGATTTGGAAGGAACCCTCCGACTAGGAAGACCTCCGTCAGTGACTCAATCCCTATCTATGGTGTTTCTCCAAATCTTAGGTAGATACTGGGTAGCAGGTTTACTGCTGCCAAAGGGGATTGTAGATTTTTATATGGAGCCTGGCGTACCTGCCATTCCGCCATTTTTTTTTTTTTTTTCAAAATGTCGGCCTCGCGTGAAACCTATATAAACCGATAGCTGACATCAATATAAATAGAAAACGCAATAAGTCCAAACCGCGTAAAGTGTCACGTTTCCGAGATATTAACGTTCAAAGTTGACGTGCTATCCATATTTTTTGAACTTGCGTATATTTTGTTGCATAGATGTTTGATTCATATCACGCAATTATTTTAAACATGTATGCAACAAGATGTAAGCAAGTTCAAAAAATATTGATGTCGATATGTTTATAGTGTGTCACGCGTGGCAGCCATTTTGAAAAAAAAAAACAAAATGGCGGAATGGTAGATATGTCACGGATCTTCAAAATCTTGAAAAGTTGTTTTTAAAATACAGGGTGGCAGGGAGATCGACGCGCAAACTGTTATCAATAATTCAGAACTTGATTCTAGATGACGCGACGTAAGAATTTTTCGTCGGCTATCCAAAAAAACTGCTGTGGCATAGAAAAATGCAATAACTACGTGGTCAATATGTATGGAACAGTAATTTTTTTTTTACTAATCGACTAAAAATTTTAACGCAGAGAATTTCAGAATCATGTGGGTACCTACTGCATTCATAACATAACAGGTGCGCGTCGATGTCCCACCACACGTATTTAATTTTATTAATTATTGTACGGGAACGTAACAAAATAATGGTAATTAAAAAAAAACTGCATTCAATTTTCACAAGGGCTTGATTGCCATTGATTTGAGTAATGTATTGATTTTTATGTAGATAAGCAGACACCTACTATTGTAGGTGTGTAAAGTTGTGGGCCGTAGGCACAGTAAATATACAGTAGGTTATCTAAGGCCGCCCGTCGAGTTATTAGCCTACTCTTGCGTTGATACCCAGGGTTGTCACTTTTACTTTTAGTTAATATTTTCGAACAAGCAGCACTTGATCTAAATTTATAAAATAAAAAGCATATTATTTTTCTTTCATGATACCTTACTTTAATATCTAACTATCTGATGACGTAGGGTTTTGTGTAGATTCACCTAATAATGTATTACAAATTTGAACTTGAAGGTAGCGTGATGGACTATTTCCCAGGTTTCCCAGTTTTGTATACAAAAGTCGTTATATTTACAAAATGAAACCATATCTAACAAAAATAACTGTTGCATTTAGTATAATACACATCACCTTACAATAATAAACAAAAAGAACAGACCTCTTAACACATTTTTTTCATACGATAAGCGAAACAAAAACAAGTGTCAAGTGGCCGACCCGAACGCCGACCAAAAAAATGCGATGTACACACAAGTATATAAGTCGATCGTCAGACTACCGGAACCATATTTGGATTGAACAACACATCAGACAATAGAAAAAATAATAATTTCAAAAGTAATTAATTTGCAATATTAATTATTGTGAAATTGCCCTTATTACAACTATACCTACGCGAAAAATATGTTTACCTAAACGATGTTTCGTACTCAATCCTCTATTTTATAGTAAAACTAGACTTCTTAAAATAAACTTTAGCTCTAAACATAGTATTCAGAAAAATGCGACTCGGCTACGCTCTTAATAAAGCAAATAAACTGTGAAATAAACAATACAATACCATATTTTCTAATAATATTTAAGTATAAGTAGGTACTTACATTTCTGGTTGAGTAGGAAGTATGAAGAATCATAAGTCCGGGTTTGCGAAATCATTATTGAGGCACCCGAAAACACTACAATATTTTTTCCCCTTTTTGAAGTCATGATACTCGTAATTTACGACAAGTGTCCGCCGCCCGCGCCGGCGAGAGTTGACGAACGCAAGCGGTCATGTAGCGTACGCGCGTGCTCCCAGTCGCGCTGCACAGCCCGCACTGCCGCCACCTTATTCCCCCATATATTATGCTAGCGTGTGCGTGAAATCGCGTGCCGACATGGCGCGCGGCGCGCACGCACACATTCAAACCGAGAGCGGCACGTTTGTATGAAGATGTTTTACTGTATATTTATCTACTGTGCCGTAGGCTACTCAAATAAGTATCTCCATAGACTTAATAAATAAAAACTGAAAGCCATGACTCATGCGATTCAAATTAACTAGCGTCAAATGGGTTACTTTGGGGAATACAGGTTTGGTTTTATTATTTAAAAGGTCAATGACATAAAACAATTACTGGAACAGTCCCGCTAGATTTTTTTTTTCATTTGACGTGATAGACGAGCTAGGTAACCTACCTATCATTTGCTCGGCACGCACTGGTTGGCGAAACTTGATGAACTGTGGCCGACCAGTCAAAGGAGTGCCCTGTGATTAATAGTGGACCGGTGACCCTGTTACCTTCGCTTTTATTCTTTTCAGAATAGGCCTCTGGACAAAAATAGAAACGAACACAATTCAATTTTGCACTGCGCTGTGAACGCCGCAGTTAAGAATACGGCGGAGGATGAATTGTCCATACAAACGTAGTTCCTAAATCATTTGCAATTCGAGCATATTTTCATCATATTATGGTGATATTCGGATTTACACAGTATTTATCTAGGTTCCTGTCTATTTTTTTTTTTCAAAAAACTTGCCCAAAATGAAATTTAAACGAATTACATTTCGCACTTATTGACAGCGTAAATTACATGTTTTCTTCTTATTTTTTCTGTATTAAAAACAACAATATTTGTAATATTGTTCGAGCGGAAACATAGCTTACATTATCAAGTTACAAATTATGAAAAAAAAAAACGAAAAATATTAAGTTTTCATTCATCATTTTTGGGATTACGGGAGTGCTATCGCGTCAAGCAATTGTGAATACGCGGGGTGACACTGGTCACTCACGATGCGCTAGTGTGTGTGCATATTACACACCGAGGCCGCGGGGTGGGGTAAGTAATACGAGAACTAGCATCCCGAAGTCGTTCGGGCTTCGGGATGCTAGTCCTCGTATTGTTATTGTTTGTGGTCAGCGTTAGACAATTACTTTACTGTGCTGTGCGTGCGCACTTTTTTGTTTGATAAATTGTATTGTAATAATATTTCTGACACTATTGACTTACGCCACGGACTTGCATTTAGATTTGCCTTGTGATTTGGTATCGAGTAACCTATAGTCTTATTGACTAAATTGTGTAGATCGCATTATGCATTGTTTACGCAATCACATAACATAACATCACGCCTGTACCCTCTAAAGGGATACGCAGATGTGTTCAACAATAGGAATTTTTAACCGATTTCCCAAAAAGGAGGAAGTTATATGTATGTTCGACTTTATGTATGTTTTTTTATTTATGTATGTTCACCGATTTCTCCGTCAATTGTGGACCTATTTTAAAAATTATTTTTTTGTTTGAAAGTGCAGTGGTCCCATTTTCACCAAGTCGAAATCTGATGATTCCCTCATCAGATTCCGATTCCCATGGAAATCGAGGGAAACCCTCAAATTTTATAGACACACCTATAACGGTTTGGGTATTTTTATAGCAACTCGTGTATTGAAAAAAAGTTTTCTTTATTCTACGATATATGGACGGAGTCGCGTTACGTCCGTTACGCGTAGCGTCCGTTTTGTAAAGTATTCTTGAAGGTGATTTATTCTCGGATCAGTCGCGTTACAGCCGTTCTACCTAAAAGTACACTCAAAGCCATAAGTGCATGTGATTAGAAAAAAAAACCCCAGGTCAAATTAACATTTTGTGAAGCATCATTCTTATTGCTAATTACCTACTTTGGCTATAGCACATACATAAACATTCTGTATTGACCTCAGTACCAATACATTTCGTATTGTGTCTCGCATTTAGTTTGCTTGATGGGATTTTAATATTATTTATATGTTTCTTCTTGCCGCTTGATTACGGTTGTTTATTATCTATGCATGGGACAGCAAATAGCCTATGGTAACAAGCCAGATCTTATAAATCAGATCAGCGTGCTTAGTGTGGATCTTTCACATTACCTATGTATTCTGTTTACCATAATTGTATTTTTCGTAATTTGATTTACTCGATGTTATATAGTCACCCTACCCGAATTTATCACGTTTCGTTTCCTAATAAAAAAAAAACTGTTTACAAAAAAAAAAAACAACCGACTTCCAAAACAAAAACACTACAAAGTGAAAAATCACTAATTTCGGAAGTAGGTGTCGTTTGTTCCGCATTTTCGTTTAGTGACACAGACTTCCGAATTAAAGTTATTTTTCACTTTGTAGTGTTTTTGTTTTGGAAATCGGTTGCTTTTTTTTTGTAAAATAGTTTTTTATTTTTCACATTTTAGTGGGCCAGTTTGTAATTTATCTAAGTTACAATAGCCTAATGTCAACTACTTTACAAATGTATTGTTGTTGTTGTGTGTATGTATTGTTTTTCCTAATGCAGGGACGTTAATTGTTGAAGAGTTCTCCTAGTAAGAACCAGGAGAACTGGGGCTGATTGAGAAGTCACCATTAGCTGCACTTCACCATATGCATTGTGACGAGCATAAATTGGTTAGCAACCACATTAAAATACCTAATCGAGTCGCACGCAACCCGTGAAATACTTATTAGTGTTGTTCCCTCGCGCCCGGCCCTGGTTCAAGCCATGGTCCGGGGCGAGAGGGAGTGGGAGGCAGTCACCTCCTTCTGCGAAGCAGTCATGCTAGCGAAGGAGGTGGCGGGACGGCTGAGGGAGAGGGCCTCACGTCCCAGCCGCCGCGGGAGACGCCCCGGGCGTCGGGAGCCGCGAGACGACTCCCGGCCACCGTAGGCGCGGGCCTGCGGGCGGAGAGTAATGGGTAACTCTCCGTCCGATCAGGACCAGGCCCGTGCCGGACGGCGCGTACGTGTTCCACGCGCGCCTCAAAGAGATGTCAGCATAAGGAAGGGGCCCGAAAGGGCCGAAGCCTGCCGGGGCAGCGGGATTGTCCGAAAGGGTTACCGCTGCCCCGGAACACAAAGGGCTAAGGAAGGAACACGGGTGGGTTTTAGTCAGTAAGAGTCTGACACTCCCTTCTGCTCCACCCAGAGCGGGAGGGGTCATTGGATGATTTCCCATCCACAAAAAAAAAAAAAAATGGCCATCTGTGGTCTTCATCATCATCAGTTCCACTTCACCAAATGCTATTTTCTGAGAGCAAATACACGAATTATTATAAAAAATACCCGCTATAGGTATGCCTATAAATGTTGAAGGTTTCCCTCAATTTCCATGGGATTCCCTCATCAGATTCCGACTTAGTGACAATGGGACCACCTCGAGAGAAAATAGGTCCACAATTGACGGAGAAATCGGTGAACATACATAAAAAAAACATACTTACATACATAAAGTCGAACATATTTAACCTCCTCCTTTTTGGAAGTCGGTTAAAAATATATGAATGTGTCAATGTCTATGAAGTATGAAAATAACAAACTAAATGTGTACTTATTCGAAATTCTTGGTTTTTTATTTTTATTATTCGTACCTCATGTCATAACATTTACTTGTAGGTGGACCTGTGACGTGGACCTACGCACATCGCATAAATATTAAATTACTAGCTTCTGCCTGCGACTACGTCCGCGTGAAATTTTTTGTTCCCCCGGCCCACCCCGTCGCATCGCATCGCCTGCCTCCACTATTACTTCGTTTTCGCTTAGCGAAAACTTCTGACTTTTTTCTATTTGCTCAACTCCTAAGGATCCTAGCGTGATGTTTAATAGCCCATAGCCTCCCATAAGAATTGGGCTATCAAATGCAAAAACATTTTTTAAATCCGACCGATACTTCCAGAGATTAGAGCTTTCAATAAAAAAAAAACTACAGCTTTATTATTAGTATTATTGTAAAACTATGATTTATTTCCTAAGATATTCATTGAAATTAAATGATGTCTAGGGCAATTTTAGGATTTTTGGATTTTTTAGGGAGATTAGCGCGTTCAACCAAACAAACAAACTCTTCAGCTCTGTAATATTGGATTGGATTGAGATTGGAGTATTTGTCTTTTATTTACTAATACTTTGCGTAACTTATATAATTTTATTTTTTCCAAGAAGCCTTAGTTTTATAAAGTTGAGACCAGTCTAAAAAAAATAAACCGATTCAAAATAAATAAAGACAATAGGTAATAATAAATATGCCGATAATTTATGTTTAGGTACGCGACATGCGTGCAACGTGTAACAACCCGCGTCACGTCGGCGTCGGCCGGTTTGCTTCCAAGACCACGCGCGATAACGATAAATATTGCCAATTGGACCAAACATTCCTTATCAGTTACAGTTACAGACGAGACGCCAGCACATCAAGCTACTACAATCTGTCAAATTTCTTTAATAGATTTTCAACTTTATGATTAAAGCATAAGTTTCAAAGTTGATTGGGAAAATTTGGCAGTTTCGGGTAGCTTGATGTGCTGGCGTCTGTACATTATTGATACCACTGAAATAGTCAATGTGCTCTTAGTATAAAGATTATAGAGGATCATTGAAAAAGCTGATAAGTACCTTGTGTATGACGTAACTACTACATTTTCTCTACAAGCCCTAGATTTCGAGATAATTATTCTAATATGTTGAGATATTGGCGTTGTAAAGAAATTTCTAAAAAACGCATTACTAGTCTATACATTCACCAACGATTCCCCAAAGTAGTCAACAAAAATAAAGCAAACAATGAACATACCTAATTATAATAACCTACGTAATAATAAATAGAAATGCTTTGCAGTGCCTTCGGGTCATTATGAATGAACACACACACACGGCTGCGCACCGTGTCCTTGTTTTGTGAAACAGAGATAGCAAGTCTTCCGGACGAATTTTACCGTCGCCTCGAATTGCATTTGCGAGCGGCCTCCGCTGGCCCCTTAAGTACCTACCGTAACTGCGTTAAAAAATAAAAATGAAACGGCTACGTTGTATTTTTTTTTTTTGCTGTAACGTTTGATGGCCGTCCATAAAGGCTGTGTTGGATCATTCGGTTCCCTTCAAAATGGTTGAGCTGGATGGTGCTGATCCAAAAAATAGTCACCCTAAAAAGTAATAAGAAAACTAAGTGGATATCTCGTGGGATAAAATTATGCAGTCAAAAGCAAAGGAAGTTACTTTGGGGGTATAGACACAACCCGACATCGCATAATAAACTAGTGCTAAAAAAATACTCTACCCTCTATAGAAAAATCATAAAACTAACGCAGAAAGCTCAAAATAACCACTACATTAATACCTCCAAAAATAAATCCAAAGCTGCCTGGAAAATTATTAATAATTCAAAAATATGTTTGCCGCAAGAACAAATAATGTGTATAAATAGAGACAATTTATCTTTTTCTAGCCCTTATGACATTGCCAATGAATTAAATAACTATTTTATATAACTATGACATAATTGAAAATAACCTTCAAACTGACAAATATCCGCCTAATTCTAAGTTTCAAAATTTGACATCACAATCGTTATATATGACTCCCGTTTCAGCATTTGACATAAACAGAATTATCGATTACTTAAAAAATACGAATACTATTGGTTATGATGGTGTATCTACCAAAGTAATAAAATACGTGAAAGAGATCATATCGCCTCCATTGGCACATATCATCAATATTTGTATATCTAACGGTATTTTTCCAAATAGCCTAAAAAAAGTAATAATTAAGCCATTATTTAAACAAAATGACAAAACTGATGCAAAAAACTATAGACCAATCGCTAAGATTCCTATATTTTCAAAAATTTTTGAAAAAGTTATTTATAATTCGCTTTACACTTATTTTGAGAAATATAATTTATTTTGTGTGGAACAAAAAGGATTTCGAAAGAAATGTGGAATAAATATGGCTCTATACGATTTACTTTCCACTGTCATGTCATGTGTGTTGATAATAAAAAGCCCGTTTGTGCTATCTTCACTGACATGAGCAAAGCCTTTGACTACGTAGATCATACGCTACTTATACAGAAATTACATGCTTATGGTATAAGAGGTAATATTCTCGACCTCCTAAAATCATACCTAAGCAATAGATACCAGTGTACTGAAATTATTAGATTATGTCCTAAAACTAAAATAGAAACCACTTTCATATCGAAACCAAGACTCCTGAGGTATGGCGTACCCCAGGGTAGCGTGATTGGCTCGTTACTTTTTTTAATATATATTAACGACCTCCCAAAGTTGACACAACAAAAAATGGTTCTCTTTGCCGATGATAGCACAGCTATAATAGAATGCACAAATCCCAATAATTATGAAAATGAGATTAATGACTCACTGACAAAAATAATAGATTGGCTTAATTGTAACAATTTAGTAATAAATTTAGATAAAACTAAAATCATGCAATTCCATCAGCGTCGGGCAAATGCCACTATAAATTTGACTTATAAAAATTACAAAATAGAAACAGTAAATACTGCTAAGTTCTTAGGTATAATGGTAGACAATAAATTAACATGGAAACCACAAATAGAACACCTATGTAACAGACTGAGTAAATCTGCATACGTACTCTATCAATTATCTAAAAAAGTAAATATTAGCACGTTACTGACAGCTTATCATGGACTAGTGGCGTCAGTGCTACGGTACGGAATTATTTTTTGGGGACAATCAACTGACAGGGAACTGATATTTAGGATGCAAAAACGCTGTATAAGATCTATGTGTGGATTAAAGACTACTGATAGCTGTGTACCATCCTTCAAATCACTGAAAATATTAACACTGCCAGCATTGTATATTTTAGAATCTGCAGTATTTATAAAAAACAATCCCCACTTGTTCGAAAAAATGTCTGACATAAAAAGAATGCCAATACGTGCTCAATATTTGTCACAGTTGTGTAATATAAAATGCAAGACATCTTTAATGCAAAAGAGTTTTTTTGGCATTGCACCGAAAATCTACAATAAAATACCTGACAATATCAAAAATATGCCTCTAGTAAAATTTAAAAAAGCTCTCACATTATTACTAATTGACAAATGTTACTATAAAATTGAAGACTTTTTAAATGATAATTTATTACCAAAGAAGATTTAAAGTACCTATTGTAATTTAATGTAAACTAATTATTTAATTCAATTCAAATATGTTAATAATTTCTTAATACATAAAGTTCATAACTAAGAATGCATGCATGTTTTTTCCTATAAATATTTGTATGTCAAAATTGATAAAACATAGCGCACTATCTAGTTCTTACGATCCATCTAAAATGTTAATACCTATGTCTCACAAATAAATTGATTTGATTTGATTTGATTTGATCCATGCGTCATGTTCGTGAACGGGCGTTGTCAGTTGAGATTGGTCATCTCTTAGCTGCCAGTAGTTAGGGAGGCGAGGTAGCTAAATGGCGTAATTCAACGGCGCCGTCGAGACCTATCAAAATCGAAAAATAAAATGATTTCGAAAAGAAAAGCTCGTATGGTAAAAACCATTTTAGCGGTGGGTTTGGCGTGTACGGTTTTTCAAAAATGTTAAAAAAAACAGTTACTTGGGCATTCTCGAGCGCGTCAGATATTCATACTACGTTTGCCCCAAGTGCCTCTGATAACAACGGTATACTAATCTGCCGGTTTGCGTGGTGGGGGTAGGCATATAAAGTAGTCAAAAATGCAAAAAAAAAAAATTTACTCGAGCGCGTCAGATTTTCGGAAGGGGTGTTAAGTAGGCCCCAAGGAAGCTCCCTTTAAAAAAACTGACGATTTCGGCGTGACGATAAGTTGCGATGAATTTTTGAAAATGCAAAAAAAAAGTTTTTTTGAAATACTCGAGCGCGTCAGATTTTCATAGGGGAGGTTTATCTCGGTATCCTGAAAGCATATTGCCTTAATCTGACAAAAATGTTGGTGGGTTCTCTTAATCTGATCGAAAAAGGTTTTTTGGTTTCTTTTTTTTCCTTTCTTTCTCCTTGATAAAACGGGGAATTTAAGAATGACAATAAAGCGATAGATACAACCAACGTAAATATAGATGAAATGTAGTACGAATTGTATTATTTATTGTATAAAAAAAAATGAAATGAAATACAAATTGTATTATAATTGTATTGTTATGTATGACCTTTACATTTTTGCTCAATACAATTCATCAAAGTTTCCAGCACATTCGAGAAATATACCGTCGGGTCTTTTCTCTCTCTTCAATCGTCGTTATACTGAGGGCACGTAGGTCTACGGTAGGGGACCATAAACATATATATATATATATATATATTAGGGTGTACCGAAAATTCCCTTCTACCGCTTCTTTCCCCACCATCAATGTTGCGAAATAAAGGAAAAATACTGGTAGGACGGCATATTTCCGCGAAGCGCTCAGTCTGTATTACATGTTCACTTCGTTTGTGTATGTTCACTTCACTTCGTTTTGCTTACGGTACGTCCAAAAAACAATTTGAGGATCAACAGGCTATTGAATAATATATATGAAACTGTACATGTTAATAATACTTTTGTATATAGATACGCGTAGCTTTTTCCGAGTCCACGAAAATTGTCGAGAAGCTTTAGAAAAAAAAAAAAATTGTGAGATATAATAAAAGTTACATAATTTAATTATCGTTATTTCATATTAATTTTTTTTAACACCCTCAGTTTTCGAGATATACTCAAAAAACCGGGAGTTTGAGTTTTTATGATGCTTCAAGTCAAAAAGTTTTAACTTTGGACAAAAATGTAAAGAGACCTTTTTTGTGTAAAATAAAATTACCTTTTTTGTTTATTTAAACTTTTTTTTGTAAGATGAATCGTTCGCGACTTATATGCCGCAACGCGTTTTTCGGTCAAAGTCAAAGTCAAATCATTTATTTCAAATAGGCACTTAAAAGGCACTTTTGAACGTCAAAATTTAAAATGAAAAAATAGAATTGATTCTAGTCGCCCATTCCAAAATGTAGTTTTCGTGTGGAGAAGAATGGGCAAGAAACTCCACCTTCCTTCGGAAGACGAAATGGCTCCTCCACACTTCTTAGTGAGTTTTAGATTATATTCTTCAAAATAAAAAAATAAAAAATCGCGCTCGAGAATGCCGGATTAACGTTTTTTTTTTTACAAGTTCGCGACCCTATAACTCGGCGGCGTCAAGGACTTATCGTCAGATTAGTTAAATTTAGTCTTAAAACACTAAAATCAACCCCCAATATCTTAATCTGACGCGCTCGAGTATTTCAGACTATCGATTTTTTTACTAATCTGATCGTCTATCCTAGGCGCGCGTCACTACATATAGAGCTAAATACTTTACAAAGTTGTTCTATTAGGTCTAAGGTATCTCTCATATCTCAAACTGCCACGCTCGAGTATTACCGAAAATTCCCCTATTCGCCTCCCTAACTACAGGGCTTCTTTTTAATCATATACCTATTTTGAATTGTTTCTTCATAACATTGTTCTCACATATAGAAGCAACAAGAATACTGTACTCAGGATTTTGTAATATCTTGATTTAAAAGAGTGTCCTTGGAGTTTCTTGCCCGTTCTTCTCCAAGAGATCTACGTTTTGGAATGGGCAACTAGATTCAACTTTCTGACTAACTGACCGACTAGTTAATTTTGACAATTCAAAAGTGCCTGTAAATGGTTTAATTGTAATAAATGCTTTGAGTTTTGAGTTTTGGTTTGCTGATTCTGAACGCATTTAATAAAGTATTAATAGTTTTATAATAACTAATTTGGAAACTATATAAAATAGTAAAGACACGAGGCCCGCTCTCTCTTACAAAGAGAGAGAGAGGAAGTTTGAGTGTGTCCCAGCAGTAGGCAAATATGGGTTGGTTGTTATCATGTATTATTTATTACTTGGTAGGTATATAAAATAATAAAAACTTACATAATGTCGTCCAAGGCTGCGTTGAGTGCTGGATGTAGCGATGGACTCTGTTTGTAGTCCGAAGCAACGATCGCACGACTGTGCGGCCTCTATCCAGCCATTCTGCAGTCCTGGAAACTGGAATATTGAGGTGTCAATCAACTTCTGATTGGTTAGGAAGTTCAGTCTTTATTTCTAAGTATTCATAAGGTACCTTGGCTCGACGGGTCACCTAGATCGACTAAAGTTTGTTTTAACCGTATAACTAGTTCGGAAGCGCCCACAAGAACCTCCGTCTTCTCGTTAGTGGGTCCAATGGGACCCCGAAATGACGACACGCCTAGCTCATCCTAATTTAATATGTAAATATATATTAAGTATGAGTAATAAATCGTGCGTTAAATAAAAGCGTTGGAAAAAGCTCATTATATCAACGCCATTAATACTTCGCGGGAGTATATTAAATTAGTTCACCTTCATAAAAAATAAGTGCGAAATTTGTTCATTTTCTTGCACAATTTTTATATAATCTGTGAATACAGATCAAAATATTTCAAAAAGTTACGGACAGACTCCTAAGACCATTTTCTTGTAGCGACAGTGGTTAAGGTAGATACTCGTAGGTACCTGCCCTTATTGCCCCATCTCATCGTCCCTGTCTGCTTAGTTCAATGTGCCATTTAAAAGGTTTAATCTGTTATCATTTGCAATATTTTAGTTAACCGCAAACTTTAAAAAACCGAACCAAAAGGTTAGCTTTTTATTATAAGAGAATACGAACAAATTAGAATATGGCTCATGGCACGGACATATCCTTGCAAATGTAAACAAAATCCATTAATTAGGTATTGCTAGCTTACCCAGAACTGGCTGAAACGACGCTCGACGTTAATTAACTGTAACAATTAGACCTGAAACGACTAGAGCGCCATCTACCGAGTGATGCTGCTGTGATTAGCTTGAAACGATTCAAGTGCAAATTAAGTTAATCAACAAATTGTTTAGCAAGTTAGACTAATACCACACAGTAGATAGCATTAGGTATAGGTTTTGTTTCCTAATTGTTATTTCAAATGACTGTTATTCTCAGTATGAGACTATTGAAGTCTAGCCTCTTATTTTGTTATAGCTATTGCAAACAAATCTTAAATTCAGACACAGACCCAAAACTAGGTGTTTAGCGGCTCATCATGTCCGTAGTCTTCTCCCAAGCATTTTGCAGTCGATTTCCATTCTAGCCGGACGCATCTGAATACCTATATCAGTAAGTACTTATGTTACACTAGATTACGCCTGCGTGGTCGGAAATTATCCCTCGGGAGAAGCATTGATTTTGTATTCATTTAAAAATATTAACGCAATTTTACAGGTAACTTCCGGTATAGTAAGTTTTTCTGTTGACACTTGCTCCCACACATTGACAAGCAAGCCATATCGTGCAAGTGGCTCGACCGCTCAGACTGTTCAACTCAATTCTAAACGGTCAGGTAGGTAAGTTTTATTTTCATTATAAAATATTGCTCTTAATAAATTATGTTGTTGCACACGATGGTGGTGATTCTTACTATTAATTTATGCTCTATTGTTTTGATGTTATAATGTTATATACTTATCACCACGTCGCTGTCGCCGGCTACGGTGAAGAAGACTATGTTTTGTTGTGCAAATTAATTACTGTGGATAAAATACTTATAAAATGGATCTAATTCATGCATTTCTTGCATTCTATACATTTTTACCACCACATATTACCGGGATAAAAAGTATCCTATGTCCGTTTGTTTATCCGAGTACCAAATCCGTTCAGCGATTGGCGTGAAAAGGTAACACACAGACCAATAGTTTCGCATTTATATATAACAGTAGTATCATATTACTTAAAGTACTTAAGGCTATAAGCATGGATCGACAACGACTCTCCGGGGTAATCCTAGTTGTCAGATTTGTAGGCCATACTAATGACAAGTACCGGGCGGGAATCAAACCCGCGACGCATAGCGGTCCTTAGTGCTGCAACAAATTGCTCGGCTGTTGCGCCTAATAACATTAGGTGCCTAACCTATCCTAACTACTTGAAGTAGGTACTCTACCTACTCATCGCTATGAACAATACGTACCTACTTATCTAAGTGACACTTGACGCCTACCCGCAACACGTAACTACTTATCGCAACAAATCACTCAGCTGTTGCACCTATTAAGTTCCTAGCGTATCCTAACTACTTATGTCTTGACGTGTGCCCCGCCGCCATTTTCTGTCTTTTCTTTCATGGTCACAAAAAGCATTACTTACAAGCCGCCGCTCAAAGCAAAACTTCGTCCATGGCCAGAGATTGTTCAGCTGAATAGCTAGTATATGAACGTATTGCCTAGTTTTTTAAGTTGCTCCATATTGCATGGTATTGTGTAGCCGTAACTCTGGCAACAGGTTGCTACATGTTGCCATCGCCCTAAATTGCTGGATGTACCTAGTCGTGACGTCATAGTTGATGAGAATTGACCAATTTTAGTTGCCCGTGTAAGCGTACCTTAAGCACTTGACACATAATTACGTGCTAATTACCTGATGGCACGCCAATATAGTGGACAGTGAATGGCGTGAAAAGCGACAGGTGACGTAATTGTAACTAGCCCCTGTAGTAGTCAGCTAATGATATGATAGCCAGTGCAATGGGGTATGTACAGACGCCAGCAGGTCAACCTACCCCAATCTGTCAAATTTCTTTGATAGATTTTCAACTTTACTACAAAGGAATAAGGTTCATATTCAATTGGAAAAATCTGACAGATTGGGGTAGCTTGATGTGCTGGCCTCTGTACGTTACACCAATCAGAACACACGCCAACATTATTGATGTTGTGATAACTACAGTCAATCGGCAAGTAACTGATAAAGTGATACCGACCTATCTACTATTTTGCTTTCTCACCGTGACGCATACGACATTTTTTAATCACCGTGATTCATGGTACAGAGGCCAGCACATCAAGCTACCCCAATCTGTCAGATTTCCCCAATTGAATATGAACCTTATTTCATTGTGCTAAAGTTGAAAATCTATCAAAGAAATTTGACAGATTGGGGTAGGTTGACCTGCTGGCGTCTGTACATACGGCAAATTAAGTTAGGTATGTTAAGACTGTGCCGACCCTACAGTGGCGCCCTCATCGTTTGTTTGTTTATTTCATACAATTTAGAATGAAAATGCAGAAAACAAGCACGTTCAGTTGTACTTCACAAGATTATACGTTAATATTATTATAAAAGGTAGTTTTATATTGTTTAGTTTCATTATAATCCTTAAAACGGATAAAAGTGGCCACTATATTCCGTTTTAAGGATTATGATAAAACTAAACAATATAAAACTACCGCTTTTAATAATATTAACGTATAATTTTGTGAAGCACAACTTAACGTGCTTGTTTTCTGCATTTTCATTCTAAATTGTATGAAATAACCAAACAAACGATGAGGGCGCCACTGTAGGGTCGGCACAGTCTTAAGTAGGGAACATAGATTTATGAAAAAGTTCTTGACTTTTTTATATTTCGTTTAACTAGGTAAATTATTGATACTAGTCTTACCAAGGGGTACGTACATCTTATTACCTACCCAGTAACTGGGTTGTGGAGGACAGATTCAGGTATTTAGCTGCGCATCCTGATAAGACTGGAAGTCGACCCCAATATAGTTATGAAAAGGCAAGTGATGATGTACAAGAAGGTAAGGTACTATATCTGTTTCTGTAGGTACGCAATACTGTTGTCTGTTCATACCGAATTCATTGTTTGCGATTGAAAGAGATATTAATACTCTTTCTTTCTTTTTGATTGACTTCAATAGAGGCTGTAACATTTTAATTTCAACACGTAAGTACCTATACTAGAACAATGAGGAGCGTTACTCATAGTGCGTTTCTCGACGAAGAACCACCGCATTCCGTTCAGGAAAGGATAAGCAACTCGTTTAAAATAATATAGTGCCTACCTAGTCCCTAAAATGATGTTCTCGTACTTTTATTTTAGGTAGATTGCGTAGGTATGTTATTTTGGCACGATTTCATGTGAAATCAGTAACTCTAGCCTTGCGTGAAGGTCGAACAACTACTACTAGAAAACCCTGATGTAATCTTGAAATACTCGAACCGTCCCAAAGATTAAACTGGACACTAACATTACACATACTGAATTAGGCACTGTTCTCAAATACCTCCAGACTTATCCGCAGGAAACCGCACTTTAAGATAACGATTCTATTTAAATAACACACTTTTATATCACCTACCTTCACCCAGGCCTTCGTAGTCCTGTCTCCGTCTTGTTCTACCAGCCATGGTCACTAAGACCTCGGGCGCAATATGTACACACTGCAGGAAATATCATAACACTCAGCTGGTAAACAAATAACACATTGATAACACTGAAGAGGGCGGGGAAGCTACACTGCGTAATTTTATCATTATCTATGTTAGTATGTTTTCCTTTACACTCAGCGCGAATAAAACCAGGTGTAGTTTTGAAAATACTTTATTATCATTATCAATTTGTGAATCAACAAAATGCTTCTTATACATTATGCTTTAATACTTTACACACTTAACTGTTTATGCATACTTTCGTTAATTTTAATTTAATTTAATTTTTATTTATTTTCACTTCAAAAACACAAACATCAGTGTAGCCCTGGCTCTTGTACTAGGAGGTCCTGTATCACAAGAGCCAGACCTCTCAATTTACAGAGAACATGATATAGAAGCTCAGTAGTTAATACTGTGTAAGAGCGGACTTAGCATCGAAGTGAACATTATAACGGTATGCAATTCTTGGTCATTTATTCTGCTAATATTTGTAAAACAGACGCTTGAGGAAATGCAATCTTAATACCTACATTGAATTTGAAAAAAAAAAATACAACCGAATTGATAACCTCCTCCTTTTTGAAGTCGGTTAAAAATGTATTTGTTCTTAGAAATTACGATTTTAATTTAAAACATAAAATAATCTAAGAGTAATTATTATCACTCAATTCCTTTCAACCTCCTGTCTCCCGTCACCTATAACTTAATAATTCTCTACGCCGAATAGACGTACAGTCACCAAAAGAGATAAGTAACCAGGGTCGTCAATATAGTTGAAGTTTAGTAAGAAACCGATGGATGTTTTTAAATAAAATTTAATTAAATTAATAGAAAACAAACAGATAACTTACCAAATTAAATTTCATTCGAAAATATCCATATGTTTCCCTGGAGATAAGTAATTATCTCCTTTGGTGACCGTACATTTATTATGAGTGCTAGTAACCTAATGAGTTAAATTAACTAATAGAATTGTTGTTAATTAGTGGTATTATATCTTCTGAGTCGGACTTTTCACTTTCACACGTCTCTGTAAAAGAAAGAATATCACTGTTCATCTATTTTTTATATTCTGCTAAATTGTATAAGTTGATAAGAATTAAGTATACATGCAAAAAAAATTATGGCCATCATATTCGGTAACGGCCTCGACTTACGAGGGTTAGAACCTAAGCAGCTTTACTTTGTGTAAATAATTTCATCACCACTGCTCTCAATACGGTGAAGGAAAACATCGTGAGGAAACCGGCATGTCCTAGAATCAAAAATTCTAACACATGTGACATCTACCAACCCATACTGAGTCCGCGTGGTAGCTGATTCTGCTAGTTACATTACAGGTAACTTACTTAGTTGCTTGTGCACTTATTTCTTTTTTCGACTATACATTAGCAGCCTAATATCACACAATGATTAATATTATGATAGTATAAAATCAGCGCTCCAAATGCTTGAAAGGACCCTATTAGAATAGAAAACAAACAGATCTCATTACTGGCCCCGATTCTGTTGTTTACCAACTAAACTAAATTAAAGTTCAGTGCATCTTTTTATGTCTATTTCATAAAGAAACAGAAGACACATATTAGTTTAGTCCTGTTAAATTAGTCAGCGCCTGACGTAAATTGACGTCTTTTCCAATTTTTTAATCACGTCTAAGCCAGAGCTTATGCTCTATTATATTACGCTCTATGGATTCTAATTCTAATTTGACAGGACTAAACTAATATTTATCTTCTGTCCTTTTCATAATGAAATAGAAAGAAAAAGATGCACTGAACTTAAATTTAATTTAGTTTGTGAACAACAGAATTGGGGCCAATATGTTGTAAGCAGATGTTTAACACAATTAGGTTAGTACTACAACAGTGATAATGAAACAAGCTTTCAAGAAATAAGAAAGCTACATATAAAATAAATATCAAGCAAATAAAACCTGCAACACCTGCTTTAATTATAAGCTCTATTGTTTTGAAACAAGGTTTATATTTGAACAACAAACACAAGCTCCACTGACCTTTGCGTCCGTACGTGTAGCGTGTCGCATACCTTAATACTGTGGATCTGGTGGTGTGTATGGGACACCTAACAAAAAACTTACGAAGGTAGTGAAACACGGGATATAGTGCGACTAATAAGTAGCAAAACATTCATATTGTAATACATTCTTATAGCAAATAACTGTGACATTTTCTCTCACAATAACAGGAACTCTAATAAAACAAGTATAATCAAAATGTACATTTGTTATATTTCACATAAAAAATACATTTAACAGTATATGATACAGCGGGCTTGCGTTTTGTGTAACATCAATAATTAACACATATTTACACACTTAGCACGACAGTGGCTGTATAGCTACTCCTTAACGTTTCACATTTTTGAGCTCCGTTTATGTTAATCCAATTATGTGTACTAACTATTATATTAAATTCATTTGAACCGACTAGATGAGAAAGGACAGAAAATATGTTGATTCTCTAGCAGTTGCAAGCGTTCCTAGCACTTCATACATATAATATATACTATAGCACATACATTAGGAAGAAAAAGTATATTTGTAGAGTTAAGAGCTACGAGAGCGAAGATTACATTAGTGGCAGACAACCCCGATATAACTATCGGCTGTAGGTGTTAGGTGACAGCAGGAAGATAATGCATCATAATGAAGATACATTCAAAACTTATTATTAGGACACAATTTAGAATTGATTCATGGGATATCTATATCTTAACTTTTAGACATGTTCCAAGCACAGTACTAGATATAGATCTATATAAATGGAAAGACTGAACATCTCAAAGTCACAAACTCAGTATTGCCTACTCTTTAAACAGTCGTTTTCACATTTTATAACAAGATGTATTAAATAATTGTGTAGGTTAGTCATTTAACTACCTAGTTTGTTACAATCCTCGCCAGTCGCCCAAATGCTGGCTATTCATCATAATTTAAAAAAAAAGTTTCTTTCTAAGAGATTGCCGTCTCTTAAATTGGCAGACCCTTTCCCAACTAGGTACTTACTATTATTAAACTATACCACATTACCTTTTAGTATAACGGTGCTTATATGAACAGAAATCATAATAAAATATACATTTGTTTTAACTGTTTTTAAAGACTTGATGAATACTTTGCACTTTTAGCTATTTACATACATAGTCATAATCTCTAATATATTCGTTCTAGCTGACGTCTACCTGGTCTACTGAACTAGCTGTTTATAACTCACTAGTAATCATTTCTTCAAGGTCACATTCTGTTAAGAAGTAACTAATTAACAAAGAATTTAAATATCTGCACAAATTAGTCCCAAATGACGCACGAAAACGTCATTAAAAGACAATCAATACAGATAGACATGAAAATTAAAAATAAATTAACGTATTATTTACATCAGACCAGCTGATCAAGCTAAGTTTGCCTTTTAACAGAGTATAACCTCGAAATGAGTCGAAGTAAATGTAATGTACGAAGTGCGATTAAATTGTCTGTATGATAAGTGTTATGTTGATATGAATCAGTTGGATTAGCAAAGAAATGCTCAATTGAACAGTCCATTCAGACAACCGCGATGTTGACAATTCAAGCTTTTAATTAGGATTAGAAATAAAGAAAAATTTCACGTAAGGGACGTCCAAAAGTGAAAGTTAATTCCCTATTGAATTTGTCCAGTACTTAGTGGACCGCGATGGGACATCAACATCGCGTATGTCACACATGCCTATAAACTTCTGTTCTACGGTTAAGTGGCAAGCCTCGTCCCTGACTTACTGGTCACAGCTTCCTATGTATATGTGATAACTTTTATCCAATAGTAGCGCCTCATCTACAACAATGATGCACAATATATGACTAGTGATGGGCTTTGTCGATAACATTCGCGTAAGGAACGATCACTCGACACATCACTATAATGTGACTTGTTAGTATTGGAAGGACCCAGCACCTTTTGTAGGAAGCGTTAGTAGATAGAAGGCATGCTCTCCTGTCTATCCCGCATTGGTTAAAGATTCATGTTTGCAGACAGTACAGACGCGATTTAGAAAGTTTAACTTATTTTCTTAGTTAATAATTTATTGAAACTATGTTTAGTGCAACCGTTTTCAAATGATCAAAATGTAAGCAAATATTTTAATTTCAGAGGCTTCAATACACGTGTAAAAAAGTCTTGTATGTTAAATTAGATCGTCTATAACAAATCGTTCTTGTAAACTACTTTGTATTGGTTTTTTATGATTAAAACATTGTTTTATTTATCTTAGAGATAGATCCTAAGGATATTTCCGTCATCTTTTCTTTATTTTAGCAACGGATTGATAATCTACACGCAGTGTCATTTATCTACTGTTTGATAAAAAAAAAACAAAAGTATACATAACAATGCTACTGAAGTTGTCTGAAGTGGATATTATCATTATATTCGAGAGCTGGCGGTCGCGACACGGCAACCCGCCACCATCTTGGATTTCTTACATACAATAAGTTTAAACACGTTGATATACGTTCCAGTTTTTATTTTTTATAACTATCCTGGCACACATGTTACAGTACCCGGGCGTTGATAAGGCACATCGAACTTTAGAAAGAGACCATCAGACTGGCATGAGTCACAGAGACGATGCGACACAACGTCAAACTTTATTTTTAATCTTTGGATTTCTTCAGTCCGATTAATACGACAAAAATGTTGCCGTGCCGCCTCAGTCATATTTTTAATTTAATCATTCATGTACACACGGTAAATACATAGGGACATTGCACGACCCTATTGCGGGGAAAGAGTTAAACTCGATGTGCAATATTTTCAACCGGGTACTATGATACAGATTGTCAACATTTTAAGATCAGCGTTAGTATTTTTACACGGTACGAAATGCGACCTTATGTCGCTATAATAACAGTTATTTTTACTTTGTTTTAACACGTATATTCCTTGTGTTTGGACGTCCTAAGTGTATATTAGTGTAGTGTTAGGTAGAAAGTAGAACGGCATGGGAGCACCGCAGCCTTATCCCAATCACATCATACATACCGAACTAATCAACAAATTAGTTAAACGAAGTCGTTTTGAACGCTGCCGACATTTTGGAAAGTACAACGAAATTTTTAAAACGAAATTTCTTTATACACGTTAACTGAAACATTGTATTTCATACAACACCGATTACAATGCCTTTAAGGCAGAGATAAGTTTGGAAATTCGCGTTAATTTCTTGATTTATCTACACATCAAATAAACTAGATTCGACCGCGTTATAAATTGTCACAGCAGCGTACAAAACTAACTTATAGGGCCACAGCAGACATGATACTGCTAGCATCGGTGATTTGACTACTGCATTTGATTGCTGCATCGCGAATTGGCGACTCTGATTTAAATTGAGCATCGAACGTTTTTCCTTAGATGCCAAAGTCACACTAAATCACTGCAACTGGCATCCAAGTGCAAAGCATTCAATTAAGGTTCAGAAAATTGACCAAATCACTAATCACCGACGCTAAAAGTATCGTATCAGCCGGCCCATAGACAAGCAACAAAACAGAGGCGAGTGGCCCTGGCCACGTCCCGCACGACAGCGGCACTAGGAGTGCGCATGCGCGTGCGGCGCGTGCGCGTGCGCGTGCTGGCGCTTGGCGCGGCGCGTACCGTTGGCGGCGGGCGGCGCGGGCGCCGGCGTGATGCGGAACAGGTGGATGCGCAAGTGCGTGCAGATCTCCAGGCAGATCTGGCCGCAGTAGCGTACCAGGTCCACGCATACCCATATCTGCAACGCAAACATCGTACATGTAGTCAATTAAGTACATACACTTTGCGAATTTAATGATGGGGCTGCTTGTAAATAAATAATAATAATCATTTATTCGCCAGATCATTCAATTCAATAAAAAAAGACAATAGGCGCGCTCTCTAATTCTAATACATGGGACTTTAACATAACTGGAGAAATATGGGTGTATAATACACTTCTGCCTTAAACTTCGGCGATTACAGGCGTGGTGTTATGTCATGTTATTAAATCCGATTTATTAGTGATGACATAAACAGCGTCAACACTAGTATTAGTACAGACGCCAGCACATACGCTACTACAGTCTGCCAAATTTCTTTAATAGATAATCGCTAAATTTAAATTTAATTCTAACTTTTTATTTCAGACCAGTGGATCCATATAGTGTTAGTATGAACTTATCCTATGTTAGTAAATAATAAATTACAGTAACTTAAAAATACACTAATTGGCTACATGAACATGTGCACGCACATGTCTACCAGCCCGAGTCTAATAAAAGGTCCATCAACCTTGTCCACCAAGGTATCTAAAATACTGTTAGGGCTAAAGCATAAGGTTCACAGTTGATTGTGAAAATTTGACAGTTTCGAGTAGCATGATGTGCTGGCGTCTGTAGAGATCGCAGAGACGCAGATATTGGACGAAAAGGATATCAAAGGATATCAAAATCCGGTCCATTGACTGTTAGTTATCTATTTCGCCATATTTGTTACTATTCGTGATGTTTATTTAATACTTTCAGCAAACACATGTACAGAGTTAAGAGAATTGAGTGCATACTTGAGAGTCCCCCGCACGCGTAGCATATGACCACGGAGGAATATCGAGGGAAGAATAGACAAAATGACAGATTGTAGACCATTTGTAATGAGATCTGTCATTTTCTTTATTCTTCCGCCGACAAAACCCGTTTCTTTATTGGTCATGCTATGCTTGTTGTCAGTTTAGCGGTTTAGAATGGGTGTTACGTCCTAATTCTCGTATACTTGTGGATATGTCAGAAAATCATTATTTGCCAGATTCCTTCTAAAGTTAAGTGGACTAGGTGTACATACCGTGCACAACCAAAGCACGTAGTATTCGGGCAGCGCGTGGTTGAAGTACTGGTTGAGGAACAGCATGGCGGGTCCCAGCAGCGACCAGTCGTAGTAGTCCATCTCACTCTTGGTCATATGAGCCACCTACAAACACGATCATATTTACATCAAAATGTTGAAGTTATGATTGTATTGTACGCACGGCTACACATCAAGCTATACATAGCCAGTATAAGCAGACTTCCGATTGTACGAAAAACCTATGCAATGCGAGGTCAGCTAAAACTGGAAATGTATAGCTTGATGTGTAGCCGTGTGTACAGTGAATGAAAATAAGTTATTTTCTTGTTTTATTTTATTTAGGAGGCATGAGAGCTATTCTGAAGATATGTATACTTAGGCAAAAACACCAATTTTGTTTGGAGCCACAGTGGGCCTTCATAATGTAAATGTGTAGCTCATGTCCAAAAACAAAGCAAAATTCAAGCTAGGAAATCCACAAAAAGGCCAAAACAGATTATCAAACATTCCAAACAGCACTCAAAACACACCACACAAACATAGAGAATAAAAAGAAATACACTCACCACAAGTCTATTGGTGACTTTAGCAGCAACCATGCCGAACGCCATTATGTACAGGGATGGGTGGTTCTGGTACACGTTGGATTCGCTCTTCTGGAAGATGATAAAGGCTGGCACCACGACCAGCGAGAACGGGATCACCGGCGACAGGATACTTGTTCCCTACGGAAATAACTGGGTGTACCACGGCCTTCGTAGGACGAACGGGCCAACACATTGCAGGCTGTGTCATCGCAACGAGTTAGGGAAATTAGTAATTACCAAGTTAATAATGAACTTCAGAATTCTCATATCATTTTAGTAATTATTAAAAAAAAAAAGTTAGGGACACTTACTTCAGTATAACAAAGCGCTACATGCCAAGCACTACTTCCTAATAAAGTTACAAAGTATCATGCAACTTCAAACAAGCAACGAAAACACGAACATGCGGTTAGTAACAAGCCATACAGTACATGCAATGAACGCGACACCCGTGCACTATGAGACACAGCACAACACTACAGGACGGACATACAACACTAGTGATCGAGTCAGTCATCGAGCATCGTCACGTGAGCATAGCGCGGTGGCGCGTTAGTACAGTCTGTGCAGCATTTGTATTGTTAAGTGTTATTGTTACGGCACAATGCTAATCAAAAGGTCTTACTGCAACGGTGGAGCCGTTTTTCCCCACTCCACCCTTCATAATCACGGTAACGTAACCGACCACTAGATACAGGGTGAGCAACACGACTGCGTAGTTGGATATCAGATTCAAGCTGATGTCTATCGGTAACTGTAGTGTTAGACCGTGATATGCGATGATGTGATGGTCACGTGATGACGTCATGCGGTTAGACCGGCGGCGGGCGGCGTCGGGGACGCGGGACGGCGACCATAACAGAAAGAGAAACACATACATGCCATTAATATCAATTACATCAACTACGAAACGGAACGGACTGGAAGCGTACGACAACCATTACATTGAATCTAGTTGTATGCGCTGTCTTCACTCATTTATGGTCGTGTGGTACTTGTACTGAGAACTGGTTCTTGATTAACAGATAGTATAGTTTGACGATGAAGCAAGTATCGATGAAGGATCGAAAGAAGATTGCATGTTGCACCTAAACATAGGTATAATGTGTGTGTGTTACCGTCAGTGGACCTCCCTGAACATAAATTACATTATTTTAGATAAACTACATAGATTATGGTATTTAAAATGAAATACAAATAGTTATTAAAACCTTATACGTCCTACACGAATTTTTGGTTGTTAGGTTACAAAAGTTAATGACATTAAAATCATGGTAAAATGATGTGGTCGTAGGCGTGATGTTCTGTAGTGAGTCTTCGAGATAAAAACAGACGTTCTACACCATAAGACCCGCTAGAATTTAAATTATAATGTGCCAAAAAAACCACCTTAAACAAAGGACAGAATTTTCCGTCGCCAGATAACTTTTATTCGAGGAATAAAATTGACGTTTGACAGTTTTCATTTGAAATAACTGTCAAAATTTCAAAATTATTCTTCGAATACAGTTATAGGATGATTGAAAAATCAGCAGAGAATTAGAACAGAGGGCCCGTTGGTTACATCACAAGTAAACACCACAATATATCTTCTCATAATATATCAATACGGTAATTTACCGCAATGTGTGTTAGGCAATTTATCCTCAAGAGTTTTCTACTAACATGGACACTTGCCGCAAAATGTTGTTCATTTTAAGAAGTTAATAATTAAATACGTAAAGGTAAGTATGCTGTATAAATAAATCGTTTCGGTTTATGTAGAGAACATTGTAAGCGTAATGAACGGTGGATTGATTTTATTGGCCTTTAATTATTATTAATACAACTTATACCTAGCTTAAGAATATTTCACGGCCGCCATTTTAAATACCGTGACTCTTTCTAATCAGGATCTATAAAACACTGAACAATGATTCTGACATATCCAAGACTTATAACTGAAATGGGACCAATCGCCACTTTTTGTTAAGACTCAAATATCCCTATGTATAAAAAGAAAATACCGACACTTTGAGAACCCGTAATGAAAAAGTAATTAGACATTTAGACAGTAATGTAGATCTTCAGCTGTAGTGGCTTCAGAGTTATTTACACAATGTGTTCCATGCAGCTTGATTAAATCACTAAATGTGACGATTCAGTCGTTTACTTGTTTTATTGTTCACGTTTATTTCTTGTCAATACTTGCGAGTTTCGACTTTATATTATAATTAAGTGTTACATAGAGACGGTAGATTTTTAACGCATTCCCTTTCGACATTCAAATTTTAACTGAAACAAAGATGGCGGCTCATTTCCAAGACTGAATCGTCGCATTGAACCGACGTCCCACGAACGAGTGTCCAAGTAAACAATATGCAATCTTACAGCGACGGTCGATCCGTTCTTGCCACATCCTCTAACACGGAATGTGGAAAAAAAGTTGGTGGCAAAGTAAAACTGTAGGGCGAAGCATGTGGCCGTAACTTGCAGGCTCAGCGGCACGCCCAGTGGCGGCATCTGCGCATGAGTGGGCCGTTACACGAGGGATCAGACACAACACACCCTACTGCAGGGATGGCGAAGCTTTTAACTGAATGTTATAACTGAGTTTAAATAAAAACTAGACTAACACCCGGTATCTTATTTGAGAATTTAAAATTGAGAACTTTTCCAACACTACTTTAGCATTACAGGACGTTATTTTTTCAAATAAATTTCGCGGGTTATTACTCGCGAAATTTATTTGAAAAATAACAATATTCAATATTTAATATTCAATATTTTGAAGGAATCAATTTAAGTAGACTAACAAGTTCCCAACTTCAAATTCTCAGTACCGGGTACCAATGACCTTTACGAGTTTGCCACCGATATGGGAGAAAAACTAGTTTAAATTAAACAAAAAGATTCACTTAAAATATTTTTTCTAACATAGTAGCACAGATAATATAATTAGGCTATTAAAAAAGTTAAAAAAATAAATAAGAACAATGCACTATATTATAGAAAGGAAAGGATAAATGCATTGTACGTATTTCATTTCCATTGGCACCTACACTGCTATCGATGCCGTCTGTCTGTCGCATACCACAGGTTCGCCATCCCTGTCCTGCTCCTTACATAGACCGCAATGTATAACAAAAACGTCAGTCAACATTCATGTCGTGCTTTCTGACCATAATGATCATAAATGATTCCACTCGACAGCTGGTCGTCAAAAACAGAGCGTGTTTATGTACACTGCATGAATTCTTCAAAATGAGTGAAGACCCACATTTAAGACAAAATAAAAGGGAGACGCACCAGCCACAATTGTAAATAAAATTAACTATGAAGGCTATCCCAAATACGAGCGACAATTTACTTAAAGTACGTCATAGTAGATACAAGTACAGAACTCAGGCGTAAGTGTATCATGTCGTGCTTTAGAAAGAGACCAACATATACATATATGTAGTTATGATTGACAAAGTCGACATTCGACAAAAGCGAACGTTTTTTAAAACCCGAAGTGCCATACTTTTAGCCAGGTACTACATACACTGTTCGTCAGTCGTTGCGGTGTGGCACTAACCAGTCTATATCGCACATATATGGGGAAGCCTTCACGTTACAACATGACTAACAAATCCTACACGGAAACAAAGACATTCTTAAAATAATATTTATCATAGATCATGCTCCATGAAGAGACAGTAATATCATGTTAAAAAATCCTGCAAATAAAATAATTAATACATGGATTCTACAAAATACTTCAACTTTAGTTAAAATGAATCAAACTACGTGTAGGTACTCCGCGGTCGCAACAGGGAGCATAGTCTAGTTACATTAATTAATCGATTTCATGCTATTAAAAAAACCCACATGATATAAAGCGATGGAACCAAAAGTGTCTTAGTTATACAGATCAAAGCTAAGTTTACTGTGGCACTTACACGAACGATATATCATATTTTACTAATTAATTGACTATTTGCTTACAATATAACAAGTTTATTCTAACTTGTATTTAACAATTGACAGCAATTCTTCAATACACACATCTTACAGTACTCTAACTAGTTATTACAGGATCCTACATCGAGTACATCCTCAGACCTTTAATAAAATAATAATATTATAATCTGTCCATAGAACGACATAAATTATAATAATATCGTTTATTAATAAAAAGTTAAACTAAATTTCATCTAATAGGAAATTAAAACCAAATATTACAGGTATTGTACGAAACATTATATGCAAAAGTATGTTCAATCTGTATCGTGTTATAATCGCGTGAAAGTGCCGTATCACTAACTGCTGCCAATCTGAAGCCGAGCTACTGACCGCGCTAGGTTATGCATGTCAACCGACGATGTATACAGTACGAAACAATTTAGATACCCAATCTGTAAACCAATCAGTGCCGTGAGGGAGACTCAATTCCAACATACACTTTCTAAGCCAATATGACACGACAAAGAAAAGAAATACAAAAAGGAAGTAAATAAATAAACACTTTTTTTCAAAAAGCACAAATTGAAACGGACTCCTAACTCAAGAGTTCCACTTTCGAAAGTAACAACGCTCTAAAACAAAATATTCTGACAGCTTCGATCATGAATTCTGTCAGAAAATATTTGTAAAAAAAAAACAAGTGAAAATATCTGCCAAGATGGGGATCGTCCTTATACTCATTTTGCTAATTCTACTCGCGTTTGGGTTGGCTGTGGTACAGCTTGTGTTTAGCTGAAGTGTCAAATAACTAAATAACAATAATCTTTATTCTGCCATCGTGGCAATAAGTAAAAAAAAAAATGGAAAAGTAACTAGTAAATTCCAAAAAAAAATGTTTTTTTTAATGTTGGTCTCCCTCACGGAGTGATTGTATGTGGGACTAAAGTGATGTCTCACAGCGACGGTGGAGCCATTCTTGCCCACTCCGCCGGAGACGATGGCGGCCAGGAGTGCGCCCACCGTGAGCACCGCGCCCCCCACGGCCACCAGCGCCAGCGAGTAGCGGAGCTCGAGGCCTCCGCCCACCTAGTGCACAGGTGCGTTACAAGTGTGCCGAGCCCAGCACGACCTGTGTGCAGCGCCTAGCCACGACCAAGTTCCACCAAATAGAAGCCACGCTCTTGCGACCGACCTAACGAACATTCTGGGTAAACAGAAGTCATTACGAAACTAGTACTGCTTAGAAAATTGCTTGCAACTTGAAGAAAATAAAGTAACCTTATACATTATTCGAAATATTTTACTAAAAAATGACACATAGCTTTTCATAGTCCACTTCTACTTGGCAGAACTGTGATCAGATTGTGCAATGATCGACTGGACAAAGGCGTTGTGGTAGTATTCAGTTCAGGTCGAGTCAAGTTGTACCTGATGACGTGGAACACGGACAGATCACGACTACAGCGGACATGTGGGTATTTTTAAACATCACATAACAGTTTATAGCAGCTGGTGGTTCATTTAGTAGTTGGTCATTATTCATTAAGTATATCAAATTATTTGGTGCAACACAAAAGAATTACGGATAACGATCATTTATCTCGAATAAGGTTTACGTTCAATTTTAAGGCGTGTGACGAATCTTCTGATAAAGTTTTATAAAGTTTTAATGACTCCTGTAATCCTTTCGTGTGTTCATTTAATATATGTGAGACAACATCAATATAATCTCAAACAATTTGTTCTGTGTAAGTAGTGTGTTATTCAAATGTTAGATAACATCGGACAACACTGAGCTAACATTACGATATAGTTTGTGTTATACCAGGCTCGCTAGCGTTCAAAATGACTTGCATTCTGTTTTTGTTGGGTTTACCGAGAAGTACAAACGTAATTTGTTTGGACATAAACTGCGTTCGATGAAAGCAACATGTCTGGATACATTATGACGTTTACATTTACAGCTGTCTTTGATAAACATGGTGCTTCTACGAACAATTTTGTTTGACGTCAGTATTCTGAAAGTCATTTTGCATCGCAAGCCTATCATACGCAGTGCGGAACAGTTGGGTGACGTTACCTGAGTGGCCCAGAAGCTGGGTCCCAGCGTGGCGGACACCAGGTGGATGCCGATGATGGAGTACTGGGCCTCCGTCACGTCTATCCTGCCCATCTTGAGGGTCCCTGTGACGTAGGCCTGCCAGTGCGCGCAATAGAATAGCGTCATGGCGCAGAAACACTGGAAAATTACAGAGTATTTATAAGAATAGGTTAGTCTTTCATCGTTGTTTGAAGTAGGTACCATTGCTTGATTCATGCATTTCATGTAGTTTTCTAAATTAAAATATTTAATTGGGTCGTAATGCTTAAGATTCTTATAATAGTGTGGTCGGCCTATTTTTTTTATCAGTCTTCCATCCAATTTCTAAATGAGTGGAATCAAAGATTTTCTAAATGAAGTAAACCTCAAATTGGATTCAGCAAATCACATCCACGCTACAATTGAGGTATTATATCAAACATACCTACTCTTGGAGAAAACTTGCGATTTCCGAATAATTCACGTGGACTAGATTTCGAGAAATTTCACGTAAAGAATTCGTAAGAAAAATAAATTGTGCAAAACGGTCAGTAGGTTACAACTGTTACAACTAGAATTAACGGCCTTTATTTTAATATCGCGAATTAACGAGCCAAAAAAGAAAACGATAATCGATTTGGATAATCTCGGTCATATTTAGGTAAAAGTTAAAATGTGAATCACAGATTGGCCAGTTTCCAGTTTGGCGGCATCCGGGCGCGTTTGCTTGGCAGCACTCCCAAATAAGAATATTGAGATAATGAGGGCCATCCATATCGCGAATATGGAAAAGTACATAGTCGTTAGCGTTACATCATTGATCTACGTAGGTACTGAGTTCATTCACGACTCATTCTCTAATGCGCCGGTCAGGGTTTAAAGGTTAAGATCACTTGAAGGCTGCTGCTAACTGGACCATAGATTTAGAATTCAGTCTGAATTTTCCATAAACTAATTGAAGATAAACTAACGCATCTTCATTTTGCAAGTCTTTCTAGGTTTTTC
The DNA here is from genome assembly GCA_949316385.1 of Globia sparganii. NCBI lineage: Eukaryota > Metazoa > Arthropoda > Insecta > Lepidoptera > Noctuidae > Globia > Globia sparganii. The sequence continues at coordinate 955,258 of OX438660.1, forward strand.
CGCCATTTGGTTTTTAGAGACGACCTCCTTTTCTTTTGTCACAATTTCAGTTTGGCGTGGAATACGGCAATGTGCTTCGTAATAATTATAAACTTTCACAATGCCAAGTTTCATTCTAATCTATTGAGTGATGTGGTACCAGACATCATACAAATTGTTGTTGCAGCTTGTATCGAAATGTAAAAATAAAGATATAAAACGTGAAATATGGCCCATTTCTGCAGTCTTTTCAACTTGATTTTTGCCGCTACGACTTGTTTTGTACCAATTAAGTACATATTTTATTGATTCTACTTTCTCAGATAAAACGAGAAAAACGAGAAGCTAATCTAACAAGTACGGGTTCGTAATTTACATCAGTAAACACTCTTAGCGGACAATAACGAATTAGATGGTTATGTAATGTCTCCAAATAAACAATAACAACAAACTCATTGGCATTCTTCTAATAATTGAATCAACGACCTCAGTAATTGTCAGTGTTCGACCTTGCTTTCAACACACGTTTCCGTAAAATAATATAATACTAATTGTATTAGCATGCAGGAACTAATATATACAACATACATAGTCCACACATGGAATACTATGGGGACTTAGCCTTCAATTTTCCATAGATTCCCAAAGGAAACGTGCTAGTTAATTACGAAAGTACTTCGTAATTATCTAAATTACGTTTTAATATACTAATTAGTCACAAGCTTTCGCGACATATCGCAGGGTACCTAATAATAATTATGGAGGTTACTGATACGTGATGGTCGCAGTTTTCTGTTACGGTTCGACTTTACTTCCTTTAGTCTTCGTCGTGATGGGTGGGATCATTTAACGACTAATACCAAGTTTATATCTATGGTACTGTAGAGATTATAGCCTTTGTGATGCTCCCATGCAAGCTTTTTGAATAATTGATAAGTTGATGGCAAAATTATGTGACAAGTACTAATTTGTATTTATAACAGAAGAAAAACAGTAGAAGTCAATTTATCGAACAAGCGGATGTCATGATATAAAGTGTTATGAATTAATTTAAAGATCCCCATAATTACGCGATAAAAAGTATTTTATTCTGTAACGACAATAAGAACGAGGAGTCCTCATATTACTAAAACATATCAAAGAATTAATGCATAATAATGGATTTCTTTAAATTTATATTGACAGATCGTCTTTACATATTCCCGACTAAACTAGAACTTACTTTTCCTGAACGAAAATACCTAATACAATATTTGAAACCCCTTTCTAAATATGCTTGAATATTCGAATGGAACCCGCGCTAAATAGGCTTGTAAACTGAAAAAATCTAATTAGTCCGTCAGTTAGATTATCAAAAAATATTTGACCCGTATTTTTTCTTTTGTTACGAAAACCAAAATTGACGAAGATACAACGCTTTTAAAATTCTCAATACGTCACACCTTGGTATAATTTTTAGTGAGTTCTGACGTCACGAGCTGACTCCCGAGTTTTGATGCGTTTTATCTTTGTCCAATATTCATTGATTTACAAAAACAAAAAATACGTGTCCATTATTTTCCAATACTCTAACTGACGGACTAAATTGATTTTCAATTTATTGATGGTGGAAACTAGCCTATTATAGCCAGCCTGCATTACATGTAAGGTTAGGCTGGTAGCCTACAGTACTTACTTCATTCTTCTACGAAAGGCAATCTATAATCATTTAATTGAGCGTAGAATGTGATTCATACTAAGTACTTGTGACTGCCTGTTTTATTAAGATGTTGACAATCGAGCAATAAACGGGCAATTTCAGCATGGAGGCGGTCCCCTCATACTTTAAGTGTCGACCAAAGGTGAACAGCGAGGCACTTGCGTAGCACATTAACATAACTTTCATTTTAACAGTTCAACACCATTATTGTGTTATTTACATTGTTGAGCAGACAACATTTTCGAATGTATTAGAGCAATAATATGTACGAATCTTAAGCGTTTCCGCGTATCTACCTTAGAGTGAACTTTTTGGGATGGATACAACAGAATAAACCCGATTAGCCGCGTGACTGGCTGCCCAGTAATCAAGAATCAAGGTTCGATCTTTAAGTTGAGTACTTATGAATTGATGAATGATCTCTTTCATCATCTGCCTAATCTTTTCCCAACTATGTTAGGGTCGGCTTCTATTCTAACCGGATGCAGCTGAATACCAGTATTGGAATGATCTCTTTATGTGCTAGAATATAGATTATTACATGGTGGTGTGAATTTATTTAACGTCACACTTTGTTCGACGTTTCGGTCGTGCAAATATTATAGGTTTTTAACATCAGTAAAAATTGTTTCAAAACTAAACATACCTGGAAGAACATCCAGGTAGGGTACTCTCCCAACTTGACAGCTATACATGCACCTAGTGCTATGAACACTGTTGATATGCTGTCACAGCCGTGGTCGAAGAGTTCGCCCAGCGGCGACTGGCTGCCTGTCCGCCGAGCCTGCTTGCCATCGATGGCGTCCAGGCTTTGGTAGATGAAGACTCCTAGCGCGCATAGTGCGCACGCCCATCGTGGAGGCTCCTGCCTCGCGTCTGGACTAAACCTGCGGCGTCAAATGATGGGTTATACAGCTGATAGAATAGACTAAATATTGTAACGGGTAGTACTAGAAACCTCGTTTTTATTAAGGAACAGCTGATGGACGTTAGTCAAATGATGAATAATCGTGGCCCTAACACGCTGCCCTGTGGTACACCTGACGTCATTGTAGTTTAGATTGATATAATTCTTTGTCAAACCGTACACAGTGGCATTATCTTCTGGTTTACTATCGTTTAGGTCATTGACTGCGATTCTGCTTGATTTATTAAATGTTAACAGGATCACTCAGGCCGTAGAGTCCCGTGCGTAGGTGTTAAACGCCTTACAGGTCACTACGCACGGAAGGCTGATAGGTCATAGCAGTAAGGTATTTTTAGACCCCAAGTAGAATATGTTGACTATACATTTGATTGAACGTGAGTAGTAGCTACGGCAGTTGGCCGATTGCTTTAGTAACACCATTATTGCCGTATTGCAACGCAGGCAAGCGTGATTGATCTAATGATGTGTGACGCATGCGTAAGTACCTATGGGATCTCATACGCGCATCCATAAAGTTTCCGAGGTTTTCATGCAGCAAAAAAAGGAATTTGATGGTATGAGGAATCGGTCGCTTCTTTACGTAACGTCACTTTAGGATAGAAATATGTTTTTGTTTGTGTTTACTAATTTGAAGCTACACGGAAAACAAACACAATTGAATATTGATTAATTGACTACATTCAGCGGTACGCATTTCACAAAGCACTTTACAAACACAATCAAGGTTTTATTTATATAATTTTTAGTAAAGAAATTATTCTTATACATATTTGTTACATACGTAGAAGATACTTAATTATATTGTATTTCTTATAGTTCTTATTTATTATCAGTCAATGAAAAATCAGAAACCAGAAATATTACTTATCGTTTTCATTTCTATGAGCTCATTCATTCATGTTTCACCAATACAATATATTTGCATCAATAACAATAAGTGTTACATTATCTTACTGTATCACCTCATGATAAATTAATAATAATAAGCATAAAAGTAAATAACAATACAAGTGCAGTCATGATGAGTATGGGTCTGTGAACTTATGAACAATCTTTCATTTCTTTTAATACATAAACTAGGGGCTTGTGGCTAAGAAATAACAGCCGTACGGTCCGACCGATCAGGTTAAGCTAGGCTTGCCGGGGTTGGTCCTTGGATGGGTGACCATCTTTACATAACAAGACCCCTCCATGCCTCGGAAAGCATGTTAAGCCGTTGGTCGTGGCTATCATTCGTGGATCTTTGACAGTTGTTACGGGTCGTCAGAAGTCCGAAAGTCTGACAACCAGTCTTACCAAGGGGAATCGTATTCCCAGTCACTGGGTTGTGGATGTCAGATAGGCAGTCGCTCCATGTAAAATACTGGTAATCAGCTGCATCCGGTTAGACTGGAAGCCGACCCCAACATAATTGTGAAAAGGCAGGCAGATGATGATGACATAAATACATAAACTTACGCCTTCTTCCCACGGCAGTAGACAGAAACTACAGAAACCTGCTCCGATCCTTACATACTCCTTTTGACTCATTTATGTTCATAAATCTGGTCATACCCACCCGCTGGTTGCAAGTAATATGCACCTTACCTTTCAACATCACCATTTAGATCACTATAATATAATCTAATATATAAAATTCTCGTGTCGCGGTGTTTGTGGTTAAACTCCTCCGAAACGGCTGGACCGATTTGTATGAAATTTTGTGTGCATATCGGGTAGGTCTGAGAATTGGCTACTATCAATTTTTTTTTTTGCAAAACGACGTTTGCGGGGTCAGCTAGTCTAATATATAAAATTCTCGTGTCACAGTGTTAGTTACCATACCCCATCGAAACGGCTGGACCGATTTGTATGAAATTTTGTGTGCATATCGGGTAGGTCTGAGAATCGGCTACTATCTATATTTTTTTTTTGCAAAACGACGTTTGCGGGGTCAGCTAGTATAATATATTATAGTGATCTAAATGGTCATGTTCTTAAGATCCAGGAGGACATATTATTATGTCCTACTGGAGCATTCCCTCCTGACGTTTCCACTCTCATCTGCCTCGTAAAACTTTTTGCTAATTGCCTTTCATTCATCCTCTTACCATGAACAAACCATCTAAGCATACTCTTTTCAATCTTTGTCACTACATCTTCTTTTAAACTGCACCATTGCCTTATGACAACATTCCTCTGCCAGTCATTGATAGTCCCACCAAACATGCTTCACAAGGAATGCATTTCCACAGCATTTATTCTGCTTTGTGCTCATTCTTTCTTTTTTTGTTCTTTTAATTAACATCATAATATTTGACTTCTCACTAAGTACATAACTCATAACTGGAACACTTTTTTTCCCAACAAACATCTATCATTACAGGGAAACCTATTGCAATAGTGTACTTAACAAAACTTATCACTGACTTTTATGTAGTATATTATTTGCCAACATCAAACAACATCACTTGTATTACTCTTAAATAAAAAAATGTTTCCAGATAGGTGGTACTTACAGAGGAGGCCCTCAAAACTAGGTGTACTTTTTAATTCCTATATTTTGATTATGTACTGTATATTTTGATGATGCTACCTGCAGTATTGTCTCTCCTTTCTCTCTAAATCTATTCAAAGGATGTCTTAGAAGATCGCATTAAGGTGGTGCAAAGTCCAAATTTTCTCATGTATTTTCATCAATACAACTGTATATGACCAGGTAATCCTTACTACGACAATTCCATGATGTTAGGACTACCTGGTCTGAAAGAGTTGTATTGAAGACTTTAATGATTATAATTCTGTATACATATACTTGTTACGGCTGCAAATCAAATTTTGATCAACATACAACCTAATACTTACTTGCAAATTGCAATAAACGTAAGTATATTTGAATTTCGTGGGCTACCTGAATCATTCATTTAAGCTATAAGACTGCATTATGTCACCCCTTGTAAAATTTCTACATTTATATCTGTAATATTTAAATAATAAACAATATTCTATTCTAATGTATTTGTGTTCACTGACTGGACTGAATCCACAATCCACAGCCACCTTTCATAGAGTATATATAAGGTTAATTAACATACCTATGCAACTACTACTAAACTTGTGTTATATTAATTACCATGAAGTTTAGGTTAAATAGACCTTTTTTCTAATCAAAAGTTTTAAGCTTATAGGTTTATACATTTTTTGGCATTATAGTACAATGCTGACATTGTACAAATGTTTATAAAAATGATATTGAGTTACAGCAAGTAGATACTTAACCAAAGTTTTTACAGTTCAAATGAGCTGCTAATTCTCTTTACAAAAAGAAACAGGTGTTTGAATACTTTGAACCATAGTTTAAGTATTTGAATACCTTTCTTCAACTAAATATTAATCTGGGAAGTTAACTATGAACCTTTTTCAGCCAAAATCTGAATAAAATTAAATGTCATTTATTCAAACTAGGCTGAGAACCAGCATTTTTCGAATGTCAAAATCACTTAGGACAATCCCCCAAATGTCTGCCCTTCACCACTTCCAAGTGCTTTGTTGGGAAGAAGTGGCGCAACAAACTCCCCAGCAGCACAGCAGTTCAATGGGATCCCTATTTTATTTTAGGAAAAGGGCATATTAGATACATCTCTTGACAAGATTATTACAAAACAGTACAGAAATTACATTTTATTCTAATTCTATATATATTTTCTTAATAAAAATGTAATTTCATACATCACACACAAGTCATACCACACTGATGCAATGTAGGGACAAGGTTAGTACTTATTTATACCTAGATTTAAAATTGAGTAACTTTATCTAATCTTATATCAGCCAGTGTTTGACTTTAACTCAAAACTGTGATAACAACAGTTGTTACATTAATTTTACCTTAAAGTTTAGCAGTCATACTGATACATTAAATAGATTCATACCAAACCCTAGATATCGTCGACCGTAGGTTCAATTGAGGTAAGGGACAAGATACCCAATGTCCCTTACCTCAATTGAACCTACGGTCGACGATATGAAGAAATTAACTTTGTAATAAAGCATTGGCTAAGGTAAATTCTAGTTATTAGAATGTATAGAGTAGCATAATCACACATTTTATTATTCTGCCTTGTTACAACCAATTATTATTTTTTATACTTAGCCTATACTGACCCAATGTTGGGTAAAGCCATTCTATTATAGAAAATTAATCTTGCACTTGGCTGATAGTTGTAAGTTGATACCTTATCACATAGGCAAGTACAAGTAAAAAGGTTATGTGTCAAATCAGATCTAATACACAGATTTCAGGCAGAAATCAAAGTCTGTACTTATATGAAGTTAGTTGAAGATCCTTATTGATAAATGATAAGCTTGGAGAGACAGTTATAATTGAATTCCGGCTATCTTATCGAAACAGACGGTGGCGCGACGTAGTCTCGACCAATTGCACGCTAGTTTTTTCAAGCATTACAATATGTAAACATGCGTGGAACTATCATTTTATTGAATGGAAAATGCAATGGTTACAGAATCATTACAGAGTATTATGTAGGACTACTATTTCACAGACCGTTAGAAAGTCTTAGTGCTAGCAGAAAATGAAAGTCGTTACGGTCGGACGCGATCTGTGACACAGTTCCTCTAGTGTACTGATATAACCTTCAAGGTACTTACCAAACTAGTATTAGTGTGGTGACTATATTTACTATTAAACCTAATATTGTGATGAGATTCGGCGCGAGCCATAACGGCGTTTTAGATACTAGCCAGCACCACCACGGCTGGAGCCATGCATCCAATATACTGGCACTCGTACAAGAATATTTGTGTTCACTTAGTCTTTTTAACTGGGCAGCATTGAGTATTCTCTCTTTATAGAACTGCATTTTATTTCACTGTTACGACATTACAATGCACAATTAAATACTACGTTCACAAGATACATTCGCAAAATGGCAATGCAAATCACATTCACATCACAGTTCACACTATTCTGAATTCTGAGTATTCTGACATGACACCAAAAACAATTTGACAGATTTTTTTACGCAGCGACGATCTGTCATTTAGCCACGCGTACGCCATAGACGATATTGTTGACAGTGAAACAAAAAATGTTGCCAACAAATAAATTATAGCGCAATTCCGGGAGGAGAAATTGCTTTTTCAAGAGTAAAAACGAATGAAATGATTACTAGAAGAGTGAGTTTGTTTGTAAATACGATACTAATAATGTGCCTTGACTGTTTTATTTATCTTCTTCGAAAATCCACAAATCTTAAAGTAAGTACCACAAAAATTACCTTTCGAACTAATGGGAGTTTTATGTGGAAAATGTTGAGATTCGCTGGTTCATCTGCAGACTACCGAATTACCGATTAGTATGAAATATTTTTTGAACTACGAGGTTGAGAGCAGTGGTGGCCCAGTGGTAACGGCCGCGACTTACGAGTTGTAGGTCGCACAGAGCATGTAACCGTAGGTTCGAACCCAGATTGGCGCTTTACTTTGGTTATATTATTTCACCACCATTGCTCTCAAAACGGTGAAGGAAAACATCGTGAGGAAACCGGCATGTCCTAGAATCGAAAATTCGAAGACATAAGACATCAACCGACCCGCACTGGGCCCGCGTGGTGGATTACGGCCCACTCCCTCTCACCGAGAAGAGGCTTGTGTCCCAGCAGTGGGAACATTCTATTAAAGGCTGATTATGTGGAACTACGAGGATCGATGATCGTTGGAGCAAGGGAGGAGATTGCTCTATATGTATGTATCGGTCGGTGGTAACTTGAAGGTAAATGTGACGATTCACACTTATGAAGCAAAAGACTATGTACAGTCACGAGCATATATATTACCATGCACAACTGGGCAATAATATTTGACTTCATGAAAGAAAACAAAGTCGCTTTCCGCGCTGTCTGTCTGTCCCTATGTATGCTTCATTTTTAAAACTACGCAACGGATTTTGATGCGTTTTTTTTAATAGATAGAGTGATTCAAGAGAAAGTTTTAGAAGTATAATACATGCATAATATAGTAGAGAAACACTGATAATTTTAGAAGTTTCTAATGTGATGTCGTAAATAAACACATTTGTTTGCGCTTACATTGCAAACGCTGGCTGAACCCTATGAGATAGATCAAAATAATGTACCACAGTATTGTACACCTTAAAAAGGTCTACAAAGAAGTCCGCGTTGGTACCTATATGTCTATCTCATATGGATAACCCACAATAATCATTTTTTATCCTTTACTTTTTACGAGAAATAATAGCTTATTTACGAAGCGATTTTAAGCAATGGATGAATCGTAAAGTCAGATATTATTATTGCCGAGCTGTCCATAGTCTTAGATATTTTATGCTAGTGATTTTCCATGTATACGTGCTGTACCCAGCACGACTGCTCAAATACCAATAGGTACTTGTGAAAAGCAGAACGCATTTATATAACTCACCTGTAGGTACCTACAGGTGTAAAAGCTATCAAATATTGTAAGCTACTGAAAATGAATGAGGGATTGTACAACACAAAGCTTTATTTCAACAATAATTACATTACAATATTATTACAAAGATATAATACTTTCCAGTCATAAACTGCTTCATATATGAGAGTTACTGATAGAATTACAAAATGAAGACAAAAATATATTTTGTTACAAAAACATTTATATCTCAGTTTAACTTGTTATTCTATTTACTTATCTACATAAAAGTTAATTTAGTACTTACATTATTATATTATAAAATATTATCAAACTTCGTTACTTAAAGGTATTTCAGCATGACAAAATTAAAGCCTTATAAACATATTTGGGAAAATATTTCATTTTCTATAAATCAATTGTAATATAAATAGAGTAACTTGATTACTCAATAAGTCAATAACAACTCTTATAAAATTATGTTTTTATTAAGAAAAATATTCAAACCCACCGAACGTTTAACATCTGAATTAAAGTCATCTATTTTTTGCTTGGTTTTTTCTGGCTTCAATTCTCTTTTGTAGCGTTACCAATAAAGCACCAAGAACATTATGTCCCGGTAGTCGTTTTCCGAAGAGCAAACGCTTAACGGAATCATCGTACGTGAGAAGAGCGACCATATTTTGAAGTAGAAATCCCTGGCAGTATTCCAACAGTTGAGTAGCACCGTAAACCTGCAACGAAACCAGCCATATCAACGAAATTAACATATCAAACTACTTATCATGGGTGCCAGAATTTAGCGTTGATTTAAAAAACTAAGTTAAAAAAACTTGTTAATATAAAGAGTTGCGTTTTTAAGACTTTAGGGCTGGCAACACTGTTTTAATTATTATATTTGATAAATGAACCAAGAATGCAATGGCTCTTACCTTTGCATGAATGTAGACTGAGACGAGGTTGTGCAGGTCCACAGACTTAGCCGCTCTTGCCTCGCAGTGCCTCTGTAGCGGCAGAAGCTGGAAGAAGGACGCTGCGGCCAGCACCTCCAACACATCTGTCTCAGGGATGTCCAGTCCCGAGCACCCGCCCGAGTAGAGATACTTCATCACTTGCTGTGACAATTAACAAACCAAAATACATTATTAAGTAATTACTTTCTACGCTTGGAAAACATCAAGGCTGAGAATCAGCTCAATTTACAAAACACAGCCCCAATAACACCAGTCCGTCACCACTTCCTAGACCTTTAGCTAGAAAGAAATGGCACAACAAACCCCCCAGCAAAAAGTCAATAGAAATTAGGTAATTATTCGAGTTATAAAACGAACCTCAAATATATGATACCGGATATCGTTGATTTGCACGAGAGGAGGAGCAGCATTGGCGACTGGTAAGGCATCGTTCGATGATCTTGCAGGCGCTAACATAGCTCGTAAGCGTGGTGACTCCGAGACAAGAACTATTTTGTGGCCATAGAATAGTCGCCCTTCAACCCTGAGGAAGGAAATGATTTTATTAATGAGGCCGAAGTGTAGGTATACAATAAAGGTGATTATATTCAGAAGTTACCTAAAGGTGACGTCAGCTAGCGATGGGTTGTTGACGTATGATGGGTCGACCCTGGCAGGTGCTGGTGCCACGGGAGGCGGCGGCTGCGCCACGCCTGGCACAGCCTCCCGTCCGTAGCAAGCGCACAGGATGTCAGCCAGCAGTAAGACAGTGCCTTCCTTCTAAACATAAGGGGGTTTTATTAATTCTGACGGCCTTTTCCAACAAAGACTTCTAAAGATTTTAATAAGAACCCTGACCAGTAGATCAATAATACCTAAAATATTTGTTTACATTACCTTGCTGTACCGTAGAATATTAAACAGCAGGGGGAGGCACTCGTAAATAAACTGCTTACTGTAGTGGCTGTCGTCGGATGGACACACCTGAAATAAAATGTAGTCAAAAAACAGGTGTTTTAAAAACATTTTCATAGTAGGTAAATTGTTTCTACAACATGTGGAGTGGGTGAGTGCGAGTGCTACCTGTAGGAAGTCTTGTAAAAGTTGGTCGATAACGCTATCAAGTGCTGCATCTGCAGCGGCGGCCAGTGACAGAGTCCACGCATGCAGTGACCACGGCACCCCTAGCGCGTGGAGTTCTAGTGTAATGTCTGGAAAACAAATGGTTTTAGGGTAAGTTACATATTGCTATGTGGCAACATTAATAATCACTACCTAAATGAGTTGATCCAACTTATGATTTTCAGACAAATTAGGAATATTCTGACTTAGCCTAGCCTAACAGCCAGTCTATTCTGTAGAGATCTCATCGCGAAAACTTAGGTGAAGGGAGCTTACAGTGGGCTGTCATCCCACCTGATGCTAGAGATTAACACTATTGACAGCTCCAGCTCACTTAAGTGACCATGGTGATTTAGCAGGAATCGATTATTAATTTCGATTTGTATTAAAACATTGGCATCAGAAATAGAAAGAGTCATCGAAGTCTCACCCAAATGGTCAGTCTCAGCGGCGCAGTACATGGCGTCGTGTAGCGCTCGCTGCTGTTGCTTGGTGAAGGCGGGGTGTCGGACGGGTGGTGCTGCGGCGCCCTCGGCCAGCACCTCCTCCAGCGACAGCACAGCTTGGGCTGCTCGCGCACCGCCGCGCACAGCGGCGCGCAGGCATGCACGACGACCATGTGCACAGCATACCGCCACGGCACTACACATAAAATTAATGAGTATAGGGTTTGGGTTACATGCAGCATCATAATAACCACATAAACCATATATAGATACATACTGCTTTCAAGCCTTGATCTAGTTATTATGAAATTAAAACTAAATATTTTTTAACATTTTAATAATAAGATTAGGTATTATTGTCTGTTAATTCATCACCTGTAACACCCATATTGTGCAGCAGCAGAGTAGCACAGGGCATCGTTTAGTTGCGTGGAGAGGAACGGGTCTGCACCATGTGACAGTAACAACTGTACGAGCTCCAAGTTACCGACGCCACAGGCTACCTGAAAATAGAAAATTGAATTAAATAGTTAATAAATTACACGAAAAACAAAATCTGTAGGTCGTCCGTAAGCTGCATAAAAGTTACAGTAGACACACCTGTAAAGGCGTAAGAGTGCAAACGTCGTCTCCCCTCGCGGGCGCGCCGTCCACGCGTGCTCCCGCGGCCAGCAGGCGGCGCGAGCACTCCACGGCGCCGCCGCCGGCGCCGCTGCACGCGTACACCAGCGCCGTCCAACCTAAGGGTAAACTTACTTTAAATGTCTGGCAACACATACAATTTAAGGGTCAGCGCATACTGAACAGAAAAATGCTCAGGCTTGTGTTCTTTGTAATTCATAATGAATTAAATTACTAAATAGAGTTGAATATAATGTGAAAGAGATAATTTCCTACTTATTTTTTAGTCGATACGTCTTGACTGCAAAGATTTCTCGCTCAGTATGTGCTAACCGTGAAGTTCAACTGAACGTCTGTGGGCTCAGGGCTAATAAGTTAGAAGGGTACCTGCTGTGGGCGGCGTGTATGTGGGGGAAGTCTGTTGTGTGGATGGCGAGCGCGGCGATAGCGGCAGCGCGCAGTGAGCTGCGCACGCGCCGCCTGTCTCGATGTTAGGGTCCGCGCCCGCTTCTAGTAGCATCTGAAATAAACCATACAGCCAACATTATATCCATTATTTGCTACTATTCGAGAGTCGGTAAAACATTCACTATATATGGCGACACTAATAATGTTGAATGACCCTCAAACCTATAATACTACGAAAATATCAGCTGTTAAATCTCTCTAAATGCATAACGTATCGTTGAGACGATACGTCATACAGCCCTGCTGTACCTAAGTTGTCCATAATAGACTATGTATAGGCTGACCGCTTAACTGAGACGTTGCCTGAGGTAGCTGCGCGGTGCGGGAGGGGTGAAAGTTTCACAAGTTGTCGAATCACTGAGCTCTCGCATCACGTCACCACACCCCTCCTGCACCGCGCTGTTATCTCAGGCAACGACTCATGAATGAATGAATGAAATTATCGAATGAAATGAATGAATGAAATGAGTAATGGACAAAGTGTACCTCAAATTTTAAAGTTTATAATATAGTGTAGTTTGTCTATGGGGTAGAATTCATATTTGTATTTTTAGGTTTTCAACAGAAAACCGACTTACAGCAACTATCTGCTCATCACCAGCAAGTGCCGCTTTCATGAGCGCCGTCAGTCCCGAAGAATCTGGTGCGTCGATGCCGGCCGGTGGCAGCAACGACCGCACGCCGCCCACCAGCTCCGGTCTCCCGCTGAGCAAGGCTCGCTGAGCGACTCCGACGGCGGCCCTGCTGAGCTCGTCAGCCGTGCGTGCACAGCGGGACCATACTGGCTCTATGGCTTCTTCAATTCTGTGGTTTTTAAGAAATTTGCTATAAATAACTAACGACCCGCCCCTGCATTTTTACGACTTGACAAATCATGAAGATTTCTTTAATATAATTATGTTTGGTAAATATTAATGTTTTATGTTCAGGAAAATCACTGTCCGTTCTATAATAAGGTTGCCTGGAACAGATCGTAGAAAGCGATAACAGTGTTTCATGTTTTTCATGTTATGTATTTTTGTGGTGCAGTACCTACAATAAAGTAGGTATATTATAAGTATATAAATAAATAAATAATGTGTTAAACACATAAACCTTCCGATATTAATACTCTGAATGATGTTGAAGTATGTGTAACCGCGTAGTTTAGAAGAACAACGCGGTTACAGATACTTTTAAAATGAAAATGTATTTAAAAGCGGAGTGTCCGATGCGATTCCCCATCGGCAAAAAGACGAACTTCCATAAAAACGTACAATCAACAAAAGAGATAAGTATGCAGGATCGTCGGATATAGGTACCAAGCTGAAGCTTAGTAAGAAACCGATGGATGTTGTCGACTGAAATTTAATTTGTTATATGACCTGTTTGTTTTCTATTAATAAAATTAAATTTTATTCGAGAACATCCATCGGTTTCTTACTAAACTGCCACTATACCCGATGATCCTACATACTTATCTCTTTTGTTGACTGTATATCCCCTATTTCACCGTTTTAGGGGATGAATTTTCAAAAATCACGGAAGTTTTGTGCAGTCCGCGCTTCTTGGCCTTGCGGTTTCGCCTGAGCGTTGTCAGTGGATGAATTAATGAATTTAAGATATGTAGTTACATAAGTATGGAGTGCGAATGAACGGTGTTATTTTACGTGATAGGTCTGGGCGGGCAGTCGGCGTGCGGCAGCAGCAGCCTGGCGGCCTGCAGGACGTCGTCGGCGTCGGGCACGGCGGGCGGCGCGCGCAGGGCGGCGTGCGCACGCAGCACGCGCGCCCACTCGGCCAGCGGCGGCAGCGCGCCCGCGCCGCGCTCGCCCCACAGCCCCGCGCCGCCGCAGCTACCGCCACTGGCGCTTGAGTGCTCCAACTAACGAGAAGGACATTCTTTAATTATACAGGGAGTCTAGGGGAGTGGGCAAGGTCATTTCCAAAGTTTTTCATCCTGAGATTGTTGGTGAATTTTTTTACGGTTCAAAAGTTATGACCAACTTTTGTTATTTTCAATCACTTTGCATAGCGTTCAAAGAACAAAATCATTTTAAAAAAAGTACCAAAAACTGTCAATTTAAGTTTTTTTGACAGCCCTGATAGTTTTTTTAATGTTTTTTTTTCTTTGAGCACTATGCGAAACGATTGAAAAAAATTGGTCACAACTTTTGAACCGTAAAAAAATTCACCAATATTCTCAGGATCAAAAAGTTTGGAAATGACCTTGCCCACGCCCCTATTCGATTTGTTCCATACTTCCAGGGGCACCCTGTATATCCGGAACAAGTAAACTCCTTTCTTTACCCCTGCTACCATCACTTTCGGAATAGCAATGTATTTTGTTCTAATTTCAAAATTATGGTATCATTTTGACAATGCAACAATATCCATTGCTTTTTGTGTTTGGATATTTTGTCTGCTCAACAGTAAAACAACGCATTGGATATTGTTATATTGTCAATATAAATGGAATTGTCGTTCCAAGGGTGAGGGTTCCATGATACCATGGTGATACGCTATCAGAATGGTGATAACTAAAGGAAAATCATAAAACACACACCTGTGAGCATCTCATAAAATAGTATAAAGCTCGTTCAGCAGCTGGGGAGAGAGGTGCGAGCCGCGGATGTACTCTCCGCAGCACAGCTCGCAACTCTGATGCGGACCCGGCGCACGTGGTCAACAGAACTGACGCCGTCGATCCCCCAGAACTGTTGTTAGAGCCAGCTGAGGTCCCTGAACCACCTGCGGAAGACAAAAACACTAGTAAAACTAGTCTAGAATGTTGGCTCGTCGGCAGGGATATATTTATTTATTACAGAACATCAACAGCACACAGTCAACATTATCATACAATAGTAGGTATGTAATTAGGAAGAATATTAGTACTGCTAATGGTATAAGTAGGTACATAATTTAAAAAAAAGATTACGTATTGTATTGTATAGATAGTGCAATCCACGAAGTCGCGCCCCACTATTTTTCCTAATGCTTACAGCACAAGTAAGCAACATTCCGCTAGTGTTTTAGTTTTGTCGATACACACAAATTATTATTAATGGCTAGTATGAAAGTGTGTATCGAAAAAACTAAAATGCTTGCAGAATTGACTAGCGATAACCGCTAACGATTAGGAAGAAGAGTGGGGCGCGTCTTCGTGGATTGCACTATCTGTACATATGCTGCTTCTAAACTAGAAGAAGTAAAAGATTAATAGAAATTTTGATACGTACCAGAACCGTTGGTAGTGATACCAGAGTCGTGACTAAGTCCCAACGCCCTATGTTCAGGACGGGACACTCCTGATGATGACCCGGAACCCAATGAGCTCATGGATTCCCAACGAGACAGTGATAAGGCGCCTGCAGTTCGAAATAAGATCGGTACACTGCCTACTTACTTGATAATGTCATTATTGAAAATATCCACACATTTCACACATAAATGATCAAAATAAATACCTCAAGAAAGTCTAGTAAAATAAAAAGGCAATAGATATTAGCAAATGTCGGGTAATATCCATATTACAGACGTGTCTACAGGGTGCAATTGAAGTCATGGGCATTATTTTAACCTAAGGCACTACTCATGATACTAATTGCATTAGGGCTACTATTACGCAAATCAAAAATATTATTAATGCAAGTATGGAAAACCTTAAAATGTAGTAAGTCATAGAAAGTATCAAACACTTTGCGCTTCTCGATAGCAAATGCGTAGGTACCTTACGCCGTACGCGTCATTGGGCGTGAATTCTTTGAACCCGCCCGACTCACGTGACATTCGTAAGTTGCCAATGAATTGATTCATAATAAATTCCAACTTTCCCTTCGTACTTTGCCGGCTTAGGACGGTCAAAACTACGTCAACTAACATACATTAAAAAAAACATTTACGTACCTAGCTTGTGGATTGTTTTGAAAAAACCTTATTTGTCGGTAAAGTGACAGAGGGTAAACGGGTGCTCTTCCACGGGCTTGTGCATGTGCTGGCACGTGAAAAGACGAAAAATCCAACAGGTTCTTAGTGGTTCTGGTGGAATGAGACCCCGTGAAGGAATAGGGTCGTTTGGGTTGCGGCGATGGAACATTTCACGAGTTCATACAACCATTTGTGGGTATTATTGGTTGGTGTACCTAGCCTGCACATTACGCGGTCGAGGCATCGTGTACACAAACACACACACAACACACAAATACTTAATACACTGCAATCCAAGCACCGTATGACGCGAGCGGCGAGTACGGCGATTACATCACGGGATCAATAAATCAATTACGCGTCAATGCACCTGCGCAGTCGTTATGACACTGGTTCCGGATTCACGTTGCGGCGGGAAGCAGACCCCGCGCGGGGGTGATATTCGTATTTTTGCGAGTGAGGGAGTGGGACGGAGAGAGTTCAGGGAATCCCGCCGGACGGCATGTCTTTTAGCCCATTGTTATTATTACTTGTAAGGAAAAACCCGCGCGCGCGCAGGTGATGTTTGTTTACATTTCGCTTTGCGCTGTACTGCGCTTTAAGATTTTGATACTTCAACATTTATTGGCGTTAACGAAGTATTTTGTTTTAATTACTTTAAGTGTTTATTTGCAATAATAAGCCTTGTGCAATTTGACTTACTACATTTTTAAGGTTTTCCTTAATTGCATTAATAATATTTTTGATTTGCGTATTAATAGCCCTAATGCAATCAGTATCGTGAGTAGTGCCTTAGGTTAAAATAATGCCCATGACTTCAATTCCACCCTGTAGAATCCGCGGAGACTTTTATTTAGGTTAGGGCCAAAAGAACATAAGCCAATAAATAAAATTGAATTAACTGTTTTTAATGTAAAAAAACAGCTTTTTACTAAATTAAAAGTCTAGAGCTCTAGACGGTGCTTATAACAAAAAAACATTTTTATCTGTCTGTCTGTCCTGTGTGTTCCGGCTAATCTCCGAAAGGGTTGGACAGGTATTGATGAAATTTGGCATGGGAATACTTTGAACCTTGGGGAAGGACATAGCTACTTTCTTTCTGTATCTTTGTCGGCATATCACGCAGGTGAAGCCGCGGGCGGAAGCTAGTCAAATAAATGAACGTGAGATTTGGTTGTTAGAACCCGAGAAAACCGAACTAGATCAATCTACACGACCATGCATAATTTTTTAGTCGGACACAGTGATCCATATTTATTTTATAAATCAATTTGTTGCTTTACCTGAAGCAACTCTTCCAGCATTCAGGTGGCTGTACGGCTGCAGCAGCCCCCAGAGATCAGCACAGTTAGCGACCGCGTGGTCCACTACAGCAGGTGTGATGGGAGAATTGGCTGCACTGCTGCCGGCTATCAGTGCGATCTCCTCCAGCAGCGTCTCCATGCCCGCACAGAGGTAGATCGCTGCGTATCTGAATACAGTAACATATAAATTATGCTAAAGAAAACAAAAAAACATAAATTAGCATTAAAACAAAAAAAAAGTTTTTATTACATCTCTTATGTTCAACTGCATAGGTACCAGGTAGGTGGGTGTAGGTTTGTTTGTCACAGTAACAGTAAGAGCAGGACGTCTACGTTTACAACAATAGCCACTCACTCATGTACAAATGATGCCACACGAACATCCAGCATCCACCTTTGGAACCGGCCAGGTGCGAGGCTGGTCCTCGCTCGAGCTGCTGAGCCCAGGCGTCTCGCTGCACTGCCCGAAGTCGCGTACATTGTCGCTGCTCGTTGGCAACCCTGCCAAGTTAGGCGCCAATTTGTTAAGTTTCAAAACAGTGAATAACAGAGCTGCTTCGATTGGCACTTTCGACTTTGAGAAGTAAACATTCCTGCTCTAGTAATTCCATTAGAAATTATTTTTCTCTCACCTTGATACACGCGTCAGCAAGCGGTGTGCTGAGAACTATCCTGAACGCCCCAGCTACTTCGTGCTTAGAGCAGAAGCCGAAGTTTTGGGAAAGACGTTGGGCTTCGCGTGATATCCTTACCAGTGCCCTGAAATCACAGGAACAGAAATATTTATTTGCAATGTCGTTTTTTTCAGGAGCAACCTAGAGTTATCACTGCCGTATCATAAGATTAGCTGAGCCAAAATAGAAGCAAACTGGATGATGGATGGCAGTGGCGGATTTACACATTTGCCGCCAGTAGGCTATTCAATCTGCCGCCCCTACCGACCTCTACAATAATGTCCCATATTGTCTTTTGTATACTTACTGTTTCCTTTTCTTCAAAATACTTAATATGTTCTGGTTTATCAACGAAAAACTTGCAAAGAGATTGTAAAGATCGGCAACAGTGATCAAATCTACGGTATAAGCCTGAATTTGAGCATTCACTATGTTTATTCTTTCTTCCAACAAAAAAATATGGTAGGTAGGTATTTATATATTAATCATTTGAATTTCAGTTCTACATTTAAAAAAATGTTAGCCCCAAATTTGCCACCCCTAAAATCTGCCGCCCCAGGCCTACTCAGCCTGTTCGTAAATCCGCCACTGATGGATGGGATAAATCATTTTCAACAAATCGTTTTTCAAACCTTTGTAGTAAGTAGGCAAGTCTGGACGGTGTGTCCGGTGCCATCCTGGGCGCTATATCTCTGCACCTGCCAGCTTGCAGCGCACGACTGACCTCGCTCGGTGTCCAGGGCACACAGCGAAGCTCCACCAGCCTGCAATAAGTACCAGGTAGACTTCAGACATTATTGCTCCTTATACTATGGAACGACTTACTGCTGGGCCCTACGAGACTTAGTATATGAGCCCAGGTTTAGATAGATGATGGACTGATACTATTTTGGAAAAAAAATTAAACTGGTATATACCGGATATGGAAGACGAAGATAAAGACTTAACGGGATATTTAACATTATAGCAGAGTGTTCAATTTTGTTTTGTGATGAGATTATAATGCGTCTGTTTCTTGTAATGATTACATTATTTAGATATGAGAGAACATACCTATTGTGAGAGTCAACCCACACGAACTCATCGGCGCTGGTAACGTTGGTGCAGACAGTGTCAAGTGAGGGTTGCCGCACCAGAGGAGCTCGTCTCCTGCGCGCCTCTGCCGCGCTGCCACTCTCTGAAAACAAAAGTCATCACAATGTTATATGAGGACCAAACGAGTATGCATTTCAATTAATTACGATTTCATAATTTGGCACACGATATGAACACTTTTTATAATTTGGCACACGATATGAACACTTTTTAACAATTAGCATAATCAGACCATAGGTAGCTGGGTGTTCCTAAAAACACATTTGATTTCAAGACCATTCCATGCGGGCCTCGGAGTCAGAGATTAGTAAGTATATAGAGGGTATGAGGAACAGGGTGTAAAGTTCACTCATCCTCCATAGAAAAGGGAGGATCCTCCGACCAGACGGGTGTCGTGTCTGGCGGGCAACTGCCCAATGATTCATGTCGGGCCGTTGTATGTATGCTAGTTGCGCAGTAAACTCTGCTTGCGAGATGCAGGATTTTGTGACGTCAGTATGACGCGCTGTTCGCATGTGACGTTGTAGATACCGCTACAAGTACACTACCGGGTCCTAGAATAATTAATACTTCAATCAATCGCTTCAAATAATTACTTTGCATACTATTGTGTGGAATCCAGTTCTTCTAACTTAACAGACTGATGTGTTGCTGGGGAGTTTGTTGCGCCACTTCTTCTTCCCGGATAAAACACTAGGAAGAGGTGAAGGGCGGGCGTCTTGGTGGACTGTCTTATGGTATTTTGACGTTCAAACCGTGCTAATTTTCAACCAAATTTTATTAAATGATTATACCCTGAGCTCCATTGTTGCTGCCGCCGCCGGCGCTTGACGCACTCGTGGCGGTACTGCTGCTATCCCTGGAGCGAAGTGTCAGCTGTTTGATAGCTGACCTGATGTCCTCCAGGCCTCCGCCTCCGGGCCATGGTGACTGTAACTGAAGGATTACAAGGGTTCCAATTGTTACAAAGGTGTTCAAAAGTGTATTTAAAACATAAGCTTATCTCCAACTCTTGGGCAGCGGGATTGTACGAAAGGGTTACCGCTGCCCCGGAACATAAAGGGCTAAGGAAGGAACACGGGCGGGTTTTAGTCAGTAAGAGTCTGACACTCCCTTCTGCTCCACCCTAAGCGGGAGGGGTCATAAGATGATTTCTCATCCACAAAAAAAAAAAAAAATCTCCAACTTTTCTTTGCTCGCCTTTCCGTAAGTATATAGAATTCAGAAACGCTAAGAATATAAATATATCCCATACAAAGTGTGTCACCCCATTGGTCCTTTGTGACTTTATTCTCGAATTTTAGGGTTATAGAAGAATTTAAGATGGTAATGTGATTGAAAAACTGCAGTAAAAAACTTCGAGAAAGAAAATGGTCTGAAATCGCCAACACGCGGTGAAGAAGTGTGGTGATATGAGGAGAGACCCTGCAGTGCAGTGCGTGCAGTGTATCACAGGCTGATATTACTATGTAGCTACCTTATTATGTGGTCGATGCTTTGTCCGGGCGTGTGGCGGCTGGCGTGTCCGGCGGGGCTCCTCCCTGCCCGCCTCCCCGCCACCCCCGCTGTCCGACATCGACGCGTGTCCGGACGACCTGTTCTCGTCGGAACTGCTGTTGCATTCGCGGACGCCATTCTGTATTGGGGAAGAGATTAGTTGTGTAGTGACTTCTAATATTTAGTATGTAAGGATAACAGCAGGTGGAGTTCTGCAGTTTCTGCCCACCCCCATGAGAAAGAGGCGTGAGTTTTTATATGTGTGTATACACTAGAGAAGAGCCACCAACTTCTGATAGGTACCTAAACAGATAATTAGTGAAATCTGAATAAGGGATTTCGTTTTACTTGTGAGCCACTGGGGGTGTTAATCAGGCCGTATCAATTCAGTCACTGAATCGTCAGCTTGTCTATCCAAAGAGTCAAAATTTGAAATCACAAAGTCATACCAGGTAGGTAGGTAGGTATGATCCTTCAATAAGTACAACGTCCAGTTGAAAACCAGCGTTAGTCACTATTTTTCTAGCATTTTTCTGAACTGAGCCTAAGTATTAACTTCTTACGTCGGATTTTACACTTTTTATTTGTTTCTATCTGATCTATTGTGTGTATTTTAGTCTGTGCTAAATAAATGTATTTTCTTCCTTAAAAAATATTTCTCAGAACTTGTTCAGAGTATTTTTACAGCCCCTGTTTCGGTTTAATCTTAACAACATCAACGTATTAAATCAGATAAAGAGAGCTCATCAGTCTTATGAAACATGCGCTGTCGCATCTGCATGCACCCAGCATGGCTGCCATTGTCGCTAATGCTTTCGCTTTCAACAATATTTAAAGCTTCCCACCGATTACGCTTTTCCCTATCAAGAGATCGTGGGAGTTTGTTAAGAACAATGGTAATTTATTTTTTCTGGCGGCAACACTTTCGCCGCGTAACGCTCGCTAAGATAATTACTGTAATGATTACCGACGATGTGATCGCGACTAATTACTAATTAGCTCACGAATCATGATGAATGCAATACTGGAATCAATGAGCTCTTGGAGAGTACTTACTTAATTTCTTAGTAGTACCTATTTCAATGACAGATTACTGGAATGTATTTATTTAATAACGAACCAGAGACGCGTTAATAAATTAATTAATTTATTTGTAGGTAATTAAAACGGTAGGTACAATACCAATTACATTAATTAACAGAAACCATTAATATTATGTTGACAATTATATACCTAGAGAACACCAGACATTGTTATTTATATACGCATAATTTTACTCCATTCATCTGCAAACACATCGCATTCAGGGTTGGCAGTCAGGATTATAGGGGGATTTAGCATTTTTAAAGTACGACAGACTGGGGATTCGGGTCTGGCTATAGTATTGGATGACGGTTGAGGGCCTGACGGTGTCCGATGTATTTGTCGGGTATAAATAACGAGTTAAAGCCCATCGTCCTTAAAAGATACTTGGCACGTGGTGGACGTGTACTTTACGTAGGGGAAGAAATGGTATAATAATCTAGTAAATAATCTTTGTAAGAGGGATCTTAGGAAGGTTATCTGTAACTTAATGAAAGAATAGCAAGTAAATACTTATATTCCTTGAAGAAGTATTCACGAAGTTCAAGGGACGGGGATTGAGAGGGAGGGTTTTAGGGGGAGGATTTTAGGGAGTGGGAGAGGGGGCTAGCTTGCCTCGGTGGTCTAGTGCAAGCACTACTGTTGAGCAGGTCCTGGGTTCAATTTTCGGGTCAGGTAAAGTGTTATAGGGTTTTTCGACAATAGGCTCGCCCACTATTACATGGTAGGTACGTTCACATAACTGGCTACATGTGACAGTACAATAGATGCGCCTCTACCCGCAATAAAGGCGTGAAGCTTTACAGGGATACAGAGAAACTGACTTATTAGATTAACTACGAAATAATTTGCAGTTACTTATTTTCCGACAATGTTTGAAACGCGTCCAAGCACTCATTTTGACCAGGTACACACGGTGTTGTGAATCAATGTTCACGCACGTAACAGATTTTTAATCTGTCCAATATCTGGATCCCGTAACTATAATGTGGCTTTGGCGTGCTCTTGCGCAGTTACCAAATTATTCGATCGCTATCCATGATGACCCGATGACATCGATTTATTACTGGTCTATAAATTTTCTTATACCTACTTACTTACATATTCTATTTAGCGATGAACCAATATTCTACGTCTATCTACTTACCGATTTTATTAACTTTTAGCATACACCCCTTTATTTTATAAACATTGCTTGGGTTAAGAGACGTTTAAACGTTAAAAATGTACGGTTAAACAGTCGCTAATCATTACTTAACTGTAAGCAACGTTTAATGAATCCCAAAAAGCCTAAAGTTAAAGTAACCACGAATGACATCACTAGTACAATACTTGCGTGTTTATATCGGTGTCAAAACCGTTACGAGCATTGTTTCGGTGATCGAGTTTGGCAATTGTTTTGTTATTTAAATTTTGTAATACCAAACTTAATTGAAGAACTCATTTTACGAGTATTGTCGGGCAACCCTATTTGACTACTTGGCTTTCCGGCAAACGCAGGTTTAATGTGAATGGCGACTTTTTAACCGCACTATGCGCATAGGCAGGTCCAGACTACAGTGAAGTCTTAGCGTGCAGATTTATAGGTTTATTTATAAAAGTAGTGATTAGAGACTGTTTAGCCATACATTTCTTAACTATAAAGCTATGACACTATAATTTATGAATAAAGAGGAAAGTCATTACCTATAGCTACAAAATCGTATTTGTAACGTAATATAAAGGGTAGGGGGGGGGGGTAGGGTAGGGTATATTATTATGTATACTTAGGTTAAGGTATGTATCTATGGGTCTTTGTTACATGATAATAAATGGTTTATTATTATTATTATTTCCTTATATATACATATAAATATATATATAATATATAATAATAAAAAAATAAAAAATAATAAAAATAAATAATAATAATATATTAATAATAATAATATATGAAGAAGAGGTGGTCAGGTCATATCTCACCTACTCTACATGGATGATTTGAAACTCTTTGCTCCCAACAAATTGCATCTGATGGAGCTACTGAAGGTAACTGAAACTTTCAGTAGCGCCATCAGGATGGAATTTGGTGTAGACAAATGTGCAGTCATGCATGTAAAGCGAGGGGAGATTATGGAATCCGAGGGAATTCAACTCTCGGATTCCATAAGCCTTAGATCCCTCTCCTCATCCGAAAGCTATAAGTATTTGGGTATGTCGGAAGCGTTAGGTATCAATAATGCTGACATGAAGCAATCGTTGAAGGAGCGCTTCTTTTGTCGCCTGAAGAAGGTATTAATTAGTCTTCTTTCGGGCGGAAATAAGGTGCGCGCCTTCAACGGTTGGGTCATGCCGGTTTTGATGTATTCTTTTGGCATACTCAAATGGACTCAAACTGAACTCGACGCCCTGGATAGAAGGGTCCGTACACTGCTAACCGCAAACCGGATGCATCACCCACGATCATCGGTGATGAGACTGTATATCCCGCGGAAGTGCGGGGGTCGAGGCTTTTTAAATGCGAAGACCCTCCACAACCGCGAGATGTGCAGTCTCAGGGAATATTTTTTAAAAGCCGAAGTGGGTATGCACCGTGATGTGGTCGCAGTGGACAAGGGGCTCACCCCGCTCTCCATGGCTAAAGAGAACTGGCGCAAACCTGTAGTACTTTCTACCGATGACCGCAAGAAGGTATGGCAGAGCAAGGAGCTTCACGGGCGCTTCTATCGGGCTCTTCATGAGCCCGGTGTAGATTTCTTAGCGTCCGTATCCTGGCTACGTTTTGGTGACCTTTTCGGGGAAACTGAAGGTTTCGTCTGTGCAATTATGGACGAAGTTATCTTGACGAATAACTACCGGAGACATATTATGAAGGACGGGACGGTTGACGTGTGTCGGGCATGCCACCGTCCGGGTGAGTCTATCAGACATATTATCTCTGGTTGTTCTCGTCTGGCTAATGGCGAGTACTTGCACAGACATAACCAAGTAGCCAGGATTATTCACCAGCAACTTGCTCTGAAATATAAACTTGTGGATTCTGAGGTACCGTATTACAAGTATGTGCCCGACCCAGTTCTTGAAAATGACCATGTCACGTTATATTGGGATCGATCTATCATTACTGACAGGTCTATTGTCGCCAATAAGCCTGATATAGTGGTGATAGATCGATTAGCGCGCCGCACAATGATTGTAGATGTTACCATTCCACATGACGGGAACCTCGTGAAAGCTGAGAAAGAGAAACAAATTAAATATCTCGACTTAGCACACGAGGTTGTTGACATGTGGAATGTGAGCTCGGCTGTCATTGTGCCGATTGTCGTATCAGCCAATGGCTTGATGGCCGAAAGCCTCGATCAACATCTATCGAGGCTCTCGTTGGGCGGTTGGATCAAGGGCCTGATTCAGAAGGCAGTACTCCTTGATACGGCTCGCATTGTGAGGAGGTTCCTCTCTCTGGAGCCCTAACCACCGGTAGCTTGGACCCTGTTCCCGATACCGGTGGCCCACTATTTTTTATATTTTTAAATGTTTTTATATTTTTTATATTCTAATATTTAAAAATATAATTTATATGTATATATAATGAAATAAAGGAGATAATATATTATAATAATAATTATAATATATTTATTATATTATTATTAATATCAAGTCAAGTTTATGGATATGATGATAATAACATCAAAAAGCAATAATCCCAACTTGTCATTCCTACACTAGGTACTAAGTAGTTTTCAGGTAATTTCAAGATGAAAAAACTTCTATCGTGCCACACAAAATCTTCACCATTAGGTAGGTAGGTAATTATTTATTTAAAAGTACCTATAATAAAATTCTCCAAAATTTATTTATTTATTCGGCTTTTCCAAAATGAACGTACAATGTTACTTTAAATAATTTGTACATTTTAAATCACTCCCATAAATAACGAGTTCTTTGATCTGTTCCAAAGTTACAAATAGGTAACTGTATGTAGTTTAATTACAACAAGTGAACTGTAAATTGTTGTGGTGTATCTCAACCACAAATAGATCATGGTGTTTACAAGCCGCGGTGTATGAGAGAGCATCAAAGTAATCAAACTATGTGGATGAAACCGCAGAACTGCGGTTGGTGGCGTTAGGCGTACAAGCTGTTGTATCTACTTGTCACCTTATTTTGTTTATCCTACTCCCTCAAGGTGGACGACTTAAGCTGCACTTACAATCGGTTGTTGAACATTATATCGACTAACATGGTGTTCGTCTACTTTTGTCTATTTGCTTACTTAGGTTGCATTTTTTCAGTATTCAGCACCCTGATAGAGTAACACACTTGATAGTGTGTTACGCAATCAGGGCAATATTGCATATAATATTGGGCATTGCTAATTAACTGCTTCATATGTTCGAAAAATTTGTCTGCTCAACTGTCAATCAGTTGTTGAACAAAAATCAAAATCAAAATATTTTATTTCACACTAGCTTTTGCCAGTGACTTCGTCCGCGTGGAATAATGACTTCCGGAAATTGAGGCACTAACTCTCATAGAGTTTAACCGATGTGCTCTTTCCTCTGCCGATTCTTGAGAACGCGTATTTCTCATTCAACGCGTTTTTCAAGACAATAGCGGGCGGACGCTGGCGTCCGCTTGGGTCTTGAATAACTAAAAATATATAACTACGTCTAATATATAAAATAATATATAATAAAACCTACTTCACTTAAAACTAAATACCTATAACTACTATAATTAATAATACCTATACCTATAATTAATAAAAGTACCTACGCTTTTACCTACTTAATATTAAAAAAAACTGAACATAAATTAACCAAAACTTACCTACTACTAACCTATTACTACTTCACCTAAAAAGAAATCCTGTTTTCCCAACATTTCCCTTCACTGCTCTGCTCCTATTGATCGTAGCGTGATGAAAAGTATACTATAACCTGCCCAGGATTATGAAGAACAATTGTACCAAGTTTCGTTGAAATCCGTCGACTGGTTTTTGTTTCTATAACGAACATACAGACAGACAGACAGACAAAAATTTTACTGATTGCATTTTTGGCGTCAGTATCGATCACTAATCACCCGCTGATAGTTATTTTGGAAATATATTTCATGTACAGAATTGACCTCTCTACAGATTTATTATAAGTATAGATATAGATAAACCTACTTATGAAACGTCAGAAGCTAGGTGCACGGTTCCAATTGGTCGTTTCCTATGGAGAAGAACCAGCAAGAAACTCCACGGTTACTCTTTTAAAAATAATTGGCTTTTACAATGTTTTCTCATTACAGTAGGTATTGAGGACAGCGTAGGTCTGTCAACAAGTACCAGGTACTTGATAAAATAAAAAATGGTCTACAGATCTAAAATCTACAGGAACCATTGTTGAACTGTCAAAGATAAAGCCATCGTTACTGTTAACGTGTTGATATTTCATGAAATAGTTAATCAATAGGAATATAAGAACTTAGAGGGTTGTATTGATGATTTTAATTTTTAATAATGATTATAACTCTATAAAGTCCTAGTTGTTACGGTCGCGTATCATATTTTAATCAACATACAACCTGACGCTGACCTGCACATTGCAAAAAAACGTAAGAAAATTTGAATTTCGCGGGTTAACTTAGCGCATTGCCTTTCTGGTACCTGCTGTAAATGCTAAGACTTATTTAATTATATTTACCTAAGGACGTTGCTGTTGGCTTTCACGTGCTTGCTCATTATACATCGTGAACTAACCTGAACAGGCGCAGTTTCAACTGGTCTATGATGATGGTCGTGCTTGGGCGGTCGGCGCTCAAGTGCGTAGCTGTTCTGTGCGGGCGCGCTGCGGACGGGCGCGCTGGCCACGGTCAGCTGGGACACCGCGCCCACTGCCTTCAACTGCGCAGAGCTGGGACCTTCCGTTGATGGCGGTGGGGGTTCCTCGTGGATAGCTGAGGAGAGAGTGTTTATCAGCATAAAGCAGGTATCACACCTCATCCGGTGTTGCATGTCCATGTTTTTATGTTCTAGTATTTTCATAAGGAGTTTTTTGGTCGTGTAAGATTGCCGTCCCATCGGACCATAGTCCGATGGGACGGCAGAGTGAGGGAACAGAGTGCGTCTGTGTTTACGCACACGCTTGTGCACTATACCTTATATCTCCTGGTCTCCTGCTTACCTACGGTTAATCACCGTTGAGATTGGCCGCCGTGACCGAAATTCGGTCGGGAGGCTATTATTTTAATAAAGTCCAACATACGTTTATTGGTGGGTGAAGTCGGCCTCGGCGGCGTGGTGGCTCGGTGCGCGTGCGGCGGCGGTGACAAGCGGCGTGCGTGCGCGGGCGCAGGCGCGGCGGCCGTCCCGCTTACGCGCACGCGCAGCGCTCGCGCGCCCGACACGCCGCCGCACCACGCCCCCTCCTCTGAAGGGCGACACCCGCTTGAAGGCCTGGTCAGCATAAACATTAACATTTTAATTACGGAGTTCTAACTACTAATATCTTAAATCTAAAGACTCAAAAATTAAATTATAATCGTTGAATTTAATTGAAATTTCCAAATTATGCTATAAAGCATTAAAAAAATCTCCCATTCAAAATGACGCTAGCCCAAATCATTTTGTAGCACAATTAAATTAAAAAAACATGTAAATCACTTCGCTACAGATTACGTATAATTTATCTCATGTTCCAAATATAAAAAGGTAAGTACTACAAAATAATATCAAATGCAAAAAAATATATCTATCTTAAAGATAACTTTTTATCCCTAGTTTTACGCGGAGCCTTATCCGATATCAAAAGTAGAGGTGCACGGAGCCTTATCCGAGATCTAAAGCAGAGATGCATCAGAATGATAACAAATATCCGAAAAAAAAATCAGAAACTCAACATATAAGAGCTGAAGACTAAACACATTTAGTTAATGGAACTTGCTTGAATATAATGAAGTCGTAATTAAGTACAGAAAAGGATGTTTATACATCTCGTCTCGGGTCGGTCTCAACTGAGCACGGACGCGTATTGCTTGCCGAAGTAACAAGTGACTCATCGCGAGAATAATGTCGTCAAAAACTGTAAAATGTGTGAACTGCAATGTTGTAATTAACGAACTTCTAGCGTTTCTAAGAAATGTGTTGGAATTTATGGACGAAGTGAGCATTCATCAGTTGTGTACATCATCCTTCACAGCTGATGATATTGTGAACGCGAAAACACTGCTATTTGAATCGCTTCCCACCTCAAAGAAGATGCCAATTCGTCGAAAAGATGGCAAGAAGAAAATGTCCAGAGATTTAGATGACATAATATGTCTAATGAAGGCAACGGATCCGGACATATTCCCTATATTTGTGGCCAAGGAGTTACATAAACTTCCACCTGTAACCTTTGATCATGTGGATGCAACCCGACTTTTAAAGGACATCTTGATATTACAAAATAAGTGCAAGGTTTTGGAAGACAAAATGGTAACCAAAGAACAGTTTGATGTGCTTAAGTTTGAGGTACAAAATGTGAAGTGTGCATCGTTAATAGACAATTACTGCACGCCTAATATTAACATAAATAAAAGGCGAGGTGCTTGTCTGGAGAATAGTGTAATATTAGATAATAGTGGTCCTATGGGTTTGCATTATGTGCCGATATCGGCAACGCAATCAACAGCTGATACAAGAGCGAATGACTCAGCGATGGGGAATTTGCCAACAATAATTGCAATAGATCGCGATAATGACGGTGACTCGAAAAAATGTAAACAAATAGATGCAGCGACGCCGATAGTGAAGGATGTGAGCGAGAGCGAAACATCAAAAAGAAGCGCACGCAAGAGCATGACGTTTGCAGAGACAGAAACAAGTAACGCGGCTGGTGTGACCTTGAACGAACCAATCACGGCGCCGACAACAGGTGCGCCTGGGCCGATCGAGTCCCCTACCATCGTTACGTATGCTACTGCGATGTCGACTGGAACAAAATCGAGTGAACTACAAACAGTGAACAGTTCGAGTTTGTGTAAATCTAATGTGAATAGTGAGCAAATGGTAGTGGATCGTAATAATGAGTGGAAGTTAGTACAAAACAAATCATCAAAACAAAAGCGGTTAGCTAGTCAGAGGGGTCGTGCTTCCACCGAGCCTAATGTTAATTTTCGGGCAGCCGATATTGCAGTGCCATTGTTAATCTCAAACGTGAGTACTGAAACACAAGAAAATGATATTATTAGTTATATTAAGGCTAAAACAAATGAGAGTGTGTCTTTAAAAAAGATTAACATTAAGTCTTTTAAAAAGTACAATGCCTATAAAGTATTTGTTTCAAAACATAAAGTTGATATATTTCTAAATGACCAGCTGTGGCCGGAAGGCATCACGTTTAGGCGGTTTGTACACTTCATGTATCGAACTAAGCCAGAGTCTAGAGTTAAAGTTGATTAAATGTTTTTACAATGTTAAGTAACACCAACAGGTACTCAACGTTTACTAGTTTTAATTGTCAGTCAGTAAAACGCTCTATTGATAACATTCGAGCAATCTGTGCTTGGTCAGATGTTGTAGCCCTCCAAGAGACATGGCTTCTACCCCATGACATATTGATGTTAGGAACCATAAGTCAAGATTTTGAATTTACTGGTAAGTCAGCGGTTGATACAACCGTCGGACCGTTAAGAGGAAGGCCGTATGGGGGAGTGGCCATTCTCTGGAGGAAAGGCATGTTTGAGTCAGTCTCTGTTTTGGACTGTGGTAGTAAACGGATTGTGGCCATAAAGGCAGCCATTGGTGAGCGCTCCGTTCTGATTTTTTCTGTTTACATGCCTACGGACTCGCCAGAGAATTTGACTATGTTTACTGATATATTGAGTGAGATAAATGCTATTGTAGCAAGTTATGATGTTGAAAATGTTTTTATATTGGGAGATTTTAACGCGCACCCCAAACAAAACTTTTATAATGAATTGACTAACTTCTGTACAGACCAGTCATGGGTTTGTGCCGATATTGAGTTCTTAGGTGCTGAGAAAAATCACTACACATTTATTAGTGATGCGCATGGGTGTAGGAGATGGCTCGATCACTGTGTGGTATCTTTGTCAGCTTGGCACACTGTTGTAGATGTAGGTATTAAAGAGGATGTGTATAACTCCGATCATTTACCCATCTATATTGTATGTGATTTGAGTATAGTAAGATCAAAACTGGTGACTCAGACTGCGCCTCGTAGTGCAATTATATGGGGTGAAAGAAACTGTTCTGAAATTGACAGATACCGATTTTTATGTAATAGTAAATTGCGAGATATCGATTTCCCTCAAGAATTTACGAAGTGCAGTCATGGGTCATGCAGCTTGACTGAACATAGAGTAATTTTAGATAAGTTGTATGATAGGATTGTGAACGTTCTTAGTGAGGCAGCTGAGCAATCTAAAGAGGCAAGTGACTTTAAGCCTCACATAAAACATCGATCTTTGTGTGGCTGGAATAAACATGTACATGATGCTCACAGTGAGGCTAGGCTTAAATTTCAAACCTGGATAGAACATAAACGACCAACTTGTGGTTATGTTTATGAACAAATGCGAGAGGCTCGCAAAATTTTCAAAAGTCGCTTGAAATGGTGCCAGAATAACCAAGAACATATCAAAATGGACATAATAGCAGAACAACGAGCTACAAAGAACTTTAGCAAATTCTGGAAATCTACAGGTAAGTTGGACGCTAAGCCTGGTCTTGCAGTGAGTGTGGAGGGGAAGAGTGATCACGGGGATATTGCAAACCTATTTATGAAACATTTCCAGGTGCAATCTCCCCTTGGTCCCTCAGTTCCTTCTGAAGATGCCGAGTATTGTTGTCAGGCAAAGGAGACATTTATGCACTTCTCTGCCAAGCAAGTCAAAAGAGTCATACAGGGAATGAGCAGAGGCAAGTCTCCAGGTCATGATGGACTCAGCATTGAGCACTTGAAATATGCAGGAGTCCACATGCCGAGGGTCTTGTCATTGTTCTATACGATGTGTCTACGGCATTCGTACTTGCCGGAAAATTTCATGAAAACACTTGTGGTTCCCATCGTTAAGAATAGGGTAGGGGACATATCTAGTATTGGGAATTATCGTCCGATTTCCTTGGCTACGATCATGGCTAGGGTGTTGGACAGTATGCTTGACTCATGTTTGAAAACTGTTTTAAATCTTCATGAAGCACAGTTTGGTTTCCAGCCTGGACTATCAACTGAAGCTGCTATCTTGAGTCTCAAGCATACGGTTCAATATTATACCGATCGTAAGACGCCGGTGTACGCCTGTTTCCTTGACCTCTCAAAGGCCTTCGATCTCGTCGCCTATGATGTGCTTTGGGATAAGTTGAGGAACAGGGGTACGCCTGCTGAAATACTGAAAATCTTCCAGTTCTGGTATGCCAATCAAAAGAACCAGGTTAAGTGGTCTAACACTCTCTCTCCAGCATACGGATTGGAATGCGGTGTGAGACAGGGGGGTTTGACATCCCCTAGGCTCTTCAATCTGTATGTTGATGGCCTCATCACCACGCTCAGCAGCATGACCGTTGGATGTCGAATAAATGGAGTGAGCGTCAATAACATCAGTTACGCAGACGACATGGTGCTGCTGGGCCCAACTGCTGGGGCAATCAGGGAATTGCTCAAAGTTTGTGAGACTTATGCTGCCTCACATGGACTTATTTATAATGTCACTAAGAGTGAATATATGCTCTTTAAGGCCGCTGGTAGATGTCCAGACTGTGTACCAGAAATTATAAAATTGAATGGGCTCCCTTTAAACAGAGTCTCCAATTTCAAGTACCTTGGACATTTCATTACCGACGACCTTAAGGATGATATAGATATTGAGAGGGAGCGTAGGGCACTGGCGGTCAGAGGTAACATGCTGGCCCGTAGATTTGCTCGGTGCTCTGACCTAGTAAAAATTACTCTCTTTAAGGCCTACTGTCAGAGCTTTTACACGAGCAGTCTATGGGTCAGCTACACTAAGAGATCGCTGGATGTCCTGCGCGTTCAATATAATAATACTTTCAGGATGTTGTTGCGACTGCCCCGTTTCTGTAGCGCCTCAGAAATGTTTGCTGAGACCTACACAGATGGCTTTCATGCCATAATACGCAAAAAAACAGCTTCACTGCTGTGCAGAGTGCGGAGTAGTCGCAACTATATCCTGAGAGCTGTGGCGGAGAGCTATACTCCAAATATCAGGCATTTTGTGCGGAGGTTGATCAGATAAGGAACATGTCTTTCTGCCTGATCGTCCTTTGTTTTAATAATATTATTTTTATTTCAATGTTACTAACACTAGAATATAAGCTGTGTTTAATACTAACAAAATATGGATCACTGTTGTCTGAAATAAATGGATTTTATTTATTTATATAAAGTTTTTATAGGCCGGAAAGGATGTTTGATAACAGCTGGACATGATTTCAAGTCAAATTTGCATAACAATTAAAATTAAATAACTGATAAATAGTAACAGTTTGTTTCTAAAATAGTGTGGCTAGAAACATCCGGCCGTAGTCATTAAAGAATATTAAAATTCCAACTTAAAAATTGACGCCTGAATCTACAGAGTTCATCATACCGCTTCTTACTGTCAACTGTACAAAAACATTAGCTGCACTCGATTTCCGAATAACCTGTGCCCCCGAGGCGTGGCTAGCGTGCTAACGGGCTGCCGGGCTGTCGGACTGCCGCGCCGGGCCGGAGTCAACGGAACGCCTGATCCGGCGCAGTGCGTGACTAAGGACCAGTCGCCAGTTAACCACGCGGCCGGTACAGCCGCGACCAATCGCCCTAATGCCACAATATGCTGTTACTCGTAACATCTCACTCCACCTGATCAGCGTAATACTTTAGTGCACGACGTTCCGATTAGGGATGTGAAAAAATTATCGATTATACAAAAAATCGTTTTTTTTTTATAATTGATTTAAATATTACAAAAAAAATGGATTAATAAAAAATCGATTTTATAATTCACTGCCGATTTTTTTCACACAGCTTTTTAGTCAGGAACTCAGGAGCGCGAAGCCTCAAAGTGCCGCGAATTGAACCACTAACTATTTTAACGATAACAATCATCAATACATCTCTATAGGTTGGATTTGTTAATTTTAGATCAAAGAAAATTTGAATTTTGTGGGCTACCACTACACTACATT
Organism: Globia sparganii; assembly: GCA_949316385.1. NCBI lineage: Eukaryota > Metazoa > Arthropoda > Insecta > Lepidoptera > Noctuidae > Globia > Globia sparganii. Next base: position 989,604 of record OX438660.1, read on the forward strand.
CACCTTAAGAAATTTTTCCTGCGAAAGGAGAAATGAAAAAAAAACTCTTTTGTGTGAAATTTAATTTAAACGTTTATCTTGTTGATTAGATTAAAAAACTGCACCCTAATTGCGAAACACACTATCGATCTCAATTTGAATCATTTTGAAGCATATTGCTAATCCATTGCTTCATAAGTTGGAAAAATGTGTCTGCTCAACAATGTAAAAAACGCAATGAACGTTGTTGATCTGTCAAAATTAAACCCATTGCTACTAATAGTGTGTTACGCAATTACCCCGCTGAGCTGTGAAAGCTGTGATAAGAGTGATATTTCATGAATTTAATTTAATCTATAAAAAATAAGGAAAAAATCATTATTAAAAAAACGATTATTTTAATTCAAAAATCGATTATTTTTTAATCGATTTTATTATTAGGCAAAACAATCGATTAATTAATAATCGATTTTTTATGTATACTGTCTTATCCCTAGTTCCGATAAATAAGAATATAATGCTTCGGGGACAGTATTAAGCCTCATCTACATTAAGATTGCTGGATGCGTTAGGTTCTTGTAACACTATGGAGCACGTTATACCGCTTCCAGCATTACTTTAGATCGAAAGGTATAATTGTCGCAAGAAGTGCGCACGAGTTGTCCACAACTGCATTCGGAGATTGGAATGCGGAGAGCTAAGCATGCTGCGTGCCTATTGACCGAGTTGTCGACTAACGTAAAGGAGCTATTCTGGATTAGGTTACCATCTTGTAACTGTAGGTTTGGCGACTGTTACTGAATTAGGTATAGTAGGTAACTACTGAAGAATCTAGTATTGTTTCGTTTTTTAATCAAATTACCTACGTTTTTTCGAATAAAATGTTACTGCCACAGCATCAAATTTTTCGTCAACCTTCAACTTTACACTCGCAGTTCTTTATTTTTAAATACGGGCTATACAGCTCCAAGACGCAACAAATGTATTTCTCTATCGGAAAACAAGAGGTATTCTTTATTCATTATAGCCATAAGTCGCTACTTCATATCCGGCTCGAAGGTCCAAAATGTACTACGCATACAACCAACGTTTTCAATAACTTAAACACCAAAAGAAATGCTCCCATTTCAACCTGTCACGCAATTCAGTATTTAACTTTTTTATGTCCCAAGGAAAATGAGAATCGAAACTTAACAAAAGACAACCACGTCTGCAGCCTAAAGATAGTACAATAGTCATAATAGATTGACAAAGAGGACTACGTAGACGAGGTGGAGAGGCGTGACTGTGGCGTGACTGTGGCGTGACCGTGGCGCAGACGAGAATGGCCAATTGTATGATGATGTTACAGGTGGAACTAACCGTTTTTGTATCCACCAGTCATGTGAACTAATTTCCTTGAATTGTGTTTTGTCAAAGACGGAAGTAAAATTGATGTTGAAAAGCTTCCGGTTAAACTGGGAACTGATCTAATAAAGTTGGAAATAGGAATGATAATGGAAACCAAGAAGCAATATGTTTACTGATTTAATATTGCTCCTGAAGTCCTGAGTGGAAATGTACCACTAATATGTGGCTATCATAAACGAAGAAGCATAATTTACTCTAAAGAGAAAACGGTTTCAACAATACTTATCTAGTTACATTGAAAAAACAAAAGCTTAACCATATTAATAGCTACATTGAACAACATAAAGTGAAATTGATAAATACTGGAAACTCCTTAAAAAGAAGTAATAAATTTGGAATTCCCGTTAGCTAAGAATGATTGACAGTAACACTGAAATCCAAATTAAATGTGTAGATATCAAAATCTTATTCATGAATGTGGAAAATTAAAGGCAGGTATGAAATACATGAGGTTATTTTAACAGAACGATAAAAGCTTTCCTTGGTCACGTTCAAGAACATAAGAATGACGATGCAATTCTGACCAACAATGTTTACAAGTACTACAAGTTTGAGTGACAAGAAAATAGCTGCAAAATTGATTTTTGAAATAAATCTTATTATTGCCTTCATCAAAATCTAAGGCAAATAAGCAAAGAAACAGGAAAACATTGATGGAGGAGTTATACTGAGAATATTCTAGCTCAGTTGTAAAACGCAGCCGGTCACTAAGTTTTGCAATATCCCCGAAGTAGAGCAAAAGTTTTGTTCAGTGCAGTCACGTGACAGGAAGTCTGACCGAGAAGCCTAAAACCTCCTGAGACTCCAACAATGGTCCTCTATAGAGGTTTCCATAATTAATAATCACATACCATTAAAATTGTCGTATAGAAAACTAATTCAGAAAATAGAAATACCTAAGTAACTATGCACCTTAAATGGTATAACAGTGTAGTACTTCACGAATAATAACTGATTGCGTAAGGGATGCAGAATTAAAAACAAAATGAATAATGCTCTGGTCACAAAACGGTGAAGGAAAACATCGTGAGGAAACCGGCATGTCCTAGACTTAAAAATTCTAAGACATGTGACAACCCGCTTACCCGCACTGGGCCCCCGTGGTGCATAACGGCTCACACACTGCACAATCCCTTTCACAGGGAGGACGCCTGTGTCTTCTCAGTGGGAGCATTATAGGCTGATTATTCTATGTGGATATTTCGCTTCATTGCTTCAATAATGTGTTATATCTTGAAAATTGAAATAGTGATGTCGTCGTGAATCTGTCACGTTTTCGCTGAAATTTGAGATCACCTTCCTCTCACTCATAGATTCGCTATTACACCCACAAAAGAAACCACGTTTTTTGGAAAAATAAAATCGGTCACGGCGGTTTCAACTATTAAATTTAAGAAAATGAATTGTCGGGCTAATCACGTTATTGAAGCAAAGAGGCGATTTGTCCTTCGTATATACAACTTTATGTCACTATTTAGGTGTCATCCTCCTGCCCTTATTCCAATTTATTTGGAGTCATTGCAATAGTTACCTACGGCTGTTTCTTCTCCACTACTCTATCAGCTGTCATCGTAGTATTCACTTTCTTCTTAAACATCTTTTACATAATCCATCCATATTTCTTTTTATCACTAACTACTTAATCTGAGAAATAAGATCCTATAAAAAAAACATAATTCACAGTAAAATGAGAAACTACGTAGGGAATGTCGAGCATGCATAATATTTACGTAATTTATGAGTTGGTTATGACAGATTTAAAAGAATATGTCGGCATCACAAGGAAAATGTTTACTTGCGGCATCACCAGCACCCTAACTGCATATCACACTATCAATCGGAATCTGAATCATTTTGAAGCAAATTGCTAATCCATTGCTTCATAAGTTCGAAAAATTCGTCTGCTCAACAACGTAAATAACGCAATGAATGTTGTTGAACTGTCAAAATGAAACGGGGCTACTGATAGTGTGTTACGCAACTACCCCGCTGGTTGGTAAAAATTGAATAAAATAAAAGCTGTCCAAGGAAATAATCTCCCCTTTTGTTTTTTCGTTATTGTCCATGGTCAACTCGAAAAGTTTCATTATGTACGAATATCAGATGTTGCTGAATGGTTGTGATAATTGATTCGTCTTGGTTGTTATCTTCGAACACGGTTTGTTATAGGTCTTTAACTTTGTTAAGGAGGTGCCACAGTCAGACCATTTACCTCCGCAGATCAAGATGTGATACTCAAATATATGTGCATATCTGAGGAGTACAAATCTGTTCGTTTCAAAAGTGAAGCTCTATTACGTCACATAAATGAGCTCGCTCGTAATAATTGTCGCCCAAGCATGAACACAATGCGATGCGTCCATAACAAACGCATGCTCATAGCAATACTCGCTCCAAGCGAATCTCGACTATGTTGTCCTGAAACTTGTTCTTGGTGAGCACTAAAATAGTATCACGGGATATTGTGACACGCTGTCCTTGGTCACCCTTCACGGACATTTAACTGTTTTGATCATTTTGAATGTCATCATCACGTTTTGTTCATGTGCGTAAACGTAGGCATTTCCTGTTGTTATTGACTACTGACGAGCAACACAATTTAAGTCAAGGATCCAACTCACCCAAACTTACCCGAGTCTGTTTGGGTTACAAGCAAAAAGCTGCGGTCATGCAAAAGTGGAACGTAAAGTCCATCATATTGCAACAATGATTTGGCTCAAAATTGTCAAATCGATTGAGGCAAGCAGGCGACAATGCTCGTGACCGATAGATTAAGGTGCCAACACAGTAGACAACTAGGCTTCGGCACCCAATCGGGCGTGAGTGCCATGGGGTAAGCACGACGTATTGGCTAATGCAGCCAAGCTACGGGCGCCGTATTGGCTAATGCAGCCAGATTATCGGTGCCGGATTGGCTAACGCGTGTCTCCTGGCTTTGACAGCCTTGCGGTCTGGTGCATTTATGTGAACGATTGAGTGCACCCTAGGTTGAGTCATGAACAAACGGAAACATTTGATAACTATTTGATAGATGGAACTAAATGAACGTAACATTAACATGATCGTCATCTTACCAACTGAAAAGATAATCCGTTTAACGGAGTAGCAAACTTAGATGTTATAATTATTACTTGCAGCATTATGTAATCATCATAAAGATACTAATTAAGTTGTTTAATCCAATTATCCGCGATCGCAACTTCAAGCTATTAAAGACTGGCGTTTCGTACGAAAAGACCAATGTTGATCATTTCATTTTCCAGTACCTGATGCACCGCTTTTTTCATTTCTCCGAAGTTGTTCGAATACGTTGATTATCGTAATATTAAAGGCATACTGTATCAAACTTTCTCCAATTCAATTTTGTATGAACATGAATTTGTCGAAAAAGTATAACGAATTCGACCTGAATAAGAACGTAATGATAATTAACACCGAGATAAAAGATCGCGCCGGATTATTACGAAACCGGCATTCATTTTTAAGAGCATCACCATTTTTAATTGAATTGTAAACAGTTTTAATGTTGATTGTGTTGAATTCTCAGGGAAGTAAGTAAAGGTGCTAGAAAAAGTCTGACAATCCGATAAACAAGAAAATGTAAGAGACGGAACAAAAGATCACCTGAACGGTTAAGCGAAACCTTCGATGTTGATTGAAAGAGGAATGTGTCATTTGAAATTCAGATGTGGCGTGAGACGATAAGGTCGAGAATGTAAGCGCGTGTGTTGGGGCGGATCTGTCCGGATCGGTATCGCCACAAAGAAGCAGAAGCTCGCACGAGTTCGTCGACCAACAACACACGATTGTTATCGGCAGAATCGCTACGCAATTAACGCGAATGTCTTCCCGAACGCTCACACGTCGGAAAAAATATGGTGTGTGTGTCCGTTATGTAATGAAATATAAGAATCATTGAATAATTAGAAGAAAAGTCTGTAAACACACGGTTGGAGAGAACGCTAGCTACGCTCTCTCTATGTGAAAACATAACTCTTAAGTGACAGCGGCTCCAAGTTAATTGATATTAGTTGAAATTACGTACCATGATTAACGATTTCTTAACGAGGCACAAGTGGGGACAGTTTTCTACTGCCTGCTAGCCAATAGGTACATTTAATTTAATATAGAACAGTTGCGAATTAATATGGATGTCTCGGTCTGTCTAAACTTCCCTAAAAACTGTGACTTAAGAAACTAAGTGACATAGTTTGAAGAGGATATAAAACTGTAACAATATTTGAACTACTTCGACTGGCCCGCTTCCTACACAATTAACAATACTTGAGCTTTCAGGTCACACCGTAACTGTTAAAATTATGAATATTGCGATTATAAAACCAAACAGATGGGATCGAGGTCATCTCGTCTGGAACACACATAAGAGCATCTTTGTTCTTACCGCTTCCTCCAGTCTTGGATGAAGCTCCAGTCGCAGTGTTCATCTTCATCGAGAACCGTAGCCTCGTGGTGGTCAATCCCGCCCCCATGCACCAGCTCGACCAGCTGTCGAGCTCTTTCGAAATTACCCTCAAACTCCACAACTAGAAACCCGTCAGAACTCATCGTTCCAAGCACGTCCTTCTTGTATGTCGCATCATTAATCGTCACGACATCTAGTGTATCTTTACTGTCATCAGCTTTGATCTCAGAATATATAGCTTCCGGAATCTGAACTTCAGATACCATCTGTGTGTTGCCTCCTCCCCTATCTACTTCTCTACTCAGTCCCAAGTTACCCGTTTCTTCTAAAAGTCTATTGGCATAAATGACTTCTTCTTTCGCAGGCTCCTCTTTGAGTCGATATTCTTCCTTTTTTTGCTCATTATGTTTCCGAATGATGGAATCTCCAAAATAAATGACAACTTTATTGTTATTCTGTGTGATCTTATTCGCTAATCCACCTTCCGTAAGAGGTAAGTTTGCTTTTTTGTTCTTTTCCTGGGAAAGTCTTTGCGCTAATTCCTCATAACACGGAAGCCGGTTGCTGTATACCTTTTTGTCGGCAGAGCACTTGCTCAGCTCTTCCTTCCTCTTTTCTACGCTCTGGTAGACCGGCGGTCGACAACACTCATCGAACTGGGACTGTGGGCTCCTGATAGAGGGTCGGGGTTCACTATAAATATGTTGCGTGGGCGACGACACCTGCGGCAAAGGAATGTACTTTTCATGAACATTCTTAGAAGTAGGAGCTTCAGTCTTTCTGAAATTCAGAACACTACGACGTACTTTCGATTCTGAAGCATCACTAATGTTTGTTTTCTTGTTCCGGGAATTCCCAAGGAGTTTGAACAGAGCCTTGTGTTCCGACTGCGGCTTCACCCGATCGGTGCTGGGCGCGCGGCGCATGCCGAACGGTCCCGACTCCTCCTCGGAGGGGTGCGGGTACAGCTGTTCGCAGCTGGTGGACTTGTGCGTCGCGATCCTCGTCTTGTTGGAGGTGAGGGGGTCTCTGCTCTGCCAGTGCCTGACGGAGAGGCGCGCGGCTCCACGGATGAACTTCATGGGCTCCCACGCGTCCGCCTTCTTCAGTATGAAATTGTCGCACATATTGTTTTTGTTGTTGGGTTTCCTGGAGTCCGCGGCGCGGCATGACTGCAGCTCGCGGCAGAGGAAGCACGAGCAACGCGCGGGGCACAGCATGTCTGCGCGGGCGTGCCGGTCGCACTGAACGCGCGCTGCGCCTGCGCCGCTCGCCGTTAGCCCTCCAAGCAGCATTGTTGCCGTCGCCGTCGCCCCGCTACAAAGTCTCGCGGTAATTGCTGACACACGTGTTATCCATGGATTAATGTTACCGTTTTGATGAAAGCTCTATGCGCTCGATCTTGAGAATTTTTAATTGCTCTCCCGTTGATTACTTGTAATAGATCAGTTAATAAAATCGGTAGTTTGATATTTATAGACAGTTTAAATGGTTGTACACATGGTCGGGCGGCGCTGGAGTGGTTTGTGAGATGTGTGGCGGTGCTCGGAGCATGGAGTCTGGACAGGAACACTTGCATATGAAACTCGTCTACATTCAATACGAGGTGAACGAAACCATAAGTTGTGTAAGCTAAATATAGAGCGCACTTCAAACAGAGGGGTTATTACTGAATCACTCGCAGCGTAATGATATACCGAGCCTGCATGAATCGCTGGCTGTGCAGTTTGTTTCCTGAGATACTTATTTATTACGTCAGCATACAAAATAAACCAGGAAATACGCTCGATAAAAGTTTTGCAATTCGTTAAATGCACAAATTCACATAAATGCGTAAACATTACATTACACATTACACAAAGTGAAAAGATTGTTTAAATCAAATTGTAATTAAGAAAGTGAAAACCTTATCAAATTAATTTACAACCGAAAACAAGACATTAGTTTTAGCACTAATTAGAAGTACCTACCTACCTAATTGAGGTGCTTTCGTACAAATTCACAAAATTCTGAGGAGTTTTTCCAAATGTTCAAAGCCCAACAGATGTAAAAAGCACCAGCCATAACTCCGGACTTTTTGAATGAAATGAATGTTAATCATACTCGTAACAAAGATATTATCTGATATCCTCTACTTAAGATGAAACTAAAGTGCTCTGTCATAATAATGTCAACCATTTTTACACCGCTAAAAAACTAAAAAGGAAGAAAATGTAATTTTTCAGTTTTTGTCTACGTAAACTCTTTTATATGGACAAAGATTAGACTAAACGAAAAAGCTTAATTTTGTAACTATACCAAGCACACGTAAATAATTAAATTTCATACAAGTGAAAATCTATTTCTCTCTTACCTACTTAAATAGCGCACGCCTCGATAACGAGTGTGTGGCGAATAGCGGCCGCCGACTATGTTATGATGGGCACCCACTGTTATAATATAATATAACGTATAATATTATGCGTTTCCGTTCCGGTATCAACACAATTAGAACAATTATATACGTATATCGTACATACAGACAGACTTAGGTATGTGCTTTCATATATAAATGTATGAGTTATGAACAAATGGCGACGCACGCATATTTCTTTTGGTTGATAACAGGAAGTTATTCATTATTTATTGGTCCTCCAATCCGCCAGAATAAATCAATACTTATTCATATGTATAATTATTAGGTAGAAAATTTGCGCTTTTTGAGCGTCGGACGTCCAAAACTTTAACGGGAGGTTATACATAACTGACGTTGAAATTTTCAGTCAGGAAGTTCTCGACCGTGACTAAAACTAGCTTACCCTGTTTCAGATACTGTGCTCTCCTTAGGTTTGGGTAGCTTACTAATGCTTACTTACTGTCTGTTAAATTTTAAACACAATGTAAACTAAGTAGGTCACAGTATTGTTATTAAAATCACCAAAGAGTCGCCCACATGTCCCTGACGTCTCACGAAGTACCTAAATGCTTTCATTTGCAGTGTGTGAAACTTCAGGAAGTACCTACTACCTATTTAAAGTACATTTTTCACTTCTGTGTATGGCGTTTCCTATTTCCGTGATCTGCTACGCGCACTGCTACGTGGTACGCTACGGATGCTAGTAAAAACAGTGTTTTATTTGTTATCTCTTGAATGTAATTATGTTGTAAAAGTTTTATGTAGTTTACTGTTATAAACTAAGTACTTACTGGCACCGACTATTGAAATATTGTAAGATGGTAAACCTACGATAAACGACGGTAACTAAATACCTTAATCTTCCTGAAAAGCTGGAATAACTTCAGCGGTAAGTACCCCAACGAATAGGGCGCAGACAGACGTGAAAGGCACTGTTTCTCGGCCTGTTCTCAGCTAAAATAACTTACGTACCTCTCGTGTTTTAGGTACCTACTTTGTAATTTCAACTAACACAACACTGTGCCAAAAACTTAGGTAATTTTGAACTCTTTTGAATTACAAAATTATAATATAGTTACGAAAAAACTGAGTGAAAATAATAATAAAACGAGCCAGTAACAGTTACTTTCATTGCATAAATACGAGTATTGTTCACTTCGTAATCATAGTGAGATTCAACACATATTTCCCATCCCAGCCAGAGAAAGTCCTTCGCTTTATATAAACTTTATTTATCCATTGTTTTACTTAATTTTCACATGGAAAACTCTGTTTGTTATAGATGAGTACGTACCTAATACACGAGACATTGTTGTTATAAGAAGTTTTATGGTTTCGATGACACCTTAGTAAGAGTCAATGAAGAAATTTTTTTTTAAAACCACGAATTATTTGTTTATAAAAGTCTAGTCTTGTAAAATCTACAAAAGAAAATAGGTTTCTTAAAAAAAATAGGTTTTAGTATTTCAATAAATAGTCTTCAATATATAAATTAAACTTTCTGGCATTGTAAGGACTTTGTGTAAAAGTAATTCACTTAAAACTAAATGCTTCTGTGTATTATTAGGTCTATACTTCCTAGATTAGCTTTCATGGCGCGCCTGCGCATGGTGCGCCATTGTTCATCGTGGGGCCTAGCTAGTGAAACAGCAATAAATCGCAAAAACTAGGTAATGGTTTTTTTTTTATAAATTTTGTTTTTAAGTATTGGAATATAAAAACGTAGGTACTTATAAGTAAAAAATAGTGACCTAACGGTATCGGGAACAGGGTCTAAGATACCGGGTGGCTCCGGAGAGAGGAACCTCCTAACAATGCGAGCCGTGTCCAGAAGTACCGATTTCTGAACCAAGCTTCTGAGTTTGATTCAGAAAGCGGTAGCTGGATTAAGATCCAGCTGCCCGACGAGAGTCTCCTCAGATGTATGTCGAGGCCATTGCATGGCTGTCACGACTATCAGCACGAGGATCGCTGAGTCCACATTTCACATGTAGACAACATCGCCAGCCAAGCTAAGATACTTGATCACTATTATTATTATTATTTGTTTATTTACTATGCCATGTTTTGGAGATTTTGGTAGCGATATGTATACTATGAAAATTTTAAATCTCAACGATTTTTCTGTATTTCCAGTTATTTTTATTGTTTTTCTTAAGAGGAGGAGGAGGATGATGATGTATATATATCTATGTATGTGTTTATATATCTACCTTAATATCTGTATATTGTTTTTGATAAAAATTTAACTGCGCTTTGATCCTACTATCCTACTTCCTATCCTACTAATCGTACTAATATTATAAACGTGAAAGTTTGTGAGGATGGATGGATGGATGTTTGTTACTCTTTCACGCAAAAACCACTGAACGGATTTTGATGAAACTTTACAGTAATATCCCAACAAACATTTAGGCGCTAAGGGCAACCTTTTTTTAGCTCTCATAGTATTATAATTGATATATAAGAGCTCCGATAGTGACATTAGATTCTACTGTGGTGTTAAGGATAAATAATTAAACCTTCAAGAGGAACAACAGTTAAAAAGAAAAAAAATATAACTTAAGGCGGTAGCATGGAGTTGGTAGGAAACATTGTATAGCTCTCTCTTATAACTTTATGAAGCGTTAAACACTGAAAGCTATTGTAAAGTGTCTACTAACTCTTACTAACGGCTGATGTCTTTGAACACATTTAGTTAGATGCTTTGTAACACCTTAAGGCTTACCATAACAGCTTTAAGAAGCGTAAAACACTGTAAGTAATTGTAAAGTGTCTACTAACACTTATTAACAGCTGATGTCCTTAAATAGAGTCACTGAAATACTTTGTACCACTTAACGGGTTCTATCGAGCCCTAAAAGTTAGCAAGAGAGCTATTAGTGTCATAAAAGTGTTCATTATAAATCCTGTAGAGCTAGATGCTGCAAGAGTCAGAAACTACCTTTAAATAACTAATGATTATATAATGGGGTTACTGGGTCAATCTTAGTCAATACAATGGTTTTTAGAAATACTTCTATATGGCGGCAAACAATATGTGCATAGATTATAACTCTTAATTATTACTTTACGTAGAGTTATAGAATTTTATATCACCTAAATAGCAAAAACTCATCGACCACCATGATCGTTGAATTTTGCTCATTGAACTGATTCAGGTTAATAAAAACGATGGTAGTTCTAAAATCCTCATTGATACCTATAACTTTCACTTTTAACTATCTAAAATAAATAATATAATTATAGAAGCTTCTAAAAGTTAGTTTAAAAAATACAAAAAAAGTTCAGTAACTATTATAGTAAAGACAACGCATAACATTCAAAACAAATAAAAAATACACACACACAGGCTTTTCCATTTTGCATAATTATTATAAATAATAGACATTAATTATTTGATGTATTCATTCAAATATGTTTTACGTAAAGGTTTTATTAAAACAATAACAGAACCCTGAAAATATTTAGTTTACATCTTCACATAGAACCATTATGCAAACTGAACCTATAAAGTTGTTATTTTTTCACTTTTAGAACCATATTGTAGAACTGCAAATGGCATAGAAGTGCTAACAATCACTCTTTAATCACTACGTTAGGAATAACAGAGTTATCAGGATCCTTAAGTAATTTAGATATTGACGCCATTAAATAAATACTTAGTATAAAAATTTAAAAGAAAAAAACTTTTTCTAATCATTATTGCTCCACTTATTTACTATATTATTGTCAGTTTTCCATTAACATACCTATAGACAGTACCAGAAACTATTATTCACCATAATTGAAACAAAAAAATAACTGAGGCAGTAATTTTTTTCTATATAATATCATCAAAAGCAGTTTATTTTTGAGGCGTATCAAAATTGAGATGAAAACATATATACATTGTTACAGAAAACTTACCATAGCAGTGAGTTTTAATAATTATAACACCTAGTACCTAATCTAAAATACATTGACTTACCTGTTTTATTAAACATAAAGTCACTTACAAATACTATAAACTAGGCTATATCATTAAATCTGTACTGCTAAATATTTTAACGCTATTGACGGTAACAAAAGCACAAAATATATGAAAAGAGGTGGAAAAGTTGGCGCTGTGGGTGATGATCATTGCTACTAAATATCTACAATATATTCTCAAGGTATATATTGTATCGAAGAAGCACTAATATGTTACTAAAAAAGTTATTAGAGTAGATTTCATAACTATATTACTACTTTAGCTTGCAGTTGTAACCTGAGTATAGCTTACAATACACTTGAAGTGGTAAGCACTGCTTCAATGGCACTATTGTAGCTCTTTATTGTCACTCATCTAACACTACTCTATAACTATTATGTCACTATAAGCTCTAAAATCGTGGGCCCAAATCAGGGTTATAAGACAGTTAAAACGCGCTATATCACCAAATTTTAGTGCCTGTATAGGACCTTAGGTTCGTAAAATTCTCTTAAACAGCTCACGTAGCACTTATTATTAACACCAAAATGTTAGTTGGGATAGCTTACACATCATAATAACACATAGGATACTTTTTATCCCGATATTAAAAAAAAATAAATAAATAAAATTCATTTAATTCAGGCAAAACCACCCACGGGATCAAAACTTACGCGGGTGAAACCGCAGGGCGCAGCTAGTAATATTATAAACGTGAAAGTTTGTGAGGATGGATGGATGTTTGTTACTCTTTCACGCAAAAACTACTGAATGGATTTGGATGAAATTTGGCACACAGATAGTTTATAACCAGGATTAACACATAGAATAATTTTTATCCCGATATTTCCACGGGATCGAAACTTACGCGGGTGAAACCGCGGGGCGCTGCTAGTACTATAATAAGTTTGTCTAACTGCAATTTTACCATTTCAGCAAATCTACAAGGAACATTACAAAGTTGATGTTGTTAATTACTTATCTATAGATTTTATTTATTATTTAATGAATATTCCTCATTGAAGACAACAAACATAACTGCATGTACAAGTCTTCATCTAACAGTAAAAGCAGAAGTTACACGAAGAAGCAAATTACCTTCTGTTACAGATTACAGTTACACGTAAGAATGAAAGTATCCATTGATATCTGAGATAAAAACCCGCGTTCGCGTGAACTCGCAGTTAATTGTAGGTGTCGTATAGTTATTATACTATGTAATGAATGCTCCTGAGGTTTTTTGATAGCGAAACCTGTTATTGTAACGTTGGATGAATGAACTGTTGCGGCTCTCAAGATCTGTATAAGTAATTTTTATTCATACTTACCTATTTGTGTGTGAAGCGTAGTTTGCAACTAATTTTAAAGTTGCCAGTTTGTAAGGACAAATTATAAAACAAAGAGAGGTTAATAGATCTGAGGAGTTCTGACTGAGCAATGGAAGAAGTTTGACGGTACATACGTAGGGCCAAACTGAATACACGCACACCGTATCTGACATCATTTCTCTATATAGTTTCTTGCTTGGTTCTGCTTTAAAAGCTGTAAGTATTAACTTATGCCTACCATTAATTCAAAACCCAAGATTATCACCTATAAGATGTAGGTAATAATAATAAGCAGCCTATTGTTCTCCTACTGCAGGGCAAAGACTTCTGCTCATACAGAAAAGACACAAGCATTGATCACCACGCTGCGCTGGCTCAAAAGACGGGTTAAAGTTGTAGCACTTGAAACAAACTATCCCAAGGACCGCCTATCATAGACATCTTTCTCTGTAATATAATGTTGAGATAAAAATATAATAAAACAAAGATTTATGATTAAGTAGGTCCCTACTGCAAGCAAAACCTGGATAAGTTTCAATCATATTTAGTATCACCGTTCAGTCAAAAACCTTGTTTTTCATTGAGCCGTCAATCTGTATACAAGCGTTGAACTCTTGTAACCTTTCATAAAAAAATATGAGGATTTCCCATACATTTATAATGGGATTATAAAAAGAGATGTGCATACATTTGCGATGTCTGTCTCATGATTCGTGGACAAGCTCAGTTTATTATGTCATTTACACTACGCCTGCGAAGGGTTGACGAGTTTTTTTCAAGTGTCTTTTTTATTTGGAAAACGTAACTTTGTTTTCATAATTGAGTTTTTGTTTTTATATACTTACACTTTGTTTTATTAATGTTTCAATGCGATAAATAATCTATATGACTGTACCCACACATTTCACGAACTGAAAATATTCTTCCTAATTATCAGACTGCGTGCATTGACGATATTCCATCAAAATAATCAATACAAAACTTTAAGCCAAAAAATCTTCGTACAGTACACCTGCTCCTTTCTGAAGCCCGCAGAAATAAAATAAATATATTACGTCCAATTCAATTGAAACCACAGCCCAGCCCCGCGGCTACTGTGCCGCGATCGCTCAGCGATGGCGTCAGAATTGAGAAACAGGAATTATCAGAGATGTGGAATGCCATCAGTGTCCGGCTATCGGGACCAGACAGTATCGCGCCGGGGGACAAATGTCCGCTAATTACCTCAATCCGGACATACCAACGAAATGCAAGTAGAGAGTTCAGCATTCCCAAATCAGATTTACAGACAAAATCAAGTAATACAAACCCTAACTCATATCGTGTCAGGTTCGTCTGATTCTGGCGTATTTCAACACGCTTCGTTCAAATTTTCTCTTTTGCTAACTGCAGAGGCTTGTAAATGGGTCGTCGTATATATTATTACTTTGCTATTCTTTTTGTATTGTTAGCTGTAAGATACCCAAAAAAAAAAAAAAATAATCGTAAGTACTAACAGATCATAATTTAAGCATTCTCTGAGATTAAAAATAAGTGTCGGGCATTTTTCAATAGCTAACTATGTATCAGCTTTTCAAATTAGGTTAGAATTAACATAAGAATCCGTTGCCTTCTTAGCTATTCAAATCGTTCAACAAATAACTGCAAAATGGAATCAGCCACGCGCAGGTCGAGAACATCGCAGAAAATAAATATTTGTATTGTGCTCTGTGTAGCAAAACCATTGGAACCGTTGTGGACAGGCTATAAATATATCAACAAATGTTGGGCCCCGTTATGCTTATCTGATAGCAAATAGTCCAACAGGCCAATAGATCAGATGGCTGGAATGATTCCGTGTAAATGGTGGTTGAGACCGCACGAAGCGACAGCACGGTAAGGAGGCCTTTCGGACGCAGTTTTTTGACGCTTTCGGCATAACCAGACGATTTTTTTTATTTTGTTTTTGGTGTCACGATTATTTATTTATTTATTTATTTTCCAACTTACACTATCATTACAGGGAAACTTATTGCGATAGTGTACTTATCTATACTCTTATTTTAACTTATCATTAACATATCAAAAATAAAAATTAAATTTAAAATTATCATTAAAATTAAATTTTGTAACTTATTACAAACAATGCATTCTTTTACACGCTTTACACGAGCAGTCTATGGGTCAGCTACACTAAGAGATCGCTGGATGTCCTGCGCGTTCAATATAATAATACTTTCAGGATGTTGTTGCGACTGCCCCGTTTCTGTAGCGCCTCAGAAATGTTTGCTGAGACCTACACAGATGGCTTTCATGCCATAATACGCAAAAAAACAGCTTCACTGCTGTGCAGAGTGCGGAGTAGTCGCAACTATATCCTGAGAGCTGTGGCGGAGAGCTATACTCCAAATATCAGGCATTTTGTGCGGAGGTTGATCAGATAAGGAACATGTCTTTCTGCCTGATCGTCCTTTGTTTTTAATAATATTATTTTTATATCAATGTTACTAACACTAGAATATAAGCTGTGTTTAATACTAACAAAATATGGATCACTGTTGTCTGAAATAAATGGATTTTATTTATTTATTTATTTATTAGCGAAGGCATAGGTCGCAGTTAAATTCTTCCAGGAACTTTCCGTTTTTAAAGCACGTGCTCCACTTACCTATTTAACGATATAAAAAAGACTAGCTAATGTAGCTCTTGCAACAGATCTATGCCGCGGCAAGCCGGACGTGGATGGGCGCCTCTATGGTCAAATATTTAAGAAAAAAGTCCTTTTATTTAGAAATATTACTTCACGTAGTGGGGGCGCCGGGCGTCCCGCCCTTTCTGACGCCTGGATGTTTTTTTGCCACAGCGCTGGCGCCCCTGTTGGATTGGAGCAATATCGATCGATCAATACAATTTGACTATTAAGTTGCTCGTAAAATATTTGAGCTCGCTCTGGCAGTCTTTTAAGTCATAAAACTTTTCTGTATAAGTCTAAGTAACTACTTAAAAAATCTTAACTTATCTGAGGTAGAATGCTAAAATCGCGCCCGCTACGCTCGCTCGTGCATTCTACTAAAGCTTTCTGCATAAGTCTAGTCTCGCGATCTTAGCAATAGAAAATCATGACAAGACAATCAAACTAATTAATTATGACAAGAACATAGATTTTTTTTTCAGTTAGATTCTTAATTTAATAACTGACCCAGTGGTTTAAACCTCATCTGAAAAAAAAAAGTTTTTTGTTTGAATGCGCTATTCTTTGAAACTAACTAGCAGTGGGATATGATTTTTTTTGCATTTGACAGCGTAATTTTTGAGGAAGGTTATACTTAGGCTATTTAACATCACGCTACGACCCTTAGAAGCCGAGCAGAAAGAAAAAAATCAGGAAGAACTCTCAGCGAAAACGAAGTAAAAGTGCGGGCGAGCGATGCGCAGCGACGCGCGCAGAAGCTAGTATGCTATAATCTCACGATGTAGTTCAAACTCTATCATTTATGCTAAATAAAAAAAAAGTGTTCGATATGTCCATGTACATTTTATATAAAAATAAGGCTTCATTGAAAAACTTAAAGGATTGTCGGGGCTGGGGCTTTGCCCCACCTCGAAAAAAATCTAGATCCGGGGCTAATGGACCATAGCTATATTACACGCTCAAAATATACGACTCTGTAGAAAAGGATGCATCGGCGTTCTGCAGATGTATCTACAAATGCATTTCATTGCAAAGAAAAGTAAGGCCTCCTCTTATCCTATCTCAGCGTGCTAAAGCAGGAATTCTAAATACGCGTCCGACGGGATCTACGCGCCGGCCGTCGCCGGATGACGCACGGCCGGGCCGGTCCGGCTAACGGCACGGCACGGCTCACCAACTCACGATACTGCCACATTTGTCGCATTTACGAGCACAAAACGATGCATTCATATTAACTGTTTGCGGTGTTTAAGACGCGTTTACGAGCTCTCATTGGACATGTTATGATTATGACAATTTATTGTAAAAGTAAGTAGAAAGCTATTTCAGTCGGGGAAACGCTTTGGTTAGCTGTGAGAAATTCGGATGCGAGAAAAATACGTTGATCCATGTGGAAGCGATTAACAAGAGAAACTGAAGGCAGTATAAGACTGTCTTACAGTGTTACGACACAGGAAGCTTTGCACTTTTGCAACAACATGTTTTTAATAGCTGATCAAATTGCGGCCTCGTCCAAACTTAAGCAGTAGACCGTGACAAAAATCAAAATTTTCTTGGCAATCTTTACGCCTTACTACCGAAATGTAAGTCTCTCTTTTCGCCTTGCTACCGGAATGTAAGTTTCTCTTTACGCCTTGCTACCGGAATGTAAGTCTTTCTTTACGCCTTGCTACCGGAATGTAAGTCTCTCTTTACGCCTTGCTACCGGAATGTAATTCTCTCTTTACGCCTTGCTACCGGAATGTAAGTCTCTCTTTACGCCTTGCTACCGGAATGTAAGTCTTTCTTTACGCCTTGCTACTGGAATGGCCACAGGAAGCGCCCGAGTGGGGACGCAGGACGGGTTTTGTACGCAGTAATAAAACATCATTGGCGTAGACCAGATTTGATAAAGAAAGATATAAAGATAAAATGGAGTACAGGATCGAATTAGTAACTTATACTTATCTAAGTAAAATTATGAAGATCATAAACATACATTTTGGAATTTTTTAGAGGAAATTATGAAATACACGCAGACGAAGTCGCGGGCGATGTGCTAGTACTTGAAATAATATCTCAGAAAACCTAACCTCACAAATTCTAACGAATTTCAAACAGCTAGAAATGTTTTGTCAGAACCTTGCTTTGCAAGCAAGGAAGCAAGCAACCTTTTTTGGTTAGCCTTAAAAGCCGGACTTAGCGACAGCGAATCTCCCGTTTGATTCTTTGAACCTTTTAGATAGGTGCTCTTATGAGTAATATGTGGTTCAACAATTAAGTATCTACCTTCTAGGTTTGGGTCGCAGGATCTCGTGCGGCGCGGGTTGCCTGCGCGGGGTCCAGGCGGCGCAGGCGCAAGCTCGCTCGGTGCGCGGCTCCCCCGCGCCGGCGCTGGCGCCGCTAACGCTCAGCGGCGCCTCCTCCGCTCGCGGCGTGCACGCATCCTCACTGGAAACAATAAACTCATTGCTAATATCGTATCATCATCAGCATCATCCAGGTTGTCCCATGTTTCTTGGAGACACAATTCGTTTTATTCTACAGTCATCCGTCATTCACGCCGTTATTACAACAACACTAGGTTAAAAATTCCATGTACCGATAGATGTAAATAAAATATTCGTACTTAGCAGTTGCTACACGCTACGCCATTCCTACGAAAAATTTAATTTTTCGAAAATAAACTTTTTTTTTATTTTTTACCTCGCCATTCATAAATTTCATTCCTACATTTCATTATCATCTGAGAACTATCTTCAACACCATCACCATCACACACACGTCACATCTATTCTTATGTACTCGCCTATCGCAGATTATACGCTGGAAGAGACTTCTTTAGAAAAAGCATCATCCTTATATGTATTTTTCTGTTACTGTCTTGTCTTCTTGCCTGTTTATATGTATGTACGTATATGGTTAAATTAATAAATAAACACCCCCTTTTTTTTGAGCTCTGGGTGGAGCGGCAGAGAGTGTCAGACTCTTACTGACTAAAACCCACCCGTGAGGATCCTTAGCCCTTTAAGTTCCGGGGCAGCGGTAACCCTTTCGGA
This sequence comes from Globia sparganii, assembly GCA_949316385.1. Lineage (NCBI taxonomy): Eukaryota > Metazoa > Arthropoda > Insecta > Lepidoptera > Noctuidae > Globia > Globia sparganii. Next base: position 1,008,800 of record OX438660.1, read on the forward strand.
CATTCCCGTTGCAAAAATCTTCTCATCCGCGGATTTGAAATCATGACCATTGCATTGCTAAGCCGCAATCTTAACCACTAGACCACTGACCAACTCGCCATAATTCAGAAACATGGAAGCCAAACCTATTTGCGCTTACGATCCTGCATTCGGTTTGGCCTTTTTATACGGTTGGCCATAGCAAATATAACCTATTCGTAATTAATTCTAGCTACTGTTGAAAGCGGAACCTTAGATAAGAAATAGCTGTTTAGAACAAGCAATAAACAAATTGACCTTTGCCGCAAAACACTCCGTTATCCTAGTATCCCAATTGGCAACGATAAGACAGTTTTAGAATACATTTTATCTTATAAAAGGATTATAAATATTGGCGTAAACTAATACTATTAGCAGAAAGTAACTGTTCACTTTACTGTTAACTATAGTTTATTAAATAAGATAGCCTTGTATATTGGCTTTGTGGTAACAAGCTTAGCTTTGAACTGCAGCTTTAAGCTCCTAGATTCGAATCTCACAAACGATTGTTAATTATTGTTTGAAACGCAATCATAGTTGCCAGCTGGTTGTCTTAGCTTTCGCCAGCAACGCTGGAAAATCGTATGTATTTCGTGGAAATCAGATTTATCAATGGTATGACAACTGGAGCCGGTGTGTTTCGTTAGTAAACCGTTTAAATATTAGATTATTATGTCAGATATTGTGATTCCAAAGCTTTTTATCCACAGTTATTGATAGACCTAGATAACGCAAGTATCACGATCTGTATGAAAACCAAGCGTGCCTTTTTTTGACTACCTTCTAAGACGTCACAAGCACTCTTTCTCACTCACGCTCACCCAGCCAGGAGTACACATGACTGAGAGCGAAAGTGGCGGCTTATGAATTTTGTACGTAAGTTGTAGCGATTTTTGGCACGCGAAGTAGTTGCTCTTGCGTTATCTAGGTGTATCTACACACATCAAAAGTGTCTAGGGATCAAGCATTTTTATGCGGATTTCTTGAGATTGAGATGTGGCTTTGTAATAAATTTATGATTTTATAAATTTATATGGATCCTTTTTGGTGCATTTCATAATTTGGATCAGGAACTGTGAATCAAATTCGAGTAAAAGGTGAAAATCAGCTGTCAATATTTTCCCTATAAAAACATACAACGCATTGAAGACATTATTAGTGCTACTGTTTCCCTACTACTGATTAAAACCAACGTTATTATGGAGCGGCGACGTCATTTAAGCAGGGAAGAAATGCTCAGAGCCGTGGGAATGATAGAAGCTGGTTCCCGGCAACGTACTGTGGCTTTAGCTCTGAATACAAGTCAGAGTGTTATCAGTCGACTTTGGACACGTTACCGAAGCACTGGTACCGTGGCTGAGCGCCATGGAGGACGGTATCGCTGCACCACACGGAGACAAGACCGATACATTCAAATCTTAACTCGAAGAGCTCCAACAATAACCGCCATGATGTTAGCCGTGAGGCTTCATCACTCTTCAGGGAACTTAATTAGCGACCAAACAGTCAGAAACCGCTTGCATGAAGTGAACCTTCATTCCCGAAGACCGCTACGGGTACCACCTATAGCAATGCACAATCGTAGGATTCGATATCAATGGGCTCTTGAACACAGAAATTGGGCAGAAGAACAATGGCGTTTCGTGTGCTTTTCTGATGAGTCTCGTTTTGGTATGAGACCGGATACAAGACGTATACGACACTGGAGAACCCCTGGACGCCAACAGCGATTAAAATCCTGCCAGGAAGTCCATCCTTATAGTGGTGGAACCATCATGGTATGGGCGGGTATTTGGATCGGCGGAAGAACTGAGTTGATTTGGATCAGAGGCAACCTCAACGCTGAAAATTTATGCTGAGACGATTGTATCAGACGTCATCGTTCCTCTACAAGTGCAAATCGGTCCCTTATTTCAGTTAATGCATGATAATGCACGACCGCACACCGCAAGAGTTGTAAGACAGACTCTCGCCGCAGCTAACATCAATGTCCTGCCCTGGCCTGCTCAGTCGCCAGACTTGAACCCGATTGAGCATGCATGGGATATGCTACAGAGAAGAGCTCTGCCGAATATGGAGGGTATCCAGTCACAAGAAGACCTTTTTTTGTTGTTGCAACGAACATGGGCGGCCATTCCACAGCGTGATTTGGATGAACTCATTTTGAGTATGCCAAACCGATGTTCTTGTGTTGTTAGTGTTCGCGGTAGAAACACGGATTATTAATTGTTTAAGTTACCCAATAAAATTTTAGAGAAAACTGTTATTTCAGTCTTTTTTTCGAACTTTTGTGTTAGTGGTTCAAATGTCAAAAATCCCTTTATTAGGAAAATGGCAAATTTCTTTATTAATGCAAAGGTGACTTGGTTTATCGTTACTGTGACAAACGAAAACACTTTATTTGATGAATCCTTAAAGAAAATTTTAATTAATATCAATCAGGAGAAAAGTTATTGCAAAAATATATGTTGATCCCTAGACACTTTTGATGTGTGTATATCTGTGGCTTTATCACATTCAAAAGTAAGTGTTATTAATCTAACAAGCTGACCCACGCCAGTCCACCCACATATTCGCTTTTCCCATAGCACATTTTTTGTGCAATCACGCACCCTCAAACGTTGCGGAACTGCGTTCCCATCACGTACGTGTCACGGCAGACAAGGCGCCCGTTGTTGGAGGCACAATGAGCCCCCTGTGACCGCGCGTGCGGCAGGCATGCGCGTATTGCGCGTGCGCAGGAACGTGCGTACTCAAGGGATTGTGGTACCGGTTCATTGCTATTTGAACTAGATACGCGGTACTGTTTGTAGGTGATAATAAGCTTAGCTTTGGAACGGTTTATTTTTGCTTTGTAGACCCCTTCGAAGATTTTTCGGACAGAAGGATTCTTTCTGGGTGTGGCGGCATCTACTTCATACTGACTTCACGCAAAATTCTGCTTCTCGCTAGCAGAGTTTACCGTGCAAGTGGCATATATACAACGTCCCGATATCAATCGTAGGGCAGTTGCCCACCAGACACGACACTTCGGAGGATCCTCCCTTTTCTAGGGAGGGTGTAAAACCCTGTTCTTCAACAAAATGATAAATTCATGAGCAAAACAAAATAGGATGTTGTCGGTTTTAGTATATATTTACCTATTCTTGTTATTTATTTTATTTTACAGTTTTTGGAAAACTTACAGCTAAACACTTTTGCACGATTGAGAGTAATAGAAATAAGGCCAATTACAAGTTTTCACAGATAGAAGAGAACATACAAACTACAAGAAAAAATATTTGAGAAGGTAGACAGTTTTTGAGTGAAAACATTATCAAAAAAGTAGAAATGTGTTTCGAACAGCGTAAATTGTTATCAATTATACCTAGTTTACGTGATCAAAAAAGAAATCACAAAGTGTCCTTTTTAATTTTGAGATGCTGGTATTGAAAACATCTATGTCAACGTCCCGGCAGACCGCATTATACGTATGACTCGCTCTGATTCGTACCTACCATAGGAGTATGCAACAGAGAAGGATTGCGCGGAAAAGCAGAAGGAACCCGCAGTCCGATTTTGTTCAGCAATTCGGGAAGCTCGGTAGAACCGTTAGCGATTCTAAATAAAAAAGCCAAGTCTGCAATTCTTCTACGTTCAGAGAGAGGAAGTAGATGGAATCTTTTACAGCGTAGGAGATAAGTGGGAGAATAAGTTTTAGACCGGAATTGAATACCTATACCTCAAAAATTTTCTTTGTATGCCTTCCAATCGATTGATATATATGTTGTAATTGGGATTCCAAACTTGAGAGGCATACTCGAGATGACTGCGAACAAACGTACAGTAAAGAATTTTAATTGTCTTGATGCTCCTAAATTCAGACGAGACCCTCAAAATGAACCCTAGTGATTTTGATGCTTTATTAATGACGTTATCTATGTGTTGATCAAATAACAATTTTGAATCAAATATAACTCCCAAGTCCTTGACTGTGTTAACCCTAGCTAGGGATCTGTCTAAAAGCTTATAGTCAAATGTGATAGGTACGGGCTTCCTAGTGAAGGAGCACACGTAACACTTGGAGACGTTTAAATGGAGCTTATTAGTGCTGCAATAGTACTGGAACCTATCTAAATCCTCCTGCAATGATAGAGCATTTGATAAGGAGGATATCTTTGACATAATATCCTGGAACTGATTGCATTAGACATTTACAAATGATGTAGTTCATTTATGATTACAGCATTGTTGATGGAAATACCGGTTTTTAGGAATCATCCCTTCAGAATCGTCTAATTGATCCCTTACGTTTGACGATAAGCTGGTAGAGGTATCGTATAATATTCATTGTCATTTAAACAATAGATAGTATCGTTACAAGTAATGATGATTTTGACGACCATGTTCGGCGAGCCTCGAAATCCATCAGATCCTACTTGCCTACAGTTCCTCCAACAACCCCCTATGAAGTAGGTTCCTACGTGCAGGTTTTCTCGTAAACTTTGACATTACTTTTCACCATTAAGTACCATAAAACAATGACGACGAAGGGCCGAGTGAAGTGACACGGGACGCCACGGTTACTGCGTCAGTCATTGTTTGGAGCACGGCCCATCGCACAAGTGGGTGCGACTTCCTTGCTGTCCCCTCGGAACCTTCCATCATTAAAGGTTCGAAAGTAAATGCGTGGGTTTCATTGACTGCTATTGATAGGGTTACATACTTTTAAAGTTTTGGGTCGTTACATTTATTTTTGATCGCAATTTAACGAGGGATGACACAAAGCATAAATAATTATAATTAGATTAACATTTGATGACACCATTGCCGTGTTATGACCGAACTTTTCTTACAAAAGGAAAAAATCTATTCTAAGTATTCGGATTCCATAGGTAGGAAAACAAAAACAGTGTTGGTTGAAAATAATCTGTTCGTGTTTGAGGAGACACGCAGGCATTTAATTTGATTCCTAAAATCCCCTTTGGTACCTACCCTGGGTGTGGTGTCTGCCAAAGGCACTAATTTCATTCAAAATTACCCTATAATCATAATAAAAGAAGACAAGGACGTTGCCTCTATTCCAGAAATACATTCCTGCTCATCATTTTATTTTAACAATATGGTGCATGTTAAATTGTCCACGTAGTTGTTTAAGAGGGATGTTTTCCATGTCACTGAAGACTGAGTTGAGGTACCTATTTGATTGGGTGGCAAAACAGGACATATCTTACGAAGTCCCATTCAAGACAATTGGTCAATCCAATTTTATCATTTTGAAATTCAACACTCATATTTTTCAACAAAACTAGCTGTTGTATTTCATAAAAGATTGCCAAATCTCATTCGTTTTCTTTGTTGAATCCCAGCCAATGAGCGACGTGGTCACGTTAGGTTGTGTGTTAATTTGTGAGACGGGTCTAATGTAACGTCTGCGGACCATCAATCATGGCGGACAGCTGCCGAAGTGCAGGATGTTTGAGTTACTGAGGCACTCGCGGCTACTGGGCTTGAGTATAAGTGATCGACAGATTCAATTATTGCTGTTAGTACAACTGCTGAAGCAATTGGACCAATAAAGTAGGTACGTTCTGTTAAAACGCTTAATTATTGGATCTCCAACAGAGGGTACACAATTACATGCAAGTATACATAGAACAGGTACAAATACGAGTGTGCGGTTCCAATTATAGGAAACTACAGCATTTACTTATAACCGTACAGTCTGTTGCTGTAAAGAGGATGGATTATACAGGGTTACTTTTCATTGACCAGCCAAATTTAAGTGTGTGGTACAAACCATCAAACTGAACAACTTTCTCCATGAGACCAACAACGTAATCGCGAATAAAAATTCAGCCGTCCCATACGTTTAGGTCGAGTAGGTATGAAGTTTTATAAGGGACAGTTGATAAATTTTTCGCGATTACGATATTGGTCCCATGGAGAAAGTTGTTCAGTTTGATGGTCTGTACCACACCATTAAATTTGACCACACCTTTCTGATGCTCGCAGTATGGAGAAACGTTAACAGCGATTATTTAACGTTTAACTAGTACTTAGTCAGTTGTTTGCTTCGCTCCCAGTGAGTGTTAAACCATGTCTCTCCTCTTTCCAACCGCGCCTGGTTAAGACTGGTCTTTCGTTACATTCTGCCCGCCTGCGTTTCTTTATTACCCAGTAATTTGTCGTGGCCAGACACCCGCATTGTTTGAACGTGAATAACGACAAATATTTGTGTGTCATCTCTCATGACTGAGATATTTCAAACAGATACGGCGAGGCGGCCAACAATTACTCTAAAGATATTTTATTAAAATGAAAAGGTCACAGCATCAATGATTTATAATTATGTTGCTTATTTTCGTTTTATTTTTAACTAGCTTTTGCCCGCGTCTTCGCTAGCGTTAAATTCGGGGTAACACGGTTTAAAAAAGTTTTTAAAAAGTAAGTAGCCTCTGCCACTCTCCATCCCTTCAACTATATCCAATTAATAAATCACGTCAATTCGTCGCTCCGTTTTGCCGTGAAAGACGGACAAACAAACAGACACACACATACACTTTCACATTTATAATATTAGTATGGATATTTTTGCTTAGGTACCTACCTATAAGTAGGTAGGTAGAGAAAATAACTTTTTACCAGGATCAACTTGAAATATTAGACTTTGAATTTTCAATTTTCATTGAAATAATTTCTTTTAACAAAACGAAACTAGAACTTAAGTACCTAAATAATTATAGTGAAATTGCATTTTTATCTGAAAACTGCACCTAGGAATACTTTCAGTGAGAAACGCTTACTTTTCCGAAACTACATATCAAATCTATACTCTAATATTATCAAGAGATATTTGTGAGTTTGTATATGTAGGGCGAAATCTTCGGAAACACTGATCCGATTCCCAATATTCTTTCACTAATGTGAAGCTACATTGTTGCCGATTGTCACAGGATTATAATGTTAAAAGAAAAACAAGTTCGATAAAATCGACTAGATAAACTTGAGCGACTTCAAAACTATTGCATAAGATTTATATTTGGCTTGCGCAAATATGATCACATATCTGAATTTCGTACAAAGCTCAAGTGGCTTCCCATACGTCTTCGCCGGAATTCTCATATCTTGTTTCAGCTTTACAGTATTTTGTTTAATCCTAAAACCCCCTCTTATCTCAAAGAACGTTTTAAGTTCCTTCATGACACACATAATAGATATCTGAGGTCATCGGAAAACCTGAGACTAGAGATGCCGATGCATTCCACCAGTTTCTATGACAAATCTTTTACTGTTCAAGCAGTACGGTTATGGAATGACTTGCCCGTGTCGGTAAGGCGTGCTCAATCTTTGTCCACTTTTAAAGAAATGATAAAAAAGCACTTTCTCTCTCCTTAGACATCAACATTATAATTTTCTTTGCTCCCGTTATGTTTATTATTATATATATGTATATCTATATATTTATTTAGACTAGTATAATATACCTATTTTATTTATGTATTTATTGTATTTTGTAAATGGTACACCACGGACTACCTACAGTATTTGTCTCTCCTCCCCCTATTTAATCCATCCAAAGGTTGTCTTTAAAAGATCGCTTTTAGCGATAAGACCGCCCATTGTGTCACCCTTTGCAAAAGTTCTATATTTATGTCTGTAATTTATAATGGTGTACATAATAAAGAGTATTCTATTCTATTCTATTCTATTCTATTCATGTGTGGCTGTAGTTTTGGTAACATTCATTCAGTTTTAAAAGACCAGAAAATGTTGTTTTCATAAGAATAGACCAAAAAATATGCTGACGCGGAATTTTTCATCTTCTTACCAATCGAACGGCAATTTAAATGTAAAGTTAGCATTTCTTTTTATCTATACCTATTATAATCTATTCACAATATTTTCTCATAATTTAAATAGTTAACAACAAAATTCAACACGAGCAGATAATATGATTAGAGAAAACAGGTTGTATCTCATGAAGTAAGTAAAAAACATTGATTTTTATATTAAATGAATAATTTACTTATAATGACTCCTAAAGCTCCTTTACTCGCTCATTAAATCCGATGAGCAGACAATCTAAATACGATCAGTAACATCGGGAATCAATTAACTATAACCCGATAACGCAGCAGATGTTACCTGACAAGGGTACCTCTGTCATCAGCTATGCGGGGATTATTCCCCAACACTGCATCATTTCGAAATATTTGACCATTAAAAAATCATAAAAATGTCGATGAATAAATAATTAACCGACTCTTTTTATAACTTGATTCGCCCAATAAAATTTTAACATAAATAATCTTCTTAGAATGTTAATACATTTTCATAAAATTCATAATACCGCTTTCGTAACATAAAAAAAGGTAGAACGCAAATATGTTTTACACCGAACAATTTACACGCAGCGGGAGTTTTATCTCACTTCCATATTATTTTGAAATCAGACAACATTTCACGTGTCCCGTGCGTCCGCGACGGTTGGCAAACCTACTGTATACCTGACACAATGGAATCCAAAAACGGACAAAAACTGGCCGAAGGAGGATTTATGTGGCCCTCTCGGATGCCACGCGTTCCTTCGTTTCATACCCTTCGGCGATATTCCGCATACTGTATATTTTGATGACATCAAATCCTTTTGTAAATGTCAAGTCTTCAAGCTACCGAATAGTTGGTCATTGACCTGAATGAATTAAGTTTTTAATCGAGAGCGGGTCGTTGCGTGCTCTCGGATAGATTTGTTGGATGATTTGTTTCAATGCAAGTGCATGCGCATGCGTTCTGTGGAAATAATTTATTGTATTTGACATGCAGGGGTCAAAAACCTTGGAGACTCGAGAGAGGGGAGGAACTATTTAAACATACATAGATCGTCGAGGTCTTTCAATTACCTAGATGTTGGTACCTACTACAAAAAAAAACTATATTGAACTAAGTATAAAACCCATGAATTGCATCACTCACGGCTTCTGATGGTACTATAGAACTTTGTTTGTTCTTGGCAATAACATCTTCTTACAGCTTACAAGATAATAAGAATGCCTCATCATCATCATCTGCCTAGCCTTTGCCAACTATGTTGGGATCTGCTTCCAGTCTAACCGGATGCAGCTGAATACACGTATTTTACGTGGAGGTCAGATGGGCAGTCGCCTATCTGACCTCAAAAACCCAGTTACTGGGTAATACGATACCTACCCCTTGTTAAGACTGGTTGTCAGAACTTCGGGCTTCTAACTACCCGTAACGACTGTCAAAGATCCACAAATGACAGCCGGGACCAACGGCTTAACGTGCTTTCCGAGGCACGGAGGGGTCTCGGTATGTAAAGATGGTCACCCATCCACAGACCAACCGCGGCAAGCGTAGCTTAACCTGATTGATCGACCTATGTGGCTGTTATTATTTCTTTTTTTTTGTGTTATGACTGTATTAAATCCATTATCTTAGCAACTAAACAATAGACCTAGTGTGACAAATAAACTATACAACAACAAATCATCGTAAATGTTCACTAACATTGCTTAACTTTCACTGGTTAGAAGCTATCGCGACGTCTTTCCCATGCTTTTTGCATTCGACATGGGATTCTCACATGAAAATAATAATTGGTTATATTTTCTAAAAAAGCAAGCATCGTGACTGTCTCTTCTTTAGGTGTTAGCTATGAGAGAGGAATGAAATGGAATGACAACAGACTCGCTTGCTGTTCATTGACCGTTAAAAGTTAAAGTTTGTGCTTACATCCTACGGAGAACATTGCAATTCCAACAAGCTTTAAAAATTCATGTAAGTAAACAGGTATTGACATCGATGACTTCTTAAGTATTTCGTATTCTTCCTATTGCTTTTTCTCCGAGATTATGTCAAAAGAAGTTGAGTTTAGTTTAGTTATTTTTGGTCCTGTATCCTGTACCGAAGGATCAAAAGCCGGGTCTAAAGCCGCTATGAATTTTGTTCTAAAAACCAGATTAAAACAACTTCAAATGAGATATCAGACACTACCTCCATTTAACTGTTCCACAAATATCTGTAGATGTATTTTTATTGCTGCATGCGGTCCATGCTGCACGTATGAGGTCGATCAAAATTAGCATAAGTGTTCGTCCCGAGTGGTTTATGAAAATGTACGAAGCAACACGTCGAGTGCATTCTGATGCGTATTTAATTGCTTTTAACTTTGACATGACGTTATCCAGGCAGGCTTCTTGAACCAAAATAATGTTTTTGATTGTGACCCGTCTGGGCTACAAATGTGCATGAGCGATATGCAAGAGAGATTTCAACATGCAAAGTAAATTGTTTACTAAACCTTGTTTTTCACAGTTAGTTTATAATGCTAATTAAAATTGTAAGGTAAGGTACCTAAATATAATACATAGAATACCGTTTTGGTTGGTACCTAGGTATCTAAGTTTTTAGTACCCAGTATGACCATACCTCTAGTCTAGAAACTGCTGAAAACTTAAGTAGGTACTTCATTACTTCCTACTCCAACTCAATTAGTGCCCAGTTTTATGAATTTTGTATTTCAATTAATATGAGACTGGTCTGATGAGTAAGACCTAGGTACCTACATAAGTAGATGCAGTGTTATGACAAGGTACTATGGCTAATGAGCAGCTAATTTGTAAACTCAACAGCACATGTTAGATCATAAACCTAGGGCAGTGGCGTAACTATACCGTTTGAGGCCCGTGGCACATTCATTGAATAGGGCCCTGCCTCATAGTAAAGAAGCTCAACCAACTATGTAGATTTTTGTTTTTATAAATCACCATGTGAATACAACAAATTATAATAGCGTTCATATGTAACAAACGCTAATGTATAATTAGTTGATTGTCTAGTAACTTTTAATTTAAAGAGCGTATTGAACTGAAATCAAAATTTTCGTTTTAGTTACAATATTTTTATAACTAAAATTACTATTTTCGGGCGTTCTCGGGACATCATCGAGTTTTTTTATTTCTTCCCCTCTCAGGGCGGGGGCCCCCTCCAGCTAGGGGACCGTGGCATTTTGCCCATCCTGCCATCTTATTGTTACGCCACTGAACCTAGGGTATCTTTAACTGGTTTAATTGCCCAAACACAATATTAGTGACGTTAACGTATAAGTATAAAGTTAATGAGTGTGTCCAGAACTCCTGACTCGTCAACCAATTCCTTAATCTCAATAATAGGTACCTTATTGTTGAACAGGGCGAAAGAACGTAGGTATTCGAATATTGATAGATTGTTGTGATGCGATGACCTAAAGGGCCTATATTCAGCTATGATGGTGACGAAATAATAGCTATTTGCCGTAATAGCTTTGTCAGAGAACGGGGTCTAATAAGTCTGTTGTAAATAGCAATCGTAAGCAGTATTTGGAACGAAATGAACGTGGAATGCGACAGTATCGCCCTCGACTGCAAATGAAGTAAGTGGAACTTTGAAGCCTGCGAACATTGCAGCCTGCAGGTGCAATGTTGCCCCTAACTCTTCAGACAGTGGCAATTTAAGTAATAACACATCTACTTAATATGCCTAATTAGAACTTAATTTGAGAATGACCCAGATGAGCTTTTTCTTAGTAAGTAGGTAACTGCTAAAGCAGAAATTGAATAAAACGAACGCTTTCATAGAAGCCATTTCTTGAACTGTTTGTTCTGCACATGTCCTGATTTGGTATCTAAACCTAAGTTTAAGGAGACGAAAACGCGTTATGTAATGATGAACAAATCGGCTTCTGCCCCGCGCTATATCTCCAGCTTCTACTAGTAGCTTGAGCTTAAAGTCTGCAAAGACGGTAAAGTATGTTCTCGCTGTGGTAGATGAAGATCACACACAGGCTCTGTACTTATTCACTTATGTATCTACTTACACTAAGTAATCAATCAATCTGCCTCACCATTACCCAACTATCTTGGGGTTGGCTTTCAGTTTAACCGGATGCACTTGAATATCATGGAACGACTGCCTGTCTGACCTCCACACCCCAGTTACGGGGTGATTCGATACCCCTTGGTAAGACTGATAGTCAGACTTTCGGGCTTCTGACGACCCGCAACGACTGTCAAAGATCCACGAATAACAGCCGGGACCAACGGCTTAACGTGCTTTCCGTGACACGAAGGGGTCTTGGTATGTAGGTAAAGATGTTCACCTATCCACGGGCCAACCGCGGCAAACATAGCTTAACCTGATCGGTCGCACAGTGCGGCTTTTGTTACCCACACGCCCCTGTATGTGATAAGTGTCATAAAATGTAGGTATCTTAAAACGGGAAGTATTATGAACCGCTGATTGCGGACGGCAATCAATCTGAATCGAAAACCGGTGTAGCCAATAGCTCCGAGACGATGACACCAACATGGCCATCACAATTAGATGGCGTCAACGATTATCTTTAATTTCCCCGCAGTTGTAGGAAATATAGTAAAGCAGTGTTATTTAACAGAACAAGCCACGTAATGATCTGTGACCACCACGTTCTGTCGTCCGACTCGACAACATTACTATAATTTTCAGCGAAGACCCTCACTTATTGGATGTTCAGCCATCGTGGAAGGTGCTGTTAATAAAAACGATTGCGGGCGACGATGGAGACGTGCAAAAATATATCGTGCTTGGCGCTTCTTTGCCTGAACACAGAAATCTAAGTTAGCTTGGACGAGTCACGAACGCATCCATTTCGCAACGCCTTTTTTTATACCCAGCGTAGGTGCCTAATCGGTAAACTTGACTAAGTTTGTTGTAATTGTGCATTACCAAGTGATTTTAGATCTTCTGGTTTGCCGTGTGTAGCTTGCGATGTACCTAAAGCTTCATTATCTTCCAGCCTAATTGCCTGCCAATTTATCTGAGCTCGTTTTTTTCTTCCCTAAAATTGCCGTCATATCAGTGTTCACTTCTATCCTAGCCATCACACAATAAATCCATACGTAGATATTTTTTATGATATGCCAATTTTTATTAAGCTATCAAATTCATTGTTAACACTTTTCTTAGTTTTCAGTTCCCATGCTCCTCATTTCTCCGCAGCACCTGCCCCATTACGACAATCGGCTACTCCTTAGCCTTGCAGGACAATTAACTTTCATGATGACTAACTGACTTTCAATTGGTGATTGATTTTCTTTTGAAATGTTGATTAAGGAATTAAGTGTCAATTTTCATTTTTCTTTCTCCTTTTTTCTTTTTGTGGTTCACTCATTCTTCGGTGTCGTTTATTATTAAAACTATGTTGACTGCCCACTTTTCTTCTTAGTCTATCAGTATTAGGTAATACCTAAAGGTATCTATCTACATACCTATTTTTGAGTTGTTCTCTATTTAACCCTCTAAATATCAATAACCTAGTCTTAGGCCTCTTTTTCTTACGTTTGGTTTCCTACAATATTTTATTTCACTGTTCTTTTCTTTTTGCATGTTTTCCTTGACTAGGTGTAGGTAATGTAACCTATCATAATTTCTTCGATTCTATTTCATACTTTTGTAAATGAAACAGCCTGTTGTTTTTTTTTTTCGATAGACATAACTTTCTGGTGTCATATCGTCGACCGTAGGTTCAATTGAGATAAGGGACAAGATACCCAATGTCCCTTACCTCAATTGAACCTACGGTCGACGATATTAATGATATTCACGTAACCTAAGATCATGCCTGCATTTCCCGAAGAGCGGAAAGGGTAGGCAACTATGATGTTCAGTACACCCACATTTCAGCAGTTATGTTAGTTCCATAAACTGATCCAATGTAGATACCTACCTTCCTATATACTTATTGATTAAATAATTATGTAGTTTGTGTTTGGTGTTATGTAGTTTTTACATAGGTACTATATAATATAGGTAATTATTTTAGTTATTCCTTTCAATAACATCCGAACAGTGCCAGTAACCGGTCTGAGTAGAAGTCAGATTCGCGACTGGCTCACAAGTCCCACTGAGCCAGCACGTTGCATTAAGTTGTTACAACTAAAACTATGCACAGCACTACATATCTACATAGTCCCAAGGCCCTACCAATCTATAAACATCTAGTGAACTTTCGATACAAGCTCGACACAATAGGCCAATTTCCCACAATCGTGGGAGTATTTTTTTCCTCTAAATAAGACGATGCATACCTAGCCATCCATTCCAGTGCTCTCGTCTGTTTCACTACCACTGCACTGCACTGCACTGAAAACTTTTACTTTTCCCGGCGTACGCTGGCGTCCACAGGCGCTCTGTCGGCGGGCGGCGCAGGCGCAAGCGAGGCGCGCACGACACTGCCGCGACCCGCGCCCGGCTCTCCTATAAATTCTTTACAAGACTCGTGCCAGAGCTTGGCCCTGTACAGTCGGGCACGGCGGCACGACTGCCCGCGCGCAAGCCCGCCCTTACTTTTTCAAGCTTTGCTGAAAGTTCCCCTGAAGATTCTACAGTACCTGAGTTCGGAAGGTTTCTATAAGAACCTATATGAAATAGCTTTATTAGTAGGAAAACAGTAAAAAAAGCTGTTTTGTAATAGCTTACTCATATAATAGCAGTAAGGAACGGGTTATCATTATCATGACAATATATTTGGTATACTTATAACAACAACAAATACGACGTGTTTTGTTATAATTATTGATAAGAATATGCGAAATAAATTTCATTTGACGCAGTGCGCAAAGAAAAAACAATGAAGACAATAACAATTTGGATGTTTAACTACTTATAAAACGTTTACGCCAAAACTGAGCGAAATCTTTTTATTAAAGGAAAAGGCGAGAAAACACCCAAGGTGGGAGATAACACAGATTTTAAACTGCATATTTTCGCGTCAAGATATAATCTTGAGCGACCACGTGGGCTTTAATTATAAAATTAAGCACAGGATTGTACCTGCGGCCGGCGCGCGCGCAGCCTCCGGTCGTCGTTCGAGCAACCAGTCAGACCGCATACTCCTCCCCCGCCCGCACACCTCTGTCCCAAACTTTCAACAGCACATACGAAAACATATTATAACCCTGACAGGCAAAGTTCAAAATGGAATAATCACTATTGGTGTTTAAAGCCGTTTACTGTCGAGCCCAAATACCTCTGCTATTTCGTACAAGACATGCCGTACAGTGTTCCCTACATATTTGTCCAAACTTGGCGGCTGGTGCACCGTATTGGGGCGGCATAAGGCCGCATTTGTCCGCTCAAGTTGTAGAATGCACCTGCTTACAGGACCGTCACAATCATTGCACTTACTACAACATTGACTGCGTTTGTTATAACCGCCGTATTTTGATAAAACACGTGATCACCGAGCTAACAATAACATCACAGTAATATTACGTACTAATACCTACGTTCATTAGAACGAGGGAGTTCACCTATGCTTAATACTCAGGAATGTTTGGAATTTCATCTCAAAAATATGAAACACAAATAAATGCTGGTACAGACAATATAGCTAAGCATGCTCACGCACAGGCTTCGCAAGTCAGCACCAAGACAATCCCTCCTTTGATACTGTCTGACCTGGCATGACATACCTCCTACTTGCATCCTGTTTTAGAAAATTAGTTCAATCTATCAGAGACACTGACCTCTCGAAGTGATCAGAGACAAACAAAAAAAACAATTTTAATTTTGACATTCCTCTAACCCAACATCATCAAAGTATCATCTTAGCTCGGATATTTCGACTCATTACAAATTATGCCATCATAAATAATACCATGAATAATTAATAAATATCTTCAATACTGAACGCGAATATGAATGGTAAGTGCTTTGGACAATATTTAGAATAATCTACACCTATCTATACCTAGAACATAGCTAACTCTTTTAAAATAAGTTAAGAGCTGTAGATAGCTACAAAATGCCTGCAGCCAGCCCAAGCGAGCATACCGATCGTTCTCTACTAAGATACGTAACACTTCTTTCTTCGTCTTTCTCACAAGAATCAAATCTGAGCATTTAAAAACCACAAGAATGCACCGTCTGACTCCAGCCTAGGCTTTTGTCTGCTTAGGCATTGAAACAACTAAGTCTGCCGCAGGTGGACAGTCTCTCCAAAATGGAAAATAGTTGCCAATAGGTAGATAGAAGGAAAACACCATGAAGAAACCTGGTAATAAAAGTCTGAAATATCAATCCCTCGTGAGCAAGCGTGGAGATCAATGCTTATATATATATAAGCATTGATCTAAAGCATATATGCTTTTCCTGTATGAGAAGAGGTCTGAAGTGGGCATTAAGGCAACGAGTGTCCCAAAATATTTATTGCCGTTCTGAATAGTTACCGTCACAAGTCCTGAAGTTGGATCTGATCTCACTTTAAAAGTAAATATATGAGTACCAACTCTTTGAACAAAAAAAAAAAACAAAACAAAACTTCGTCTAACCCGTATCTTAAGTAGGTACTTATAGCCAGTAGGTAGCCTTAGACGTATTTACTTAAGTCCTGCAGACCGAATTTCGGCCATGGTGGCCAGTCTCAGCGGAGACCACCCTTCGGCGCGAGAGATACTATAGTGCACAAGTGTGTGCGCAGACACAGGTGCACTCTCTTCCCTCACTCAGCCTCAGCCTTACACAGTCGCCAACCGGTAACCCGGATGTACATACCTACGATAAATTACTATGATGCTGATGTTAGTGTCGATTTCAGGCAGGCCAGGACGACCGGGCACGCCAGGGGGCGGGCCATCCAGGCAGAGCGGAGGATACAGGCCGAGCGGCCGAGGTCCGGGCGAGCCACGCCGGCCCGGCGGGCCTGGAGGCAACAACGACAACGTCCTGCCTCTTATCACCGGGGTATTAGGCTCCAGTATACTCGCTTTCTCGCTCTACGTTTTCTCCCAAAACCCTGGGCTTTTGGGAGATATTGTACACGGGGCTGACAACGGCCCCAATCACCCCTCTGTCTGTGTCGAGTCTAGCGAGCCAACCGGCGAAACTTACCAGTCAGCCTGCGAGACTTACCAGCCAGCCGTCGAGGCTCCACAGCCAGTCGTCCAACCATATCAGACGTCGCGCGAAGCTTCCCAACCAGCCGTCGAAGCGGAATCAGAAAATCCCGGTCCTAAGATTTCCATCGAAAAGAAAAAGTGGCTAACAGACCGAGAAGAAGAAATAATTAAGGATCGGCGGCTTAAAGAAAAACAAGTGAGGGGAAAGCTGCAAAAAGAACTTTCGGAACATCTGCAAAAAGTAAAAGAAATTAGGGATGAGCTGCACAAAGAAAAGAAAAGTAAATATCCCTGGGAGTGATCGCAATATCAAATACGTAACCCAGCTGACAAGGGTCCGATACTTTTGAGGCACTTTATCTATCCAGGCGCCTTGCAGATGAACCAGACACATGGCTACCTGTCGTCAGCCTGGCGTCCTTACACACATAACCATTTTCTCATATACTATATTCAATAATAAGCATACCTTCACCGCAAGAATACGCCTGCCATTCTCCCACCGCCGCCACCTCTGCCCAGGGCCGTCTTTACCCGAGGATGCAAGGGGTGCGTGGCACCCGGGCACAGGGTCTTCGGGGGCGCAAGTCAATGGCCTTATATTTACACATATCATGCGTAATCAAACCGTCTCGAAATTGAAATTAATAAAAAAACTACTTAAGATTAACCATGACTCAAGATAGATTGACAAATTTGGCTATAGTATATAGAATTGAAAGTAGATTACAAAACAGACGATATCATAGAAAAGTTTGGCAACTTTAAAGCCGGAAAAATTAAATGTACCTAATTTTATTATAGAGTTAGAGATTAATTAAATAAAAAAAAATAAAACACAAAATTTGGGGCGCAGGCTGATTTTTGCACCCTGGCGCCCAATATGGTTAAGACGACCCTGCCTCTGCCCACGCCGCAGAACTTAAAGCCACCACCATCGCTGAAGCTAAACTTAGCGAAGAAAGCAAAGCCGAAGGTGGTGGCCCGCACTGGACTAAACGGTGACAAAGTTAGCATAAACAAATTAATATGTGAAAGATCACGGCTTTAGATGTCTTTTATTTATGTCCGGTTTCACGGGACCTCTAAATAATGGGAACGCCACAGTCGTCCGCTATTCGTAGTTTTCTGTGAAGACACGATTGACAAATTAAATTCTCTCAACATTAACATTGGTAGCAGAAAAAAAATCTTTAAGTACCTAGATACTACTTTTGATAATGGCCCCGATTCTGTTGTTCACAAACTAAATTTTTTTTATTTTATTTTATTTATTTATTTAGGCAAACCAACTAAATACACACAAAGACATTCAAAGTACATATCATTTACAAATACAATAGCATTGCATGCATCTAAATTAAAGGTAAGCACATCATTTTATTAAAAACCCACTATACAATAATAATAACATAAAGATGAACATAAATTTAAGTTCAGTGCATCTTTTTCTTTCTATTTCATTAAAAAAAGGACAGAAGATAAATATTAGTTTAGTTCTGTCAAATTAGTCAGCGCCTGACGTAGATTGACGTATTTTTAGTAGCCAATTTTTTAATCACATCTAAACTTTTCTATGGATTATCCAATTTGACAGGACTTAACTATAATGAAGTGAAAAGAAAAAGATGCACTGAACTTTAATTTAGTTTGTGAAACAACAGAATCGGGGCCAATGTCTGGTGTATTGCTTGCAAGCATCCTTACTCATTTGCTCTGAAAGTGCGTTTATGCGAAGACTGCTCGTACTAGTGGTGGATGACGCCTGGAAAACCTAGGGTTACCTAAAACTGCGGTGGCCACATCACCATCAGCCTACAGCAATCCACTGCTGGACAGAGGCCTCTCCAAATCTCCAATTGCACGCCCTTCAGTTCATCTCTCGGCGCCTCTCATCCAGCTGCTGCCAGCCATTCTGCGAAGATCGTCGCTCCACTGAACCTGAGAGTTTCTTACCCTACGTTTGCCGATTCGCGGTCTCCATTATAGAACACGTGTAACCCAACGGTCATCGGTTCTACGGCTAATAAGGCCGGCCCATTGCCACTTCAGCTTTCTCATTCTGTGAGCTACTTTGGTTCTCTGCCGGATTACTACATTCCAGATTCTATCACTCCGAGAAGCTCCAAGCATAGCTCATTCCATAGCTTGCTGAGCGACCTTGAATTTATGGACCAGCCGTACCGTGAGTGTCCACGTTTCGGATCTCGTGTCTTTATGGTCTGCGGAATACTCGATCACCGCGACCACGTAGGTAGTTCACTCAAAATAAAACGACATCAAATAATAATACATGATATTGTATTTGGAACAATCTTTCTCTCTTACCGCATAATAATATAAATTATAGCTTGGTGAACGTCACTGATACAAAATATATAATAATTAATAGTAATTAATTAATAATAACTTATGTATAGGTCACCCGTCGCCGCTCGCACGATCCCGCTACTTGAAACAATTTGTTTTTACAAAAAATGTCGTCGCCTTATGTGTTACTTGCATTGATACTCGACTTGAAGGCCGAAACACTCAAAGGCAGAATTTTATCTTGAGGCTAACTCACACGTATTAGTTAGGGAGGCGAATAGGGGAATTTTCGGTAATACTCGAGCGTGGCAGTTTGAGATATGAGAGATACCTTAGACCTAATAGAACAACCTTGTAAAGTATTTAGCTCTATATGTAGTGACGCGCGCCTAGGATAGACGATCAGATTAGTAAAAAAAAATCGATAGTCTGAAATACTCGAGCGCGTCAGATTAAGATATTGGGGGTTGATTTTAGTGTTTTAAGACTAAATTTAACTAATCTGACGATAAGTCCTTGACGCCGCCGAGTTATAGGGTCGCGAACTTGTAAAAAAAAAACGTTAATCCGGCATTCTCGAGCGCGATTTTTTATTTTTTTATTTTGAAGAATATAATCTAAAACTCACTAAAAATACAAAATCTGCCGGTTTCCGCATGACCAGAAGTGTGGAGGAGCCATTTCGTCTTCCGAAAAACGCGTTGCGGCCTAAAAGTCGCGAACGATTCATCTTACAAAAAAAAAAGTTTAAACAAAAAAGGTAATTTTATTTTACACAAAAAAGGTCTCTTTACATTTTTGTCCAAAGTTAAAACTTTTTGACTTGAAGCATCATAAAAACTCAAACTCCCGGTTTTTTGAGTATATCTCGAAAACTGAGGGTGTTAAAAAAAATTGATATGAAATAACGATAATTAAATTATGTGACTTTTATTATATCTCACAAATTTTTTTTTTCTAAAGCTTCTCGACAATTTTCGTGGACTCGGAAAAAGCTACGCGTATCTGTATACAAAAGTATTATTAACATGTACAGTTTCATATATATTATTCAATAGCCTGTTGATCCTCAAATTGTTTTTTGGACGTACCGTAAGCATAAACATATATATATATATATGTTTATGGTCCCCTACCGTAGACCTATGTGCCCTCAGTATAACGACGATTGAAGAGAGAGAAAAGACCCGACGGTATATTTCTCGAATGTGCTGGAAACTTTGATGAATTGTATTGAGCAAAAATGTAAAGGTCATACATAACAATCCAATTATAATACAATTTGTATTTCATTTCATTTTTTTTATACAATAAATAATACAATTCGTACTACATTTCATCTACATTTACGTTGGTTGTATCTATCGCTTTTTTGTCATTCTTTAATTTCCCCGTTTTATCAAGGAGAAAGAAAGGAAAAAAAAGAAACCAAAAAACCTTTTTCGATCAGATTAAGAGAACCCACCAACATTTTTGTCAGATTAAGGAAATATGCTTTCAGGATACCGAGATAAACCTCCCCTATGAAAATCTGACGCGCTCGAGTATTTCAAAAAAAACTTTTTTTTTTGCATTTTCAAAAATTCATCGCAACTTATCGTCACGCCGAAATCGTCAGTTTTTTTAAAGGGAGCTTCCTTGGGGCCTACTTAACACCCCTTCCGAAAATCTGACGCGCTCGAGTAAATTTTTTTTTTTTGCATTTTTGACTACTTTATATGCCTACCCCCACCACGCAAACCGGCAGATTAGTATACCGTTGTTATCAGAGGCACTTGGGGCAAACGTAGTATGAATATCTGACGCGCTCGAGAATGCCCAAGTAACTGTTTTTTTTAACATTTTTGAAAAACCGTACACGCCAAGCCCACCGCTAAAATGATTTTTACCATAAGAGCTTTTCTTTTCGAAATCATTTTATCTTTCGATTTTGATAGGTCTCGACGGCGCCGTTGAATTACGCCATTTAGCTACCTCGCCTCCCTAACTATATACCTGTACACACGGCTACACATCAAGCTATACATTTCTAGTTTTAGCTGACCTCGCACTGTATAGGTTTTTCGTACAATCAGAAGTCAGCTTATACTGGTTATGTATAGCTTGATGTGTAGCCATGCGTACAAAGATCTGTTGACACGTGGCCAAAATGGGCACTAACGCTGGTAAAATCTTGGTTTTTCAATAAATGTCACTAAACAATTACACAAATGTTTACCAACAGTACCCCTGTCAACATCATTCGAGCGCCAAGAGACCCTTGTACAGTCCTTTCAGTTATTTTACATCTGATTTTGCATCACTGTCCAAATCTTTATTCACATTCTAGAATGCGTTTCAACAAAAATAAATAAAATACTTTAAAAAAATAAATAAATAAAATATTTTAATCTGTCAGAAAATAATTGCCTACTCTGACTAAGTTATTCCATGAAATGCGACGTGACATAGCTTTCAAAGGGAGTCGCACAACTTTATGGTGAGTCATCACGGAGATGGGGTTTTATTTTAAAAAGTGCAGATCCAAAAGAAAGGTTTTGATGGAAAGATTTGATATTGTCGCCTGGCGTTATCGGTAGCTGGAAGAACTAAGAAAGAATCGTCTTGGAAACCAGCGACCGGTTGTGTATTTGGACGAGACTTACATACACGCAACGTATTGCGCAGGCAAATGCTGGCAAAGTGAATCAGAAGAAGGCATATTAGACCACTGGCTACTCACTGGCTAATCACTATTCTAAAGGGCCACGGTGGATTATAGTCCACGCGGGTGGCGTAATTGGCTTTTTAACTGATATTTAGATCTCAGTCGCAAGCAGCCGACTATCACGACGATATGAACAGAGCCAATTTTAAAATGGCTTTTAGAAAAGCTTTTACCGAATCTGCCCCACAGTCAATTGTTGTCATGGATAATGCCTCCTACCATACCATAGCGATTATTAAAGCACCCACTATGTCAAGTACAAAGGCTGAAATGAAAAACTGGATTCTAAGTAAAGGTCTTGCTTATTTACCGACTACGGTAAAAGGTCAGTTATTTGAACTCATCAAAGAGCACAAAGAGCCGCCTATATATGAGGCAGACCCTTACCATTTTTGGAAGATGGAAGAGCCTTACCATTGCGATTTAAACCCCATTGAACTCTTAAAAAGACGAATTACTGTAAAAAAATGTGGGGCAGAAGCGAGAAACATAGTTAAAATAACAGAAGAAGCATTTTCTACCATAACTCAGGAAGAATGGAAAAAGGAATGCGAACATGTGAAGAATATTGAAGAGAAATATTATGCTGATAGTCTAGCTTCAATTATAAATCTGTCCATTTCACTATCAACTGAAATTGACAGATTTTGAAGTAGGAGATGAAAGTGACACTTCAGATGATGATGGCAACATCTCAGGTGTAGGTCCATTAAATGAGCACGATTATAGTAAAGAAATCTACTTAAGACGATCATAGTTATAGTAAAAAATATTTTTTATAATTTTTGCCTTTTATTACCATCCTAACTTCACACAAAATGAGAGTTTTCAAGATGACTGTAAAAATGGTAAAACATCCTACTATCCCCATTACATAAAATTTAATAAACATAGATGTGAAAATCTACTTTTAGAGTCATATTGGAAATACCTCATTCAAATTTTTCCTTAATTTCAAGGAAACAAATTTTGTCTAATGTAGTAGTAACACTGGTATACATTGCTGCCCACATAACCGCAAAGGAACTATTTGTTGAAACCACGGAGTACAGAAAAGAAGCGGAGATGGCGCAAGGCAATTAGGTCAGTCGCCTTCAATTCGGTCATGACGTCACAGTGGGCGGGGCCACAAATCTTAGTTTCGAATGAATCGTCATTGCGTTCGGGTCTGTTGTATTTAGTTTTTTAATTGTTTTAACAATGAAGTGCGCTGTTGTTGGATGCAAAAATTGTTCAGGATCAAAACTGAAACATATTGATGGCATAACATTTCACGTGTAAGTCCCTAAAATTAATATTTTCATTTTATAACACATTTTCTCTTTTGATCGCAAGATTGTAGCTAGAGACATCTGTTGTCGAAGAGATACTTTATAACCACTTCTCATCATGTGTTTTTATCATTATCAATGCATATTATTGTGACCAATTTCTGGCTCAAATAATTTGTTAAAATTTATTTTGCTCGCTATGTTATTTCATATATAAATTACATACCTTGGTAATTGAAACAAAAAGAATTTAGAAAAGAAAAATGCGCCATCTGTCGGCAAGTAGTCCGTCCTAACTGGTAAATAAAAATGTGTGCGTCATGCCAGCAAGACCATTAATCTGGAATACAAGGCAAATGTCAGTAGTGGCTTCTTCTACGGCGGCTGATTTTTTTATCAAATTCTATTATCGTGTAATTTATTATTATTTTTTTTTTCGTGAAAAAGGAAACTCTAAATTTGGGAAACATACTAACGGATAGGCATATTTACTTTCATCGAGAAAAGATGAAAGTTAAATTGGCAAGTCAACTTTTTAGCACAAGTGTTGCCAAAGCCTTAGAATCTTGCCAAGAAAGGCATAATTATTTCAAAGATGCTTTTGCTACAATTTTATTTATAAAACTAATCGAGTCCAGATTCTGATGATGACAATTTTGCTCATGACGCGTTGGTCGAAAGTAATAGGATTTTTTAAACTGAACACTGTGACACTCATCAAATTGTCTCATATATAGCGGGTTACATAGTACGAGTGTTGCAGAAAAAAATTAAATGCGAAGAATGTGTTCTCGCCCTTCACTCTTTACAAATAAAGAAAGGACATAGATTTATTTCACTGAAAAGCCGCGGCCATCTTTTTTTCCCATCTGATGATGTCAAAATCTGCTTACGCACAGAATTAATCATAAGGAGAATGAAAAAGAAAGTTTAAATGTTTATAATTTTAAACCTCGTAATATTGTTCATGCTACTCTTAAGAGCCTAATAGGAGCAAATTGCTTCACATCATTAAAAGCACATACAATTTTCAACCATGTCACGTTATTAATCAAAGCTATAAGCTAAAACTATTGTAATACGAGACTTAATTATTACAGTAAGCTCGAAAATATTGTATTATCTAAAAGGCAGCATTTAAATAAAACTGTGTTGTGGCCAATAATAAATAAGCATTTTCCAATAAAAAATATTGATAATTTTAACAGCTTTTGGATTTTACTACCTTATACCTACCTAAATAGGTAGATAGAGTAGGTACTCTATATACCAACCTAGCCTATCTACCTTTAGGTATCACATGACACTATAAAAAAAAAAATCAAACAGGGAACACTATGAGACACAAACCCACCTTTTGGGCTTCGCCCGCAGTTGGGTAATAAATAATGTGGTCCCGGCATACTAACGCACATAGAATGTTCTGGAACAAAACGTCATGCTTTGTAACGCCATAGTGGCCAGTAGACGAACTAAAATGAAAAATAGCTAGTTCAGTTACACTGTTGTATTTCCTTTCACCGCTAGATGGACTTGAAAATAATGGGCGGGTTTTCCACCGCGGGGTGTGGCCATCGCCGTACCTCGTCCCCCTGTCACCCGCATTCAGGCGACGCTTCTTTCCTAAGAGATTTCACATTGCGCCACCTCCGCTTCTTTCTGTACTCCGTGGTTGAAACGCACTTTAATAGGGTCACTGACAAGTCTGTCAAGATCTTTCTGATCTTTATTCTTGTCACAATCTGAGGGGCAATTCTCGTAATTTTAAGAACGTCCAGTCTGATCTCAGTCTCAATCTGTCAAAAAATACTTCTAATTTCTCTACATTTTGACAAGTTTTTTTGACATTTGTTTGTCGCCGAGATGGGACTGCGACTAGATTTTGAACGTTTTAAATTACGAGAATTTGCCTTTAGGCCAGCAGCCTGAAGGTGCTGTTAGGTTGCTGCTATCAGAGGTAAAATAACTAAATGAACTGTAGGAGTATACCTACACTACGGCCATCTGCACGTCAGTGGGTAGTAACAGTTGGATGTTGACAGTGCCTCTCTTTCGTAGTATTAAGGGCGGTTTTCCAAGTGCTACTTCTGACATGCGGTTGACCATATTCCACCTCCAACGACATTACGGTCGTGCTGTCGCAGCATACTACGAATTTGCTAACACAATTTTGTCGGAATGCAGTCCTAAGTGTGATGTGAGTTGATGGACCACAAACCAACCAGTAGTTTAATGGTTTTCATAGAGGAAGTTCTAACATCAGTCGTCGGCTTGAGGTCGGTAAGTCGCAAATGTGACTTGCATTCAATTCGCGACTGCAATGATTTTGGGAGCGTCACGTCATTACTTTTGTCAAAACCGACGGCAATAAGTCGCACAGTCTCGGCAGTAAGTATGGGTACATCGAGTTTAAGAAAAACTTTGGCTTTCTAGAGCGTCGTGTCCGTCAGTTATGTGACAATCCTTACTAAAAGCACAACATGTCATTTGTCTCCGAACGTTTGAATGCTATAACACGATTCCACTATTTAGCTACTCGACATCATTCCATCGACTTTTTGTGGTTCCAATGTGGTTAGAATTTGGTACGTGTGAGTTAAGCCTAACTGGTGGTCACCACAATTTAAAGCTGATTGTTAGGACAAATTACTTCTAATAGTTTTAGCAGACACTTGGTTGACAAAAGGTGTTCAAAACTTGAGTATCCATCAATCCTATTAGCATAGGCAGCTAGGCAATACAAGTACGCATTTGACATTTTCTTTATACGCATTATACAATTACAAGCCACACTTAAATCACGAATAGATACGCCATTATAAAAGCATTATGAAAATAGTATGCCTAGGAGAGCTTCATGTATGAGACACAGGGCCTTTTTATTGTAATGCGTGTTTGCGCCCGCGTGCAGGCCAGGCACGCATGCTTGTTGCGGGCCGCACGCAGAGCAGATTATTTTCGCCAGCCGCCACAGTATTGTGCGTGTCGCCAAGAAGAGAACTCGTGTCAAAATGAATGTAAAAAAAGTAATTGTTGCTAATACAACGTGCGTGCGACCCGCTTGACAGTAAAAACAACACTGACTGTCAAGTTTCGCCACACGCACATGGGCGGCACGAATCCGTGCGAGCCACCCGCGATCCGCGTGCGTGTGGCGCGCATCACAATAAAAACATGTATGATACGATAGGTTGCCGGCAGCACGCATGCGTCCCTGGCCTGCACGCGGGCGCAAACACGCATGACAATAAAAAGGCCCATACTATAGTGTGCCCAGTGTTTATTTTTAAATGTACCTAAGTCCCGTGTTGACTACTTTTAACATTTTATATTGTTTACTTTAGCCTTGGTTTGCTGGTGCGGGAACTGAAATATTTTTATCCAACATTTATTTCCCCCTGTTCCTTATATACCTACTGATATATGAGTTCGTTCGACTAGTTTCGAACTCGAACAGTGCTCTTAGTTTTTAGCTCACAAAGTCCATGCAGGCGCTAGTAGATACAAGTACTTTGTATATGACTAAACCGCAGTTACAAACAAATAAAACTATACAAATTGAGTGTAAAACATCACCATTGCACTCGATGGGAACTTGCTATATTTCGCCACAAAGCTTCATGTAATTATGTCTTCTATAACCAGCCGAACGTGTGATGTTGTATCGGCGACGACGTAGAATGCTAAAACTAATGGCGTTACATGTGACTAACTTATCTGTCCATCGCGCACGCACACATCAAGCCTTCTTGTATCACGTGGCCACATCAGCTGTAGGCTGCAAAGGATAACATTAATTAAATTATCATTAAAGAAAGGGGCACACTAATTGGGGATTATCAGGGCTATGATTCTGAACTGCAAGTCCGTAAGTGTGCCAGGATAAGTTCATATGCAGACACTGAATCCAGAATGCCTTGACTCAGTAATACCTTGGATTAACTTTAAAATGAAATGGTTAAACCGATTATTCAGTTTGTCTACCCCAAAAAATCCACCCTAAGGTGTATGCAGACGGACACGGCTGTTTCGGGAGGTTCCTGTTCCGGATAAGGCGGAAGGAAACGCCCGGTAGTCACCATTGCGTGGATCGTCCGGAGGACACGGTAGAGGATACGGTGGAGGTCTACCCAGCTTGGGCAGAACACCGCCGCGTCCTCACGGCGGCGATCTCTCGCGTCCGGCCATGGTACGGAGCGAGAGTGCATGGGAAGCCGTCACCTCCTTCTGCAAAGCAGTAATGCTCGCAAAGGAGGAGGCGGAGCGCGTGAGGGAGGGTCAATCTCTGCACCCTCACGCCCCTAGTCGCCGCAGGAGACGCCCTGGGCATCGGGAATCGACAGCCGATTCCCGGCCACCGCAGGCGCGGGCTTGCAGACAGCGAGCAATGGGCTTACCGTCCGGTAAGGACCAGGCCCGGGCCATGGTATCTCTCTCGAACAATCCTGTGTTCCTTCAGTTGCCTGTGCAACTGAAGGAACACGGGTGTATTTTAGTCAATAGAAGTCTGACACGCCCTCCCGCTCCGCCCAGAGCGGGAGATGTTATTTGATGATATCCCCAGAAACGTATGTCCGAAAATCTACGCTAAGGCTATAAATTCCGTTTATCCAACTAGGCCTAGGGTGGATTTTCGGAGGCCTGGCTTTAGTACCGTTTGGCAGGAGGAGAGGGGTAAAAGGGGTTAAAGGTGGTAGGGGTTGGGTCCCTGATTACTTATAACGTTATCACCCAATTACAAGGTAATGCATATTTTATTCGATAAGTTAATAAAAATTGTTTCTAACCTCAAATCAAATAAAAAAAAAAAATAGAAACAAAACGTTAATATGGGCGATTGACAATCAAATCTGTACAGGAATGTTCAGTATAAATTGTCTGTGGTCTATAATAATCGATCCCGACTCCACGTAGTCTTTTAGCTGCTACCCCTAGTGTTTATAAAAATCCGGAGGTGCGGAGGGATAGCAGACCCCCCGCTGTAACAAAGTATAGGCACCCGTGCGAGCTGTAGCGCTGGAGATTTTGCAGAAGCAACTTTGTTTTCAGGAAAGGGGGCACTCCCCCCTTCCAACCCCCTTCTCCTGCCAAACGATACTAAATTTCACCCGAAAAGAGAAGTCTTAGACAATACAGGTTAAATAGAGTGTTACAAGGATCTTTTGGCGCCTGAATGAGTGACGTTGGCGTTTGTAAAATTGTCACAGAAACTATATAAACAAGATGACGGCGTTAGTTCCGGCTTTAGCCACGCTCCAAAACATCCATGTAGCGTTGTAGATAGATAATGTTCCACTCACCATTTACAGGTGTTATTTCCTAGCCTGCAGGGCGTTGGAGAGCCAGTCCATCGCCTGGTCGAGTCCCTCTCCACGCACGGCTGACGTCTTGAAGATCTGGAAGGTGCGGTCGCGTAACGCGTCCAGACCTAACGCCTGGTGAACTTCAGCCACCGTCAGGCACCCGGCCATGTCCTGCTTGTTGGCCAGGACTACCAGTATTGCATTGGCTAGTTCTTCCTCCTGGAATGGTAAAGGAGGTTTTATTTAGTTGCTGAAAAGTATGCTGGATGATAAAATCAATCATTAGGCAATCCGACACGACCGGAAAGAGATCAGACGCCGGACCAACGGCTTAACGTGCTTTCCGAGGCACGGGGTTATTACACCGCCAACTTCCAAACTCCGGGCTGTTACTAAGAAATTCCTAATGGAAAAACTCAATAACACTTTTGCACAACCCGGGAATCAAACCCAGCGCCCCACGCTCAGCAGTCGCGCTTGCGACCACGAGACCAACGGGGCACTTTTTTAGTGCAGACGCTTTTAACGTGCGTCTTACCAATATTGTGTAACCAATATTTTGTAACAATTTTATGATTGAAAAGAGTGTCCGTGGAGTTTCTTGCCCATTATTCTCCATAGGTACCTACTATGCTTAGGAATGGGCAACTAACTTCATCTTTCTGACTGACTGACCCCTTGACAATCCAAAAGTGCCTGTAATATTATTTGAAATACTTAAATGCTCCGCATTTGAGTTTTGAGTTTGATGAGTAACACCTAGGAACACAGCAGGCTTTTTATATATTTATTTTTTAATAAGAATCAAGTTTTGTAATAGGAATACTATAATTTTTTTTTTTTTTGGCAATTTGGCATCAAGATGCTTGAAAAAATCTTGAGTTTTGTTTTTAGGGTTCCGTACCTCAATAGGAAAAACAGAACCCTTATAATATCACTTCATTGTCTGTCTATCTGTCCTTCAATACCCTTTTTCTCAGGAACGCGTGGAGTTATCAAGTTGAAATTAATATATAATACTCAGGGCTGAAACCTTTTGAAACAGTGAAAAAATCAAACTTCTAAGTCAACACAATCAATAGATATGGGCGTTTATGTTCCGAAATCAAAACCTATAGGGTATTTCTCGTTGACCTAGAATCATGAAATTTGGCAAGAAGCAATGTCATTTAGCACAAGTAAAGGAAAAAATCCGAAAACCGCAAATTTGTAGTTACATTACAAAAAAATATTTTAAAACTATTTAGTCTATTTACATCATACCTACAAATTTGTACGGAGCCCTCAGTGCGCGCGTCCGACTCGCACTTGACCGTTTTATTTTTTTATAGAAACTGCTTTATTCTTATGAAATGTATTTCAAAAGTATAAAAAATATGACTAGTTTGATAAAATTAATGACAAAAGTCAAAACACAGGAAGTGTTTTTTTTAATCAGGAAAAGCAAACTAACTGACAATATTCTAAGTGAAACATTATTTTGCTAATGATATTACATAAATTCACCTTTTGTACCCTGTTTTTGTCCAGATGGTAAAAAAAGTCAGCCGGTGTAATCAACAGCCGATCGATTCTGTATAAATCTCACCGTGAAAAGTTAGGTGAAGTGAGCTTAGAGTGAGCTGTCAAGAATATCAATCCCTAGCATCAGGATGACACTGACAGGTCACTCCACGCTCACTTCACCTAAGTTTTCACGGTGAGATAGTTACAGAATCGCACTGCAGAACAAATAATAGTTATTGCCCTTCACTACCTTTGTCTGAAAAACAAATGTAAGAATAGTACCTTCATAATGACTTCAATGTGACTTTTTTATTAGCTGGGCAGAGATTTCTGCCAGTCAGACTTTAAATTTAATCTGGACTCTAGCACTAACATTATATTATATACTAGCACTTCGCCCGCGATTTCGTCTGCGTGTATTCGTGCGTGTATTCAAATTACACAAATTTTGTACAAAATTAACTCAAGCAATAAGATTTTTCATACAAACAAAATCCCCCTTTTCACCCCCTTGAAGGTCGAATTTCCAAAAACCCCTTCTTAGTGCCCCCTACATAATAACCCCTACATAATAAAAGGAAGCCATATGCAAAATTTCACGTTCCTAGTCCTTGCAGTCTCGGCTGTGCGTTGATATGTCAGTCAGTCAGTTTCTCCTTATAAATATATAGATTCTAGTGTGATAATGATAAAGCAATGTAAAGGCGAAAATTATAGTCAAATCAACAAGATGGTTCTAAGTAAAATCACAGGAATTTCTTACTAGTGAATAGAAATATAGGTAATTAATAAAATAATAACATATCAACTACTTAGATCTTTGAAAACAAATATTAAATAACTATAATTATACAGAATATAGGAAATAACTATATACTTAATACAAGAAATTACTTCCTTAGTAAATCTGGAGATTGAGCCAGGAAATGACAAACATACTTTTGATAATATTTAGTGGGTACTAGTAATTACTTTTAGACCATTTACAGTATCATTGTTTTAATCTTTATGAACAATCAGTTAAAATGAGCAATCATTCAATCTACATGACATGTTAATTAAAATTAACAAATAATAATCAGTACAAGATACACCTAGCATTAAAAGAACTACATATTATGAACAAATTAATTTATAATATCTATGGCCTGGTGCTAAAAGGGCCAAAGTCCATTTTGGTGAGAATTTTGTTTGAATATGATTCTTTATTAAATGTGTGCTAAAATGGCCAAGTGTAACAACAATATTAATTTAAAAATAACTTTATTGTTGTTACTCTTAGGCCCATTTAGCACACATTTGATAAATTATCATATTCAAACAAAATTTTGGCAGTAAAATCATACTTCATACTTTTCACAAAAATGGACTTTGGCCCTTTTAGCGCTAGACCACAGATATTATATAGGATGGTGGCGCCACTCCATTCTTATGTTGAAGTACTTCATGGTAGATTATAATTGTGTGAAATACTCAAGTACACCAATCAATTTCATATCATAAACTGAGTACAGATAGCAAAAATAAACTTAGTACAAACACATTACACACTTTAGTTAATTAATATTTTATTTTTGAATGCTTAATAGAATACTGACCTATTATACTAAGCTTGAGTCAGTTACAATTTCTTGATCTGTGGATTTCTGCATTTTTTTTTTGCCCAGATTAAAGGTTTTTTTAAAAGTAGGTATTTAACTATTCATTACATATTTATTATATTGGCTAATAAGCTGACTAGACCCCGATTGCAAAATATTAAATATAGATTTCCCAGATATCTACTTTTTTGAGTTAATCCAGTATTCTATTGAGTTTTGTATACAATAACATCATCATATTTTTCTTGTTCATCTTTTTACCTATTGTTGTAGGTATATTAATTTTATTTTAGGTAAAACATAAAGTTCTTAAACTGGTTAAAGATAATTAATGCAATGATTGATGTTTGTAATTAAATTGCAGCTCATTGTAGTATTTCATTAGGAAATAGCCACATCAAGTGCTTTGTAGTGGTTCCAATTGATTCAGGTTTTATGGCCCCTTATCAACTTTTTCATGGTGACCCTAGTTTTTCTAGATTTTCTCAACAATGATTGGATTTGAGTACCACTATAACAAGAAGTGGTAGAATAGTTTTTTTAATTAAATAATGTTTCCCGATGTATTGTATACCAGAGTAAATTGTAAAGGCAACTTTCAATAAAGTTTATCATCCAACGTTCATCATCTTAATCAGCCAGTCAGCCTATTATAATATGCCCACTGCTGGGAAACAGGCCTCCTCTCTTTGACAGGGAGTGGGCTATAATCTACCACATGGGTCCAGTGCGGTCAGTCAGTCAAATCATTTATTTCAAATAGGCACTTAAAAGGCACTTTTGAAGGTCAAAAATGAAAAAATAGAATTGATTCTAGTCGCCTCTTCCAAAAGTGTTTGTATGGAGAAGAATGGGCAAGAAACTCCACCATTACTCTTTTAAAATGTTTTACAAGGTTTTGTATAAATTGCGGGTTGATAGATGTCACATGTCTTTGAATGTTTAGTTCTAAGACATACTGATTTCCTCACAATGTTTCGCTCCACAGTTTTGAGCACCTGTCTGGGTTCAAACCTACAACTGTACTTGTCAGGGCTGTTCCCACTGGGTCACCACTGATCGATCAAAAAGTTGACTAGTATAATACATGCAACACAAATTAAGGAAAACTCAACACTCAAGATGATTCATGACAGACAGATGCAATGCAACTTACCCTCAACATGTGTACCAATTCATCTTTAGATATCCCTATTCGATCTCTATCTGCTGAATCTACTACATATATTATTGCATCCGTGTTCCCATAATAACATCGCCAGTAGGGCCTGGAAACAACAACAATAACACATCAATGTCACATTACTTACACAAGTATGAATGTACTTCAGGTATTATGTACCTACAGACACAGAAGGTTGTCAATGACACAAGAACAATCACCGTGTCTAAAAAGAACCTAACCTATACATTGCACAACACTAACTCACCTAATACTGGTCTGTCCACCAAGATCCCACACTTGAAACTTTAAGTTCTTATACGTGACTTGTTCTACGTTAAAACCGATGGTAGGAATGGTCGTCACCACCTCCCCAACTTGTAGTTTGTACAATATCGTCGTCTTCCCGGCACCGTCCAAGCCGAGAATCAAAATCCTCATTTCTCGCGCCCCTAGCAACCCTCTGAAGTAACTGAATAGACCACCTGCAATATACCAACACAGTTACTTTAGTATCAAAGTGCTAAACACTATTAAAATACATTTTTATGACAATTAAAATCACTTACCCATTTTCTGATAAGCTTAGCCTATTTTAATGCATTAGTTGTTACGTCTAAGGAATGGTTTTGAATTATGTGTGCGCATCAAATGATCCCAATGTTTTTATTTTTATTATCTACACTTTCAAATTATATATTCAATCACTTTTAGCGATAAATACAGAACATTTTATCGTAAAACCTAGCAAATCATTTGACGTGTAAGCAAGCACTCAAAATTGGTTGCCAGCGCAATAAAATATTTATAGATGATGGAATGGATGACAGTTCAATTACAAAAAAAAAAACTAAAGAAAACGATGACATGAGAATAACTAAATATATGAAACGTTAAAATATTTACATGATATTTAAATTATTTTTTTTTATTTTATTACATTAAAAATTACTCACATTGTTGGTTCATAATAATTACGTTGTAACACTTCATGCCAAATATTTAGGTGAAAGCAAATACCTTCATTCATACAGCCTCAATTAATTAACCAAACAGAAAACAACTTGCACTTTATTATTTACATTCTAAGATTATTAAATAGAATGCTAATAAAATATTGAGTAAAATAAAGTCTATTCTTTTCACTCGCATTTTTGCCTTGCAAACATTATTTAGCAAAGTGTTGCATGTCACCGACATAACTTTATGGTAGCGACAGAACGAAGGCGTAAAAGCAACTCGGTTGGAATCAAAAGAACAGTTGGTCAGTGGGTCGTAGTGTAGTCGTAGTCGAGTTGCAATGGTTGGGAATCTGGAATTTAATGATGCAACGGACTTGCCCAATGTACCCAACTTCGTTGATGCTCTTGTTTCTTTCCTTCCTTGGAATTCGACCTTCTCTACCTACTAGTGATTCCAAAGCTATCCTATCTCTATTAGACCCTTAATTCGAAATACTCATCATATTGCATTGTCAATCCACGAATTTCATACTAAAAATCATTATATTTAAATACTAGCTTTTGCCCGCGACTTCGTCCGCGTGGGTTTCGTACTTTCCTCAAATAAATTTAACATCCTCTCCACCTCCCCCTGAAAGGTATTTCGAAAATTATTGATTACGATCTTTATACTTACTTTATTTAAAGAAATAAGTATTCGGGCCAATATTTTAGTTAAACTACCTAAGATGTTTCAAATAACTATCCTCCCTTTTCATAACGACAGCTCTTGTTTTTGCATTTGGTACGTTTCCATTTTTATGATATAAAGATTATTTATACCCATTTTCGTGTTAATGGAAGTTGGAGTTTCTACTCCTTAAACTTTATTACCCTTTTCTACCCCGGTAGGAGTAGAATAAGTAAAACCCTAAAACTCATACTTTTTTTATTTTAAGTAAGTAAGTAGTAAAACCCTAAAAGTGACAATCTTTATTATTTACTGAGGCAATTAATGTTGAAAAGTTTCAAGTTTCTTAACCAAAGGAATAAGACCACATTTTCACCTTCACAGTTTTTATCCCCATAGGGGCGAAATATTGAAAACATGTATGGGACGTTTCCATATCTTGACTCAAAGATTATTTATACCAATTTCCCATTGACTCAAGCCACGCAATAAAATACTCCTCTGTGATATGGACTACCCGCGTTTACCCCGTTAGGGTTAGATTTTTGAAAAACCCAGTCACACTTTTTTATTAATTTTGGTCATAAGTATACATACTGAGTTCCGAGTTTATATTATTGGACCGCGCGATAAAATTCTTCCATAAACTGACACCCTCAATCTCCTTTTAGAGCAGAAAAACATAAAATGACAAACTATAATTTACTTAGCTAAGTATTTGTGCCAAGTTTGAAGCTTAAATTTATTCATACCATTTTTTTGGAGTAAATCAAGCTACGCACTATAATACCGGCCTTAAAAATCGAATTACCACTTTTTTACCCGTCAGGGATCTACTTTCGAAAGACCCATTTCTTATTACTTACTTAGACAAATATTCCTTCCAAGTTTCAAGTTTATTAACCAAATGAATAAGATTTTTCGTATAAAGTTTTAACCACTTTTCACCCCACATAGGAGGAATTTTGAAAAAATGTTTGGGATGTGTTCATAACTTGACTCAAAGATTATTTCCAACAATTTTCGAGTTAATCAAGCCACGCAGTAAAATGGAAAATTAACTACTCCTTTTCACCCCGTCAGAGGTAGATTTTCGCAAAACCCTGATACATGTTATTCTTTACTTTTGGTCTTAAGTATAAATACTGAGTTACGACTTAATCGGACCGCACGTTAAAATTCTTCCATACAAATGTTGACACCCCCTAATCGCCCTTTAGGGGGTAGTTTAGAAAAGCAAAAAATGCCAAAATTCATAATTTACTTAGATAAGTATTCATGCCAAGTTTCAAATATATTAACCAAATGAATAAGATTTTTCATATAAGCTGTATCCCCACTTTTCACCCCCACAGGGGTGGAATTTTGAAAAATCGTTTGGATTGTGTTCATTACTTGACTCACAGATTATTTATACCAATTTTCGAGTTAATTAAGCCAGGCTGTAAAATTTGCCCTATAAAATTAACTACCCCTTTTCTCCCCGTTAAGAGTAGATTTTCGATAAACCCTGATACACGTAATTCTTTATTTTTGGTATTAAGTATAAATACTGAGTTTTGAGTTAATCGGACCGTGCGTTAAAATTCTTCCACACTTATTTTGACACCCCCCAATCCCCTGTTGGGGGGGTAGTTTAGAAAAACAACAAATGCTAAACTTTATGATTTATTTAGATAAGTATTCGTGCCAAGTTTCAAGTTTATTAACCCAAGGAATAAGATTTTTTATATAAGCTGTATCACCACTTTTCAACCCCCACAGGGGTGGAATTTTGAAAAATCGTTTGGAATGTGTTCATTACTTGACTCACAGATTATTTATACCAGTTTTTGAGTTAATTAAGCCAGGCAGTAAAATTTGCCCTGTAAAATTAACTACCCCTTTTCTCCCCGTTAGGGGTAGATTTTCGAAAAACCCTGATACACGTAATTCTTTATTTTTGGTATTAAGTATAAATACTGAGTCTTGAGTTAATCGGACCGTGCATTAAATTTCTTCCATACAAATTTTGACACCCCCCCATCCCCCTTTAGAAGGTAGTTTAGAAAAACAAAAAGACCAATTTTCATAATTTACTTAGATAAGTATTCGTGCCAAGTTTCAAGTTTATTAACTCAAGGAATAAGATTTTCCATACAAACTTTCATCCCCCATTTAACTCCTTTAGGGGTTGAATTTCGAAAATTCCTTCCTTATTCCTCGTCTACATTATAAAAGGAACCTCTGTGCAAAATTTCAGCTTTCTTGGTCCAGGGGTTTGGGCTGGGCGTTGATGAGTCAGTCAATCAGTCAGTCAGTCAGTCAGTCAGTCAGGACTTGTCTTTTTATATATATAGATTGTGAACTTTCCACTCTAATAATTTGTATGTGCAGGGTACGTAAATATTTACGTACCTACCTGTACTTACAAAATAATGAGTAAATATTCAAACAACCAGGACGTAGTCTTACACAAAAAAGCATTGATATATATGTTACACTAGATTAGCAATTACCGCACCAAGGCGTTGCCACTAGGCTGATGGCCACAGCCATCAGCGTAGCTAACGTCAGTTCAGTGCTCTGTATGACGCCAACCGAAGTCAACCGAGTGACATGCGACAAAAAATATCGCGAAAGAGTGCGATTCAAGATCACAAAAACATAATAAATTAACCGGAATTACTTTCCACACGTAAATTAATTGTCTCTGTGTTTATATTAACGTAAAAACGCAATAAAATGTAGAATTTTGTAAATTAGGTTCAGTGTTACCACTAAAAACTTAGTTTTAGTTTCCCACATTAGTGGGAGTTTTTAATTTATGGAATCAGTGATTTTAAATATTTTTTAATAATAACAACGTAGCAGGGTGCTTAAAGATGCAGCACACCGTGAAAAATGGGTGGAAATAATCCGATTGCTGAGAAAAGAGACTGACTGGCTACCTACTAAATCATTCAATTTCATTAATAATAAAGAAAAATTATTCAAAAAGAAAATGTCTTAGTTATTTTCATTATTTATAAACTTCTATTACACATCCAATAAGAAATACATAATTCAAATATTTAAAAAATAAATTTAACTTCACCTAAAACGCTTTTTATGGCTTAAAATGTTGGGTAAAATTTCGCATGGGTAGGCAACCCCATCCCGTCATTGCATGTTTATAATGCGGTCTTTGTCTAATCTAAGCGACGGTATTATTGTTACGACGTGTGGAAGTGAGACAGACATACACACATCAAAAGTGTCTAGGGATCAAGCATTTTTATGCGGATTTCTTGAGATTGAGATGTGGCTTTGTAATAAATTTATGATTTTATAAATTTATATGGATCCTTTTTGGTGCATTTCATAATTTGAATCAGGAACTGTGAATCAAATTCGAGTAAAAGATGAAAATCAGCTGTCAATATTTTCCCTTTAAAAACATACAACGCATTGAAGACATTATTAGTGCTACTGTTTCCCTACTACTGATTAAAACCAACGTTATTATGGAGCGGCGACGTCATTTAAGCAGGGAAGAAATGCTCAGAGCCGTGGGAATGATAGAAGCTGGTTCCCGGCAACGTACTGTGGCTTTAGCTCTGAATACAAGTCAGAGTGTTATCAGTCGACTTTGGACACGTTACCGAAGCACTGGTACCGTGGCTGAGCGCCATGGAGGACGGTATCGCTGCACCACACGGAGACAAGACCGATACATTCAAATCTTAACTCGAAGAGCTCCAACAATAACCGCCATGATGTTAGCCGTGAGGCTTCATCACTCTTCAGGGAACTTAATTAGCGACCAAACAGTCAGAAACCGCTTGCATGAAGTGAACCTTCATTCCCGAAGACCGCTACGGGTACCACCTATAGCAATGCACAATCGTAGGATTCGATATCAATGGGCTCTTGAACACAGAAATTGGGCAGAAGAACAATGGCGTTTCGTGTGCTTTTCTGATGAGTCTCGTTTTGGTATGAGACCGGATACAAGACGTATACGACACTGGAGAACCCCTGGACGCCAACAGCGATTAAAATCCTGCCAGGAAGTCCATCCTTATAGTGGTGGAACCATCATGGTATGGGCGGGTATTTGGATCGGCGGAAGAACTGAGTTGATTTGGATCAGAGGCAACCTCAACGCTCAAATTTATGCTGAGACGATTGTATCAGACGTCATCGTTCCTCTACAAGTGCAAATCGGTCCCTTATTTCAGTTAATGCATGATAATGCACGACCGCACACCGCAAGAGTTGTAAGACAGACTCTCGCCGCAGCTAACATCAATGTCCTGCCCTGGCCTGCTCAGTCGCCAGACTTGAACCCGATTGAGCATGCATGGGATATGCTACAGAGAAGAGCTCTGCCGAATATGGAGGGTATCCAGTCGCAAGAAGACCTTTTTTTGTTGTTGCAACGAACATGGGCGGCCATTCCACAGCGTGATTTGGATGAACTCATTTTGAGTATGCCAAACCGATGTTCTTGTGTTGTTAGTGTTCGCGGTAGAAACACGGATTATTAATTGTTTAAGTTACCCAATAAAATTTTAGAGAAAACTGTTATTTCAGTCTTTTTTTCGAACTTTTGTGTTAGTGGTTCAAATGTCAAAAATCCCTTTATTAGGAAAATGGCAAATTTCTTTATTAATGCAAAGGTGACTTGGTTTATCGTTACTGTGACAAACGAAAACACTTTATTTGATGAATCCTTAAAGAAAATTTTAATTAATATCAATCAGGAGAAAAGTTATTGCAAAAATATATGTTGATCCCTAGACACTTTTGATGTGTGTATATTTACTTTTAAATGTTTAGTGGTTTCAAAGCTACGTCGTCGCGTTTTTATAGTGGCTACACTTTTTTGACACATTTTATTGAGGTTTGCTTCTCTAGTTATATAGCTCAATGCAAAAAAGAGAATAAAATGAAGTACTTAGCTTCCATATTAAGACATTTTTATGATTTATTTGTAGAAAAAGTTGCATAGTTTCGGCTAGCCTTGTGTTGATACAATCTGAGTCATAGATATATACTTACATGAGGGTTTTCCATTTTCCAAGATATTTATTTACTAGCTGGTTCCTATACATAGGTACTTGACTAGGTATGTAGATAAGTGCGAGTACCTATGTAATTGTTTCCGCTAGGTAAATGAGTTAACGAGGCATCCCTGGGTGGGCCTCAAGTCTGCTATTACAATAGTGGTGCCAATTCTCTTGTCACAAATGCGTCTAAACTAGACTAAAAATCACCAAAATTTAGTTTATTCCTGTCAAACTACGATTTCCCATTATGAAATTAACTAAAGTGACACAACTTAACTAAATTTTAGTTTGACAGCACTAAGATTGCACTGAGACATTAGTTTAGTAAAAATAGTAATTTTGCTATTCTGAATTTGACGTTTTTCATCTGAAATTTAGATTTTCTAATTAAATCTGAGTATTTTTAATCGCGAATAAAAAGGTGTGGAATAAAATTAGTTGGCATCAATAAAATTCACATCAAAACCTCGACTTCAGATGCAAAAACAGATGTCGCCCAAGCGACACTGCAACCTAAGCCCTGACGAGCGGCCCCTCCTCGGGTTCCTCTTCGCTTCACCGTGGGTGACCAAGCCACGGCTACTGAGCCCCCCCGCCTCGACAATGCGGGAACCCACCGGGGGGGAAGGAAATAGGGATGCACATACCTACGTGCGCATAGGCAAGCGGTTTGACAAAGTCGTCGCGCGCCCTATTTTTCGTGGGTACGGTCAAAATTAGGTAAATAGGTACTACTAGTTCAACGCGTTGCCAACTTGATTCATGTGGTGAACTTGTGATTTCTGTGATGACTAGATTGCTTATTGGACGAACGCTAAAATTGACACTTTAATTTTCTTATTTGTTTTGATAATTTAGAAAAAAATCCGTAAGTATCGACGATTATTCGTATCTACTTGAAGGCAATAACTTAGTTTGCACTATGTAACAATAATTACACGATTTTTTTCAAGAATTTTGATTGGGACATGATAATTTATAATAATTATGTAGCAGTTACTGCACCTCCTATTTCGATTTGGCGCAAGTTTTCAATTTCATCCTGTAGAATCTAGGATGCAAGAGCGAGCGAAGGACACTCGGGATATTGGGCACCCCGTTCGTAAGGCCAAATTCCAAAGCCTAAACTGTTGTAAAACGAGTGCTTTTCGTCCTAATTCGATAAATTAAGTTCTCTTTACGTATAATAGTCAAAAGAAAACGGAACCTATTTAAGGTAGGGTGCTAAAATTTTCAGGCTTGTTTCACTCGGTCTTGCAATCTGCATTCTGTTGATTCTTGAGCTTTTCTTCATAAGTCGACAAAGCAAGTAATTCCTAGTGCTTTTAGAATGAAAAGAAAATCGAACCTATCCGAGAATGACTTATTGCGACTAATGTGCAAAATTTTCAAGCTCGCTTCGCTCGCTCTTGCAACCTAAATTCTCATAGTTTCTTGGGCTTCCTTCATAAATCGACAATGTAACTCCTATTTTGCATAAAAATATCAAACAAAACCTAACCAAACCGAGGCGGTTTGTTAAAATTTTCGAGCTCGCTTCGCTCGCTCTTACCACCCTACATAATAATCTACCGTTCTAATACATACGACCAATTTGCCGGCATTTTATATAACACCCCACCGCCTACTAAAAGCTGCGTCCCTGAATAGCATAAGTAATGTAGAACTGGAGATGTACATGAACATTAACATAACAACACGCCTTTAATCCCTGGAGGGTTAGGCAGGTGTGTACCTTCATATAGTACTTAAAACCACATTTCGCCAGCTATGTTGAAGCCTCATGTTATAGGTGGCGAGCTTATTGCAATCAACCGAGGACAAATCCAGATTCTGGGCTGCCTGTCGCGTGCTATGCCTACGCGCCTCGATCTCGGCTTGCGCTCGGCACGCAGACAGTCGCGACTGTGCCGCAGTGACAACGGACGGTGTGTTGTTTTTTTAACAATAACTGCGTGGTTTTTCACTAAAAATAAGTTCAAGTACATATTTAATATGACGAGTAGGATATATTGTGCTATTTTTGGAATTTTTGGTTGCATGAATTCGTCAATAACGAACCCAGAGATAACTTTTATTAGATTACCTGGAAACTCTGAAAG
This sequence comes from Globia sparganii, assembly GCA_949316385.1. Classification (NCBI taxonomy): domain Eukaryota; kingdom Metazoa; phylum Arthropoda; class Insecta; order Lepidoptera; family Noctuidae; genus Globia; species Globia sparganii. The sequence continues at coordinate 1,050,361 of OX438660.1, forward strand.
GTAAGACTATAAAATAATTTTACTTACTAGTAGGTAGGTGCATGATGTGTGTCTTTTTAATGGATAATTATTTTCTTTTATCTCCCGAAAAAAAGATGTCTGGATTAATAAATAAAGTGAATAGAGTAAAGGAAAGTGATTGACACGAGTGAAATAGGTAGTTATAGGCGGTTTATGAATCATTATACGGTACGTATTTACGATTGTGTTAAAACCTCGGGGCATGTGTGTTTTGTTTTGTTAGTTTGTATAATTCAAAGTAAAGACGTGGTATTTTATTATTAATACTAGTTGTTTATTGTACTGTGGGTATGAATAATACTAGAAAAAATAAATTTGACCGTCTGTCTGTCACTAAACCGTTTTTTTTTTCTCGGTATTAATAACAACAACAACAGCTAGACTCATGAAATATACACAGAATATTTAGATTCACAAAACATGCAATCACAAAAAGTATATTATATATAATCATAAAACCAAATGGAAACACAAAGTAGGCAAATGTAATTAAAATGCTGGAGGCGGGCAGCCCTATCGCATGTTTAATTACCACGCGGCTGTAGGCATTTATTTTTATGATACGGCCGAGTTACAATACTGTGTATAATATTACCGTGACTGCGCTATCTACTAACTGTGAGATAAGCTGACGTAGCACCGCACCACAGTAGATAAATATACAGTAAAACATCTTCATACAAACGTGCCGCTCTCGGTTTGAATGTGTGCGTGCGCGCCGCGCGCCATGTCGGCACGCGATTTCACGCACACGCTAGCATAATATATGGGAGAATAAGGTGGCGGCAGTGCGGGCTGTGCAGCGCGACTGTGAGCACGCGCGTACGCTACATGACCGCTTGCGTTCGTCAACTCTCGCCGGCGCGGGCGGCGGACACTTGTCGTAAATTACGAGTATCATGACTTCAAAAAGGGGAAAAAAATATTGTAGTGTTTTCGGGTGCCTCAATAATGATTTCGCAAACCCGGACTTATCATTCTTCATACTTCCTACTCAACCAGAAATGTAAGTACCTACTTATACTTAAATATTATTAGAAAATATGGTATTGTATTGTTTATTTCACAGTTTATTTGCTTTATTAAGAGCGTAGCCGAGTCGCATTTTTCTGAATACTATGTTTAGAGCTAAAGTTTATTTTAAGAAGTCTAGTTTTACTATAAAATAGAGGATTGAGTACGAAACATCGTTTAGGTAAACATATTTTTCGCGTAGGTATAGTTGTAATAAGGGCAATTTCACAATAATTAATATTGCAAATTAATTACTTTTGAAATTATTATTTTTTCTATTGTCTGATGTGTTGTTCAATCCAAATATGGTTCCGGTAGTCTGACGATCGACTTATATACTTGTGTGTACATCGCATTTTTTGTGTGTACATCGGATATTGTAAAAGCGCAAGTAGATCAAAAGTTAAGTTATAAAGACAACAGATACACTCTGGCTTATAAAATAATAATAATACTCTACAGAAAGCTGCTATTCTGAATACTTGCAGAATTGTCCGAAAATTCCTTCAGAACGACAATGGCCCAAATATCACACCCACAAACATCACCAACAACACAAGTCTAAATATATCATTACACCACAATATTTTATCATCCATCGCTTAGGTTAGCACTTGGCTTCGGCCCGTGTTATTCTATATAACCGGCACATCAATGCCGAGATACAAAAATGTATACCAACAAATAATAATAATAATAAAATGTTTTGCTTGAGTTTGTATTACGTAAGCCCACAAGCCTACCGCTTATTACAAGAAACTCTTTGCATGCCATGTAAAACTACATTAAATAATCTGTACATTCCTATAACTACACAGGTCAATGAGGATTTAATGGCAGTTCTTAAATTAAAAGTAAACAGCATGTCTGACAAAGAGAGAAAATCACAAACATTTCGAAACAAGTGCCTCAGTAATCGACAAACATCTGACCAGTAGCAATCAAACACAAGGAAATGAAAATATTTTGTCGGAAATCTTACGTTCTGAATATGTACCAATACAACATGAGCTACCGGAAAAAAATGCATTTTTTTATGTTTGTGGCGCTTTGTTAAAAAAATGTGTTGATTACCATAAGAACTGCGATTTTTTAAATAATTACGTTGATGTTAATCAACGAGCGTGTAAATTAAGTGTAGAATCTAGATACACCCATTACAGGAATTACGGCAAAGATCGAAATTTACTCATGATCCCACCTGATGATTTTGTCGATAATGTAGAAAGGATGGAGCAGGTGTTTCGCAAAGCGTTCGAAAAGGACCACGTCAACATTAAAATTGGCCGGTCAATTTACGATCAACTGAATGGTGCCGACCCTACAGTGGCGCCCTCATTGTTTGTTTGGTTATTTCATACAATTTAGAATGAAAATGCAGAAAATAAGCACGTTAAGTTGTGCTTCACAAGATTATACGTTAATATTATTATAAAAGGTAGTTTTATATTGTTTAGTTTCATTATAATCCTTAAAACGGATAAAAGTGGCCACTATATTCCGTTTTAAGGATTATGATAAAACAAAACAATATAAAACTACCGCTTCTAATAATATTAACGTATAATCTTGTGAAGCACAACTTAACGTGCTTGTTTTCTGCATTTTCATTCTAAATTGTATGAAATAACCAAACAAACGATGAGGGCGCCACTGTAGGGTCGGCACAGTCTTAAGATGCCCTGTCCATGCTTTCCCAAAAGCTTTTTACAAAAACTTTACATAAGAATGAGAATTTACTTTACATTAACAAATAATAATAAAGCGTTCCGGACGTGCAGAAACAGGAGAAAAATTTTCTCGGTATCAAATTTGTAACTTAGTATAATAAATGTTATGTGAATAAAAGCTTTTTATTTTTACTAAATTTATAAATTGGTAAAATATTCAATCATAATATGCTTTTTATTTTATAAATTTAGATCAAGTGCTGCTTGTTCGAAAATATTAACTAAAAGTAAAAGTGACAACCCTGGGTATCAACGCAAGAGTAGGCTAATAACTCGGCGGGCGGCCTTAGATAACCTACTGTTTATTTACTGTGACCGCACCGGCTGACGTATGGTGACGTCACGCCGCGACCCCGCCTCCGCTGTATGGAGCGGCGCACGCGCACGACATATTGGGAACAGTGATCCATCGCTCTAGCTAGACACACCGACTAGACTATGAATAAGATAATAATTGATCAAGCGCAGATTATTTATGACAGGATCAAATGCTTGTATGTACAGCGAAAGGATTTCTAATGAATTTTGTTACTTATTACTTTACGTTTCAGATAAGGTTTTCGTGGAAATGTTGAGGAAAATATGCTAAATTGTATTTTGGGAATTTCAGTTCAGGCTAACTGTAGATTCAACACCATTCTGGAGGAAGTTGTCTATGCTGACGACAGGTAACGTTCAAAAGTTAGAGCCATAATTGAGAAGAACGGTATACCTCCTCCCTCCCTCCTGCTAATTTCCTACATCGGACTTAACATTATCTGTTTTGTTTTTATCTGATGTATGTACGCACGGCTACACATCAAGCTATACATAACCAGTATAAGCTGACTTCTGATTGTACAAAAAACCTATACAATGCGAGGTCAGCTAAAACTGGAAATGTATAGCTTGATGTGTAGCCGTGTGTACCTAGCTGTTTTATTGTGTGTCTTTTAGTCTGTGCTAAATAAATGTATTTTCTTTCTTTCTTTCTTTACATTTTCCCATAGGGACATTACAGAAAGCTATATGCTACAATCCTTCCTTTACGTGGGTCCTTCTTTCTTCCTTCCGCCTTCATAAGTCTCGTGAAAAAGTAAATAGCAGTTAAATATATGTCACATAGTTATCTAATAGGCTATAGTCAGCCTGCGGCATCCGACTGCCGGGCAAAAGCCTCTTAAGGGCCTATACTACCTCAAATGGCTTAGCATGATCCTCCATTATGTCGAAAATACTGCAGCATTAATTTTGAAATAAATATATGGTAAAGTTGAGGATTAATGTTAGGTCTTATGTTAGACGAAAACACGATTTCATAAAATTTTAAATAGAAAAGAAATCCAAAGTTACCTCTAAACCGAACAATAAACCGCTGGTATTCAAAAAATACTTCAAATTAGATCATGAAACTTTGTATACTAACCGAACTAACTACAAAGCAGGTCTTATGTTATTTACTTTTTTTTAATTGCCATTATTTTCACCGTAAAAAGCAAATACCTAAACTATTGGCGCTGCCTGCCGCCTAGCACCGCACTCTGTCTTGCTCTCACTCAGTACGCGAGCAGTATCGTGCGAGTGAGATAAAGAGTGAATTTTAGATGAGGTAGTGTAGGATGCACTTGGAGGAATCTTGTAAACCCATATTTAAGAAACTAGGTTTGTTACCGCTGCCGTCGCTTTATATATTTGAAATATGTATGTTCGTTAACAAACATAAAGACCTGTTTATATCAGCCAATGATATTAATCCAAGGAGCCGGCGTGATCCACAGAGACTCGCTCTGCATGATCTTCCCAGGCTTGCTAAATATAGTAAAAGCTGCTTATATAATTGTGTTAGTATATATAATAACATACCGAATAGCATAAAAAACTTAAGCTCTAGATTATTTAAGGGAAAATTGTTTGACTGGTTAAACTCGAAAAATTTCTATAGTCTTAAGGAATTTATGGATAACAAATTCTCATGTTAGTACTAAGTGAACATATGCATGCTAAGTAAAAACATGTAAGATCTTTATTGTAAATTATTGTAACACCATGTATACCATGTTTTATGCAAATAAATACTTACTTACTTACTTACTTAGGCTCTTAAACGTAACATTATAACTTTTTTGCAAAAAAAAAAAAAACACCAACAAAGTGAAAAATACCTATTTTTTTCAGCATAATATAATGACGAAAACGAGGCAGTGAAAAAAAATAGCGACCTTTAAAAACCTATTAAGTATATTATTATTTACCTTAATATTTTTTTTTTTTCTTTTTTTTTACGTAAAAAAATCCTTTAATTCCTTTCTTTTAATTTCGGAAGTCGGTGTCGTTGGTTCCGCATTCAAAATCGATCTAGGTATCTCTTATTGATAGAAACTTTATGATGTTACGAACAGAGTATTTTCGAAACCATACTTTTATAAAAATAGGTCTTTGCAATCGCTATTTCACGAGAAAACCGCTTTTGAACTTTGCGTAAGTGTCAGGTACTTGCAGTGCGATTCTGTAACCATCTCACCGTGAAAAATTAGGTGAAGTGAGCGTGGAGTGAGCTGTCAGTGTCATCCTCATCCTGCAGTGCTATTCTGTAAAAGTCTCAAGGTGATAACTTAGGTGAAGTGAGCTGTCATTCCGCCTGATGTTAGGGATCGCACCTATTGATAGCTCACTTCACGCTCACTTCACCTAAGTTATCACCGTGACATTTTTACAGAATCGATCGGCTGATGCTAGGGATTGATACTCTTGACAGCTCACTTCACCTAACTTTTCACGGTGAGATTTTTACAGAATCGATCGGCTGTTTAGGTATGCTCGTGACGGTATAATTACCTATGTACCTAACGTCGTCGTCGACATAATTCCTGGACCAACATTATTTCTGTTTTAATTATAGAATAAAACCTTTATTTAGCCTGTCTTGATTTTTTATTTTGAGAGAAAACATTTTGTACTTGAATCACATTTTTCTATAATAGATAGAGTTACACGATTGTTCCACATGACCACAGCATAGCAAAACAGTGATGTCACTATACTTAAATGTACATTATTTCAATCTACACTAATATTATAAAGAGGAAAGATTTGTATGTAGGTATGTTTGTAACGAATTGGCTCAAAAAGTACTGAACCGATTTTAAAAATTCTTTCACCATTTGAATGCTACATTATCACTGATTAATATAGGCTTTTTTAATTGCAAGAAAAAAATAAAATGTTTAAAAAAATAATGTCCACCCGTGCGAAGCCGGGACAGGCCGCTAGTAGTTCATAATTTACTTAGTTAACAATTGAGCTGGCATAGCCTCTCTACCTTCTTTCAGATAAATCTACACTATAAGACCATACAAAAAAATATTTTCATTGAAAACAGGGCATTGCGCATTTAAAACGACCTACAAATTCTACGTAAATAGGTACAGATTCTAGTTCAAGAAACTTTGTAAATCTGGAGTTTAAAGGCATATGTCTCGCCGCTGACATTTATGGAGATTTAATGATGATGCCGACTTTCGATAGAAAATTCCGCTGGAGAAATCAAAAAGAGTACCTACCTAATAGGGCTCATTTTCCCACAAACATTTTAATGGCTGGTATCTATTATTTTGCCACAATATGGTTATAGAATATGTATTCTTAGCAAAGAAGGAAAAACACATCTTTCAACTATTTATTCGCTGCAAATCTTTAATTGCCAAACATCTGGTACAAACACGGTCGAAAACATAAACACTGTTTTTTACCATGAGCACGGTAACCGTGCCATGAGCGCTGATTCACCGAGCTAATTCTGTAATATTTGCTATTTATAGGTAACGCGAATACTTTAGATTATTTTTAACGTACCTACCTAAACCGATAATGATGAACAGTCTAAATATTGAATTCTACATGTATAGCTGCGCCCACGACTCTGTCTGCTCGGAACTCGAATAGGTTATTTCACGGTTATTTCAGCCGAAAGAATGATTGACATAGGGCTCCCCCAAACACCGCCACTTTGACCGGTCCTGTGCTTCCCGCATCCAGCGGATTCCTGCGGCCTTTACAAGGTCATTGGTCCACCATGTGGGAGGCCTTCTAAGGCCTCGTTTACGGAGACGCGGCGCGTCGTGCGTCGCGTTGGGCGTCGCGGCCCGCGTTAAATTCAAACTTAGGGCGTTGTATGCGAGCGTTTACGGAGAAGTGACTTTAAAATCGATTATTCGACGAGCCGCGAGACGCCACGCTGCACGCGATGCGCGACGCTCCGCGTCTATGTAAACGAGGCCTAACGCTACGTCTTCCGGTACGCGGTCGCCCCTCCAGAACGTTTCGTAGTTGCACGATGCTTTGACAAATTAATAAACTTTCGGAATTACTTTTCCAGTGATTAACAATTAAGTATAAGTACTTAGCTATAAAACTGTTGATGCAGAGATGCGCTCACAGACAGACATACAAGAGGTACTTTAAAAAAAATGGTCCGTCATCAGTTTCGGTAGATCATTTTAAGTAAGTACCTACATAAGTACACGGATACCTACAGAGATAATGCTATTAGAAATTTCTTATAAGTAGTAGTATTATATTAAGCTCGTACATCATGGCATGGTATTTATAATGCGAGTGAATCACATTCATTATGATCACGGCATAGGTACCTATATCTATTGTTTTAAAAAGATCTCACGTGAGAGAGGAATGTCTGGCTTTGTTGTTTAGGTATGTTACGTAGACAATTGCTCAATTGGTCAGATAGGCAGTCGCTCCATGTAAAACACTGGTATTCAGTTGCATCTAGATTGGAAGCCGACCCCAACATACTTGGGAAAAGGCTAGGCAGATGAGATGATACGCAGACAATTGCTCCTTTATTTTTACGTTGCTTAAAGTTAAGAGACGTTTGAACGTTAAAAATTGTTAGACAGTTAGGTCCTAATTATTAGGTACTTAACTTAAAGCAACGTTTATAAATAAATCCCTTTATACCTATCTAAATTCTGACCCGTTGGTATAGTGTATTTGTGGGGGGCCCGTGGCTAAATAATAACAGCCGCACAGGGTGCTTACTCTTGAATTTAATTCCGATAGATTGACATTGGAATTGTGACGTTCCGTACTCTTGAGTTCGATGCTAGCGCCAAATGGTTTTTAAATTGGGTGTCCATTTTGGGGAACTAAATGGAATTAAGATCGGGCTTGGCGTGGGGTAAACGGTACTCTTGAGTGTATTTTGACAGCTGTGTATTGCGTCAATATTGAGTTGGGATAGTTTGTTGATTGTGATTTTTCCAATAACAAATGTGTAACTTTTAGGAATTATTATCCGTTTTGAAGTGGTTTTCAGTCGGTAATATGTATATAATATGGCACGATAAGCAGTAATATATAGTGTTTTACTTATTTCCCATAAGAAATAAAGACGAGATGAACGTCGGATGATGCGTTTTAGGGACAAAGCGTTTTCTATAATGAATACGAATTTAAAGCAAATTATATAATGAGCAAGGATTTTATTTCTCTTTCGTATTACATAACAACATTTATAAATCCTATTTCTATGCAATAAAAACTTTTTAGAACAATAACTTACTAAAATTCGGACTTTGGCATGTTTTCATTATGCAAAATTCTTTCTATCTCTAAAACCCGTGAACCAATTTACAAAATTCAAACAGGAATATCAGTTTTAAACATAATCCTCTCATTTGACACTAAAATCACTCAAATATTCCAATAAACAAAAAACCTCGTTTTCAAGTTACGTAAATATTCTATAATTTTTAATCATATATTAAAATTCTCAAAAATTCTTCGTTAAATATTCCTATCAGATTCTAATACAAAAAAGAATAATAAAAAAAAGTTATAAAGCTAATTAGAACAATACAAAACACTTAAAATCTAATTAGAAAATCAAAATCTTACTCAGTAAAACAGTAAAGATGCGCCCGGAGCCCCGGAGCGCGGATAGGGTTATAACTATGATATTCTAATCACTTTTACACTTATTATAACTTATTTATCACTTCACTGGTATTTAACTCAGTCACTATTCACATGCACGTTCGGCGTTCGTTACAAAAACATTATTTTTTATAGAAGTTATCTATCGATTTAAGTACTTACGACTTGTTTAAAACTGTAATATTAGTTAAGTAACATAACGGACAGTACTTATTTTTTACTAAAAAAGAATCAAACGCGAACAATATTGTTAAACAAACTCATAGTTCAAATTCATTGGAAAACTTGTTTGTAAATATAATACGCAGTCTTTTTTTGTAGTGTAGGCAACGATCTACCGCATGCAGCCAAAGTCATGGTAAATTTTATGATTTTAATCGTTTCCTTACGCCCAAATGAATTAAATACGTTACAAATAATCAATTATACAACTATTTATACCATATTTATTTATTAGCCTTGTTATTTAAAGGATAAAACATTTTAAAGGCATAATACCGGTTTATCGTAATGAGTTGAACCACACTATTGCAACCCGTTACATAGCTAACTTCACATGTATCAAAATAATAGCGGATCAATGTCAATTTATTGTCAATGTTGACAATATTGTTTTCAAGAGTACCGAATCACGTGACTGTAAAATTTACATTGGAATCATATTGGCATTATATTAAAATTAAAATTAGTTTGAAGAGTAAGCCCCCTGGTCGATCGATCAGGTTCAGTTACGCTTGCCGTGCTTGGTCTGTGGATGGGTGACCATCTTTACATACCGAGACCTCACCGTGCCTCGGAAAGCACGTTAAGCCGTTGGTCCCGGCTGTCATTCGTGGATCTTTGACATTCGTTACGGGTAGTCAGAAGCCCTAAAATCTGACAACCAGTTTAAGGGTATTGTAGGTATTAAATGGGTTGTGGAGGTTAGTTAGGCAGTCGCTCCATATAAAATACTGGTATTCAGCTGCATCTAGTTAGACTGGAAGCCACCCCAACATAGTTGGGAAAAGGCTAGGCAGATGATGGTGGTATAGTGTAGTTGTCGAATGTTAGACTGGAAGCCGACCCCAACATAGTTGGGAAAAGGCTAGGCAGATGATGGTGGTATAGTGTAGTTGTCGAATGTTAGACTGGAAGCCGACCCCAATATAGTTGGGAAAAGGCTAGGTAGATGATGATGGTATAGTGTAGTTGTCTAATGTTAGACTGGAAGCCGACCCCAACATAGTTGGGAAAAGGCTAGGTAGATGATGATGGTATAGTGTAGTTGTCGAATGTTCTGCCATTGGGTCCTTAATTCCGTTCCCAGGTCTGGCTAAAGTATTATTGCGTTTTTCCATCGGTAATTTCTCAGTAGCAGCCTTGAGTCCGGATTCCGTCGACTTTTGTGGCGATTCTTGGGGAGGCCTATGTTCAGCGATGGACGTTTTTTGACATACTTTTTAGCTAAGGAAACTCTTGAACGGATTTTGGTGAACAATTTTCGTTCCGATAAGAGGCCTTGCAGAGGAGAAATTACAGGCTGACATTACGATTTTGAATTCTAGATCCGCATTTTCTTCATCAATACAATATTATCACGATGTTTGGCCGCCAAAACTTTCATTATTCATTCTTAACCAACGTAAAAACCTTTTGTTAGGTACGTTTGTCCGTACAGCCACCAGTTTTTATTACAACAAGACGGATGCAGATGCGGACCACGGCTAATTATCACAAGCAGAGCGAGGGCACAACGAATCGACGATATGCTGTTATCTTCGGCAGATCTGCTACCACAGAGCATGAGGAAATGGAGACGCCATGCAGTGTGAAAATGGCTGGTGTATATAGAAATAGATACAGATTGTGCAATCCACGAAGACGCGCCCCACTATTCTTCCTAATCGTTAGCGGTTATCGCTAGTGAATTCCGCTAGTGTTTTAGTTTTTTCGATACACATTTATTAACCACTAATAATAATTACTGTGTATCGACAAAACTAAAATACTAGCGGAATGTTGCTCACTTGCGCTGTAAGCATTAGGAAAAAGAGTGGGGCGTGTCTTCGTGGATTGCATTATCTGTAGATAGATAAACCATTTATTTGTCGCACAAAAAGACAAAAATGTTAAATGTGTCATCACAATTATTCAGTTACAAAGCTAGTCCAGTCTATATGCCTACGTAGTTATAGATACGAGGAATGTGGTTCTCCAAGTTTTAAATAACGGCAATAAAGAAACTGGTGAGGTCCATGTCCAACAGTAGAGGTCTTTCGCCTGAAATGACGATGACGAATACAAAGAACGCTGGAAGACACCACTGTTAGCCAACAATTAGAAAAGGACATAATATATATATACGCTTTCTTGCCCGACTTTTTCACCAGTCATCAGTCGATGAGAAAAAATCTGCGTAAGACAGGAGAAATCTATGCTTATGAATACTCCATTTTGTAGCTATTCCGTGTCTGCAAATCATTTGGGGCTTTCCGCGGACATTGTGTTTCGATTGACGTAGTTAGCTAAATAATACTGTTAAGCGATTCCAATGTAGGTGTAATTCTATTAAATAAGGATTTTCTTGTCATGGGACTTGTGTATGTCTGCCATAGGAAAGAAGAATTTGTGGGTACTTATACTTATTTAACAACAAAATTACCAAGTTATACCTAACTATAAACCTATATCGACATTAAATGACAATCATAAGCTGGGCTCAATTTTCACCTGTGCCATAGAATTATGTTGACATTCTATTATGAAAGTGAGTCATCTTCGCTAACTATTTTGTTATAAAATGGCCAAACAGTGAAGTTCAATAAAGGAATTTCACTTGTTTCTTTAAACATTAGTCAGGTGCGTGCATTACAACCATTGTGTTAAAGACTTGTAGACGTTAACATTATAGTTTCCTATAAAATGTAAGTTTGTTAGTCATGTGAGTTCGCTACTTGCTATATTGCCGACACACCTGGGCCTCAAGTCTGCTATTACAATAGTGTCAGAATGGTCTATCACTGATTTCATAATTGTCAATTTTGACAAGTTTGGTAATCCTACTAATATAATGGCGTCATTGTGACTTTCCAATGGTCAAGCACTGACACTCCATTGAAAGAAATGGTAATCTCGTACATAATCACAAATGAATAAATGTAATGTTTATTGCTATTTACGAACTTCTTACTACTTCAGATTGCAAACACTAATACGTAATATGTAAAAATATATATTAAATGAAATCTAGCATGAAATTTAGTAGTTTTTCTGAGACCATTGACCGACCAATGGTCGACCATTATGAATTTAGCAGATTACGAACTTTTAGCAAAATGACAATGGGATCGTGTTGGAATGACGAATTTATAAAAATAGCAGACTTGGGCCCCTGGGCCTCAAGTCTGCTATTACAATAGTGTCAGAATGGTCTATCATTGATTTCATAATTGTTGATTTTGACAAGTTTGGTAATCTACTAATATAATGGCGTCATTATGACTTTCCAATGGTCAACCACTGACACTCCATTGAAAGAAATGGCATAAAATGGTAATCTCGTACATAATGACAAATGAATAAATGTAATGTTTAGGTATTGCTATTTACGAAATTCTTACTAAGTACTTCAGATTGCAAACACTAATACGTAATAATGTAAAAATGTAAATTAAATGAAATCTATCATGAAAAATAGTAGTTTTTCTCAGACCATTGACCGACCAATGATCGACCATTATGAATTTAGCAGATTACGAACTTTTAGCAAAATGACAATGGGATCGTGTTGGAATGACGAATTTATAAAAATAACAAACTTGGGCCCCTGAGCAAGGCCGGCCTATGACGACACAGTGACGCGCATCCCTAATTTCAAATACAGGGTGTAATTGTGTTTACATGTAGGTAGTTACCTACATTAGCTTCTGCCTATGCGTAGAAAAAGGAAAATGATATCATTTCAGCCGACTGTAAAAGTTCGTGCTGATTGAAATAGGTATGACTCGTAACATCATCAGAGGATAGCAGGAAGACTATTTTGCTGAAGAAAGGATTTTCCATTTTCAAAGCCTTAGCCAAGTACCTACTAAGTATACATAGGCCCAAGACAGAATCAAGAGTTCTATCCACATAGGCGGAGACGTAGTTTTTCTCCTACAATTTGTAATGTACAGACGCCAGCACATCAAGCTACCCGAAACTATCAAATTTTCCCAATCAACATTGATCGTTATGTTTTAGCGATAAAGTTGAAAATTGAATAAAGTTTGACAAATTGTAGTAGCTTGATGTGCTGGCATTGACAGTTCAACAACATTCATTGCATTATTTACGTTGCTGAGCAGACAAATTTATCGAACATATGACGCAATGGATTAGCCCTCCAAAATGCCCTTCAAAATGGCTCAAATCGTAATTGAACGTGTGATACGCAATTATCAATTAGGGACATTAGGGTGCTATATTCCCCGAAGGGTTAGGGGTATATCTATTAGCACACCCGCATTCCTTCAGGTAAGTTTAAGTCCCGTTTAATAGTGGTCAAGCGTGTATATTATTCAACCGTGCACAAATCCAAACTCCGGGCAGCTACTGGGATGTACGTTGGTACCAGACCAGTGGCATACAATAAACCTTTCAACTAATCCATCATGTAATCATGACCATGTGTCGAGCTATAGATCAGAGCTCAAATGGATGTCCATTCGCCAAAGAAGAAGTTTGCCCGCTTTGACGACGCTTTTCTCCCTTCTCAACTCTCCCACTCCTCCTTCATAACTCGTGTCTTATTTCCAATATCTATGTTCATTTCACGCTAAGAATTTGCATTCTTCTAACAATCTTCTCCTACTCTGTCCTTCTCATACTTCTGACTTTGTTCATTCTTCCTTTCATATTCAGTCCATTCTTCTTTGGAATGCGCTTCCTCTTGATATTAGGACGGCCACCAGTCGATATGCATTTAAGCGGAAATTGCAGAGTTATTTTCAACACAAATAGAGTAGAGTCATCTCAACATCCCCTTGAATTTGTATATATATATGTCGCAGATTTTTCATAAAATTAGTTTTTTGATCAAAAACCTAGGTTTTTGATCAAAAACCGGGACACATTTTAAACTCACTTTCATCATAAACCTGTAACAATCCAGATTTTTGATCAAAAACCTGAACTAGTTTAGGTTTATGATAAAGTTCTTGTCAAAATCACGGGTTTGCTTTTCATCTCATAATTGGATTGAAGAAGGAGAATATTGATTGGATCATGGATGTAAAATTTTGATAAATAAATAATTGTTTTCTTTCCACAAGTTGCAAATGATGATGGATTGTTTTATTTATTTCATTTAAATTGATTTATTTGTCATAAAACAAAGCAAACCCGTGATTTTGACAAGAACTCTATCATAAACCCAAACTAGTTCAGGTTTTTGATAAAAAATCTGAATTGTTACAGGTTTATGATGAAATTGAGTTTAAATGTGTCATCTTCCGGTTTTTGATCAAAAACCTGGGTTTTTGGTCAAAAACTTAATTTTATGAAAAACCTGCGACATATATATTATTAGTACATATTTATATGTGGTATGTATGTGTATATAACCCATTAATGTATATGTGTACCTAGTTTTAACAGGTTTTTTTTTCTTCATTGATCCTCTCAACTGAAGCACCTGCCAGCTAATCTCTTCACCACCCTTGGTTGACAGGTAGAGAATGCCTAAGGCATTAAGTCCGCCTTTGTACCTTTTTGTGCGAAAAGTTTAAATAAATAAATAAATTACACACTCTTTAGATTTAAATATCCTCAACGGAAGAATCTGCAACAGTAAACGGGGAAATTAATTTCCCAAGCTCTAGGAAAATCAAGCTCATGCGGCAGCTGTTAGTTGCACCTACGAGTACGTCATCAATCAGGCTGTGTGCACAAAACGGGCATTTCCTTTTACCGACGCACCGAAACGAATTCTCTGTAAGTTCCATTTGAACTTGAGTGACGTATTGCATCATTTCTTAGTATTAGCCATTACTTCTCTGTGGCGTGTGAGCACTTTTAAATTCTGTTCAAAATATATATCAGTACCTATTTGAGGACATAATAATTTAAATGTCCTCGACTATACTGATAGAAAATTGATTTTTAATCTTGCTAAGTAAGTGTCTCCTTAGATTGGAGAATGTAAAAGCCAATTATTTATATTTTTTATTTTTATCTTCTTGCCGGCTCTTCTCCATAGGAAACGACCAATTGGAACCGTGCACCTAGCTTCTGACGTTTCTTATGTGCCCCGTGTAGGTTTCTATGAAATAAAATATTTTGATTTTGATGCTTTGGTATAACGAATAATAGTATTTTCAAAACCACAATATAACAACTAGGTGTTATCTAATTTCAGGAGAAGATCACTTGGATTTTGTCAATTTTATGCATAGGTACATATTGATGCTCGTGACTGTACGTTGTGATGAAGACCGGGGATTTCCCAGAATATCCGGGTGAGGTCGGCGGAGCATATCTAGCTAATCATTTCGCAGCTCATTAACTCCATTATTAATTATATTGTATGAAGTCTGTTGTTGTGCGTAAATGTGCGTTTATTATGGCTTTGTTTACTATTTAAATTACGCAAGAAATATATGAAGTATATTCTGAGGAGACTTAGTTCCGGCTTCATTGATATATTTTTTAATTACTTCTTCTTCTTCATCGCATCGTTGATTCCATTTAAAACTATATTTTAAATAAGCTTCTTTCAGAACTTGGGCTTCATTAGGTACTCTATTTTAGAATGACTTCTCTAAAACTTATTTATGATACAGCTATGAAAGCAGTTTTAGAATTGAGTTAGCTTTTGTTTAGTGATTGACAATTTTCTCAAGACTGTTAACTTGAAGCTTGCCTTGAGGCGTTGCTTTTTTTGTGTTGAGACTACGATGGGATCGATTATGGTCTAACTTTATTAGGAGCTTTCTTTTAAAAATCCCTAGCTGCTGACCGCGACATTGTTGGCACAGAACTCTTTCTTTCGTATGATTGATACGTGTTGTCAAATTACTTGAGCCCAGTGTGCACTTAAGGTGATTGCGCAGTGGTTACCGCGAAATTCAATTTTTTTTACGTTTTTTGCAATTTGCAGGTCTGTTTTAGGTTGTATCTTGATCAAAATTTGATTTGCGACTATAACAGGTACTTATCTAAATAATTATAATCATTAGAATCATTAATACATCTTCCTAACTTAGACTTGTACCACAAGAAGAAATCTCTTATGGAAAAGTGCTTGTGGTACAAATCTTACTTAGGAAGATGTACTAATGATTCTAATGATTACAATTCTTTAGATACGTACCTGTTATAGTCGCGAATCAAATTTTGATCAAGATACAACCTGATACTGACCTGCAAATTGGCCTGCGCACACCTCGATCGATCGTTAGTGCGGACCCGCTCAGGGGTTGATATTTGAAGAATTATCTCTTATGCTCTTATGCTCTCTTTCTCTCGACTTCCTCGTTGAGCATAAGGTCCTGGGCTTGATTTTCGAAGCGGGCAAAGTATACTTGTCTGTCTGGAATGTCTCAGTAGCAGCCCGATATGCACCCTGATTGCGTAACACACTATTAATCTCAATCTGGATCATTTTGAAGGACATGGCTAATCCATTGCTTCGTATGTTCGAAAAATGTGTCCGCTCAACAATGTAAATAACGCAATGAATGTTGTTGAACTGTCAAAATGAAACCCCGTGCCATTGCTACTGATAGTGTGTTACGCAATCAACCCGCTGGATTTGTCGGCCGGGTTGATGGCAAAAGACTCGCCCCTATGGTATAAGATATTTATAACATTTTACTAGATCTACTTATTGCAGGCATTTCCCAAATTGTTTGTCTGTAATAGGTACATAACTGTTTAGTAAAAATAACCGTTTATTACCAAATTAGACTCGTACACCGTTAGTTCCATACAATATTTAACCGGTTGAATACAGGAATTACAGAAACAATTAAAAAGCCATTATGTCTCGCGTGGATCCATGGCATACGAAGCGTTAAAATTAAGAATAGCTTCCCCCCCGTTAATGGGACGTAAATATAACAGCCGAAATGTGGGCTACGTGTTCTGTACATCCAACTAATGTAAGTATCATTGCATAAAAATAATTGCTGGGAAACGATTTTTTTGGTGTGAAAATTTATTTTTTGCTGTAGGTAATGCGCAATAGGTACACGCAAAACATTGTAAAGTATGATTGCATGCAACAGCCTTCTGTTGCATGCAATCATAGGCACAATGTTATAGATAGACCTAGATAACGCAAATATCACGATCTGTATGAAAACATTTTTGGACTACCTACTATGACGTCACAAGCGCTCTTTCTCACTCACGCGCCAGGACCAGGCCCGTGCCGGACGGCGCGTACGTGTTCCACGCGCGCCTCAAAGAGATTTCAGCATAAGGAAGGGGCCCGTAAGGGCCGAAGCCTGCCGGGGCAGCGGGATTGTCCGAAAGGGTTACCGCTACCCCGGAACACAAAGGGCTAAGGAAGGAACACGGGTGGGTTTTAGTCAGTAAGAGTCTGACACTCCCTTCTGCTCCACCCAGAGCGGGAGGGGTCATTGGATGATTTCCCATCCACAAAAAAAAAAAAAAGCCATCAGTAGCAGTACACACGGCTACACATCAAGCTATACATTTCCAGTATAAGCTGATCTCACATTGTATAGGATTTCCGTACGATGCGAGACCAGCGTAAACTGGCTTTGTATAGCTTGATGTGTAGCCGTGTGTACACAGCACAGTGTATTATTTTGCTTTAGTTGCGGACATGACAGTTTTATTTTTTCTTTCTCTATAGATTTAACCTTAATAAACCATTCTAAAAAAAACCCCGTTTTGAAATTTCACTTCATTTAGGAGATACAAATATTTTAGTGAAAGGTCACCGACCTTCTTGAAAAAAGTTTTTCGTCTGTATTTCTTGAATAAAGCTTTCAGTGACTTATAAACTACCACATAATTGTTGGTTTGAAATGTATAAATTGAAAAATTTGCAAGTCTCTAACGTAACAGGAACGAGAATAAAAAAATATTTTATCAATAAACGAAAACAAAATATATAAAATTAGCTATTTAAGGGTCGCGTTTTTTTTATTTTCATAATATACTTATGTAAAGTACCTTCAACTGCAGAAAATTTTAAATATGTATCTCGTGAGATCTCGGAAATATTGCGTTTCTAAGTTTTTATTAAATTTCTATGGAAATAGGGTTGTCACAAAGTAGTAAATTTTTAAATTGATTAGTTCAATCGACTAAATCAATTATGCTAGCCAATGTTGTAAACGCTTATTTAAGATATATCCTCGCTATTGGATTGAATTATGATTTCGTCAGTCGTCAGTGTAATATTATTTTCTTCGGATTCTAAATGATTATAATGAACATTATCTGTTCTAAATTTTATAATGATTCTAAATGATTATAATGAACATTATCGGTGTTCTGTCTGTGTTGACGCATAGGAGTTGAAGCACTGATTTCGATAATGGCAAAGGTTTTTTTTATGTTTATAACGTGTACTAAGTGTTATATGTATATGGATCGGATGACTCGAATGCAACCGGAAATTTTAAAATTAAATATTTCCGAAATCCTGGGCTTGTTGCAACTGATTTTTTTTGTGATGATGGTCATTATAGTGGTCAACATACAGGCTTAAAAAAGGCGACCGTGAAAAGCATAGCCGGAAAAAAAAATTAAATCATAGAAAAAAAAATTCCCACTAGTGTGAGCAAGATTTTTAGTTTTCAAGAAAAAAATGGTTTTGGTAGTGAATTTCTATAACACCTTAAAACATTTCGTGTAAAAATCAAATGAAAAAACGAGATAATATATGGTGTTTTAATGGTTTTTAAGGATTTTTCTCGATTTTTTAAGAGCCGGCGGTGTTTTATTAAGAGTTTTGTTTGATTTTAGCTTTCCTAAAAACACATAAAACGAGCATGTGCGAACTAAGGCAAAATACCACACTGTGCACAGCCTATCGATTCTGTAAAAATCTCACCGTGATAACATAGGTGAAGTGAGCGTGAAGTGAACTATCAATGGAAGCAATCCCTGTGGAATGACAGCTCACTTCACCTTAGTTTTCATGGTGAGATTTTTGCAGAATAGCACTGCAGGACTGAGTGCGAAAGTGGCGGCTTACGATTTTTGAATGTAAGTTGGTGCGATTTTTAGCACGCGAAGTATAGTTGCTCTTGCGTTATCTAAGTATACCTATCTGTGGTAGTAACATTAAAAACTTGTTTATATATGTGGTTGTAACATTAAAAACTTGTTTTCATAAAATACGCCAGTAAAAGTTGGAATTTTGACCTTCAATATAATCAGAAGGTTCCCAGGTATGGTCTCCAGTACAAAAAAAAATATCTTACAATGACGGGGAGGACAACTGACTCTCGGCTTCGTTAAGTGTCTTTACACCCTTGTGTTTTTACAGTCGTTAGGTGCGCCTCTACCTACACTGAGGGCAGATGAAGGCGTGATTTTATGTTATCTTCTTTCTAAGGTCTGTAGGTATTATACAATTTAAAGACATTTTATTGGTTGAAACTAGTTTTAAGTACCTACTTAGGGAGGCACAACAATTAGGAGGCTTATATTCAGCCTTATTCAGCACAGGGAACAAAGCCGCCAATGTGCTTTGAGAAAAATAAGACAATTCTATTGTAAAAAAAAATATGCTGGCTCAGTTTCTTTGTGTCATGCTCAAATGTCTCACTGATCGTGGCGCGTGTGTTGGATCATACGGTTCCCTACAAAATGGTTGAGCTGGATGGTGCCGATCCATGCGTCATGTTCGTGAACGGGTACCATCAGTTGAGACTGGTCATGTCTTAACTGCCAGGGCTTATTTTTAATCTTTTCTTTTTTTCTTCATTTGTGTTTTTTTTACATTGTTCTCCACTCACATACATCTAGAAGCAACAAGAATAATGTACCCAGGATATTGTAATATCTTGATTTAAAAGAATGTCCTTGGATTTTCTTGCTCGTTCTTCTCCATAGAGATCTACGTTTTGGAATGTGCAATTAAGAAGCTTCAACTTTAGACTAACTGACCGACTATTTAGTTTTGACAATTCAAAAGTGCCAGTAAATGGCTTAATTGAAATCATGAATGCTATGAGTTTGTACGTTTTTTGTATCAATCAGACAGTCACGCAATTTAGGTTCCTTAAATGTATAGTATAGACAATATCGAAGAATCCCCTACCCCGCACTGGGTCCACGTGGTGGATTACGGCCCACTCCCTCTCACAGAGAGGAAGTCTGTATCCCAGCAG
Organism: Globia sparganii; assembly: GCA_949316385.1. Taxonomy (NCBI): domain Eukaryota; kingdom Metazoa; phylum Arthropoda; class Insecta; order Lepidoptera; family Noctuidae; genus Globia; species Globia sparganii. The sequence goes on from OX438660.1 coordinate 1,070,399, forward strand.
TGAGAACCCTCTGCGGCTTGCCAGCCGTGTGTAATCTACCGATTATTACATTACAAACTTAAAGAGAGATGCGATCAAATTAAAGTAGATTACTAGTATCTACTGGTTTCTGCAGTCAGTAGGTAATTCAGTCATTGAAAAAACCCAGAGATAGAGTTATTGATTAAAATCTGCCTGTTCTTGCCCATTTTATGACGATTTAAATGACCATGATAAATTATACCCACCTTTTTAGGATTCCGTACGTCCGAATGACAAACAGAACTCTTTTAGGAACACTCGTGTCTGTCTGTCTGCCCATCTGTCGCAGCAATTTTGCTACGAATCTAATGAAGTTGAAAGGTACACGTGATTAAACCGATGTGTAACGTGAATATATTTTTTTTTTTCAAATATGGAATTTACTTTTGGGAGGAATTTATGGAAAAAAAAAGTTTTACCGTTTTGTATTGTACCGTGTGGTGTGACATTAGGTCCATAAGGTCAAAACACACACGCTACATTTAGCATCGGCAATATTTACGACTGTATCGATGCTGCGTCGCGTTATGGCGACTTCCTGCGTTCGGCCGCATTATCGGAATCGCGCGTTTTAGCGACTGCTCCGATGTTGGATCGGGTCGGCTGTAGTGTTGTCGATCATTAGTCGACTACCGATAGTTTGCCGATTTGCAATGATAGTATGATACTTATTGTTTACAAAAATGATAAAAAATAATGAAACAAAAATTATGAAATAATGAATGATGCTCTCCAAAAGTAAGACGTGAACTGGTTATTGGATGCAATACCGTCTTCGGCGCGATTGATATTTTCCTTTTATCAATAAAATAAACAGCAGTGCAGCTTCATTAGAATCCACGGTAAGGGTGTAGCTTCGTCAAAATCTAGTGCAACACTGAGTCGTGTTCCGCAGATGCCAAATCGATGCGACCGGCATCCGAATGTGTGCGGAGTGTAGCCAGGCCTCCGTCACTCCATGTACTTGCGCGCTATAAGTGCCTACCGCCCAGCCGAGCGGTCTCGGTCCGCCGGCGGATCAAATTCAGTGCGGTTTTCGCAAGCGAAGCGCGCGCACGCCGTTCAATTTTAATAGTGCTGTTCGTTCGTACGCGTATTACGATGCCGTGTGGTGCCTTATGTGCTGTAGATGGGTGTAAATCAAGCAAAAGAAGGGATAAACACCTAACATTTTTCCATTTACCTGTCAATGAATCAAACTAAGAAGTATTATACTTATTTTAAAACGTTCTCCTAAATGTAACAAATCCTTTTCTGAAAACCGCATCGATATCGGTTTAGCCAAACGCGAGATTATCGCGCACAAACATACATACCTACAAACCATACAAGTCAAACATCTCAGTTTGGCCTGTATGTCTGATCACTTCCTTTTTTTTAAGTTGGTTAAATATTTTATAAATGATAAAATTTTTAACTGCCACATAAAAGTCAGAACATATTCACAGTTCTCAATAACATAGATAAAAAGTTATTTTAATTTAATTTTATCGAAGAGGCAGCCCTGCGATTACTGTGGAATCGCGCGGTGCGAAGCAATCACTGCTGTACGCTTGAGCATTTAGGCGCATTTTAGCATACAGTGGTTGTTGACGCGAGGGAGTAGGCAATTATCGTAATAGGTATTGGAAATTTTCTACTGAGTGAAGTATCTGTTACGTAGTAACTATTCAGTAATCTGTGGTGTAGCGTTCAGTCGCTGTGTCGACCTTCCGAAAAGCGACTCCATCGCCACGTTTGGCGTTTTTAAGTGTGCGGTGTGGAATGTTTAGACGCTGCATTTAGCTTCTAAAAAGCGGCTAAATCGCCGGTCGCCGATGCTAAAAGTAGCTTGTCTGCTGTGGCCCTTACCTATAAAATTGCCTATATTTGATACTGGCTATTGTGAATTGTGAAGAACTCGATCTTTACAATAGCCAGTATCTAATATCGGTATTTAATTTTTCATATAAATATGTATTTCATTCTATTTAGAATTCCAAATGAAAAATTAAATTTACTATAAAATAGCATGAAATTTTGTTTTTCAAAATCAGTTGTTAGCGGCATAGACAGCACGCAATATTAACAACGTGAATAGACATGGTACCGCATGTGAACTTACGGCACAGAATACGTAATAGTACTTCTTACAGTCCGTTTTTGGTTTGATCGCTTCTGTTCTGGCCAATAAGCCTCGTGGCGGACCAGAGACGAAAGTCGATAACGATGAATTGAAAACCATAGTGGAAGCAGATTCATCTCAAACCAGGTTGGAACTTGTAGCAGCTTTCAAAGTAAGCAATAAACCGATACTGATTAATTTACTTTAAATTGTAAAGATCAAAAAGCTCGAAAAGTGGGTACCGTATGATCTCACTGAAAAACAACAACAAAATCGAGTCGAAGCACCGCACAACGGACTGTCTCAAAACTATAGGAGTTACCACTGGAAAGAACTCCGTCACCCACCATACTCACCGGACCTTGCTCTAATTAATTTCCATTTTTTTTTTTATTCGGAATTTGGATAACTTTTTACAGGGGAAAATTTCAAATCCAACAAGGCGATGAAAAACGCCTCTAAAGAGTTCATCAATTCCAGTCGCCAGGTTTTTTATAGCAGAGCCATCAACGAAGTTCTACTAAAATGGCAAGCAAAAGTGCATCTTCACTAATGGCCAAAATACAATTTACCTACATTAAAAAAAAATCCATGTAATATGGCAATTTCATAGGTAAGGACCAATCTATACATATAATAAAACAGTAAAAAAACTGTGTCTGTACATTGAATATATTAAAAAAAAAATACTTGAGGGGGGTTCAGAAACAGTAATAGAGCACGAATCCAAAAAAAAATAATTGTCTGTTTGTCTGTTTGTTTGTACACGCTAATCTTCGGAACTACTGGACGGATTTGAATGATTTTTTTTTTTGTTGTGTAGGTATTAAGTCTGGGCAACATATAGGCTATAATTTATTTTGGAAAATGGAACACCTGACGCAGAACCGCAACAGACCAGCTAAAGTATAAGAGATACAATAATGGTACCATAGCAAAAATTGTTCCACGTGATGAACATTTTCTGCTGAGAGAATAAATTTTAAGATCTGGAAAACCTGATGTGGAACTCCAAGAGCCCAGCTACACCATAACATATATAGGAATGAAGATTTAGCAAAAGTTGTTCAATCTGATGAGCACTCTCTGTTGACTTATAAAAATCGAAGATCTGGAACACCTGTTGTGGAACTCCAAGAGCCCAGCTACACCATAACACATATAGGAATAACGTTTTAGCAAAAGTTGTTCAATCTGATGAGAACTCTCTGTTGACTTATAAAAATCGAAGATCTGGAACACCTGTTGTGGAACTCCAAGAGCCCAGCTACACCATAACACATTTATAGGAATGACGTTTTGGCAAAAGTTGTTCAATCTGATGAGAACTCTCTGTTGACTTATAAAAATCGAAGATCTGGAACACCTAATGTGGAACTCCAAGAGCCCAGCTACACCAAAACACATATAGGAATGACGTCTTAGCAAAAGTTGTTCGATCTGATGGGCGTTTCCTGTTGACTTATAAAAATCGAAAATCAGAAACATCTGATGTGGAAATCAAAGCTATCACTAATTTCACTGTATAATTATAAAATAACATAAGCTGGGAGTACCTCCACGCGGTGAAGGCGGTAACAGTTTAGGACTGATTTTCGGTGACGATGGTATATCATTGAAAAGTTGACTCTACTGGTCAAAACTCCCATTTATTTTTTTTACTTTATCAATAAATATGCCTTCGGGCTTATGTTATTTGAGTGTTTAATTTCCTTTGCCATTTATCTTCGTGATACGGTAGCCTACCCGGTAACGCAGGGGAGCAGTCACTTAGATTTTAATTGATCAGGTATATTCACAATAAAACTATAACCATGCCTAGAAAGAGGTCAAATCTTTCCCAATGTTCCAAAGGAGCTGAAAGATTGTGGATCATAAGATCCCAAGAATCTACCGAAGAGCGTCAGGAGAGACTTGATGCTGTTCGAAAACATCAGGCTGCAACTCGCTCCGTGGAAACCTCTTCGGATCGCGAAGCACGCCTGCGTTCTCAGCGTATTCGCACATATACTAACAGGTCTTTTGAAACGAGTGATGAACGTGATGCGCGAGTAACTGGTGATCGAGATTATCATACATTGTCCCGAACACACACACAACATAATATTCATAATCAGTTAGAAAGTGAGAGAGAAAGAATTGCTGGAGAACGGCATGAAGAGACAGAAGAAGAGCGCAACGAACGTTTGAATTCTGATCGACTTCGACATTCTCTGAACAGAATGTCGATATCATCTGAAGAATATACACAGAGATATAGCCGTAAGACGTGGCAACCTTCCTTGGGTTGATAAGGAACGAAGTGCATTTACGTATACTCTTATGAATGACTTGATTGACTACGCCACGTATTCCGCCATCGGAGGTATGGTTCAAAATTGTACTTTTTGTGAAGCTGTTAAATGGCAAAAAGAAACAAACGGTATGTGTTGCTCAGGTGGAAAAGTACATATTGAAATATTACAAAATCAATATTTAAAAATTTTTAAAATCAAAAATTTAATATTATTATTATTAAATATTGCTAATTGGTGACCATCCACAGTCAAAACATTTCTTGGACAACATCTGTATACAATGCCTTTCAAATGACATCTTTTGGTGCGAAACAGATTTCAAGAGGCCCATTTATGCCAACATTCAAAGTGCAAGGCCAAGTTTACCACCTTATTGGTTCATTATTGTGTGAAAATGACCCCAAGTTTCTCCAAATATATTTCGTATCCAATTATCAAGATCAGGCAAATATTAGAAACCAAAACTTTCCGCACTTGAACAAATAGTCTGATTTCACTGCTTCAAAATATGTTGCATGAAGTAAATCCCTACGTACACAGTTTTAGATCTGCCTTAGAATCTATAAATATATATATAAAAATGGTGCCATAGCAAAAATTATTCCACGTGAAGAGCATTTTCTGCTGTGAGAATAAATCTGAAGATCTGGAACACCTGTTGTGGAACTCCAAAGCCCAGCGACACTACAACATATATAGGAATGACGTCTTAGCAAAAGTTGTTTAGTCTGATGGGAATTTTCTGTTGACTTACAAAAATGAAAGATCTGGAACGTCTCGAATCGTCTCGCGCATCCCGTTGTTTTCCCGTCCCCGGGCTCTTAGAATTCGACATCAGACGTTTCAGATCTTCGATTTTGACGACCCCGTTGTCGCTGGCATAATCAACAGGATCCGCGTACGAAGTCGCGGGCAGAAGCTAGTCAAAAATAAAATCAATCAAAAATAAAAGGACTTAGTGTGGTGAGGACCTCAAATATATATATTTTAATAATATTAAAATAAATAGTTTTAAAAGATCGACCATTCCCCCCTTATGTATCTCCGAAACTGAGACTTTTTTTTCAAGATGTTAATTATAATTAATTAATTAATATAAATTAATTAATATTGTGCGTTTACATTTGCAGTTGAAATTTACTAAAAGAGAATATGGTGTTCAACTACACACATCAAAAGTGTCTAGGGATCAAGCATTTTTATGCATGCGGATTTCTTGAGATTGAGATGTGGCTTTGTAATAAATTTATGATTTTATAAATTTATATGGATCCTTTTTGGTGCATTTCATAATTTGAATCAGGAACTGTGAATCAAATTCGAGTAAAAGATGAAAATCAGCTGTCAATATTTTCCCTATAAAAACATACAACGCATTGAAGACATTATTAGTGCTACTGTTTCCCTACTACTGATTAAAACCAACGTTATTATGGAGCGGCGACGTCATTTAAGCAGGGAAGAAATGCTCAGAGCCGTGGGAATGATAGAAGCTGGTTCCCGGCAACGTACTGTGGCTTTAGCTCTGAATACAAGTCAGAGTGTTATCAGTCGACTTTGGACACGTTACCGAAGCACTGGTACCGTGGCTGAGCGCCATGGAGGACGGTATCGCTGCACCACACGGAGACAAGACCGATACATTCAAATCTTAACTCGAAGAGCTCCAACAATAACCGCCATGATGTTAGCCGTGAGGCTTCATCACTCTTCAGGGAACTTAATTAGCGACCAAACAGTCAGAAACCGCTTGCATGAAGTGAACCTTCATTCCCGAAGACCGCTACGGGTACCACCTATAGCAATGCACAATCGTAGGATTCGATATCAATGGGCTCTTGAACACAGAAATTGGGCAGAAGAACAATGGCGTTTCGTGTGCTTTTCTGATGAGTCTCGTTTTGGTATGAGACCGGATACAAGACGTATACGACACTGGAGAACCCCTGGACGCCAACAGCGATTAAAATCCTGCCAGGAAGTCCATCCTTATAGTGGTGGAACCATCATGGTATGGGCGGGTATTTGGATCGGCGGAAGAACTGAGTTGATTTGGATCAGAGGCAACCTCAACGCTCAAATTTATGCTGAGACGATTGTATCAGACGTCATCGTTCCTCTACAAGTGCAAATCGGTCCCTTATTTCAGTTAATGCATGATAATGCACGACCGCACACCGCAAGAGTTGTAAGACAGACTCTCGCCGCAGCTAACATCAATGTCCTGCCCTGGCCTGCTCAGTCGCCAGACTTGAACCCGATTGAACATGCATGGGATATGCTACAGAGAAGAGCTCTGCCGAATATGGAGGGTATCCAGTCGCAAGAAGACCTTTTTTTGTTGTTGCAACGAACATGGGCGGCCATTCCACAGCGTGATTTGGATGAACTCATTTTGAGTATGCCAAACCGATGTTCTTGTGTTGTTAGTGTTCGCGGTAGAAACACGGATTATTAATTGTTTAAGTTACCCAATAAAATTTTAGAGAAAACTGTTATTTCAGTCTTTTTTTCGAACTTTTGTGTTAGTGGTTCAAATGTCAAAAATCCCTTTATTAGGAAAATGGCAAATTTCTTTATTAATGCAAAGGTGACTTGGTTTATCGTTACTGTGACAAACGAAAACACTTTATTTGATGAATCCTTAAAGAAAATTTTAATTAATATCAATCAGGAGAAAAGTTATTGCAAAAATATATGTTGATCCCTAGACACTTTTGATGTGTGTACTTACAATGTTGTTTTTTCTTGGGATACATTCATCCCAAGTACGTGTAGCCGAAATGTATACCTTATAATTACTGTGCCATTACAATATAGTAACACTTCGAGCTGACTCATTTCTTAAGAATCCGTTCGGAGCATTCACCTGTAAAAGTTTTTAATATTCAGTGACCGTGGTAATTGGATGACTACAGTCTATGAACAAATGTGATGAAATACTTTGCTTACCTATTTGGTGAGGTCAAATTATGACAAATATGTATGTGATAATCAAACTCAAACTCAAACTCAAAGCATTTATTTCAATTAAACCATTTACAGGCACTTTTGAATTGTCAAAGCTGACTAATCGGTCAGTTAGTTAGAAAGTTGAAGCTAGTTACCCATTCCAAAACGTAGATCTCTTGGAGAAGAACGGGCAAGAAACTCCTGGGTACATTATTCTTGTTGCTTCTATATGTGAGAACAATGTTATGAAGAAACAATTCAAAAACGGGCTTCTTTTTAATCTTATACCATTTAGGGTTAGGGATTTTATTAAAACAGCAGACTTAGCATGAGCACCGTTTTGTCGACGGAAGAGTAGACAAAGATGACATTCCGTGTAGACAGTACGACGGCAGCAAAGTAGAAAGAGTCAACTGCACTTGTTACGAAATACATACTCTTTTACATAATTCGACTCAGAATTCTGTTTTGTCATAGGATTTTTATTCGTTTTTTTACTGATAATTAATCACGTATATAAAGACAACTACAACAAATGTTCTCAGTGTCGAAGTACCGTGTTTTGGAACAAAAAATATCGTAGTTATATCATGATTTTGTAGATAACCGTATATACTTTGTGGCCGTCGTGTAGAAAATTTAAAATCTCCTTACAACTGTCAGTCGTCAGCGTCATTTTGACAGTTGGGATAGAAAACTTTCTTCTGAAACAGTCTACTTAAAAAAAGACCTAGACAAAGATCGTTAGAAACGAAAGACAAAATGACAGATTGTAGAAGGATTTCTACGGTGCTATGTCAAAAGTGGAGAAACGAAATGTCACTTTGTATAGAAAGAGCTGTGTCTATTCTACGTAGAAATAGAATGCGTCATGCTAAGCCTGCTGGCAGCTAAGAGATGACCAGTCTCAACCGACAGCGCCCATTCACGAACATGGCGAACATGTCTTCTCTGCAGGGGTTTCCTCAAAAGATTATAATATAAGGTTCTTCACTTGATAATGTAGAATTGAACCTTCTGGATCACAGTACCAACACTTGCACTTGCGTCACCCTGTCACTAGTTACAAGCACCAAATACCTTTTTTTTTGTGGATGGGAAACCATCAAATGACTCCTCCCGCTCAGGGTGGAGCAGAAGGGAGTGTCAGACTCTTACTGACTAAAACCCACCCGTGTTCCTTCCTTAGCCCTTTGTGTTCCGGGGTAGCGGTAACCCTTTCGGACAATCCCGCTGCCCCGGCAGGCAGCATCAATTACCTTGGAGTGCTCATTGATGAGCATCTTAGCTGGCAATCCCACGCTGATGCACTAAGCTCGCGAATCAGAAAATTAATATATATTTTCAAAGAACTGAGACACTCAGCTGACCGTGAAACCCTGTTTCTTGTTTACCAGAGCCTGTGTGTCTCCGTTCTTACATACTGTATTTCTGCTTGGGACAAGACACCTAGTCCAGGTTGAACGAGTGCTTCATATGCAGTTCAAACGCAGAGATTACCCAACCGCCCTGCTCTATTCTGAATCTAAAGTCCTCAACGTTCGTCAACTCTTCATTCTACAAACACATACACACTTACATAATCACATCTCGTACATAAACACACACTCACTCTCGTACACAAACCCACCCGTGTTCCTTCCTTAGCCCTTTATGTTCCGGGGCATCGGTAACCCTTTCGGACAATCCCGCTGCCCCGGAGACTTGGTGTCCTGAAACAGGTTTCGGCCTAGCTTAGGCACCAGTCTCCCACTATATTGTAATGTATATTAATAACTTATTATTACTAAGTAGTACTTGTTAACCTAATATTGTGGTGAGAAAATAAATTGTATTATTATTATTGCGCTTCATTTAATATGTATTCATTTGTCTCTCGGTCCCATTACTCGAAAAGAACCATACCAACAACCATAGACCAGTTTTTCATACTTTCCCTTGGGTCTAATTAGGTTTCTCAATAATGCCTTAGTATGTTCTCAATTTTAATATTATCACGCCTGTAACTCTCGAAGGGGTAGGCAGAGGTCTACCTAGTAGCTACCTATAGTACATCTACATTTGCCAGTTATGTTTAAGTCCATGTAATGGGGGGGCGAGGATAGCCTTCATTTTAAATAATAAATATTGTACAGAACCAACGGCAACGGTATACGAGCACAGTACGAGTCAGGGGGTCTACTCCGAAGTGGTAAATTTATCTTATCGGCCTCGTATCGGCCGAATGTTCGGTCATTTCCTACTACGAAGTTCATTCTATTTGGTTCGGTCGGTACCGATCCGACTGAACTTCATTTTGACACTAGTTGTATCGTTACCCTACTCTAAACGAGAAAAGACAGACCGATAATTTGAGTTTGACAAGAGTTACGTCGTGAAATTAATGTCAAAATACACGACAGCAAAATAGCTATCTTTTGAGTATCGTAAGTTTGAATTATTACAATTTTATTGTGTTTTCTAAGTGTTCAAAGTGTTAAAGTGAATGTGCTATACTTAAAATTGTAGCGAAATGGCAGTTCGTATGCGTTTAGTGGAAGAGGCTCCCAAAGAAGAGCATTTGGAGCTTAGAAGGAATCGCAGAAGACTTCGTGACTCCTTCATTAACAATTTAGTGCCCGACCTTGAGTTTGTAGCTAATTACAGACTCAGTCAGCCAGGATATAGTGCACCTATTACCCTGAAAGTATAATAGCCATGCAACTGAGCCTGCTACAAAAGCATTTTTGATACATAAAACGTAGATGTAAGATCTAAGTTTTCCACAGTAGTCCACACACTATCTAAAGAGATTTTGTTTAATTTGAAGTCTATCTGTTTGTGATTAGTTTATCTAGCTTAGTTTTATTATTAGTTTTCATATTTTAATCCAATAACACTGAATTAAAGTAATTTTGAAAGGCATTTTTTGGAATATGTGAGGATTGTCATATAATTACGTAACTTGAAAATGTGATTTCTTGTTTATGTAGTTATTTAAATAAATTTAGTCTCAAATGATAGAGTTATGCATAAAACTAATATTCAAATTAGATTTATGTATATCGGACCACGCATTCGGAAGATATTAAAAGATTTGTGTAAGGAAAATGTACCAATCTACATTTTCTAAGGTTTATGTTCTAGATTTTTTTATTGTAAACATATATGTTAAATATCGTTATTTAATATGAATAAAGACTAAAAATACTAGACTAGCATATTATTAGCAACATAATACACATATTATACAAAACACATCAGGGTAAGATTATTCTTGACTATCCCAAATGTCCATCATTCAATGTGTCTTGGGTTAACACCGGAGCACTCACACCGGGCCTTATGCACACATAAGGCCCAGTGTGAGTACTCCGGTGTTAACCCAAGATGATTTAGAATCGGATAACTCCCGGCAAGGCGGCAAGTGACATATCAGCCTGCTACATTTGTCACAGATGCTTTGAGGAGGGTACAAAGAGAAAGGGAAAGACTGATGCAATCATTAGAAAATAATTAATAAAATATATTTTTTACAATACTAGAACTAATCTTCAGGAAGTAGGTATAGTAATAAGTAAAACTAAAATAATATAGCATTCAGCGTGGCGCAAATTTCTTCCCACAGTCGATGATTCAGCGTACGACCGTCGATGCCCCTCAAGATGGCTTGAGCTAAATCTCGATGAGGTGAACATCAATTTGTGGCGCTGTTGGTCTGGACATGGTGACTTGTTCTTGCAGAATGTTTGTTCATTACATTCATTTCCAAACTTCCAGAATACGAACATGAGAAAACGATTAACTCAAGGGGCACTTTAACACGCGTAAAGTGAATAATTTATGTAGTTTCTATTATATTTAGCTTGTTTTTTGTATACATCTCATAACTTGACTTTAACACTTTACACTTCAGCCAGCACTTGACGATAAACAACCGAAATACGGTTATCGCTATAGCGATAGCGACGGACAACATTTGGTTTGAGTTTAAAAGTATTTTGTCTATATTTTGCAATTATAAAATTTTATTCTTTCTCCTTATTTGTTTACTTGTCATCCTTTGACTTTTATTCTTTTTCTTTTTATTCTATTAATTTTGACAATTGGCAAAGCAGTTTGTATGCCAGCTACAAATATATTGTTTTTTCGAGAAATAATACAATGTTCTTAGGTATAAATATTGAATTAAAAGTAAAGTTCTATTTTCTTACTATAAAAAATAATTTTACCATGTATTTCAATAGTTCAATTATATCGAAATGAGTATTAATGACCAATAAAAACATATCGATAGAACTTTCACCTCTAGCACTACATTTCGTTCGGTCCGACACTCTTTTCGAACATTGACTATGGTCCCGATCAAACTGAGCCTATCCGAACCTTTTTCGTAGTAGGACAACAATATTCGGTTCGGCCGTGTGTCGGTCGGTTCCGATCATTCGATTGTGTCACTTCGGAGTAGACACCCTGATTCGGTAAAAAACGGTTTTTTTTTACTACTAAGTAGGTAGGTACTATAGACAAACAATTTTGGGAAATTCCTGCAATAAGTAAAACTGGAAAAAAGCTGTTATAAATAGATATCTAAATCCGGATTCCGTTTTGTAATTAAACAAAATGAAAATATTAGAAGAGATAAGATAAATTGCGAATTAATATTTTTAAGTAGGTAAGGGATTAGTTAAAAGTTTTCCGGTGGGGAATGCCCAAAACAGGCTCGACGTTCAGAAAGGACTAGGTTAATGACGGCTGATAATGACGCCCTTATCACCCAACATCTGCCTAGCCTTTTCCCAGCTATGTCGGGGTCAACATCCAGTCTAACCGTATTCGGCTGAATACCAGTAATTTGCATGGAGCAATTGTCTAGACCGGACCTCTACAAGCCGGTTACTGGGTTACACGATATCTCTTGGTAAGACTGGTACCTAATTGTCACGTGAGACTTTCGGGCTTCTGGCTACCCATAACGACGTCAAAGATTTACGTATGCCAGCTAGAACCAACGGCTTAACATGCCTTCCGTGGACAGGTTTCGGTACGTAAGTAATGGTTGGTCACCCATCCACGGAACGACCTTGGCAAGCATTGCTTAATCATATAATACGGGTCGATAATCATATCGACCCGTACGGCTGTTATAAATTTAGTCACGAGCCCCAAAGTAGTAAGTATTTTATTTTATTTATTTACCTTATAAGTTTGAATGACTGCAAACTACCTTATAAATCATCATCATCATCTGCCTAGCCTTTTCCCAACTATGTTGGGGTCGGCTTCCAGTCTAACTGGATGTAGCTGAATACCAGTATTTTACATGGACTGACTGCCTATCTGACCTCCACAACCCAGTTACTGGATAATACGATAGGTACCCTTTTGGTAAGACTGGTTGTCAGACTACCTAAATCTTAACTTAAGTAATAGTTTTTTAAAAATTTTTGGGGTCGCGTGAACTCGCGTGGTACCTAAAACTAAGTTTTAGGTACCACGCGAGTTTGACGAAATTGACGAAAGCGTGTAGTCAAGTTTAAGTCATTTTAAACAATAAATTATGACCTAGCTAACTTAACCGGAATTAACTTAAAAAATGTGTTACATTATGATTATCATACAGCACACTGATTTAACCGGCAAATACCTACTCATAATAATGATATAATTAAATCAGCTATAATTTGAGGAAAATAAAATTCTATTACAGAGTTCATTCATTGCGCCATTGTAGATAACCGTGAGTCACGCGCGATGTTTTACTTTAAAATAGGTATCTTATAATGTACGTAAATCAATTAATTTACATTCCTCCGATACCGGCCAGTCGTGGGAGAAAAATGCTCTTAAACATAAAATATAGCGAACACTAGGTTTGCACACGTCTCCGCCTGTGGAATTAGGAAGTGGACAATGTCCGCTGTTTACTGTTGAAGTAAACATGTGAGTTTTAAAAAATATTTTTTAAAGTTTTATTTGTCTCTTAGAAATTGTCGTAATTGTCATTGTTGAGGGACCCGTGGCTAAATAATAACAGCCGCACAGTTCGATCGATCAGGTTAAGCTACGCTTGACGCGGTTATTCTGTGGATGGGTGACCATCTTTACATACCGAGACCCCTTCGTGCCTCGGAAAGCACGTTAAGCCGTTGGTCCTGGCTGTCATTCGTGGATTTTTGACAGTCGTTACGGGTAGTCAGAAGCCCGAAAGTCTGACAACCAGTCTTACCAAGGGGTAGGGGTAAACTGGGTTGTGGAGGTCAGATAGGCAGTCGCTCCATGTAAAACACTGGTATTCAGCTGCATTCGGTTAGATTGGAAGCCGATCCCAATTTGGGAAAAGTCATAAATAAACACATTGTTAATAACCGCAATTTTATTTGAATAAGTACACAATTCATCATCATCATCAGCCTACAGCAGTCCACGGCTGGACATAGGTCTCTTCTATTGCACGCCATTCAACTCTGTTTTCGGCAACTCTCATCCAGCTGCTACCAGCCACCTTGCGTAGACCGTCGTTCCACATGGCCTGAGGGCGTCCTACCTTATGTTTGCTGATTCGCAATTTCCACTTGAGAACCCGTTTACGAACCCCAACAGTCATCGGTTCTACGGCTATATTACACAATGTATATGCATTAAAAGTTATCTGTAAATATTTTTCCACTTAAGATTTATTAACAAATCACAATCGTAACAAATATTCCCCAGATACTGTAGTAGGTATACCTAACGATGTTAGTGATTGTTGCTAGGTCAGTTATCTTGTGTCGCAGACTCGCAGTAAACAGGTAGTTTGTTATGTATATTCACTCTTCATTGACTGAATGTTAATATATTTGCGTCAAGAGTGAAATTTATCAGTGCATAAACCTAGACACGTATTTTATTATTATATAGGGTGACTGGTAATTAGTGACCGATACCTAAACACGTGATTGTACGCATGATAACAATCAACTTTTACTATGGGACCAAACCTGAATTCGCGAAAAAAATCTGCTGTTCAGTACCTACATTTTGACCAGAGGCGAACATAAAGACTGAACAGCAGATTTTTTTTTCACAATTTCAGGTTTGGTCCCATAGTAAAAGTTGTTTGTTATCATGAGTACAATCACTTGTTTAGGTATCGGTCACTAATTACCAGTCACCCTATATATCCTTTCAGAAATTATCTGAAAATGTCGTGAGGAAAGTTTTGATTATGAATGTCGATGGCTATAAGAGTAGGGAGAGACCAGAGAAACGATGGATGGACTTGTGAATGATGATATGGTTGGAAAGTTGGTGACTACCGAGATGACGACTAAGGCCCGGCGCTCATTATCGGCATCGGCACGGCTGAGGATTTTAGGTGATAAAAAGCATTATACATTAACTTTATGGGAATAAAGTAGAAATTTCCATGATATATGATCGTAGTAACAAAAATAATAGCCTCCCCGACCGATTTCGGTCACGGTGGCCAATCTCAACGGAGATTAGCCAGGTACGCAGGAGATATTATAGTGCACAAGTGTGCGCGCAGACACAGGTGCACTCCCTCTTCCCTCACTCTCATAGTCCGATGGGACGGCAATCCGACACGACCGGAGAGAGATCAGGCGCAGGACCAACGGCTTAACGTGCTTTCCGAGGCACGGGCGTATTAAACCGCCAACTTCCAAACTCCGGACTCTTACTAAGAAATTCCTAATGGGAAAACTCAATAACACTTTGTCCGACCCGAGTAACAAAAATACCGCTTCGATCAACACAGTGACCATATCTGCGTCTGCCAAAACATGGTCGGTAACCACGTGTTGAGGCTAAAGATCACTATTGTATGGTTTCGGTCGATAAACCACTGTTTCGTCTATCAAAGTATAAATAGGTACTTAGTCACGGTATGTTTTCGTCGAACAGAAATAGCACCAAGTTTCGTCTGGCAAATATTTTGTTGTAATTATTA
This sequence comes from Globia sparganii, assembly GCA_949316385.1. Lineage (NCBI taxonomy): Eukaryota > Metazoa > Arthropoda > Insecta > Lepidoptera > Noctuidae > Globia > Globia sparganii. The sequence goes on from OX438660.1 coordinate 1,085,709, forward strand.
TTGTAAGTTTACTTGTTTAGAAAAACACGCGCAAAAAGGAACTCAACACAATATGGTATTTATTGAAACTTTGAAACTCTCGTCTCTCTCTTCTATTTTATTGTGTCCGTCAAGATTTTGAAGGCTATTTATTGGAAATCTATTGCTTCATATGTTTGAAAAATTTGTCTGCTCAACAACGTAAATAATGCAATGAATATTGTTGAGCTGTCAAAATGAAAGCTATTTCTTCTGTTAGTGTGTTACGTAATTACCCCAATGGCCGACTTGCAACCAATTTCACTTTGTGGAATGCCAAAAAATAGGTATTGAATGAGCATTGGAAAGATAGACAAATATGAAAACTCAATGAAAAGAAGACACGAAAAATTAATATAGATTTTCTATTTCTACTGAAACTCTAGAAAAGCCAAAGCAGCCGGTTATAAGCTGCTTGTCAAGCAAGTAAAGATTACCAAAATCAACATCAAAAGTCATTTATTCAAATTAGGATGAGAATCAGCACTTTTCGAATGTTAAAATTATATAAGACAGTCCCCCCAAAACGCCCGCCCTTCACCACTTCCTAGTGCTTTCGCCTTTCGCTTACCTTGCTGTAGGTAACATTATAATATTATGCTATCTACAGTGTAGACATAATCTCATTACAGTGTATTAGGTATACTAAAGATTTCCGATAAACCATTGGAACCAGGGAAATACTTCATCTAAAAGATTTCCTCATGTGGGTCACGGCTGCCTGATTCAGTGACCCACATGCCTAAGAAAGATCTATTCCAATCGTGACGCGTTCACACAAATATCTGGAAAATGTTTCCGTTTAAGAAATATGTGAATTTATGAACATTCCTCGAGTGATTTAGTAAAGTTCTGATTATTAAAGAAATGCTGTGTAAACTCATATGTTATGTTTATGTGCCTCTTCTGCTTACGTTCCTAATAATTACCGACCCACATAATTGTTTCAGGGTGTTGTTTTCTTCCTGCTTTTTTTTAGGTGAGCTGGAAATTACAGCTACATTATTTATAGTTTATTATTGAAGACATGTTTTTTGGAATGTGTTTGTCAAAGTCAAAGTCATTTATTTTAATCAGACTGTTTTTATAAGTCAAGAATTATAAATAGAATTGAGGGACTTATAAATGTGATTAGCCATTCCGAATCCCCATATAACCAACTAGCGGTACGTACCGGCTTCGCACGGGTGAAAAAAAAAATAGCCTAAAATAATCAGTGATAATGTAGCATTCAAATGAAAGAATTTTTAAAATCGGTCCAGTACTTTTTGAGCCAATTCGTTACAAACATACATACAAATCTTTCCTCTTTATAATATTAGTATTATTAGTATAGATTACCGTATTGTGAAAGCAAGTAAAGTAGTGTAATAGTAAGGTCATTCTTCAGAGTCAATTGTTGTAACTCCGAGTCACCTGTAAATCTGTAATAAAACCATCACCGTAATTAGTAGGTAACAGTATAATCAAAAGAGGAAAGGACCCAATATTGAACCCTGCGAAACCCTGGTGCCGAGTGAAGAGCTTTTGTTTTTACAAGAATTGGTGATTGCACGTTTATACCAATGGTATTTTATGTCAATACACGTTTTATTGATTTTTCAGATACTTACCAAATAATTGACTATTATAAAACTACCGTGTAGCCGTGTAATCATGTTTCATCATTAGGTTTATTGATAACGAAATTGTTCGCATATTTCGCCAATAATTAACAGAAGGCTTAAATAATAATAATAAATTCATTTATTTCAGATAAATAACACCCATTGCCACACGACATAAATTAATAGAAAACATAAAAAGGAAAAATAAAAGTTATCTAATCGGCCACTGGTATTTTGTAAATGTTGATGATTTGCTATTACTTATTGAAAGCGAACTTACTAGAACTCGTTCTTGCTCTAAATAGACTTCTCATCACATCGTAGGTGATAAAAAGATTTTGATTATTACTAATTTGGTAGTTGACTTATTTAGATTCCTGTGATAACGTATATACAAGTCGATGCTTGGTCATCGTACATCACCTGATCGACAAGTATTATATGCTTGTCACAAAAATTGCAGAATCGTGCGCTATCAGAGCCATGTGTTCTGCATATCAGGGCATTTTTGTTTAAACTGCTACCTATCTTTGAAAATAGCTTACTGAAATTGTTTTGGATATTTTAGCTAATTTTTGGTTTAGTCGAATGATAAATCTTACAAATTTTGCTATGTATGTATTTTTTTTATTATAAGGCGCTTATTTCAAATAATATATGTAAATAAATAGTAACTTAGATACGTTTTGGTCATGACCGTTACCAAATAATAAAAAAGTCCGGAAAAATTCCGTTACCGGTCGAACTCGAGTGTCCACTGAAGTGAAGACAGATCAAAACCTTCAAAAAGGCTGCTGGTGTTAACATATTTGATTTGGTGTTGTTATTTAAATAAAAAATCGGCGAGTAGTAGAAAAAATCAGTACTAAAATCGATTCAATTTACAGTAACGGTGCAAGGACATGTCCACTTAACACATACCAAGGGGACAGAATGTAAACTTTAAAATGTTATTAAATACTTGTATTACAATATTATAGAGTTTAACATGGTTGAAAGCTACAAATTTATAACAAAAACTAAAATATGTGGAGTATGTATTAAGAAGCAAATAGCGAAGAAATAGTTTAACATAGGTCATATCTAAAAGGGGACAGTACTGCAAGACGTAAGATGCCACAATTCTGGATTTAATTTTGTTATTTGTTTTAAGTTTCTGTTAACAATTTAAGTAAAAAAAGAAAACTTTAGTCTTTTGGATCTATTCAATAATTACTCGATACTTCCATGTCATAAAAATATTAGTTATTTGCAACTTGTATGTATGGGACATCCCATAAGAGGGTTGGTAGCCATTTTGACGAAAATGCCCATCAATGTTTTATTTATGGGTAGTTCTACGATAAGAGGTTTTAAGTTCTTAGAGAATACGGCCGTGGAGAAAAGTTGCTGTTTTTTCATTCAACACTTATATTACGATTTTTGTCCTATTTATGTATATTTTCACGTAAGGGCAGGTCACTTTATGCATATTTTATTACTTTTTACAAGGCCAGGGTAAATACATTGGGCAGGGTAGAGACAATAAGATCGGAGAGAATTTGTGACAATAAAAGTAACAAAATTAGTAAAATCAACTTTAATTAAACATTGTACTTAACATAGAATCAGACTATCATTTTTACCAATCATATTAAACATTAACAGACTATATTATTTCAGCCTGCTCTGAAATTTAAAACAAAAATGTCTTTAGTGTCATTACAATACAACAAATAATAAAATATTATTTTATTAATACTAATTATACAACGTGTAATATTAAATGCGCAAAACCTCATACACCCCAATTAGAGCATTGAGTTAAAAGCATAATACAATGACCAAAACTATTTTTTTAAAGCTATTTTTATTAAGAAAATCGTGTTGATCCTAGCATTAGTTTATGCATTCAAAATTGAGTCTTATTGGCCTAATATACGACTTAATTTTCTTTGGCTCAAACGACGGATAGTATGTCAAAATACATACCTAATTTTTGAAAAACAAAACCTATATTAAAAATGACTGAAATCGATTCAGTAGTCCATTTAAACAAACTATTTTCAGGTTTTGCGCATTTAACGTTACACGTTGTATAGACTAGCGTCTTTTAAGTAATACAAATAATCAGACTTGCGATAATCAGGATAATTTTCATATTACCTGTATCTATGCTACATTTCAATAAATAAACATGTTTTAATCATAAAATAAAATTAAAAAATATAAATTAAAGGCACTCTCTTGCCTATATTGCTCTCTAGGAGTCATTTGGTCGACAGTTTTTATAATTCCTTTCTCTTTCTTTTTTAAATATTTTGCCTTTTCTTTTTGCTTTTGCGATTCATATTTTTTGGGATCATTTTTAATCTTTTCATATCGTAGTCTCGCTGCTTCACGTTTCTTCTGTAATCTTTCTTCACGTGTTAACTTTTTCCGCGGTTCCTTGATCTGTAACAATATTAGACAATAACGTAATAACAATATGAACTGAGAACCTCCTTTATTTTTCAGTTTTAAGAATTTACCAAAATTATTTAAATCTGTTTGTTGATAAAAATATGCTATAACTAAGTTTGTTTGCACTAACATTATCTCCCCTGATCAACAAGTCTCTCCCCTGACAGTTGTCTTGCCAGGGGAAATATGGCAGGGAAGAGACGTTTTCGTGATAAATTTTATTTTTATAATTGACATAAGAAATGTTTCTGTAAATTATGTATCACACTTTAACTATTGCATTATTATTAAATTAGACCAGTAAATGCAAATAAATTAAATGAATAATATAACTTTTATGACTTACCAGTGGAGAGACACAATGACCTCGCGAAACCACCACTTTGAACCAACGCGTCGCAACAACTAACAAATGTCGGCGCTCTTAAGGGCTCACGTTTTTGTATTGCTAATTTCACGTTGATAGATGACCTGGAGCGCTATTTGGAATATGGCCGTTTTAAAATTTGTGTTTGTAGTAGCGGAATGAAATTTGCCAGGGTAGATATCCAAAAACATTGGGACAAAAGTTAAGTTTAAAAAATATTGCAAATAAATAAATTTTGTTCTATTTTTCCTTAACAATACTTAAATATATTTATTGAAATTTGTGTTTAACTTACTTTAATTTAATAACTGATAAAAAGAAGGTATGTATCGTTTGCAAATTAAACTGAAACCGACAGGGGGACAGGCCAGGGTAGAGACTTTTTTAGACTTTACAAGGAATTTCAGAAAAATATACTTTAATTAGGCATTTAATCGTGACGGTATTTAATAAAGTGCATTTAGGTGATGTGTTTCATTGCAAAAAATAACAACTTATAGAATACAATTTATATTTTAAACTGATTGCCGCACAAGTTACCTCTTATCGTAGAACTACCCTTATCTAAATAATCGCATCCGGTTTTTGAAAATAGAACACCATGACGTGCAAAATAAATTAAAGGACAAAAGTATCGTTTTTTCTGTTAGTAAGTATAAACAAACACTTTTACACGTCAATGACATTTAAAATACTAGATGAACAGATACGGTGTTAAGAAACACCAAAACAAATTCCATTTCTAAATCATTTATTTGCGAATATGGATAACGCTATACTGGGTAAACAAACTCACAGGTCATATTCTCGTTTAAAGTCGGATTATGTGAAGATCATGTAATGAGTGTCTGAGATGGTTTCTGAAAGAAAGAACCGAATTGAGTGGAGCTGTCCAGTCAATGCACATATTTGTCAGCAATAACGATTACTTCAGTTTTGAAATAAAGACACACCGGTCCGGAAAACCTTAAATAGCACAAATACTTCAATCTCTTTGGAACTTGTAGGTATGTTTGAGCTGTTTCAGGTTGAAACTCTAGGGCCATGGGGTCCGAGTGCCCACTTAGTAAGTATTTCAAGACATCGCGAAGCGGTTGGTCGACTCTTCACGTGACCAGAGGGCTGGCCTATTTTTTGGCCAAAGAATCAGCATTGCTATACAACTCGGCAATGTTATATCAGCCTTTTGGGCACGTTTCCTGTTGATAGCGATGCGGATGAATTTTTTGATGCCCTTTGATTATTTCCCCTCCTTTTTATATTTTAAGACTGTTAGTTTTTTTTTTTTAACTATCTGCTTCTTCTATCTTCTAATATATGAAACTAGCTGACCCCGCAAACGTCGTTTTGAAAAAAAGAAAAAAGGCTCCTCCGAAACGGCTGGACCGATTTGTATGAAATTTTGTGTGCATATCGGGTAGGTCTGAGAATCAGCTACTATCTATTTTTCATACCCCTATTTTTTTTTTTTTTTGCAAAACGACGTTTGCGGGGTCAGCTAGTGTAAATATAATGTTATTCCATGTTATTAACGATTTTATTTTCTAATTAAATGAATTAGTAAATAAAATCGTTCTTATTCTCATATTCCGATGGCTTTATGACATACCTACCTATACTTACTGTTTAGATCCCTTTGCTACTTGTTATGTTTAAATATATTAAACCTAAGCCTTCCTTATTAAGTCGATAGTATTTTGTTACTGAATTTCACAATTCCTTATCATTAACCGATGCAGCTGCTTCAAAAAAGATAACAATTACTGGAACTCGTAATAATGTCATTACAAAGGTTAGGTCACTCCGTGTGACGTAAGGTTAGCCTGTATTATCGGGAATTGTGTGGAAAAGTTTACAATGGCAATAGATTTAGAGATAGAGTAATCTTTATTGCACATAATATAGACGATATACTTATTTTAATGAAGTCTTTTCAGAAATATTAGTTTCGATTAGAATAACGGTTATAAGGGATCGTCTGCGTACTAACCGGTTCAAACCAAGCTCAGTGATCTTCAAGCAACCCCATTTATCATCTTCGAGTCAATTCTCTACAAGCAGCGTGCTGTTTTGTGTTGCTACAAGCGGCGTGCTGTTGTGTGTTGTTGCTACAAGCGGCGTGCTGTTGTTGCTACAAGCGGCGTGCTGTTGTGTGTTGTTGCTACAAGCGGCGTGCTGTTGTTGCTACAAGCAGAGTGCTGTTGTGTGTTGTTGCTACAAGCGGCGTGCTGTTGTGTGTTGTTACTACAAGCGGCATGCTGTTGTGTGTTGCTATGCGTCATGGATTCTGCGGCTACAACCACTCTAGTTTTACCCTGGTGGTGTCCAATAATAAGGGGAAAAGCCTACTCGCCTTTCGCCTATCCCTATATCGCCATTTAGAACCAATCTCTAAGAAAAGAGTCTAAGTAGTTCGTCCCGCCACCTCCTTCGCGGCCCGCAACGCTGTCTTATTCTGTTGGAGCCCGCTGTGTCTTTGTTTTCACCTGGGCATCCGGCTTACAGCAGCTGAGCAGATGTAATTAGCCCAATTCCATTTTGATATGTTTGGCAGCAGTAATTGCAGCAAAAAATTAATGAAATTCCACTCCATTAATATTTAGGTACAAGTATTATAAAAAAGCGTGTCTGATGTCATAACGGCAATCTAATCTCAATCTGTAACGTATTACTTGATAGAGATGATGACGTCACGGCACGGCACACGGATGCCCAAACGGATAGGTCGGCGAGATCAAGTCATTGTTGCGTGACGTCATTGTTGTTACACTGATTTTAATGACGATCATCTTAGGTAGAACCAGATGAGCTTTAACCCAGCGTCATTTAAACGAAGCTTCTACCTAGGAGCTGTAACGTGCCAACTTACATTAAGTACCTACTTAAAGTAAGTTGGTAGATTCGTAGTATTGATGTTAGTTTTTATGCAAAATTATTCGACTGAAAAACGTGCTTTTCAACATTAATATGCAAATTATGCCGAGAATCTTGATTCTAGGGGATCATTGCATGTAGTACAATGATATAAATATCAATCTGCCTAGCCTTTTCTCAACTATTTTGGGGTTGGCTTCCAGTCTAACCGGATGCATCGGTATACCATTATTTTACATGTAGTGGCTGCCTATCTGACGTCCACAATCCACAACCCAATTACTGCATAATACGAAACCCTTTGGTAAGACTGGTTGTCAGACTTTCGGACTTCTACTTCGAACCGTAACGACTGTCAAAGATCCACTAATGACAGCCGGGACTAACGGCTTAACGTGCTTTCCGAGGCACGTAGGGTTTTGGTATGTAAAGATCACCCATTAACGGAACAACCGCGGCAAACGTAGCTTAACCTGATCTATTGACCCGTGCAGCTGTTAATACTTAGACACAAGCCCTTTCGAACAAAATCAATATCACTGCAAATCGAAATGCGACTCCCAAATGTACAAACAAGTTCATGGTTTTATACATTTCTGTTCAGGTTATATTTTGTTAAGCAATAAAGTGATAGGTATTCAAATCTATACCTACTTTGAGACGACATAGTTATTTTCAATCGATGACAAGCCAAATTATGCGTGGTGAGTGGTGACTCAATATTACCTACCTACCTGCTGTAATCTTTTCTACATAATCACTGAAGTTCAAAATATCCGTGTAAAGAAATGATTTAACTTTGTACAGCAGGGCGCAGACTAATATAATTATCTTAGCAATTTATCACTGATTTGACTAATTACTAAATACTTAATTATTGAAGATTACAAGATGGCAGTTACCGGTATTACATACCTAGCTCTACAGGTATTTATCCAAATAGCTTTCTAATGAAATTAAATGTTTATTTCTATATGTAGATATTTTAAGACACTTTTACACGTCAATGGCCCCGATTCTGTTGTTCACAAACTAAACTAAATATATGTTCAGTGCATCTTTTTCTTTCTATGTCATTATGAAAAGGACAGAAGATAAATATTAGTTTAGTCCTGTCAATTTAGTCAGCGCCTGACGTAACTTGACGTATTTTTAGTAGGCAATTTTTTAATCACGTCTAAACTTGTCTATGGATTATCTAATTTGACAGGACTAAACTAACATTTATCTTCTGTCCTTTTCATAATGAAATAGAAAGAAAAAGATGCATTGAACTTAAATTTAATTTAGTTTGAGAACAACAGAATCGGGGCCAATATTTTGTTGGTCAATATCATAAAACAAGATGGCGCCGGCATTTCCTAGCTGACTGATCCCTGAAAACAAATGCCTAAACAAACTTAGAGGTCATGGTCTTCTCTCTAAAATAAGGTTTACGAAAATAATATTCACAGAGAATAATAATGACTGGAAAAAGTTAAGGACTAATTGGCTCAATATCCAGACTCCAGAAGTTCAGACAGACCATAAGACAGACAACGTAGCGGCTACGACAAAGTCCCATCATTCACTAAAAATATTACAACATTCATGACTACTTACATGACATCTGCCTGTTTCATGTGAACTATGTAGGTTGTGAAGACAACAATCAAACAAAAATGTGGATAAGATGAGACCGTCATCATCTTCTGCCTTTTCCCATCTATGTTGGGGTTGGTGCGACTGCCTATCGGACCCTTGGTAAGACTGGTTGACAGACTTTCCAGCGTCTGACTACCCAGAATGACTGTGAAATATTTTCCGAATGACAGCTGGAACCACGTGCTTTCTGAGGCATGGAGAGGTCTCGGTATGTAAATTATAAATGATTTTATTTCTAAGTAGGTTTGTACAAACACTTTTAATATTAATGTCAATAATGACCACCCATCCACGGGCCGACCTAAACAAGCGTCGCTTAACCTTAAAGATCAACCCAAGCGCGTATTAGGTACTTAATCCTATTTTCTGTATTGAATATTTACATGATAATAATATAAGCCGACCCTGATATTACAAATCACTGTTTTGTACTGACGACATCTCGAAGGGGTCCCCCCATCTTCAAACACGGTCATAAAATGTGCAATTATATCAATTTCCTACAAGTTTTTCCTGTTGCCTTGGAAACTGGACCCACGTGTTTTCTACCTCGTAGCGTACGCACGGGGCTTTCTATACCGGACAAGTAGAGACATGAGAGGCATGCCTACACTCTCACGTAGGTTCGGGCATGAACTTAGATGTGACGACTGATAAGAGCTACGTGCCAGTCGCTGCGCATGCGACGGTTCATTCACAATCATGTGATCATTTCGTGTGCGGGATTTTTTCGAGGCAGTATTTGAGGTCGGGCAGGTAGGGGCATAAATTCGAAATGAATATAGATTTTTCCCAATTTTCGTAGCCCTTTCATTAAAAGTAGAAGCCAGCCGTTGTAAGCTTTTGAAAATACTGAAAGAGTAACTTTGTACTGTATTTTTCAGAAATATAGGATGCTGTCTTAGAAACGGGATAGCGACCTTATTGTCACCTTTACCACTTTGATGCCTTGGTAATCGCAAAGGTAATTCGGGTAACCACTGAAAATCAGCGCTGTGTTGTGGGTATATAGCACAGCATCATGCTGAGTGGAAGCCTTCTTGTCACAGTCATGATGTGCAGCCGTCGACTACTTCTGTTTTGTGTTCGTGTATATAGATATATTATGTTTTTTTTTATAAGCTGTCATTAGAATTAATTATCTTTTTGTTTGCACGTGTTTCTGTGACACATAAAAAACCTATTTCTCATTCTTTCTTTCAATGACCTATTACAAATAACCATTACTAACCATGATCGAGAGTACCCAAGAGGGGGGGGGGGGGGATTAAGAGGTAAGTTTTATCCACGCAAATAATGACCAGGTCTGGGACCCGTTAGCTTTCAGTCAGACTTGGAATTGGACCCTGACCTTGACTTCCGGTTTTTAAGGTCCTTGGGTCAAGAACCGTTATAAGGAAGTTCCGGCCTCGGACCCGCAAAATTATGCATAAGATCCGTCTTTAAAACTCACTGTATTATACTTCAACTGATAGTGCCCGCAGTGTGATAAGACGTGTGACGTCACTTTAAAGTTTAAAATTGATCTCCCAAAAAAATCTTACTAAGAAACACGTGCCGACTTGTTAAAATATGTCTTGAGTGAATCACGAACACGAGTGATGTTGCTATGCGCCGTGATTGTTGAACCTTACAGAATAATCATTTTGTTAGTCTGTCGTAGACTCGTAGCTATCGGAGCTCGTAGCGGGGTACATCGACACGACGAAATAAAGGGGTTTATTTATAAACGATGATTAAAGTGAAGTGACTTTTAATGTCAAAAATGTATGGTCAAACATTCGCTAATCACTACTAACTTTAAGCAACTTTTACGAATAAAGGGGAAAGAATTTAGTTGAATACAGGAAAGTTGTCAATTTTCTTTTTAACTTCTATCAATTTTTAAGAAAAGAAAATCTATGAAAGGACCATACGAGATATTTTAGCGTGTTAAAATGATTTAGGTATTACAAAGACAAAGCATTTAGTCTTTTTCAGTTTCGTGGTACAACAACGGAATCCTATCCTAGTAAAATAAAAGTTTGTAAAAAAATTAGAGCATTAAAATTTCATTATTCATTCCATCGCTTTTTTTTTATTTAGCTGACACTGCCCTATTGCTGCAACCCCACCTTTTTTTTATTTTTACCAATTTTTGTACACTTTCTATGTAGGTACTTATAATTCATACTTCATAATTCTTGTACAAATAGTGGTGAAATAACCGAAAGCGTGTCTTCCTCAAAAAAACGCAAGTCATCAATGTTATCACATTGCAAATGTGTAATCCGCGGACTGGAAATAGAAATACATATCTACATAGATAATTATGTAGATTTAGTGCCGCTGCCGTAGCGTCATGTTACAACTTGTAGCGATTCACCCTCCAAATGATACGCGACTCATTATCTGCTATATACAATGGTCGATGGTACCCAATGGCACCGATTCTGTTGTTCACAAACTAAACTAAATTTAAGTTCAGTGCATCTTTTTCTTTCTAATTCATTACGAAAAGGGCAGAAGATAAAATATTAGTTTAGTCCTGTCAAATTAGATAATCCATAGACAAGTTAGATGAGATTAAAAAATTGCCTACTAAAAATACGTCAGGCGACTGACTAATTTGACAGGACTAAACTAATATTTATCTTCTGTCCTTTTCATAATGAAATAGAAAGAAAAAGATGCACTGAACTTAAATTTAATTTAGTTTGTGAACAACAGAATCGGGGCCAATTTCGATATAGACCTACAGCTATGTCATTTTGTAACCGATAGATCTAGGAACTTTGTTAAAAAAAAAAAGAAATTCGGACTCGGGAGTTCAGATCAAGGTCAAACGAAATATTTGAGAAACACACCCATGTTTCTCAAATATACGAGTACTCGTAATTTGAGTTTTTTTTAGAACCTATTTCAAGGTCACGAGGTTGAAAATAATTATGTCATCGAATAAGTAGGTGACTTGAATGATACCCTTATACGGGTTGTTGAAGTTTGTAAATACCGAAGTCGTAGGAAGCAGTTTTTAAGTATTTTAGGTTTAATTGTAAGTCTTTTGACAATACCGACTCGACTACGTCCGGTGATTTCCGAACGTGTTTCACTATTTTATGAACTTTAAACTTTATATCAATACTCAAAAGAGCTAAATCTATTTTAAATATTGTCAGTCCAACTGACGTTGCGTCATTGGAAAATTGTGTAAGAATTCTCAGAACCAGCAACTGATAATTTAAAAATGTTCAAGGTTCTTCTAAATATAGCCTTAACGGTAATTATTTTTAGATAAGTTTTATCTTGGAATTGTCGTCATGTCTTTATTAATTCGGTGATGTTTGCGGGGGAGCAAGGGCCGGCAATGACATTCCAGGGAGGGTTATTAATATGTGTTGGTTATTACACCACATGATAATTAATGCTTGAATCAGAGAGACATGACATATTATGTAATATTCTTAGTAGTTTTAAAGCTTAAAATAATATTAACAATATGTGCAAGTAAAAAAAGGAGGGGAAATAATCAAAGGGCATCAAAAAATTCGTCCGCATAGCTGTCAATAGCTTTATCTAGGTCTATCTATATCTGTGGGGACGACCCTCTTACAATCGAGCGCGCAAAAATCCGGACTCCGGGCTGCTACGGAGAAACTCCTGACGGAAAAAACTCAACCTAGTTACCTGTGCTTACCAATTTATAAAGATCATTTCCAATTACTTACTGTAAATTGACAGTCATATTGAAGGACAAAGCTTGAATATGAACAGCTATTTGAAGCAAGATTCCAGTTCAGATTACTTTGAAATGTGATGAATGAGCTTTGAATCGAGATTCATGTTTGGTCATCGTTCTTAGAACATTGACTGCTAATTTCAGTTCATAAATGCAACCTAATATTTTTGAGGTTTCTATCATGATTCATGTTAAGACAGCTTTCGTATGTCATCTCCGTAGAGCGAAAAGTCACTAAGTAAATTGTAGCTTAACATCTTGACAAAAAATTAATTAATTGCTGGGAAGTGAAAATAAATGAAAAGTATTACGATTCCTGGACAATGTGAGTTTTCCCATCAGGGATTTCTCCCCCCGTTTTTTTTTTTGCCCGGATTAACCGTTCGGGCAATACGAGCGTGATGTTGTGGTGTGTCATTTTGGTTACATATTATAATAACTAAACGTATTTTAACTACTTTCGAGATAACTATGGTCAAAAGACCTACTGTTTAAAATACCAAAAGATAGTTTCACAGATTTTTGTAATAACTAGGTAATGAACGAAATCCATAAAGGAGGATTCACCTACGGTTTATTTATTAATCGGTCAATTAATTAACCTATAAGGTTGATTGAAGTAACGAATGATTCACATATATTCTGCTGTTGATTTATTGATTATTACCCATGGTCACCACTTGCTTGGCCACCACTAACCACCACCACCACCACCACTAACTTGCTTGGCCAGCGAAACAATTTTTAAAAATTATTCTCGCTGTCTACCACTTGGGGACACTTCATGGTTTGAATAGGTCGAATCTGCAGTGCGATTCTGTAACGATCTCACCGTGAAAACTTAGGTGAAGTGAGCGTGGAGTGAGCTGTCAGTCTCATCCTGAGGATTGATGCTCTTGACAGCTCACTCTAAGCTCACGATAAGCTGTTGTAATCGATAGGCTGTTCTAAAACCGAATCGGGGCACCCCCGACTTCACGTAGTCTTTTGACTGCTACCACTATAATGTATATAAAAACCGGAGGCGTCAAGGAAGAGCAACCCCCGCCCGCTGTAACAAAGCATTGGCATCCCAGGTAAGCATGTGTGCCTATCCTTTGTTACGTAAGGGCGGAGGGGTTGCACTTCCCGCAGCGCCGGAGATTTTGCAAAAGCACCTTTTAAGTGTTTTGAGGTTAGGTTACAAAACTGTAGGCGAGTCGTTTATTAGGTATTTCATGTCATAGTTGAAAATGAAATATCTAAAAAATCATTAGATTAATCGTTCGTTAATGCGATTAACTTTAGTTTAATCAATATTTAGTAAGTAAAACAGTATTTGAGTACCAATATGCGTTATGAACTGTGAATCAACCGTAGTTGTCCCGAAAATAGAATACGTTTAATTTTTGTAATATGTAACCGTTATTTTTTATAATTCAATGTAGACAATCTAAAAATATCTAATTGGGTAATTTTTCGATGTAGATGGAGCCTACGGGAAAACCTTCTAAGTATAATTTCAGTCATATGTATACCTATAGGTAGTATAAAACAAAGTCGCTTTCTCTGTCCCTATGTATGCTTAAATCTTTAAAACTACGCAACGGATTTTGATGCGGTTTTTTTTTAATAGATAAAGTGATTCAAGAGGAAGGTGTATATGTACAATACATGTATGTATTTTAGAGGTTTCTAATGTGATGTCGTAAATAAACCCTTTTTTTTGCGCTTACATTGCAAACGCTGGCTGAACCCTATGAGATACATCAAAATAATGTACTACAGTATTGTACTCCTTAAAAAAGCCTACAAAAAGTCCGCAATGGTATATGTCTATCTCTTAGGGATAACCCACAATAACCATTTTTTTTTTCCTTTACTTTTTACGAGAAATGATGGCTTATTTACGAAGCGATTTTAAGCAGTACAGCATTAATCCTTATCCAATTAAGTACCTTAAATACATTGTGCATTTAATATAGATCAATATGGCCCTTTACAGCATGTTATTTAAATTAATATTTTCGAAGATATTACAGATTTAAAATGCAGGGACATAGCGGTTGCTGTGGTATCGGCGGCAGGGGCTGGCGGCAAGTTAAAAAAAAAATTAACCCGTGCGAAGCCGGTGCGGGTCGCTAGTTGGAAATAAACGTAACTTCCTGTAAGAATATAAATAAAGCTTCCTTAACTACGCCTAGTCTAGACAATAAACGATCCAATTACAATAAGAGAACAAACTAACAATAATTGCGACACTTTTCCTTATCACACGAGGTCAACTAGTAACAACACCCGTCACCCGTCACTCTTGCAACTCGTAGTTGGTAAGAGCCAGAACAATTCGGAGAATAGCTTTCACTGATCTGATGCAACTCCGTCTAATGTCACATCAAGTGTCCGGCATTCGTAGACAATGACGGAGTTACGGATCTTACGGTACTTCGCCGAACTTGTGTGAATGGATGTTACCGCGGCCTTGTTTATGGCCTTTGGACTGTAACGGTTACAAAATATTTTTGTAGTCATTCTTTCCTGGTTTGCCTATTTCACAAAAAAAGGTAATTTTGATTATATGATGCAGAAAATGATAATGTTGGTCGCGGTTCTTGTTCCTTTATAGGGTTCCGTACCAAAATGGTAAAACGGAACCCTTATGGTGAGACTCACTGGCTGTCCGTCTGTCACAGCTGGATATATCAAGAACTATCAATGCTATAAACTTGAAAGGAATAGTTTTAGATAACGTTTGCCCAAATATTTTGCAAATAAGATTTTTTTTTGATGAAAAATGTAAAAAAATACCTTTTCCCCCCTTTACTTCGAAGCACTTTTTTACTTTGCATAAAGAAAAATCTAAAATTATTCTATGTGATAGAAGTTTATGTAAAGATTACGGGAAAAATAAAACGATGTTTCTAAAACTAAATAGATCTAAATAAATCTAAAAAAAAATTACATTAGTTTCACTATCGGTTAAGTGATGGCGCTGACCTAAAACTGAAAAATATTCTACACCAAATGTTACAATTTTGTGATGAATATAGGTCTCGCCGATGAAAATTTAAAAACATGATGGTACGGAACCCTCCGTGTGCGAGGCCGACTCGCTCTTGACCGGGTTTTTTTTTCTTAAGGAATTTATCCGGAGTAGTTAAATACCGCCAAACCAATAAGTATATGCCAGGTTGCTGTAAGTACCAAAGACCCAATCAAGAATAGGTAGGTACCTACATTTATTTTTTTTCTGCTCTTTCACTTGATGTCGATCTTGGTCTACATCTTCTGTTATCGGAATTCCGACATCTCAGCTTGAATGGACAGTGTCGCGCCTGCGCAGACTGTGCTGTGGAAGTGCGAACGGCACGCTCATGCCACGTGCGCGTCGAGGTCGAGTCTATAACCCCGACCATAACGGCATAACTTAAACGACACTGCAATCAAAAATCAACGTTATTTTATAACACATATAGTTGAAAATTCAATGTCATTACAAGGAAAGCTCTCATTATTTCTTACAGGTGAAACTTTGACTTTAAAAGTAAGGCGATAGAGTGCGTTTTAGCTTGCCAGAGTACAGAGTTACAATGATTAGTGTTGGCAGTTGTTTGAAGGAAGCGAACTGTGGTATTTCATTCATGAAAGTGCAAACGAGGTCGCCGTAGTACTATGTGCGTAGTTTTCGTTCAAAGATAAACTAATTATACGTTAGATAAGCGTGGATAGCGTTAACTATCTCCAGTTAGCGGATTAGTTGGGATCACTTACTTGTTTAAATATGACTTTGTGTAATCTTATTATCGTAATGCCTTAAGTAATCACTGTAATTAGGTGGTAACTTACTCAATTTATTTTATTAATTAGGTGTGAAAGAAGATAGCTTAGCGGACCTTTAATTATTTCGTACAAAAACTATTTGCTAGATAATGAATTAATTAACTTATGAAATGAACACTTAATTAACGGATTAGTCAAATTGTTTACATGTCGCATCAAAGGTGTAATTTTCCCAAATAAAAAAATCACTACATAGTATAAAACAAAGTCGCTTTCTCTGTCCCTATGAACGCTTAGATCTTTAAAACTACGCAACGGATTTTGATGCGGTTTTTTTAATAGATAGAGTGATTCAAGGGGAAGGTTTATATATATAATACATGCATGCATGTGATGTCGTAAATAAACACATTTTTTTGCGCTTACTTTTCAAACGCTGGCTGAACCCTACGAGATAGGTCAAAATAATGTACTACAGTATTGTACACCTTAAAAAGGTCTACAAAAAAGTCCGCGATGGTATATGTCTATCTCTTAGGGATAACCCACAATAATCATTTTTTATCCTTTACTTTTTACGAGAAATAATGGCTTATTTACGAAGCGATTTTAAGCAATACAGCATTAGTCCTTATCCAATTAAGTACCTTAAATACATTGTGCATTTAATATAGATAAATATGGCCCTTTACAGCATGTAATTTAAATGAATATTTTCGAAGATATTACAGATTTAAAATGCAGGGACATAGCGGTTGCTGCGGTACCGGCCGCGGCGGCGCGTGCTGCCATTCTTGAAATACCTGTACTTAGTATCAGTATTGCACCCGGGTCGCTAGTAAAAAATAAAAGTATTTACAAAACTAGAAACTTACCTGCTCCATATAATGCTCATATTTCTACAAATTCACGCATTACACAATGCAAACATTACTTCTTTATGTAGTACAGCTGAGACAGTTCCTATAATAAAAACATACACAGACAAATCGAGCATTTCCTTTTACAAAATCGGTTCAAAGTGATCGCTGCAATCAATTCTCTATTTTACATCAGCCGGCACTCGAAGTCAAGGCCTCTTGTTACAATATAAAAGTTATTTAGTTACGTTATTGCGATAGACATTAGACACATTACACCCATTACATACATAATATGGCTTCAAGTGTTTGCAATGGAGAAAGTGCTGATGTAGAGTTGATGAGGTTTTTACTATTTATATAGGTGACGTAAGATCCCATCGATCCACTAAGCTACATACCAGACTGAATTGGTAATCGTCGTGATTTGTGACACTCCTGTGATTTCCGTGGGTCCCAATTTTACAAACACCTAATACGCAAAGTCTTTACTGGTATTCTGAAGCCTGAAAGGATGTTGAATACTTGCCCTTAGGATACTTGGTTGATTTTCAGGTGCTTTCAAATAGTCCACGACTGACAGTTGTAACAAGACCTTAATACCTACGAGTGGGTACAGTCAGCAACGGAGATAAGTATGCAGGGTCGTCGAATATAGTTGAATTGTACTAAGAAACGGATTGATCTTTTCGAATGAAATTTGATTTCATAAATGAACTGTTTGTTTTCTATTAATTAAATTAAATTTTATTCGAAAACATAAATCGTTTTCTTACTAAACTTCAACTATATTCGACGACCCTGCATATCTATCTCCTTTGTTGACTGTACATATACGTAAACCTACATCTAGCGACGCCTGAGCAACTAGCTTCGCTATGATATTGCTGGCAAGCAATATTTGTAACATCAGCTATTCTCATAGTTTATACCGTTATGGAGAAGATGTTTTCCGAAAACTCTACACAAATCATCTTAGGGTAATTACATGCCGAAGACTGCCCCGTTGGTCTCGTGGTCGCAAGCGCGACTGCTGAGAGTGGGGTCCTGGGTTCGATTCCCGGGTCGGGCAGTGTTATTGAGTTTTTCCATTAGGAATTTTTTAGTAACAGCCCGGAGTTTGGAAGTTGGCGGTGTGATACCCCCGTGCCTCGGAAAGCACGATAAGCCGTTGGTCCTGTGTCTGATCTCTCTCCGGGTCGTGTCGGATTGCCGTCCCATCGGACTATGAGAGTGAGGGAAGAGAGAGTGCGCCTGTGTCTGCGCGCACACTTGTGCACTACAATATCTCCTACGTACCTGGCTAATCTCCGTTGAGATTGGTCACCGTGACCGAACCGAAATCGGTCGGGGAGGCTATTATTATTATTATTACATGCCGAAGATGTCTCACTGCGAAACTTCGCGGTCACAGTTTAGCTTGCTACCTCGATGTCACCTCCAAATAAAACAATTATGCATGCTTGCACGCACGCACATGCCAGGCATCGAGCTAAGCCTCCGAGCAGGCCGCGATGTATCGCACTGAGGTATCCTTCGACATGTGCGTGCGTGACAAATAGCATGTATTTGTTTTACATGGAGTTGACATCGAGGTAACGAGCGAAACCGCGGCTGCCCTTAGGAGCCAGGAAGTTGGAAACTACCATTGATCCAGTACCTGGGCGTTAATATACCTAGCGCAACGAAAGAGACAGTCAAGCATGATGGTTGCAGAGATAAAGGTCTACAAAGCCGTACTTTACGTGCCTTTTCTTTTTTTTTTTTTGAGGATGGGAAATCATCAAATGACCCCTCCCGCTCTGGGTGGAGCAGAAGGGAGTGTCAGACTCTTACTGACTAAAACCCACCCGTGTTCCTTCCTTAGCCCTTTATGTTCCGGGGCAGCGGTAACCCTTTCGGACAATCCCGCGTGCCTACAGTCAGTGTCTCCTTCTCCCAAATCCATCCATCCAAATGTTGTCTTTAAAATCTCGCTTTTAGACATATGACCGCACATTGTGTCACCCTATGTGAAATTTCTAGATTTAGATAAGTATATGATCTGTAACTAGCTGACCCCGCGAACTTCGTACCGCCTCAGAATCAATAAATGAGAGAAAATGAATTATCTTTTTTTCTCACTGAATTTTTCCCTTAAAAAATATGGGAAAAATTAATTACACAATCTGCTATTCGGGGCGGAGACAAATCCAAAATCGGTCCAGCCGTTCTTGAGTTAAATGGACTAACTAACCCGACTTTATTTTATTTATATATATATTATAAGGATTTTCATAATAATATGGTGTTTTACAGTACAGAGTATCATATTGTATTCTTTTTACAAATCTCAGTATTCCATATTAATTGCTACGCAGTCACTGTATACACAACTTTAAAGTGTCATAAGACGGCGAAACAATTAGGAAAATCAGATCACCGTGTTTACGCATCATTTTCCTTTAAAATACCGCTGTCGACAGTGGTTAAAACCCGATTTCGTAAGTTGAAACAAACTAGGCTTTTCGGAAAACGGTCACACAAATACACAATCTTATGTACATCCTATGAATAAAACTAAATTAACTACGTCATTCAAAGAATAAACTGAGAGTGGAATGTACAGAGGCCAGCACATCAAGCTACCCCAATCTGTCAGATTTTCTCAATTGAATATGAACCTTATTCCATTGTGCTAAAGTTGAAAATCTATCTAGAAATTTGACAGATTGGGGTAGGTTGACCTGCTGGCGTCTGTACATGTAACAGGAAAAAATATTACGAGCTTGGAGATAAAATCTAGGTTCATTAATGGGCGTGCAATGAATATTTAAATATGTTCTAACGTAAGAATATACAAAGCAAAATTTTGGATATGTATATATCTGTGTATATATTTTAGTGTATTGTATACATTATATTTGCACCAACGACAGCCCCATTTTATGTCCAGGAAAATCACTGTCCATCCTAAGGTTGCCTGGAAGAGATCGCAGAAAGCGATAAGGCCGCCCATTGTATATTTTGTAGTGTTTTGATGTATCTTTACTTGTTGTATTTTTGTAGTGTACAATAAAGTATATATAAATAAATAAATAAATAAATAAAGCTTCCGCTGTAAGCTTGCCTTGCCATGTGTGGGTCTAACATGCATAATACAGTTTTAAATGTTTCAAAATTCGGGCTTCGTGCTTGGGGATTGATTGATGCGGTTTTGGGGATTTTGGCAATTAAAAATATTGAGTAACTATTTTATTTGATGAGGTTTTGATAAAAATAATTAGTTAATAGGTATATGGCGTATATGGGTATATATGTACTCATTTTTAGTGATATTGCGTTTGCGAACCTCTCATAAATGGTGATAAATTATATTTTTTGTATCTTTTTTTATTTAAACTAGCTGAGTGTTTCCTAACCGACTTTGAGAAGAAGCCTCTTTTATATCATCCTAACATTATTTATTTATTTATTTTTCTGCCCTGAAGTTCAAACTTCCATGAATATACAAAGTTGCAAAGTTCTGACTACACCCATAGTACCTATAGGCATTGTTAAGTCTAATATATAAAATTCTCGTGTCACAGTGTTAGTTGCCATACTCCTCCGAAACGGCTTCACCGATTTTTATGAAATTTTACATGCATATTCAGTAGGTCTGAGAATCGGCTACTATCTATTTTTTTTTTTGCAAAACTACGTTTGCGTGTCAGCTAGTATTTATATAAAAAATCCTGACTCACCAGGTACGTATTACATATCTTTTGCTAGAATTCAAAGCTATGCCTTCTTTACTTGACAGTAAGTTATCGATGAGCCAATAGTAACGTAACTTTTTGAATACTTATTAATAAGTATAGGTGGAGTAGAATGTTCATAATCATAATATAGAATTATGTACCTATAATTTCCAATTTAATAAAGACTAAAACGGATATGAAATTAAGACTGAACTAACAACATCCCTGTTAACTCATTATTTAAACATGATAAAAATGCGTCAAAAATGCGTAAGACTCATTAATGCAGATAAACCAACACAGAAGAAAATTCTTGGAAAACCACAAAATACAGTAACTTCCATATTTAGTAAGAAGGCGTAACAGATGATAACATATAAACATGACACAGGCCGCCGTGAGATAAATATAATAACAAACCGTAAAACGGATAACCAGCACATGTATGATGTACGAGTACACTCGTACAGTGACGTGCAAAAACTGTGTGAATCATAGATTTTCGGAGTGCCGATACCTACCACATGACGGAAATAAGAATGAGAACTAGTTGACGTCGGCGTGACACGTGCTAAATGTCGAAAGAAGAATTTCACGGTTGAGTGGTTTTGTAATAGGCGGTAGACACTTTACTTGGTCTGGTTGATAATTAAAAGGTAATTTTATTTAAGGAAAACTTTCATAGAGTTGCTGAAAACTGAGGACCAATTCTCGTAATTTTTAAGAACGTTCACAGTCTGATCTCAGTCTCAATCTGTCAAAAATACCTCTAATTTCCCTACATTTTGACAAGTTTTTGACATTTCTTTGTCGCCGAGATGAGACTGCGACTACATTTTGAACGTTTTAAATTACGAGAATTGGCCTACTGTTAGGTTACCTACTGAAAATATTCGAGAAAGTTCTTCTTGTACGTTTCAGGAAATTTCTAGAAAATGTTCAATGTTCATTGAATTTGTTATTTTGATTTATGTGCCAATCAAAATAAGGCTGCCCTTTAGGACCACTTTAATTCGTCACTACCTGTGAGTGGGAGTGCAATTTGGGGATCAATTAAACGCGACGGCTATTACGTCATTAATGTTATAGCCGACGCGCCTCTTTTTCCGTCATTTTTCCCCAATTTGTAATGTGATCTTGCCCACATCTGGATTATACTAATTAATGGAAGTAATTTTTGGCTTTAATGAGGGAGGATATCCCTCCAAGGCTACAGAGGGCTGAACTTTTACAATATGAAACTAGTAGAACAATTCTCAATATAGGTAGGTACTAATTTCAGTCATGAATAATATATTTCAACTTTGTCTCTAGAATGGCAACGCACCATACGATGCCTCTGGTATTACAGTCGGTCTATTCTGTAATAATCTAACCGTGAAAACTTAGGTGAAGTGAGCTGTCATTCCAAGTGATGTAAGGGATTAACACTTCTGACAGCTCACTTTTAGCTCACTATAGTCGGCGGCGGCATGGTGGTATACTTGCCGAGATTAATGGCGTACGATTGGAGAAACCTAACGTTCAGCAGTGGACTGCTGTAGGCTGTTGATGATGATGATGATGATAGGCGGCCACTTAGGCTTGTTTTACACGTACCACAACCACACCACAACCACAACACGTGGGCGGGCGCTAATTTGAATGAAAATTAATATTTAAATTCACACGGACCACATATTGCCGTCATTATTGACCGCGTGTGTGATACCGACCACATCGCAGCGACGTCGCAACCACAACGCAACCACCAGCGACACCGCGAACTAGCGACCGGCCACATCGCAAACACAACGTTAACACAACATTTCGTAGGTACCACAACGCAACCGCGACACTATCCACAGTACATACACGTAACCACAACTTGACCACATTTTGTCGCTGCGAAGTGGTGTGGTTGTGGTACATGCGAATGGGCCCTTACCATCAAGTGGACCGCTGGTTTGTTTGTCACCTAAACCTAATCAAACATATTTAATCAGGTATTCGTATTAGCAACTACACAACGGTTAAAAAAGTTCTAAGAAATGTGCGTGTCTCCGTGACCCCCCGCCATTAGGCGGCTGTTGAAAGGTAAACGCTCTTTGGGCTGTGAGTCAAGCTCTAGGCTAGGCTGGTGGTGATTGTATTATATCTTACAGCGAGTTCGTTCAGCTTTCGCGGAAACTGATTCATTCAGTCACCTGTAGTCCTAGACCAAGGCGAAAAGAGATGCGGCAGTTTTAGGTAACATTCGACCATGATTGTAGGACGTGCTGCAGAAACTATCGCACTTAGTAAATCAGTATACCTAAGCAATGTTCACGCCATGCTGTCAGCGTCGAAAGTATTATTTAAACCATGACCTTGAACCTTAATTTAAACCATAAGTAGTTGTTGATCGTTTTGAATTGTTCATGTAAAACACGTATGGGTGCGGCGAATGTACAAGTATCTCCCGGGTCCCAGACTCATGGCACTAGAAGGAACAGTGGGCCTTTAGTCGATAGGAGTCCGTCATAACCCTCCGTTCTTCCCAGACGGAGCGTATCCATGAGGATTCCCTACGGAAAAAAAGGTACCTAACACATGTATTATCAATTAATTCGAGCAATTTCAGAAACAAAATTTTCCTCTGTTTAATTCTGGAACGACAAGAAGTAGGTAACTGAGGTTTGCAGGCACATTGATGACAGATTACTCAAGAAACACGACCTACCTAAAAGCTGAAAAGAGGTGCTTGAAAAGATTTAAGACTATGGCGACCGCACAGTGGCGCCCTCATCGTTTATTTGATTATTTCATACAATTTAGAATAAAAATGCAGAAAATAAGCACGTTAAGTTGTGCTTCACAAGATTATACGTTAATATTATTAGAAACGGTAGTTTTATATTGTTTAGTTTTATTAAAATCCTTAAAACGGAATATAGTGGCCACTGTTATCCGTTTTAAGGATTATACTTAACGTGCTTATTTTCTGCATTTTCATTCTAAATTGTATGAAGTAACCAAATAAACGATGAGGGCGCCACTGTGCGGTCGGCATAGTCTTAAATCTATTCCACACCAAAATGATTGCGACAGAGTTACGAAAGAAAAACCTGCGTAGTTAATTTATCAGTGATTATGTAGTTATCAGTATCCGTACATTAATGATATTGCATATTGCAAGTCTTTCATTGAATAATCGTTGATCTGTGACCGACGCGTAGTACCTACCTATAACACGGTCGATATAAAACCGTGCCGGTATCGTAGGTACGAACCGTGTCGGTATCGGTATCAGTCGCAATCTCTACGTGAAAGGATTTTCCAGTCTGACACAGTGATTAACAGGATATATGAGCAGTTCTTGTTAATACCTATAGAAACTTGAGGCTTTTGTTAAGAGAGGATTTAAAAGAACTTGTGAAGGCCAATATTTTGAATGAGGTGATTTATGGACAATACCTATGACAAATAATTTTAAGTAGAAATGACACCACCGCGGTTTCACACATGCGGACTGAAATTATAAAATAAAACCAGACTTTCCTTAAAAATCTGGTATCGACAAACTGAAATGATGCTTACCTACTATTCACCTACCGGTTACTCCAACTTGTGTAATCTTTCAAGTCATCAAGTCAGATTCCACGGTTCATTTATTATTTAAATCGTGGTTCGTTTGATATATAAAGCTCTAAACTAATGAGAATAAAGAGAAAAGATTTGATTTTTAACAGACTTCTAAAAAAGGAGGAGGTTCTCAATTCGGATGTTTATATATTTTTTTTCTGTATGTTCGGGTATAACTCCGTCGTATATAGACGGATTTCCAATTTTTTATTTTGTTCGAAAGACGTGTATTCCGAAATGGTCCCATTAAAATTTTGTAAAGATCTGTTTCGGAGACAGACAACGGAACTCTTCAATAAATGCCAACAAATCAACCGCGATTGCTGCTATCGTATATGTATGCATTGTTTACGCAATCGCACAATATAACATCATGCCTGTACCCTTTAAAGGGATACGCAGATGTGTTCAATAATAGGATTTATTTCCACTTAGTTTATATTGATGATGTTTTAATAGCTTCCTGTCACTGATATTTACATAGCAAGTAGTATTTTACGAATTTGTGTGGGTTAGGTATCTTCAACTAAAAAGTTTTTACTAAAAGGTAAAAACTTTTTTTTAAATAACTTTAATTTCGGAAGTCGGTGTTAAAAACGAAAATGCGGAACCAACGACACCGCATTTCGAAATTTATTTTTCACTTTGTAGTTTTTTTTTTTTGGAAGTCGATTGTTATTTTTGTAAAAAAGTTTTTTGTGTGTTTGTTACGCATTCGCGCTAGAACGGCTGAACGGATAGGCTCGTGAAGTCGTGGCTAAATATTAGGTCCTTACATATGAAATTAGCGTTTTGTCGTACTGACTTTGATCTGAAATATCTCCTATTTGGTTAAGAATTCCAAATTCAAATTTATAAATTCATTTAGCTGGTACATTTGAGTTTTGAAAATAGTCATTCATTTGTTTCTTCCTCCTTATTTTTTTCTTTGGCGTCGCTTATTACCCCACAATGGAAAACATGAAATATTGGTATATTTACGAGTACGAGTTCTACCGTGGCACCAGTGCTGCAGTAACATCTCGAAGGATTAATGATGTGTACGGCGCTGGTGTCTCAAAAGAAAGCACGGTACATTTTTGGTTTCAACGTTTTCGTTCTGGAAATTTCGACTTTCAGAACCAACCCCGTGGATGGCCGGAGACCAAAGTGGAAAATGAAGAATTAATGGCTATTGTGGGAGCGGATCCATCACAAAGCACTTCAGAGATAGCTGCAGGCTTCGGGGTAAGTGATAAAACTGTATTAATCCACTTGAAGCAAATCGGGAAAGTAAAAAAACTTGAACGATGGGTACCTCATGAATTGAGTGAATCGAACTTGCAAACACGCGTCGACTGCTGTGTTACTTTGCTCAACCGACACAATAATGAAGGGATTTTAAATCGAATCATTACTTGTGATGAAAAGTGGATACTGTACGATAATCGGAAGCGCTCGTCGCAATGGCTGAACCCTGGAGAACCAGACAAATCCTACCCTAAACGAAAATTGACTCAGAAAAAGTTACTTGTGAGTGTTTGGTGGACTAGCGCCGGTGTCGTTGACTACAGCTTTCTAGAATCTGGCCAAACGATTACGGCAGATATCTATTGTCAGCAACAGCAAACCATGAAGGAAGAACTAGCTGCTAAACAACCGAGATTGGTCAATCGCTCTAGGCCACTGCTGCTTCACGACAACGCAAGACAACACACTGCACAACACACAACCACTAAGTTAGATGAGCTACAATTGGAATGTCTGCGACATCCACCGTACTCCCCGGACCTTGCTCCAACAGATTACCATTTTTTCCGGAATTTGGACAACTTCTTACAAGGAAAAAAATTCAACTCCGATGCGGCAGTCCAAACCGCCTTCAAAGAGTTCATTGATTCTCGCACCCATGGTTTTTTTAGTAAAGGGATCAATGAACTACCTATGAGATGGCAAAAGTGCATAGATAACAACGGTGCATACTTTGATTAATTAAATTCATTTTACAAAAAAAAAAATTACTTTATATTCCTCCCGTACAAAACGCCAATTTCATATGTAAGGAGCTAATAATATCAGCCGAATAGGTCGATCGATGAGGTTAAGCTACGCTTGCCGCAGTTGATCTGTGAATGGGTGACCATCTTTACATATCGAGACCCCTCCGTGCCTCGGAAAACAGATTAACCCGTTGGTCCCGGCTGTCATTCGTGGATCTTTGACAGTCGTTACAGGAAGTCAGAAGTCCGAAAGTTTGACAACCAGTCTTACCAAGGGGTATCGTATTACCCAGTAACTGGGCTGTGGAGGTCAGATAGGTAGTCGCTCCGAGTAAAATACTGGTATTTAGCTGCATCCGGTTAGACTGGAAGCTGACCACAGCATAGTTGGGAAAAGGCCAGGCAGCTGATGATGGGTAGACCATGACCAGGATTAGGACATTTTTATCTTGATATTATCAAGGGGTCGAGACTTATGCAGGTAAAACCGCGGAACACAGTCTGGATTTAATTTACACAGGCCTGATATAAACTAACTACTTAATCTTGTGTTTCAGGCATACTTCCTCACCTCTAAGCATGCTTGTACAGCTGAACTCGTTCAACAATTGTAAAAACAACTCCAATTTAAAAAGATAATTATCTTACGGTGTAAGCTTCTCTAAAAAATCTTAGTCACACTTTATTATCATAAACAAACTAATGTCATAATTTTGTATGCATTAAATACATTTGTATAATTTACTCTACAGCATTGCGTCGTAAGCTTACATGTGACGTAATCAGACGAAATTCTAATGCTTGATCACTAGAGAGGCTATTCTACTTTGTACTTCCGACACATGAATGACTGATAATGATAACAAGTTATACACACGACGAACTATCAATGACTTACAGCCACGACGACGTAGTAAGCCACTTATGTAACGTACTTTACATTGTTGAATGTGATTATACTGTTCGGCTTAGGAGATTGTATCAGATTTATATGTGCCGATAAATTATTTAGATTTATCACAAATACGCTTGTTAAGTGATTAAAGCGTGTGTCGTCATTTTTTTTTTTATGTTACTTGTCACCCATGGAATGTTGCCGCTATCTAGGGTCACCTGGCCATACCAAAAGGTTAGATAGATATTGCTTTGCGGAAATCTTGAAAATTCTCAAGTGACCGTTTGTTTGTAACGCTTACACGCTTAAAAACGCTTACTTTACATCCTGGGTCGCAGACAAAGTCGCGGGCAACAGCTAGTATAGGATATAGTGGATGGATCAGGAGAAAGTGCAGTAAAAGAGGGTGACGAAGCGCAACTCTATATTTGGCTGATCAAAACCAACCGGATGTGTTAATTAATACTCAAGCGATACCGCAAAAGTGTTGTTGGAGGAACACCAAGTTAAAATGGAAAATGATTAAGTACACCAAACCATGTTTAAGACAATGTGTTTTACATAGAACAGCAACAGTGACATCTGAGCCATGTGGCCATCGACAGCCACGTGCGTATGGCTTGTTTCAACTTATACCTTGTACGGGTAATTGAAATAGCAGCTTCAGTGCATTTTGTTAAGTTATATGAAAGAGGGAGAAGAAGGTAGTTTGAATGGTAATGTTGACAAATTATTATATTATAATGCCACTCCTTAATCTAAAAAGTCGTCATGTTACTGTTCATTGCAATTTTTCTACAATAATCTAAACCCTACCACTGATACCGCGCGGAATGTCGCGTACCCGCAGCACGCGAACAAATCTCATAAAGATAAGTCAGGATTCCCGCCAAATCATGGAGACTGCACTTTTTACCTATGCGAAATACCCATCGTGTCATCGTCACCGGCAATTTCGTCAGTAAACGCAATAAAATAACCGTGCCGCCTTATATGGGCACCGCTATTTTTCAGAACTATGAAAGAACTTCCTTCAAGTTAAACATTTGTTTGGTTTTAGTCATCGTTGGTCGCTGGCGCCAGTACCGCACTATTTGATCGAAGCAAAGCCGTCATAAGGCAGGTGCGGAATTAACGACTTTTAGATCTTTACAATTTGATAAATTAAAGATAAAAGTAAGTATTAGGATTTTCCTTAAAATGATTCAGGGTTTGTTGATTGGTTTAGGGACTTTTGGACTCTTTTTCTTTTTGACACGCAGCACAATAAGATTCAGACAGTATTCAGTACAGGTTGCAAGTTTTAAATTATTTAGGTACTTACATTAAATAACTTAATAAAACTAGACTTTTTTATTGGATGAAATAGATACTTAATAAAAGAGTTATTAGACTTTTGTAACAGAATTCGCAACTCTCAATAGAGGAGATATTTTCATATTTTTACGACGGAACTAACTCAAATTGTCTAAGTTTTAATAAGAGAATCTATTCCCAGCTATTCTAAATTAGAGTCGTTAATTATGAAATCACGCAGCATTCCAATGGACTCATTGAAAACATTTCCCCATAAACTGTTTACGGTCGATCAGCGTGGGAAATTCTCTGGAAAGCTGGTGTTTACGCAAACTATATTAACTCGGCGGTAATCGCATAAGTATTCGAATAATTCGCATTACTCACGTGCCCGTTGATCGCTTATCATTGCTTCAAAATGACGATGTTTGTGCCAGACTGTCCGTGCTAATGACAGCATGACAACAAATAAAAGTATCGAAATAATTCATAGCAATTTATGTTCATATTTTTACATCAAAAATGTGTGTTTGCCGCTTGCGCTGGTTAATAATGGGATGGCAGAGATAGTTTTGATTGTTTTTTTTTATTATTTGACGTAATATTAGGGAAAGCAAGATATTTCTCAAAAATACATTCAAGTTACGAACCACATACGAACCATACCATCATATCGTTGCGTTGTAGTTCCCACTCGAAGGGGTCTACGAAAAAGATAGGTAATGAATGTGACACATTCAATAAAATAGTCTTCAAATCGTAAGCACCGCTACCATCTTTAGATGAGCTTTTCCCGTACAGTTCGCACCGATACGAGATCATCATCTGCCTTTTCCCAACTATGTTGGGGTCGGCTTCCAATCTAACGGGATGCATCTGAATACCAGTATTTTACATGGAGCGACTGTCTATCTGGCCTCCATCAACCCAATTACATGGTAAAAAGATACCCCTTGGTAAGACTGGTTGTCAGACCTTTGGGCTTCTGGCGACCCGTAACGACTGTCAAAGATCCACGAATAACAGCCGGCTTAACGTGCTTTCTGAGGCGCTAAGGGTCTTGGTATGTAGGTAAAGAAGGACATCCATTCACGGACCAACCGCGGCTAGTGTAGCTTAACCTGATCGATCGAGTCATGCGGCAGTTATTACTTAACCACAAGCCCTTCGATTAGAAAGAAAATATAGAAGAAAAAGAAAAATTCGCAGTAGACAAAAAATCATGAAACTGAGACGCACTCATCTCCTTTGATTATAACTCGTGCGTTTAATAATACATCTCATAGCACGAGCTACAATTAACTCATTGATAACTAAAATTATACTAAGTATTAAGTTTTACTTAATCGTAATCTCGGTCACAGAACTACTTAGATAATTAGACCAGGAAGTGATAGTATCAGCAGCTTCACTGTTATCAGTAGTCGGCGGTTCACAGAGGGCACGCTGATATAGTCGTAGTGCAGAAGAAGATACTGCCGTTGTAAAATTCAATATTGATAATGATTTATGAATGCCCCTTATGCCTGCGGAAGATTTGTTGCAATTCTAGATTTTTTGGATTCAACGAATTTAGGTTCTCAGTCGACTGTAGCTTACATAATAAGCAAGCTGAAGTGGCAGTGAGCCATGTTTGTCGAAAAACCGATGGCCGGCGGAGCAATCGAGTCCTGGAGTGGATACCGCGTAACGGAAAGCGTAGTGTGGGACGCTCCCCAGCTAGATGGACCGACTACCTCAAAAAAGTGGCTGGGACAGACTGGATGCCGAAGGCGGAGGACAGCTGGACATAGGCTTCCCCCATTTATAGGACAGTTACCTCACAACAAATAAAATAATAACATTACCTACATTAAAAATAAAACAACTGATACCTAGGTTATTGCCTTTCTGAGCAATATTGTGGCTAAATTCGGTATATAATTTGGCATATACCGAAGTAAAACCGCTCTATAAAGCATCCAGCAATTAAAATTACAGCTCGTGGAACGCATTCGCATATGAATGGATAGTAATGGCCGAATTCACACGCAATAGTGATAAATGCCGAATAGCTCAAAAATAATTCGTCTAAAATTAAATCACGAATTATCATGAAGGATTTATAACCTTCATGCTTGTTGTGAAAATCCGTTACAATTTCTTATTTTTAGCTAAATAGCGGTCAATTATTAAGTTAATTGACCGCCTTAGATATATTCTCATCTAAAAATGTTTCAAGTCGCATATTAATAATTTATGATGGCCGCCCACTAGTGATGTACTGCGACATCGACTCTATAATAAAAATTGACGGAATTTGTTTAGTTCTAAATTTATTTACATCAATCTACGCATCAGTTTGTACGCCTGCATTCAGATCTAAAAGTGTGGAATAAACAAGAACCGTTTTGTAAAGGTTGAGCTACAGATGACGTCGCTTTAAATTCTTTTGTATCAAGAATTACAGCTACATACTCTTACGTAGGACTATACAGGGTTACTTTTCAATGACCAGCCAAATTTAAGGATGTGGTACAGACCATCAAACTAAACAACTTTCTCCATGGGACCAACATCGTATTCGCGAATAAAAATTCAGCCGTCCCATACGTTTAGGTCGAGTAGGTATTGAAGTTTTCTATGGATAGTTGAAAAATTTTTCGCGATTACGATATTGGTCCCGTGGAGAAAGTTGTTTAGTTTGATGGTCTGTACCACATCCTTAAATTTGGCTGGTCATTGAAAAGTAACCCTGTATTATATCGGGGTACGATATGAAAAGTTTCATTAACTAAAAGTTTACGCGATAAGTTCTTTGTTGTCTACTGCGAATAACTAGATCTTATCTCCGTACGTACGTAGTACGATATATTATGTAGGTATAAACTTCTGAGATTGAAGTCACGTAGACACAATTCTTTTACTAGTTACGTTCAAGCTACGTTGAAAACCAAATACCTTGTAAATCTACCTGCCCAAAAGAAAAGAATCACAATGAATTTTGGAGTTACCCAAGAAATAACTGTTACGCCTGCTCTAGTTAGCAGGAAAACCTGCAGTTACTGCATGTGCGACTTCGTGAGTTACTTTCAAACCGACGAAAGCATCTACTCCTAGGAGGGGAAATACATTACCCATGCAGACTAGGACGGAAAGTACTGAAGAACTAACTAAGACATGAAATAGGATTAAGGATAACTGGATAAGTAATAAGAACAGTGGTGACCCAGTGATAGCGGCAGGCACCTTACTTTGTGTAAATTATTTCACCATTATTTTACCACTGTGTTGCTCGAAACCGGTATGTCCTAGAACTAAAATTTCCTAGAGGAGGCCTGCGTCCCAGCAGTTGGAACATTATAAGCTGATTATGCTACTGGACATGTTTCGACATGTCCAGTAATATTGTGCATCATCCCTAATTTTTTAAATAGTATTAGCATGTGGGAAGTTACCGGTGAAATTACAAACTCACGGCATTTCAACTGTGTCTCTAGGGTGGATAACGCACCTGGGCCCTATACCATACAACTTTACAATTACAATTTACTAATTTTTAAATCTTATAAACTCAAACTCAAAGCATTTATTTCAAATAAACCAATTATAGGCACTTTTGAATTGTCAAGGGTCGGTCAGTCAGAAAGATGATGAAGCTAGTTGCCCACTCCAAAGCGTAGGTACCTGTGGAGAAGAACGGGCAAGAAACTCCACGGACACTCTTTTAAATCATAAAATTGTTACAAAAATCTTGGTTACATCATTCATGTGAGAACGATGCAGAAAGACGTGCACGTTAAAGGCGTCCGTACTAAAAAGAACAATTCATAAAAGAAAATAAATTAAAATAAGCCGTGGCGGCTAAGAGATGACCAGTCCCTACTGACGGCGCCCGTTCACGAACATGACGTATGGATCAGCACCATTCAGCTCAACCATTTTGAAGGGAACCCAATGATCCAACTTAAGTACCACAAAACTCTAAGCCACCTAACTGTAACGGAAAACCTTACAAATATGTTAATTGTAGTGACAAGTCTACTATTTAAAAATTTTTAATTTCTTTGTTACGCAATATTTTCTACAATTTTGTAGACTTTTAAGGCTTTGTAGCTAGCATTGCAGACATCCACAGGTGACGGTGACGGCTTACCATCAGGTAGGTCAAAAGTTTTTGAATATCAGAAATAAAACCAGATTTGCGAATGGCGTTATATCAGTGACGTTACGAACACTGAAATGGGCGGATAATCTGGTGATAAAAAAATAATCCCATAATCATTTAATTAGAGGTAATTGAAAGGCTTGCAGAAGAGTAATGTTCACGGGGTGATAAGATGATAGTGTCGGCCCCATGATCACAACGTGATACTGTGATGACAATCACGCCTTATGGTGTGCCTTACCTGGCTGTAGCAGACGAGTTCTTTGTGAAAGGGAACTTCTTCAATTTGGTATCTATCAAGAAGGGGTCGGTAGGGATTAGCACTGCAAACCCATTCCTATTGCAGAAACCGAATTTCTACCAATGGGCCATCTGCCGTCTTAACCCCTATAACATGACGTTACATGGGTAAAACCGTCTGGCTGCTAAAATTTGCATAGCTACCTATCTCAACCGATTTCCAGGCAAACGAAACATATTATTGATTTAGTTAAAAGAAGTGAGGACAATGGGAATCAATATTTTTTTAAATATTTTATTATCTGACCCCCTGACTTGTAAGAACTTGAGATTTTTCTCACTCAAAATCAGCATCATCTTAGGGTAACTCGCAGCTTTGACCTCTGTTATCAGCTATTTCATTCATTGTGCCATGATGTAGGTATTGTCGATATAGATATAGTCGGCAATCGGCTAACTGAATTAAAATTCAGATACCTCGGACGTACGATTCATAATTCTGATTACGTGTGGGAGCTGGGACACGAAACCTAAGGCGGAGATGATCGCTCTGTATCGGTGGGTATTTGTAATAAATAAATTCATTTATTTCAGGTAAATAACACCCATTGCCACACGACATAAATTAATAGAAAACATAATAGAAAAATCAAATGAAATCAGATAAAGACCAACTTATAGCATATCAAATTAAATAAAATGAAATCAATATAAATCAAATTAAATAATAAACAAAAGAAAAATGAAAATAACTTAAATTTAAAAAAAAAAAACATTAATAGATTAAATTAAATTAAAAATTTCGGACCCAAACGTGTACTCCATTTCGTTAGTATACATACGACTTAGAAACTAGTGTTAGTACTAAGATCTGCCAGAAAAAAAAACTTATCCAGGTGTGTTACAAAAAACGTACAACCGTAGATAGTTCTGTAATATTTAATTGGTTTGATACCAAAATTGTGTATTGGGGACTTCGGGTTATTCACGTATTATTCCACACCAGCCAGTCTATTCTGTAAAACACTCCACGTGTAAACTTACGTGAAGTGAGCGTGAAGTGAACTGTCATCCTACCTGTTGCTAGGAAATCTAGGGATTGACAGCTGACTTCACCTAAGTTATCACGGTGAGATTTTTTCAGAAAAGCACTACAGGTTTTTTCAGGGAACCTAAATTCTTGATAGAGGCACCTCATGGTACTTATAAAAATAAGCAAATTATTTATTGTTAATCAAATATATAATTTTCCACAAAAGCTCCTCAAAACTGTTCATACGCTGATGTTAGACTTAATTACGGGTGTTTCATGTGAGAAACAAATCGTTTTGGCACCTTGCTGATTAACATTGATACCCGATAGATCCGACGGAGCACGTGATGATAAATCAATACAACTGTCTGCGACACTGAGGAACAACAACAGGTACAATCGATTACTTCTAGGCTGCTAAGGTCGGATAACATAAGAATTGGATGTTGTTGTGATCAACTTCGCCGTCGGTACTAATGTACAATAGGCTAGTTTCCACCATCAATAAATTGAAAATCTATTTAGTCCGTCAGTTAGATTATTGGATAATAATGGATTAAGATTAAGATTAAGATTAAGATATATTTATTTGCTCAAACATGTGTATACATACAAGAACATAAATGCATGCAGGATAACACAGAAAAAAAAAAGGATCAGACATGTTTGCCACCTAGTAGATATGGCGTGCAAATATTATGAATAATAATGATTTTTAATTATTAATTTCAAGTCAAAAAAACATTAGTCATAAGTGAATTAGTAGACAAAAAATAAATTATAAATGTCAATAATAGAGAAAAATTAAATAATAATAATAATGTAACAATATCTATGTCAATATAAATTCTTCTGTCAGAAATTCATTAATATTATAGTAAGCTTTGTCAATCAGATAAGACTTTAATTGATTTTTTAAATGTACGTTATTTAGCTCCCTCCAACTTTTAGGTAACTTATTATAAATAATAGGAGCCATGCAGAACACACTTTTGCGCATAAGTGCCGTCCTACTACTATGCAGACAGAGCTGACTA
The DNA here is from genome assembly GCA_949316385.1 of Globia sparganii. NCBI lineage: Eukaryota > Metazoa > Arthropoda > Insecta > Lepidoptera > Noctuidae > Globia > Globia sparganii. The sequence goes on from OX438660.1 coordinate 1,120,950, forward strand.
TGATCACGCCTGTTTCTCGGAAATTTACACGAATGGACACGTATTTTTTGTTTTTGTAAATCAATGAATATTGACAAAGATAAAACGCATCAAAACTCGGGACGTCAGAACGCACTAAAAATTATACCAAGGTGTGACATATTGAGAATTTTAAAAGCGTCGTATCTTCGTGAATTTTGGTTTATGTAACAAAATAAAAAATACGGGTCAAATATTTTTTGATAATCTAACTGACGGACTAATTAGATTTTTTCAGTTGACAAGCCTATTCTCTAGTCTAGAATATTGAATAGGCAAAGAATAATACAGTTAAAATATAACATTATACAGCACATAATTAATATTATGTGCTGTTCAAACTCTCGTGCAAAATATCAAGCTTTTAGAGTTAGGTTTGGCATTGCGTTGTTTTTATTGAAGAAATAATCGATATACTTAATTAAGTATATCGATTAGAAATCTAAAATTCACTGACAGGCAATGAAAAGCCTAAACCTTACTCTAAAAGCTTGATATTTTGCACGAGAGTTCACGGAAGGATTTTAAAAAAATCATTCTCTAAAGAGGTTTAATGAAAGTTTTTATGGAAGTTCGTAATTTTTGCTAAGTTATGTTATCGGGCACACGGCTTGTAATATCATAATTTATATCAAACTACCTTATTTTTAGCATAATGGTATGCAGTGTTCGACATGATCCTTTTTGGGTTGTAATAATAAAAAGAATGAAGTGGAGGCAAAGTATGTCTTAAGGATAACTTTAGCCACATCAGTATGCTGTTTGGAATTTTGGATGAATCTTAGTTCTAAGAATCGCATTCCTAAAAAGTAATTAAGTATGCCGCCCAAGAACCTTATCAACCACCTCATTTATCACCGCCACCTGTTTATTTACCTATAAAGATCATAAAATTACTGATTAGTTCTGATTACTTTAAAGATCATTACTGATAAATTTAAAGATCATAAGATTACGTACTGATTGGTTAATATCTTTGACTAAAATGGATATGCTCACCTGGTCACCCGACGACTGGCGTGACTTTATGACGTTATCCTGAAAGTTGATTCCGCGATATGTACCTACCTACCCACGTGCAGCGATATTTTATGACCGTTTGAGAAAATTAATTGGAAATGTAGGCAGGCTAGTTTTATTTTGCAAGAACCTTTTGCAGAGCTAAAGAGAATTGAGATGAGGTCAGAATTGAGTTCTTTCATCGGTATGTACAAGTAGTATTAAACACAAATATACTAATCATAAGGTATGTCACGCCTTCGTGAATCACGAATGAGTTAAGTAAACCTTGAAACTGCAAAACATACTTAGTAAGAAAATTCAAGAAAGCCTAAACTTTTTTTTTTTTAGAAAAACACATTTAAGGTTCACAAAAACAATTTTCCAAGTAATAATGAGCATTACAGAAAAAAGTGTATCGTTGGTGCCTGTACTAATGAAAGAACATCATTGTATCACAGACACCAGAGTGAAGAGTGAAAACTTTTCAGATCACGAAAAAATCGTAAAACATAAGCAACAAGAGTGTTTCATTATTGGCATTAATTTATTTTCTACGAGGTAAATTAAAATAATAAGTAAGCAAATAACAAATAATACCTAATTGATTAATAAAAAGCAAGTTAGTTAGTCATTTAATCTAGTATCTAGTGTAAATAGTTAGTTACAAATAATCTGAAAATAATATAGATTTAGTTAAGTTAGGATTAAAATTAAGTCCTAACTTAACTAAATCTATATTTAAACTTTATTTACTTGCTCTATTATTTCTACAGCTGTACATAGTTGTCTCCCAGTCTGCACCACCACACGCTGTCCTCCGCCTCCTGCATCCTATCCCAGCAACCTTTTTCAAGTTGTTGGTCCATCTAGATGAGGGGTCCCAGACTACGCTTGCCGACACGTGGTCTCCACTACAGGACTCGTCTGCTTCACCGGCCATTGATCCTTCTACAAACATGGCCAGCCCACTGCCACTTCAGCTTGCTTATTCTGCAAGCTATTTCAGTAACTCCGGTCCAATGGTGGTAAAGCCATTATATTGGCATATTTCCATTTAATTATTCTTGGGAATCGAATGCTAGCTTAAAGATCGGGGTCAAAGCCATTTCAGCTGCCACAGAAACTAGACCACCTGTTCGAACCCTACAATTAGTAATAATAACAATATACAAGTAAATATACCTACTTTCAACACCATATTTTGTTACAAACTTCCTGTCGGCCTAGTAAGTTGCGTGAAAAGCGTCTCTTAGCCTACATTCCAAGTTTTCTCACCATGAAAAATTGCAGCCTTCCGAATAAACGTGACTGGTAGAATTCATTCATGATGTTTCAGTGAATACCGATATGTTTCTGTGGCGTCCGAGCAGTGGTACGGTGGTACGGTGGTGCGGGGGTGCGGTAGTCCTGGTGTCGATGTCGGGCTACGTCATAATTTCATGAGTGGGCAATTTTCGTGTGTCAAGGTTGCCCCGTGGCTAAGCTAAAAGCGAAAGCGTTTTCAAGCAATCGACGCTATTTCTAGAAAGTTCTGTTAGCGATTTGGGCTTCTGAAGAACGCTCTTTACATTTCTATAATTTGAAGCTCTTGTCAGCTTTAACTTAATCAGATAGTTATGGTGTTAAAATGATAATTTATGACTGAGTAAAAAAAACACGTTAAGATTAAGAGATTAAGATTGTAAAACAACAATTTCTCCGAAAAATATCAAATTTACATACTAATAACCATAAATGCCCATTCTGAGTAATTAATATAATTATCTATCACTATCTTAGTTAATTAAAATAATGCTGAGTCATCACAGATCATCATTATTTCATTCAGAGCGAAGAAATTGTCATAAACTGAGATAGATATGTGCTATAATGTGAATCATAGATAAATGAAAGTCTAACACTACTCTCGTGAGGTAAAATTATGAATGACTAGCTGCGCCCCGCGGTTTCACCCGCGTAAGTTTCGATCCCGTGGCAATATCGGGATAAAAAGTATCCTATGTGTTATTCTGATGTATAAACTATATTACTGTAAAGTTTCATCAAAATCCGTTCAGTAGTTTTTGCGTGAAAGAGTAACAAACATCCATCCATCCATCCTCACAAACTTTCGCATTTATAATACTAGCTGCGCCCCGCGGTTTCACCCGCGTAAGTTTTGATCCCGTGGGAATATCGGGATAAAAAGTATCCTATGTGTTATTCTGATGTATAAGCTATATTACTGTAAAGTTTCATCAAAATCCGTTCAGTAGTTTTCGCGTGAAAGAGTAACAAACATCCATACATCCATACATACAAACTTTCGCATTTATAATATTAATAGGATTAGTAGGAAGTAGGATATTAGTAGGATTAGTAGGATGATGATAGCGTTATACAGACGTTTCAGTTGCCTTATCAGCCTCGCTTGCAATAACTTTTAGAGTAATTTATGCGACCCACCCAAATGTCCTTTCTTTGATATTGTTCGTTGAATCGTTGAGCTCCTTAAGTTTGAGTTGAGCTGCATGATTACTGACAAATGCGTGCACTGACTGGACAGGTCCACTCAATCTGTGTGGTTCTTTCCTCAAAAGACCATTTCAGACACCAATCTACATGATCTCCAAATGATCTGACCAAGATTATGTCTGGACTTTAAAAGAGACTGTGACCTCTGAGTTTGTTTCGGCCTTTCTTCTCAGAGTAGTCAGATAGGAAACGCCGACCTCATCTCGTTTTTAAAAATATGATTGACATGTAAAAGTGTTTGTACAAATCTACTTACAGAAATAAAATCATTTATCATTTATTTTAATCCTGTACTTACTTATTCTAGCAAGAGGGGCCCGTGGCTAAATAATAACAGCCGCACAGGTCGATCGATCAGGTTAAGCTACGCTTGCCGCGGTTGGTCTGAGGATGGGTGACGATCTTTACATACCGAGACCCCTCCATGCCTCGGAAAGCATGTAAAGCCGTTGGTCCCGGCTGTCATTCGTGGACCTTTGACAGTCGATACTGGTAGTCAGAAGCCCGAAAGTCTGACAACCAGTCTTACCAAGGGGTATTGTATTACCCAGTAACTGGGATGTGGAGGTCAGATAGGCAGTCGCTCCATATAAAATACTGGTATTCAGTTGCATCCGGTTAGGCTGGAAGCCAACCCAGTTGGGAAAAGGCTAGACAGATGATGACTTACTTATTCTAGCAAGTCACAATATTACTTAAACTGATTTTCGTATTAGCTAATAGTTATTTTGTGGTGATAATTAAAGCTCATTTGAAAGATCATCATCATTCATCATCATTTCAGCCCGGAATCACCCACTAATGATGGGTACAGGCTTCCCTTTCTGCCATATCCTTATGACTTTTTTTTCTATTCTATTCTATTTTATACTTCACGGTTCCGTGCGATACTTATCCAGGTGTTTCCCGCGACTTTGATGATATCGTCCACCCAGCGCGCTTTGGACGGTTTCTACGGTCTATTGAAAGGTATACTCGTACGTCTTTATACATAGATAAACTTTGCTTAAAGTTAACAGATGTTTAACGTCAAAAATGTATGGTTAAGCAGACGTAACCATTATTTAACTTTATGTAAGTCGTGTAACGTTTTTAATGGGGGATAATTACTGTTACACAACTCGACGTAACTTAGTCGCTTGCTGTATTTTCCTTAAATATACAACATGGAGGAGGCAAAATATTTTATTTGACATAAACCTACAAGGGCACTTATGAAATGTCAGAAGCTAGGTGCAAGATTCCAATTGGTCGTTTTCTATGGAGAAGGTCAGGCAAGAAACTCAACGGTTACTCTTTTTAAAAAAATTGGCTTTTACAATGTTTTCAAATTATAGTAGAAATGGGAGGACAGCGCCAGCCTATAATATTCCCACTGCTGGGACACAGGCCAGATAGTGGGCCGTAATCCACCACGCGAGCCCAGTGCGGGTTGGTGGATGTCACATTTCTTAGATTTTTTTTGTTTCCAGGACATGCCGGTTTCCTAATGATTTTTTCAAAAACATCAAATAATGCCCTTTTTAGCCATTAAAAAAATCCAAGGCAACGAGTATGCCAAAACGACGCAGCTACGTCAAATTGGCATTATTACAAAACTGACCATTCTTAGACCATTAAATCACTAATCTGTGCTTGGAACGAAGACTACACTGACAGCCGAGAGATAGCTGGCAACCGTTCACACTGACGACGAGCTTTGTTAATGAGTTAAACTAAAAGAAAAAAATTGCGCCAAGAAGCTCGTGTCAAACTACGAGTTCAAAGTCGGCATGGACATAGACAAAGGAGTTGAAAATGCGGCTAGTTTCACGCCAAAAAATTACTATTGGGTCAGTTTTTTTATTTTTTTGCGAATCAGTTAAAAGTCTTGTGAAATACTTACTCGTAAATAGATACAATCATTAAGCCGTTAAAATAATGAGCTGTTCTACATGATCACATGCCTAATAACATGATCGAGTTTATTTTAAGCAAGCACTCAAAACCGGTCTTCTGGTTGACAAGAAACTTCTGATCTGATCTGGGTCACAGGCAGAAAGTAATGAATGAAACACGCAGGGCACGTCCTTTGGACGTGACATACAAGTTATTGTAGTTGTAAAACGAAAAGATTACCTACCACTTAACATGGCGGGGTGGGCTGCCTCACCAGAATCTGATAAAAAAGTCGGTCATTCAATCGCTCGTGGATTGTACCACCACTTCTGAAAATCAAGCTCAATCGCGAGTGGCCGGGGTGGCTCACATTCCAACTAGTCACCGTGACATGTGACGTCATACCACAGTCAAACTATGACGTGTAGGTACCCTACATATATGCTTTCCTAGAAACATTTTCACACAACACAGCTTTGAATTAACCTTCATAATTTATTCCTAGGAATAATTACTAGCTAGAACCTAGCACTCATGCAAGTCAAGTTTGGCTTAATCTGAGAAAAGGTTTGTGTTCCATGAGCTAGTTAACAGTTACCATGAAAATATTCATGAATTCATAGGTAAGTGTTGAAAACGCAAATAAATTAAACAAGTGACTTCTTTATAACGTAATGGTACATTTGCGTCACGGAAGTGACATACTTAATAATAATAATATATTATCGGGCTTGCTAGATTTCCTTCCGTATCCTTATTATATTCTTTTTAATCGATGTAGGTAGTTAATCAAGCGTCGTTTTATGATCTGCGTAATCTGCTCTTAGGGGAAGCACCGAGCGACAGCGAAATGTGACTTTGGGGATAATGGCATCACGGGGTATCAGGAGGAAAAACCCTGTTTTCCTGAGAAAGAACTAATCTTAGAACGGTGCATTGGAGCATTTAAGAACCGGTAAGGCTTGAGCAGGCAAGAAAGGGAAACTAAAAGAGTTAAGGTAGGGCATTAGTATTCTGTAGAACGTTCAGATTCGGGTGCAAAGAACCCAAAAACGACAGATAAGTTATCAGACGGCGCCGCTTTACGTGGAACGCGTGCGCACATAAAGATTACAAATTAGATTATAGATCATATCTTAAATAACAATCACGTAAAGTGACCGAATATACAAATATGCCATATTATAATATTTCACGATAGCGGACTAGGAATTCCCCTCGTTTGTAATTTGATCCGATCAAGTCATTATTTGGTATTTTAAGCTGCTTAGGTATTTGGGAAATAGTTTGATAATAGTATAATTATCTGAAATTGCTTCCTATTACGTTATTGTTAATATTGTGCCTAATAGAAAATCAGTACTTATATTACTCCGATTGACTTCCCAAATAGTATTCGTGAAGTTGAATCAATATAAAAAATATATGTTAGAGCCGAGTGTAGGCGCAAGCACTGACTTGTCCGTCTAGTTCAAACATATCACACGCAACATTTACGACTTGTTACATTATTTGCTCTGTAACGGTAAACAAGGTATCGCTTTCGTGTACCGCGCCTCCTAGTCTGTTTACCTCATGTGTAAAAAAAGCAAGTTGGTTAGAATTGCACAATATTTTATAATCGAACCTACTTTCTTCGCCACTTTCTCAATTCTTGGCCTGTCAAGGTTATTCTCATCAGTTACTGAGGGACGCTGGTCACGCTGGTCAGTGGGTGAACCCCGCAACCGGTCTCCGACCTCAGTACCGGCGGAAACTGCTCGTGACATCATGAGACTACCGCTGCCGCCAACTTGCTACTTTAGGAGTTTCCATACGCGCACTTTGCCGCAATCTCGACCAAATTATCGTGGGACTTGATTTTACAATTAATTTTATAGATAATTACTATAGAAATGATTAAACTGATAAATATTTATGATGAAATTCCATTGGATTATGACATAGAGGCAGTGTTCGTCAACTCTCTTGAGGGAAAAAATGCTCTAGAATGTATATGGGCTATGTGTAGAGTTCCGCTTAAAGTTCCTAAAATTCGGGAGCAAGTGGTTCATGAAGTTTTGGGTTGTCAGCGTGGTGACGTAGCGTCAGCTGTGCTAACAGAGCACGTCGGCGATGACGCAAGCAGCCGTGCCCTCCGCGCTGTCCCACGTGTTGAGTCAGGCTGCTTTATAACAGCATACCGGTCCGCCTTCCAGCACAAGCCAACAGAACGGCGAGCGAGTAACACGCAGTGACAGTGAACACGTGAACACCTCGAGATAACAGTGCTAATAAATCGTGAATTAAAAAGTGATAATTAAAGTGAAAGGTGAAATAATAATGATGGCTAAAATTGTAATATTGTGTGTGGTGTTGTTTGTGGTGGTCGCTGGACATAAGCACCACCCCAAGTTCCCCAAAAATACTGAGGATTATATCATACCGATGCCGAGAAAAGGTGAATGTTTGATTTGGTTTATTATTTTCCTTCTGGTTCACAATTATTGAAAAAAAAATCAAGTTGACTGAAGAATCTAATACATATTTGGACGTGCCAATCGACCCCAAAAAAAATTTGAGGACATGCAAAAGTTTTAAAAAATATTTGGTCCTAATATGTATTTTTTTTGTCCTCAGTGGCATGCTCTGGTGACAATGAACGTGAACGTGGTAACATTATTGAACAGTCCAAGTGCGGAGACCCCAAAGAGGTCTTCGAATACTTGAAGGTGAAGGCTGCGCATGAGCAGGTAAATATCACACATTAAACTTAATTTACTTATTACCCCTATATTAATTAACGATAGTAAGGAAACAATGAATTTCTATCCAGTCAATTATTACACAATTAAGATTTCTTTGCGCCAATTTTAACATGTAATTACAATTAATTATCTTATGACCTTATTAGCACACAACTCTTGACTATCGCGCAATTCGATCATTACAAGCCAATGACTCCCAAGATAATTATAGTTATTTGAAAACACAAATCCCGTCGTTCAACTGTTTTTGGTCAAATATTTGCTATTAGATTAGCTATGAATTGTTGCGCGGTGCTTACGTCTCTAATTTCGTCATTAAATAAGTCAGCCAATACTTAATGGATTAACATTTGCCCGATTAACAATCACATTACTCATCGGCAAATATTAGATATTATTGTAATGTACATCCGCGACCGTCTCGCGGTTACTAAACACGCCGTGATTAGCGTTGCGTGAGAACATCTCGACTTCGACTTGTATTGTACGAAAGCTAACGAGTCTGTGTTTCCCCAGATAAGTCCGCGCGCGGTGTGGGTGAAGAGGTGCGTCGGCTTGTGCGAGTACGACAACGAAGGCACCTGCGTGCCCACCGAAACCAAAATCCGACACATTCCCGTAAGTACACACTATCTTCTTATCTAAACTCAGCTAATTCTCATGCATCCTTGACCCGCTTACTATATTTGTACAAGAGTACGCCGAGTTGCGTAACTATGATTGTCCTTAATGATAATAGTGACATAACTGTGAAGAGTTGCTTCCATGAGTCAGCAAATTCGTGTCTCGATGTTTCTAGTTATTCAGATGTCCCGGTGGTTGATGCAGTTGCTAATGAATGTGTTGTTACAGATACGAATATACAACGCGAAGACCAACAAAGAGACGTGCGCGACGTACCCGATCGTGGAGCACGTGTCGTGCGGCTGCTGTTCGCTCTCGCCTGAGGAGTGCGCGGCGCCGAGGGTGTACAATCCTCGTAAGTGCTCCTGTCAATGTCCCAACATGGAGGAACGCCGCAATTGTCTCAAAAAGGTTCGTAAGATAATGGATGTCTGTCAACACTAACGTATCGCAGAGCGCATGACCCGCTCAGTCAAGCGTCAGCACTTTCCTTTCCCGCTCTGTTAACACGCTTCTTTTATTTCTCTCTCGATGTTGTATATCCTTCAAGTCTATCATTCTACCTGTGTGATCCGCGTGTCTAGCTGTGTGTGCACGTGGAATGAGGTCAAGTCAACACTGGCCTATGTTCAAGTAGAAGAAAAACATATTTGGTTAATGTCTGACGCCTGCTCTATCTGTGTCGACGCGTTTTGTACTGACATCCATTGTCTTTCAATCTTTTGCTTTTGTGTGCACTCTTATTTTTTTTTTCTTGCATGTGCTTTGTCACTTTTTTTGTTTTGTATTTATTTCAATTAGTAGTCAATTATAAAAGTTTAAAAAGTCTCTTTTCATAATTTTATTACAGAAACCCGATGTAATCATTAGTTATCCAAAAATTATAACTTTCGATTCAATTTAAAATCATAGTGACAAACTAGGTACTTTTTCCCCGACAAGGTTAGCAATGTTCCTTTTAATTTGTTACAGCGGAATCAGAATATGAGGTGGAATCGGTCTAAATGCGCCTGCGAGCAGCGGAGGAGAGTCTAGTGCATCAAGTGCACATAAAAGACATAACGTAGTGGCCCGCCAAGTGGTGGCTAGTGATACCTGAGTCCTGAGGCAGACTAGTGTTGTGAAACTTAGAGACAGTAATAGCATTAGAACATTGAATAGTGACGTGACATCGGCAGACTTTCTGTGGGAGCTAGTGACGTGTGAAGTCATATCATGACTCAAACACAATATTTGGTCACCGGTCACGAGGTGACAAAACTATAAGTCTCGTGCAACCAGTATAAGTATTTAACGACTGAGTGAAGTGTCTTAATTGTTCAGAATTTAACAGTATTATAGTGTTGTAAGTTATTTATTTGTTTAGCTTTAAGACCAAATGGGGCCAAAAGGTGCTGTGAGTACACACTGCTAATTTATTCCATGACTTTTTGGTTTGCTGTCTAATGTACTTAATATTGTAACTCAATGCGTATTATTTGTAATTTATTTATTGTAACTAGTTGTAATATTCCTTAAAGGAACTCTTCAAAGGCTGGGTAAAAGGTGGGTTGGAGGGGTTCCACTTGTTGCCGACCAAGCTCACTCCTAAACGAGCTTTAAAAGTATTTAATTTCTCAGTCTCACCCAATTCCACATTAAAAGTATTTAATTTCCCAGTCTCACCCAGTTCCACTTTAAAAGTATTTAATTTCTCAGTCTCACCCAATTCCACTTTAAAAGTATTTAATTTCTCAGTCTCACCCATTTCCACTTTAAAAGTATTTAATTTCTCAGTCTCACCCAATTCCACTTTAAAAGTATTTAATTTCTCAGTCTCACCCAATTCCACTTTAAAAGTATTTAATTTCTCAGTCTCACCCATTTCCACTTTAAAAGTATTTAATTTCTCAGTCTCACCCAATTCCACTTTAAAAGTATTTAATTTCTCAGTCTCACCCATTTCCACTTTAAAAGTATTTAATTTCTCAGTCTCACCCAATTCCACTTTAAAAGTATTTAATTTCTCAGTCTCACCCATTTCCACTTTAAAAGTATTTAATTTCTCAGTCTCACACAATTCCACTTTAAAAGTATTTAATTTCTCAGCCTCAACCATTTCCACTTTAAAAGTTTTTAATTTCTCAGCCTCACCCAATTCCACTTTAAAAGTATTTAATTTCTCAGTCTCACCCATTTCCACTTTTGCCCGACCTTGGAATCAAACCTCGCACGTTAGCGATCGTAGTCCTACTAACACGTACGAAGCTAATGTTCATTGCTAAAGTTAATTATTTATTTTATGTTAATGTGCATTTTTCGCAATTCTCCGAGCGACATCACTGTTCAGTATTTTAGTAAGTTTTAGTATTTAATGACGAGCGTGAAGCTGATTTTGCGCAATTCCTAAATTGTGATAATAGGTATTCCATTTCTGATAGGTTAATTTTATATTTGCTAAGTATTTTTAAAGGCTAAGTTAAACTAGATTCTAAAGTATTTGCTATCTAGTCAAGAGTTAAGTTTCTTAAAATTGTATTTTATTAGTAACAGCTCTCTTTTTTATTTATATTGTGTTAGGATTAATGTAATTACTGAATTTCAGGCACTTCCTGTACTTACTATATTAGGACCTAGTCTTCTATTGTGCCAAAGGCATAGAATCTCGGAGGTTGTCTTATTTATTCGATTTATTTAATTAATTTATTATTACTGAACGGAGGTACTCGAGCTTTAAAAGCTAAGCGACGGACATGATTAGAATTAAGCTTTTGTATTTTTAGTGAATAAGTTATAAAATAAACAACATTTTTAGAAAACAGTATCCATATTTTTTATTGAAATACATTTATTATCCCTAATAATCTTAGATCATAAATATACAAGGTGTAATCATACACCCCATTTAGAGTAGGTATTGAGTTAAAAGCATAATACAATGACCAAAACTTATTTTTTTAAGCTTGCTATTTTTATTAAGAAAATCGTGTTGACACTAGCATACTTTATGCATTTAAAATTGAGTCTTATTGCCTTGAAATAAGGTTTAATTTTATTTGGCTCAATCGGCGGTTAGTATGAAAAATACATCATTTTTGAAAAACATACCTACATATATTAAATGTTACTGAAATCGATTCAGTAGTCAATTATGAACAAACTACTTTCAGGACTTGCGTTTATTCTGTTAAACCTTGTATACAAATCAATAAGAGAAAACCGAAACATTCCTCGTGAAAACTTATTTAACCTGGGTGTGTCTATTGTCTGAAAATGGTAGCAGGCAGCCCAGCTTGTGAAGGACCTAATGGTTCGAAATTCAAACGCCCCATACAAAAGTCAAAAGTAGAGGAAATCTATATCCGTGAAGAAAAGTACTTAGCTAAACCCAAATGACGATGTAGGTATTTATAAAACAGCGTTCATTTTTCGTGATATCACCAAATCACATGGCTAGACGAGGTTATGACCTGATTAAGGCAAGTGGAGTAGATCCACCTAGTCCTATGGGGGTTGGCTAGAATAGAAGACACCTAAATGGGTCGATGACATATTCAAACTTAAAGTAAAATGGAAATTCCCCTTCTCATTGGGAATTCAAAGAAAAGCTTCGCTCCTCACTGTGCGTCAATTGGTGATTTCAAAACGTTATAAGTAGTCCAACACCCTCACAATTTCCATCACAATCCGAGAGTTTTGAGGGAAATATCCATTGCTACATAGGTTTTAAAAACTCGTCTGCTCAACAACGTACCTAAATAACGCAATGAACGTGGGTGAACTGTCAAAAATAAACCCATTGCGATCAATTGTAATTTTACATGAGTTACGCAATTACCCCGTAGGTTTTCTTACATATACAGTGAATTTCTAGAAGATACATTTATGAAGTAAATACGAAAATCTGTTCCCTAATCACGCGACCATCACGAGATCATCATAAAGCTATAAATAACAATCGTATGACACATGATTTACATATAATAAATAACATTATGCAATTGTGGTGTTACTTCGGCTAGAAATGAACTGCCAGTGACATGCGCCAGCACAATGATAGGTATTCATTAATCATTATTGTAATACCTTTAATGCAAATTCTCTTATCTCCTTTTCAATGAAATCATAAATAATAGTGATGAAAACGAGAACTTGATTCATCGATGTTTGAGTGTGCGCTTGCGACGGTCAGTCTGTTTGAGTGATAGTTTTTCACATTGAAACATTTGCGTTACTTCTGAGTACACTCCTTGAGAACACTGATCTAGTACGAATACTAAAAAACTTTTTTCCAAAAAAAAAAAACAACCGACTTAAAAAAAAAACACTACAAAGTGATAAATAACTTTAATTTCGGAAGTCGGTGTCGTTGGTTCCGCATTTTCGTTTTTTGACGCCATAAAGCGCACGTATATCAAGAATAAAAAAAAGACGTTATTGGACGATTTCTTAATTTTATAGTTACTTAGCATTTTAAATTATATATAAATTACTTATTAGCTAATAGGCTAGATTGTAATGTGAATAAAGTACCACTGACTGTGATACTATACATTTTTAAAATAAAAACAAAAAACCTTCTCAATACATGAAAACATAACTTGCTTTGGTTCCGGTTTTCATACGTTTACGTGATGTGTTGACAAAAGTCGTTGAAAACTCTAAAATGAAATTGGAAGGTAATCTACTGAATCTACCTTGGGCGTCTTATATGTCCAGCAGTGGATGTTTTTCGGCTGAAATGATGATGATGATGAATGAAAAAAATCAATAAATTATTATGATTATTATTATTATCTACCGAAAGTCCTCGTATTCTGTCATAATATAGACATCCGTTACTGCCAGTCAGAAAATAAAAAAAACTTTCATGATTGAGGGATTTTCAGTTCACCTTATCCTCACTTTGCACTGAGTTGGCCTTTTAGAGAAATATTAACAGTAATAGTCCATTTATTTGTCTGAATATTGTTAAGTACATAGTTTTTAAAGTTCTGCCGTTTCGGCCGTCCGTACAAATACATTTGGGTATTGGTTGGTTTCTTAGATATCACACTGAATTAAATAAATTAGACATTCAGATTGCAAATTTGTCAAATATTAGTCATAAAAATGTCTATAAGATTAAATTAATACAAAGAGTCTTTGAATAAGCCGCGTAGATAACAGTAACACATTGATCTTATCATTATTACTGGTGCTGTCACGAGGCAGTGTGTAGCACTTGCACTCAGCGTCAGTGCATAGCTTTGTAAAGTCGACTACGGAAGGCCAATTCTCGTAATTTAAAACGTTCTAAATCTAGTCGCAGTCTCATCTCGGCGATAAACAATGTCAAAACTTTTCAAAATGTAGAGAAATTAGAGTTATTTTTGACAGATTGAGACTGAGATCAGACTGTGCAATTCTCGTAATTTTAAGTATAAAATTACGAGAATTGCCCCTCTGATTTCTTAACAAGTCACGATTTGTGTGTTGTGATTTGTTTCTAAAATATGTATTTACGTAACATGACATCACGCATGTAAACCCCAAAGGGTGAGGCAGATATGCAGCTACAGTACATCCACATTGCGCAAGTTATGTTTAAGTACCATGTTATAGAGGGCGAGCCTATTGCCATCAACCGGAAACAAATTTAGGCTCCGGGCTGCTACTGAGAAATTCCTGATGAAAAACCCAATAACACGTTGCCAGATCTGGGAATCAAACCCAAGGCCTCACGCTGACCACTACACCAAAGAGGCAGTCCTGAGAGTGATGTATTTATTAAGTTGTTGTCAAATATTTCTAGGAATTTTGAATGAGTATGTGCCGAGAACTTTTTTTGCCTTCAAGCCCTAGAGCCGTAGCTATAGAGGAAGGTCATTGACCTAGATTTGAGTAAAGATTTATATCGAGATTCGATTACGAGTCCTCGTGTTTGTACCCTCGAATAAAAAAGCAAATAAAAAAAATAAAATAATAATAAATACAAAAAAAAAAATATTTCAACTTAAACATTGTGTCACACATTAATTGAGGCAGCCCCAGTAAGTTACAAAAGTACTTGTGTTGGAGCTGTCTCGCTCTTCCCTATGATATAAATAAATAATCTTGCGAGAAAACCCTTAAAAAAAAACCTTTGAATGGTAAACTAAAAGAACATAATGTCTGGTATTTCATATGAGCAACAAAATTGCACAAAACTAGAACAAATGCATACATTACAAGGAAAATGCATTGTTACTGATAAGAACTTGCTTCCTAATTAAATGGCGTTTAACGCTGTGGATTTACCGATACAAATATGTAACCACACCCTGGGTATATAACTACATACGTATATCATAATAATATCGATAAATTATTCACATTAAACAGGTTTTCTAATGATAATAATTCATTAATTATTTTCATGTAAAATGTTTTTAATGGGATTTCACTTATTTTTTTGTAGGTAAGTTGCTTACGAAAAAAAAACTGAATATATATCCTGAAATATGTATTTTATTATTTATAGGAAGGAGTCCCTATATCAATTTTCAGAACTCTAGCATCACAATTTGCGGAAGTCACAGACAAACTTCCATCCCCTAGTTTAAGGGGTTGGGGTGTTTAAGTTCCAAGTTTTAGATTTTTTTTGCTGTTTGTGTAATAATACTAGCTTACATACAAAATTTACTGTGTCATAAATTAGTAACAAGTGGAAACGTAGTGGATTGTACATTTACCTATAGCATACAGTATTTCTAGATATAATATACAATGTACGATTGTTTGTTTTCCCAAATAAAATAAAATAAAATAAAATAAACCCACCTCAGAGTACAGGATCGCCGCTCTGGCATTGAATAGAGGCGCCTTTAAGAATAATTTAGGCGAATAGAATTTGGCGCAACTGAGCGCAAGTTAGCTTCCATAGAATATAGTAATAATTGTCACGGGTCATCAGTTTCTATGGGTAAGCGGTGATGCTCGCTGAAACTTTGTTTTGTATGATGACCGCCTCCAGCATCGGCCGCTAAGCGACTTCTCTGGCGAACCAACATTACGCATACTTACCGATTTGTTTTCGTAAAAGGCTAAACCCCTCACTAATAAAGATATTATATCAAATGAATAGTTACACACCGATTTTTCTCTTCGTCGTAATTTGACTTTCGAATGAAGAAGACTATACAGACGCTATACAACGCTTATTAATAAGCGGGTAAAAGAATAAAAAATAGTGCAAGTCATCTTTGTTATTGTTGCCTACTTTGTCGAGACGGATATACCCGTGACCGTAGGTTTAGTTTTTTTCCCAAACTTCTTGGGTACTACGTGACATTTACATAATTTATTATCTCAATACCAAATAAGAGTTTAAACCGCAATGCTTATCATATACATAATTATCTAAATCAGACGATAAATTCAAATGTTGTGGTTTTAATTATATGAATATTCAAATTTAGTTCCATTTATTGAAAGTAGTTTTTAGGGTTCCGTACCCAAAGGGCGCCAACAGAACCCTATTACTAAGCCTCCGCTGTCCGTTCATCTGTCTGTCAGCGGACTGTATCTCATGATCCATAATAGTTAGACAGTTGAATTTTTCACCGTGTGTGTTTCTATTACCGATATAACAATAAATAATGAAAATAAAATAAAGTTAAATATTAGAAAGAGTTTTTTTTTGAAGTTTTTAGCTTGTGGTACCTACGGAACCCTCCGTGTGCGAGACCGACACGCACTTGGCCGGGTTTTTTTTAGGTATTTCCTCTATCATCTGCAATAACCTTTGGAAGGCACAGGGGCATCCCGCATCATCTCATAAATGATCTGGGGGCATGGTAGTGCCCCCGCCAAGACGAGCCAAGCGAAGCGCAAGGGTACTAAGGGTAGTATGTAACCTACTTTTTCTCGAAGCGCTTCGTCGTTTTTTTTAACCCTCATAATTTGGGATTATACCAGATAAACAAAATTCTCGGAATATAATGTCAACAATGAACTTATTAAATATTTTAAGTTTCAATTGCATAGCTCATAGACTTTAGATTTTATTGATGTCTAAAAAAACCCGATTTCGTCACTGACTCACTGATGACCATTAAAATTCTTAAGGTACTTTATAAAGTCCCAGAAAGCTTAATAAGATCAATATATAACAACAATACAATTTTTTCGTTATCTTAGAACCCAATAGTTAATACATACTTAATTAATACATACATAATAATACTACAATAATTAAGAATTTTGAACAAGAAGGTTAATAGTTTGTTTTTTAAATTTTTGTTTAGACAGGGCGAATACATCGATCTCGTTAAAATTATTATTGTAGGCTTGAACCAATCTCTGGAGCGGCGCTCTCTCTCCTGCATTTGTACGACAGGGAGTTCATATTAAATATTATATGAATACTTAAATAATTAAGTAACAAAGTAGGTTACTTCTAGGCGAGCGTGCACCATCGTCGACCGTATCATTGCAGACCATCGGATGCGATAACCTAACCTAATAATATCTGTCCTGTAATAAATGTAAGTAGTAGGATATTTACGGTATCCTAAAGTTCAGATGTCCTTGGTGCCCAATTTGGGGTGATGGAAATAGAATGTGTGTGTGTGCCTGTAGGTGCATGCTATTTCTTGCTCTGTGAAGAGACATGAGACAATCTGTCCTGAACTTTAGCTTACTATGCTCGTATAGTTCGATTAGTAAACGAAGTATGTGTGAAACTTGTTGTTATAAAACTATTCAACTAAAGTAGTGTTTATGTGAGAAACTTGTTTTTATAAAACTATTCACCTAAAGTAATGTTTTAGTGCTCAATCCGAGAATCTGCTGTAGTTGACCGAGGTAAGCCACCGGTAAGAATAATATGCCTAGCCCCTTTTAACTTATATATTTCATTCATCTGAAAAATATTTCCGTTCCATCGGGTGGAATAGGCGCCGAACCAGCCGATCGATTCTGTAAAAATCTCACCGTGATAACTTAGGTGAAGTGAGCGTGAAGTGAGCTATCAATAGGGGCGATCCCTAACATCAGGTGGAATGACAGCTCACTTCACCTAAGTTATCACCGTGAGATTTTTACAGAATCGCCCTGCTGTATTTTACTGCATGGATTTCATGTATATTATTTATGTCCGTTCCATCGGGTGGAATAGGCGCCGAACCAGTATTTTACTGCACGGATTTCATTTATATTATTGGGCATTCTACTCCACCGAGAGTGACGGAGGCGAACGGAGTGAGCCGAAGGAATGGAAGGTGAAGTAGAATGCCCAATAATATCCTACTAATGTATGAACGTAATATTTGCACGCCGCACTTGGCAAAAGGTGATGATACCATTGACCTTACGACCCTAAAATGTACCATATTCTGACAAATAAATGATTATGATGATGATAGTATCTGCTCAAACAGGAGACTATCGTATCACCACAAGAAAAAAAAAGTTTAATTTGTTTGTGTAGGAAATTTATTAGACAATCATTCTTTTTTTTTACCATATTCATAGTGACGATGTCTTTGTATAAAAACATATAAGTGCTTGATTGCTGTAGTAACTTACCTACACAATTATTTGAAATATGTGTTTGTTTTGACTATAATCATAATAAATAACGAGATAAAATATAAATTTTCCTTCATAGACTGATGAACTACAGTACGTTAGCATTAATTTATCAATGAAAGAGTACAATTACCTTCGATTCTGTATGCAAAATGTACAGTCACCAAAAGAAATAAGTATCCAGGGTCGTCGGATATAGTTGAAGTACAGTAAGAAACCGATGGATTTTTTCGAATGAAATTTAATTTGATAAATGAACTGTTTGTTTTCTATTAATTAAACTACAATTTATTCGAAAACATCCATCGGTTTCTTACTAAACTTCAACAATACCGACGACCCTGGATACTTAGCTCCTTTAGTGACCGTACGTGATATTCGGACACATAGACAAAGTCAAAGTCAAAGTCAAATCATTTATTTCAAATAGGCACTTAAAAGGCACTTTTGAACGTCAAAATTGAAAATTAAAAAATAGAATTGATTCTAGTCGCCCATTCCAAAATGTAGACTACCTCATTAGTCAACCCTTTAACCACCCGACTTTATATCAGTTGTCGTGCCCCCAGCGCCCGGCACAGTCATTCGATTTTTTTTTTTGTTTTTCGAATAACCTGATAGAATACAGCGTAATTAATAAAAAACATAGTAAACGAGCTGTGGTATTTGGTCGTAAATATACGACCCTGGCGAAATGGGCACGAAAATATTTGTTGGATTAATCCGACGTAAGCGATTAAAAGGTTAATTAATCCCCAAGTCAGGCAAAGTGCTGCTCATCCATTAGGAAATTCTTAATATCAATCTGAGATTGTTTTCGGTAAAATAATAATTGGCGAGATTCGGGTGTTACTATACACCTCTGATGCTAACCTTCAGGGAATTCAGGTGTGATGTTATTTATTATTTGGTTAGAAATAATAAAACGTCTCGATGTAAGAATACACAATTTGAATCAGTGCACCGAGTAAAATAACCCACAGGCGGCTACGACGAGCTACGCCCGCGCTACGGCGTAGCATGTAGCTACTCATTATAGAACGGGCCCGTAGCGGTGCAGCTACGCAGAGCTTTCAGTATTTTGACTTTATTGTGAATTTGTGATAGTTATTTGTTTAAATTGCATGTCGTTTTATGGTCAAATATTGTAATGATGGGTACATAAATACGATAAAAAATCAGTTAGACACTTTAATAAACACTAGAAAAATATTTTAAAAAATCTTTTAAATATTTACTTTGAAAAGTAAAGTTATTTGAATGAATTTAGAAAAATACTCCCATCTGATATAGTAAGTACTGAAATATTCTTCTCCTTTGTGTTGAATATTTAACCGCCAAAATGTAAAGGCAATTAAAAGAAAGAGATTTATTTTGTAAATATTTTTTGGCAACATAATTTTGATATTTGACTGAATTTTTTTATTTGATTTTTCATAACCTTGAATTAATCCACATAAAAAGTATTTTGTTATGTAAATGGTTATTATTACGTAAACACGTTAAACCATATTTTACAAAGAACATCAACATTGCTAATTGCTCAATAACTACGGGAAAACTACTTCTAATCGCAATAATTAAGTAGTTGCGATCTTTCTCAGAACAAGATAACCTACACTAGCCATCATATAAATATTATGACACTGCAACCGCAAACCACAAAAGCGTCGGTTTTTATCTACTTAATCTATACATAATAGACATTCAAGTCGATTTTCTTGTCTCTCTGTGTGACCACGTTGTTCTTCTAACCTACGCATTTGATGTGGTTTTCATCCCTATTCAGAGCATTTACTCCCGTAGGTTTATTTTTTTATAACATTAATATTAAACTAACATATAACAAAGAAATCTCGATGTTTTGCCAAAACGTAAAAACTGCGAAGCAAGGGCCGGTCGCTAGTTATTTTATAAAATAATTTATATATTTGTAGGATATTTAGAACTAGCTATTGCCCGCAGCTTGGTCCGCGTTTATGTCTGAAATAATCGCACGGGAAGGAACTACCGGTATAAAATGTATACTATGTCCTAACCCAGGTTATGGTCTACCTTAAAGCCAAATTTCATCTAAATCCGATCGTGCGATTTTTTAAGGCGTGAAAAAGTAACAGAAGCTGAATTACTTTCGCATTGGCTCAATATGTACAAAATTGAACAAAGTGAACAAAAACCACAAGAATCGCCCTTTCGTTTGTCGTCTTCGCGCTTCCTTTACTTTTAAACCAATTTTTCATTTTGAAACGACTTCATTGATCTTGATGTAATTTTCATATTCCGTCATCATACACACAAACTCCTTCAAGTACGGTTGAATCAGTAGTCTTTTTTTTTTGTTTTAAATCATCAAATAACTTCTCCCGCTCTGGGCGGAGCGGGGGGGGCATGTCAGATTATGCTGACTAAAACCCACCCGTGTTCCTTCAGTTGCCTGTACCAGGAGCCACGGTAACTCTTTCGAACAAACCGCGACCCTGGCAGGCATCGGCTCTAGCGGACCCCATCAGTTAGAATCAGGAGTCATATCATCGACTCACGTTATGTTAGTCAATGGCCTAACAGCCAAGAGCCTCGATCATCTCTTAAGAGGCTGTCAAAAAGAGGTTGGCTCAAACATACGTCGAACATAAAGGGCTAAGGAAGGAACACGGGTGGGTTTTAGTCAGTAAGAGTCTGACACTCTCTTCTGCTCCACCCA
This sequence comes from Globia sparganii, assembly GCA_949316385.1. NCBI lineage: Eukaryota > Metazoa > Arthropoda > Insecta > Lepidoptera > Noctuidae > Globia > Globia sparganii. Next base: position 1,141,965 of record OX438660.1, read on the forward strand.
GAGCGGGAGGGGTCATTTGATGATTTCCCACACAAAATAAAAAAAAGGTACACTCCCGAAGCCCTCTCCGCAGGTTTCAACGGATAAATAAAAAAATAAATAAATAAATAAATAAATAAAGTTAATGAATGGCAATAAACAAGTTCTATTTTTACAATCTTAGTCGTTAGTTCGATAGTGGGTTCGAAAAAAGCAACAAAGTTGCTCTATTCTTTGGACAACAACAGAACATTTTGGACATACTTTAACATGTTAGGACACCAAAGGAAAGGCCGTTCTAAGGATTTCAATAAATAAATAAAAGGATGATAAACATATATTATCCTTTTATTTATATATTGGAAGGTATGTGTACTTACTATGTGTGGTCTATAGTTATGCTCAAAATGTTCTATAGAAAACGAAAATATATAAACGTCCAAATTGAGAACCTCCTCCTTTTTTGAATTTCGATTTTAAAAAGATTTTTGGCAATAGTATTTTAAACACCTATATCATTTTAAGTCTTTTCGCCCGACGGCTCCACAATGATCATATTCTGTAAAACGTACCACCTAAGTTCACATGTGGAAGCAATAAACACATCGAGTATGAGCATAAGTGATAAAGAGTTAAGGAAACATTACTAGTGCAGAAGATATCAATAAGAATGTGTTTAATTGTAACAAGACCTCGGTGATTCCCCGACACATTTGTCATGGCGCTAATGGTAGGTAGCTGACCAGCTTGAACGCAATCAACACAATATAAACAAACCGTTTATTAAGAAAGACGTCGTTTATATACTGTTAGGTTACAGGTTACAGGAAAACTGGCTATGCCTAGTTATATTCTTAAGGTGCACTAAGCGTTTCCCATTGGTTTTCCCTTCATGTATGTTGATTTTTCAGTTTTTCCTGTAACTTGTGTAAATGTGTATTTCACAATTTTACAATGACCCTATCTTCTATCTATATATAGGGTGACTGGTAATTAGTGACCGATAACACGTGATTGTACTCATGATAACAAACAACTTTTACTATGGGACCAAACCTGAATTCGCGAAAAAATATCTGCTGTTCAGTACCTACATTTAGACCAGTTAGGCGAACATAAATGACTGAATAGCAGATTTTTTTTTCACAATTTCAGGTTTGTTCCCATAGTAAAAGTTGTTTGTTATCATGAGTACAAGCACGTGTTTAAGTATCGGTCACTAATTATCAGTCACCGTATATATAAAAGGAGAAATTGACTGACTGACTGACTGACATATCAACGCACACCCGAAACTGCAAGGACTAGGAACGTGAAATTTTGCATACGGCTTCCTTTTATTATGTCGGGGAGCACTAAGGAGGGGTTTTTGGAAATTCGACCTTTAAGCCGGTGAAAAGGGGGAATTTTGTTTGTATGAAAAATCTTATTGCTTGAGTTAATAAACTTGAAATTTGGCACGAATACACGTTGACGAAGTCGCGGGCGAAGTGCTAGTATATTATATTTATTTATCGGTATAGGTACTTTCAATTTGTGTTCTAATATGAAACCGGCAAGTACTTATATTCCTAGGTATCATATCTTGGGTATCTTATTACAAGGTAGGTGATGAATGTTGTTGAAAAAAAAACTAGGAAACCCCACTTTTTATCGCGGCACATGAATCACAATTCACGGTTAGGATTCCGCAGCCGAATGACTGAAACGAATATTCATAATAGGTAAAGACACGTCTCGCCATCTCATGTCAATTAAGTTGTCTATGTAACTGAAAACTGACTAAGATGTTGTCACATTAAAAATAAAAGTTATTATTGGAGACTTAGAGAGTTGGAGGCATCAATAAAGACTTTTTGGTGTTACATAGCTGTCAGGTTCAATGTAAAATTGTTATTGAATTATAGCATTGAATGGCCATCTGTTCGTTCAGAGGGTTTATCAACTTAACTGGGGAGGAATAGGTTTAAAGTCATTCTTAAATCTGTCCATATCATGGAACCCGAATTAAACATCTCACACACTTGACCAGTTTTTATGTTTATACACTTAATTAACTACAAATTGCAAAGGATGCCAAGTTCGAAGATATTCCCAAAAAAAACAAAACTAATTAGTTTGGGTATCGTTTTCTAATAACCTCGAAATAACTATGATACTTAAGTCAGTCGAGTTTTTTATGAGAACTTGAGAATACCCGGCGGAAGTGCATTTGGTAAACCCGTTGTTTGGCCTTGATCACTTTTTGTTGGTGACACGTGTATCTCGCACTGACTTACTTGTGCTGGTCATGGTGTAAGTCGGTGTAAGTATCTACTTTTAGCTGGCTTAGCTGGTGAAGGAGCGATTATAGATTTTAGTTGTTACAGAGCTAGTCTAGATTTTGTGGGAGGCGTTATGTCGCAAAAGTAATATTGAGGTAGAAATGTTGAAGCTTTGTCTGCACATCAATTCTACAGTCTTTCTAGTTTTGAGACCGATTTCGAAGAAGTTTTAGTTATGATAACAAAATAACAATAAAGCAGGTAAAGCCGTTGGTCCTAGTTATCATTCTTCCAACCAAACCAAACCTTTTTTTCAAACCTTTGACAGTCGTTACGGGAAGTCAGAATCCCAAAAGTCTGACAACCAGTCTTTCCAATGGCTATCGTGTTACCCAGTACCTAAATGGATTATGGAGATCAAATAGGCAGTCACTCCCTGTAAAAAACTGATATTCAGCTGTATCCGGTTAGACTGGAAGCTGACCCTGAAATAGTTGGGAAAAGGTTAGGTAGATTGATTGAATTTATTTATAAACATTTACAAAATTGTACATTTAGCCACAGTTAGTGCATTCTTCTTCGTCGTGTCGATGGCACGACAATGGTTTAGATTTTGTTGGCCCAAAGCTCGTATTACTAAAATATATTACTTAGAGGTGCCAGTTAAGAGAGTTTAGAATTAAAATGTGGTTGAGGTTACTACCTAAGGAACCTGCTCGATCAACATAGGTGTATAAAAACCCGTGGTTTAGGCCTATATACATATAGCTTCTCTATATCTACCTTTTTCTCAGAAAAAAACCTATGATTGATTGAGGTAGGTCCATACGTAGGTTTCTTAATGCAGATACCTATGTAAACAAATGGCTATGATTTACCTCAACTATGTGCCTAAACTTTTTTTATTATGTTCTGTAATTGCAACTTCGTAATTCAAGTGGATTTCCTTGAACTGGGTTTAACTAAAATACTCGTACTTTGTACCTACATGTTGTTCACATGGCTTATTATTATGTTTTAACAGCAATGCGCTATTTTCACTAAACTAATATTTGTCTCAACTGCTTTCTATAAGTAAATGTGTACTTTTAGTTAAAATTGGTACGTTTAAGTGAGCCGTCTTTCATATTTTGAGCTATGAAGCTATTGTTTAGGTATTGTTATCAACTAACACAGTGCAAAAGTATGATGACATTTTAAAACAACAGTTATCGTGTAGACACAAATAATGATGAAATTTTAAAACACTTTTTTACAATATGTATCTAAACTATCCAAAAATGTCCAGATCACTAGATCAGTATAACCCAAAGACATTAAATTATTTACTATCTTAAATCTCTTTGGTTTATCCAAAGTTTCGTCATAAGTTTCAAATTGCCTGACCCGCTAAAGCAATAGCCTACACCAGAGAATCAATTCCCATATTTTCTCTCTCTTATTTTTTACTAGCTGCGTCCCGCGGTTTCACCGGCATAAGTTTCGATCCCGTGGTAATATAGGAATAAAAAGTAGCCTATATGTTAATCCAGAGTATCAGCTACCTCCATACAAAATTTTATCAAAATTGATCCAGCCGTTTGAGCGTGTGTTTGAGTTTGAGCTGAGACGTGGTCTTTAACTGCCGGTCTTTTAGAGAGACTAAGAGTCAGTCAACGAGCAATGGAAAGAGCTATGCTCGGAGTTTCTTTGAGTGATAAAATCGTGCGATCTGTTAAAAAATCCTCAAATTTGCTTACATTTTGACAAGTTTTTAACATGGACTGGACGAGAATCAAAGACAAGTCAACTTAGCTGTCCTGCCGACAGCGATCTACCTGGCTGGTGTAAGCGCCTTGTCCGCTCGTAATCATTTCATGACTAGATCGAACCCAAAGTCGATCAAATGTAAACTTATACTGTCGGGAAGGACTTGACGTCAACAGCGCTTCGACTGCCGTCCTCGGCAAGCCGAAGTCGCTTGTCGACAGCAGTTGACGTAGGTGCAGATTCATAAAACAATGGCCCCGATTCTGTTGTTCACAAACTAAACTAAATTTAAGTTCAGTGCATCTTTTTCTTTCTATTTAAATATGAAAAGGACAGAAGATAAATATTAGTGTATAAATATTTGTGTTTCACGAAATGTGTCCAAATAAAGTTTTTCTTTCTTTCTTTTAGTTTATTCCTGTCAAATTAGATAATCCATAGACAAGTTTAGACGTGATTAAAAATATGGCTTCTAAAAATACGTCAATTTACGTCAAGTGCTGACTAATTTGACAGGACTAAACTAATATTTATCATCTGTCCTTTTCTGAATGAAACAGAAAGATAGACTTAAATTTAGTTTAGTTTGTGAACAACAGAATCGGGGCCAATGTCTTTCAGCTTTGTAGCACTTACCTACCCTCCATGGGTAGGTAAGTGCTGCGAATAGATTAACGTCGGTTTTATGTTACTACGGAATACGGAAACGTAAACAGCGATCAAACTTCAAAGACTGAGGTGTTGATAAATGAGACATTTTCATTAGAAATCCGATATGATGTTCTGCTAGTGTTACTCACCTATTACGTGTCAAACTGTCACAATAAGCCGACAGGCCACGCTCCCACGTGATGGCTTCTCCTCCCTATGTGCTCCGATAACCTAATCTTAGCTCTAGACAAACGCTTATTATTTGATTGACTGTTGACACGTGCGGTGTTTTCCAGTGTGAATCAATCACCTTTGTCTGATATCTAACGAGATGAGTACTTTATTGCCAACTTTAAGAGTTTGAAAGTGATCTGACAGATATTTTGTAAGTGACTGGCCCCGATTCTGTTGTTCACAAACTAAACTAAATTTAAGTTCAGTGCATCTTTTTCTTTCTATTTCATTACGAAAAGGACAGATGATAAAATATTAGTTTAGTCCTGTCAAATTAGATAATCCATAGACAAATTAGACGATTTAAAAAAAATGGCTACTAAAAATACGTCAATTTACGTCAGGCACTGACTAATTTGACAGGACTACCTAAACTAATATTTATCTTATGTCCTTTTCATAATGAAATAGAAAGAAAAAGACGCACTGAACTTAAATTTAGTTTAGTTTGTGAACAACAGAATCGGGGCCACTGTCTAATTGCAGTAAACTAAAATCAAAATACACAAATCTACTTTATGATAACTACACACATACTCGCAATTCCTCCATTTTGTTTTGAAAAAGATGACGAAAGAAAAGAAAGCAAGAAAACATTTTTTGCTACTCTAACCTTTGATAAGGACATGCCTGTGATGGTCTGCGCTTGCCCATACAGGGTAACGCACTCTCCACACGCTCGCAGCTCGCACGTCAGAACCCTCGTGATGTGAACCGTGTTGTTAATGAGTCAATGTTTATGTTACCCTTGTTAATAATACCGCTTTATTATGGTATTTCAACGCAAGATGTCGGTACGTACACATTCCTGAAGCGTTACTCTTACAGAATTAACTATTATCTGTGGGCTGTGTGACGTAGGTATAACGTCATAACAATGAGCATTTATTTTTTAAAGATAAAGATGTGTGTTCACGTGACAGACGTGATGAAAATTACGCCCCTTCCCGTCTAAGTTCACAAGCTTTGTTGAGCGATCGAGTGCTACAGCCATAGTGCTCTTTTGGCCGGCTCGAGAGTATAAGGCATCCGGGATTTACTGGCCTCGGATGGGGCCATTTAGACGAGAACCTTAAGGCGATTGATGCCTGCTACGATGCTAGAAAGTTAAGGAAGAAGAAGCCGGACTTGCCTCTTGGACAAGGGAGAAGCAGAAAGAAAAAAAGCAAGTGTTTTCATTTAATGTCAGCAGCTTGATGCTATTATCAGAAAAGAGAAGTTAGGTCCAGTCAAAAGGCTGGACCTAACTTCTAGAGAAAGTAGATACTAGATATCTTCTTCTCGAAGAGAAAGTAGATACTAGATACCTTCCTACTTTATTGTAAGTTCGGTTCAACTAGGCACTACGGTCCGGACCTGCCGATCGATTCTGTAAAAATCTCACCGTGATAACTTAGGTGAAGTGAGCGTGAAGTGAGCTATCAATCAATAGGGGCAATCCCTAACATTAGGTGGACTGACAGCTCACTTCACCTTAGTTTCCACGGTGAGATTTTTACAGAATAGTACTGCTATCTTGGAGCTAACAGTGCTCATCACAGCAGATTGAATGTCATGACATTTAAGAACAGACTATAATGAAACAGCTGAAAGCCCAAACATGTAACATAACAAAGAGTTCAGGTTGATGCTGCACCCACCTTCGTCTATACCTGTGTTTGGTATTTAGGCTGCGAAGAGTCAGCGCATTTGCAAAGGCCGGAAATCTAATGATATCGACCAGAAACAGCCAAAGTACCAAACACAGAAAGCGAGAATAGATAATGACAGCTCTTGGCACGAGTTTACACATCGGAAACAGATTTGTTAGCGATTTACAGGATTGTGCGAGAGCGAGTAAGTCCATAAAAGGCAAAGCGTAGGTAAAGCCGGGCGGAGTGCGGGTCGAGGCGGGTCGAGGCGGGTCGCGGCGGCGTGGGTCTTTGCGCTAACCGCGGCGTACGTGGTGTTATTTTTATACTGCAGTTTCAGATTTAGTTCAATCCACCATTATAGCTCCTAGGAGTGTAAACACTAGTCTTTAATTAGGAACAGTTGAACGTTACACATGCGCGTGGGCACGCGTGGCAAATTGATGGGCGCCGAACGCTGTTTGTTTTGCATTGCGCGGGGAAGTCAGACGTGTTTGTTTTGCCACATTCGATTTAGTGAAAATTCACTAAGACCGCTGATAGACGCCATGTTATGTCCGAAACTTTAGCTTATAGTGTGTTGAACACTATAAGCTAAACATTGCTATTTATACAGGTATTTGGGGCTTAATATAACTCTCCGATATTTTTATTCGTGCACCAAAATAGCAGGTGGAATTTGTAGAAATGAGGGTACCTAATCGCTATTTTCAACTATAAACGAAAGGCAAATAAATAATTAGGTATGGAAATAAGTAACAATTGGTTTATTTTTTCAGAGTTAACTAACGACTGACTCGGCGGAAAGTTTTGAACTAAATGGAGCGGATAGCGTCATGCTGGAAGATCTGTTACATCAGTAAATCTATGAGTTAAGAATGTTTTTTTTTAATAAATAAGAGAACCCAGCAGACATACAGGAGTCCATTGATGTTGAACGTAACAACAGTGGGGTACAATCACCTCAGTGGCGGATTTACCAACAGCCTGAGAAGGCTGGAGCCTAGGGCGGCAGATTTTAGGGGCGGCAAATTTGAAGCTAACATTTTTTTTAATGTCGTACTGAAATTAAAAAGATTAATATTTATATACCTACCATGTTTTTTTGTTGGAATGAATAAACAAGGTGAATGCTCAAATTCAAGCTTCTACCGTTGATCACTGTTGCCGATCTTTACAATCTTTTTGCACCTGAACCAGAACATTTTAAGTATTTTGAAGAAAAGGCGATGGAATTAAGCGTGTCGAAGCAGTGTACAAAAGACATGGGACATTATTGTACAGATCGGTAGAGGCGGCAAAATTTGAATAGCCTACTGGCGGCAAATGTGTAAATCCGCCACTGAATCACCTACTTATTGCTAGAAGACTACCTCTAAGTCCATCTGCCTTTTTCCAACTAAGTATTTATGTTGGGGTTGGCTTCCAGTATAACATCTACCGGATGCACCTGATTAGGAGTTGGTTCTAACAGGGGGTAAGAATTAACTTACCTACGTATTACCGCCAAACAATAAACGTTACATAATTAGCCAAACAATAAACGTTACATAATGAGCCTATAACGTTCCCGCTGCTGAGACACAGGACTCCTTTCTGTGAGAGGGAGTGGGCCGTAATCCACCACGCGAACGTTACTAAGTAACATGATATTCGGTTTTTTTATAATTGCCGAGGAAAATGAGTGCGAATGAGGAACCACAATAAAGACCTAGGGAGAGAAGTAGGATAGGCATTATCAACAGATATTGTAATATATTAGAAAAAAAACTCTTTTGTTACAAACGTAATAGTTTCTAATTTGACTGATTAAGGTTTAATTTAAGTAACTAAAGACTAATGTGATACTGATTAAGTATATTGTACTAGCGGCCTGTCCCGGCTTCGCACGGGTGGACATTTATTTTTTAAACATTTTATTTTTTTTCTTGCAATTAAAATAGCCTATATTAATCAGTGATATATTAATCAGTGTGATTCAAATGGTGAAAGTATTTTAAAAATCGGTCCAGTACTTTTTGAGCCAATTCGTTACAAACATAGGTACATACAAATCTTTCCTCTTTATAATATTAGTATGGATGTATACCTACTTAATTAAAACACTTTTACAAAAAAAATACAACCGACTTCCAAAAAAGACACTGCAGAGTGAAAAATAAGTTTAATTTCAGAAGTCGGTGTCGTTGGGTTCGTATCTTCGTTGTTAGCCACCGACTTCCGAATTTAAAGTTATTTTTCACATTACAGTGTCAGTAACAGTATAAACAGGAAGTTATTGTAACATCATCAATATAAACTAAGTGGCAATAATACGTAAGTACCTATTATTGAAGCTAACTCAAAAACTACCCAAGCAAAGTTAATAAAAAAAAATATGGGAGCACCCTTGAGACTACCCATTTAAAAAAAAATGTTTGATACCGATTTACAATTGCCGGAGGTATTGCGTAACATACCTACTTACAAAAACAATTTCGTTTACTTGATTTTTTACCAGTAATTTTGGTTTAGAAATCAAACTACTGACCCGATTTTGATAAAAATTCTATGGGACCAATCTGAAAGTATATCTTTTCAAATTTTGCAAATCGGCTTAGAAATAACGAAAAAAAACATCCGAATTGATAACCTCCTCCTTTTTTTGAAGTCGGTTTAAAATTTTATATAGGGTGAAATTGAAAACATGCGACAAACCGAATTGGGAGATTGTACTCATCATTATGAACAACTTTTACTAAGGAAACAAAGCTGTAATCGCGAAAAAAATCAGCTGTTCCCTACATTTTGACGAGATAGACGAACATAAATGTAGGGGACAGATGATTTTTTTTTTCGCGATTTCAGGTTTGGTTCCATAGTAAAAGTTGTTCATAATGATGAGTACAATCTCCCATTTCGATTCGTCGCATGTTTTCAATTTCATCCTGTATAGGTACTTACCACTATACTCGAGTGATTTAGCGACAAACTGACCAACAATCGCCGTCCTCGAATGTCATTCATGCGCAAAAAGATCCTTGCAGCACTCTGTCAGAACTAGTCAGAAGCCCTTAAAGGAGAGTAGGGTATCGTGCTACCCTGTAAATTAACTGGGTTATGGATGTCAGATCGTAGTCGCACCATGAAAAATACAGGTATTCAGCTGCATCTGGTTAGACTGGGAGCCGACCCCAACAAGTTGGGAAAAGGCTAGGCCGATGAATATTTAGTTTTGGCGCATGTTTTAAACTTCCCTTTAACAAAAATGTCATCTCAATGTTCATTTTCTAGCTATAAGTATTCAAGTTTTTCGAAATCGGGGGAGACAGCTTACCCGATGGTAGGAAGAAATTAAGCTGACAACAGGTACAAACTGGAGGAGGGTACTCCGCGACAGACGATAGTGGAAATTATTAGAGGAGGCCTATACCATGAGGCACACCGAAATTCGAGACATTTTGTGGTTTCTTGTATTGTAAATATTATTTATTTATTTATTAGGCGGACTTAACGCCTTGGGCATTTTCTAACAGTCTACCTTATTATTGTTATTGTTGTTTATTATTGTCTTATTCTTTTGTCTAGTTTCGGAATAAAAGGCTTTATTATTATTATTATTCAAGTTTTTATCCATTCATCGTACACGACTTCTTATAGGTATTATTACAGCCACATTTTGCGGGTGTCCAATTGTCCATCAATGATATTCTAAAGGAAAGATATGCTACGTTCATACTGAGCGACGTTTTGTGTGTATGACATAGAAAGAGATAGTTATCTGTAGTGTGTTGCGCTTGAAGTATGTCGACTAAACGAAATTACGACAATTGTCTGAATTTGACTGCAACGATTTGCGCGCGCTAGTGCCCTATCTACCTCTTTATTTTATATAATATCATTTGTGTCCATGGAAAATCCCCGGCTGGCTCACAGTTGCACACGAAAGGTGCGAATTTGAGCACACGAAAAATACCTCTGTTATTACTCAGTAAACCAGAAACGAATTCCTACAGGTAACACGCAAATACACGTTACACGAAATTAATTTTACCATATCGCCCACGTGCCTATCTTGGGCCGCGGGGTCGATCAAAACAAGCTATTTTCTTTGTTGGAAAAAAGGTATAAATAAACCGGTATTTAAACGGTCATTTGTAAGGAATAGGGTAATGAAATCGTAAATTATGCAGGGTAGGAAACTGGGAAAAACATGCGGCTTATAATTGTATTGATTTTCGGTAGGTCGCGGATGTAAATCTAGTGTTCTTTGATTGACCTGTGTTTAAGTAGATACCTGCTCTTCAAATAATGATGACATGACATTCTTAACCTTTTAGACATGTGGGAGACCATTTGTCAAAATTTCTGTCTTGTCACGGACCGCCTAGTTGGTTTAATGGTTTCGAGGTAATATACATTATCCAAGTGTACTTAAATAAATAAAGGGTTGTTCTTTACTTCTATAAAAAAACATGCATAAAATTATTCAATCTTTTTTTTATTTTTATTATTTACGATAAATGCACAGTATATCTATAAATTTTAATGGGATTTTTGTGATTGCATACTCTTTACTAATTTTTGAATCCTTGTTTCAGTGCTACTCAAAGCCAAACGCATGTCGCATTGTTTATTGGGATGGCTTCGCGGTCCACTTGGGATGCTTCCAGGGACCACCAGTGGTCCGCAGACCACCGGATAAGAACCATTGTTTTAGATGAATCGATTTTTGGGATCGGTATTCGTACTACCTACCTACCTATCCCGGATGGTAGACTATACACTATTACATACACTATTTATATGGCGTACATAAGAAGAGTAAGAGTATTCTACTCTATTCTGATCTGTACTTATATGCGAGTTATGCCACGCAGCAGTAAGCTCCCTGCCACAGAATAGGTACAAGAAGTGATACCTAGGTATTATCGCGTCTTGTCGAGTACTGCGAGATTGCAAAGTTGCCAATAGAGTAGAAAGCTCTCTAGGTACCTAAAAGCTGCTCAGCAAATTAGCCATGGATTCAATGTGAACTGATAACGAACAATCATCGTGTGTTTAACAGACTCACTGCCGCGCTCAGAGACGTCACTTTAAATGAATCAATCATTAACTTTGAGTAACCACCATATCTTGGCACAGATTTCAACAAGATTGAAATGTGCATTCAATAATCATTCTTTTTTACTGACAGCGTCCCAATTTATACGTAAGTACGTCAAAAATGTATGGTTAAACAGTCGCTAATCACTACTGAACTTTAAGCAACGTTTATGAATAAGGGGGTCAGTTGTCTGTATCTGCTGACATGGATTTGCTTCGGCGCTAAAACTAAATTAATTACTATTACAGGTACTCATTGCAGATAATTAATCGATTGGCACGAGAAGGTAGTTAGTTTCGTTTTGATTGATTGGTTTTGTATGTTTTTATTAGTATTTGTCTTTGATAGCGGAAATCCGTGACTGCTTTAGGTAGGTACTAAAGACTGTGCCGACCGCACAGTGGCGCCCTCATCGTTTGTTTGGTTATTTCATACAATTTAGAATGAAAATGCAGAAAATAAGCACGTTAAGTTGTGCTTCACAAGATTATACGTTAATATTATTAGAAGCGGTAGTTTTATATTGTTTGGTTTTTTTTTATAATCCTTAAAAAGGAATATAGTGGCCACTGTTATCCGTTTTAAGGATTATAATAAAACTAATCAATATAAAACTACCGTTTCTAATAATATGAACGTATAATCTTGTGAAGCACAACTTAACGTGCTTATTTTCTGCATTTTCATTCTAAATTGTATGAAATAATCAAACAAACGATGAGGGCGCCACTGTACGGTCGGCACAGTCTTAAAACTCAGCCTGTAAGTAGTGTAATACTGCAGAAAGAAGTGAAGAGTGGATACAGCTTCATAGCTGTAAAAATCAGCAACTTCATAGTTGCTGATTTCTGATCTGGGATTCCCGATCAATCCCACACCGTCGTCCACACTGTTGACGATCGGGAAGAGTAAACTCGTTCCTTCAGTGTGGACGCACTGAAGTAATCACTAGGTGATTAGCGTGGATTATAGCCCAGTCCTTCTCCCAGAGAGGAAGCTCGTGTCCCAGCAGTGGGAACATTATAGGCTGATTGTGTAGCGGGCCCCGTCTCGAAAACATTCTAGATCCCGCACCCTAATTGCGAAACACACTATCGATCTCAATTTGAATCATTTTGAAGCATATTGCTAATCCATTGCTTCATATGTTGGAAAAATGTGTCTGCTCAACATTGTAAAAAACGCAATGAACGTTGTTGATCTGTCAAAATGAAACCCATTGCTACTAATAGTGTGTTACGCAATTACCCCGCGGGGCTGCCTGACTATTAAAGTGATATACTTATACGCGACTTTTAATAAAACGTCGAGCGAGACCTACTCTACGATTCAAAGTAAAAGCTTGCAAGATTGGAAGGTACATACAGTTTCACATAACTTTATATTTTAATCTGACTAAGTTTCTAAACAAGGGGGAATAATTGGAATAGTTGGCAGACATTCAACCGGAAGCGAGCCGGATTGCGGGAGATCTTGCCGAACACATCACCGGGGTCGGGTTCAACGGGACGGATGGCATTCGCTCCGGATGACTTTCTCATTGCGCATAAGCAAGGCAAATATTTTGAGGAAAAAGATTTCCAAGGATCTGACCAAGATTATGTCTGGACTTTAAAAGAGACTGTGACCTCTGAGTTTGTTTCGGCCTTTCTTCTCAGAGTAGTCAGTTAGGAAACGCCGACCTCATCTCGTTTTAAAAAATATGATTGACATGTAAAAGTGTTTGTACAAACCTACTTACAGAAATAAAATCATTTATCATTTATCAAGAATATAGGTTAGGAGGTCAGAACTGTAAAAGTAAAATGTTCTTTTTACTAAACTTAGGTACTAGCTACTAGTAGAGGTCGGAATTTACCTATATCCTACTAATATTATAAATGCGAAAGTTTGTGAGGATGGATGGATGTTGTTACTCTTTCACGTAAAAACTACTGAACAGATTTGGATGAAATTTGGCACACATATACTTTATAACCAAGATTAACACATAGGATGCTTTTTATCCCGATATTCCCACGGGATCGAAACTTACGCGGGTGAAACCGCGGGGCGCAGCTAGTCATACTATCATTGTACTCGTCATTATGAACAAATTTTACTATGGGACCAACATGCAATCGCGAAAAAAAAAATCTGCTGTTTCCTACATTTTGACGAGTTATGCGAACATAAATGTAAGGAACAGCTGATTTTTTTTTCGAGATTTCAGGTTTGGTCCCATAGTAAAAGTTGTTCATAATGATGGGTACAATGACCTCTTAAGAGGTTGTTAATGTTTTTCCAATAACCCTGTTTAGTATCCAAATCCTGTCTGACTGTCCATTGTAAGTATATCTGTGTGGAACATTACTTACGAATGGATCCCTCCGTTCAGCCCTTATAAGTGAAAAGGTACCTACACAGATAGTTACTTACGGGTTGTATTATTGAAGTCCTTTCATGAGTGACGACAGGTAGGCCCGGTATCCTCCAAAGCGGAGAGGAGAGGAGACGAGAAGAGATATGTTTTGAATAACCAATCAGATTTCGTTATTTCCACATCTCCTCTCCGCGTAGCTTCGGTGGAAATGGATCAAGCGGAGAGGAGACGAGATGTCTCGTTTTTCTATAGAATTTTGTGCCGCGAGCGAGCAAGCGGCGCGGCAGAGCGGAGATGTGTGTAGTCGGGCGGCCGAGCGGGCGGCGCGGCGGCGCCCACGCTCGCATGATATAACTTTTGCAACGAGATGTCGTGTTCCTTTTGTAGACAGCACTTGACTGGTTTCGAGCTCTCACAGCTCACACATCTCCGCTACGCACAGCTCACATCTCTCTGCTAGGCATCTCCTCTCCGCTTTGGTGAAAATAGGCCCGGGGTCCACCAAAGCGGAGAGGAGAGGAGACGAGATGTGTTTTGAATAACCAATCAGATTTCGTTATTTTCACATCTCCTCTCCGCGTAGCTTCGGTGGAAATGGATCAAGCGGAGAAGAGATGTCTCGTTTTTCTATAGAAATTTGTGTCGCGAGCGAGCAAGCGGCGCGGCAGAGCGGAGATGTGTGTAGTCGGGCGGCCGAGCGGGCGGCGCGGCGGCGCCCACGCTCGCATGATATAACTTTTGCAACGAGATGTCGTGTTCCTTTTGTAGACAGCACTTGACTGGTTTCGAGCTCTCACAGCTCACACATCTCCGTTACGCACAGCTCACATCTCTCTGCTAGGCATCTCCTCTCCGCTTTGGTGAAAATAGGCCCGGTATCCACCAAAGACGAGAAGAGATGTGTTTTGAATAACCAATCAGATTTCGTTATTTCCACATCTCCTCTCCGCTTAGCTTCAGTGGAAATGGATCAAGCGGAGAGGAGACGAGATGTCTTGTTATGCTATAGAATTTCGTCGCGGCAGAGCGGAGATGTGTGTAGTCGGGTGGCCGAGCGGCCGGAGGCGCCCGCGCTCGCGTGCTCTTTTCTCTGCTGCCTTCTCCCCGCGCCTCGCAACATCCGAAAGAGTTATTCCCATCACACATCTCCGCTACGCACAGCTCACATTTCCTCTCCACTACGCATCTCCTCTCCGCTTTGGTGGAAATAACCTGCCAGCTTCGCATCACATCTCTCGTCTCCTCTCCTCTCCGCTTTGGTGGATACCGGGCCTAATGGCCTTTGCCACCTCTGCACGAAACCAAGTTATTGCTGGCAATCTTATCTTCATGTCCACAACAAGCCTCTGCAAAGCTTAGTCAAGTCGCTCGACCAATCTGGCAGTCACACAAATAATAATTGTACTTAGGATTATCCGCTGGATTTGAGAAGCGCAGGACCCGTGGTTGGGGCGCCTATGTCCAACAGTGGACGTCTTTCGGCTGAAATGATGATGGTATCAAAGAACGGCACATCCTGGGCAAGCATCCCCGTGACGTGTAAAAGTGTTTCCGATATACCATTTGCAGAATATACAATTTCATTTCATTTCATCAGCCTTGCCGACTTGCTTAAATTATCAAGGCATGAAGTTTTCTCGAAAAACCGTTGCTGACATAACACATATATTTTCATTTATGTTGTCGAAAGGGTCATAAAATAAACAATGGCAATAACAAGAAACTCATTTATTCTCTTGAAAGATTAACTATGATAAGTTACACGTATTTACAATATACAAAAGTATGAACTCGTTTATGTATGAACAGTAACTGTCCTTCTCAAGCATAAACATCTGCTATGGATCACGGAAACGAATCACAGATAAACATTTCTGTTTCAATATACCTAATAAAACGAAAAAGATTATTAATGAGGTAGTCGACCAAGACAATTAGACAAGTGGGTAAGTTTCAGGTCATCACTATTGACAGTTGTCTAGTTAACTTGGTCAGCTAGTACAAATATTTTGGAAGGTGTCTACTAAGGCTAAGCGCGCAATGCGATGTGATTTAATTAATTGCATCTTCATGCGAAATAAATTCCCGAACGCTAATATATTTTTTCAAGCAATTATTCACCGCATTGCGCGGACTCTAGTACATTGGTATTGTTCACAGGTTAGCGATTATTTTCCGCAACGATTAAATTTCGTGGTGCGCGCTTATCCTTAGCCCACGCACGCACGGACGTAAACATATCGCGGCGGGATTCAAGCGCGCACTGGATTTTCAACTCTCGATATTGAGCCGAGCATTAAGAATCCAACAGAGCGCATCCCAGTGCATCAAAAAATCACACTGTTAGATTGTCAACTCGGCACAAAGCAGGGCGTTGAAAACACAGTGCGCGAAAAAATATCGCCGCGGGAAAAAATCGCCCGTTCTTACCTGGGCTTGGCAATAAAAAAAAGGACTGAAAATAAAAAGTAATTAAGGATTTTTTGGAGTTACTCTCCCACCTATTTTGAAAAATGTTGGTAGTGGCATGTGTGCCTTTGTAAAATGTTCCCACGAATGTAATGTCCGTTATATTTTAAGATCCGGTATCATGTGAATAAGTTAAGACAATCATATTCATTCAAATAATAAAAATACTATACCGAAAAGTTGAAAAAACCAGCGCGTATGCGCAGACTCTGATGGCGCTAGTGAGGTTTTGCTCCGGACAAGCCCGAAATAAGGCGAGGTATTGTCTGTTCCATAGGTATCTGATAAAAGTGTAAACAAACCCTCTAGTGCTATTCTGTAAAAATCTCACCGTGAAAAAGTGAACTGTCACTCCACCCCCTATTGATAGCTCACTTCACCTAAGTTATCATGGTGAGATTTTTACAGAATCGTCCGGCTGTTTATGTTCAATTATTAGAAAATCACTGACCAAAGACCATTAGTAGTAACACGTTCATCGGTAAACGACGAAAATTTAGGTTGTAAGATTAACCTCAGTTTTCAAATGAAAAACATATTTTAGGTGATTTAAAATTAGAATTTCGGGTTTAAGTATTCAAATAATTAATTAAATCAAAGCACCAACTCACAACACTACAAATCAGCATCCACAGGTAATTTTTCTGATAAATTTGTTTACGTTTTCATAGGATACTTTTGAAACAGAGATTAGGTAGACCAAGGACACGCCAAGATGGCAACAGTGAGAGCTGTTTTGAAAGCGTGTATCGTTGGTCTGGTGGTGGCAAGCGTGTCTGCTGGGTTTGGTGTGCCTGGATCGGGCAGTGGTATTGGATTTTTACCATTAAGACATTCTTATTAGCAGCCCAGATACTAGATTTATGGCCGACAATAGATAGCCCCGCCCCTATAAAAATGTGACTTAAACGTAACTGGCAAATGTAGGTGTAATATTTATGTTTTAAATATGTAAATAAATAAATGTAATGTGGCAATGTGTACTAACCCAACGAAACGATATGCAACATAACCTTTAATGTAAAAATACATTTTGAATATCTGTAATGAAAACGCATTTGAATATAGTCGTGAACTGAATTGATTTAAAAAGTTACTAAACTTTATCAATATTTTTTGTTTCCCCATTATGTAATAATTAAAAATTAACTGTTAATAAGTACCTCACCAATCATGTCTCTGTTCATTATCAGTAGCGATAACAATTAATTGCGCAATTAAATATCGTTTTAATTGTTAAATATATTTATTGCTTTCATTCATCGCATTGCCTTGACCCGTCGAACAGTAATAACAAAGTGAAAGGTATGTGTATTTTCGGAAGATTTTCCACTATTTAGGACGTGGATACTACCTACATATTTTAGAATCGATATCATTGTTGATACCACCAACTATAGAAACAACTAAATACTAAGCAGGAAGGACTCGTTTATAAACAAGGATCTCTATGGTAACTACGCGCCTACGCCAACCAGAGACGGTAAATAGAGTTGTTCTTAGAAATGTTTATAACTTTTTTTCGATTTCTTGGCGCGCGCCGAAAATCGGAACGCCGCCATCTTGTTTTTTTTTTGTTTAAATACATTACACGAAACCATTTCACACAAGTTTATCAACAGTGCCTCCCAGTTAACGTCGCTCGAGCGCCAAAATATACTCGAAGCACTGCTGCACTGTAGGTACAAGCTATACCTAAATTTGAATTGGTGCAAAAAAAAAATGGTTGTAAAATAGCGACGTCCGATTTTTTAAACAACTTATGAAAATAATGCTATCTAACATTCCTCTGAAAAACGGAACGCGAAGCTGCTAAAGAAGTCCCCGGCAAAACGCCACCCTGCTTAGTTTCAATCATTGGCACTATGTGAACTTAACAATGATGGTATAATTCACTACAAACAATTTATCATTTCATCATAAAATTATGCATTAACTAATATTACGCTTAAGTTATACATAACATACATATTATTTATTTTATCAAAAATTAAAAATTCAGTCTTTATTTCAGCACATTACTAGACTTATTATTTCAGGTTATTTACAGTAGAAATATTTTAGAGGTTACCTTTATTCCGTTCTAAAGTAAATATTATTCATTTAGGGATTTGATCATTAACTTAGAACACATTTAAATAGCACGTAGCTATTTAATTTGACAACTTATATATCATTAACCCTTTGACCGCCACGGTCGTGTATAGACGACAAATGAAAACGTGCCCAACACGCCTATGCCGACAAGAAAACACCATGTTTTAAGTATAAACACAGTAAACTGAATTTAGTTTATTTATTTTGTACAGACGCCAGCAGGTCAACCTATCCCAATCTGTCAAAATTTTTTGATAGATTTTCGAGTTTAGCACAAAGGAATAAGGTTTACATTCAATTGGGAAAATCTGTACTTAAAACATGGTGTTTTCTTGTCGGCATTAGCCGACGGTGGCGTGATGGGCACGTTTTCATTTGTCGGCTATACACAACCGTGGCGGTCAAAGGGTTAATAACTGTTTATTTAAAGGCCTCATTAATTGATTAGTACAAGTGATTATGTCCGTTAAAATCGAAAGTTTGTTATGATGGTTACAAATGTTGCATTACACTAACGCGCGTCTGTCATTCCAATTTATACCTTATTGCGATGACATAAGAGTCACACAACACGCGCTCGCAAATAGCATTATTACTTTATCTATTTAAGTTAGCGCATTGATTGATCTTTACTGCGCAACAGTAAACACTTTCTTGCCAAGTTTACCGCGGAATATTTAATAATATGAGAGTACGGGTACATCCCATGTACAGCCAGGGAAATTAATTGTTTATGAATTTGACACACTACGTCTATTCTCTATTCTATTCTATTTTTTCTATGGTAATCGTGCCGATGTCGAAAATTCTGACATTGTCAGATGTGATATGAGAAAACGTGCGAAGGAGAAAAAAAATCACAAACCTAAATCGATTATGGTTATTAAATAATTGAATTTAATGTGGAACTTGTTGACGAGTTTTGATACACTGAAACTACGTGAACTTGCCGTGTTATAGCCATTTCATACAACTGTCAAATAATGACAATTGTGATTTGAATGTACGGACAAATTAAGTTGGTAGTAAATTTGATAAACAACTAATTTCTCCGACTTTATTTTAAAAGCTATCACTTGCATAACCAGATAAGTATAATTATTGAACATAAATTGTATTTCTGTGTTTTCGTTCTAGGCATTAATTTTATTATACTAGAATGTACTAGAATAAGCCCTAATGTCTATCCTCCGACTTGATGTCGACGGTTGAAAGGCTAATTGATCTAAGCGACATTTTGTAAAACTTGTAGTAGGACAGATTAAAGTTTTTTTTTTTTATTAAAATATTCATAGACATCTAATATATAAATATTCATAGACTTTTATTTAAATAAAAGTCTATGCAATAGTTCTTTTTTATGAATATTTTATTTAAAAAAAAACTTTCATCTGTAAAACTTTAATCTGTCCTACTGCAACTTTTACAAAATGTCGCTTAGATCAATTAGCCTTTCAACCGTCGATGTGATGTGGCGGGCAATTATCGCACTTGTGTCTCCATTTGTGGCTCATAAAGCCATTAAGATACAAACTATTATCACACAAATATTTTTTCTATAAAAAGGTAATTCATTCATTCTGGTTTATCCTACCTATCTGGTTTACCTTTATCTTTTTACTTGATTATTACATTCTAGTACTTGATTATTTTAATAATTAACTAAAGTATCATATTATTTTATGTATCTTGCGTAAGATCAGTGCCGATATAAAATACAAACAAAGCAGTACACACCTATTCTAATTCTAATGTTTTATAAAATTTAACTCATTATTTGACATATTTTGGTCGTAAGTTGTAAGTTTGGATGCCACTAATATCGCTTCTAGGCGCTACAAAGCTTCAGGAAGATTATTATACCTTTTCTTTGCTTATTTATTTCATTATAAGCTGTTTATAAAACAAAAATAAAAAATAAAAATAATAATAATAATAAATATAAAAATAATAATAAAATAAAAATAATAATATAATAATAAATATTTTTCACTAATAAATACTTAGCAAAAACGGGACATGAAAAATCGTATTTCATATTAGCAGTCTTTATAAATATTTTAGTCTTATGATACGAAGTCGCATCCGATTTTGCCTTTATAGATTAAAACAAACAAACTTGCAAAGTAGCGCCTGAATTTAGCAGCAACTTAAATATTAAAGTTCAAATTGAAACTAGTTGTAATAGTTATCACAGTCACTCATACAGCGGGTATATTGTATAACGCTGTAAGTCTTTCTATGAAACCATTCTCCGTGGTTTCACCGTGGATCTCGCTCCTCACCTCTCGCTCCAAGTGACGCATATCGTTTAGCGAAACTTGCGAGTTAGGAACTATAGTGCTGTTCTTCTCTATGTGTGTATACACTTGCATCTTACCGTCCGTGTTCTCATTCCTGAACACAGCCTGGTCTGGCTCGACACTGTCACATAATACATTGTTCCTGAACATCGGTCTAAGTATCGCGAGCTCTCTCTCCTGTGTTTCTTCATCTTTGTACTGACCTATAATTTGTTTAGTGAAGGAGTTATCTAATTCCTGCTTGTAGTTAGGGTCGCTGTACATCTCTTTAACAGACACTATGTTCAGTTTGCCGTAGGAATCTTGCCTCGTATCGAACACCTCGACATTGTTTGTGTAACTGTTGTCTAGCTGGTCTATGGTAACGTTGGGCGCTCCTTTCTTGACGCTCTGGTTCTTTTTAACAGATTTCTTCTTGTCTGTCGCGAGGACAGTTCTGAGAATGTTGGGTGATTTGGTGGTGGAAGCGAGAGCGATCTTTTTAATGTTTTTAGATACTTCGGTGTTTTCAATTTTGATGTTGGGATGACGATGTTTTTCTTCTAGTTTGACGACTGGTTTTTTGTCTTCCTTGAGGTCTTTGAGCTTGGCCTTGTTCTCGGTGACGCGGTTCCTCACCTTGTCGTGGATGAGCATGTGTCGGCGCAGGTCGCCGGCCACGCGGAAGCACTTGTCGCACTGCGGGCACTTGTGAGGCCGGTCGCCTGGACGGGACACACGTGTTAGTATGATGAGAAGGACTAGACACTCAGGCTAGGAGTTCAAGTAGTGAACAGAGGGGCGGAAGATACTGTTGCAGTACTAACTAGCACTTGTATTGCCCATACTATACGCTCAAATAATGGCGATACACCTAAACAACGTGTAGGTACTAATATACAGGGTTATTTGAAAAACACCAGCAACCTCTTAAGACGAGATAGACGAAGATAAATGCAGGGAACAGCTGATTTTTATTTCGATTTCAGGTTTGGTCCCATAGTAAAAGTTGTTCATAATGATGAGTACAATGACCTCTTAAGAGGTTGCTAGTGTTTTTCAAATAACCCTGTAAAAGGCGATATAAAACAAAACACACAGAAACTTTCAATCTGACGCACCTATATGACAAATTAATATTTATTGTGGGTGTACGTTTGCGGTGGCGTCGTTTGTTTTCAAAGCAGCTTCCAGTGATGTTCGACAGAACGAATTTTCAAAGGGCTTCACAATTTAAGAGCCTACACTACCTCAGCTAAAATTCACTATTTAACTCGCTAGCAAGATACTGCTCGCGGACTGAGTGAGAGCGAGACAGAGTGCGGTGCTAGGCGGCAGGCAGCGCCAATAGTTTAGGTATTTGCCTTTTACGGTGAAAATAATGGTAATTAAAAAAAAAGTAAAGACCTGCTTTATAGTTAGTTCGGTTAGTATACAAAGTTTCATGTTCTAATTTGAAGTATTTTTTGAATATTGATCAGTTTATAGGTAACTTTGGAATTTTTTTCTATCGAGATTTTTTTATGAAATCGTGTTTTCGTCTAACATAAGACCTAATGATAATCCTCAAGTTTACCATATATTTATTTCAAAATGAATGCTGCAGTATTTTCGACATAACGGAGGATCATGCTAAGCCATTTGAGGTAGTATAGGCCCTTAAGCAAATGGACGATAAACTAGTAATGATATTTACCGGTGTGCGTCCTCATGTGGCTGAGCCTGTATGACGAGGCGCGGAACGACTTGTTGCAGTACTCGCACTTGTAATTCCTCTCGCCCGTGTGGATGCGACGGTGCACGTTCAGCGAGTACTTGCGCGCGAACTCCTTGCCGCAGAACTCGCATTTGAACATTTTCTGTAACAAGCGTATGTGCGTACGTTAAAACTATGCCGACCGCACAGTGGCGCCCTCATCGTTTTTTTTGGTTATTTCATACAATTTATAATGAAAATGCAGAAAATAAGCACGTTAAGTTATGCTTCACAAGATTATACGTTAATATTATTAGAAGCGGTAGTTTTATTATAATCCTTAAAACGGATAACAGTGGCCACTATATTCCGTTTTAAGGATTATAATAAAACTAAACAAAATAAAACTACCGCTTCTAATAATATTAACGTATAATCTTGTGAAGCACAACTTAACGTGCTTATTTTCTGCATTTTCATTCTAAATTGTATGAAATAACCAAACAAACGATGAGGGCGCCACTGTGCGGTCGGCATAGTCTTGAACATGTAGTTATAACCTGATATCATACATTTTATTTCATATATTTTTTGAGGGGCCCGTGGCTAAATAATAACAGCCGCACAGGTCGGTTAAGATACGCTTGCCGCGGTTGGTCTGTGGATGGGTGACCATCTTTACAAAGCGAGATCTCTCCGTGCCTCGGAAGCACGTTAAGCCGTTGGTCCCGGCTGTCATTCGTGAATCTTTGACAGTCGTTACGGATAGTCAGAAGCCCGAAAGTCTGACAACCAGCCTCACCAAGGGGTATCGTATTACCCAGTAACTGGGCTGTGGAGGTCAGATAGGCAGTCGCTCCATGTAAAACACTAGTATTCAGCTGCATCTGATTAGACTGGAAGCCGACGCCAACATAGTTGGGAAAAGGCTACGCAGATGATTATATTTTTGCACTGGCATCACTGCGGCAGCTAATATTTTGAGATTTGAAGCGTATTAGTTGATTCGCAATAAAGAAACTTGAAACTGGTATTCACATAGATCTACAAAAAGAAACAAGAAGAGCGAAGTTTTTTTCAAAGTCAACGCTTCATGTTACTGAGCCATTCATATGAAGCAGCGCCGTCTAGAAGTTGACTATTACTTCACACTTCAAAGTAAGTAAATGTACCTTATACAAAATGTAACGTTAAATACGCAAAACCTGAAAATAGTTTGTTCATAATTGACTACTGAATCGATTTCAGTAACTTTTGATATAGGTTTTTTTTCAAAAATTATTTATTTTGCCATACTATCCGCTGATTGAGCCAAAGCAATAAGACTTAATTTTGAATGTATAAAGCAATGCCAGGCTCAACACGATTTTCTTAATAAAAATAGTTAGCTTTAAAAAAAATAGTTTTGTTCATTGTATTAATATGCTTTTAACTAAATGCTCTAATTGGGATGTATGAGGTTTTGAGCATTTAACGTTACACGTTGTATAAAAGGAAATAATAATATGAGTAGTGTTACCTGGTCGGAATGTATGGACACCTTGTGGTACTTCAGGTCGCTCCACTGTCGGAAGTCCCTCCCGCACACGTCGCACTTGTACGGACGGTCTCCGTTATGCACGCGTTTGTGTATCTACCGGACAGACGAACAACATAACATGGATATAATATCAATTAGCAAGAATATATTTAAAAGAAATTATCAAGTTTTAAAAAAACTAAACTAATATTTCCAAATGAAAGGTTTGAGAGTAAAAAATAATTATTACTAGCTGACCCGGCGAACTTCATACCGTCTCAGAATCAAGAACGAATGTATGACAAAATTAATTATCTTCATTATTATTTTTTTGCATGCTTTCCAGTGGCTAAATAATAACAGCCGCACAGGTCGATCGATCAGCTTAAGCTACGCTTGCCGGGGTTGGTCTGTGGATGGGTGACCATCTTTACATATCGAGACCCCTCCGTGCCTCGGAAAGCACGCTAAGCCTACGAATAAGTAATAAGTCAGGAAGTCTAATTCAGAACAAACTCCACAGAAAAAGTGGCCCTACTTCAAACCAAAACGACGTATGATTCAAAATACGAATCACTTTCGAGGTTACATGAACACATGCTTGGTGATTGGTTTAAATTCAGAACGAAAGCCGGGATTGGTTCGCGAGCGTGCTGCAATGTCTGCTATCACAGCCGAGTCATAGTGACGTGGACGATGTTATGCAATAAGTGCACCGGAACAAGTCAATAATAAAAGAATATTATTGTACAATGTTTTTTTTATATAATATATTTTTGTTTTTTTTTTGGGTTACTTTTTACAATCCAATGAACTCTATTTCCCGCGAAATATGATTAATTTATTAAGTTTTTGTCTAGAAGACATTAAAAGAGAAACTTTCAAACTGGTACAGCAGTTTTGTGTAACATGGTATATCGTTTTAATAATTTATAAAAATCTTTTTTTCGTCAAAATGAACGGAACATACTCCGCTGGCTTTCACAGGCATCCTGTCGTACTCTTGTCTTTCTAGCTTAACTGAAGCTATCCACTTATTTTGCCGAATTGGATCGACAGGGAAACTAAAAGAAAACAAAATAAGCAAAATAGAATAATGTTATAAAAATATCTAAATATGGATTTACTTCTCAATATTTCATCAAGAAGAAAACTTAAATTGGTAAAAAATTTACTGACTTCATTTGGCATAGTATTGACCACCTCGGTTTGATAACGTATTTGAACATCTTTGAATATAATTATAATTTTGCTACTATTTACCAGTGAAAAGAATCCCTGGACATTTTAATCTTTTATGGCTCCTGCACCACTTCACAACACATGCTGGCATGATGATTCACAGCTGTAGTTCACAATGCTAAAATAAAAAACGTACGCGAAGTGCAATTTTTAAGCCCCGCCTACTTGGGCCTAATATTTGTTTGGTAATTTTTTTATCGCAGTTACATTTCCTGACTTATTACATAATCGTAGCGCTAAGCCGTTGGTCTCGGCTGTCATTCGTGGATCTTTGACAGTCGTTACGGGTAGTCAGAAGCCCGTAAGTCTGACAACCAGTCTTACCAAGGTGTATCGTAATACCCAGTAACTGGGTTGTGGAGGTCAGATAGGCAGTCGCTCCATATGTGAACTGGTATTCAGCTGCATCCGGTTAGACTGGAAGCCGACCCCAACATAGTTGGGAAAAGGCTAGGCAGATGATGATTATTTTTTTCTTGAATTTTTTCATGTTTTAATAGTTATTCTGCTATTCGGGGCGGATCAAATCCAACAAACCAAAGATCATAAAAATCGGTCCAGCCGTTCTTGAGTTATAAATGGTGTAACTAACCCACCTTTGTTTTATATACATATATAAAATATATGCTTATTTCTTAAGAAATAAGCAGTACCTTTGTACTCAAATTATAATTATGTCAAATCTTTATGTATTTTTCTGTGTGTACATAAATTATAAAATAAATAAAAAATAAATAAATATATGGTTTATATATATTTATTTATTTATTTATATATACTTTATTTTACACCACAAAGATACATCAAACACTACAAAATATATAGGGTGACTGGTAATTAGTGACCGATACCTAAACACGTGATTGTACTCATCATAACAAACAACTTTTACTATGGGACCAAACTTGAATTCGCGAAAACAATATCTACTGTTCAGTACCTACATATTGACCAGTTCGGCGAAAATAATGACTGAACAGCAGATTTTTTTTTCACAATTTCAGGTTTGGTCCCATAGTAAAAGTTGTTTGTTATCATGAGTACAAGCACGTGTTTAAGTATCGGTCACTAATTATCAGTCACCGTATATATATATGTATATATTCCACCAGCTAGGTAAGTTATGAGCTCACAGGCTAAGCTAATACTTAGTTTAATCGGGCAGGCAAACGCGATAAAGTATAAAGTATTGGTAGTTACAGCTTAACTAAGTAAGTTTAGCTCGCTGTCCGTGGGCTTAGTGACTAAATTGTTGCTGCGTTTATTCCACAGATGGGTGACCGGTACATTACCTTAAGCGCGGCAACGGTGTAGAAGCCCTTCCCGCACTCGCGACATATCTGCTGTTTGCCGCTGTGTGATAGCATATGGTACAGCAAACTGTTCCTATAGTTAAAAAATATTTATTTTGTTACATTTTACACGACAGATATTATTGCAAAGCGGATAAGGTCGGTGTGTCCTGCCACTGAAGAGAAACACAGAGGTCAAGGTGTCTTTTGGTGCGCAATACACGTGCTCAGACGTGGAGTTGCGAACACCAGCAAGGTTTCTTGTAAAATCCAGACATGAAATTGAAATGGGCAACTCAAAACCTGCAACCAGTTTGTTCATAATTGAGAGCAACTTCAGTTATTAAATAAAGACAGTTTTTTACATTTTTTTTTATACATTAAATATTTGTCCTGCAGTGGGATAGTATAGGTTTAAAAAAAAGTTATCAATGGCCCCGATTCTGTTGTTCACAAACTAAATTAAATTTAAGTTCAGTGCATCTTTTTCTATTTCATTACGAAAAGGACAGAATATAAAATATTCCCCCCGGTGGGTTCCCGCATTGTCGAGGCGGGGGGGCTCAGTAGCCGTGGCGGTCACCCACGGTGAAGCGAAGAGGAACCCGAGGAGGGGCCGCTCGTCAGGGCTTTTGCCTGTAAGCCGATGACGTAGCGGCCAACAAGTAGGTTGCGGTGCCGCTTGGGCGACATCGCAACTGAGGCGGGCCGCGATGTCTTATGGGAGGCATCGCGGCTGAAGGTCCCGCGCCGCGGTCGCCGCGGCGGGAGAGGAGTGCCGGTATTGTGGTGCGCCGCTCTCCCTACCTTCCGCGGCCTTGACGGGGTCGCCACCGTCGATGGCGGACGCGGTGGGGCTGCAGGGGAGGAGGAGTGTTGGTATTACGTTGGCCACTCTCCCTATCCTCTGCGGCCGAAAATTGGCAGGTGGCGGGGCCAAGGGGACCAGGGGTGCCCAGACACGGGGTCGTCTGGCGCCTATGTGCTGGTTTGGTCCATGAGGTGGTCACGGCGTGCTATGTGTTCTGGTGCGCCGGTGATGGGGAGCACTCCCCAGAGGAGGGTCCGGTGACGTACAGCCGCGACGGGTTCACGGATGAGTGCTAACGCGTGCCCGTGTTCCCGCCATAAGCGGCGGAGGAGGACACCGTGGAGTTTTAGTGGGTAAGAGTCCCACATAACTGCACTATCTCCCCGTGGTAGTGCAGTATGCATGAGCATTTCTCCACGTTAAAAAAAAAAAGTCCTGTCAAATTAGATAATCCATAGACAAGTTAGACGAGATTAAAAAATTGGCTTCTAAAAATACGTCAATTTACGTCAGGCGCTGACTAATTTGACAGGACTAAACTAATATTTATCTTCTGTCCTTTTCTTAAAGAAAGAAAGAAAAAGATGCACTGAACTTTTTAGTTTAGTTTGTGAACGACAGAATCGGGGCCAATATCAATGAGAACAAATTCGACACCAAAAATTACGCTAGTGAGTCGAGTGCGATCTGTCGTGATTTATGGAGCTCAACATCCGAAGAACATTAATAATACTAATAAAGTTTATTTGATCAGACTACAGAGTGGTCCACAGTGTCCTATATATTACCTGTGCTGGAACACTCGCTGGCACTGCTGGCATTCAAACCGCTTCTGTTTCTTCTTGTCATCCGATTTCTCGTCGGTCGGCGGCTCGTCGGCCGGCAGGCCGGCCGTGTCGGCCGTGTCGGCGGTGTTGGTCATCGTGGTGTTGGGGAAGCTCTGGTTGTCCGTTTCTAACATTCGTCGGAGAATTTCATCTGGTGAATGAAAGCAAAATATTTTAGTGCAAGATACGGTCGGGTATATCAATTGCATTAGCTGAATTGTTGATGGATATTGAAAGGATATTTTTAAAGTGAGAGTGTAATAGGGCAGACCGACTTGTAATAAAGTTTGCTAGAGTCTATACTGGAATACAGAATCTTAGATTAAGTGAAAGCATGATTTCTATATTAGAGATGATAAAGTTTCAATTCCGTTGCAATAAAAATTTAGCTTTCTTTATTCCAAAAGGTCACTCAAAAATCAACTTCTCTTAAGTTCATTTTTTTTATTATCACACTAAAATAGATTTTAGAGTAAGTCGCAATGGAAAAGAAAAGATATAAGATTCAAGCACAGCATAATTATATCTTCTTCTATATATTAATTAATTGTTGCCGTAAAATATATTTACTGTATAACAAATTAAATTAAAATAACCTTTAAGTATCAGCTTGAGGTGTTGTGTGTCGTTGGGTGCGCCCGCGCCGGTCGGCCCGCTCGCACTGCGCCCGTACCTGACAGTAACACATACCACGTATAGGTACAGAATTTATTTTCAAAGATCAGCCAAATTTAAGGCTGTTGTACAGATCATCAAACTGAGGAACTTTCTCGATGGGACCAATATCGTAATCGCGAAAAATTTATCAACTGTCCCATAGAAAACTTCAATACCTACTCGACCTAAACGTATGGTACGGCTGAATTTTTATGAGAAAGTTGTTGAGTTTTATGGTCTGTACCAGACCCTTAAATTTGGCTGGTCTTTGAAGACAAACCCTGTATTATTAAGCCAGCTTTTAAATAGGTTTTACAGCTATGCTATGTTAACCAAGATAAAGAGAGAGAGAGTTGGAGAGCTGTTATGAAACAATCAGGATAAAAAAGAACGTTTTTACATAAATTATTGAAAAAAAAATTACAAACAAAATCTCCACACAGACGATTTTGTTAAATTGCTTGCAGTTATGAGAATATTTATTAGATTTTGTAAAATCCATCCTTGAACCGTTGCAGTAGCCGCAGCGCGGCACTCACCAGGCGCGCGCGGCGTCGTGCGCGTGCGCATGCTCCAGCGCGAGCGGCGCCAGCAGCGCGTGCTCGTAGTGCTCGGCCGGCTCGTCCACGGCCACGTGGATGCCCTCCATCAGGTCCTCAGGCTCGCTGAACTCGCCCATGTCTTCCAGCTGTAAGGGCGACTGTCATGTGTACTCATATAGTCATGTCATTTTTACGAATGATGAATAAAGAACGTTTTGTTAGCGCCGCGGATTGCCAATTTGACGTTGTCAATGTCATCAAGGTCAAGTGTCGTCCTGCCTATCGATTCTGTAAAAATCTCACCGTGATAACATAGGTGAAGTGAGCGTTAAGTGAACTATCAATGGATGCAAACCTTAACATCAGGTGGAATGACAGCTCACTTCACCTTAGTTTTCACGGTGAGATTTTTACAGAATAGCGGTGCTGTAACCATCTCACCGTGAAAACTTAGGTGAAGTGAGCGTGGAGTGAGCTGTCAGTGTCATCCTGATGCTAGGGATTGATACTCTTGACAGCTCACTCTAAGCTCACTTCACCTAACTTTTCACGGTGAGATTTTTACAGAATCGATCGGCTGATTTCAAAAAACCCGCAAGTGCCGGCCGGCGCTCCCCGCGGTATTCCGTTGAAGACAAAATGATATGCGTTTCTGTGTGTCTTTTTCTGCAATTTTTCTTATTTTTAGAGTTCCGTACCTCAAAAGGAAAAAACGGAACTCTTATAGAATCACTTAGTTGTCCGTCCATCCGTCCGTCTGTCTGTCAAAACCCTTTATCTCGGGAACGCGTGGAGGTATCGAGTTAAAATTATCTTTATATATGGTCCCTTGAAGCTGTCAAAAAATCAATCTTCTAAGTTAACATAAAAAAAAGATATGACCATTTAAGCAGCAAAAAACATATATTTCGACACTCTCAATGGAATCAAAATGTATAGGGTAATTCCCGTGACTTAGAATCATGAGGTTTGGAAAGAAGCAAGGTCATGTAGCACAAGTGAAGGAAAAATTCCGAAAACCGTAAATCTGTAGTTACATACCTACTTTGTACGAAACCCTCGATGCGCGAGTCCGACTCGCACTTTGCCGGTCTTTTCTTATCATTGTAAAAGTTGTTGATTAATCTTTAAACTATCAAATAACAAGGAATTCGTTATTTAACTCCCAAACACGTTTACGTATTTGTATCGCATGCTAACATACGAGTGTGGTCGTACAAATTGAGTGCGTATTCTTATTATAATTGTGTAAAATGTACAAACAACCAAAGCTATGGAAGTGCGGAGTCTCCTAACACAGGCGTCAACATGCTTAAAAGGAGGCTCCAATCATAAACTAATGTATATACTAGTTGGTACAGAAATAAACATTTTGTATTTTGTATTTTTGTATTCTGGTAAGTATCCCTTTTTTCGTCAAATTAGCCGGCTAGGGGTCCATTACGTATTTTTTAAGCGAAACATCACAACAAGTTCGAATTAATTCCAGGCGTCGGAACTATGTATACGCCTCTCTTCTTACTCGTTGTGTAACCAGCAGTGCTATTCTATAAAACTCATCTTGAAAACTTACGTGAAATCAGCACCTTAATTGCGTAACACACGATCAATCACAATCTGTTTCATTTTGACAGTTCAACAACATTCATTGCGATATTTACGTGCTGAGCAGACAAATTTTCCGAACTTATGAAGCAATGGATTAGCGATCTGTTTCAAAATGATTCAGATTATGATTGATCGTGCGTTACGCAATTAAGGTGCAGCTGTCATTCCAACTGATGCTAGGACCAGCTAGGGATTGACAACTCACCTCAGGCTCACTTCACCCAAGTTTTCATGGTGACATTTTTTTACAGAATAGCACGGCAGTTGTGATCAGCCATAACACATTTACTTATTTCCACTAGATTAAAATAATAACAGGATAATAGAATACACTTCAGGTTCATGACAACTAAAAGTTTCAACATTTCAGTCATGTTCTAACAATGAACAGCACAAACTTTATAATAACAAAATACCTTCATATTAGAATGGGCCTCCTTGACATGAGCTTCACATTGCTTCTGCTTCCTAAAAGACCTGTTACACTTCACACAGCTGTACATATCCAGTTTGTCCAGAGTATCATATATGTCTGCCTTCTCAGCCTCTTGAACTACCGTCGGCGGTTCCTTGTCCATACTTGCCATAGAATACTGAAGCTTATTGTTAGCGTAGGTAAACGTCTTGTCGCTTGTCGTGTATAGAATGTGTTTGTCCATGGATTGGTATATAGTTTTTGGTATGGAATTTTCTAAAGACAGTTCTACTATTGAATCTGGAATTGTTGCTACGTTATCTACGATGCACGAGTTGGTTATCTGCAAAGAAAATTCTACATCAGAAAAATAGACCTGACAATTTGGAAATTATTTTTGCCTTGTCACTTTCAAAATAGTTCGCAAGCAGTTTCAACGATTATTAGATTTCTTTTACATTAAGCAGTTACTGTAAGATAACACATATACTTATATAATGAATGTATACAAAAACTTGTAAAACATTTTAAAAGAAGGAGTTTCTTGCCCATTCTTCTCCACACGAAAACTAAATTTTGGAAGGGGCGACTAGAATCAATTCTATTTTTTAATTTTAATTTTTGACGTTCAAAAGTGCCTTTTAAGTGCCTGCTTGAAATAAATGATTTGACTTTGACTTTTTTTTTTGTAAAAAGTTTTATTATTTTTCACTTTTTAGTGGGCCAGTTTGTAATTTATCGAAGTTACAATAGATTAGGCTATAAACTGCTCATCACCTTTTACAAAATATTGTTTTTCCCAATGCAGGGACGTTAATTGTTGAGGAGTTCTCCTAGTAAGAACCAGGAGAACTGGAGCTGATTGAGATGTCACCATCAGCACCATACGCATTGTGACGAGCATAAATTGCTTAGCAACCACATTAAAGTACGGTCAGCAGCAAAAGTCGATTAACACTGCAGTTTTTTAAATCTCAGTTATTGAGCAAAATATTTGTCCAAAATTGCAGCAGTAGTACAATGCAATTTTGAACAAACATTTTGCTCAATAAATGAGTTTAAAAAAATCTGAAGTGTTAATATTTTTCTCAATAACTGAGATTAAAAAAACTGAAGTGTTTATCGACTTTTGCTGCTGACCGTACCTAATCGATTTGCAACCCATGAAATACTTATTATTGAGTAGTTCCGATGGCCATCTGTCTGTCTTCATCATTAGTTCCACTTCACCAAATGGTGCTTTCCGAGAGCAAATGCACGAGTTACTATAAAAAATATACAAATCGCTATGGTGTGCCTATAAAATTTGAGGGTTTCCCTCGATTTCCATGGGATTCCCTCATCAGATTCTGACTTGGTGACAATGGGACCACCTCGAAAGCACACCCTTTCAAACAAAAAAATAATTTTTAAAATAGGTCGACAATTGACGAAGAAATCGGTGAACATAGATAAAAAAAAAAACATACATAAAGTCATCATCATCATCTGCCTAGCCTTTTTCCATAAAGTCGAACATAAAAATAACCTCCTCCTTTTTGGAAGTCAGTTAAAAATAAAGACCGGTGCGAGGCCAAAAAGGCTCCTATCTCAGCATAATTCCGCGAAATTTTAAAAATAAATACCGCAGTGCTGATATTCTGATAGCATCTAGGAATTATGATCATATAGCATCATTATGATAATATTATAATTATGCACATGATCATAGATTGGCTTTAGATACGTTTCTGTTTACTGAAAAAAGGCAATTACTAAAATAAATATTCAGTAGCCCCGATTCTGTTGTTCACAAACTAAACTAAATTTAAGTTCAATGCATTTCATTACAAAAAGGACAGAAGATAAAATATTAGTTTAGTCCTGTCAAATTAGATAATCCATAGACAAGTTTAGACGTGATTAAAAAATTGGCTACAAAAAATACGTTAATTTACGTCAGGCGCTGACTAATTTGACAGGACTAAACTAATATTAATCTTCTGTCCTTTTCATATTGAAATAGAAAGAAAAAGATGCACTGCAGTAACTTAAATTTAGTTAAGTTTGTGAACAACAGAATCGGCGCCATTGCCTCTTTTTTAAATCAGACGGAGTATTCTACGTAGTACGGAGTCCTTTCTACCTAAGCATGTAATAGTACCTTATCAATGCCGAGGTCTTGCACGGGGTTCTCGATGATGATGTGCGGCTCGTAGTGCTGTTTCAAATGCTGGTAGAACTTCAGCTGCTCGTCGCCGTAGAACTCGCCGCACAGCTGGCAGATGAAGATCGGACGGACCTGGCCGTGGGAAAGCGAAAAGATATCACTTTCTATTGTAGTTGATTATAATAATATTGATATTTTGTATACTGGATGGCAAAGACATCGACGCGGAAACTGTAGCCATGTTTCTAGACCGCCTAGCGAAGAAATAACCTACACTGTCAAAATGTATGCAACAGCTAATTTTTTTTAAATCATTAACATCTGCCTAGCCTTATCCCAACTATGTTGGGGTCGGCTTCCAGTCTAACTAGATGCAGCTGAATACCCGTATTTTACATGGAGCGACTGCCTATCTGACCTCCACAACCCAGTTACTGGGTAATACGATACCCCTTGGTAAGACTGGTTGTCGACTTTCGGGCTTCTGACGACCTGTAACAACTGTCAAAGATCCACGAATAACAGCCGGGACCAACGGCTTACCGTGCTTTCCGAGGCACGGAGGGGTCTCTGATGTAAAGATGGTCACCCATCCACAGACCAACCGCGGCAAGCGTAGCTTAACCTGATCGATCGACCTGTGCGGCTGTTTTATTTAGCCACGGGCCCCTCATTTTTTCAATCATCATAATTCTTAATTTTCCTACCTTTATTCTAATTTATTTGGGGTCGGTGCAACATGTAAAACGTATTTTTTTTAAATAACCGACGAAAATTCAACGCTGTGTGGTCCAGAATCATGTACCGAATCCATGGTAACAGATCGTGCGTCAATGTCTCTGTATGTATAATAATGTAAAACGCCTAGAAATGTTTCAGTCTAGGCAACCATTCACAGGAAAAACTTTTTCTTTTTCCGTGAGGCACACACAATTGTTGTTTGCATCATTATTTTTATTTAGTTTTTGTGTTTTGTGTTTCACGAAATGTGTCCAAATAAACTTTTTTCTTTCTTTTCTTTCAAAGACAAGCAAACTCTTACAGAAAATATACAACATGTTTCTTAGATGGTGATGATAATAACAGCTATTTGTAATTGCCCAATATTTATCTGAAGATAATGACTAAACACACACAGTAACTGAACTGATGTTTTAATTGATTCTTTATTTTTACCATACGGTACCAACCTATTCAAATGAAAATTGGATATTTGCCAAGCTCAATAGGTGGTCGCGTATCGTCAAAATCTATATTTGATCAATAAGATTTTTATAGATATAATAATTATATTTATATACAAGGTGTAACATAATTAACGCAAGACCTCATACACCCCAATCGGAGTATTGAGTTAAAAGCTTAATACTATGACCAAAACTTATTTAAAGCTTGCTAATTTTATTAAGAAAATCGTGTTGACACTAGCATTACTTTTTGCATTTAAAATTGAGTCTTATTGCCTGGAAATAAGATTTCATTTTATTTGGCTCAATCGGTGGTCAGTATGAAAAAATACATAATTTTTGAAAAAAATACCTATATTAAAAGTTACTGAAATCGATTTATTAGTCAATCAAACTACTTTCAGGACTTGCGTTTATTCTGTTACACCTTGTATATTTTGAGGGTCGTCCCCTGGATGCACCTCATCATAGTGAACATCATCGCCATCCCCATAACAACTGAATGAACATACCTCATGTGTAATATGATGCGTCTCGTCCGGCATATGCTCCTGCTGCACAAAGTTATCCGGCAGGATCTCCTCCTGCCCGTGGTCCGCGCAGCTGATACGCCCTTCGACGTCCGTGCAACTGATCACCACTATGTCCTGGAAGCCCATGGATAATATAAGGCGGTGGTCATTTTTATTGTGCTATACATGGCAATAAATCTAAACTAATAATAAATCTGAAAAGTTTGTTTGTAAAAAAGTTTGGTAGTTCCAGAGATTAGTGCGTTCACGCACTAATCTCTGGAACTACCAGTGGGATTTGAAAAATTGTTTTTGTATTTGTTTATTTAACATCACGATAGAACTCTTAAGAGCCTAGAGAATAAGGAAAAAACTAAAAAAGAACGCTAAGCGAAAACGAAGTTACGGGCAGGCGATGCGATGCGACGAGGTGGGTCGGGGGAACAAGAAATTTCACACGGACGCAGTCGCGGATAAAGCTATTAATTTCTTATGATCGCTTCCGATCGTACTGGGTGCCGTTACTGTAGTGTATAGCAAGCGCGATTTGAACACTTGCGGAGCGAGAATTCACTTTTAAGCCAAGTATTACTACTTTTTTTATGACGCCACCCAGTAATACCTTTTATAATTTAAGTATTGAGCCATAAGATCTTAGAAGAAGTTGACTTTGAAAGGATTTAATAGTATTTAGTTAATAATTTGATAAGCGTTGCATGTATCGCCGATACAAATAACAATATGTAGTTCGCCGTCATTCAGGTCATCGATAAACAATAACTATCAGCTATCAGCAAGTTTCCTAATTACTGTTCACTTTATTATCAGTTTTAACAACAAAGTGTACACAGCTGAAACTGTGTAGCAGGTAATAAATACTACGGCCGAACGCAGGCGGTCGGGTTATATGACCGCCTTACATTCACATTTGTTCGACTTTAGTCCGTGAGAATCGGTTGCTGACACAAACCGACCGAATAACGTATGACGCCTGCGTAATACCACCTGCGCAATACCACCAAGGGAAACTGGATCGGCGTGAATCGTGACGGACAGTTTGCAGGAAATCAAAATCAACTGACAGACTTGATTTGGTTACGTTTTCATAAAACTCAAAGAGGATGGTGGATTTACGAATACTTATGTTTTCAGTCTTTAAATCAACATCGTTTCAGCCGAAAGACATCAACTGCTGGACAGAGGCCTCCCTCAAGCATCGCCGCTTCGACCGGTTCTGTACAGAAGTAAAGAACCGGTCGAAACGGATTCCTGCGGTCTTCACAAGGTCATCGGTACAACTTGTGGAAGTCCTTCCAAATCTACGTCTTCCGGTACGCGGTTGCCACTCCAATAACTTCATCATCGTCATCTGTTCTGTGAGCACTGTGCTCTGCCCTGTCACTAGCTTCATCTTTCTGACTGACCGACCCTTAACAATTCAAAAGTACCTATAATTGGTTTATTTGAAATAAATGCTTTGAGTTTGACTGCAACTTAAGTTTTGTCAATCCTTCGGGCTACGTCGGTTACCTTAATTCTCCTACGGATCTCTTCATTTCTAGTTCGATCAAGTAGGGAAACTCCAAGCATAGCCTTCTTCACTTCACAGCATTCTAATGAGGCCCATTATAAGCGACCATGTTTCAGAGCCATAGGTCATCACTGGCAACGCGCACTGGTCAAACTGTGGTATGTGAAACGAAAAGATATTGCGTAGCTTCCCAACCACGTTAGATTCGACAATTAACCTCTTTCTCGAAGTTGATCTTTAAATCACTCTGGCTTAATACTTCGTCCTAGTCTGCTATAAATACCATTCTAAACTGACCTGCTGAGGAGTACAGTTCCCATTATTCTTCTTTAGCTTCCTGGATATCCTCTTCTTGTGTGGAAGACTCTTTTTGCTTTGCAGTTTGTGCTGCCCCGGCGACGCTCCCGCTCCGAGTTCTAACACCGGCCCGTCAGAATCAATCATTGAAGAATCATCCTGTTGTAAGAAGAGAACAACTTAATTTAATTTGGAAACTTCAAAAAATAAGTGCAAAATCAACTAAATTTGCGTTTCGGTATTTAAAACAAATATCCTAACCTTAATATCCCTGAATATCCTATCCTTAGTATTAACTCAACCAAAAGACATCCACAGCTAATTGGCATAGGCCTTCCTAGGCAGCGTCATACGAATAGGTTCTTGTGTTACCCGCAGCCAGTAGATATAGGATAGCGGGATATGAATAGCAAGATATTTAGGATAGTAAAATATTTATGATAGCAAGATTTATCTAAGTACAGAAGGCATACTAATCTAAATCTCTATAACATGCGTCATGAGAAGCTATATATTTTGTAAATAAAGAACTTCTACTGAGTTACGTAACGACAACAAATGATCCCAAATTCAATCAACTCAAAATAACATACGTGTAATACGAAACTATCAAGCAATTTCACTTGGTCAGGTTATATTTTAGCGATATAAAGCGCTGTCGTCTAATGTTTAGTGGTACTGAAATGACTCATGGAACGTAAACATTTGGGCCGCCGTTTTGAAGTAAGTTCACGTTGACGCTGACAATGCTGCAGAATGCAGATGCAGAATACTCGGAATCGTCTGACGACAGTAATTAGATGTGTGTGTTAACATAATTATATCCCTATATAAAAATAAAAATCATTACAAAACTGTTTTTTTTTTTTTATTAAATCCAAAGGTTGCCAACCCCCGTATGTGTGTTTACATAATTTATAGCTTCTCGTGACGGATACTGTAGTATAGATATCTTACTTTGAGTGTTGATTTATTCTTATTGAACCAGTCGGTTTCCTGACCCCGCTTCATCTCCTGCAGGGGAGGGAGCGGCGGCAGGGGGGGTTCCTCTACCACTATCGATTCTTGCGACTGATCCTGGGAGAACAACGTAATATCATCACTCCCACCCTTTTTTCAATTTATTTGGGGTTGGTGCCACAAGACCTATTCTTTTAATTATGTCTGCCTATTTACCCCTTTTTCTAGACATTTTTATCTTTCATAAAATCAATCAGCTGTTTTTTTTTCAAGTTTGTTTATCATATTACCAATATAAGTTTATGCTTACCATTGGCTGACCATGGAAGAGTCTCATGGAACTATCAAGGATAATAGAGGTGTCCACATCACCCCTCACTGTATGCACCTGTTAAATATAAGTCAGATAAGTTGCGCCCGAGCAGTCCACGAAAATGTCGGAAAACAAGATGCATTAA
Source organism: Globia sparganii (assembly GCA_949316385.1). Lineage (NCBI taxonomy): Eukaryota > Metazoa > Arthropoda > Insecta > Lepidoptera > Noctuidae > Globia > Globia sparganii. The sequence continues at coordinate 1,180,472 of OX438660.1, forward strand.
ACAATATAAAGCTGTAGACTGAGAGTTGTAAAATCTAACATTGTGTCAGAGATATCTTTTAGACAAAGCCGGCAAAAACCATGCAAAGGCTTTCCCAACTTAGTTTATGGTTTAACTTGGCACTCCTTAACTCTAATTACAGTTTGTCCATTTTGAGTACATTTTCAGGTTTTCAGTTTATACTCGTATGACAACACCACCTCTTTTACAATTAAAAAATGGTAAATAATTGTAAATTGATAATAATAATAATAATAATAAAAATATTTATTTCATAAATGAAGAAATACATTGCACTGTATACACTGTAGATTATAAATTTAACATTTGTCTTAGTATGAGCACAATTTTGAAGACTCTATCCCTTAAACTAGGTCTAGCCTGTATCTTAAGAGATAGGGATTCCACCATATGGGTACAGTAAATACTTGAATTTCTGTAACAAGTGAAACGGTGTCGGTGTTACATAATAGATTTATGATAGTTATTATATGAAATAAATGTAGGTAGATTACTTAGTTAGGGTTGTGTATGTAAGTGTGATTGTGAGTTCGTGTATGAGCGTGTAGGTGTGAGTGCGTATGCATGTATGTGTGTGTTTAGGGACGTAGAATTGTGATTGTATTTTTACGAGATGTATGCTAGAAGATTCTCCGTTGAGAGATAGTCCTGTTGTAGGAGCCATTGAGTGATTTTTTGTTTTAGCGTGTGTCTGTTTAAATCAAGTATGTTTAGTATTTTGTGTAGTTTCTTATATATATAAGAACATATTACGTAGTATTGGCGTTCGGCAAATGTTGTTTTATGAGTTACACCTGGTGGGACATTTGTGCGTTTTTTAGGGTTAGATCTTGGCATGCCTCTATGAGTTCTGAGGACAGACTGCAAGATGAACAGCTGCCTAACTGTTAATACCTTACATTCATCATAAAGTAGTTTGGTTGGATATAAATACGGTTTCTTAGACATAACTTTAAGCACTGCTCTTTGAGCTCGCTCTGCCCTCAGAAGATTCGTTTTAATGGCACCGCCCCATGCAGTAATGCAATATCCGATAATCGACTGGCACAGTGCAAAATAGACCATTTTTAGTGTGTCTATGTCAGCCGATTCTCTAAGGGATTTGAAAACATATATAAGACGCATTGTCCTGCTAGCTATCGTTTCTAACTGTTTGTCCCACCGTAAGCCGTCATCTATCTGCAGACCTAGATACTTAACACAGTCACTTCTAGCTAGTGAAGGGCATGAACACGGTGTTGATGAGTTCAGGCAGGAGTGAGTAGTTACAACAAAGCTATGTGGTGGCTTAGTGTTTCGTCGGATTGCGAAAGGGACGTAGCAAGATTTATCCAAGTTTAATGTCAGTAGATTTTGGTGGAACCAGTGCATAATACTATTTAGTGCTGCTTCTGCCTTAGTTTTAACCTCTTCCCAAGTAGAACCATATATGATAATTGCAGTATCGTCAGCGTATACGTAGATCTTGCAGTTTGGTAGTATCATCCTACAAAGGTCATTGACATAAATTTGGAACAATGTGGGACCTAATATGCTTCCCTGGGGCACACCGTAAGTCACAATTTCCTCATTACTGAGATACACATCTATTTTCACTTGCTGAGATCTATTCTTGAGGTAATCTTTGAAAATGTCCAGTGATATGCCACGTATACCCAGAAACTCCAATTTAGAGGTAAGTTTGGGAACAGAAACTGTGTCAAAAGCTTTCGACAGATCCAAAAATTTACCCAAACACTTAGCCCCACTATCAAGTTTTCTTGCCACGAATTGTGTGAGATCCAGTACAGCATCTTCCGTCGAAACCCCAGGCTTGAAGCCATACTGGTTCTCGGCAATAATGTTATGTTTATTTAAAAAACCCCTAAGTTGTCTGTTGAGGATTTTTTCAATTATTTTTGAAAGCGAAGGTAGGATAGAGATTGGTCTGTAATTGTTGACACAGGTTCTGTTCCCGCTCTATTGGATGGACTATCGCTTTTTTTAGTCCGTCAGGGAACATTTCTGATTGTAAGCAAAGATTGCAGATGTAAGTGATTGGTGGCACTAGTATGTGACGACAAATTTTCAGCAAGGTAGATGATATTCCATCCCAACCTACAGCACAATCATTACGTAGTTGTAAGATGATTTCTTCTACCTCACCTTCATCAGTGACTAGTAAAACGAGGGAGGTAGCTGGAGATGAAAATTCGGACATTTTGGATCGATTACTGCCAGAAGGAATGTTAGTAGGATCGTTAGATTTTAGTATATTTGCCGCCAAATTTTTACCAATATTACTAAAGAAGGAACATACTTGGTTCACGGAAGAGTGAGGAGTATCACCTAGTTTCAACAATTCATCGGGACTGGAGCGTACTTTACGAGTATTAGTGATGTCTTGAATGGTTTTCCAAAGAGCTTTGGGATTATTTTTAAATTTTTCAAGTTCGCTTTTTTCAAAGGCTATTTTAAGTTTACGGAGTAAATCATTACAGAAATTCCTGTAGCGAGTGTATGTAAGTTTTAAAATTAAGTTATTTGGTGATTTATTTGATTTCATATGTAGCCTATCCCTATTTTTAATACATTTTAATAAGCCTGGTGTAATGCAGGGTTTTATAGTTCTACGTTTCTTAGGAATTGTATATTTGGTGGTGTGTTTAGTTATTATGGTAGTTACTATTGATTCAAACTTATTCAGGGCTTCATTTGCATCATTAATTTTATAAATGTCGGAAAAATTTATGCTTTCAAGTTCAGATTTAATGGCATCTAGATTAGGACGAGAGATAGTGTATTTTTGCTTTCGAGTTGGGTTCGCGTTCATTATCGTAAATATAATAGGTTTATGGTCTGTAATGTACGATTCAAGAATTAATGTGGTAGAAGGTAATTTAGACTTTAATAAAATATGATCAAGACAGTTTTCCAGTCTTGTGGGAATTAGATGAGTAGGGAGTAAACCATGGGAAGCATTCTGGATGAGATATTCAAAACTATGAGGACTCTTGTTACCCGGCTTTATGTCAATATTTAAATCACCGATAAGTGCGATATTTGGGAAAGGAGAAAGTTCACCCAAGACATTATTTAAGCTGGACAGGAAATTTTCTATTCGGTCTTTACTGTTATAGGACGGCGAGCGGTAAACAGCTACTAAAGCAAACTTAGAGTCTAGTTGACATACAAGAGAGTTGGCGTATACTATGTTTGGTTCCCAAACTGTGGCATTTAATCCCATTTTAGTGTAATAATAATAATAACATGTAATAATAATATTACACCTTCATTTTGATTTGATGTAAGTTTAGTTGAGTGTGACTGAAAACCTTGAAGTATCAGTGGGCTATTTATTTTGCTCAGCCAGCACTCAGTTAACATAATAATGTCAAAGCTAACTTTAGTGGAACAGATCAATGCTTGTAGGTTATCAAAATTTTTCTTTACACTGCGTATATTTATGTGTAATAATTTAATATTACTCTCGGAAACGTTAATATAATTTGTACAGTCTTGTGGATGACAAGAAAAAGAGGCATCAAGCCTAAGAAAGTCTAAATCGTCATTAATATTTTTTATAGAATCCATTTGTACTTTATGTGATAACCATATAAGTACCTACATAGAGAAGGATATTATTGTAACTAGATGAAAGGTAACATCTCTCCTTGTTGAAGTTACATTTATGTTTGTTGGTGTGTATGTATATGTATATGTGTATGTGTATGTTTTGTTCAGTATCCTTAAGTTTAATATTTTAATAAAGGTGTAGGTAAGAAATTGTTCTTTGTTATGTGTACGTACGGGTTTGTATATTAATAAAATGTGTGTTAAGTGTAGTACAAAGTTTTGAAAACAGATTGAATTGATCTTCTGTACCTCTGTGCTCATAAGTAAGTTAACTTATTATAATTTTTATATTCAGGTTTCTCATGTAAGTCAATACCTGTTGTAATTCTAATGAAAAATAAATATAAAGCTATTTATTTATTTTATTATATTTATGACATACAGTAAAATTGATACACTGGTTAATATGGTTATGGTTTAAAGTTATGGTTGGTTATGGTGGGTGGTGATTGGTATGGCTATGGTCTAATTGAAATAACATACCTTATGGTGCAGTTGTTGTTGCCCTCTGGACTGTTGGGCTGTAATGTGTGCCATAAGTGCTGCCAGCTTGCCTTCTGGGTCCATGATCTCATCACTCCAATGTCCTTCCACCACATGGTCACCCACAGACACTTGTCTGTTAAAATATAAAGTCTTTTGTACTAGACACCTTAGCTTCTTTACAAAGAATGAATGTTAGATGTATAATTGAATAACCAGTAACAAATACCCAAAGAAAGAATGATACCTTTTTATTTACCATTTATGTACACAGACACACATAATAAACAGGCAGAAAAATAGGTACAAAGGTGATGCTTGTTTCTTAAGAAACAACAGAGCTCATGATTATCTCAATATAATTTCAAATCAATAAAGTTACAGAGCTTGTAGGTGTAAAGTATCCACAACGTGGTATTATTGGATTTAGTTTAGATGTAAGTTTAGCTGCTTATTTAAAGCTTCCTCTCTCCTACCATTTTTTGCTGTGCCCGACAGGGTCCATAATGACCACTATTTTTTTTATTTACCACCTAAGTACACATTGTAAATGCAAATAAAATTTGAGTATTGAGTAAGAAATCTCTTCCAGTATATCTGCAATATTCTTATCTTCTTCTTTCTTTTCTTCGGTTATTCTTGTTTTTGGGTATTAAATATTGAAAATTACAGGCATATTATGTAGAAATAGTACTTTTCTGAGCCGCTTTTTTTTTCCGAGCCTCGGAAAGCATGTTAAGCCATTAGTCCCGGCTGTCATTCGTGGATCTTTGACAGTTGTTACGGGTAGTCAGAAGCCCGAAGGTCTGACAACCAGTCTTACCAAGTAGTATCGTATTACCCAGTAACTGGGTTGTGGTGGTTAGATAGGCAGTCGCTCTATGTAAAATACTGGTATTCAGCTGCATCCGGTTAGACTGGAAGCCGACCCCAACATAGTTGGGAAAAGGCTAGGCAGATGATGATGATGAGTACTTTTCTGAGCGTTTGGTAAAAAAAATAACTGTGACATTGGACAATTAAGTAAACCAACATTAAATGAGTAAATTCTGTTTTTTACAGCAACAGCAGATGTTTGCTGTATCAGGTGATTTTAAATTTTATTTTTTCAGCCTGTAGTTATCCAAAATGTAATGTTTTAACAGCTGGTATGTGGTTATTATACCTGCATAGTGATGTAGAGTAGGTTTGTGAATGCATGATGGCCACCCTGCCACCCCCATCATCCTGTACATTGAGAGCCAGGGTGTTGCCATCCACATGAACTGCCTGTGGACAAATGTATAACACCAGTGAGATAATTGACCTCTTTCCTATGCTCTCTGGGGCGTTAGTAAACATAACATTGGAACACAGGCATAAAATATTAATACAGCCCTTTATTATTTTCTATATCAAATGGTTAAGTTGTGAGGGCATTATCTTTGTTAGAAATAGGTTATATTAAACACTTGTTGGTCAAAAAAGATCTACAATTGAAGGCTGATTCACAAAATTAACAGCAAACAATTACACAAGATTGAAGATAATTTGTTAGTGGTCTTTTAGCTATATTATAAAAAAAAATAACGTACCTGATCAGCTGGGTGGGAAGTTATATAGTGCGTTACGGTTTCATCCATTATAACTTACTAGGTACTTTATGCAGCCTCCACTACATACAATAAAAGTTCACAAGAGAAAACTTCTTTCATCTTTCGTTTACAAAAAAATGTGGTTAGGTTAATTCATTAGTTGACAGCTGTATTGCTTACGCTCAAGGTCACAAATTATTTAATAAAGCAATACGTTATTAGAACTACTCTTTAGTATTTTTCGTACGATAACTGAAAACTATATATAACTGCTTATCATTTTATTGCGTTACAATAACTAAACAATTTCATTTTATTGCGTTACAATAACTAAACAATATCATGTAAAAATACATTGCATTATACAAACAAAGCCCTACCCTAGGCTAGGAGTTTTTTCTAGTGTTGGGCACAGGTTCAGGTGTTGGGAATAGTTGGGTCACCGTCACGTTCACGTTGTGATTTTGTGTTGGGCTACTGCTGCGAATCCATACTTAATGATGTATGAGCCCAATCATAGCAAAAGTTTTTGAAGCATTGAATGAGAGCGGACATTACAGTAAAAATAAGTGAACTAATATAAGATTTTTTATAAACCATCGAATGCAGAAAATCGTTGGATTCCTAATAATCGATTCTATCGACTATTTAAGTAAAATTTTTCACGTGACATCTCTTTACTCACTGACAGCTGACAGCAAAACATCTGGGGGCACGGGAGTGCCCCCGCCAAGACGAGCTAAGCGAAGCGCAAGGGCACTACCTACCTTTTCTCGAAGCACTTCGTCGTATTTTTGAACCTTCTTAACTTGGGTTGGGATTATACCATATAAACAAAATTTTCGGGATATGATGTCAGTGGTTGACTTATTAAACCTATAAAGTTTCAATTGCATAGCTCTTATACTTTAGATTTTATTGATATCTAAAATACCCCGATTTCGTCACTGATTCACTGACTCACTGATGATCATCAAAACACTTAGGGTATTTCCTGAAGTCCTAGAAAGCTGAAATTTGGTATGTAAGCTAGTAATAGTACACAAACAACAAAAAATCTTAAAACTTGAAACTTTTACCCCCCAACCCCTTAAACTAGGTGGTGAAAGTTTGTATGAGACTTCCGTAAATTTTGATCCTAGAGGTCTGAAAATTTATATAGGGTGTCCTTGTTATAAATAATAAGATATATTTTGACTAAGGTGTAGTTTGTGAAGTTAGGTCTTGTAGAGTTAGGGCGTGTAGAGTTAGAGGCTTGGCTCTACATGAGATCTGATTACTTTTTGACAGTGCGAGCTACATGGTCTCGTCTTGGCAACATTTACATGAAATGTTTTTGTGGGTTGTTGTTGTTTTATGAATGGCCGTGAATATTGAATGAAAATTAAAATTAATTGAGTGTAGATTGCTGCATTGTGTTGTTTAATATAAAGATATAAGCTTTATGTTCCTGTTAAAATGTTTCGCAACAAATTAAGGTCTTCTCTTATTTGTAGAAGTCATGACGTAAGTATCAAAATAACCTCTGACTTCAAAATAACTTTCAGTTTTTACACCGTAGGTCACTTTATTCAAGTGTCATACTCTTATGGGGTGTTAGAAAGTTTAACCGTTTAAGCTACAAGATAGAAGGACTATGCTAATTGCTAAGAGGTCAAAATGTAGCGGGTCTAAGTTTTAGACAGTAACCAGCTGAGTTTCTGATCCTATGTATTATTTTTTGTTTAGTTTCAGAGGTGCAAACATACAACTAAACTCGATGCTATTCGAGAGAAACTTCGCGAAGGCCCCAATCTAGCTGATTTCGTATCTGAAGACCGTCCGAAGGACTGGGTGGAGTATGAGGGAAAGCTGAAGAGAGAGAAGGGTGAAGCCGAACGACTGAGGCTGCCCCCCTGGTTGAAGACGACCATACCAACTGGTTAGACCATCTTTTATTTGCATTATGAGCTAAACCAAAACATTTAGTTTTCCAAAACAGATAATCATTATGTGATCTTTTCAACCCCCAATGGGAACAAAGTGGTGTTATAATTCACATTATGTACTACTAGAACATATTGTTGTCGAAATCTTTTCAATAATTTTCAACATTATCATTTTGGATTAAGTAATAATAAAAAATATTGTGAAATTGAAGATTTCATAATAACTTCTCAGTAGGCCTTATCATAATATTATTCTTTATCAGTGTTATGCTAAAGACAATATATTTAAATGTGGTATTTAATTTCGAGATGACTTGTTGAGTCTCAAGTTTAAGGCATTATTTCCTTGATAATAATTTGACAATAAGTTATATATCTTTCACATTTTTACTGTAAAGATGTTGATAATTACGAAGACCCCCACTCTTGTATTTAACTTTGTCATTAGAGTTCAATAAATAGCTTTTATGTTGTTCCAGGGTCGAAGTTTACAGAGATAAAGAAACAGCTCCGAGAGTTGAAACTAAGCACAGTATGTGAAGAGGCTCGCTGTCCCAACATTGGAGAATGCTGGAGTGGGGGCAAACATGGCACTTCTACTGCAACTATTATGGTAAGTTTTCATGTGCAGGTGTTTTGCTGTTTTCTACTGAGGAGTTTCTATAACTTCAAAACTTGACATCAGAACTACACCAAAGTTTTATGTATGCACGGCTACACATCAAGCTATACATAACCAGTTTATGCTGACTTCTGATTGTGCGAAAAACCTATAGAATGCGAGGTCAGCTAAAACTGGAAATATATAGCTTTATGTGTAGCCGTGTGTACAAACGAGCAGAGTACCGTTTTAAATTAAAAATCATGAAAATCTGTTAAATTGGACAGAAGTCTTTAACACAACTGAATTTGAAGTTACTATTAAATCTTATGACTTGTAAGGTTTTAAGGTGATTCATATTAACAAACTGTCCTAATCTTAAGAGCCGTATTACAGAACCTTCATCAAGACTCAGTTATTAAGTACTTAAAACTAGTTTCAACCAATCAAATGATTTTAAAGACGCTTTAAGTACCTAATGCTTGAGTTTTAAGTGAGGTTCTGTAATAATACGGCCCTAAGTGTTGTATTAGGGGATTAAGTATTAAAAACTAAAAAAAAAACTCTTTTTTAAAGTCAGTAATTTGGCACAGTTAATGGGTGACACGTGTACCCGTGGCTGCATGTTCTGCTCGGTGAAGACGTCGCGCCGGCCGCCGCCGCTGGACCCTGACGAGCCGCGCAACACCGCGCACGCCATCAACCAGTGGGGGCTCGGGTACATCGTGCTCACTTCAGTGGATAGAGATGGTAACGTTACTAGACTTCAATGTAAACCACCAATCACTCACAATTTTTGGCAAAAAAATACAAGAAACTGTGGTTGTGTGGTTCTCGCACTCTCTATAAGTCCGCCCCTTTCAAAGTCAAAGTCAAATAATTTATTTCAGAGGCACTTTTGAACGTCAAAATTAAAAATTAAAAAATAGAATTGATTCTAGTCGCCCATTCCAAAATGTAGTTCTCGTGTGGAGAAGAATGGGCAAGAAACTCCACCGTTACTCTTTTAAAATGTTTTACAAGTTTGAACTTTTATAAAGGACCTGTACAAATTCCGCGTTACTTTCACGATCCCTTGCGTTGGCCTTGTAGGTTCTTATCTATCCTGGCGCGTAACACAGTCGCAATAGCAACTTTCCTCTAAGTATTTACTATGCTGAATAATTGACCTGTAGAGAAATCGGTCACACATTAAAGCAGAAAAGGTTTAAAATTTTTGCGTCAAAATTAATATGGATTGATGAAAATTTTGCACATCCATGTTGCAGATTTACCCGACGGTGGATCAAATCATCTCGCTGAAACTGTAAGAGAAATCAAAAAACAGTAAGTGCACACCATTATTATAACTACGTCGCAACATTATTCACAATTTTAAACTAATAAATTTATATGACAAACTTGTCTTCTTTTTGTGTAGGTACCAATGGTGCAATATTGTTTTACGTATTAAGTTACACTACAGCAAAGTCAAAATGAGGCTAGGCTATTTATGTATGTACCTACAAGCCGTGCGCCCACCGGATTGGATTTCCAATCGACAAAAATTACAAACTTCCAGGCAAACATTATTCACAATAAATAATAATATAATCCCCTATTTAAATCAGCGCTATGCTGTGGGTCCCCTATAGCACAGCATCATGCTGAGTGGATGCCTTCTTGTCACAGTCACGACGTGTAGCCGTCGACTATCACTGCTTTGTGCTCGTGAATATAGATATATTTTGTTTTTATTATATCCTGTCATTAGAATTAATTATCTTTTTGGTTGCACGTGTTTCTGTGACAAATAAACCCCTCTAAGGGATGAATTTTCAAAAATCCTTCCTGAGTGCTCACTTTATTTATGTATGAAACTCTTGTGCAATATTTCAGGCTTCTAGACTCAGAGCTGTAGGCTGTGTGTGGCCCATCAATGTATGAATGAAGGATTTAAGATTTTTTTTACTAAGTAAATGTTTTTAGACTAAAATAGCGAATGTACTTCAAACTGTTCAGGAACAAGGACATCCTGGTTGAGTGCTTGGTGCCAGACTTCAGGGCGAACCGTGAGTGCGTGGCGACCATTGCGAACTGCGGACTTGATGTGTTCGCGCATAATATCGAAACTGTTGAGCGACTGACGCCGTTTGTGAGGGATCCGAGGGCCGGGTAATAATAACTTATTGGTTATTGCGTGTTTCATTTGTATTCTAAAATGAAGAAATTAGTTCAGTTCAGCCCAGATGGCTCTCATCTGTCATGCATGAGGTTGTGGTTTCGGAACTGAGCAAGTACCAATGTATCTTTTTCAATTCATATTTAATAAAAACTAAATAAAAATAAAGTTACAAACAACAATTGTGTGTGCCTCACGACTGCGCCAAACAGGTTCATTTCAGCATTAATGCCAGACAGATGCTGTCTGACGCTGGTTTTCTAATGAACCTTTGGGGACAAGTGACGGGGAGTACACACAGTTTCAACATAACTTATACATACTTTTTACACTTATAAATAAATAAATTAACTAGTAATCAAATAGAAACAAAAAAAAAAACGAAAAAGAAAACACACATGACATCGGTGAAGGAAAGACATCGTAAGGAAACCTAGACTTTATAGAATCGCCAATCCGACTGGAGCAAGCGCTGTGATCAATGCACATGCGGTCTCCGTATGTGAGCAGAGGCATTTGTTCTGCCATGGGACAGTAATAGGTTGGTATTATTATACAGGGTGTCCCTGGAAGTATGGATCAAATCTAATAGGGGCGTGGGCAAAGTCATTTCCAAACTTTTTGATCCTGAGAATGTTGGTGAATTTTTTTACGGTTCAAAAGTTATGACCAACTTTTGTTATTTTCAATCACTTTCCATAGTGCTCAAAGAACAAAATCATTTAAAAAAAACTACCAGGAACTGTCAATTTAAGTTTTTTAGACAGCCCTGATACATTGTTTAATTATTTTTTTCTTTGAGCACTAAGTATGCGAAACGATTGAAAAAAATTGGTCACAACTTTTGAACTGTAAAATAATTCTCAATCATCAATCATTCTCAGGATCAAAAAGTTTGGAAATGACCTTGCCCACGCCCCTATTCGATTTGATCCATACTTTCAGGGACATCTTGTATATCCAGATAAAAGTATCCTTTTTGCTAACCAAAGACACATTTTCTATGTTTTATGGTCCTAATTTCTTCCAAAAATGTCCCCTTTTTGTTGTGACCAAGCATCTATACGAACTTTAACATTTAATAAAATAGTATAAAACAAAACATTCACATTCCAATGGCAAGTCATTCAATACTCCTAAAGTAAACAATTCACCATATTTTTTCATTCCATCATCCCATTTGATCATCGCATCTACAGTATCTGTATTCCTAATAAATAATTTAAAAATATTTATTATTTAATTGTAATTAAAATCAATATTCTCTATCATCAGTTACCGTCAAACCCTGAAGGTCTTGCAGACGGCCAAGGAAGTCAACCCCGACCTGATCACCAAGTCTTCAATCATGCTGGGACTGGGTGAAACTGACGAGCAAGTGGAACAGACTATGAAAGGTTAGTTATTGTTACTTGTAACCCATAGTTACTCATCTGGTAGGCCTTAATAAGATTTTGTGTAACCTAATTTAGTTCTGCAGAATGAGGAGTTATTTCATGATTTCAGATTTTAGCCGTGATTTAAAAACAAGAAATCAGTTTTTCTGCTGAGATGATGATCATTAATTCCTTGATTGTATTTTATATTGCTTTGTTTGATATCACGCTGATGGCAATTTATATTTTAAGTTCGCAACCCCGACCCGCAACATACAGGCACACGCCTGGTTTTGAAGTTACAATCCGATCTATTCTTGTTCAATATGATTATTAATAAATTGAAATTTGAAATTCCTACTTAAACAATGATTAAGAACCGTGAAGTACTAACTTATTGATACGCGTTAACCTCTTAACCTAAGCTAATGGGTTAATTAATTTTGTTATTAGTGAAGGCTTGACTTTAATATTTTGTATGCAGATCTACGCGAGGCGGGCGTCGACTGCGTAACCTTAGGCCAATACATGCAGCCAACCAAACGTCATCTCAAAGTCTTTGAATACGTCACACCAGCCAAGTTCAAGGAATGGGAAGAACGCGGAACCGAATTGGGATTCCTATATACAGCCAGTGGACCATTGGTCCGGTCATCGTACAGGGCCGGAGAGTTCTTCATCAGTAGCTTACTTAAGGACAGGAAGGCAAAAAGCTTGTGACCCGAAGATAAATTTTTTTTTTTTCGTGTCTATTGAAATTTATATTTTTTACGCAAAGTTAGATGTGGTTTTTAGCAGTGGCATAGATAACAAAAATATTTTAATGTATTTAATTAGAGTGTTGAGCTGAAAAATTGATGTGTAGTAAGAATGCACCAATAATAGAATAGAATAAAATACTGTTTATTATTACACCATATAAATTACAGACATAAATATAGAAATTTTGCAAAGGGTGACACAATGGGCGGTCTTATCGCTAAAAGCGATCGTTTAAAGACAACCTTTGGATGGATTAAAAAGGGGGAGGAGTGAAAAATACTAAATAATAATAAATAGGTTTTCAGTGGTGTACCATTTACATAATACATAAATAAAGTAGATATATTATACTAATAATAATAATAAAGCTCGGCTGTCATTGTGCCGATTGTCGTATCAGCCAATGGCCTGATGGCCGAAAGCCTCGATCAACATCTATCGATGCTCTCGTTAGGCGGTTGGATCAAGGGCCTGATTCTGAAGGCAGTACTGCTTGATACGGCTCGCATTGTGAGGAGGTTCCTCTCTCTGGAGCCCTAACCACCGGTAGCTTGGACCCTGTTCCCGATACCGGTGGTCTACTATTTTTAAATGTTTTTATATTCTTTATATTCTAATATTTAAAAATATAATTTATATGTATATATAATGAAATAAAGGAAATAATAATATATAATAATAATAATACACTATATTGAAAGATTACTTAACGATGCGCTCTTGAGAAAGAGCTCCGTCCGAGTTCGAAACTAGTCGGGCAGACCCGAAATAAATACGTCACAAAAAGCTTGGGTATCGACTATTACTACTAAAGCGTGTTAAATAAGAGGTTAGCAATGCACGCTTACCTAGAAATAATCTATTCACTCGTGGTTTTCTAATACTTCAAAACACAATATTTTTATGACTTTTTTTACTCTAGTGAGCATTCAGAGTTAGTATTTTACCGGCACTATTATATAATTAATAGTCAAACGATACTCTAATTTAGCTAGGTTGACCAAAGATTGACTAACGTAGGGACTTATGATAAAAAAGTGAACAGAACATACAATTTTTATAAAAAAAAATACATTTTACATCGCAAAGGATTGTTTTTTTTTTTTTTATCCAACATCAATGTTATTTCTGTGTACTGCGTTCGCATTTAGTTTCCAATTTCCAATTGTGTAAACTAGTGACTTTTTTGAAAAAACAACTTTATAATTCCCACACATAAAGTTCAATTTGTGCTACAAATTCAAACATTTTGTTCATTTTTTCAATAGTCATTCTAAAATCAACATTAACATAAAGTTTATATTCGTTTAATTGGAAATAACTTCAATTAGAAACAAGGATTTTAATAAACTTTGCGTGTATTGTTTCCTTCTCATTGTCCTCGATAAAACCACTGCTACATGAACCTCATATTGGTTCGTATTGTGTATATTATGGATCTGTATAATAGCCAAATAATTCATAAGCTATTTATTTTCAACAAGCCTTTTGTTATTGTTACATAATAAATATATATTTGTCAATTATTTCATAGGTTTTCTTTATTCACACTATAGTTTCTATACTATATCTTTACCTACCACACATTACGTTGTTAAATCTGGAAAGCTATTAGGTAAATATTAAAGAAAGAAAGAAAGGAAAGCTATTATATATATTATTTTAGGTAAATATTGGCCCCCCATTCTGTTGTTCACAAACTAAACTAAATTTAAGTTCAGTGCATCTTTTTCTTTCTGTTTCAATATGAAAAGGACAGAAGATAAATATTAGTTTTTATCACAACTATCTCTGGAATAGACGTGCAAACTACATAGTTTGTGTTGATTTTTAACTTTCTTAACACGTTTAAAAACAGCGTTTTACATTTGCAAATTACGTTCAAGTGGGTAAGCGCGAGGAACACGTCACAACCACACCAATAAAACAACTCTACGCATTTAAAAATGCACTTTTATTATAAACAGCTAGTTACGAACGCATCAACATAAATTCCTCACTTGCCGAACTTGTGCCTCATCTGCAGCTCCACAGACTGGTTGAAGCAGCCCGGCTTCCGAGCTGCCTTGGCGATGATGTTGAAGCTGCTCACGCTGTACTGCAGTGGCTTGTACGAGATCGTGACTACGTTCGACAGTTTGTTGAAACTTACGGTTGGGTTGGAAATCGAGTTCTGAACTTGTACTCGCACGTACTCCATTACGTAGCATTGTGGTGTCTGGAAGAAGAACGTCATTTGAACGGTTTATTCCCGGTCGTCCCCACCTTGTCGTCCCCACTGGGTACGAATGGGAAAAAAAAGTTTCGTTTCTCCCCAGTGGCGACGATTGGAACTTTTTATTTCCCAGTCGTTCCGCTATAGACCGAGAGGCAAAATGCAGTAGGTAATATTGCTGACCCTTATCTATACTTATAATAAATCTGTAGAGAGGTCAATTCTGTACATGAAATATATTTCCAAAATAACTATCAGCGGGTGATTAGTGATCGTTACTGACGCCAAAAATGCAATCAGTAAAATTTTTGTCTGTCTGTCTGTCTGTCTGTATGTTCGTTATAGAAACAAAAACCACTCGACGGATTTCAACGAAACTTGGTACAATTGTTCTTCATACTCCTGGGCAGGTTATAGTATACTTTTCATCACGCTACGATCAATAGGAGCAGAGCAGTGAAGGGAAATGTTGGGAAAACAGGATTTCTTTTTAGGTGAAGTAGTAATAGGTTAGTAGTAGGTAAGTTTTGGTTAATTTATGTTCAGTTTTTTTTTTAAATTAAGTAGCTAAAGGCGTAGGTACTTTTATTAATTATAGGTATAGGTATTATTAATTATAGTAGTTATAGGTATTTAGTTTTAAGTGAAGTAGGTTTTATTATATATTAGACGTAGTTATATATTTTTAGTTATTCAAGACCCAAGCGGACGCCGGCGTCCGCCCGCTATTGTCTTGAAAAAGGCGTTGAATGAGAAATACGCGTTCTCAAGAATCGGCAGAGGAAAGAGAACATCGGTTAAACTCTATGAGAGTTAGTGCCTCAATTTCCGGAAGTCATTATGCCACGCGGACGAAGTCGCTGGCAAAAGCTAGTGAAGTAATACAATCCCATGTTTTCTTTTGATATACACTAAAACTGTCTGACCACTTGAACTACTCCCTGCACTTGGTTCCGCCATGATCGAATTTTGCTAACTAAAACCCAACAAACCCATTTGCGAGTAACAAGAAGCGCATCAACGACACTTATTGTGGTGCTCTGATTGGCTATTTCAAGATCATGCATACAATGCACTACGATAAGCCAGGGTGGTGAGAGTGCGTAGGTATCTATTGTTTGTTACTAACACTACACGGGGAGGCTACTTCATGCATCCCAAAAAGGTTCTGTGTCCCGACAGGGAAAATCATTGCTTGCATAAATTATACGTTCATTTGATATAAGTTTGTTTACACGATCCAGGCTCTGGGTTGTGTTCTGGAATATCTAAGTACACCGTGACTTTTACTCTGAACTGTGTGGATAAAGCATTAGCAAAACAGGAATTTTAAAGTTAGTGTTTGCGGGAAATGAATTCAACAAGTCAAGTACACGAGTTTTTTCGTAGATATGAATCCGCACTCCGCCCTTTCTTGCACCTTCCATCAAAATTTACATTAGTTTACTCACCCTTTTTTTTTTGTGGATGTGAAATCATCCAATGACCCCTCCCGCTCTGGGTGGAGCAGAAGGGAGTGTCAGACTCTTACTGACTAAAACCCACCCGTGTTCCTTCCTTAGCCCTTTGTGTTCCGGGGTAGCGGTAACCCTTTCGGACAATCCCGCTGCCCTGGCAGGCTTCGGCCCTTACGGGCCCCTTCCTTATGCTGACATCTCTTTGAGGCGCGCGTGGAACACGTACGCGCCGTCCGGCACGGGCTTGGTCCTGATCGGACGGAGAGTTACCCATTACTCTCCGCCCGCAGGCCCGCGCCTACGGTGGCCGGGAGTCGTCTCGCGGCTCCCGACGCCCGGAGCGTCTCCCGCGGCGGCTGGGACGTGAGGCCCTCTCCCTCAGCCGTCCCGCCACCTCCTTCGCTAGCATGACTGCTTCGCAGAAGGAGGTGACTGCCTCCCACTCCCTCTCGCCCCGGACCATGGCTTGAACCAGGGCCGGGCGCGAGAGGTCGCCGCCGCTGCCGATCGCCTCTGCGAGAACACGGCGGTGCTCCGCCCAATTGGGGCATACCGCCACCGTATGCTCCACCGTGTCCTCCGGGCGACCCTCGCAGTGGTGACACCCAGTTTACTCACCCTTAACTTTATCTCCTTAGTCTTCTGAAAAAGCGAAAAGTCACCTTCTCTATGATCAACTATAATGCTGCCGGGAGCATTGACGCCGAACTCCCACACTTCCCCCAGGACGCCGTGAGACACCGACAGAAGGACACATAGTACGAACAGTCGCCGTGGTTCCATTGCTCACAGCCCACTAGAAGCATCAGTTATGACTGATGACGATTCGACGCAGCAAACCTTTACAATTTCATTTTAATCCAACTCTGTAATTCCTTTAATGAAACATCGGTACTTTGTAAATGTGTGTCAAATTGTTTATCGTATATAATTGATTTGTTCAATTATGTAGCTTTACGCTTCATCTTGTTAAAAATTGTTTGGTTCTAGGAGTTCTAGGCTCTTGTATGTTAATGTGTGTGTATAATGGTGTGAGCAGAGCACTCTTAGAACCTTGAAAGTTTACATGAAGAGGGACGTCCTATTTGGTTTACTAGGATTAAAGTCGCACACATGCACTTGTCGACATGAATCTCCATGAAGGGTAAAAAGGTGTGTCGTTCACTCATATTTCGCCAGCTATGTTTGAGTCACATGTAATGGGGGTGACTACTGCCAGTGACCAGGCATAAATGCAGACAGGACTGTTACTAAGCGGTTCCTCGCGAAAAAGCCCAATAACACTGCTTGATCTGGGAAAAGAGCCCTGGACCACACGATCAGCAATCTGCAGTCAAGTACTCAAGTTATACTTACATAATTACCAGTACGACATGTAGAAATCTGCTACTGATTGAATATGAAACTAGTACTTTAGGTCCAGTGGTTTTGAACCAGTTAGACCTGAGTTTCAGCTATCTAAGGTCTCGTCTTCCCTGTACAATTAACAAAAAAAAAAACGACTTCCAAAGAAACACTACAAACTGAAAAATAACGTTAATTTCGGAAGTCGGTGTTTTTGGATCTGTATTTTAGTTTTATGCCACCGACTTCCGAAATTAAAGTTATTTTTCAGTTTGTAGTGTTTTTTACGAAGTCGGTTTTTTTTTTTGTTAAAAAGTTTTTATTTCTCGCTTTTTAGTGGGTCTGTTTATAACGTATCTAAGTAACAATAGGCTAATGTCAACTGCTCATCACCTTTTACAAAATATTGCTTTTCCCGATGCAGAGACGTTAATTGTTGAGGAATTCTACTGGTACATCAGCCAATCAGCCATCAGCTCCATTTCACCATTCGCATTGTGACGAGCATAAATTGTTAGCAACCATATTAAAGTAATCGAATCGCAACCCGTGAAATACTTATTATTGAGTAGTTCCAGTGGCCATCTGTGATCTTCATCATCATTTCCACTTCACCAAATGATGCTTTCCGAAAGCAAATGCGCGAGTTATAAATAATGCCCAAATCGCTATAGGTGTGCCTATAATATTTGAAGAGTTCCTTCGATTTCTCTAGGTTCCCATCATCAGAACTGGAGTTTGACAAAAATGGGACCAATCTGGAAGTATATCCTTTTAAATAAAAAAAATAATTTTTGAAATCTGTCTTTATATGACGGCGTACTGAGGTAACAAGCATAAAAAAAATACAACCGAATTGAGAACCTCCTCCTTTTTTGAAATCGGTTAAAAAGTGGCTTAGCGCCGGAATCTCGGCGTGAAAATTAAATCCCCGCTATAATACAAAGTGTGCAAAATTAGTACAAGCAATTGCTTTCCATGTAATACAAATAAACAATTTACTAAAAATACATTTTCTTTTGATTGCTTTACATTTTGCCATGATTGTATGAGTGGTATAATGCGACAAACATTATGTGACATTGCAACCTAAAAGACCATTATTGCATTGGAATGATATAATATATCATCAACAAAAAGCTACGCCACTAAAATTAGCTAAGCCCCCAAGGTGTAACAATGGGGTGCCTGTATCTATGTAGGTTCAGGTCATAGTAGGTATGATAATCACACGGATACACACATTTATCAATCACTAGCTTCTGCCCGCGACTTCGTCCGCGTGAACTCCGCTACTCTTGGTCGTAGCGTGATTTTATATTCCAGAGATTACCCCCTACATACAAACATAGAAACTTACAAACTTTACCTATTTATAATATTAGTATAGATTTGTTATATAAGAGACCTCGAGTTGTCTTACCACAATTAGATAGACCTGGAAACTTTTAGATGCCGATCTCGCAGAATTGGGTTTGTTGCTAAGGTAATAGGTAACTTGGGAGAGATATGTCCTAACAGTGGACTGCAAAAGAATGAGATAATTGATTGATTTCTAGAGGTAGGCATGGGGAACAGGGTTTACCTACACGTACAGTTCCTCATCATCCAAGGACACGGGTCGATCCTTCGCCCAGACGGATATTGTGCCTGGTGGGCTTCTGCCGGACAGTTGATATCGGGACTTTATATCACAGAATACATCTTTAAATGCTAGTCGCGCGGATATCTTTGCTTGCGTGATGCAGGATTTGCGTGACATCAGGTTTTTGATGCGTAGCTTGCATGTGATGTTGTAGATGCGGCCGCGCCACATTGTGATCATTTCTGAAGGGACGTGTTCGTGTATCTCCTATCTGTTTTGTTCAAATGAAGTAGTTTTAGTAACAATATGAAAAAAATAAAGTTCTCAGCAGTCAATCGATTTTCAAATAACTTTCAAATTGTTCGGGTGACTTTGCTTGTCATATAGTATTGAAATTGTATTACCGTTTATTAATTTATTATTAATACCAAAAAAGAATCAAAAATAGAACCGGAATGAGAAGCAGCGGCTTGGTGTTGTTTGCGTGTGCTGGTCTGCTGCTCGTGAGTATTCAATCAGTACCTACTGAATTCATATACTTAAACTCACGCAACTGTCTCAAACACAGACGACCATCAGGAATCTGCGACCTTTTGATCTTAGACTCGACCCGAAATGGAAAACGGCAAAACTAGTTTTAACTCATACCGAGGACAGCTTGTGAAAACTTCAACAACCTAATTTAAAATTATTGCAATCTGGTCAACAATAAGTAATTAATTGTAACCCGACTTTTAAAAACTTATAAGTATTAAATACTAGCTGGGTTCCGGTTTCGCCCGTGTAAGTTTTGATCCCGTGGTAATATCGGGATAAAAAGTATTATATGTGTTATTCTGATGTATAAGCTATATTACTGTAAAGTTTCATCAACATCCGTTCAGTAGTTTTTGCGTGAAAGAGTAACAAACATCCATCCATCCATCCTCACAAACTTTCGCATTTATAATATTAGTAGGAGTAGGATAGGAAGTAGGATAGTAGGAAGTAGGATGACAGGTTTTCGACGTTGCGGGTTTGAAACCAGGTAGCCTACCACCTACCAATATGACTACTTCATTTGTACGTTCTGTGGTTTACCTATTAAGATAGGTCCTACCTATTGGCTAAGGCCAATCCACCTTGAACTATACTGAACAAACAGCTGTGCTGCTGGGGAGTTTGTTGCGCCACGTCTTCTCCCGAGCGAAAGCACTAGGAAGTGGTGAAGGGCGGGTATTTTGGGGAACTGTCTTAGGTAATTTTGATATTCAATAAGTGCAGATTCTCAGCCTAGTTTGAAAAAAATACGGTTTGATTTGAGCAAGCCTGGCCATGCTCTCTGTATAAGGAAGTATAAGGGCCTTTGTCCTGCAGGTGGCAAAATAATAGGTTGGTAATTTGGTATCTATCTCGGTGATACAAATCTCCCAGGGCTTCTAAAACTTTTTCTCGAACTGTTTACGTATAAGTGTTGTGTCTGTGTAGAGCGGCGGTGCGATCCTCGGCGGATCGGTGTCATGGAGCCTGCTGCGCATGTCCTACTACTTCTGGACGTCCGACCTGGGCGTGGAGCTGAGCTCCAGCGCGCTGTTCATGGCGGGCGCGCTTCTGTGCCTGCCCATCTGCTGGCTCTCGACCGTGGTTCCCTACCACACCAAGTCTTTGTCGTTGACTGCTACGGTAAGCTTAGGTATTAATGTGTTTCACTCACAAGGCCGTAAACTCAAAACTCAAACTCAAAGCATTTATTTCAAATAAACCAATTATAGGCACTTTTGAATTGTCAAGGGTTGGTCAGTCAGAAAGATGAAGCTAGTTGCCCATTCCAAAGCGTAGGTACCTGTGGAGAAGAACGGGCAAGAAACTCCACGGACACTCTTTTAAATCATAATATTGATACAAAAATCATGGTTACATCATTCATGTTGAAATTACACATGTGAGAACGATGCAGAAAGACGTGCACGTTAAAGGCGTCCGTACTAAAAAGAACAATTCATAAATGAAAATTAAAATAAGCTGTGGCGGCTAAGAGATGACTTATAGTCCCTACTGACGGCGCCCGTTCACGAACATGACGTATGGATCAGCACCATTCAGCTCAACCATTTTGAGGGAACGTAATTTATACTACCATTATTTTTCATTACACCAGTTTATCAATGCTCAAATATTTTAGTATTGAACATAATCAGCCTAAACAGTATAATATTCCTCCTGCTGGAACTGTCGCCTCGGGTTTTAAGACCAAATGCTCAACAGCACCTAGTCTAAGGAATAACAACAATTATGCCACTGAACGTTTCAGTTATTTCTTCATCAAATCATTTACATTTTCAGCTTTCAATCCGAAAATGGAAAAATATCCTTGCATTCTATTTCGTAAGACTGGATTCTGCTCGCGAGGGTCACAGAAGTTTGTGTGTGTTGTGTGTAGGTGAATAGTCTGTCATGATGTTCATTCCAGCTGATGGCGCTGGTGAGCGTGGCGCTGGTGACGCTGTCAGTGGGCATGGCGTCGGTCTCAGGGCTGTCACGAGCGGTGCGCGAGCCGGCCACGCTCAACACTAGCATGCTGCGGGCTATGGCCTTCGACGCCTTTGACCCCGCTGTTAGGAGCTCCTTCGCGGCTATGCAAGTTGAGGTAGGCATGCTTTTTTCTACTACCATAATCATTTGCAGGGCAAGTCAAGGTGATAGTGGTTTCACATTCCACTTTTTGTCTTATATTGAAGCTTTTTTAAATGAAGTACTAATAACACTAACGTAGCGCGTAAGCATAATCTGTTACCTACTAATTCACTAACAACAAACTTATGCTTTTAACTCAATACTCTAATTGGGGTGTATGAGGTCTTGCGTTAATTATGTTAACCTTTGTTTAAGATTTTGTGTGTGCGCGCGAGTATCGCGTAAGTAACTTCGTTCGTGGCCGCACACGTTTTTTAATCTATGTTTGTTCATACCCTTATAGAGGAAAGTCACCAAATATGGAATACTATTTTGTTTTTGGGATATAAAAAAAAAACTTCATATAAATTAAAACAGTTTAATGTTTTTACTAATCAGTCATACATTTATACAGGGTGGAATCGAAGTCATGGGCATTATTTTAACCTAAGGCACTACTCACGATACTGATTGCATTAGGGCTATTAATACGCAAATCAAAAATATTATTAATGCAAGTAAGGAAAACCTTAAAAATGTAGTAAGTCAAATTGCACAAGGCTTATTATTGCAAATAAACACTTAAAGTAATTAAAACAAAATACTTTGTTAACGCCAATAATTGTTGAAATATCAAAATCTTAAAGCGCAGTTACAGCGCAAAGCGAAATGTAAACAAACATCACCTGCGCGCGCGCGGGTTTTTCCTTACAAGTAATAATAACAATGGGCTACAAGACATTCCGTCCGGCGGGATTCCCTGAACTCTCTCCGTCCCACTCCCTCACTCGCAAAAATACGAATATCACCCCCGCGCGGGGTATGCTTCCCGCCGCAACACGAAGTCACGAACCCGGAACCAGTGTCATAACGACTGCGCATGTGCATTGACGCGTAATTGATTTATTGATCCCGTGACGTAATCGCCGTACTCGCCGCTCGCGTCATACGGTGCTTGGATTGCAGTGTATTAAGTGTTAGTTTATTAGTTGTGTGTTGTGTGTGTGTTTGTGTACACGATGCCTCGACCGCGTAATGTGCAGGCTAGGTACACCAACCAACAATACCCACAAATGGTTGTAATTTACGATCGCACAAGAAATTTAGTATGAACTCGTGAAATGTTCCATCGGCGCTACCCGAACGACCCTATTCCTTCACGGGGTCTCATTCCACCAGAACCACTCAGAACCTGTTGGATTTTTCGTCTTTTCACGTGCCAGCACATGCACAAGCTCGTGGAAGAGCACCCGTTTACCCTCTGTCACTTTACCGACAAATAAGGTTTTTTCAAAACAATCCACAAGCTAGGTACGTAAATGTTTTTTTTTTAATGTATGTTAGTTGACGTAGTTTTGACCGTCCTAAGCCGGCAAAGTACGAAGGGAAAATTGGAATTTATTATGAATCAATTCATTGGCAACTTACGAATGTCACGTGAGTCGGGCGGGGTCAAAGAATTCACGCCCAATGACGCGCGTACGGCGTAGTGTACCTACGCATTTGCTATCGAGAAGCGCAACTAATTTGATACTTTGTATGACTTACTACATTTTAAGGTTTTCCATACTTGCATTAATAATATTTTTGATTTGCGTAATAGTAGCCCTAATGCAATTAGTATCATAAGTAGTACCTTAGGTTAAAATAATGCCCATGATATCAAATGCACCCTGTATGTAGTAATTAACAGCCTTTAATCAAATATATTAGTTATCAAATTAAAATCTAACATAAAAAACAAAATCACAAATGAGTAACCAAATATGGAATAGGTACCCATATATGGAATATAAGCATAAATCAACATAACAATAACAAAAATGGACATTAATATCTTTGAGATCAATTAAATAAATATAACATATTGTGATAAATGAAAGAAGTTACATAATTACTTGCAAAAGTCACAGATCCAAGTATCAAACTCTGGACCAGCACAATCATAATGTGCCCAGAGCCCACACATCAAGCATTTAATCCAGCTTTCTCCACTTTTATCCATGGAAAAAAGTCTTGAACAGAACATACATTCTGCAAAAATAACTTTAACCACTTTTTTCCAGCCATACCTGATTCACCGAAGGGATTCTGCAAATTGTTTCGCTTTGCTAGCATGAACGCCATACGGCGAAGATCAGTTCTTGTTAAACCGTGAAACTTACTCTCCATTATTAGTATGTATTCTACTAGCTGATGTTCAAGTTCGGAGCCCAAGATAGTTTTTCGTCCTAATGTAGTAGCTGCTGCCACTTCTGGAGACTGTTCATCTTTTTGGCAGAGACGAAATAAAGTTGTCCTAGGCACTTGAAAATGCTGTGCCGCTTTCAAATACCCCATTTTCTTTTCCCGGACGAATTTTATAGCTTGTGCCATTTTTTCTTCATCCCAGGTTTTTCGTTTGGTTGATTGTGAACCGGACATTCTAAAAACAAACATTACATATATTTTTTAGCAAGCAAGTATCTATCATATGAAATATTATATCTAATTATGGAATATTCCATAATTAGACACCGACGACTGTCCATATTTGGATTTTTATACTAGTTCAAACTCTTCTAAATATTTTTTTAAGTCACAATATTTTGAAATTAAAAGATCACAAAATGGTGAAATAAACATAATACCGATATACTAAATAGTATAACACTTATGTATACAAACATATCAGCTGGTAATACTCATTTATTACTTACCTTTAAAATTTTCCGCACGACAACAAAACAAAACACGCCTGCCACACGTGAAGTGTTCGCGCAACTGACTCGATGGTGTGAGTGCGATAGTTAGTAGACCGAATGGAACAGAAGATGGTCGAGTGTTGCGTTTCATACTTATAGTCTTAGAGAAATGAAGGTATTCCATATTAGGATACTATTTCATATTTGGTGACTTTCCTCTATCATATTCACTTTTTCGAATATCCCATTCCTGGAAAAAATATCGAATGGCAAAAATTACGAACTTCATACAAACTTGCACCCTCTATTTAACCCTTTTAGGGTATGAATTTCCAAAAATCCTTCCTTAGCACTCACTTTCGTTATATGAGGCAGTTTTGTGCAAAATTTCTTGCTTCTAGACCGAGCGGTTGGGCTGTGCGTTGTCATTGAATTTAAGATTTTAAATAAGTAGAAGATTATGTGTGTGATTATTTCTAATTTGCTTACGTTTCAGTTGAGATGCTGCGGCGTGCAGTCGTACTCGGACTGGTACTTGCACCGCCGCACGCTGCCGCCCGCCTGCTGCGGACGAGTGTGGAACGGAAAGGTAATCATGGGTGTATGTGCTTTATTGAAGCTTTTTGTTCTGACAGTTACCTCCTCGAGTTTCTCCTTTAAAGGACGATGAGCAAAGTGCTAGTTATAGACGCCGTCCCCAATTTTTTTATGATCCAACAGACTTCGTTTTTGTCTCTTATTTTACGTTACGGGCTACAGAATAACAAATCGTTTGTTTAAAATCATAAATAAGGGGATTCCTGAAAAAATCTTCTATCAGTTTAATTTATCTAACGAAAATATAATATAGATGTTTATTTCTATTTTTCGTCACAATAAAACAGATGAAACATAATAATTGCTGGCTTATATAATATGGAAATTAAACCAACAAAACATCACGCCTATATTCCACGACGGAGATGGTAGAAGTGTGTGGAACATTCACATTTCGCAGTTTGTTATATTTCGCGATGTAATTGATTCTATTCATTTAACTTACATAACATCAAACTAGTATTCCTCGTAGGGACGGGTAGGGCGAGGTACACCTCTGCAATAGATTGCTACATAGGTAGTTACTGCAACAAATTACCTATACGATTTTCACTTATTTTCCAATAATCAAACATATTTTTGTACTAAAGTTGTACCATGGTCGTCGCCATTGTACAAAATGATCAGTAAGCCAAGACCTTTTAAATGAGATGTGTCTCCAAGTCTGTTGACTAAGTTGCAATTTTGGGGACGCTAAGTGCCATCATCCTTTATCGAAATACTTTTTTTTTTCAATTGATGTTATGTCACTAAGGGTTGATTTTTCAATCGACAGATATTTTTAATTCGTGGAATAAAATTGACTCTGACAGTTTTTGTATGGAATAACTGTAAAAATTCAAATTCAAAATTACTCCTTGGATAAAGTTATCTGTCGTTGGAAAAATCAGCCCTTAAACAATTATCAACTTTATGAAACTGCAAATTATGTTGATTTTACATGACAAGTAGATAAGTACTGTTGACAAAGCTCCCCCCAGTCAGATGGACTGACGATGGACTGACCTTAAAATGAGATGGACTGGATGCGGAGCAACCAGCTGGTGATTTGGTGCACCATAGTGGTCAAACAATGTTTTTACCAACGGACGCCTATAACAAGGGAAGAGCACTTATGTTTGAAATACAGATATTATAAACTTATTATTTATTCTGTTATATATTTTTGAATAAATAAAATGATTATTTATTACTAGCGGCCCGTCCCGGCTTCGCACGGGTGTACATTTATTTTTTAAACATTTTATTTTATTCTTGCAATTAAAAAAGCCTATATTAATCAGTGATAATGTAGCATTCAAATGGTGAAAGGATTTTTAAAATCGGTCCAGTACTTTTTGAACCAATTCGTTACAAACATACATACAAATCTTTCCTCTATATAATATTAGTATAGATCAGTATAGATATAGATAACAACTTGGAAGGGTCTTATGGCCAGCAGTGCTTTACTGAATTAATAGATTGACCGTGACATGGTGTGGTACAATTCCAGCGAGGTGACACCTGCGATGCGCCGCTGTACAGCATGGGCTGCCTGCGGCCTGCGCTCGCCGAGCTGCGCTACTTCGCCAACTCGCTGTCGGCCCTGTCCTCTGGCATCGTCATTGTGATGGTAAGCACGTGTTGTGTTATCACTAGAATGCCAGACTGTCTGTCTCTTTAATTCGTGAATTTATTGCACAAAACAAAGGTTGAGAATGAAGTACGTAATCGCGGTTTAAAAGTAACACGAGTGTAGTGAAATGCACTTAGAAAAAGTCCTTCTGGAAAACCAGATATCCAAAGTAGACGTCAATATTGATCATCCGCCGTTTGTGTTGCGGACGACGCACGTCGAGTATGCTCGCTTAGAAGCAGACTATTCACTTGAGACCTAACGATCAATATTTATCTATCATCTTTAGATATGTCGCAGCCAACTTTAATCAGCCTTTTAGTGTGTAATCAGCCTATAATGTTCCCACTGCTGGAACACAGGCCTCCTCTCTATGAGAGGGAGCGCCGCGACTTACGAGTTCTAGGACGTAGGTTCGAACCCCGTCAGGCGCTTTACTTTATATAAATTATTTCATCACCATTGCTCTTAAAACGGTGAAGGAAAACATCTTGAGCCTTTTAGTGCTACTGCTTGAATGAATAATGCATTTTGTAATTACTTATTATATTTTCCAAAACTGCAATAAACAACCTTAATCTGCTTAATGCTGCTTTAAATTAATTAATCAATCGTTAGCGATCCTTGTCTTTGTCCTAGCTCTTTGTTTGAATGGCTGAATAGCATTCAACAGTGCCATTCTGTAACCGTCTCACCGTGAAAACTTAGGCGAAGTGAACGTGGAGTGAGCTGTCAGTGTCATGCTGATGCTAGGAATTGATACTCTTGACAGCTCACTCTAAGCTCACTTCACCTAACTTTTCACGGTGAGATTTTTACAGAATCGATCGGCAGGTCGCTAGTCGAGCGGTGTCGTTTAGTTCAAAGGCTAGACAGTTAACTGAATGGCTAATTTAATTAACCATTCAGTGTGATGATTTTGTATGTATGTGTCGCCGCCAACTAGTTTAACTAGTTGGCGGCGACACATACATACAAAATCTATACAAATAAATAAATTTGAAGTGTCTGTTTGTAATGTCAAAATAACAGCTCTTAACTAAATGCAGAAAGTATAATAATAGCCTCCCCGACCGATTTCGGTCACGGTGGCCAATCTCAACGGGGATTAGCCAGGTACGCAGGAGATATTATAGTGCACAAGTGTGCGCGCAGACACAGGTGCACTCCCTCTTCCCTCACTCTCATAGTCCGATGGGACGGCAATCCGACACGACCGGAGAGAGATCAGGCGCAGGACCAACGGCGACACGTGCGCACCGAGGCACGGGGCTATCACACCGCCAACTTCCAAACTCCGGGCTGTTACTAAGAAATTCCTAATGGAAAAACTCAATAACACTACCCGACCCGGGAATCGAACTCAGGACCCCACGCTCAGCAGTCGCGCTTGCGACCACGAGACCAACGGGGCAGTTAAAAAGAAGGGGTAGAAAGTATATACGGTACTTTAACAAAAAACAATTTTTAAAATTTCTCTGTCTGTCTGTTCCGGTTAATCTTCCGATTTTGAAGGGACTTTCACTGGCAGATATCTGATACTATAAGGACTAACTTAAACTTCTTAATGTTGACAAATAATTAGGGTTCCGTGCATAAAATTAAAACCCATGAAACCTAATTTGTTTTCCGACATGCACGCGAAAAGTCGCGGGCACAGCTAGTTATTAATAAAAAAATTAAAATGTTCTAGGCGGTGACTCTGTTCGCGGCGGCCTACACGCTGGTGTCGGGCGCGGTGGAGCGCGGCGAGGTGCGCCCGCGCAAGGCGCCGCCGGCGCTGCGCCTGGCCTGCCTGGCGCGCGCGCCCTCGCTCGCCGCGCACCCGCCGCCGCTCGTGGCGCACCCGCCGCCGCTTGTGGCACTCACCGCGCCCGCTGCGCTTCCGCACGACAGCGCCATGTAAACGCACCCTAAGATCAGCCTGCATACTACCGGATTGCACAGCATTCAGAACCTTACCACCCCGAGCAGTGGCCCGATTCTGTTGTTCACAAACTAAACTAAATTTAAGTTCAGTGCACCTTTTTCTTTCTATTTCAATGTGAAAAGGACAGAAGATAAATATGAGTTTAGTCCTGCTGCTGTTCTGGTGGTGAGCTTCAGCAGGATGTCGAGGTGTCGATATTCATCAGTTACTCGAATTCCTTCTGAAACCTTGTCAATTGATGACAGTTGACAGGTATTTATGCCAGTTCATTATTGATCATAGTTTGCATATTATGTTACGTATGTTTCCTATTACTTAGAAGGCACTTGAGGGAAGGTCTATAACTATAATTTTCCCATTAAAATTTCTTAAAGTCATAATTATGTAAATGTGTAAAATAAATGTCTTAGTTGACAATATTTGTTTGCTTCTCGATACACGGGCTTGTAGGGGAACAAATGAATAAAATTGAAAGTCGAGGATATCTTTTTAATCGTAATTTTTTGAACACAATACAACATGCAAGCATTAAAATGCTTTATGAAAATCAAAAACAATCATATCTTTTTTCTATATTTGGTACCTATTTTTGGTTACTTTCAAATTATACAAGAAAAACGATCTCTATATAAAGTCAAACAAAAACTATAATATATTATGAAAAATTTGGTACAACAGGGCGCGGGCGCGCGGGCGCAGGCGGCCGAGCGAGCGGCCGCAGGGGCCCGGGGGCCGCCGGGGCCACTCACGTAACATACTACACTATACAAACGTACGCACTAATGATTCCACTCAGTCGCTCTCACTAACTTAGGCCGGTCGGCGGGCCGCGCCGCTCGCGCCAACAAGACGGCGCCGCCCCGCGCCCCCCCCGCCCCCCGCCCGCAACAGCTAAGTACTCGACGAGTCTAAGATAATAATGTGAAGCGATCGACTTACGTTTAAATTTAGAATCGGAAGGGGCGGCGCGGGCTCGCGGGCGCTCGGCGCGGTAACATTAGATCTATCTAGAATAAATAGAGGCAGCCTCCCTGCGGCGCGCTCAGGGCGGCTCTAGCGCCGCGCGCCGCGGTGCTTGCGGTGCGCGGCGCGGCCCCGCCCCCAGCACAGCGCCAGCAGCGCCAGCAGCAGCAGCGCCGGCCGCACGCTGCGCACACACGCTCACTCACTGCGCCGCCGACCGCACCGCGCGCCAAGTGATGCTATGATTCCGATCTCGGCAGCACGCAGCACTACTGGTGCTATAGGTTTACATTCCGAGCACAGCAGCAATATGACGCAGCAATGTCGCGCGGCATTGCTGCGGAGCTCGGAATGTGATTTCTCATATAAACCTATAGAGAATATATAGGGAGCAGTAGTGCTGCGGCAGCACTGCTGCGTGCTGCCGAGATCGGAATCATACCTTGAGGCTGGCCACTTACGAACGCCTTACCACACGTAGCGCGCTGTTCAGTCAGCTCATCACAGTTATAACTAAGTTCAACTTATTTCTCCAACTATGACTAGTACTACTCTGTACATTGTAATATACAGGTTTTGTATTGATTCGAATAAAGTAATTTTCCAGAATGCTGTGAACTAATTTGAATTTTAAATTCTATTTCTAACTAATTTCTAAACTAGTGGGGGAAAGTGAAAAATAACAAAACATCGATTTTATAAATTGTAGATGCAAAACTTAAAAAGAAGTAAAAATCTCAGCGTGACGCATTCAAGATGCTCAAATAATTTTGGAAGCCAGAGATAACGAAATGTAGTTAATGAGTAAATGATAAAACATGCAACATAAAATGATTCTAGAATGAATGTCCTCAATTTAATACATTTTGTATTCGTGAACATGGCAACCCTGTACATTGCTGGCTAGGGTTGTCATGTCAAAGAATACGATACAGGGTACAAATATACAAACTACAGTGTGACAACTAATGACTCTGATATATTGATTCTAATTAATTAATTGATTAAAAAAATAAAATTAATTGGTAAAGTGCCCTTGGACAGCTCTGTTCAGAAGTTTGTGAATTGTTCCGTTTTGGCAGCAGTGGTAGACAGCGGTAAAACAAGCGATAAGACGTTTGTTTGTATATAGACAGTGACAATAATTCCTCTGTCCAATGAAGAAACATTGTTCAGTAACGTACAAAATAATGTTTGCCATTCCTAATTAGGTTATACTCTACTTCAACATACCAAACTTACAGAGGAACTATTCAAAGTCTCAACCCCTTAGCTGCCTGCATTAAAACCAAAACCATAATTATTAAAACCGATGTCATTAAATCAAGGACTCAAGCTAAAAACACGTGTTAATAGAGCAAATGTATGAATGAATAAGAAGAGTGGGGATGGTTACCGATGCACACAACACGCGAGATTGCTCACCAAAGTAGCACACTGGCTGCCCTGCAACAAGCATTAATGCGATCACACACCGACACCGCGCCTTCCTTCGACACCACCAAAAGATCCCACCAGTAGTGTCAAGGAGGATCAATATTGCCCACAGCACGGAGACACCTCGGTGGCTGCTGCTAGAGGCGGTATTGTCAACACTTTCTGTACGTAACAAGCGTGACACCGTTTTCTCGGACTAAAGCGTGGGTTTAGTAGGAAAGCGGTCCCGTCATATAATAACGGATGACTTGAATATCTGTCTTTTTAGGTGCAAAAAACGCACTGTATTTGGACAGCCGTTATTGTGTGACTGTTCACCGCTCTCTTAGGAAACCAAAGCTTAAGACTTGACCCTAATTACTTATCAGAAACAGACGGTTTTGAAGGTTTTGACGGTGATAGAAGTTGTACGCTCAACGCATTTGCGGTACCACAAATTTTCTGCCGGCGCGGTGGGTCCATGCTCTGTGCTACTCCCCATGACACCACAGACTATTAGTGACGTCGAGGCGCTAGCATCGGAGTGTACGAAGCGATTAGTTCAAGCACTGAGCACGAAGACACACGGGCTTGATGAGGCTGACAGGAGCAAACGGTCTCAGAATAATGTCGCTTCAAGTGAAATTCAAACAGTTTTCTTTGGAGATAATAATTGGTGTCAAATTGTCTAGAATTTTCTGGAGTGAAGTCATGTATTTTAAAACTACAGGCAAAATTTGTTACTTTAGGTAAGGCTTACTCAGGAATGGTAGCGATCTGTTCCTGTCAATGATGAAAAATATTCGATAGGAAATTAATGCGCGTTCTGTCCTGCCAACCTCAGTTCGAGCTGACGTGTCGCTGTGTATCAGCTGGTATGTGACGCACCGTGCAGGCGGCGCAGTGCGGCGGCGCGCACCCCCCCAGCTCCAGGCGCCGGGGGGGCCCCGCTGCCCCTCCGCCCGCACTCCCCCCGCCTCCCCCCGCGCAGCATCCCGCGCCCGACTCCCCGCACTCCGGCTCCCAACAGTCTACCTCACCAAGCTGCAAGCAAACAAACACCAGTCAACACACAAATGAACTGTCACAAAACTAGACTTGTGAAGCTTCACCCAAGGGATCCACAGCCTTACAGTTGACTTCTGTTTCCTTCAAATTCAAGGAGCTAACGTCCAAAATACTTTAGTGGATACAAAACTTCTTTCCCAGCGATATTAATGTCTGAATCTGGATAGGCCCCGTCGGTTGGGCAAGACCTGTTTTCACGTGAGTGTTTTGTATCCATGAAGGAATATGGTAATACTAACGAGACACTCGCAGATCTGGCACTGATAGAGCCAGCGCTCCCCGCTGCGGAAGGTGACGTGGTGCATCTCCTGGTGGCGGCAGTGGAAGCGCGCCTCGCAGTGCGGGCAGCACGACGCCGGCGCCAGCGACGGCAGCGACGTGCTCTGTAACTGGTAACAGAAGAATCAATGAGAATATGGAGGTGGAAGGGTTTAGGTGGTGGTCAATCGGGGTATAGAGGGAGCGAATTTATTCAGACTTTGGATTGCTTTTTTTTCTAATGGTTAAATCTGACTGCACTTTTCCCAACAAGGGGTTCGAAACCACACTCAGCACCTGCGATTTCGACCAATAAACCAACGAGGCAGTCTGGAAAATGTGGAGTAATCTGAACACTGTAACACCGGTTCTCGCTTTGCCTCTGACTTATACCACAGAGTATGATTCGGGCCTTTCCATCATACGGTAAGGTTCGACGTCGTACCTAATACCCAAATTCAAGCATGTTCTCTATATTCCGTTCAAAGCATAATTTATTCTGGAGCATTTTACTTACAATCAGTCTAGTTCGAGCGATAGTTACCGCGGTGGTGTGGTTATCGAGCAGGTCGCAGGCGCAGGCGGCGAGGCGGCAGGTCGCGACGCCGGACGCGCATGCGCACGCGCGACAGCCGCCCGCCTCCGCCCACGCCGCGCCGTCTGACATCATGCGGCCTTGCCATGAACAACCTGGAAATATACAAATGCTGAAAATGTGAGCTAAATACGCTAGATTTATTGGCGTCGAACTTTTTAATGGACGCATAATCATAAGATATGATGAGTAACTTTTTACATAATCAGTTTAGGGTGTCGTATGTCGTCATTCTGGGGTCCAACGAGATGGAAGTGGAACTCACTACCGAGCCGGCGGAGGTTCCTGAGTTCGGGTCCAATAGGGGGCAGTACGGAACTATAGGCCGCCTCTGTACATCTAGGTGCTTGAAGTATTAAATAAATAAATAATAAAAAAAACTCACTTAATTCACAGTGTTCCTCTGAGTCACATTCACACCTGAAGCCACCCTCGATGTTGACGCAGCGCGCGCTGGGGTGGCACGTGTGGAACCCCTCCGCGCACTCATCTACATCTGCAATATTAAACAGGCTCTTTAAGCAGGTGTGATGGACGACGTTGTAGAAAGAAAAAGAAACAAAGTAGAACGTTTATTCGGCACAGTACCGAAAACAAGGTATACATTTTGAATTTAGTACCTACACATGACACGCCCCCAATAGGGGGAGAAGTTGTAACAGTAATACTAGGGGTGGGGGAATGACAACATATTGAAATATGATGATGTCAAAATGATTTCCATGTGGATAGTAGTTAAGGTTATCACAAAATCTATTTAAATCCAACAATCTGACTGCCTAATGCAACAAATCATCCCGATCATCATCATGCAGCCGAAAGATATCTACCGCTGGAAATTCCCCCAATCCTTGCCACAACTTTTTCATTTCTGCGACCTTCTCCACGTGTCCATGCGACAACTAGGTACATAACTTCGATAGTGGAAAAACTAAAGGAGGTGCTCGCTACCTTGGCATGTATCCAGCACAGCATCCCTGATGTACCCGGGCGCGCACACGCAGTAGTAGCTGCCGGGCGTGTTGACGCACAGCGCGTGCGGCGGGCAGGCGGGCGGCGCGGCGGGCGCGCGGCACTCGTCCACGTCGCGCTCGCAGCGCGCGCCGCCGAAGCCGCGCGCGCACGCGCACAGCTCGCGGGATACGCACACGCCGCCGTTCAGGCATCCTCCCGTGCAGATTGCTGAGGAACAAATCTAAGAAGTATACAGGAAATTGGAGATGTCTGGAAGAAGAGGAATGCTGCGTTGATCCCAAATTGGGATGAGGGCAGGAAGATGATGACAAAGAATCGTTTTAGAAAAAATAGGCGTACCTATAAGAAAACAGTGAATCTTTTGATTTGACCGCTGCGCTACAGACACCAGAAAACGTCATTTGATGCAGAAAGACCAAAGTCAATCAACTGATCTGTTTGACATGAAGAGGTGGTACATACGTGTGCACTCGTATCCGTCTCCGGTGTAGCCCTCCCGGCAGCGGCACGTGTACGAGCCGGGCGTGTTGGTGCATACGGCGTGTGCGTGGCAGCCGTGTGTCTCGCCCGCGCATTCGTCTATCTGGAATTAACAAACAATACTTATTATAACAGTTACTGTTTCACCAACATAAACTTCAAGAGGACCACTCAGAATTATCTCGAATTATTGTTGTGTATTCGAAACATGTCTCGCAAAATACGACACAGAGAAATGTGAACATCTGTAACCATTTCTTTGCCAAGTTTTGGAACGTAACATATTGAAGAAAAAAATTTAAACGGTTCTCTTGAATATCGAACAATGGTGGTTACCAAAATAAAATCAACGTCTGGTTTGATTTTGGTAGAAAAGTTTTGGTTAAGAATATACAACTTTATATTTCAGCTGGTCTTACTTCTACACAATTGAACTTGTCTCTCCGGGTGTACCCTGGCAGGCACTGGCACACATAGCCGCCCACCACGTTGACGCAGCGCGTGTTCGAGTGGCAGTGATGGCCGTCCAGACCACCTGCGCGCTGGCATTCATCCACATCTGGAATGCGATCACAACTCATATTTTACTATTTATTCTACTTATTCAATGCATCGCATTGAATAAGCTGTTGACGATATAAGTCGTCGAACGATAAACGCAGGGTCAGCCACCCTTAGGTGGACCCATGATCATCGTTGAGTGTCTGGTAATGGATGTCTTAAGAGTGGCTAAGGATCGAGCTCAGTAATTTGGAATTGAGCCATAACAGTAAGTAAAATAAATACTATGCTTCTGAAAAGAATAGAATGGAAACCAAACGGTCTATACCAATTTGCACACCTGCCAAATGGACCTATTAGCAGCTGTGGCGAACGATGTTCACAGGGAGCGTGATTAGCAGCTGCCTACATCCAGCAGAAGACTGAAGTAGTCCGCCTTCACAGAAAGTTTACCTTGACAAGAAAGACCGTCGCCCTGGAAGCCCTGGTTGCACTTGCACGTGTACTTGGTGTTCAGGTTCATGCACGTTGCGTTCTCGTCGCACGAGTGCCCCATGCTGCAGTAGTCCACGCCTGGCAACATACCATCATAAATAAGCCACCATTCGGAACGTGAATGTAGGTACAGTCGAGGAAATTAATTGTGTATCCAATTGATAAACTACGCCTATTTGCCTTGTTAAAGCCATTTCATACAACTGTCAAGGAATGACAGTTGTGATTTTGACTTAACCCATAGTTAAAAAACAAAAGCAAAACAAAAGTTATGGGAAAATTCATCAAAAAAAAGCCCTTGAAGCAATTCTTGTCTCACCGAGTTGTAACAGCATGGAATAGGCTCCCGGAAAATGTTGTGATGGCTCCCACACTGAACTGCTTCAAGAATCGACTGGACAGATTAAATATCTCCAAGCTATACGATACACACGCATCAGCTGATTAGCTGCTAGTGTGTCTAACCAAATAATAATAATAATGCAGCTGCACTATTTTGACAAAGCTCATCTTAATCTGGCAGGCCAATACCGACCTGGGTGCGAATGATTGAGGAATCGTGTAGAAAAGGTTTTTGAAAGAACACCGCATGTTTTCAGTCAGTGAGAGTCTGACAAACCATGTCTGGGTTTGTCAGACTCTAGACTCTGTACAGAGCACATCCCTGGGAGCCTGTTAGGAGTGTCCACTGAATCTCATCGTATATCTCACCTGGACAGAACTTGCAGCACTCGCCGGGCACGGTGAACTGGTCGGCGATGTCGCACGGTAGCGGCGGGCACGCCACCTCGGGGTCGACTCGTGTGCACTGCATGTTGCCGTCGTGACATACGCATTCCGCGCACTCCTTCGGAGCGAATCGCTCCCCATGCTCATATAATGTTCCCTTTAGAAGACACTGCCCTGAGAAAAAGTAATTAGCTGTTGAAATTGTGGAACAAGCCCTCTGCAAAGTAATTGATTTAACACAAAGTAAGTAATTGGCTTCTGCGCTACGTTTTGTAAATTCGTAACAGGTATTGTATTTGTACTTTGTACCTACACTTCTTACATAGTGTTATTAAATATGTATGTCTAACAAACGCTACTACGATACAGGATGAAATTGCTTAACAATAACTTTTAAAATAAAACATAAAAAAAAGGATTGTGTGGTTTTATGAAACCACGGTAAAAGTGAAACTTTATCCGTACTCCGCGGCCGACCGT
The DNA here is from genome assembly GCA_949316385.1 of Globia sparganii. Classification (NCBI taxonomy): domain Eukaryota; kingdom Metazoa; phylum Arthropoda; class Insecta; order Lepidoptera; family Noctuidae; genus Globia; species Globia sparganii. The sequence goes on from OX438660.1 coordinate 1,217,035, forward strand.
CACGCGACATGCAACACACAGACGAAAAAGTTTGAGACGATGTAATAAAAGTTTCACTTTAAAAGTTATTGCAGTACGACATTTAGATCTACCAAAACATTAATATCAAGATGGCACATAAATACTACAGTACATGCATATATCCATGGTTTCTGTTGGATTTGCCATCAAACCAGTAAAAAGTTATACTTACTCAAGCATGTTGGACAACACTCCCCCGGATGCAGCACCGGATTCTTGCACTCTGCTCGATCGCACTCAACTGGCCTGCACGTTATCTCACCGTGCTGGAAAACAAACGAACCATCTCTATGAACAAACAAGAATGAATGGAGAGTTTAGTTATTGGTATTATGTGCTCTACCGACCTGACGAATCTCAGTTCTCATCAAAGTTCGGTGTACAACTGAAGCCAGTTAGTCACCGGCAATGAACAAGATGCCCAATAGCCCTGCTGGACCTTAATGAGCCAGATCATTACGATGACCTTGGATAACAGGAACCTGATCGATTTGCTGCTTTGCGACAGCATTAGGAGGGGGGTGGGGGGTTTAAAAAACGATTTTGTATGAGATGCCTACGCGTCCGTTCAGCCGCGGAAAGCTGAACGGACTTCATACAAAATCGTTGTTTTCTATGGACAAACGCTGAACAGAGCTGAATAAGTGTGATTAGTCCCTTATGTTGAAGTGGCCCCGATTCTGTTGTTCACAAACTAAATTAAATTTAAGTTCAGTGCATCTTTTTCTCTCTATTTCATTAAGAAAAGGACAGAAGATAAATATTAGTTTAGTCCTGTTAAATTAGATAATCCATAGACAAGTATAGACGTGCTTAAAAAATCGGCTACTAAAAATACGTCAATTTACGTTAGGCGCTGACTAATTTGACAGGACTAAATTAATATTTATCTTCTGTCCTTTTCTTAATGAAATAGAGAGAAAAAGATGCGCTGAACTTAAATTTAGTTTAGTTTATGAATAATTGAATCGGGGCCAGTATCAGCAGCCAGATTCGCTACACCATCGATAATACTGACAAATCGAGTCAAGGGCGATTCAAGTCAAAGGAAGGGGTAATATAGTAAACAATGATTGTACTACCACACAGGAGCAGCGATTGCAGTCTCGTTGCCACGTGGCGCCGTCGGCGTGCACCGTGCCGTTCGAGAAGCACGACTTCTGACAATCACATTGTTCCAGACGTGCTAGCCTCGCCTCCGTGCCAACCAACTGTAATCAAACACTATTGAGATTAGCCTATACTCTATATCTACCTGCGAAGTGGAATCTTCCCTCATTACGCATTATTTCCCCACTGCTAGTGGAACCACGTGCTCGGACCAACCTTCTAAGGGAGGCGCCGCTGACGCGTGCACTCCGCACGCTTAACCTCATAGCAAGTGAGACAGACTTATTCTTTTGTTCTCTGAGTGAATTCACAAGGAATGCATTGTTTGTAATTTGTTATAAATTGTAGTATCAATTAAGTTAGGATAGGCGCATTTATCGCATTGGGTTACCCTGTAAGGTTAAATCTATGAAGATAAATAAATAAATTAAAAAAATATATATCTTCTTCTATTTAATGCAATCTGTCTTGGGACATTCAGCAAGATGTAAGAAGATGGTTACCAATCTTGCACGGTTTGATAGCAACAGGTTTCAGATTAGTTAAATAAATGTGACGGCACCTTGAGTGATAGGTCATGGATATGTGTCGTGAGCTCCTGCACGGTGGCCTGCAACAGCGCGAACTGGCCGCACGTGGGGCACTCGGAGTCCAGCCCCGGGCACTGTGCTAGGTAGCCGTGCGGCCCGCTCACCAGTCTTACTTCTTGTAATGTACCCTGGAATCAGAGGCGGGAATAACAATCGTCGGTCTGCATTTATAATAGCAAAAGTCGATCGTTAGAATATAATGTAATACTCGTTATTACGTTAAACCGTTGGTCCCAGCTGTCATTCGTGGATCTTTGACAGTCGTTACGGGTAGTCAGAAGCCCGAAAGTCTGACAACCAGTCTTACCAAGGGGTATAGTATTACCCAGTAACTGGGTTGTGGAGGTCAGATAGGCAGTCGCTCCATGTAAAACACTGGTATTCAGCTGCATCCGGTTAGACTAGAAGCTGACCCCAACATAGTTGGGACAAGGCTAGGCAGATGATGATGACTCTTTATTATGTTCACCATATGAATTACTGATATACTTATATGTAGAAATCTTACATAGGGGTTTAAGTGGGGTTTTATCGCTAAAAGTAATTCAATCTATTAAAGACAACCTTTGGATGGCTTAAAGGAAGAAGGAGAGACAATACTGCAGGTAGTAGATCCATGGAATCGAGTTGATCGTTACATATTTACTTTCAAACGTGTGCAATTTCCTGTAAGCCTCTGTTACGCTATGACTATTAATAAAGCCCAAGGCCAGACGTTATCCGTTGCGGGTGTAGACCTTACTTTTGATTGTTTTTCACACGGCCAACTCTATGTTTCTCTATCACGTGTTAGCAACCCAAACAACCTTTTTGTATATGCTCCGGGTAATTCCACCGCTAACATAGTATATAGAGAAGCATTAACGTAATCAACTATACCAAAGTCAGGACTCTTATCTAAATCATCAAAAAGGTGATATACTCTTATCTAAACGACGTTGTTTTGTTCTCGACAACCACGCGAACGAAGTCGCGGGCACAGCTATAATATTGATAAATATTCTTTATTGGACACTGAAAGGACGAACAATAGAAAAACCATTAGAACAATACAAACGGCGGTAGCAATTACATCCAGAAAGCCATTGGATGAAAAGAATCATAACTAGAACTTTTTTTTATATAGTATTAATGGTACACACCTTAAATAAGGAATGTTTGCTATTCCTCTGGCCAAGCCAGAGCGCTAGCTGAGGCTGCGTGAAGTTGCGGTCGGGCGGCGGGATGAGCCGGCGGTACAGCGGGTGGCAGTCCACCAGCAGCGTGGCCTGCGCGCCTGACACGGCCAGCGCCAGCCGGTGCCACGCGCCGTCCGCCAGCCGGAACGGGAACGTCTCCACGCGCGGCGCCGCGCCGCCGGCCGCCACGTAGTGCAGGCGCACCTCGTCGCGCCGGCCGCTCGACTGCACCTCCAGGTACCTGCGCACACTCACTACACGTCACACCACCGCCGCTCGGAGCGACTCCGCCCCGCCGAGCATACTGTTCCGAGGTACACATAAACAAAGCAAACAACACACATATCGCACGACGGGACGGACCGGCCGCGAGCGGACCTCGGCTCGCTCTACATCTCAATATCGCTCGGCCAGAAGGGGGACCATGTACCTCGGAACGAATTGCGTTCGGTGTCGACAGAGACGCAAGGTGTCTGTTAGTCGCTCCGGGTGCGCGGGCTCAGCCCGGCTCGCGGTGTCCGCTTATGTAGTTTAAGGGAGAATTTTTGATCGAACAGTTAATTAATGAGTTAGCAAAGGCGCAGAGACGGCCAGTGCGCCGCGCGAGGCTTTAGACACATACGAGACAAAAAGGATTCCCATGTCGCTTGGAATGCAAGTGCGGAACAGCTCGGCAGTCCCCTCGTGTCGCGCGGTGGCGGCCGCACGGCGCGCCTCTTACAACAACATCCAGGTACAGAACATCGAACGAGGAACGTGGGGGGGCGGACATATACAGAACACAAAACGTCAAGACACAGAACACAAGACGGACGGCGGCGGGGGCGCGGGGGGCGCGGGGCGCATGCAAGCCGGCCCGTCCGCGCACACAACATCCATGCAGATGTGACAGTGAGCGCAATCAGGTCAACGGATGGATCGAGGAGGACATTCCGAGGCACAGGACATTCCAAGATACATGATTCTCCCCTAGACGCGCGCACGCATGGCGCCAGGGAGGCATGCGTGCGCGCAGCGATGTTGAGATCTAGAACTCACCGTGCGTGGCGCGTCGGCTGCGGCGCAGCGCCCGCTCGCCGCCCGCCGCCTCGCCGGGGCAGCGCGAGCGCCGTCCACTTCCACTACTCGATACCAGATGAATACATAATTAAGTCGTGAAATCGGGACTTCAACAATTTAATTATCGAAACATCAAAACACATTGGTTGTTCTCAAGTCTGTGGTCGCTACAAACTGTGCTACGCCGCGTAGCACTACTACGACTGCTACGACAGGTGCTACGCGCACTGGCATCGATTCTTTTCCGACTAAAATCATTAAATATTTTGTAACTTTATATGCGACCGATTAAAATGATTGACCCACCACATTGTCTTGTTATGATAATACCCAAATATTTCAGACTAAATTACAATAATAAATAATACTTTTAAACAAGAACGTGCTTCTAACTTTAAATTAAATTAATATACAACAACATCGAGTATACAGCGGGCAGTTACCTGTTATATCCATGTGAGAAGGATAAGATGGTGCCCGAGTTGGCGGGCTCTTGTCTGAGAGACGCGAGTACTGTGAACTCGGGCGATCGGCGCAGGAGTTCTGCCGCGCGCTCGAATACGGCGCCTTCCACTTGTAGTGAACGAGATTCTCCTAGGATATACATACACAATTGTATAGATACACATGATAAAGTATAATGAAATTCACTAAAAGCACATAAGAGTTTTGAAACATTTTCGTCGTTCCTTTGGATCTTTTCAAAGTCGTCTGTTCGTCATAAAACAAACCAAACTTTATATTAGGTCCATATTATTTATTTATTTTATTTTTTATGTAGGTACACAGTAAAATAGATACACATACGACATATTAGTATTGAGTTCAAAGGTATATTTCTTAAGAAATTTCTTCCAGCAGACCTGCGAAAGGAGAAATGAAAAATAAATGTAGACAATGGTGTGTAAGAACAAGAAGAGAAGAATTTAATTTTGTGACGTCTTAAACTTAAATATTAAATAAACTACGTATTTCAATGTATCCCTTTTGTACAAATGTACTGCTAAATATATTGATCGAAAATCACTGACGATCGAAATGGAAAAGGAATATTCTTGAAAAGGGGCATTGTATAGCTCATGAACAAAAAGCCTTTTATATATACCCATACACAAAAAGCTTTTCCTTAATCATTTTCTAACGGTTCGTAGCTTAATAAAACCTATTGCAGTAAAATAAAGCAGTCAGCTGTTATCGTAGCCTACACGTATATCGTAGTCTACTTGTGTGTGTGTATGGTAGCCTATTCGTGTGTGTGTACTATCGTGATCTTGGAGTCCTTGACTGGTAACGATCGCAGCGCGCTGGCGCTCCGCCAGATCTATTATCTTGATTCAGTGATTTCTCCGTAAGACTCGCTTGCTTGATTGCTTTTCAGATAATTCTAGAATTAATTTTCTCTATAGCCACTGAAATTCTGGAACAATCTGGCTTTGGATAAGCTCGCTGATAGTGAAAGTTTGAGTTTCAATTGGTCAAGTTTTAGCGAGCTTTGTATTGGACTAAGAATAAACTTTATTGAATAGAATACCATTGGAATAGAGTTTGAATTAGATTTATCGTACTGTCATAAATTTAAAACATTACAGCTTTAATTAAATATGGATTTATGTAAAACCGATTTTAGTCTTTAGAATTTGCCATTGCCGAGTTTTTAAGAATCATTTGAAAGTTATTAAGTATTAAAAGTAGAAAACATGAAGTTGCAGCATGAAGTTGACAAGCAAAAATACTTTAGATAATCTGCCTATAATGTTCCCACTGCTGGGAGTGGGCTGTAATCCACCACGCGGGCTCAGTGCGGGTTGGTAGATATCTTCGATTTTTTAGTTTCCTCACGACGTTTTCTTTTACTTGGTTTGAGAGCAGTGATGATGAAATAATTTACACAAAGTAATGCGCCTGTCTGGCTTCGAACCTACGACCTACAATGTGTAAGTTGCGGCCAGTACCACTGGACCACCACTGTCCACTTATCTTGTGCCACTGTAAATAAACTTTGGGTCTTGTAAAATGTAAATGGTATCCATTTTACAGGTATAAACCAGCTACGCCAATATGTAAAGAAAACTCCATATTTACACTGCAAGTTGATATTCATAGATATTGGCCCCGATTCTGTTGTTCACAAACTAAACTAAATTTAACTTCAGTGCATCTTTTTCTTTCTATTTCATTAAGGACAGAAAATAAATATTAGTTTAGTCTTGTCAAATTAGTCAGCGCCTGACGTAAATTGACGTATTTTTAGTAGCCAATTTTTTAATCACGTCTAGACTTGTCTATGGATTATCTATTTTGACAGGACTAAACTAATATTTATCTTTTGTCCTTTTCATAATGAAATAGAAAGAAAAAGATACACTGAACTTAAATTTAATTTAGTTTGTGAACAACAGAATCGGGGCCATTGAATGGAAAGTCGAACACATTAAATAAAGGCAGTTTATTATGACGTGCAAGCTGTATGAATCGGACACATCACGCTTCTTCGCCTAGCTTTCGTGCCGATTGCGCTAGCTATCACAACCAGGCGAGTGCTGTTTTAAAACTACACATGTTATTCTAGCACAGTGTCAATTTACCTAGATCATCATTTAGATGACAATTCTGCTTAAACATTTCTCATGTTATTTACACTGAATTTATAAGTCGATTTGTTTTCTTTGACAGTTCGATTGTAAGTTGCCGAAATCATTTATTTTTTTTATTTCTAGAGCTATTGAGTTTAAAGTTTGACTTTATTATCAGATATATTGTTACTGAGATTTGTAAAGTTGAGACCCATTTGTAGGAACATAGATACTATTATCTAAAAAAGTTTTACCGAATTTTAATATTACATTTTTGGTTGATAAAAAGTGGTCTTTTTCAGCCAACCTTTTGTTGATATTAAAGGATATTGCCTCATGCAAACACGCAATGTCGTATCACGGCTGTTTTAATAAAACCCTATTGCTTTAAAAATCAGGATTTTGCGTGAAACTCTATATATACAATGATCATTAAAACTTTGCCTGATCTCTGCCGTCTATAAAATTTTGACATTCCAGAACCCAAAGTCTATTATAGAAACGCTATCAAGTCGAGTTAATGCTTTATTGGAATTTGGCAGAACTTTAGTTACCTACTTGTGTACAAATGTTTGCCAAACCCGAGATTACCGCAGTTGGGCGACTGATTCGCAATGCAATGCTGCAATGCAGCAGAAACCCCCGAGAGGAACTATAAACGAGTTTAATATGATGCAGAGTTATTGCAGATGTGATTTCCAAAGCAGTATCTAGGTTATTGAATATTAAAAATACTGTTTATCGTTTTTAAAATACGCACCCTTTAATTAATTAGTAGAAATAATTAATTACTTACTTAATTATTAGACATAATTTTAAGAGACGATCGCGTTTGGGGCACTTTTCAATTTTATTATAATGGCGGTATTTAATCTAGCGCTATGAGCACAGCCGCATGTAGCTCAGAATCAATTAAGTATTCAATTGAAAATGCTCCCAAATAAACCCTGCGATCTATTCGATGGAATGTGTCAGCGAAATCACACTCAGAAATCACGAGCGGAAAATAAAGTGCGCAACACAGAGATTTAAATCACGGAGGGTGGAACAAGATGACGAAATAATATCGCGAATGAATGACGTGATAGCCCCCTGCGGCGAGGGCATCCGCTTGGAAGGGCGGCACGCGACCCACCGCCGACCGACAATATATTTTACGGTTTCAAATGAAAACTCTAACGAATAAATCTGTCATTCAATGTATATTGTAATTGATTCAAGAACAAATGATGCGTGTTTATTTCGATGATTTATTACGGTTGTAACTGTAAGATGTCGACTTTAAGACGAATTCGTTCTATAATGTTTCGTTTTTATGTGTTCTGTGCGTAACAAATGGCCGTTCGAAGAAATACGCGGGGTGACGGTGACGTTACCGGTCACGTGACCGTCTGTCACGAAGATGTCAGCCCGGGGGGTTGCACGACCACGAGGGAGTTTTTAACAAGCAAGCATTCCATGATTAATACCTAAAACGTGAGTAACTTCGTCGCAGTTAATCAACACCCTTACCAACTGTGCCATTTCGAAACTCAATCGTTTCCAAAACCCAGTCTTTAAACTCCCTGTCCAAAGCTTTTGAGAATCTGCTCCCCTTCTCTCTACCGAAAAGGTATTTGAATTTGAAATACAATAGAATATTTAATCGGGTAAACTCGGTTGCTATAGATAGCTCAATCTCGGTATCTCGACTAGATACGATAAGTGAGAAAGTTTTCCGAGCTCCACAACCCCGAGAGTTCGATGACTCCTTCAGACACACCTACAATATTATTGATAAAGCCGCGTTTCCACTGACCGACTATTGTTGATTTTACCCAAGATAGAGGCGACATTTTCCTTGAAATCTTTTTTTGGAAAAGTTTTCTTAATGGCTCTACAAATAGGAGCTTTTTTTAAACATTATAAGGTTTTTTTTTTAAGCACCTAGATAAACTTTGCTTAAGGTAAAGTTACGATTAACTTCAAGTTAACCGTAATAGTCCTTTTAGTAACGTTAATAAATAAACCCCAAGTTATGTAGTGCCAAGTTCAACTACTATCACTTTTAATTAGAATAGGCATTTTTACTTGTAATTCACTTCTGAATTAAATAGCGTCATACATATTGTTCGACAAATACAGTACTCTCATATTATTGCAGAAGATTGAACAAAAACAATTGAAGGGAGACAATTGCCAGAACACTGAACAAGCGATGATTACGAAACCCTTTCGAGGAGCTGATGAATCCGCTTATGTAAGTGGATTGAATGTGATGATATTATATCGCACAATGAATAAGATTATGCGGATTTGACTTCAACAGAATATACATTTATTAATATTACAAATGCGAAAGTTACTTTGCCTGTCTCTTACCTTTTAGCACCTAAAACACGGCAACGTCCCGACTTAGAGATAGTGCAATCCACGAAGACGCGCCCCACTCTTCTTCCGAATCGTTAGTGTTTATCGCTAGTTAATTCAATTAGTGTTTTAGTTCTTTTGATACACTCTAATTACCCACTAATAATAATTCGTGTGTATTTACAAAACTAAAACACTAGCGGAATGTTGCACACTTCTGCTGTGAGCATTAGGAAAAAGAGTGGGGCGCGTCTTCGTGGATTGCACTATCTTAGTAAGAAGTTCGTAAATAGTAATAAACATTACATTTATTCATTTGTCATTATGTACGAGATCACCATTTTATGCCATTTCATTCAATGGAGAGTCAGTAGTTGACCATTGGAAAGTCATAATGACGCCATTATATTAGTAGATTACCAAACTTGTCAAAATCAAGAATTATAAAATCAATGATAGACCATTCTGATACTGTTGTAATAGCAGACTTGAGGCCCAGGTCGTGGGTTCAAGCCTTACAGGCGTTTTACTTTGTTTAAATAATTTCATCACCACTGCTCTCAAAACGGTGAAAGAAAACATTTTGAGGAAACCGGCATGTCCTAGAACCAAAAATTCAATGACATGTAACATCCACCAACTGGGCCCGTGTGGTAGATTATAGCCCACTCCCACTCGTAGAGAGGAGGCCTGTGTCCCAGCAGTGGGAACATTTATTTATTTATTATTTTATTTATATATACTTTATTGTAAAGTCAGCAAAGGAGATAAGTATGCAGGGTCGTCGAATATAGTTGAAGTTTACTAAGAAACCCATTGATGTTTTCGAATGAAATTTAATTTGATAAATGAACTGTTTGTTTTCTATTAATTAAAATAAATTTTATTCGAAAACATCAATCGGTTTCTTACTAAACTTCAACTATATTGACGACCCTGCATACTTATCTCCTTTGCTGACTGTACACCACAAAAAAACAACAAGTAAAGATACATCAAACACTACAAAATATACAAATGGGCGGCCTTATCGCTTTCTGCGATCTCTTCCAGGCAACCTTAGGATGGACAGTGAACATCATAGGCCGATTATGCCTAAAACACTGAACCGATCCTTTATGACATTTTAACTGATAGGTAAATCTTGAGAAGGACATAGGCTTATTACTAACCTGGATCGTAGATGAAGTCACGGGCAACAGCAAGTAGAATATACATAAGGTAAAGTAAATATCTTATGCAAAGAAAATCGTTAAAAAAATTGCAACTTTGTGTAGAAAAATATTAAAGGTAAAAGGTTTTAAATTTGTCTGAAAGGTGGCATGGTAACACCTTAGTGTTTCAGGTGTGTTGACTATAAAGGTGGCGGTTTGCACTTTCCATTAGGCGCCACGTGTATTGTTTGCTTAAAACCTTCATGGACACAGGACACCCTTAACATAAAACATTGTACTTAAGTAATTTGTATATTAGGCCCGCGTATACGACAAGTTTTCCTAAATTATATGAGTGCTACAATTGAATACGAGTATATACGTATGTCGCTACAAGCTTGAACAAGTGAAGCGCGATCATTTTTGTATGAGGTAATGAAAAGGGCGTTGCTCTAAAAAAATTCCACCCGGGTTCAATGTAAATTACGGACACTTTTAAGTGGTAGTTATCCAGTAACTGCAGGCCCTATTTAAGCTGTCAGTAAACACGAGGCTAGAATAACCAATGTTTACGTATGTGCCCCAAGAAAAGCAATTTACTTAATTGCTATATTTTCCAAGTTCATTTCTGAAGAAAAACTTTCAGTGAACCAGTCGCTGACGTCACGAAGTTTTAAGGGTTGCACGAACTTGTGAAGAACAGAAATATTGAATGCATTTTTCGGTTTCAAAAAGGGACGAATCTGGGGAAAGGGCTTCAAAGACAAAAATATTGTGATATCATGATTAAAAAACCGGTCAAGTACGAGTCGTACTCGGGCACCGATGGTTCCGTTCAAATTTGTAGGCAAGTAAATAGTTTGTCACGGTTTTTTTTTAAATGTATTTTCGAATTGACGGTTTTCGAATTTTTTCCTTTACTTGTGCTACATGACCTTGCTTCTTGCCAAATTTCATGATTTTAAGTCAATGGGAAGTACCCTATACATTTTGATTCCCTTGAGAGTGTCGAAATAAACGGCTGTATCTTTTTTTTTTATGTTAACTTAGAAGTTTGATTTTTCACAGCTTTAAGGGACTGCAGGTTTGAGTATGGTTTTAATTTCAAATCTATACCTCCTCGCGTTCCCGAGATAAAGGGTCTTGACAGACAGACAGACGGACAACAAAATGATCGTATAAAGGTTCCGTTTTTTCTTTTTGAGGTACGGAACCCTAATAAAACAACGAAATAATATACTGAAAATACAACCTCAACATATCAGAAGTCCTCTAAAAACAAAGCGGAAAACCATCTGTTTCCTGAGGCTCGCTTTACACGAAAATATGAATAATGCATTTCTCGGCCCCTCCGCTCCTTGGTGACTTCCCTTCCTCAATTATTATTTAATATCAATTAGCTCGCACGGCTGCAGTCAATAGATAGTTTAAGAATCAACCAGTTAAATTAGAACCTTAGATTCTTTCGTATTGAAAAAGCTTTTGGGCCAAAAAAGAGGTCTCTATAAGTTGGTGGAGGCAACCCTAGTCCGGCTTACGAGCGAGGGTTTGGCGAATCTTATGCACTACTTCATATTTCATTTGTTTGTTGCTGAAATAACATAAGGGGAAGATTCTGTATAATGCAAAGGTTTTCATTATTCATGTTGGTTTATTAAAATATTTGCAAAATACTTGAGATATTATGGAAATTGTTTTTTTATGGCGTACCTACGATATTATATTTTATGGGTCGGTTAAGTATGCAAGCTATACCAATATGATATGCCGTAGACCCTTTAGTAACACGTAGGTATATCAATATATGTTCTGTTTTATTGGTTGAGTAATGACTGCATCGCTTGTAAGGTTGTAAATATTTCAAAAAGCCGACGTTTAAAGCTTATAAATAATTTTCTGCTGTTTTTCGTGTGCTTTTAGTCCACAACGATAGTACGGTACTTGTTACACTTTTTCCACGCAATCATTTTCAAACTTTTGCGCCAGTTTTTAGGTGCTATGCACCTACTTAGGCAATCTGTTTGGGTCATTACCATTCGCAAAAATAAAACATGATTCAGTAAACTCCACAATAAAATTTGTCAGTTACCAGAATCACTTGGTAGTACAATTTAGGCTTTTAAACAAAGCTTATACGGATGTCCCAAAATCCCAAATACATTCGGATTTAATTGTAATCGACCCTCGTGTCGGTGGTGTACAAACATTGAGTCTGCTTTGTGTAAACACTCATTGTGTGACAATGTTGTGTGGCAATGGGTATATTTTATTAGAAGTCGTTTGTCACTTCCTACGCGTGCCGAGGCTTGCCTGTCAATGTGGATAAATAGATTGTAGCTAGGGATAAAGTATAATTTCCCGTTTTTGTGTTTCTTATTTTCTAAACTTGAAAAACTTTTCAATTCACACTGTAAACCATTGAAGATGGGACAATTAATTAAACACTAATGATTCTTTAGAAGCTGCACAGTTGCTTAATAAAAACGAAAGATGTCGTGAGACACCCGGTTGTAAGAAAGTTTATTTCGATGTACATAAATATTACATGCACAATGAAATAAATGAACAACGTTTGAGATTAACTAAATGAAAAAACTGTTGTGATGGTCAAAATGTTGCATATTCGCCCAGTGTACAGAATGTAACGTGCGTTAAGTAACTTCGTTCCAAAATATCTATAGCGGGGTGTAAAAGTTTGTTTGTAAATGAAGTCCCTTTCTCACATGTTTCCCAAATGAAATAAAAGTAATACTACCCCCGGAAAACGTGTTAGATGCGGGCCAAGCAAGCTGCAAGCTAGTGTTACTAATGTAATGCTTGTATAAGTTACAGCCCTTATGATAGAGGTCATGAGAACAGCTGTCTATGTGAAAAATCTTGTACTACCTTCATGCTGTCTTCCTGGAACCAAGAGGAATGCCTCTGTACATGGTGGGTCCCACCACCATCGACCCACATCCTATTACCATGAATTCAGTACATGATTCTGGACCACCATGAGTTGAAATTTTGCGTCGGTTATTAAACCAATCTTACCAAGGGGTATCGTATTACCCAGTAACTGGATTGTGGAGGTCAGATAGGCAGTCGCTCCATGCAAAATACTGGTATTCAGCTGCATTCGATTAGACTGGAAGCCGACCCTAACATAGTTGGGAAAAGGCTAGGCAGATGATGATGATGACTTTCAACGAATAGGGGTCTGTACTGAATCCATGGTAACAGGTCGTACCTCCCTGTATAAACGATGAATTTTGCAAATGACGTATTTATCAAGCGTTTAACGCAATTTGCATTTGACTGAAATATTTCACCTTTCATAAGAGCCTTAAATAAAATGCCTATTTGTAACCACACAAGTAAATATCATCTGTGTCAAAATGCATTTAAGGTTTTCTTTTGGGCAATGGTCTTAACTCGTACTTAGCTAGGGTAGAGAAAAATCGTGGAAATTCTTGGTGAAGTGGTGGCATTTAGTTTCGCGCGCGACTTGTTACAGCGCCGTCATTATATCGTGAAATGTACACGCGAACTGCGTGATTTATAACACAACATAACTACAGTCGGTATTTGAACGTTAAAAACTCTTGAACTTTTGGTTGTGCTTATTTTGAACGGAGCAGTTTAAAGGCCAGACTTAAAACTGCTTATTTATCTAGATAAATCAAGGTCCATTAAATCTATATATAAGTTTGGTACTTTGGATTAACCAGAAATACACTACAGTTAGGTCTACGTAAGCAGTTAATAGTTTATCAATAAGTTGCGAGTCACCCCAAAACACTTTTTATTATAAGGAAAAGTTCAAAGGAAAGGCGCCATTACCGACTAACTTGAAACAACTAGGCCAAGTTCAGATTAAAAGTGAATGTTTTCATAAATTAAGCACGCATTTTCACGTGATTGAGCTTCGAACGCCGTGTTGAACAGGTCGCTGAACAAATAAAGATCAGTGCACACCAGCGGCGCGTGTTAACATTATAATATGCCTAATAGTAGTACATTACTGCTGCGGCCAGCAAAAGAGGCATTGATATACGTAAGTCCATCAATGCCTAATTGTGGCCAAGGCTTATAAATAGTACTTTTCTCAAATAATGCGCGGAAATCAAAACTAAGTAGTACCTAGGCAGAACTTTTTATTTGAAAAAATACAATTACTTTTCAAAATCAATGACGAACAACAATAATTTTTCCCACGTTAAAGTGTTCATTTGTTGTTTTTTTTTTTTTCAATAAACAGCTTTCTATGTTTGCAAGCCAGTTCGAATTTTTAAGAAAACCTTTGATAAGTTACCTCCTTGGTTGCCATGTTTCGGAGTAAAATATCGTTCCATTTTTAAATTACACGACAGATATGAATTTACTAGGTAATTTATTTGGCCGCTAAACCACGACAGATATGGATTTTCATACAACTTCCGCCGGCCGCTGCTTGCATGTATTTGGCCAGTACAGCAATTTCGATTTATCTCGAAGAAGGTTGCTAAAATAATACTCTTCCCAAGCATGTTTGAGAAAACAAAATATTTCTCATATTTGAGTATAAGCCGTGTGCCTGATGGGTGTTCCCATCGGCAAAAATGATTAACTTCCAATCAAAGTTTAAACCCCTATTCAAGCCTTTTGGGGATTAACTCCTTCAGAGTTTTTAAGAAATGAGTTTTGATTTAAATTTTTATGACATGAATTTTCTAAAATCCCTATGTAAGGTACTTTTATACAAAATTTTAATGCTTCTAGACCGAGCGGTTTAGACTGTGCGTTGTCTGTCACTGAGAGAATCAATGAATTTAAGGTAGTTCGTGCCATGTAGCAATCCGAAGGTTCTGAATGCATGGGATTACATGGGGGAAAGACGCTGTGTTATTGCACTAATCGTCGCAAGCGCGGTAGCTAAACGTGGTCCCAGGTTTTTTCTCTAGGTTAACTAATGTGTCCAACCAACAAATTATGATTTGTGCGCAGTTTATGGTAATTGGCTGCCCTCCTATAACGTGAGATTTCTAATACATCAACACAAATAGAGAAAGTAAATAAGATTCTTGAGGCGTGGGCGCCTGTCTAATTAGGCATTGGTTACGCGTTTAAAAACGGAACTAACACAAAGTAAAAATCAAAGTAATTTATTTGCCATGTATAGAAACACGGTACCTTTATACTATATTCGTACATTATGAATAGGTCTACATGTTTCACCATAACTGGTATATAAATATTATTTAGATAAAATATTTTAAATAATTGAGTCAATAAACATAAAATCATAAAAACCCAATTTACTATAAAATATATTTATTAATTTTAACTGACATTTACCATTACAGGATAACCCAATGCACATTCCTAAGCACATTTTGATCCTGTCGCATCCACACGGCGCAGTACTCACCACAACAGTCCCAGTTATTATTTATTAGCTGGCTCTGTCCTTGACATGCCGATCTATGTGGCCATTATGATTTATGACGTGCATGCATATCATTCACAAGCCTGCTTGCCTGTCTCACACACGCCTCTGTCTGCCAGTGAAAGCTTTGTGTCACTTAACTACCATTAGCGCAAAAATCTTCCTACTTTTAGGGTTCCATAGTCAATCAAGGAACCTTTCCTATTCTACGATTTGAAACGGCTTCAATTTTCTGTTAGTCCTTGATATAAAACTTTCTGTAACTGGTCTAGGTAATTCAAATAAATTCTTTGAGGTGTTTTTAAGTTTCGCCATAATTGGGCATCTGTATGTGCTCATTATGTATGTGCTCACCGTTTTGCTCGCTGTAGAGCTTAAATTCTATACTGCTGAAATTCGGCGTAGATATTTCTAAAGCCTAAGTATACTATTGTCTCCACCATATGTTAAGTGGAGGTTAGTGACACTTAATTTCGAAGTTAAAAGGGAAATTATAACAGCTTAATATGCTACCTACTAGTTTACAGAAGTCAACCAACTAATTTAAAAAAAACTGTAAAAGCTCCATACATGACTTTAATGAACTGTATAAATAATATTATATTAATACAGTTTATTTGAACTCATCTAGTGCTAAAACAATTTTTATTGTCGAGTGAAATTAATTTTTAAACCGGTTTATAAATAGAAATAAATATAATTTATAAATCATTAAATAAGAGTTTTGAGCAAAACAAGTTATGTCACGCACTTCGTACACCTGCGGAACCCTACACTGTGCATGGTGCAACACACACTTTCCCGGTTCCTAACAGATTATCTTTTTTGTCACCACTCTCAGTCAATGAGGCAAAGTGTTTTAATGAATGGTCCGTATTTACGACAGTGTCGTTGCGTCCCTAATCCGACGCTTTTGGTGTTTGACACTTGAACCAGCACGGAGTTGACGAGACAATATGGCGTGGATCCCCACAGGGCGCACAAATACTCACAATTAGGGTGAACACCCTCCAACAATTACTCGTTGCGCACGAGTCGCTTAATGGCAGGGATTAGGTTACGCGTAAGTGAAATGCGAAAACGGGACGAACTAGTAGGGTTGCCTTGAACACGACACAACTACTTACCTATTGTGACATATTTTTTAATTATAAAATTGTGTTTTTTTAACGACGGATTGGTAATAAAAACTAGAGGGTTAGTTTTATTAGGGTGCTTTTGAGTATCAAGTTTTGGCCATTCTGTTAATGTGTTAAAGTTGTTATATCTCTATTAGATGCTTTTATCTTTTCAGGAATTTGTGATGCAAAAAAAAACATATCTTATTGTATCTTTGTAAAAACGAATTAAGTACACAACATTGCAGCATTGCTTTCAAAATGAAAATATTACAGTGCACCTTTTGACAACCCTATACATGTATGTCAAAATTCGGGGCGATTTAGAGGTCAGTTAATCACCGGTCGCGGCAGGGGAGCCGTGCCGGCGGCCTCGCGCCGGCTACAGGCCCCGAGTCGCCGGTAATAGCCGGCCGTCCGGTCCCGGACCGGCTGGGACACGCGTTACCGACCGTATTACAATCAATTAACATCAACTTTGAACTGGCTGATTCATTTTGGGACTAATGAATATTCTGCTAAATGCCTCCCTGATGTGGTGCAAGGTTTAATTATAATGGAGTGCTCAATTTTGATGACTACGCCATTAATAGATAAAATTTGAACGTGGAAGAAGTTGAATGTAAAGATGGTGGCACGCGACGTTTATTTGTGCCTACACTTTTCTCAGAATTTACCTACACACGGCTACACATCAAGCTAAACATTTCCAGTTTTAGCTGACCTCGCATTGTATAAGTTTTTCGTACAATCAAAATATGTATAGTATGTGTAACCGTGCGTACAAGAAATGCCATAAAATCATAAAATATAGAAATCATTATACCTACATATTCTGTTTATTTGTCCTTTGGTATAGCATCGCCAAAAACTGCGCTGAATTTGAAAGTGATTCAAACTATTTTATCTTGGAGTTTTATAACTTTACAATAAATCAAACTGTTATATCTATGTTAACATCTCAATCAATCAATCTCTACATCTCAAAGGAACAGGGGAGGCACAAAGCCTGCTCCCCAACCATAACAGTCACGGAAATAACATCAATAGTACACTCCCACCAAATATACGAGTATATTAATATTTGAGAAGGTGAATTAATCGATACTATCGCGGTAGACAACAACAACAGACAACAGCCCTTCTTTATTTAGAATTACAAAACCTAGTAGGATTTAAACTTATTTTGAATCTACCTATTTCTGATTCGTGACAGTTTTCAATAAGCTGTATAAATGAATGAATGAATTGCACCGATCCCAGCGTGGTTAAATCAGACTCGATTAATCGAATGAACCCCAAGATTCGCACTAGCTCCTGTAGCCTCATGTTCATGGTGCTGCAGCGATCATTGCATATCAAGGAATAGATCCGGGGGCGAGGTAATTGGTAGGGAGGACGTGCCCGTAGGATAGAGAAGGATTTAAGAGCCTACCGGATATGCATCCTAGAGTAAGCATTGGACTAGTGGAGAGAGATGGGTAATTATTATCTATGGATGGGCATCTTTTAACGACCTTGCCTCCAGGTTTGTTCTGGTCGAGCTTCATCGGTGAGACTTTTAGCGGGGTTCTACTGCTTTCTCGGTTCTTTTGTATGTCATTGCTCTGCTGTGATAAGTTGTGTTAGAGGTTGCTGTTTTCAATGTGATCGTCGGAGGTCTCGCTACTACCCGTTTCCGGTTTTTGTAAGTCTCCCAAGCAGCGATCTTGATCTTATTTCTCCAAGTTGGTTCAGTTCGAGCTTCATCGATGATTCTTTTAGCGGGGTTCTACTGTTTTCTCGGTTCTTTTGTATGTCATTGCTCTCCTGTGTTATGTTGTGTTAGATGTTGCTGTTTTCAATGTGATCGTCGAAGGTTTCGCTACTATTCGTTTCCGGTTTTTGTACATCTCACAAGCAGCAATCTTGATCCCCCGTAACAGTTTTCAATAAGCTGTAGGCAATTTTTTCCTTTCTTGGTACCTCTCCCAGAGTTAGAACTCTAAACTGACATCTAGCGCAATTTTTAGGAAAGAGCACCCGGTCTCTTTTTTCTTTCCCCAAAATCGAGGTTGAAAACATAAATTTAATCAGCTCAAGTTCAAGTTAAAATAGGGCAACTAGCTTCAACTTTCTGAATAACTGACAAACTCACTGACAGAGTACCTTTAAATTGATTAATTCGAACCTCATTCTCATGTTCTCCCCTATTATAGTATTATCTAAGGAAGGGTACCTACCCTTCACAGCATAATCCACGAATAGCCTACTTACAACAATTCCATTTGAACCAAAAATAAAGCAATTCAATCCATTACAGACACCATGCAGTCCTTATCAAAATAAAATACCACACACGATACCGGTCAATCCATCGGTAATCAATTTGAAACCGATACCGCACGTAAGTCTTACCGTACGTAGGGTACATTAAAGGCGCACCTCTAGTGCCCCTAATGGATGGCTACTAGTGGGGGAAATAGAATTGCAACTGAAAATTGCATTCCTGACAGTGTTTACGCTTTTACCGAGGCGTGTGTTACGTGCAGTCTTTATGTAAGTACGTCAGCAGAAAGATCAGATAGCTTGCTACAGTCCCTTTTCAAACCATGAGTCAGGGTGTCTCATTATTAAAATCTTTAATATTGTTTGTCTCAGTGTCATTCATTTTTAAAGTAATTTAGTACGACCTAGTAATCGAAATGGGAGATTGTACTCATCATTATGAACAACTTTTACGATGGAACCAAAACTGAAATCGAGAAAAAAAAATCATCTGTTTCCTACATTTGACGTGTTATACGAACATAAATGTAGGGAACAGCTGATTTTTTTTTCGCGATTGCAGCTTTGGTCCCCTTGTAAAATTGTTCATAATCATGAGTACAATCTTCCATTTCGGTTTGTCGCATGTTTTCAATTTCACTCTGTATATTGTGTTCTCATCATTCTCTTGCCCTTATCCCAGTTTATTAGGGGTCGGCACAATGTGTATTTTTCTTCCATAGCTCTATTAGTTGTCAGTCGTAGTCTCAAAATTTATATATCTTCTGGTTTACGTGGTGCAAATGTGTCAATTTCTTTCCTAGTTGCTTCTTTCCTTGGTTGACTGTCTTTGAATATTACTTATTCAATGGGTCAGTTTTCAAAAAGATGCACCACTAACTCCAAGAGTTTAAATAACTTCGACTCATCTGAGTTGTCAAAACATATTTTATAAATGTCACGACTTTTTGGTTTTTTCTACCCCTTATTTAGTTGAAGAACGTCACGTGCTGTTTGCAGGTTCCTTGACCGCTGGCTGCTAGTACAACCACGAGTACAACGCACTTGACCCTTTTGAAGGACGTCATAATAAGGTCAATGGAAGTCCTTTCTCGTCGTCTCCTTACTTCCTTTTCACATGGCCGATCACTGAGGTTAAGTTAATAAAATGTAAGTATAGATTTACTATTAATCTTTTATCGATCCAAGGTGTTTAAAACGACATTTACAACAACGTACAAGTATTTAAATCGATAACAATTTTTTTTTTTTTTTGTATTTTGCTGTAGTGTCAGGTTATCTCATGGCTTAATCAACGGGAAGTTTTAAATATTGAATTAAGTCAATCATTTATAACATTAAGGGGCCGGCGGAGTTGCGTAGTTTATAGAAACGTAATACCTACCAAAATAATTTGTAAATCAAACATATTCTTCAGGTAGTATTCCGATTGGATTACAGAATTTCTAGGTTCTCAAATATATATTTTGAAAGGACACTGATACGAGTATAAAGACGAGATATGAGGAATTTAAAAAATACCTCAAATTTCCCTACATTTTAACAATTTTTTGACATTTGTTTGTCGCCGAGATGAGACTGCGACTTGATTTTGAACGTTTTAAATTACGAGAATCAGCTTCAGCTATAGAAAACTTATTATTCTCATAACTTGTCTTAAAATCAGTGTCCATTCAAAATATATATTCGGGAACCTAGAAATTCTGTAATCCAATCGGAATAAATGCACACTACCATAAGAATATATTTGATATACAAATTATTTTGGTATTACGTTTGTACGAACTACGCATGCTCCGCCGGCTACTTAAGGAAAGAATTTTTGCACCACGAATAAAAAGACAGGATTTTTCATTCTCAACACCTGAGCGGGTTTTACGAAGGGATGAAGTTAGCTAGTGAAATACTTCGGAATATTCTAGGTATTTACAAATATCCCCAAAGGTACACAACATGATAACATATTCTGTGTTCGTAATAACAGCGAGTGTTAGTTTCCACCCCGCCCGGCTAACGAACCTATATTTGTTTAGTTTCGCGGCCACCACGCGTCGAATGGGAACACTGACATGATAAACTTGTGTGTAGACTGCAGACGGAATGAATATACATAATACCTACACAAATAATAGACTTTTGATTATGAATTAAAATGATATTCATTAAAAAGTCCCTACTGTATAGTGTTAACTTTAAATTTGCACATTGTAAACTACGAAACTCTTCGAGGGTTTTTTAATAACTTCAGATTCTTTACGCAGAAGTACGTCACGTCTTTGCGATACATGATATTTCTTTATACTATGCAACTTAGCTAATAAGATGAAAACTTCTTGTGAAATTTAAAAAAAGTGAAATTGTCGTGAGAATACCTGTCAATGTGTGATTTTATTATAACACTAGCTTCTGCCGCGACGTCTGCGTAAAATGTCTCGTTCCCTCGACCCACCCCGTTGCATTGCATCGCCTACCCGCGCTATTCCTTCGCTTTCGCTTAGCGTGCTTTCTGTGTGTTACTCGGCTCCTAAGGGCTCCAGCACGAGGTTAGGTAACCTATAGTCTTCCTCAACAATGGGGATCCTTACTGCCAATTTTTCACGATAGGTGGCGCATCGTCGAAATGGCCATTGAAAGCTGTCACTTACATACATTTTGTTCAGTTATTTTTAATTCTCTCGATAATGCCTGTGTGCTGTACCAGGATAACCCCGGTGTACATTTATTTCCCAAAAATATAACTGTAAAAAAAAGTGTGGATCCTCATTGGGTTATCAAATGCAAAAAGATTTTTTTTCAAATCCGAGTAGTAGTTCTAAAGATTAGCACGTTTAAACAAACTGTTCGGCTTTATTATTAGTATAAAATTATTTTATTTATTTCAGACATAATTCTAGTCCATAGTTTTACACTCATACATAAATAGATAAAAAAACATTATACAGATACATAGATTAGATTAAATTGTAAATCCCTTAAAAACACGAAACTGGATCTAGATTAAAGTGAAATTTGTGCAGGTTTCGTTTGCTGCAACTTTACATATTGCTGCAATAGAATTAGTAACGAAACTTGAACTTACAACACTGCATTTTTGCTAGATCTAGCTTTAAGTTTACTTCTAGGCACATGTCATAGGCCAGATTTCTCTAACACTAGGCTATGTTAGATTTTCAAAGCTCGGCTTAGCGCCGAAACTTGAAAATGCAACAGCGCGCTTAGTTAAGCAGAGAGCAGTGATGGGCCGTGGTAACGGCTGCAACTTCCGTGTTGTAAGTCAGGTTCAAACCCAGACAGGAGCTAAACTTTGTGTAAAATATTTCATCAAGCTTTCAAATTAGTGAAAGAAAACATCGTGAGGAAATCGGCGTGTTCTAGAACCAAAAAAAAACGAAAACATCTATCAACCCGTACTGGGTCCGCATGGTGGATTTCGGCCCACTCCCTCTCAATTAGAGGAGGCCTGTGTGAACATTATAGGCTGATTATGCTTGGTTAGACAATAGTGCAGTTTATGCAGTGTTAGTACTATCAGTGTTAGTGGTACCTTGTAACGTATATGCTGTGCGCTGCGGCTGCATTCCAGGCGCGGCGGTGACGCCTGCGCGGGACGTGTTGTGCAGCGACAAAGCGCCCAGCAAGTCTAGCTCGGTGGCTGCAACAAATACAATATAGTCAATGAGATGGTCAATACAACATGGCAATATACATGACAAAAAGATGACCTAAGAAACCCCGTTATGCACCAAGTAATTGACAGATGGATGACCTAACAAACACTGTCACTGACCGCGTAATGGGTAACTTTTCATTCTAACTGGTGACGGCAAGAAGAATAAAGTCATTCAACTCACTTTTCACGTTTAGGTATTGCACCCGAAACTGTCAATTTTCTTGCAAATAAAGACGGTCTCTAAGTCTTATGTTTAGTACGTTTAGTATGACTGGTGTATACGGTCTAAAGTTAGTTAGGTTAGAGGATTTTTAAAATAATAAACCATCGCATATGAAGCTACCGTTCCTAAACCTTCTTTAAAATATTATCATCTGCCTAATCTTTTCTCAACTATGATGGGATTGGCTTCCAGTCCAACCGGATGCAGCGAATGCCTATCTGACCTTCACAACCTAGTTACTGGGTAATACGATACCCTTTGGTAACACTGGTTGTCAAACTTTTGGGCTTCTGACCAACGGCTTTACGTGCTTTCCAAAGCACGGTGGGATCTTGATATATAAAGATGGTCACCCATGGACGTTCCAGCAGCGGCAAGCGTAGCTAAACCTGATCGATCGAACCGTGTGGCTATTATTGCTTAGCCTCAAGCCCTCTCAAACCTTCTTTAAAATATGGCAAACCGTATTCCAATTAACAAACCAGAAAAGGTCCGATGAATATTTCGTACCCGGTTCGTCTCGTACGTATTGGAAAGTCTCTAGACAGATTACTGGCTAGAAAATGTATGTCAGCCTCATAAAATATTGCTTCGTACCCTATTTATTATTGTTCAGAAACAAGACACGTTTTCAATTACCCGCGACACATAGTTACATGAGACCACAAATATGGAGTAGGAGACATAATATTCAAGCAACACCCCCTTTTATTCATTACCCAGACGTTAATGTGACACGTCACGTTCGTGGACAAACAGCTGAATTGGGCAAAACATACCAACTACATTACTACGAAAGCCAGCATATCCCTGTGGCAATGCAAGCGTATGCTTGGCAAGAATTGGGGGATAAGCCCCAAGGTCACTCACTGGCTATACACCACAGTCATCCGACCAATCATTACATACGGCTCATTAGTCTGGTGGCCCAGAACAGACCTGAGCACAGCACAGAGAGATCTCGAAAAACTGCAGCGGTTCGCGTGTGTGGCAATCACTAGCTGCATGAGAACTACACCCACTGCTGCCCTACAGGCTATGCTTGGGCTGCCGCCCCTACACCTCATAGTGCGGGAACAGGCGGCCCTGGCTGCCTTTAGGCTCCATATATCAGGTACCCTAAGCAGAGATTCTAGGGTCAAACACACACGTCTAAAAGAAGATGCGATCAAATGGCAGCCAATGATGGCATCACCCTGCGACAAGGCCCCGAAACAATACTGCTCTCAAAAGCATTACAATATAGTGCTTAAAGAGGAGCAGTGCGACTACTCAGGCCCGAAGGAACTGAGAATTTACACTGATGGTTCAAAGACCGACTGCGGAACTGGAGTCGGAGTCTTCTCACACGACCTCAATATAAAAATATCCAGACCGCTGGGTATGCTCAACACTGTCTACCAAGCGGAGTGTGTGGGCATAATACAAGCGGCTCATTCCATAGTAGCCAGGAGAGTTACGGATGCTCGTATTCGCATACTCTCTGACAGCGCCTCAGTCCTTCAATCCCTAGGGAAGGAATGCATCACATCGAATCTAATACTAGAATGTCACAATGCGCTTGAACAGGTAACTGTTCTGAACCGCAATGTAGTGACGCTACAATGGATAAAAGGACACAGCGGATCGCTAGGTAACGACGCAGCTGACGAACTGGCCAGAAGAGGTTCCAGTACGTCAGTTTGTGGACCGGAACCTATCGTGCCCATCCCCTTCAACCAACTACGCAGGTGGCTACAGGAGCACACCCATACACAAGCAGAAAGTTGGTGGACGTCGTCACCAGGCTGCAGGCAGTCCAAGGAAGCTATGCCATCATTAGATGGCAGGCTAACCAGGCGCTTATTGCGACTGGACAGGAAAGGCTTGCGCCTGGTGACGGGGACCATCACGGGACACTGCTCGCTAAATAAACACTTCCACACCATAGGAATAACGGACAGTCCCCTGTGCAGAGCATGCATGGAGGCTGATGAAACTGTTGCGCATGTGCTCTTTGAGTGCACAGGTGTCACCCAGATTAGATCAGAAACCCTCGGGACACCCAGATCGTACACAGATGTTCTAAACAAACCAGGAGACCTAATCAGCTTCTGGAGGGAGGTGGGCTGGTTGGAATAACCACCGACGGCCGCCATGGCCCACGCACAATGGTCCAACTGAAGGACTAAGTGCGGAAACCAAACCCATAACATAGAACATAGAACATGTGACACGTCGGGATTTAGAAAGAGACTGGACTGACACACAAGTGAACAGATGACGTTCTACAAAGCCGATTTTTTCTAAACTCAGTCTTCTAATATCCTATATCCTATAATATTATAAATGTGAAAATTTATATGTTCGGATGTTTTTTACTCAATCGCGCAAAAACGGGTGAACGGATTTGGATGAAATTTTGGCACACAGATAGTTTATAAACTGATTTAACACATAGGATACTTTTATCGGGATAATTTCCGACAACAACTCGGGCGATGCCGCGGGAAAAAGCTATTATGACATATTTACAGCTACGGTTTCCCAGAACAGCGCTGGCCGCCATATAACGTCTACAATTTACCGGCGAATGACGTCACTGAAAAGGTATTTATGAAAGTGAGTTGGAGTGTTTCCTAGAGAGCGTTTTTCGACACCGTAAAGTCAGTGATGCCATCGTTTTCATGACATCCGCCACTGTGGCGGTTATATGATCCTCACATGATTTGACCAGGATTATAATTGCAATGCCTGAAAAAGGCTGCTAAGTCATAAGTACTAACCTGATATAACACCAATATTGTACACTTAGTTCGCAATAAATGCTTTGACTTTGACTTCGGTGGAAGTTTGTTTCGGTGTTTCTTCTTAGTCGAATAGGAAACATCGACCACATCACATCATCTGCCTAGCCTTTTCCCAACTATGTTGGGGTCGGATTCCAGTCTGACCGAATGCAGCTGAATACCAGTGTTTTACATGGAGCGACTGCCTATCTGACCTCAACAACCCAGTTACTGGGTAATACGATACCTCTTGGGAAGACTGGTTGTCAGACTTTCGGGCTTCTGACTACCCGTAACGACGGTCAAAGATCCACGAATGACAGCCGGGACCAACGGCCTAACGTGCTTTCCGAGGCACGGAGGGGTCTCGGTATGTAAAGATGGTCACCCATCCACAGACCAACCGCGGCAAGCGTAGCTTAACATGATCGATCGACCTGTGCGGCTGTTATTATTTAGCCACGGGCCCCTCCAACGTCGACCACATCTAGGTTTTAAAATACTATTGACGTGTAATAAAAGTGTTGGGCTCGCGAAAGATGGAAGGTATAAAAGGAAGCCTTTGCCCAGGAATGTGCCAGCGCAGACTAGAAAAAAAAAGTGTTTCTATGTTCTCTATGTCTGTCTTTCTCTCTCGTCTTTCTATGTGGGTAATTTCTTTCTTTTTTTCTGTTTTCCTTCTTAGTTAGTTTTTATCATGATCTAGCAGTTTGAGTAATCTACGCGGCCTACCCAAATGTCCAATCTTTGATATTGTTCGTCGAATCGTTGAGCTCCTCAAGTTCTTAGTTGAGCTGCACGATTTTTGACAAATGCGTGCACTGACTGGACAGGTCCGCTCAATCTGTGTGGTTCTTTCCTCAAAAGACCATTTCAGACACCAATCTACATGGTCTTCACATGATCTGACCAAGATTTTGTCTGGACTTTGAAAGAGACTGTGACCTCTGAGTTTGTTTCGGCCTTTCTTCTCAAAGTAGTCAGATAGGAAACGCCGACCTCATCCAGTTAAAAAAAAAATAATATTGACGTGTAAAAGTGTTGTACAAACCTACTTACAGGAATAAATCAATAATTAATTTAAATCTCTGGCTTCAAGCACTCCCGTCACCCAACATAGGCACTATGCTGGGTGATACCACCTTCCGGCTCGCTACTTGTCTGCGTTTGGGCGCTCCTTGCGGGGCTCCACATCGCTGTCAGTGCGGTGAAGCTGTCGACTGCCTCGGACACCATGGCCTATCCTGCAGTAGGAGCGCAGGCCGGATAGCACGGCACGCCAGCATTAATGACATCATCCGTCGTGCTCTTGTCACCGCCGGGGTGCCAGCTGTTTTAGAGCCCAACGGCCTGGCACGCGACGATGGGAAGAGACCAGATGGAATGACCATAATGCCCTGGAAGTTAGGCAGACCTTTGGTGTGGGATGCAACATGTGTCGATACCCTTGCGCCATCCCATCTTCCTAGCACGGCGGGCTGTGCTGGGGCGGCTGCTGCAGGTGCAGAAAACCTCAAACGGCGAAAATATTCCAACCTGATTGGGAGTTATATTTTCGAGCCGTTTGGGGTTGAAACTCTAGGGCCATGGGGTCCGAGTGCCCACTTGGTTTTTCGAGATATCGCCAAGCGGTTAGTCGACTCTTCACGTGACCAGAGGGCTGGCCTTTTTCTTGGCCAAAGAATTAGCATTGCCATACAACGTGGTAATGCTGCCAGCCTTTTGGGCACTGTTCCTGTTGACAGCGATGCGGACGAATTTTTCGATGCCCTATGATTCTTTTGCTTATTTTATACCTGTACATATTATTATTTTAATTGTTAGCTTATTTTATGTAAATAGTAGGTCATTTATTAGTTTTTAAATTTTGTTTACTGTACAATAAATAATACCCAATCTCACTTACATAAATAAATATCATAGATCATTTTACGGCCGGGTACCATTTCACTCTGTAGGTAGTACTGTATGCAACATTGTGTTTAAACACGACATAAATGTGCCTTTTTCGGTTGTTAAATGTCCTGAAATTCACGGCACTAGCCGTAAAATCTCTTTTACGAAAAATGATAGATATTATACGTTATTGTTTTCTATATATGCAATGAATATTTACGACCTAATAAAGTCGCACTGGCCTACATTCGTATAATCAATATGGAGGATTCAAAATATTAAGGAGGCAGCCTCGGGTGTATCGATCTGAGCAAACACATGGTTATATTCAATCAAAAACAGTGCGGAAAAACTCGAACGGCGGAAATATTCCGACCTTATTGGGAGTTATATTTTCAAGCCGCTTGGGGTTGAAAAACTAGGGCTATGGGGTCCGAGTGCTTACTTGGTTTTTCGAGATATCACCAAGCGGTTTGTCGACTCTAGGTGACCAGAGCATCAGCATCACCATACCACGTGGCAATACTGCCAGCCTTTTGGGCACTTTCCCTGTTGACAGCGATGCGGACGAATTTTTTGGCGCCTTATTATTCTTTTCTCACTTTTTTATACATGTACATATTATTAACGTTATTTTAAGTCTGTTAGCTTATTATGTAATACATTATGTGTAGATAGCGAAAAAATAATGTTTATGAAGTTTACATAGCCTTATTCGGCCCTGTTATTAGATATGAAAGATTTCAGAGAAAATTATGTGTTCAAAGTGACAAGCAGGTGAATCACAAAATACCTAGATATATAATGTAATGGTTGTAAGCTTGGTACTCGTATTATTTTCACGCCAGTCGTGACAAAAGCGTGGTGGAAACCATTAGTCAATGTAATCAGCTGCTTATCAAGTTATCACCCCGCATCGGTAATTGGTTGAAGTTCACAGAAAGAGAGGGTTGTATTCTAATGTAATTTCACTAATAGTGTGGTGATGGGCTGACTTATTTTTACATGTTTCGTTTTTACATTAAGGGCTGTTTCGGAATTTATGCTATACAAATAAAGAATTGCAGAGATTTGTATGTAATTATCTGCCAGTTAAATTGACTGCAACTTGTCCAGAGTTTTACAAGTCATGAGCATATCAAGACTGAAAGATACACATTTCAAAACGTGTAGGTACAGGCAACAGCAAAAGTAGATGATACTAATAAACGGAGTTCGCGTCAGAACTGTGTGGCGTGGAAATGTCGTTATGTGATTGTAAATTATACCAAACATTTACTACTTAGACGCCACACAGTTCTGACGCAAACTCCGTTCATTAATTAGTATTGAATTTCTGATTTTCATCATCTACTTTTGCTGTTGAATGTACATTTAAAAAAAAAGGTTGATCAATTATTCGTGTATTTACATAATACCTTAGCATATGGCCATAAATCTTCTTTATACATACTAAGCTAGTATTTAAGCAAATTCCGACGTAGGATTCGGTGGCGCAGGTATTTCGTAGCCGTAGCAGAGAGCCATCTATCACTAGTAACCCGGTCACGTAGCGCACTACGCCGGCCCGCTACAGCGCGTAGCAACGCGCTACAACTAGGCTACGGCTACGAAACTACGAGATTTTTATTTTACTCGTACTTACATTTTAAAATCAAGTGGATTTGAAATATAAAAGCTGGCATATACTGCAGTGTAATACAGAGTCCATACTAATATTATAAATGTAAACTTAACACTGGCCCCGATTCTGTTGTTCACAAACTAAACTAAATTTAAGTTCAGTGCATCTTTTTCTTTCTATTTCATTAAGAAAAGGACAGACGATAAATATTAGTTAAGTCCTGCCAAATTTGTCAGCCTGACGTAAATTGACGTATTTTTAGTAGCCAATTTTTTAATCACGTCTATGGATTATCTAATTTGACAGGACTAAACTATATGTTATCTTCTGTCCTTTTCATAATGAAATAGTAAGAAAAAGATGCACTGAACTTAAATTTAGTTTAGTTTGTGAACAACAGAATCGGGGCCAGTGTCTGTCTGAATGTCTTTTACACGCCTAAACGGTTGAACGAATTTGGATTACGGATCGACCATGACCTGTGTTATAAAGAAAAAAGATAAATAAAGAAAGAAAATAGATTAATTTGCGGTAAACATGACACAGACAAATAACACAAATACAAAAAAAAAACAAGTTGGTGTGAATATGCGTCACGTGCACCAAAACGGCCATCGCTGAGCATAATGCTATGATACCCTAAGCGAGACAGACCCCAGCGCTGGTTTTCAGTAACAGCCGGCGTTGACGTGATGACGTCAACCGGTGCAGCATACTATAACTAAAAATAAAACAAATACACAATACCTAGTTCTAATTGGTTATATAAACATAATACATATTTATAAAATACGAGTACTAGCGGCCTGTCCCAGCTTCGCACGGGTGGACATTTATTTATTTTTTTTTTTTTATTGCAATTAAAATAACCTATATTAATCAGTGATAAAGTAGCATTCAAATGGTGAAAGTTTTTTAAAATTCTCCAGTACTTTTTGAGCCAATTCGTTACAAACATACATACAAATCTTTCCTCTTTATAATATTAGTATAGACAGAATACTTTTTATCCATAGACAACGTTCCCGTGGAATAATCTCCGAACTCCACGCGGACGAAGCCAAGGGCAAAATTTAATGTTGAAATAAATTAGGTATTGTCTTACCTCCCAAATATTTAATTAATTTTGTGCGAACAAAATGGTTCTCCGGGTAAGTGAACTTTTATGAAAAGGCAAAGTTGGGGTCGTTTGGGTATACATCACAAAGTTATGATAAGCTTACCTAATTGATATTAATTATACTTTATAACGTAAACCTTAAACTCATTTCTAACCGCTCCCGCCACAATCCACGCGCTACCGCCGGAAACGCCTCTCGTTCCCGCCCGGCCAATAAGAGCAAGTCGAATCTTCTAGAAGGTTCTAGAAGCTTCCCATTCGGCGCGCACTTTTGTTTTATTTTGACAAGTGTAACTGATGTCCGTCAACTGAGCTGCGCACCGAAAGGGTAAAATAATTTTCACGACTTCTAACTTCACCCCAAATCCTATTGTGTATAAACATACCCTTGTGTGTATGTCAAAATTTTAGACTTTTAATCATATTAACGCTTAAAATTGCGGTGGAAACCTAGAATAGGGGTAGGTAGATACATATAGAACGAAGGTATATGTGTTAGCAGTTGAATATAGGTTCGAAGTCTGCGTTTTGCAATCACTTAATTGCGATGAGTGAGTAGGCCTGTTGGAGCCAAACCACAATCTGATAGTACCTACACCTAGTCATAGGAAAACTTGGTCTAGAAATAATCAATAATGCCTAGCTTTTTTTCAACTATGTTGGGGGCAGCTTCCAGTCGAACCAAATGCAGCTGAATACAGGCCTCCACAACCTGGGTAGGTACCCTCGGTAAGACTGTTTGGCAGATTTTCGGGCTTCTGATTTCCCGCAACAACTATCAAAGCTCTTCGAATGACAGCCGGGACCGACGGCTTAACGTCTCTATATGTATTGGATGGTCACCCATACACCAATCGACTGCGGCTTAGTAAGCAAGTGTTGTTTATTTACCCACGAGCCTCTTTATTTTTAATAATAACCAAATATTATATTATATATTTACCGACTCTTCACGTGACCAGAGGGCTAGCCTATTTTTTGGCCAAAGAATCAGCATTGCCATACAACGTGGCAATGCTGCCAGTCCTTTGGGCACGTTTCCTGTTGATAGTGACGCGGACGAATTTTTTGATGCCTTTTGATTATTTCCCCTCCTTTTCTGTTAGCTTTTTAAATTATGTAAATAAATATTTCTATATCGAATATTACAAATAATATTGCGAAAAAATGTTTAATTGTATTCTCCTATTGACTTTAATATATTTCAATCAGTTCAATAATTAATAAGCAAGTGTTGGCATCTTATTCCTGCATTGACAAGCACGTGTCGTGTCAAAAGAGCTTAGTGCCACGCGTAGCTTCAAGTGGCGCTGACACTTGTGAAGTGGCCAACGCTTAGATGACTGCTTATACCCTTTTAAGGAAAATTGGGGTGATATGTGAAGGTTTGGCGGAGAAAATTATACAACGTGTGACGTTAAATGCGAAAACATGAAAATATTTTATTCTTAATTGACTACTTAATCGATTTCGGTAACTCTTAAGGATTTTTTTTTTTTAAATTATGTATTTTGCCATACTATCCGCCGATTGAGCCAAAGAAAATTAAGTCTTATTTTAAGGCTATAAAACTCAATTTTGAATGCGTAATGCTAGGATCAACACGATTTTCTTAATAATAATAGTTAGCTATAGAAAAAATAGTTTTGGTCATTGTATTATGCTTTTATACTCAATGCTCTACTTGGGGTGTATGAGTTTTTCCGCATTTAATGTTACACGTTGTATAATGAATGTATACAAAATATTGTACTTAAAACATTTTAAAAGTAGTAGTCTTGGCCATTCTTCTCCATACGAAACCTTTTGGAAGGGGACTAGTTAGAATCAATTCTATTTTCTTGAAAATTTCGACGTTCTTCGTTCATTAAAATAAATTATTTGACTTTGAAAATAGATACGAAAACATTGAATATTGCTTCTACGAAATAGTAATTGGATTTTCAACTTTATTGCGGATGTTATTGGCACTCATTTCCCAATTACGAAACGAAAGATATATCGACGTTACAATGCGCAGACTTATATCTTAATATATTATCGTAACTTTAACAATAAATTAGGAGTTCACAGTATTTATCGCTCTAAGGGAATCAATGCCAGAAAATAAATTAATGGAGAAAAAGCAATACATCGGACTGTCTGGAGAGTAACAATTAGAAAAATTATACCATAGGATAAAAATGATGACAAGTGCATAGTGTAATTTGAACAGCCCCAATTTCCCTCATAGCTACTACTGTCATAGAAATAAACATTTCTACAGAACACGGCTCTCTTAATTCGTTCTTGACTTAACAAGCGCCTCAGATTGTGTCAAGAGCCCTCTCACAACAGAAGCTCCAATTTGCGACGCCTGTGTCTCACAGTATATTTTACAGTTAAAATAACATAACATCATGCCAGTATACCGCAAGACGGTAGGCAGGTGTGTAATAAATATTACACTCACATTTCATCAGTTATGTTTAAGACCAATCCAAGCCTGTTGCCATGCCAACCGAGCACAAGATAAGACTGCTACTGAGAAATTCCTTAAAAAATCCAATATCCTTTTGACCGATCTGGGGATCAAACCCAGAACCCTAAGCTCAGCAGTCTCACTGGCAAAGTCTACAAGACCGAACGACGTAGTCACAAACAAAAAGTGGCTTAGATACACTTTTTTATTTTGACTAACTTAACTTGTATTTAAATAAAAATAACCTGCTACAACAATAAATAATAATATTACATTATATTGTAAAGAGTGCAATTATAAACGAATATAATAGAAAATAAATCATTTGTGACGCTCCCAGTCTATTAGGTGTCTAAAGTCGAGAAACTAAAACCATTTACCGGGAACAGTCATAAATTGAAAGAAACGTCGATGTCAACCAGGAAATATTAGTCTAGGGAAAAACTAGACTTCTTCAGTCACAGATTATAATCATGCGCCGTGGCGTGGCGTAACAAATATCGTTGGAGTGCCTAATAAATTACTGAAGATGTTATCATTTCTGACTTGTGCATCGAGAATGTCTTACCTCAGCTAAAAGGGGTTCCATAACCGAAATATTTCTGGCGTATGACGCATATGGTTATTTACTACCTACCAATTTAATAATCAACTCCTATAGTAGATAGATGATATAGACTATCTAGACTTTTCTACATAAACAATGTAACAATATACGATAACAATACTGACACAGACTTGATCTACATCTACATACAAGTCCGTCAAAGCGCGCCGGCAGCCGCATCACCGAGCCGGGAGCGGGCGCCGGCGCGCCGCCGTGTCGCCAGCCCGTCTGCCCCTCCGGCACAGATACGGTCCACATAAAAAGAGCTGCTATGGCTGCTCCAGATTGCCTCGTAAACTGTCGCTATGGACTCTCCGTGTTTGCAGCCGACCCATAACTGTTGTTTAGTTATCGGTGTTATAAACGAAGCTTTTATCTTTTATCAATGCAAATAATAGACTTGGTTTCTGATTGTAGCGGTGAGTTCTGTAGGTCTAGATTTCCAGAACACGGTGCATTTATTCCTAGATATGAGTACAATAAAACACGGCGCGAGTCAAACGGAGTGTAAAGTGAGCACGCGACTAGAGAGGTGTGTAGATACCTTACTGGATTATGGTTGTCCATTAGTAAGCAATAATCACACATTTTTGTACTCTCACCTTTGATTTGATTTCCAAAATTTTACGATTTATTTTTATTTTCGTCTAAGTATTTGATTCGTCTGATTTCGACACAGCATTGCAGATAATCTTTCTGCAAAAACAATAAATAATAATTATAATATTCTATTGTAAAGATATATTTATTTATATATTTATTCTATTTTATTTTATTATTTTATTCTTTTTTTTTTCTCCGTAACTCACGAGCTTAGGTATATTACGCATCGTTCAGCCGTCACGTTGAATGTTTGTGTTACTGTATGGAGAAAGAATTTTTCCAGATCTTTCTGGTGACGATTATTGTTCGGGCGCCATTTTGTAGTGAAGAATCTTTTTTCGTTTCCTTTCTTTCGCTACAAATAAATATATATACAGCTCTTCTTGTTCTCTATAATATAAAGCAACACAAAAGAATGATGTTAACTTCAAAATAATATGTAACGAGTTCTTCCATAATCTCATTGCAGAGTTCCTAACATATATGGCTATACTTTGAACTCCGAACCGCTATCTTCTCCAAATGCTTGCTGAAAATCGTAAAATGTATTTTCCAGGCGATCGTAAACACTTCGACTGCCACACTAGTTTATAGTACATCGCTTCTAGATACTATAACGACCAGATAATGCTACATTACATTCCACACTGCTACAGAACTATCGCCTTTATGCCCAAAGACTTAAGGAATGTGTTTGGTAGAACGAAAATTCGGTTTATGAGAAATGCAGTTTCGTGCATCAAATGCGTTTTATGAGTCGGAAATTGCGATTGGCATTAGCAATTGTAGACTTGTAGTTGTAACACCGGACGAGAATTTTCAAATACACTTTGATTATGAGCTCTTTTGTTGCTTACGAGTTGAAACTTTAGGTACCTATCTAAAGTAATAATATATGTATGTAGCTGCAGCCGATTAGACTGGAAGCCGACCCTAACATAGTTGCGAAAAGGCTTGGCAGATAATGATAACATTGTTAATTTGGGAGAAGCTTGACGTAATTCAAAAAGAGCAATTTGTGTGTAGTGATTTAATAGTTTAAAAGCAAGAGGGTGACAAACGTGGCAGCGGGATTGTCCGAAAGGGTTACCGCTGCCCCGGAACATAAAGGGCTAAGGAAGGAACACGGGTGGGTTTTAGTCAGTAAGAGTCTGACACTCCCTTCTGCTCCACCCTGAGCGGGAGGGGTCATTTGATGATTTCCCATCCACAAAAAAAAGAGGGTGACAAAGCATAAAGTTTCTAGCGCCACAACTTTCTAGCGCCCTAATTTTTAGGCTTAGCGTAATTTCGTTTTTGTAGCAGAATAAAATTTGCCGCAATAACGTTACCTACTTACTCAAAAATCACTGATTTTTAGGGTTGCGTACCTCAAAAGGAAAAACGGAACCCTTATAAGGTCACTTCGTTGTCCGTCTGTCTGTTCGTCTGTCTACACCCTTTTTCTCAGGAAAGCTTGGAATTATTAAGTTGAAATTAATATCAAATACTCAGGACTGCAATCCCTTGAAACAGTGTAAAAATCAAACTACTTATGCCGCAAATTTTGACACTCGCAAGAGAATCAAAACCTATAGGGTTATACTTCCCGTTGACTTAGAATCATGAAATTTGGCAAGAAGCAATTTCATGTAGCACAAGTAAAGGAAAAAATCCGAAAACCGAAAATTTGTAGTTACATACCTACAAAGTGCGGAACCCTCGATGCGCGAGTCCGACTCGTACTTGACCGGTTTTTTTTTTGTTGCCACCCTTCTTGCATTTGAGTATTATGTAAGTTCTATCATTTACGTAGGCTTCGTCATGGGACCTTTCCATAGGAATTGATTACCAAATATTTGAAGAATGAAACGAGTCAAATTACGATTAACGATTGATCTATCTATACGTGACAATTTTCGATGAAAAA
The DNA here is from genome assembly GCA_949316385.1 of Globia sparganii. Taxonomy (NCBI): domain Eukaryota; kingdom Metazoa; phylum Arthropoda; class Insecta; order Lepidoptera; family Noctuidae; genus Globia; species Globia sparganii. Next base: position 1,252,746 of record OX438660.1, read on the forward strand.
CATTAAAAACGGAATAACAAACTGAATATGGTATAACACTACATATTATAAAACAAACTCCCCCCGCCGCATCTATCTGTCTTTTTTTTTGAGGATGGGAAATCATCAAATGACCCCTCCCGCTCTGGGTGAGAAGAAGAAGAAGGGAGAAGGAGAAGAAGAAGAAGGGAGTGTCAGACTCTTACTGACTAAAACCTACCCGTGTTCCTTCCTTAGCCCTTTATGTTCCGGGGTAGCGGTAACCCTTTCGGACAATCCTGTCTGAACGCGATAGACTACCGAACTGAAATTCATACTGTTTTCACGAAAGGTGTTCATGAAAGGTGACGAATGCTGAAATGTGACGATAATTGTTGAATAGCGGAAAAAATCATGCCGACTGGGAGTTTTACTGGTTGCTGGCTAGTTTATGACCTGGATTAGCACATAGAGTACTTAAAATCCCCATATTACGTTCCCGTGGGATATTTTTAAACATCCACGCGAACGAAGCCGCGGGCAAAAGCTATGTTTCATATTAAATAACAATTAATCTAACATGAATTAGGGATCATAACTAAAATTTATATGATGTAAAATATTTACAAAACTATTTTAGAAGTCATTCTACGTGAAAAACTTTGCTACATTTAGCTGAAGGTAAAGTGTTAACTAATGATAGGCGTATCAGAGCTTATAAATTAACTCACGATTCAGATTTTCAACATTTATAACGAAGTCTAGCATATTAATCAACGAAGCTGTTATGGAAAGCTCTTACGTGGAAATGTTGATACCGTTAGGTATGCAGACAATATCAATTATATTTTTATGAATCGACCGCTATATTATTGTGTCTGACCACGAACTAACGTTTAAGACCGCAGTGCAACTCCTAATTAATTAAAAAAGCTATATTTTCGGCCGTTAACTCGATTGTGTGGATGAGAATAGTAAAATGGTGCTTTAATTGAATGGAAGGGAGTCACGTAGGATTATGGTGAGGATTTTAACGGAATTGTAAGGTCATTACGTGACATAGAAGCAGGTGATGCGTTTACAATTCATCCCTTACACGAAGCTTTTGGTTACTTATGTATTTGAGGTCAAGATTTGCGGCAGAACTGACTTCATTCATACATATAGCAAATAGTATACCTACCCATATAAATTACTAGATCCACCTCTGTTTCGCACGGTTTTGTCGACTTTTCATCATTATGTGACATGATGTCATTCAAGATATTAATCAAATTTAATATGGATTATACCTTTCGCAATAAATTTTCTAAATAATGATGAAACCCTTATCAAAATTCCTTGCGTAGCTTAGAAGAACAACGCGGTCATACAGGGAGACACAAAAAACAGTTTTCATGTATAATACTCGTAATATGATTGTATACAGAACTGTAACCACGAACAAACTGTAACCATGAATTCAGCACAACATGATTCTAAGCCCCTAGTATTTTTTTTAAATAACCGACGACAAATATTAACACTGCGCGCTGGTTCAGAATCATGTACTACATCAAGCTACTACAATCTGTCAAATTTCTTTAATAGATTTTCAACTTTATTACTAACCCTCTGATGTCCCTGCCGCCTGATACATAGATACAGATACTCGCATAATCTGCATTCGCGATTTATTTGCCAAAAATGTAAACACATATGAGTTTATGGAAAAATAACTTTAAAACCCACACTATAAAGTTCAGTTTACGTTACAAATTCAAACATTTTTATAACTTTTTCAATAGTGCTAGTCACTCAGCAATCAACTCAATTGCCATTAAAATAAAGTTGATATTTTTTTAACTTGAAATAATATTAATTTGAAACATAAGTTTGAATGGACTGAACATTGAAACACTCGATCGAAATAGAATATGCCGATTGAATTCGGTCGTAGGTACGCTAAATGGGATTTCTGTGTCTAACACACAAACGCTCTTTAGTGCTCAACCATACTACGTATGTCGTACACTCGTAGCGATTCCGACTGCACTGTTTTTCAAACACAAACCATAGACTAGACCCTCAAGCGGCGCAAATTCTGTAACCTTTATGGGGAACTACAGCTTTAAGTCGTTTGGGATCGAAACACTCGGATGCGCGTCTCCTTTTTAAGAAAATTTCTCGCTGGCTGATCGACACTTCACGTGACTAGAGGACTTTTTTTTTGAGGATGAGAAAACATCAAATGACCCCTCTCACTCTGGGTGGAGCAGAAAGGAGTGTCAGACTCTTACTGACTAAAACCCACCCGTGTTCCTTCCTTAGCCCTTTATGTTCCGGGGTAGCGGTAACCCTTTCGGACAATCCCACTGCTGACCAGAGGTAGGTCGTTCTTTGGCCAAAGAATTATCATTGCCATTCAATTTGGCAATGCTGCCAGTCTTCTGGGCACTTTGTTTTTGTGTTTATTTATATAGTTTTTCCCCTTACTAATAAACGTTGTATACCGTCTGTATAGTTTAGTTACACAACGCTTAGTCTTCTTCTTTCGAAAGTCAAATTACTGACGACTGAAAGCGAGAAATCGGTGTGTAATTATTCATCTGATATAATACGTTTATTAGTAAGGGGGAAGTTTTTTTAATTTGGTATAAAATGTAAAAAGTTAGTTAAGAGATTATGAAAATAAATGTAATTATAACCTTACACTACTGAAACCCAATCCCGCGCATAATATTTATCAACTAATAACCACTCGATCGGAAGGTGATTAATTAATGAAGTCCCTTGTAACTGGAGCCGGCACGCGCTGCCAACCTGCCGACTTGTTGGCCAAACGACCAGATGGCCGGCGATACTGACAGGGTAATGTTAGTCATTATGTTAAACCTCAAAACACGAAGGGGTGACATACACGTACACGCTTGAAGACATTTCTTGGAACATTTGTGGCGAGCACGCGTCTTATAAATTATTATTAGCGCTGGCCCGTGCCTGCGACTCCGCCGGGTGGAACTTGGAAGTTTAATGCACCCTAATCGCATTACATATTGGTAATTGCAATCACTTTCATTAACCGACTTCAAAAAAGGAGGAATTTCTCAATTCGGTTGTATTTTTTTTTATGTTTGTTACCTCAGTACGCCGTCATTTATAGACCGATTTGGAAAATTATTTTTTTATTTAAAAGAATATACTTCTAGGTTGGTCCCATTTTTGTCAAAATTCAGTTCTGATGATGGGATCCTGGAGAAATCAAAGGAACTCTTTCAAATATTATAGGCACACCTATAGCGATTTGGGTATTATTTATAGTAAACTCGTGCATTTGCTCTCGGAAAGCACCATTTGGTGAAGTGGAACTGATGATGAAGACCACAGATAGCCACCGGAACTACTCAGTAATAAGTATTTTACGGGTTGCGATTCGATTACTTTAATATGGTAGCTAAGCAATTTATGCTAGTCACAATACGAATGTTGAAATGGAGCTTATGGTGGAATACCAGTAGAACTCCTCAACAATTAACGTCCCTGCATCGGGAAAAGCAATATTTTGTAAAAGGCGATGAGCAAGTTGAAATTAGGCTATTGTAACTTAGATACATTATAAACAGACCCACTAAAAAGCGAGAAATAAAACTTTTTAACAAAAAAAAACCGGCTTCCAAAAAAACACACAACAAAGTGAAAAATAACTTTAATTTCGGTAGTCGGTGGCAATAAACTAAAATACAGATCCAAAGACACCGTCTTCCGAAATTAAAGTTATTTTTCACTTTGTAGTGTTTCTTTTGGAAGTTGTTTTTTTTTTATTATTTTAAGAATTCAAATATACATTGAATTGGTCTGGATACTTAAAGAAAAGATGATACAAATAAGCGTAAACTAATTTGTACAATAATTATTGAGCTTAACGCCTAAAATTATAATTTCATTAAGAAGCAAGATAAGAAAGCCGACAGAAATAAAACTCCCATAAAAAACGAATGACTATATAAATATTTTAACAACGGATTAAACTTTAAATTAACGTACCTACGTTTAGTTGACTCATGCACCATAAAACCCAAATAAGGCCAAATTACGGTAACCGCTATAAAAACTAAGCCCAGTGGGCTGTATTGTACAAGGGCTAGACTGCGACATATGTCAAACGACGCGGCGCGTGCGCCCTTGCCTTGTAAAGCTCAGCTTACATGTCGGAAGTAGCACTTCGTAAACACGTTTTTTTTACTATACTTATTTTTCAACAACTGTAATTCTTATTGCCTATTTCTGTAAATGAGTTTGTATAAACACTTTTACACGTCGATAATATTTTAAAAACTAGATGAGGTCTGTTTTTCCTATCCGCACCCTAATTGCGTAACACACTATCAATCGGAATCTGAATCATTTTGAAGCAAATTGCTAATCCATTGCTTCTTAAGTTCGAAAAACTTATCTGCTCAGCACGTAAATAACGCAATGAATGTTGTTGAACTGTCAAAATGAAACCGATTCCGATTGATAATGTATTACGCAATTGCCTCGCCGATTATAACTCTGAGAAGAAACACCAAAATAAACACAGAGCTCACAGACTCATTTAAAATCCAGAAAAAATCTTCTCAGATCATGTCATCATATGAGGACCATGTAGGTTAGTGTCTGAAATGGTATTTAGAGGAAAAAAAAACACGCATATTTGGTTTCTTAATAAACATTCATAATGGGCGAAAATCCAAACCAAGAGTCACCGCTAAAATGTAAAGGGCTGAATAATAATAATATTACTTAATTATAATTCTAGTTTCATGCATTTATCAGCATAAAATAAGTACCACACGCAATAAGAACCAGCTACTACACTTATGAAGAATCATTCATTTTGTTTAGGATATCCATAAAACAAATTGATTTAGGTATTATAAAATATCGAAAACTAAGGCCCCGCCTAACATCGGGCTCTCATTTCAGATGTCTCCTAAGTATACAAAAGTGATAAGTCTTCTAATATCATGTATATTTTTTCATATAAAAATTAATATAACCACGTGTAACAAAAAATCTATAATTTTTGGAATTCTAATACGATTCCTACGGGCGTGGCATATTTTCTCTTGTAAAATTTTGCGTGTAGAGCTAAGCTAAGCATTATAGCCACCTAAGCTAAACCTAAATAAACTACATAACTCTTTTATAAGCCCGAAACAGCCTTGACATTTAGTTTGAATTTATTGATCTAACTAAGTCTACACGATCTATTGTCTATTCTGTAATGTAAGTAGTGGCTTAGTTCTAGTCAGAAAGGCAATCCTCGTAATTTTAAGAACGTTCACAGTCTGATCTCTGTCTCAATCTGTCAAAAATACTCCTAAAATCCCTACATTTTTGACATTGATTATCGCTAAGATAACATTGCGACTTTTTTAAATACGGGAACTGCCCTTCTGTTCAGTACAACAGAATACCGGGATATTGGAACGAAGTTCTTTACCGCACTTTATACTCTGCGAATGACAGGTAGACAGAGAAAAGTGTAATATTTCGACCTTCTGTTACGTAACAAAAGTGTCGTGACGAAGCTAAAGGAACTTTGTCCCAACCGGGTGTCCCACGATGCCTCTCGATTGTTTTTGAACGCAGCTTGCGGTGGGAGTTGACTGGTAGAAATCGTCACGTTGGTAAAAAGCCTTATGCCTCCTCCATGCGACTTTCTCCCTCTCTGTCTCTTTCTATTACACGGGATATCCCTGGAAGTATGGATCAAATCGAATAGGGGCGTCGGCAAGGTCATTTGCAAACTTTTTGATGATTGAGAATTATTTTACGGTTCAAAAGTTGTGACCAATTTTATTCAATCGTTTCGCATAGTGCTCAAAGAAAAAAACTCATTAAAAAAAAACTAAATTGACAGTTCCTGGTAGTTTTTTTAAAATGTTTTTGTTCTTTGAGCACTATGCAAAGTGATTGAAAATAACAAAAGTTGGTCATAACTTTTGAACCGTAAATAAATTCACCAACATTCTCAGGATCAAAAAGTTTGGAAATTACTTTGTCCACGCCCCTATTTGATTTGATCCATACTTCCAGGGACACCCTGTATACCTACGAGTGTGTGTGCGTACGAGGATCGTGTAAGGAACATCGTTCCTGACGGGGATTCGTCGACAGTACACATTTTTTTTTTCACTTTATTTCTTAATAGGTCGAAGTCACATTATTCATTATCTTAATCCATTTATTCTATTTCACTCTCGTGGATGTAGGAAAATATCCAACGGGAACGTACCACCTGGATTCAAAATTCCCTATGTGGCTATGTATTAATACAGGTCATAAACTATCTGTATGCCAAATTTGAACCAAATCAGTTCAGTCGCTTTGCGTTAATCCGGAACATACATCCAAGCAAATTTTATATACTTCGTTACTAAAATATTATACATATATAGATACAAACATAAACAACAAACAACAACAACAAACTGGAATACAAAAAAGTTCTAATTACTACAGTAATGAATGATCTATGATACAATAACGTAAGTGGTCGTGGTACTGTAGTCGATCTATCAACACATTGACAGAATAGTCCCTATGAAGCGATCCCAGTAAGTCGAAGAACTGGGTCGAGCAAAATAAAATGGTATTTCAGAGCAAGTTCCTCGTCTAGTAGATAATCCCGTGTACTTTAGGTGTGTCTGCGCAAGTTAACGTCTGTTAAATAATCCCGTTTCTACCTACACCTTTGCAAAGAACAGTGTGGGCTTCGGGACCTATCGCCTGTCTTCGGAAATATGAATGCGAGATTACCCAACACCCGTTGCTTCACAAACATTTTTTTAAAGTGTTATAACAATCACTCATTACGAAAGACACAATCAATCTCGCGTGATATCTTCATCAGCAGAAAATATCGAATTATGTGTGGTCACAACACATCATACGATGATATTTCTCACGTTAGCAGAAATAAATTCGACACCTGCGCATTACTTGTTTTAAACATAACCTAACAGACACGATTTAATGCTGACTTGGTAAAACGATGTTTGGTCAAAATTCTAGGAAATCATACGATAGAGTGTTTTACATTCTATGATTTTAATGAATTTCTTGATTTTCATTAATATTGAGTATACTAATATAAATATGGATCTCTGTATCTGACTTATATAAACAAATTAAATTAAAGTTTACTAGTACACAAATTGTTAGTAGACTGGGATTATTTTTAAGAAATATCTATGAACGAAGGAGATGGTAGGTCGAGAGGCTATTAGAATTATAACATTACCTATAGTCAAGCTTCGTGAAACATAGCATAATTATAACATTACCTATAGTCAAGCTTCGTGAAACATAGCATAATTAGACTATAATAATCCCACTGCTGGGACAGGCCTCCTCTCGGTGAAAGGGAGTGGGCCATATTCCACCACGAGGGCCCAGTGCGGGTTGGTAGATGTCTTCGAATTTTTGGCTCTAAGACATGGCGGTTTCCTCACGATGTTTTCCTTCACCGTTCTGAGAGCAGTGATGATGAAAAAAATTACACAAAGTAAAGCGCTTGTCTGGGCGCTTGTTCAAACCTACGACCTACAATTCGTAAGTTACAGCCGTTACCACTGGACCACCATTGCTCGCTGCCGCACGAAACATAGCGCACGAACTATTGTTATTTATGATCCTCACATGTAAACGTTATTGACTAGTTCTACGTTTAACAAATAAATTATTTTAGTTACATTGAATCAATCGATCCAAATCTTAAGCTAATTTAGTACAAAAACACGCAGGATTTTGGAATATAAATTCAGTTAATAAGGCAGCCGTGGTCGAGGGGTGGCCGGGAATCGAACCGGTGCGCGGACAGGTGGCCGACACGCGCTGCTGCCCGCGCCCGCTGCGCCCGCGCCGCCAGCCGTGCGCCGTGCCCTACCCGCCACAACACTTTATAGGTGCAACTATGGACTATCTTTAGAATATTTTGACATAGATACTTAATTAGTAGGTAATTAGGTATGATTTAAATTAACTTTATCCAAAAATTATCAAAAGTTAATCACAAGGTAGAGAGGCTTAAGCATAAAAAATATAGAAATGTTTGTAGTGTATTTTTTGTAATCTAAAGTTTTGCTAAACTGACCATAGAAGCTGGGTCATTGGAACTTCAAATCCGCGAAAAACTATTTTCCGTCATATTTGACTCAAAGCATATCTCACGACACCGATACAATATGTAGGTACCGACATGAAATGTTTATACCCATTGTCTAATACACCCTGATTAAACAAAGATTTACTTATCTACACAACGATTCAGCGTACCGAGATTTACTTGTACTCGTAAGTATCGCAAGGATTATGTATAGCTTACAGCGTCGTGCCAGCTACGAGTATGACGGAACATGATGTCACTTGCCGAATAATCTCCGAACATCATCGAGGTACACTGAACCTGTTTTTCTCAGAAAATCCTCCGTATGAATTGTATGGGTATTTTACAGTACTGTCATGAATTAAATTCAAATAAAACCTGTTTATCAACGAAGCAGTCTGTATAGTAAAAAGGTAGGTATTCCTTGTTTCTATAATATAGTCAAATCGCGGCGCCATACGGTATAATAATCTTGTCTGTTAGAGTCCATTCATAATTCACTACAATGTTTCTTGCCCGCAATTCTAACGCCCTATTTGAAATTCTGATACGGAGTGTCCTTCACGTACCCTTCGCGGATATGTACTTAAGTGACGAACAACATCCGGTGGGATACAGTGCCAGAGTGTTGTGCTCAGTGTTAGAATACGGAGTTGATACCTAAGTCTAAGCTGTTGATATCCTTTGTAAACATGCATCTATGGACAGTGATATATGGTAGAAACCTAAGTAATAATTACAAGAATTATTGAAAAATCAAGTAGCTAGTTAGAAACACGATCACGTAAAACGTATGGCATAATCGGATAAATTCTATAAACTTATATTTGTACAATTTTTTTTTTTAGCTAAGACCAGAATCCTGTATTCACTGAAGGGTTAGGCAATATTGTACCTATAAACAAAATATCAATGTACTATGTTGTACTGGATTCAAGTTTAACACCAGCGAAAATTCATTATTTTATGTTGCTCATTGGTCGGCGAGCTAGACACACATAATTCGCAAGCCATGTTCATAAGTATCAGGATTATCGGGAGTAAAGCCTGCTCAAGTATAAACATACTCATGTATACACACACGATAACGAAAGTATGAATTAACGTGTACTATAATAATACTGTAGCTATACTTACTGTAAGATTAACAAAAAAAGTCTGATAGGTATACAGGCAAGAAATAAACAACTTTCCATTACACTGTTAATAATCATAGTACTGTGTGATATAACTTTTTTAAATTTAAAACAGGCTTACAGCTCTAAAACCTATTCATCACAACAGCAAAAATATCCATAAAAGTTATTACACAACTGTTAGTAGCGGCCTTAACCTACCCGTCAGTACTTATCCTACCTCACTTTTTTGTGGACCGTACATGTAACTCATGAAGTAATTTCATCATCATTCTAATACTGTTGCAGCACCTTATCCTGTGTTATGATTAGCAATATTATTAATACGAAGCATAAACATCAAATCTTAGTAATTTAGTCATGGGAATTGCTGCATATCACCGTGTTCAAAATATACACTTGCACAGAAGTGACGTGCAAAAACGTAATTTAAAAGTCTGTCAAATAAGGCTGAGTACATGGTATTAGTAAGTACGCTGAGAATCAGCACTTTTTGAATGTTATTAGTTATAAAAGAAAACCCCCAAACCGTACACGACTTGCTAGTGTTTATGCTGAGAACAAGAAATGGCGCAACTCTGCAGCAAGATGCCGAAACCGCAATTTATTTCGGCGTGGTAACCTTCGATAAATTCGGAGTGTCTTTGACATTTTGAACTTGACAGTGGACGCGCGGGCGCGGCTCGGCGTGCGTCTAATCCTGAGTACACAGCACGAGAGATAAGCACACCGCACGTGTGTACAAGCCGCTATTATACAACACATGTACACACTGCCGCTTCCTGCACCTTGACATCCACACACTGGGACATTGGACGCCTCATTCACACTACACCATATTTTGAAGACCCTTGTTAAAGAAATCATAAAGGACTTATTTGTGTCTGATGATTTCACTAGGTACGTAATATGAATACTGTCTGGATAATATTGACATAACGAAACCAAGTGTTACCAACCACACAATTAGATACGTCAACAAATGTTCTTTTTAATCCAAATTAAAAAGGCTAAACCAAACTATCTGAAACATCGCGTGGCCGTCAGCCATAACACAGAACTGTAACAGAAAATAAAGTAACGTTCACAAATCGATACCGAGTTCAATGTTACTGTGAGCGCTACCATTTATTTCGAGATCATCGCTTCAGAGTTTCAGCCTGTAATACATGAGCGTTTCTCGTCTGATAGATTACATTTGAATATATTTGCAGACCCCAGGGAGATATTAAACCATGATCGTTATTGCGTGATTTTATTGGCAGTCGAATAAAAATGTAGCGGTGTGCGTATTGAACAAACATTCGATACGCACGGTCCGTGAGGTAAGTACCGCGGTGATATAGTGGGGTGGCGACAACCTGTCGACCTCGGAACGGCAACCCTCTGTGAATACATTCCAACCCTCACCGCCGAGCCAATTGGCCAAACTCATTGCTACGTTCGTAAAAGTAAAATTTACAAATATAATAAATCACTTGGATACAATTACAGTTATTATGCAGACTCCCCTTCATATTTGCAAACTCATTTAGTTTTATAACTTCAAGGAAATATCGATTAACAGTACAGCACGGATATCCATTGCATTGCAGTAAGTTTATTTTTCAAGAATAAGCCCTGTAACATTCCCTTAAGGAAGACTCGAAAAGATTTGTCTTCTATGAATGTAATTCAAGTCCGAAATAGAAGGCCAATTCCTGTAATTACGTTCAAAATCTAGTCTCAGTCTCATCTCACCGACAAGCAATGTCAAAAACTAGTCAAAAATTTAGGCAAATTAGAGGTATTCTTGACAGATTGAGACAGATCAGACTGTGAACGTTCATAGAATAATACAAGAATTAGGTACACCTTTGACAGACTGAATGTGTCCACAGTTCTTTAAGAAATTTAAAAGAAAAACATGATCTAAGGATGGAATCATATTACCTGTCAATCCAACGTGCAATATCTATAGTAGGGTCATGAATTTAAGCCCTCCCAAATAAAACAAAAGACGTTATTAGCAGACGTCAGCTGTTTATCTACATCTTCAACAAGGTAGAAAGGCATTGACCAATGTAGGTATGTACATATTCGCAATCAAATAGATTAAGTAAACGGTTGACTGCTAATTACTTGCACGGAAACTTTGTAGATAGTCACCAACCGAGTTTTACTATGAACAACACATTTTGTGCGAGACTTGTAAGAGACTAAGACTTATACTTCACTTAAGTTGTATTATATTTATTTATGGTAATCTCTGAACAGCGCTGTGGGCTAGTACATTATTATTAAACAAATATGTTTATAATGTAGCAATATATAACAATAGAGCTTGTACAATTTGAAATGAGGTCTGGCCTATAATCATTGTTGTATCTCAACGTTCCCTTAGACATGGACAATATACAACGTGTAACGTTAAATGCGCAAAACCTCATACACCACAATTAGAGCATTGAGTTAAAAGTATAATACAATGACCAAAACTATTTTTTTAAAGCCAAGTATTTTTATTAAGAAAATCCTGTTGATCGTAGCATTAGTTTATCCATTCAAAATTGAGTCTTATGACCTTAAAGTAAGACTTAATTTTCTTTGGCTCAATCGGCTAATAGTATGGCACAATACATAATTTTTGAAAAACCTATATTAAAAAAAACTGAAATCGATTCAGTAGTCAATTATGAACAACTATTTTCAGGTTTTGCGCATTTAACGTTACACGTTGTATATTTAAAGAAACCACTAAGATGGGGAATATATGTATTAGTAAGATGTATACCAAATACACATTATTAAGTTTATCTAACCTACATATTTCCTTATGGGAGGCAACCTTCTCCTCTCTGACATGTTATTTTGATCCTTTTTCCCTCCGACGCGCTGTTTATACGTAACAGCGAAGCTCAAGTTGCGGCTATAAACTGAATATTACCCATAAGTATTATATTGTATCAGAAAAGTGATGGGTGCTGTCAAAATATTTTAACATGCATTATTTATTAAATCTTCTGAAAAGGGTTTTATGGTTGTTCTTTTGTTTAACACAACAAATTTAAATTCAGCACAGTTTACCGATAAGTTAAATTAAAAACTTGATTTGTTCTTAGAGAACCTTATGTGAAATTTAAAGTTCAGGTAACTCTATATACAAAAAACCCTAAGACTGAAAAATCACGCCCTTATAAGTATCATCATCTGCCTAGTTTTTTCCCAACTACATATATTATTAGGGTCGACTTCCAGTTTAACCGGATGCTGTTGAATACCAGTATTTTACATGGAGCGACTGCCTATCTGATCTCCACAACCCAGTTACTGGGTAATGCTACCCCTTGGTAAGACCTTGGTTGTCAAACTTTCAGGCTTCTGACAGCCCGTAACGACTATCAAAGATCCACGAATGACAGCCGGGACCAACAGCGTTACGTGCTTTCCGAGGCAGGCGTGGAGTGGTCTTACAAGTATGAAACAATTAAATATTCTCATCTGAAACTGTTATGTACAAACTATTCAATATATCTCGTCTATTAAATAAACAACTTACACACAATATATTTTATTGTAAGATTTAATTATACATATGCATAGGATGTTCAGAGGATAGCCGTGGTCATCGGATAATCAAGACGCTTCCAAATATACTTCATTTATCAAATTACGATAAATGGTTTAGAAGTTATGAGGGAACAGAACATACCGGTCAAAATCATAACCCCTTTTTGCTACAATATTAAAACATTTAGCCACGGTCACTGGCTATAAAGATGCAGACTGATATGTCGGTGCCGACACATCGATAAAAATATTACCAAGTACAAATAATATAAGCCATATAAGTAGACAGGACAGGGCAGACACATTGGGGAATAGACGCGTCGGCCTTGAACCCTCCGGGGAGCAACACGCGTTCCATTTAGCGGACGCGACGGCTGCACGATTCAATTTTGTGGACACTTCGCACATAATCATATCGATCACCTTATGTGTGACGTCAGCTGATAAGATTACTGCGAGAAGCTTTTTGGGCCGTTTTTTGATAAGATAGTGCTAATTTACCTACAGGTATTTTAAAATGTGCAGCGTCTGTGTTCTATTCTACCTTTAACCCGTCTGGCGTTTAGAGCCAGAGTGAACAGGCATCTTCTGGACACGCTCGTTCCATCATAGACCTCATCCATCGCTTTCCATCAGGCGTGATCGAGTTCAAGAGCGGGCCCATTCAGCAATTTAAAAAAAATACTACTCTAAGGCTGCGTTTCCACCAGAGATGTGCGAGGATGCGTAGCGAGGGATGTGTATGAAACAAACCAATAACATCGCTTCATTTTCATAGCTTGAACTAAGTTAGCGTTATTATTGGTTAGTTTTACACACATTCCTCGCTACGCATCCGCGCTCATCTCTAGTGGAAACGCAGCCTGCTGGTTTTAATTATCTGCTTACACTACCTTGCAGTTAACGGCCTGCGCAGTCTACTCAAACTCGTTACAGTGGAATCTCGGATTGTAACATTAAACAATGGTGGTCCAGTAATAACGGCTCGACTATGAGTTGTAGGTCGTGGGTTCGAACTCAGGCAAGCGCTTTACTTTGTGTTAACAATTTCATCACCTCTGCTTTTAAAATGGTGAAGGAAAACATCTTGAGGAAACAGGCATGTCCTAGAGCCAAAAATTCGAAGATATGTGACATCTAACAACTCGCATTCGCATCCAAGGAGAGGCCTGTGTCCCACGCGGTGGGAACATTATAGATTGATTATGCTCCCAGTGTGGGAGCGCCTTTTGGAGTTTTTATTAAGTCATTTTTGGCCTCCATTGCATCAGCGTATAAAATCTCAGCCTTCTACAAAGCGTTTGCGCCAGGCTGGAAAAAGGGTTCCTTTTGTATCTTTATTAATGATCTGGCAGTTTGAGTAATTTACGCGGCCTACCTAAATGTCCATTCTTTGGTATTGTTTGTCGAATCGTTGAGCTCCCTAAGTTTGAGTTGAGCTGCATGATTATTGACAAATGCGTGCACTGACTGGACGGGTCCACTCAATCTGTGTGGTTCTTTCCTCAAAAGACCATTTCAGACACCAATCTACATGGTCTCCACATGATCTGACCAAGATTATGACTGGACTTTAAAAGAGACTGTGACCTCTGAGTTTGTTTCGGCCTTTCTTCTCAAAGTAGTCAGATAGGAAACGCCGACCTCATCTCGTTTTAAAAAAATATGATTGACGTGTAAAAGTGTTTGTACAAACCTACTTACAGAAATAAAATCATTTATCATTTATCATTTACCAAAGGGGGAAAAACATGCTCTACCTACAACTGGGTAAATGCGTTTTGCGGTTAGGTACAGACAGAAAAAAAAACACAAATAAAAACCATTTCCTCTACGAACCTGGGGACCTCCCCAATGAACTTTAACATAAATAGAATGTTCTAAGACAAATATGCGTTAGATTACATAGAGCGTTAAAATAGAAATGTATTCAAGGTAAATAAAGGTACAGTAAATAACGTAAAATAAACAGCGAGGCAACCTAATTGCGAGCTCAACTCGTCCATAATTTAACGCTGTTTCGTATATTAGCGTCGTGACGGTTTATAACTCCCCACCCCCAACAGTTTAGCCATACCTCAGTATGGCTGAACAATTACTACCGAAACACTAAATTATAGTAACATGTATTTACGTAAGCGCCGTTACAAATTATCACCAGCAAGAAAACTTTATCATTCTTTTTTAGTTTGAGGGGCTCGTGGTTAAGTAATAACAGCCAAATGGGTCGCTCGATCAGGTTAAGCTACGCTTGCCTAAGCCTGTCCATGGATGGAAGACAATCCATTGCATATTTAGGCCCCTTCGTGCCTCGTTAAGCCGTTGATCCCGGCTGTCATTAGTCGGGTAGCCGGAAACCCGAAAGTCTCACCACCAATGTTACTAAGGGCTATTGTGTTACCCAGTAACTGTCTTGTGAGGGTAAAATATTGCATCCGGTTAGACTGGAAGCTGACCCCGACGTGAGTGGGTAAAAGCTAGGCAGATAATGATGAACATTAATAAGTTGATGAATAATTACTATAATTAATAAAGTACAAAATAATCACTATTACATTAATAAGTTCGATCACTCTTATGTTAATTCGAACATATGGTGCTTATTCTGCCGACCGTACGAAACCAATACGCCTAATATGTTTAGGATACTGTAATACTGTTAATTGCGTGTGGTCGATACTGTACTTTTGGTGGAACCCGTCGCCCGGTAACGGGATGGTAAATAAACGCAACTTTTTAATTTCAGATCAATAACTTCAATTATTACCTGTGAATTGTTACCAAACCTTAGGGGTTTACTATACTTTCCAATAATTGGTAGAAGTTTTTTCGGGACTTAAACCACAAACTATTCATTGATTCAAAAAGTTATGAGTATGAATGTCGATAGCTATAAGAGTAGGGGAAGACCAAAGAAATGATGGATGGACTGTGTGAATGATGATATGGTTAGAAAGGGGGTGACAACTGAGACGATGACTAATCCTACTATCCTACTTCCTACTATACTACTATCCTACTAATATTATAAATGCGAAAGTTTGTGAGGATGGATGTTTGTTACTCTTTCACGCAAAAACTACTGAACGGATTTTGATGAAACTTTACAGTAATATAGTTTATACATCAGAATAACACACAGGATACTTTTTATCCCGATATTCCCACGGGATCAAAACTCACGCGGGTGCAACCGCGGGACGCAGCTAGTCCAGAAGTATGGAAGAAAAAGCCAAGTGGCACCGACCACTAATAAACAGTACAAGGGCTGGAGAATAATGATAAAGATTCATTGATTCAAAACACTTGTCAATATCAAGGAAAGAATCGTAAAAATGAAAAGATTTTCAAGAGTCTAGAGCTAGACTAAACTTCGTAACTGCAGTTCAACTTACGAGCTGTTTCTGATTTTTGAGAGCATTCCAATAAGAGGTTTTATTTAACTTTTTGGAGCCAAGAGTATGACCCAATAAAATATTCCACTGATTTATATTTTAAAATGAAAGCCGAAGAAATAGGCAATTCTGTCTTGCAGGAAAATAAAAATATTGCATCAAATTTTTAATGATCTAGTTTTATGCGATAAGGCCATAACTTTTAAAGTAGAAACTTATTTTCGAGGCGGCCGTGAACTGAGGTCAAACTAGATGTAGTAGAAGCGCCGCATTGCGCTCACTGCGCCGCCGCCTGCAATCTCTCACTGCGTTATCTTACTGCCAAGAAACCATTTTATTATTACTTGTTTATGGTAGAACTACCTAGCGTGAAGGGGTTCGATTTCCAGGTCAGGCAAAGTTTTAGTGGGATTTTTCATCAGGAATTTCTCAGTAGCAGCCTAAAATCTGCATTTGGCCCGGTTAATGACGAAAAGGATCGCCCCCTATAAAAAATATGGGTGTCGTATATAAAGACCTCTGCCAAACCCTTCGAGGAAAAGAGGCGCGTTGTTATATTATGTTTATAGCATTAAACACTAGACAAGAATAACAACAACGTTTTAACTTGGGACAGCAAAGAAAGAACCTCGTACTCTACACTACTTACTGCATTTACATTTATATTTTTTTACTAAAACATTATCTCGACGCGACTAGAGACGCAATCATAAATATAAATTCAATAATATCACAAATAAAAACAAATTAATATAAAAATAAAATTCCATAAAACATAGAAGGTCTGCGAAGGTTAACAGACACAATGATT
Source organism: Globia sparganii (assembly GCA_949316385.1). Taxonomy (NCBI): domain Eukaryota; kingdom Metazoa; phylum Arthropoda; class Insecta; order Lepidoptera; family Noctuidae; genus Globia; species Globia sparganii. The sequence goes on from OX438660.1 coordinate 1,269,729, forward strand.
ATAGGAGCTGAAGGAGCATTCAATATGCATGCAAATTGATGTCGTCGTGTACTGGTAGCCAGTCAAGGTGGCCGCACTGGCACCTGTCACTACTAGCCTGGAAATATACCGCCATTACGTCACCGTTCAGATTTTCCAAGAAAATTGTATTCAGGGTAATTTTTCATGGAAATTCAAGGTACGGCGCCTTATATCATGAAATATTTAAAGGCAAGTTCGCTACACTTAAATGTGTCAATGCCAAGGATTGAATAAAATAAACATACCTACATGCATTAGTATAATATCCCCGAGGGTTCAGTCGTTACGTTTAGTGCCAAACCATGGGGTACAAACCACTTTTGGGATTATGTGATGGGTTAAATAATCCCTGAAGGGTTACACTGGGTTACCATGCAATTTATTAGTGGCAACAATCATACTACAACCAAAAAAAACAACAACCCTGTTACCCTATTGGGTATAAATTGGCGAGTTAAGACTATGCCGACCGCACAGTGGCGCCCTCATCGTTTGTTTGGCTATTTCATACAATTTAGAATGAAAATGCAGAAAATAAGCACATTACGTTGTGCTTCATAAGATTATACGTTAATATTATTAGAAACTGTAGTTTTACATTGTTTAGTTTTATTATAATCCTTAAAACGGAATATAGTGGCCACTGTTATCGGTTTTAAGGATTATAATAAAACTAAACAATATAAAACTACCGCTTCTAATAATATTAACGTATAATCTTGTGAAGCACAACTTGACGTGCTTACTTTCTGCATTTTCATTCTAAATTGTATGAAATAGCCAAACAAACGATGAGGGCGCCACTGTGCGGTCGGCATAGTCTTAAGAGGAAATGCAGTCGGAGAGACTTTTGAAAAAGCATAAGTAAAAAGTCATAATTACGCAAAATACGCACATTGACGTGGAGTTGCGGACACCAGCCCGTATTACCTATTACCTAAAAAGTTATAATTTGAGTTTGGCTCTCACCTATTTCTCCTCCAATATTGGACCAATTTAAAAGATATTTCATAAACTGAATAAGAAGAATATATACTTAGGGACACAGTATATTGATGCCTTAGCTCACAAATGCACTAACTACAAAATTTTCAATTTTTACTTTTTTAATGCCAAATACACTAAGTTTCATGCTCTTTCGTTTCCGCGCATCGAAATACCGTTATTCCGTCTCTTTCTACCAAAAACGTGGGTCACAGTTATATTAAGTGAGTTCGTTTAATGTTCCATGAATGTGGTATTATACTAATAATCTTTATTTTTGTAAAACCAATCAATATAGATGGAGTAAAAGGACTAGTCTTATGAATAGATGCATATTTTTTTGTTATTTTAGTTGGATTTTCTACTGTTCTCGTCTAAACTTTAAAAAACTTTAAAGCTCTCTCCTCAAAAATGTAAATTTCATAGTTAGTGCAATTGTGAACTAAGGCATCGATATATCCTTCTTATTCAGTTTTCTTATTTCATTAATAGTTGTCAAATTTGTACACTAGCTTCTGTTGACCGCGATTTAAATCGGCATTTTTTGAGGATTCTAGTGCTTATAAAAATAATGTATCATCAAAAAGGAAACCATAAGGGACATAAAAGTAGTTAATATTTATTATTCAGCGAAAAAATCGTTGCTCTATGGTCATTAACCAGAAATAAAACAGGCGAGAGCGTTTCTATGGAGAAAAGACCATTTCCTCTTAAGTCTTAAGTATCCTCGTAATTCAGCACGTGATTCTAGACCCCCTGGAGTAGAAATTTTTCGTAGGTTATCAAAAAAAACTCATATTTCATAGAAAAGTGCGAATGCGATACTTGCGCGGCCAAAATGTATGAAACAGTAATTTTTTTTGAGAAAATATTTCAACGCTGGGTGTTTCAGAATCCTGTACGGGATCCTCGGTAATAGGCTGCGCGTTGATGAATCTACTACCGTGTACCTGCTATATTCGAAGCGCACAAATTTTGGTATTTCAAAATAAAGATTTCAACAGAACCCTTTCCTAGTAGTGATATTCCTAGTGGTAGTGGCATATGACCGATGGCAAAAGTAGACAAAAGGATAAAGTTTGTTAAAAAAAAGTCTGGAAATGATTGAGAAGTATATATCTTACAAGTAAAAGGGCTTCTCAAGTTCTGGAGAATCTCTGTCCTCAGACGTCAGAGAAAAAAGTGTGGTACACTACACATTTTATTTTACAAAAATATTATCATCATATTATATAATATTATCATTATTACTACCACGGTTATCAAGGCCGACATAAATACAGTAATTCAATACATAAGTATCGTAGTTTTAGTAAACATAACTCAAGGAAATGAAAACAATTTCTATAAAAGAAATTCTTAACAATAGCTACGAAAATAACTGTTCGAATTTCCGTGTCATTGATTGATACGACATTGTATTTAACTATCAAGTTAGGTGACCCACATTTGGGTAGAAAACATGTCAATCACAAAATACCTCCGTAAAAACATTGTATGTACGTAATGTGCGTTAAAATAACCTTATATTCGACTACAACCGTTAATAATAAAGTCATAAAGGCGTTTATTCAGTAACTTGGCCAAATCATCAAACTTGCGTAACAAGAAAATTATAGTTTGTAACTGTCTGTAGACTCGGCACAGTTGGCCCAAGCGCGACCTACCCTCTAAATATTTTACTGGCTTACTTCTAAGTAATAAATACATTTTCTGTGTAGCATACCTACAACAGTAAAATTGTCCGCTGTATAAAACTTGAGGAATTACTCGCGCTAAGGGATGTTTCACCTTTGATAATAAAGAGCGAAGTTCGCGTTGGTTGTGTCTTCCGGAATTATTGAGGCAGTTTTAAACAAATTTTAAGTCATGTACGAAATTTATCCAGCAACTGATACTCACTAGCGATTCTTTTCTTGTTTTTTAATTCTCGGTAACGGTTTACAGACATCGGTTGGTTCAATTTTGTAACATAAATATACATAAAGACTTAAGGCATTTGAGCTGACTACGCGCTACGGCGGCGGGCGCTACGGTAGCGCAGTAAAACTGGTTTTTATTTTAGAAGTCTAGGTACTATGTTTAATGGGTTGAAGTGAAAATATGGAAACATAACGTTGATATAACATTCGGTAAATAAGTAACGAAGGACGTAAGTTCGGATGTAAAAGCTACAAAGATCCTCTCATAAAAACGGTGTGTGATTTTATGGTTTTCTGTAGTTGCCAGTAAGCACTGTTTCCTCTTTATACCTTGTATTGGGTCTATTTTGATCTAGTAACAGTGTAGGAGACCGTCGTACTAAAGAACTACAAACAAATAATGTATGTATAACATTATTTGTTTTCCGCAATACTTTATTGTAGTTGCACATATTTCATCGTACCTACAAGCCATGCGCCCAATGAGATTTCTCAGCAGCAAATACGACTAGCTTCCATAAATACTTTCATCTCCTATTAACCCTATAGGGGGTGAATTTTCAAAAATCCTTCCTTAGAGCTCACTCTCATTATCTATAGAAGGAACTCTTGTGCAAAATTGCATTCTAGACCGATGGTGGTTTAGTAGACTGTATGTTGTCTGTCTGTGAATTTAAGATTTTATTGTTTCGTATGAACTGCGTATTCTGTTCGTATCTGTGCTGTGGCTCAGACCGCAGACAGTGTGCGGCCACAGGGCGGGCGGCACGCGACCTCCACTTTGCATTTTATTATTCAACCATCACGAACGATGAACTTTTTAGATTTTACTTTTAGTTTAGAACTGTGACGTTTGAGACAGTCACTGTAGATATCAAAATTGTTTTTTTTTTTTTTATAGAGTTGTTTTTGACTGTTTAACACGAAAACTGTCCATCACATTTTCTTCGTTCAGTCAATTTAAATAAAAGACAATAATAGGACGAGTTCAACGTTCGTAGATAAAACTAAAACATTTATTGATTTGAGAAGTGAGTTTCGTCACCGCTATGGGTCTGTGATGGCTCCAATTCAGCATTTTACTGATATTGAAGGCATTACAGGGAGGGGTTCTAAATATAGGCATGCCGTAGATTCGGAAAAAAGTGTAGAAGGTTCCCTGTTTCTATAATAAATTATGAATATCTGACGCAATTTACTTTGGTAAATGACAATAAAGGGGAATGGTAAAATGCGGAAATAGTAAGAGAAAAACTCTTTGGCTTCCATAAGTCGGATGGCACATTTAATCACCTATGTATTTTCGCTTTTATCACACCCTAGTATACCGTTTAGGTATATACAGGGTTATTGGAAAAACACCAACAACCTCTTAAGAGGTCATTGTACTCATCGTTATGAACAACTTTTACTATGGGATCAAACTTGAAATCGCGAAATAAAAATCAGCTGTTCCCTACATTTGTTTTCGTCTATCTCGTCATGTAGGGAACAGCTGATTTTTTTTTCGCGATTTCAGGTTTGGTCCCATAGTAAAAGTTGTTCATAATGATGAGTGCTATGACCTCTTAAGAGGTTGCTGGTGTTTTTCCAATAACCCTGTATATGTAATATCTATCTTGCATCTGCTAGGTACACACGGCTACACAACAAGCCATAATTTCCAGTTTTAGCTGACCTCGCATTGTATAAATTTTTCGTACAATCAGAAGTCAGCTTATACTGGTTATGTATAACTTGATGTGTAGCCGTGCGTACAATAAATACTTCGTTTTATTGACACAATAAACTATGACGATCTCATATTTCAACTCAACCTATCGCAGTCCACTGCTGGACATAGGCCTCTCCCAGGCTACGTCACAACACCCTGTTCTCCGCCTTCCGCATCCAGTTTATACCAGTCACCTTTGTGAGGTCGTCGCGTCGGTCCATCTAGCTAGGGTGCGTCCCACACTACGCGGTCTCCACTCCAGGACTCGTCTGCTCCATCGACCGCCGGTGTTTCGACAAACATGGCCAGCCCATCCAACAAAAATCTCATATCTAGTGCCGTAGATTCCAGTGGCGAAGGATGAATTTATGACAGAGGTAAGCCGGAGCAAGAAAAAAATGTCAATAAACCGTTTCATTATAATATTTCAATGATGAATTCAATATAGAGTGGTTGTGTTCTGAATTTTCGAAGGGAAGCCGGCGGGAATCGGGTTGTATGGTACCTTCGCCACTGGTAGATTCTTCCATCGATTATGTTTGCTTATTATGTTTCGATAGTCGTTAAAGGCAAGCGAATTCTAACAAACCGTGAAAATTCATAGAATACAGGTAAAAACATTGAATAACCAAAGCTCGACAGTAGTGCGATTAAAATCTGTCTCATTTATTTTCTAATTATTCAGGGTGTAAAATGGAAAGCCTGGCTGAAGGAAATCGTAAATTAAATTGTAATAGTTCCCGGAAAGTGAGGTAATTTTAAATATCGCCTAAGGCTGTTGAAATACCTTATGTATACGTATGTATTTTGTACCAGCCTTTGCCCACGGCATCGCCTGGGTGGAAGTTGATTGTCCCTCGGGAATGTAGGTACTACCCGTATAGGAAGTCTATGTCCTAACTCAGGTGATGGTCTATCTCATTGAAATCCGTTCAGCCGTTAAGACGTGAAAATGTTACAGATAGACAAAGTGACTTTTGCATTCAATATATATTTATAAAAGCTGGAGTTTGGAAGTTAGCGGTGTGATATCCCCGTGCCTTGGAAAGCACGTTAAGCCGTTGGTCCTGCATCTGATCTCTCCCCGGTCGTGTCGGATTGCCGTCCCATCGGACTATGAGAGTGAGGGAAGAGGGAGTGCACCTGTGTCTGCGCGCACAGTTGTGCACTATAATATCTCCTGCGTACCTGGTTAATCTCCGTTGAGATTGGCCACCGTGACCGAAATCGGTTGGGAAGGCTATTATTATTATTATTTATCAAAGCTTGACTATTCATAAGTTTTGTTACATTTCGCTCCAGTTTAATGGCTTTAGAGAGAGGGGTGAACTATCATGTGTCAATAGGAGGACAGCGGTCAACACCGACACGTGTATTTGTTTTCGTCAAACGTTCCCACGCCGAAAGCGTTCCGAGAACATGTGTATTTTAAAACCTTTCTTCTAACTGAGATTGTACTATGTTGCAGTTTCACAGTACGACTACTGCCGGGTACCGACTGGTGAAATATAACACAAAATATTAAACATATTTTAAGTAATGCATAAAATGTTACACAACAACAAGGCGAATCTGTTTCAACATGTGTTTCATTTCATGTTGCATTAGACGGCTCATTCATCAAAATAAAATTTATACAGGTTTATAAAAATCAGCTGTTCCCTACATTTATCTTCGTCTATCTCGTCAAAATGTAGGGAACAGCTGATTTTTTTTCGTGATTTCAGGTTTGGTCCCATAGTAAAAGTTGTTCATAATGATGAGTATAATGACCTCTTAAGAGGTTGCTGGTGTTTTTCAAATAACCCTGTATAGAGACAAGGAATAAATAATGTATACTAAGTGTATTATTGACAAACTGTCGGCCCAAATAGCACAGAACCTGAGACAGTGAGGCGGGGTCGAGACAGACCGCGTAGGGCATGGCGGAACGAGATGGATATTTTCTGTCAAAACTGGAAGGAGAAAGCGCGAGCTCGCGAAAGATTGAAGGAGTGGAGGGAGACCTTTGCCAGAAGAGGGACGGCGTAGGCTAGTAAAAAAAAGTGCATGGATGACGTTCCTCGTGCCAACCACTCCGTCCTCGTGGATTTTGGAAAACCTCTTTATCAGTCAGGAATTCCGGAGATATTATTTTTTGCTTATCTCATGGAAACTAAAACCAAAATAATCTTCGTTAATTTTGTGACGTGTTTTGAGAATAGGAAAACCGTTATTTTTATCTAAAAGACAAGAGTTTCGTGCCTACAGGAAAAACCTGTAAGTATACTATTTGAAATTCCCATTGTAGAAATCCCATTGAACGGGTTCGCTTCCGCTTGTTGATTAGCCACCTACTGACCTATATATTCCTGTATGAAACTTACGATTACTGGTAGATTACGTAACACCAAATTTTTAACTAATTATGTTATTGTGTGGTGAGTCTGGTGAGCAAGTAGGCGACTCACCTGATGGCAAGTGGTCACTGCCACGCATGATATGGTCATCTGCAATACCAGAGACTTTGTTGATGCGTTGCCATCCTAGAGATAAAGCTGAAATGTCTCATAAACCTGTAACTACACCGGCGGTCAGTGGAGGCCCAGTGGAAACCGCCGGGACTTACGAGTTGTAGGTCATAAATTTGAACAAATACAGGCGATTTACTTTGTGTATTTAATCACCACTGCTCTCAATACGGTTAAAAAAGATCGTGAGGAAACCGGCAGTCCTAGAACCAAAGATTCGAAGACATTTTACATCGAACAACCCGCACTAGGCCCGCGTGGTGAAGTGGGAACGTTATAGGCTGGTTATGCTTATACTATACTCAAGTAGCAACACACAGCAAAGCTGCTAAGCGGATGAAATTGTTATGGTTTAGTTGCTTTCCCAAACGAAATATCGGTGTACTGTAGGTACCTACACGTCTGCCCTACCCTTTGGGGTATACAGGCGTGACGATGTGTTATGTATGTTACGTTCTCATTATCAGTCATCACGTCAATACTATAACTTTCCTCACGATGCGATGTTTTCGGCATTGACTTACGTCAGGCCTTATCAAAAGTTTCTAATTTTCCTCGTAGCAACAACTTGTATAATGACCCAATTGAATACCAGGTATTAATTTCGTGGTATTAATTATGTTGTCGACATAGCTCACAGGATAAGCAAGCTGAAGTGGCAATGGGCCGGCCATATTAGGCGTAGAACCGATGACCGTTGGGGTAGACGTGTTCTTGAGTGGAGACCGCGAATCGGTAAACGTAAGGTGGGACGCCCTCAGGCTAGGTTGAGCGACGATCTTCGCAGGATGGCTGGTAGCAGCTGGATGAGAGTTGCCGAAAATCGAGTAGAATGACGTGCAATGGGAGAGGCCTATGTCCAGCAGTGGACTGCTATAGGCTGATGAGGCCGAGGAATTTCATGCATATACTTATGTATAAAACAGCTCCCGTTTTGCGGCCGAATACAATACTGATAAGAAAGGATTATTCTCTTCAAACAGATTTAGATGATAAGATAAGTGGGTACATGGCAGCAGACTTTACTATTGTTACGTTAACATTATTTTTATCATTTGTGATTATGTCCAGAGGATGGATAGCAACGTCCGTCTGGAGAACCTGGTGATAGGTAGGTATAGGTAAAGTTAACCTAAACACCCTCAAAAAGACTTAAAAGAGTTCATCGCGGAGATCAGGCAAACCCCAAGACGATTTTAACAAGAGATGCTTTGAAAAATCGGCAGTACTAAATATTCAATTGATTCTTCAAACCAAAGTTTTTCAATAAAATATTCCATTTCCCAAGAATCTGCCAAAGCGAATAAAAAGGCAAATCAAAGTGAAGAAAACTTTTATAAGGCAGTTTCAAAATAATATTATGAAACATTCGCACCCCGCTTGCTGCGCGATGTGCATTCATTGCCAAAACTTGGCAAAGGCATAAATAAAATTACTCTTTGTTACGTTTTTAAGCGCTTACTGCCAACTTGTAACCCACATAGTACTCGTAACACCGCGACTTTTGACGTAGATGAATTAATGGCGTGAACCTACAAAATGTCCTCGCTAATTAAATTATCTTTACATTTTTTTAGCATTTTTATTTTATTGCGTGTTACCAATTCTATGGCTATTACAATTCATCAAACTAATTTTAAGACAGATAATTTAAAAAAAATACATTCGGCTGAAACCCGAATATCCAAAATGAATATCATTCACACAAACTATAGTATAGGTTTAATAAAATAATGCAATTAAGCGCTGATTTTTCCAACGCCAGATAATTTTAGCGGAGGAATAGTTTTGAATTGTTGACAGTTCTTCGATACAAAACTGTCAGGCATCAATTTTCTTCAACGAATAAAAAATATCTGTCAATTGAAAGATCAGCCCTAAAATACGAACAGTTCCTAAGTTCCTAGAACTGTTCGCAATTTAGGTACTAGTAAAACTATTTATTATGTGATTTAGGGCTGAGTTCCTGAGAACGAAACGCTGATTCTTTAATCATTTCAGCGAAAATTGTTCCCCCTCCCACAAGGAGTAAGGTAAGCCCTAAATTCTTAATTAGACGAGTTAGATCGAAGTTTTCCTACAATACTAAGAGCAATAAAAGTTGAATGAGATGGGCTGAACCGGGGCTGGCGTGAAAGTTCAATGAGAGGCTTACGTAACTGCAGACTGAGGAACAGAGGAGCGGAGGTGAGGGAACAACACAGAGGTAATCTTATTAAAATTGAATAAACATATCTTGTTCTATTCACAGGAGTATGCTCGAATATGCTATATATTGTAATACAGGTGTAAAATTAAGGGCCTCTTTCAGCCTCCAGGTAGGCATTTCCACTATAGATATAGATAGATATATTATAAAATGGAACAGAATTCGACTATGAAATGACGGATTATCCGGAACAGAATAAGTTCCGGAATGCCGGAACGAGCTATGGCCCGTTTCCGGATAATATTCAAGTCAAACGCAAGGGTGCTGCTGTGTTCCCGGAAGTCGTGAACATCTGATTTGATGTTGGGTTGTTAACTTATAAATGACTGGCTTCTGCCCGCGACTTCGTCCGCGTGAAATTTAACCCTCCCCCATTCACCTTGTTAGGGGTGGAATTTCGAAAAACCCTATCTTGGTGGATACCTACTCTTCAAAAAGAACACACCCTCCAAATTTCATATCTCTAGGACCAGCGGTTTAGGCTGTGAGTGATATATCAGTCAGTCAGGACTTTGAATTTTATATAAACGTACAGATAGACTAAGCAAAAATTACTTAAAATCGTTTTTTTTTTTTTTTAAATACTTAGGCTAGACCATTGATTACCAAGACATTGGAGATTTTTTTAAACTAGATGAGGTCTGCGTTTCCTATCCGACTACTCCGAGAAGAAAGGCCGTAACAAACTCAAGAGTTCAGTCCCACAGTCTCTTTTAAAGTTTAGACATAATCTTGGTCAAATCATATAAAGACCATGTAGATTGATGTCTGAAATGGTACCTTGAGGGAAGAACCATACAGATTGAGTGGATCTGTCCAATCTGTAAGTTTTCTGGTAAGTATATACCTATACAGTGTATATAATACCTAAAGAAATGAGGAAAATTTTAATTGATCCTCTTAAAACTTGTGCTAAAAATATTAACTAACCCAGTGAGCAGGTTGGTAGACGAAGTTGGCTGAAAATTGAACGAAGATAAACGATGACTTTAACTAAGAGTTTGACGTATCGATTTTCTAACTTCGAAAACTTTCTTGGGAAACTGGGACGTTAATTTCAAAGTCGGGCATCTTAACTTTATATAAAGAAACTTTATCTTTAACTAACCATGGCTGCAGTGCCAATTGTGTTAAAATTAGGGCATATTTAAAGACGTAGAAGTTTGCATTTTGAACTGAAGTTGAACTAAGTATGGTGGCACCGACATTGACGTGAAAACTGTAATCATGAAATCAGCACATGATTCTGGACCCCTAGCATAGAAATTTTCGTCGGTTATCAAAAAGGGTCTCGGTCACCCTGCACACCGTCATCTTTCTAGCACGCGTAGCCATAAGCACCGAGAAACGAAAGACAAAATGACTGAATGTAGAAAGATTTCAACCGCGTGATGTCAAAAATCAAGAAAAGTAATAAACTCAAACTCAAAGCATTTATTTCAATTAAACCATTTACAGGCACTTTTGAATTGTCAAAATTAACTAGTCGGTCAGTTAGTCAGAAAGTTGAAGATAGTTGCCCATTCCAAAACGTAGATCTCTTGGAGAATAATATCACTTTGCCTTGGTAGAGTACCTATACATAGAAATAGCCATGCTACGCGTGCAGGTGCACTTTAATTATTCAAAATAGAATATTTTACATAAAGGAAACTGTGTTTTCCTTAACAAATCAATACTTAAATAAATAATAAATTGTTCAAAGACAACGCTATTATTTCATGTCAAACTAAAGTTCGCATTTTTTATTTGCATAAAAAAGTCACTGAAAATGCAACGACGTTTTGAATTTATATTCTCTGGAGACACGCTTGTCATTGATATAAATGATTATTGTGTATTTATATATACCAGAGTTCTTATTCCGTAGTTATTGCGTACTAGCGACTCGTCCTGGCTTCATTCGGGTGTTTTTTTTTTTAATTTATATTCCAGACTATCTCATGACATAAAAAAAAAAATTGAAAATTGACGCAAACGAAAATGTTAATTTTCCTGACTGAAATGAAATGTTTATTTGTAAGTAGATCTTCAAAGACACTTATATACGTCAATATTTCAAAACTAGATGGCGCCGGCATTTCCTAGCTGGCTGATCCATAGGAAGAAATGCCGAAACAAACCTAGAGATCTCTTTTAAAGTCGAAACTTTATATTATTAGGATTTTATATGAGTCAAACAATGCAGGGCCTTTTGAAGAAAGAGCCATTGCAGCTTTGAGTTGACCTGTCCCAACAGACTACATGCTTGCATCAGTCATCGTGTAGCTCAACACTATTTTAGGCAGCTCAACGACCCGTCACACGACTCTACCAGATCTGAAGGATATTTTCGTAGGCTATATACAAAATACTAGAAAGTAAATAGTGTCAAAGCCTTATGTGAAAACATAGACAGACGCGTCCGAGACTATAGAAGGACTGAGTTACGACTTAGTATATTTTGTCTTTTCAGAACGCATTGTCTGCTTTCAGTTATTACTTCAAATAATGATTGATCGTGGCTGAGTGTCACTTCTTTTATTTTCTTATGACAAGGCGGCTAAAAGCTTTTCATCGTCACGAAGACTGATTTCGACAAAGAGCGAACTCAAAGGCACCCGATGACCCGACTAATGAAAGCTACACAGGCTACAAAGGAAAATGTTTGTGACTATATAAGTCACAAACATTTTCCTATAATACAGGGTAACAGGACATCTTTTAAAGCGCAACCTGTTAGTATGAATTCAATACATGATTCTGAAACCCCCCTGCGATGAAATTATTATTGTCTGTATGATTTTTCAACTTTTAAATTGAATCTCTATGGGAATAGTGCTTTTGAACTTCGCCTAGCGCACATATGAAAGCTCTGAATTAATCGTTCATTCAATACTTTACAAAATTCGTATCTTATTGAAAAAAAAAAACTATTTATAGACAAGTGCAATATGCTACAAAATCTACGATGTGGCATGAGTCAGCTGAGGAAAGAACTTTTGGTATCTACAATGTTGATCAAATTTCCACTTTAAAACTTTTTTTTTAATGTAATGGCACGTCCGTATTTTTTTTTTATGATTTTTTTGTATCTAAAATGTACAAATAAATTTGACTGTCTAATTTGGCTTACTTAAATAGAGCACAACATAACGTGATCCAATATTTTAAATTTTAACTTAGCGCGTTGAAGTCTTTTAAAAGAGATTAAATTTTAAACTTACAATAAACACATTTGCGCAGTATTTTAAAACTATACGTTTATCGTAGAATATAGTGTATCGAAAGAAGATGTCGAAACTTAATCGTAAGTGCTACAGCGACTGATAGTGTCAAAAGAGTCCCCAAAATGATAATAATATAAGGTGTGCGATTACTTCACAGTGGGTGACTGTCGGCTCCCGGCAGGTGTCAGGGCGTCTCGCCTGCACTTTAATCCTAACTTCCTCAGCCACAGTGGCATGATTATGATCAATATTGACGCAGATGTGTCACTGTTCGCAGCATTACGTAATAATATCAACGTTTGTTTAGCAGTGGTCGCAACAAGGACGAGCCTGCTCAGCAGCGCCGGCTGGCGATAACCCCGCCACTGCATGCGACACCACACTCGCACATTATATAATAACCTTCTTCCTAATTAAATACCATTTTAAACAAGCATACATCAACCCCTCACTAACATCTATTCGTAACGATTTAACATAACCTTAAGAAACTAAAAAAACAGACACCTGAGACCAATTAAATTAGTTTAATCGAAATAACGCATCGAACCTCCACGCGATCGTAGTTAAGCATAACTATAGAGGTTGTTCGATAGTAAATCACACACAGAACACAACCGTATTCGTGAAACTGCTACGAAAAGCATGTAACGTACGCAACACCGGGGGAAAGTCGTGAAAAGTCATGTGTCGACGAAATCAGCCGTTCTGGAGGTCACGACGTGCGAGACAGCTGATCGGGTGCGAGGTCGAGCGAGGAACGTAGACAGAGTATGATGGGGGTACTCACCGGCTGCGGTCATCAGCCACCACCAGCAGCAGCAGGCGGTGACGAGCGCCCGAGCGCCGGCCATTTCAGCGGCAGCGCATGACACGCGCGCTCTCGCCGGCCGCCCCGGCGGACTGAGCGCGGCTCGATCGATGCACGCTCGCGCCTCTCGGACACGCACCCTCCGGCAGCAGCCCCGCCCCGCCCCCAGGCCCCCCTCCCTCGCCCCCCGCCGCCCGCGCGCACCCCCGCCACCATTTCCCGAGTTTCCTCGGAGAGCGCGCGCGCTGCCCTCTTTTCTGGCGGATCGCTGACCGCCCCTAATTGATTGGGCCCGTTCACTTGCCGAACAAGTTTTAGGTCAGTTCAGCCGCAGAGCCTTGCGCCCCGTTCTTAGGAGCTTGATCTTAACTGAGGCGTCTGTGGCCCGGTGAAGAGTTGTGACGGAGCATCATGGAACCACTGAATGTAGACGCAGTTAGAACGCGTCATGCAAATAGCATATGGAGGAAACTTTTAATACACAAACTGGATAGAATATAGGTTTGTTAGTTAGGTGCTACTGAGAATAATGTTACAACTTTTGGAAATAAACATTTTAAACAAAGTTGAGACCAACTTTCGACCACAACGTATAACGACTCTCGTTACGACACATATGAACTCAATCCCCAAAAACTTTTTACATTAAATTTAATAATGTGCACTGTTTTATAATCTCGTACTTATTAGACAACTATTGTGCAATGTACTTATTTTCTAATCTAATCTAACCTTGTAACCTATTTTCTCTAAATCATTGATATTTATCTACGTATTCATATTCTACAATACCCAATTATGGAACATGCCTGATAATTAAAAAAACTGATAGTTCATAAAGTTCACGGGTTCAAACAATAGGGATTATGTTAACGTACCTACTTAAATACTTACCGATTACTTAATCTACTATGGGTGTTTTATGTGTTACAGCCACACAAGTCGATCGAAAGTTGAGCTACGCTTACCGCGATTCGTTCGTGGATGTGTCACCATAACATATCGAGAGCCCTCCTTACCTCGGAAAGCACGTTAAGCCGTTGCTCCCGGCTATCATTCGAAGATCTTTGATAGACACTCGTTAGTCTGAAGCCCAAAAGTCTAACATCCAGTCTCATCATCATCTGCCTAGCCTTTTCCCAACTATGTTGGGGTCGGCTTCCAGTCTAACCGGATGCAGCTCAATACCAGTATTTTACATGAAGCAACTGCCTATCTGACCTCCACAACCGAATTACTGGGTAATACGATACCCCTTTTTAAGACTGGTTGTCAGACTTTCGGGCTACTGACTACCCGTAACGACTGTCAAAGATCCACGAATGACAGCCGGGACCAACGGCATAACGTGCTTTCCGAGGTACGGAGGATCTCGGTATGTAAAGATGACAATCAATCTTACCAAGAGATACCGTGTTACCTAGTAACTGGGTTATGGAGGTCACATCACAGTCGCTCCATATATAATACTGGTATTTAGCTGCATCCGATTAGACAATAAGCCAATCCCAACATAGTTGGGGAACCGCTAGGCAGATTGATTGAGTTTCCGTCAAAAGCCAACACGCAGTTAAAAAGGCACCAGCATAGCATAGCTAGAGGGTACTGCAGTATGCTAATAACAACATTCTTGAGCGGTGATTGATTATTCATGATTAGCTACATCCATCTTTGACTATTTATTGAATTTACTTTCAATTCTTTCTTTCTTTTAAACACGACAAACTGTAGCGTCGTATATAACTTAGGTATATCGTATCGGGAAAGCTGAAGATGAGATACCCTGCTGCATCCATGGGTTATGTAAAAGGCAACTAAAATCAAGCTGCAACAACAGATCCATTTGTCTTACGCAATTATAATTGCAGCTAAGAGTAAGTGCCTTTCCACACGTTCCAGTTGCCGGATGTATCGTGCTGATAAGTGTGAAATCTTTCATTCATTTGCCAGATTCGGATCATGAGGAAAAGGGACTAGGGAGCCGGGGTCTTCTTTTAGTCCGTCGACGAAGATACGGGTCCGTTCTAAAGTAGATTATCGGTCACCGACAGAAGCGTCAAATTCATTTTTTCTGACGGGCAAACACATATCGGATCTAGGGACTACTGTCAAATCGTTTTTTCATTCATTGTTAGTTCGGGACCTGAACTAAACATGTGTGCCTAAGGGATACGGAGTAAGAAACAGTAATATCGGCCAAAACTACGGATTTCGTGCTTAGGGAATAAGTCAGCTCAATGCTGTGCCCGTTCAGCAATCTTCGTTTATCAACTTACATACATACATCTAAAGTTATATTTTAGTGCTATTGAATTCTCTAAGCCGTGCCTACTGGAACATACTCTAACCCTGAGTTTAATGAATGGATTACGTTGAAAATAAGATTATCTCTATTCTTCTAAAATAGTCTTTATATCACAGAGATGAGGCCCTTGACCCAGCAATGCGGACATTATATAGACTGGTTATGATTAGTGAATAGTTTTAATTTTTGTTACGTAACACTTAAACCTACAACTTGACATTTAGCCTGGATGAGGCTGGGCTACCTCTGAGAAGAAACATTGAAACAAACTTAAAAGGTCAATGGCCCCGATTCTGTTGTTCACAAACTAAATTAAATTTAAGTTCAATGCATCTTTTTCTTTCTATTTCATTATGAAAAGGACAGCAGATAAATATTAGTTTAACCCTGTCAAATTAGTCAGCGCCTGACGTAAATTGAGATAGCTTTAGTAGCCAATTTTTTAATCACGTCTAAACTTGTCTATGGATTATTTAATTTGACAGGAATAAACTAATATTTATCTTGCTACCCTTTTCGTAATGAAATAGAAAGAAAAAGATGCACTGAACTTAAATATAGTTTAGATTAAAACTAAACTAAATTAGATGATCCATAGACAAGCTTAGACGTGATTAAAAAATACGTCAATTTACGTCAGGCACGGACTAATTTGACAGAACTAAACTAATATTTATCTTCTTTCCTTTTCCTAATGAAATAGAAAGAAAAAGATGCACTGAACTTAAATTTAATTTATTTTGTGAACAACAGAATCGGGGCCAATGTCTGTTTTATAGTCCAGACCAGACAGTTCGTATTATATCATGGAATTACGTGACAACAATGTAGGCTAATGTCGCAAATGGCTTTTTGAGCAAACGCTATGCAGATTTAAATGGACCTGTCCCAACATTCCTTTGTAGGTTCAGTTAAATTATCTCTCGGTGAAATAACCCAGGGTTCGACACGATTCGTCCTTAAATGACGCTTTTTCCAATAAAAATATAGTTGTAACAAATAATTGTCTAAATCGTCATCGATCGTTGAAGTCGACTGAGGACAATATACAGGGTGTCCCTGGAAGTATGGATCAAATCAAACAGGAGCGTGGGCAAAGTCACTTCCAAACTTTTTGATCCTGAGAATGTTGGTGAATTTTTTTACGGTTCAAAAGTTATGAGCAACTTTTGTTATTTTCAATCACTTTGCATAGTGCTCAAAGAACAAAATCATCTAAAAAAACTACCGGGAACTGTCAATTTAAGTTTTTTAGACAGCCCTGATAGATTTTTTTAATGATTTTTTTTCTTTGAGCACTATGCGAAACGATTGAAAAAAATTGGTCACAACTTTTGAACCGTAAAGTAATTCTCAATCATCAATCATTCTCAGGATAAAAAAGTTTGGAAATGACCTTGCCCACACCTCTATTCGATTTGATCCATACTTCCAGGTATGCACACCCTGTAATTAATTTTTCGTCTAAAAAGTTCAAAGAAACTTTCAATTAGGTATTAACTATTGTAAAAATAGGCACGCTTTTAGAACTTGACTTGATGTGAAACTATTTTGTATACCTTTATAAATTCAAGGTATTAAAAATATGCAAAAACATAATGTTTAAAAATTTTTTTTCTATAACCTACTAACACTCTTCACCTGATCGACCTACTTTCTTGTATAGCACTTATGTCCCATTTCAATATTATGTCCGGTTTCCATATCGAAAAAAAGAACTTTGTCTTAACAATTGCTGATCCAATGTTCAAAGGTCTTTCTTATTATAGTAGAGTAGTAGAGATCTTTATAAAGGTTACACAAAGAAAGAAAAAAGTGGTTTTCAAGCCAGTCACTTCACTATCATTTCCGTTAGTCATTATTCCATATTTGAAATCTGAATACAAAAAAAAAAAACAGTTTCATTTGCAATATGTCGTCTTTTTGCGTCTCTCATCGGTAAAATTAGCGTGGATATTTTTTGAAGAAAACGTTGGTTTACATGGAGAAAACGTACGAACCGTCATGCGGTTCGGCATTGAACTAATTAATACCAGTATGACGTTCTGTGGAATGTTCTTCCACGCTTCCAAGATGGCAGTTTTCAGGTCCTGCGAAGTTTCTGGAGCTGGTTGGTTAGCTCGAATACGCCTCTTCATCTCATCCCATAAGTACTCTATTGGATTCACTGAGAATTAAATCAGAATGGATTAAAAAATAAGGAAAATAAATTTCGCTACTCTTTTTAAAATAACTGTTGACTTATAGATCAAAGCTTGTTGGTTTTTTTAAGAGCGACCTAATTGTACCCCGATTTTCTTCTCTTTTTCAAATACGTAAATACAAATTTGGAACAACGGTGATACCGAAATGATGGCCAGTATGTCAGCTTCAAAACTGCATAAAACCTTTTTTCTGACTAATAATTATTTTGATATTTAGGCCTTTAAACATAAAAATGCACAGTCGGTCGATTTACGAGTCTGGTAGTGTATTTCAGTTGTAAAATATACT
This sequence comes from Globia sparganii, assembly GCA_949316385.1. NCBI lineage: Eukaryota > Metazoa > Arthropoda > Insecta > Lepidoptera > Noctuidae > Globia > Globia sparganii. The sequence continues at coordinate 1,287,907 of OX438660.1, forward strand.
CTTGAGAATGTTGAAAGCGTCCCTTTAGTTAAGCTTTGAAAACACTTTGATCGCTATTATAATAGTAGATACGAGTGTCAGTTTTAAACTTTTAACTAAATTGGTATTGTGAGATACTAACGCAGCCTCTACGCGTCGTAGGCGCTGTACCTACGGGCCTACGCTACGCCTACGCTGCGCTACATGCCTACGGGCTACGCCGCACCTACGATGCGCATACGTTCGACGAACAAACTCGCTGGACCAATGGCATGTTTATTTTTTAAGAGCTTTGTTATGCTTTTAATTCAAATAAAATACAACACTGACAATAAACTCCGTCAATATCGCCGAGGAAGCAGCAAGACGGAATTACCTTTTTTTACTAACATCGGCCTAATAACGGAGAAATTGGTTTACTTACATTACAAAGAAGTTCATCGAATGCTTATCTACCTCTTGTTTTAGAAGTTGGTTAAAAAATTGTGAAAGACGCGTGAATTCTGCGTTGCCAGTATAAACATACTGTCAAGTATTTTACACGTGTAGCCTTTGGTCTAGCTTCACTCTAAAGGCCGTTAATGCTCTTCGTGTCCAGTACAATAATGCATTCAGGATGCTGTTGGGGCTGCCACGCTTCTGTAGTGCCTCAGGGATGTTCGTGGACGCCCGGGTTGATAGCTTCGCTGCAATCAGGCGTAAACGAGCAGCGTCCTTGTTGCACAGGGTACGTGCCGGTAACAAGTGTCTCCTGAGTGTCATTGCCAACAAACTGGATTGTCCTTTCATCTGTTATTTAAGTCAGCTACATGCTCCTGTAAATATTGGTGATGTCTACTAACATAGTTATTAAGTTTGAATGTTACTAACATCTTGTATTGTAGTTTGTATTGTATATGGAATTTTATTCTGAAACTAGCTTCTGCCCGCGACTTCGTCCGCGTGAAATTTTTAATTCCCCCGACCCACCCTATCGCATCGCATCGCCTGCCTGCGCTATATCTCAAGATAAAATATTATAGTATCTTAGCCGTGTGTAGCGCCCCTTAGTGAACTCCACTGCGGGTGACGTAACCTACGACAAACTTATTATTTGCGGTTGGTACAGTAATCGGGTCTAGGGATCGAATTATTTTAGGTGCATCGTCTTCACATATAATTATATAATGAATGTATACAAAAACTTGTAGTTACAACATTTTAAAAGAGTAACGGTGGAGTTTCTTGCCCATTCTTCTCCACACGAAAACTACATTTTGGAAGGGGCGACTAGAATCAATTCTATTTTTTAATTTTAATTTTTGACGTTCAAAAGTGCCTTTTAAGTGCCTATTTGAAATAAATGATTTGGCTTTGACTTTGACTTTGAACCACAAAATTAAGTTGGTTTTTTATTGTATATACTTTTTCGGGATAAAAAGTACCCAGTGTGGTGCCTAGAATATTAAAGAATGATTATACCAAGTTTCATTGTAATCGACCCGGTAGTTTTTGCGTGCTGCCTGAACAAACAGACAGACAGACAGACAAAAAATTTTTAATTACATTTTTGGGATCGGTTTCGGTCTAGTAACACCCCCTGCCATTTCTTTTTTTGATATTTTCAATGTACAGAATTTTTACTTCTACAGATTTATTATAACTATAGATAAATAGATTATTATTATTACTGGTATACTTCAGACAAACTATGGCCCATATACCAGTCATCGGCCTTGTGTTGACTACGCGCTTACAGACGTGAAAACTAACTTGTGGTAGCTCCAATAGGTGATGTACAGTCGGAGTAATTAATTTGTCGACAATTTGTGGTATGATATGTGCCATTCCATTCAACTGTCAAATAATGACAGTTGTGATTTGATTATACGGACGATATAAGTTGGTTAATACTTTGTTTAACAATAATGTACATTTCGATATTATTTGTACATTTTTATCATATTTAAGAATTTTTTGAAAGTTAATAAATATGATATTTAAGTCACCCTGAAGGCTGACATAAAGAATGCCTTCAATTCTGTTAACAGGGGCACCTTGCTGGCAGAAACTAAAAAAGAAATACTTACCCCAAATTTCCGAATACAACGTTTGGTATCTCGATGATGGAACCTTGGGAGACGATGCAGAAACTGTATTAGATGATCTTAATTTTTTTAAATGAACTTCATTCCATTGGCCTTGATCTCAATCTTTCGTAATGTGAACTATACTTAGCGGACAGTACGCACGGCTACACATCAAGCTATACATAACCAGTATAAGCTGACTTCTGATTGTACGAAAAACCTATACAATGCGAGGTCAGCTAAAACTGGAAATGTATAGCTTGATGTGTAGCCGTGTGTAGGTACTGACAGACACCTGACACTTCCCAAATTTAACGCAACAGAAAAAATTTTATAAATATAGTATATATACTTAGTCAAAATTATTGAACTCTTCGTCTCCTTGGGTCTCCAATCTTTGAGAATTCCTTTCCAGTTTTTATTGAGGCAAAAATCCAAAATTTCAATAATATTTCGGAAAAATTGTTCCAAATTAATATGCATTCAGTTGCAAAGTTGTCGACATAGCTCACAAAATAAGCAAGCTGAAGTGGCAATGGGCCGCCGTAGAACCGATGACCGTCGGGCTACCCCAACGGTCATCGGTTCTACGGCTACACATGTCTACACATGTTCATGAGTAGAGACCGCGAATCAGTAAACATAAGGTGGGCCGCCCTCAGGCCAGGTGGAGCGACGATCTTCGCAGGATGGTTGGTAGCAGCTGGATGAGAGTTGCCGAAAATCGAGTAGAATGATGTGAAATGGGAGAGGCGTTTGTCCAGCAGTGGACTCCTATAGGCTGATGATGACGATGATGAATATACATTCAGCCATAACCTTAATCCACTACTGCTGTTTCGGCCCTGAATTAACTTATTTCCTTTGCGCTTCCCATTTATGGAAGCACACTCACCTTTTAGACAAAATGGACTAAATTATCAGGCATAGGTACATTAATTTCAATTTTAAATGTGGCCATGGACGACCGAGCTTGAGCACAAGCTACTCTTCCCATTCGTATGAGGAGCCCCGGCGACCGCAAAATTTCTAGTATTAGTTTCCCGGCTTTCATATCCTCAGTCCACGGCACTGATAAATTAATCAGGAAAATCCTAGCATCCCCAATGATTAACTCTGATATGCCATGTTTCACTCAACTTTTATGAGGTTGTGGATTCCTGGAGACTCGCTTGCCCGAATACAGATCCACCCGACAATCCATCTTCCCAGAGACGCGAGACGGCGCGCCTGCTGGCTGTGGGTAGGTGGGAGTCGGGTCTTTTGCTTCATGCACTACCTTCGTAGAAAATAGGCACTCTTTTTTTGACGACACTACTTTTCGCCTCGCTGCTTCCCTGCGACTAGGCACTCTACTGTTCTCCTCATCGCTGTCACTATGGCGAAGATGTCAACAGCCTCGGACACCACGGCCTTTCTTGCAGCCGAAGTGCGGGTCGTTTAGTGCGGCACGCGAACATTAATGACATCATCCGACGAGCTCTTGTCACCGTCGGCGTTCCAGCTGTATTAGAACCCCATGGCTTGGCACACAACGATGACAAGAGACCGGACGGTATGTCTTTATTTTTATACAAGGTGGGTAAGTCTTTTGTGTGGGACGCAACGTGTGTCGATACTCTTACGCCATCCCATTTTCCTGGCTCGGCATGCTGTGCTGGCGCTGCTGCTGCGGCTGCGGAAAACCTCAAGCGGCGAAAATAAATAATAATCTTATCGGAAATTATATTTTCGAGCCGTTTGGGGTTGAATCCCTCGGGCTGTGGGGTCCGAATGCTCATGGCCTTTTTAAGAAAATTTCGAAACGGCTGGTTGACACTCCCCGTGACCCAAGGGCTGGCTTTTACCTTGGCCAGAGGATAAGCATTGCCATACAACGTGGTAATGCCGCCTGTCTCTTAGGTACAGAGGCCAGACATCAACCTACCCCAATCTGTCAAATTTCTTTGATAGATTTTCAACTTTACCACAAAGGAATAAGGCTTATATTCAATTAGGAAAATTTGACAGATTGGGGTAGCTTGATGTGCTGGCCTCTGTACATTAACAGTCGCCAGCTATGCGGATGAATTTTTTGACGCTATATTTTAGTTTGTGTATAGTTTTAGTTAAGTTAGGATTTAATTTTGATATTTTTATTAATTAATTAGTTTTTATTTGCTTACTTTTTATTTAATTGAACGAGCTTTTTCTTTTTTACATTTACTACAACATATTGAAAGCAATAAAAACTTAACAATTAATTTTCACGACTTTACCTACGATCGAAAAACACATCAGTGATAACACTCTAACTACCTATGGCTACGAATAAAGCTCATTCGGCGACAGTCTAGTGAACGCCGAATACATGATCCGTTGACACCGAACTGCCAGATGGAGCTGAAACGGTATTAGAGTGTGACTTTAAATGATTAATAATGGTGTGCCTACCTGTTTATCGATTCTGTAAATATCTCACCGTGATAACGTAGATGAAGTGAGCGTGAAGTGAACTATCAATGGAAGCAATCCCTAACATCAGGTGGAATGACAGCTCACTTCACCTTAGTTTTCACGGTGAGATTTATACAGAATAGCACTGCTGTGTGCAAATCGTTGGACGGTCAACCGCACGTCATCGTCAGTACCTAAGACCAATAGTTATTTATTATACTCTTTGCCTAGTACCCAGTGTACACTTAAACTACGAAAGACTCCCCTCGTTGCTATGAAAAAAAAGCGCTGTCATAGCCAAAATAACACATATTGTTACCACAATCTAACTTATTTTGATACCACGAACGTGCCGTTGACTGTACTTAAAGCTAAAGCGCCAGGGTAGCCCGCGAAATTCAAATTTTCTTACGTTTTTTGCAATTTGCTGGTCAGTATAAGTTGTACCTAAATGTCAAGATTTCAAGAAATAGTCATTCAATAGGATTACTTGGTCTTAGAGGGTTGTACTAATGACTTTAATGATAATAATTGTGTAAATACGTACCTGTTATAGTCGCGAATCATATTTTGATCAAGATACAACCTGACACTGACCTGCAAATTGCAAAAAACGTAAGAAAATTTGAATTTCGCGGTCTACCACTTATTACTAGCAACCCTGAAACTGACAACACAAACTGAACTTTACCACGTAAAAAATTCTACACGGAAGACGAGGCGGTATGGTCAAAAGACTATAGCCTGCCTTTTTGGCGAATTAAAAAAAAAATTAACTTAGAGATTCCAACTGATGTAAATTATCGAAAAATTTTTAAAAAATATCAAGAGTGGATAAAGTGTCGGTTATATTGATAATTGGACAGACCCTAGTGAAACTCAGAATATATTTCTTTAATGGAAATGATATAGTACGCGTCAATAAGTTTAAGTACCTGGTGGGCATTATTCAAAGTGGAGATGACAATACAACAATAGATAAACTTCAAATTCATAACGATGTATGTAATAACCATAACTTTTTAAGGTTTTTTGTGTTACTCACAGTATATGGACTACGTCTGAAATATATGTTTTATTATTATTATTATAATGACGTTCCCGCTGGTATGCTCCGACTCATTCCTATTCTAATAGACCATAACAGGTACCTACATAATAAATGGGTGCCTACATAATTTCAGCCAGAAGACGTCCGCTGCATATACCTCCTTCGGGCGTCACCACATCTCATGAAAGTAGGACTCTTCGATAATGGGTGATATTGTTCGGAGATGTCTATGAAACAATAATAACCAAATCATAGGTATTAGATTTTTCTGTCTTTTAACGTTTTAACACACACTTCTACAGTATGGATGTTGCATAACCGAATGAAATGGATTATTTCATTTTAATATTTATTCTTTATGACTGGTATTACTATAATATATAATAACTTCTTGAATAACATTTCTGTTCCGATACTTTAATATTTATAAATGAATATAAATAAAAGCTTTTAGTAACAGAAGTATCGATAGCCATAGAAATACAATAAATCGCAGCCATAGCGAAATTGTCTAACTTTGACTTGACATTTAAAGTGTCAATGTCATCCAATCACAGATGGTTGTAATTGGTGTAAACTTTATTCAAAACCAAAACAAAATCAAAATTGGTAAACACTTAAACAGTTTACGTTAGAAACATGATAGAGATCACACCAATTAGTTTTTTGAATATCGCAAATATTATGTCTGGAAGAATTCGTTAGGCAAACTTTTGATTTGCTATTCTTGTATTCTTAACTAGTTATTTTTAGGTCTTATCAGAAAATAAAACAAGCAAATGAAAGTGAAGCGTGGTTATTACGATGTTTTCGTAAATACATGTGCCAAATACCCATCCAGCATTGCCGTGAGACACTTTGTGGATGATGTTTATAAGAACTACACGTACTCGGAGTTGTATGGAGTGTGCGAGTACATCTCACAGCAGCTTCAGTTTCGACAATGCAACAAAGGCGTTATTGGATTGGTGTCGGAGAGAAACATCATCATACCATGTGTAATAGCCGCGTGAGTAACAACAGACATCCTCCTGTAATTGTAGTATAATCAAGTAACTATTTTTCTGATATCTATGATTTATTTTTTTCAGAGCTCACAAAAGTTGCACAACATTTATGTTTGTGGACCCGGCACAAGATGTAGAGGCAATAGCCAAAGATGTTCATTTTACAATCATAATGACCATCAAGAACAAAGAAAATGATTCCAATTCAGACTTATGTGGTAAAAAGCCTGACCACACTGTTTCAGTTTTTGACTTGATAATAAGTTTTTATGACTTTGATACAAATGAAACACACTATAAGCATGTTCCTCAACACTCATTTATAGCAATGACTTCCGGCAGCATGGGCGAACCTAAACATGTACAGGTGCCAATTCAATGCATACAGCCTAACATCGATGATTTAACTAAAATATTTAACATTACATCAACAGATGTCATATTCTTCTCAACACCCCTCACTTTTGATCCTTCTATGATAGAAATATTACTGGCGTGCATCAATGGAGCCTCCCTACTCATTGCACCAGATAGAGCAGATGTCTTGTTCCCAGGGAACAGAGCTAACTCTGTCACAGTTTGGCAAACAACACCCTCAAAGTTTTTACAGTATTCAAACACTGATATTAAAAACAAAATTTTATGTAAAAACTCTACCCTCAAGATATTAGCACTGGGTGGTGAACCTTTCAATAGTATTAAAAGTCTAAGGGAACTGAAACACTGGGAAAATAAGACTAGAATATTTACATTGTATGGAGTCACTGAGATGTCATGCTGGGCTTGTGTGGCAGAACTTGACCTGATCAGGATGCAGACTGACAGAGAAGTACCCCTAGGGAACTGTCTCTCAGAAACAGAACTTGTAATTCAACATGCAGAAAATTCTAAAGAAAACACTGGAAAGATAATGTTAGGTAAGTAAGAAACTTGCTAAAAGATGATCTAGTCAATAAGTCTGACCGCAGACACTCACTTGTTGTATTTGTATTTCAGTAAGTAAATCCAGAAGGTGTGTTATTCTAAACAAGTCGAATGGCCCTGAGGAGCAAAATTCATTGAAATACCTGGACACTGGGGACATCGGAGAAATTAAAAGCGGTACTATTTACTACAGAGGGCGCAAAGATGATATCATCAAGAGATTTGGTCATAAGATTAATTTGCTATCAGTAGAAACTACTATAATGCAATGTCCAAGAGTGCGATCTTGTTCATGTCTATGGCTACCAAAACCAATGCTCCTTGTGGTTTATTTTGCATCAGAAACCCTCAGCAGCCAAGAACTATCAGACTTTCTAAAATGCAAACTTGACGATAAACATTGGCCTGACAAAATTGTTAGGGTAGATAATTTGCCCACAAATCGTCATGGGAAAATATCAAAACAAATAATAGCCAAAATGTTTGAAAGAATGCGTGTACCACAAACAATAGATTCTCTAAAAATTACCTTCCTGGAGGAGCTCAAGGCTGCTATGACTGAACGCTTTACATATGATCAAATCAAAGATAAAAACTTCTTTTCTTTGGGTGGAACCTCTTTTCTCGCTATATCTATATGTAACAAAATATCTTTGACATACCCACAATTTGGGAAGTTGATCCTGCCTTACCTGATGTCACGTAAGAACACCATAGATGAGATTATACAAATAGCCCAGAAAAAAGTATGTGTGGATATTGTAAAAGCTAAGAAGATCAGCAAAAGGTCGAGATCGAACACTGACGACGCAGACACGCAGGTTGCAGCGCTCGCGTGTAGCAAAAGAACAAGTACCTTATCTTACAGCAATGCGGTCGAGTTCAATGTAGTGTGGGGCATAGATACTGGGAAGTGTGTTGATGCCTCACCAACATTGTATCAGTCAAAATCGTAAGTAATGGTCTACAATCACTGAAATGAATTTGTTATTTTAGTAGCTAAAGCAATATAGCATCCAAACAGTTCACATCACTCGATCATATTGATCAGTCTCGGTTTTCAAATGATAGGCTTTGAAATCTGGTACTTCCTGGTTTTCGGCCTATCCAGCCATCTTAATTATCTGGTACCTATGTCAGGTCTAACATAACTACTTAAAATAATTTGCATGCGTAATGTGTTTAATTGCTCCATTTAAAACAAGACTACAGACATGAAAATATTTGAAGGTCCCCAGAATATGAGTTACCCAGGCTCAGTAATGAACTACTTATAGTTATTCCTTTACTATTATAACTTTAAACATGCCCCGTTACCTACCCACTAACACAAAACAGCAGAGCAATATTATAATGATTTCTCTATTAAAATCATCAAAATTCTCTTGCCCTTATCCCAATTTATTTGAGGTCTGCGCAATATGTCTTTTGTTTCCATACTTCTCTATTAATCGCTACCTCGGTAGTCACCAAAATTCTTTACTGAATATGCTATTTAATATTTTTCAGCAACCTGTATGTGACAGTGGGCAGTCACTCCGGCAAGATCATCATAGTCGATGCAATTAATGGCACGCTTGAGCGCACGATAACCTTGAACACGCGGATAGAAGCCCCCATCCTGTGTTATCACGACGTGAACGTGATGCGCCCTTTCGGAGTGGTCGGCGGCTATGACGGCACCATCGTCTGCTTCTCCCTAGAGACCTACGAAGAACACTGGAGGATCAATATCGGACACATGATCAAAAGTAAAGCTGTCTGCTCTAACGGACAGTTGTATGTCGCCGCTTATGACGGAAATGTGAGATGTATTTATGTTGTGGTACGTATTTTATTAATTCGTTTGCTGAAAGTTCATGGAATTTATAACTGGCGACACGGAAAGTCCTTTTTTGCTTGGCATGGTGCCCAGCGCGTGGCCTTAGTCCCAAGGTACGGAGGCAATAGAGGAACATGGCCTGCTTTATCTCTTAAACAGACTTGGGGATTGCAACTTACAACTATAAAACAAAAAGAGTCCATTGCTCTCACTATTTGATAGCGTAATAAAAGTTGCCAGAGGCCCCGATTCTGTGGTTCACAAACTAAACTAAATTTAAGTTCAGTGCATCTTTTTCTTTCTATTTCATTAAGAATAAAAACTTTTTAACAAAAAAAAAACCGACTTCCATAAAAAAACACTACAAAGTGAAAAATAACTTTAATTTCGGAAGTCGGTGTGTTTGGATCTGTATTTTAGTTTATTGCCACCGACTTCCGAAATTAAAGTTATTTTTCACTTTGTAGTGTTTTTTTATGGAAGTCGGTTTTTTTTTTTTGCTAAAAAGTTTTTATTTCTCGCTTTTTAGTGGGACTGTTTATAATGCATCAAGCTCATCGCCTTTTACAAAATATTACTTTTCCCGATACAGGGACGTTAATTGTTGAGGAGTTCTCCTGGTACTCCACCATCAGCTCCATTTCACCATTCGCATTGTGACGAGCATAAATTGCTTAGCAACCATATTAAAGTAATCGAATCGCAACCTGTGAAATACTTATTATTGAGTAGTCCCCGTGGCCATCTGTGGTCTTCATCATCAGTTTTACTTCACTAAATTTTACTTTCCGAAAGCAAATGCACGAGTTACTATAAATAATACCCGAATCGCTATAGGTGTGCCTATAATATTTGAATATTTTTTATAAATAAATTATTAATATTTTAATAAATAAAATTAAAAAAATAAAAATAACATTGCATTGAACTTAAAATTTTGTCCTGTTTAAAATGAGCCCAAACACGACTACGGTGCTGTAATTTCAAGGTTTGTACTTTTTCTGATGCTCCTGGCTTCAGCATCAAGTCTCTATGTATTTCGGTGTTTCTCATTAATAGTACGTTTATCCACACATCGAGCCCTTTTCAATGAGCCTAAACACGATATGTCTGCTATTAGTTGCCGAGGAGTTAGGTACTCTGCAGACTATCCTGACTGCAGCATCAGGTCATGACTTGATGATCATGAGACCAAATGTGGCAAATGCCGTATCAAACATCAAAATAATTTACTAAAACTGTCCTTGTCTGTTCAAGTAACTTCTTACTGTTAAGGAGTTGTACCTTCCATCATCAGCTCAGCTACCTGAGATGGTGACAACCATACGCAAATACACAAGATACTTCATGAAATATGCGAAAAACAATAAGTGAGCCTATAAAATTTTTTTGAAAAAAAAAAATAAAACATACAAACATCCGAACATTGTACCTCCTCCTTTTTGTGAAGTCGGTAAAAAGGACAAGCTAAATATTAGTTTAGTCCTGTCAAATTAGATAATCCATAGACAAGTTTAGACGTGATTAAAAAATTGGCTTATAAAAATACGTCAATTTACGTCAGGCGCTGACTAAATTGACAGGACTAAACTAATATTTATCTTCTGTCCTTTTCTTAAGACTGTGCCGACCGTACAGTGGCGCCCTCATCGTTTGTTTGGTTATTTCATTCAATTTAGAATGAAAATGAAGAAAATAAGCACGTTAAGTTGTGCTTCACAAGATTATACGTTAATATTATTAGAAACGGTAGTTTTATATTGTTTAGTTTCATTATAATCCTTAAAACGGATAAAAGTGGCCACTATATTCTGTTTTAAGGATTACAATAAAACTAAACAATGTAAAACTACCGCTTCTAATAATATTAACGTATAATCTTGTGAAGCACAACTTAACGTGCTTATTTTCTGCATTTTCATTCTAAATTGTATGAAATAACCAAACAAACGATGAGGGCGCCACTGTGCGGTCGGCACAGTCTTAATGAAATAGAAAGAAACAGATGCACTGAACATAAATTTAGTTTAGTTTGTGAACCACAGAATCGGGGCCAGAGACAGATTTTACTAAATCCATTTTTGTTCCCGTGTGGAATTCTTTACGAATGTTTTCCACCTTGAAGCTGTTTGAAGTGTCTGTCAGACTCTTATCACCTAAAACCACACAATGTTCTTCCAAATTCCACTAGCCTTGGCTGGAATACTCCTGCATTTCCCCTCGCTATCCCGGCGGGTAGTTTGGGGTATAAGGACTTCCATCTGCTTAATCCTATCAATCTAGGGCCCCGTCAAATGTCTCCTTTCTACGTCAAATGTCTTTTTAACAAGCTGTACCTATATAAGTACACAATTTATTGCTATGTTAAGGGCCTATACTACCTCAAATGGCTTAGCATGATCCTCCGTTATGTCGAAAATACTGCAGCATTAATTTTGAAATAAATATATGGTACAGTTGAGGATTAATGTTAGGTCTATGTTTGACGAAAACACGATTCCATAAAATTTTCTCGAAAGAAAAAAAATCCAAAGTTATCTCCAAACTGAACAATAAACCGCTGGTATTCAAAAAATACTTCAAATTAGATCATGAAACTTTGTATACTAACTGAACTAACTATAAAGCAGGTCTTATGTTTTTTATTTATTTTTTAATTACCTACCATTATTTGCACCGTAAAAAGCAAATACCTAAACTATTGGCGCTGCCTGCCGCCTAGCACCGCTCTCTGTCTCGCTCTCACTCAGTCCGCGAGCAGTATCGTGCGAGCGAGATAAAGAGTGAATTTCAGCTGAGGTAGTATAGGCTCATAACAATAAAAATAATAGCTACAGAAAAATACATTTTTTAATTACCATAATGCACGCTCACGTTATCTCACAATAAAATATAACGAATCATCAGTTACCTAATTATTGTAGATACACACTGCAACATATCAAGCTATATATTTCCAGTTTTAGCTGACCTCGCATTGCTTTTCTGACTGGCTTTTCGTACAATAAGAAGTCAACTTGCTTGCTGGAAATGTATAACTTGTTATCTCGTCGTGCGTACTTACATATTATGATGTTAATTATGACTAATAATATTGTAATATGATCCTAACGATTAATATCTGGTATAACAAAGTGTTTATAAATAAAAATGGACAAGTTGCCAATAATAGTGATTGTATTTTATGTCTGAAATAATGAAATAATGTTTATCGTCCTCGTGGCAATACTACCCTCATAATAAAGACATTTATTTTCCAGTCGGGCGCCCCAAAACTGACAATAAACATCTGCAATGAATCCATATCTGCTGACCTTATTCTTGCGAAGAAGGAGTTTATACTGCTGGGCACGTTATCGGGCGTGTGTGCTTGTATCCACACCGTCACTAACATGATAGTATGGCGCGGCACGCTGGCCAGCCCGGTGTTCGCGAGCCCAGTTCTGTATGACGATGATAAATATGTAATATTCGCTGAAGTTGCCGGCGACATACATTGCAGAACTGTGGAGAAGGGTATCAAGGTAATCACGACACCTTAGTACACACTACCCATTAGTTAATATGGACGCCGAGTTTAGAAGATATATTTACTCACACTGGACTTCCAAGAACTGGAAGACGAAGTGTCGGTCGTCCGGCGACGAAATGGGCGTATGACATTGTTACCATCGCGGGTAGGACCTCGATGAGGCTGGCACAGGAGCGTGGGGATTGGCACATGAAAACAGAGGCCTATGCGCAGCCTGCAGTGGGGTGAAGTCGGGCCGTGGACGATGATGATGACTCACACTGTCACACAGCGGCGGCCTTAGGGGGTGGCGAACAGGGCAATCGCCCGGGGCCTCGCTCTTGCAGGGGCCTCGCGCAACAACCCAAGCAAATAAAAAAAAAAATAGATTTTTGAACTATATTGATTTAATTTAAAACTTTTGATTTTGATCCTTGATTATTTAATAATAGAAAAAAAAATAACTGAACCCCACTATCGAAATAGTCCTGAGAATTATTGCCACCACACCTTACAGTTGCATCTGCTGAAAGGAGTTTTTGGAGGCTTAAAATTATTAAAACAGGTATTTGAGGAATCCGATTACACAATCTGCTTTCAGCCCTTGCTATTCTTTCAATCGAAAATGACGTAGCTCATTCGTTAGATTATTGTGCTGTAATTGAAGATTTTAGTTTTAGGAAAAGCCGTAAACATCTATTTTAAAAACTTTTTAACAAAAAAAAAACCCGACTTCCATAAAAAACACTACAAAGTGAAAAATAACTTTAATTTCGGAAGTCGGTGTCTTGGGATCTGTATTTTAGTTTCTTGCCACCGACTTCCGAAATTAAAGTTATTTTTCACTGTGTAGTGTTTTTTATGGAAGTCGGTTTTTTTTTTGTTAAAAAGTTTTTATTTCTCGCTTTTTAGTGGGTCTGTTTATAATGCATCAAGCTCATCGCCTTTTACAAAATATTACTTTTCCCGATACAGGGACGTTAATTGTTGAGGAGTTCTCCTGGTACTCCACCATCAGCTCCATTTCACCATTCGCATTGTGACGAGCATAAATTGCTTAGCAACCATATTAAAGTAATCGAATCGCAACCTGTGAAATACTTATTATTGAGTAGTCCCGGTGGCCATCTGTGGTCTTCATCATCAGTTTTACTTCACTAAATTTTGCTTTCCGAAAGTAAATGCACGAGTTACTATAAATAATACCCGAATCGCTATAGGTGTGCCTATAATATTTGAAGAGTTCCTTCGATTTCTCCAGGATCCCACTGATAATCCTGGCAACATCAGGCCAGACTTATGTCAACATTGCATTGAACTTAAAATTTAGTCCTGTTTAAAATGAGCCCAAACACGACTACGGTGCTGTAATTTCAAGGTTTGTACTTTTTCTGATGCTCCTGGTTTCAGCATCAAGTCTCTATGTACTTCGCTGTTTCTCATTAACACTACGTTTATCCACACATCGAGCACTTTTCAATGAGCCTAAACACGATATATCTGCTGTTAGTTGTCGAGGAGTTAGGTACTCTGCAGACTATCCTGACTGCAGCATCAGGTCATGACTTGATGATCATGAGACCAAATGTGGCAAATGTCCTATCAAACATTAAAACAATTTACTAAAACTGTCCTTGTCTGTTCGAATAACTTCTTACTGTTAAGGAGTTGTACCTTCCATCATCAGTTCAGCTACCTGAGATGGTAACAACCATACGCAAATACACAAGATACTTCATAAAATATGCGCAAAACAATAAGTGAGCCAATAAAATTTGAGGGTTGCCCTCAATTTCTCTAAGATCCCATCATCAGATCCTAACTTGGTGACAATGGGACCACCTCAGAACTATCTACTTTCGAACAAAAAAAGAATTTTGAAAATCCGTCGACAATTGGCGGAGTATTCGATGAACAAACATACAAAAAAAAAAAAAAAAACAAAAAACATACAAACATCCGAACATAGTACCTCCTCCTTTTTGTGAAGTCGGTAAAAATTGTTCATCTCTATATTTGTTAATTTTGTAAATCTTTCAATGTAAAATATTTTAAAACTCAATTTTATTTATTTGTGTAACTTTAGTATTTATCGTCAAACATGACAAATACCTAAGCCAAACAATTAGACCTACTGTCGCATCACATACTTTTCACGAAGGACAAAGAGCCTCGCAAATACCTGCCGCCCGGAGCCTCGCAATGGGTAAGGCCGCCGCTGCTGTCACAAGTTACAGCATGTATCAGAAAGGTGGTAAAATTCCATCAAACTAGCATCAAAACAAAAACATCGTAATCGCGAAAAAAAAACAGCTGTCCTATACATCTGGGACGAGTAGGTATAAGGCGAGAAGCACACGGCGGGGCGGGCCGGGCCGGTCAGTTTGACCGCGAACGATAGTGCAAAGGGAATCCTATACTACCAACGCACATAGAGGGAAAAAAGACCGCGGCATATCAGTTTCTGCCCGCCCCGCCGTGTGGTTCGCGCCTTAAGACTGTGCCGACCCTACAGTGGCGCCCTCATCGTTTGTTTGGTTATTTCATACAATCTAGAATGAAAATGCAGAAAACAAGCACGTTAAGTTGTGCTTCACAAGATTATACGTTAATATTATTAGAAGCGGTAGTTTTATATTGTTTAGTTTCATTATAATCCTTAAAACGGATAAAAGTGGCCACTATATTCCGTTTTAAGGATTATGATAAAACTAAACAATATAAAACTACCGCTTCTAATAATATTAACGTATAATCTTGTGAAGCACAACTTAACGTGCTTGTTTTCTGCATTTTCATTCTAAATTGTATGAAATAACCAAACAAACGATGAGGGCGCCACTGTAGGGTCGGCACAGTCTTAAAGTTTTGTATTGGACAGCTGATTATTTTAAAGTTAAGTACAGACGCCAGCACATCAAGCTACTACAATCTGTCAATATTCTTTAATAGATTTTCAACTTTATCGCCAAAGTTTAAGGTTCAAAGTTGATAGGGAAAATTTGACAGTTTCGGGTAGCTTGATGTGCTTGCGTCTGTACATAGACTACCTACGCTCTATAAAACCCAATCTTATCTAAAACTCGATGCGTCATATTAACGGCTGGGCTTTGTTCCTAATCCATGTGTGTGTAAAACTATCCATGTGTTATTTATTTGCCGCCTTGATGACAGTCATTGAACAAATATATATTTTTTTTGTAATTTCAGATCTGGGATTATTCAGGCGCTAAAGGAAATATATTTTCATCAATCTATGTAAAGCCAATAGATAAGCTGACATGGCAAATGGTATTTGGTTGTCACGACAAAGGAGTGTATAGTTTTAGTATTAAGAATTTTCAACCAAGTCTGCTTTGGAAAACTCCACTTTCTTCCCCAATTTACGCAACTCCTTGTGGTTTGAACAACAAGCTGATATTAGCCGCATCAACTAATGGAAAACTATGCGTTCTTGATGCAGAAAATGGAATTATATTAGAAGAACACAGTTTGCCAAGTGAAGTATTTTCATCACCAGTTGTTTATGGTGACTACATATTTATCGGTTGTAGGGATGACCATCTGTATTCAATTAAATATATTTTGAACTTGTGAATTGTGATTTCATCTAGTCTAGAAGAAAAATTGGTGATATTTAAATTAATTAAAAGTTTAAGTATAAATTGCATAATAAGCATAAGGAAAAAATTAGCTTTGTTGTTGTTGACCTTTGCTTTGATGTTGTTATGACATATTTGTTCCAAAATAAAACACCTCTTGTTATTATTATAACTTTTATTCATGATCTTACACAACATACAGGTATAGTGAGCATTCAAAAATTTTGACTTGTTACAAGAATGATATGGTTACAGAATCAAACAATTACCAAATTGGAATGCATAACATCTGGTACAAATAACCTACCACTTGTGCAGATCATACAGCTTTGTATACTTTAAAAGCAGCTTTAAATAAAATATAAGTTCCTTTAAATAATATTTTATTTTTGGCAATAAAATGCATAAAAATCAGTTTTGGAACCACTGGGAGCATTGTACATACATTAAATACTTGATCTACTGCCAATACATCTAAGCTCTTAATAAAATTGATAACCCAAAATCCCTAGAGTATCGTTATTGTTGCCAGAACAGTTCTTAAACAAATATAAAATTAACAAGCAATGTACATAAACATGATATTATAACATAGTTCACTGTTCCTCTTCTCCAAGCTCTACTTTTACTTTAGAGAAGTCGAACTCTTCACCCGTTCCATACTTGTATATTTTAATCACATCTAAACAAGTAGTCTCAAAGTGTGTGGTAGCATCATAAGATTCGGAAACAAAGATCTGGCTCTGAGTGCCGTCATCAAGGGGCTCGTAGTAGTCTGTCACAGACACAAACTTCTGTCGGATAAGTCCAAGCAGATCCAAGCCAGGCTTAATCTCACTTTCTGGGTCATTGGTTTCAACAGTGGTTGACACCATGGCAATGAACCAGCCCTTAGCAGCCACCTGGTGTGTGTATGATACCACAGAGATATAGATATCAGAATGCCTGCCTACTTGCTTCTGAGGAATGATAATTTGGGTGGACAAAGCATCCTTTGTATTTGGTATAGGATGATCCAATAAACAAATGCAACGGATCACCTGAGCCTTCTTGCGGACACGGTCGGGTACGTAGCTAGGGTCGCAGTACACTTGCTTGCACTTGGCTATTTCATTGCCAGAGCGTACACCTACTACCTTGCCACCTTCTCCAAGCACTATCTCATCTATAGGTTTATCCAGCATGTAGGTTCCTCCATAAATAGCAGAAAGGCGAGCAAAGCCTTGAGGCAACTCCCCTAATCCATACATCGGGTACAAGTATGGAGATTTGCCATATCTTGCGAGTGAGTCAGAGTACAGTTTAATACGATGGATGGTTTGTATAGCTGGTTGTTGGAGGTAGTTATCATTGAGGTAGAGGGCAAGAGCATGCCCAGTGAAGTCTTGAGTGTTCTTGTCAAGACCGAACTTATCATAGAGCGACTGCATGTTGGCTGTACTCGGGTCCAAGTCTTTCCAGGTCTTTGAGTCATCCTCCTGGAAGTCTTGGACGTAAATAAGGAAGTTTCGGAAGCGTCTCTTTTCGAACATCCCCATGAGATCCGATGCCAGCGCCTCCTTCTGGTCGACGGGCACTTTTGAAATCTTTCCGCCTTTGTAGACATAACTGCCTTCCACAGACTTGAATTCCAGGTATCGAGTCACACCCGTGTGAATGAGCAACTTCACAAGAAGCCCATTTGCCATCAACAACTTGGGAATCAAATCTACATTCCAGTCGCGACCTCGACCGTATGTTTCGTCGGGAGCCGGTGCGTTGAACTTTGCGAACAATTCTTCTAACGGGGTAATTGACGCAGATTCACCACCGTAGTACTTATTACGATCAATGTGCAATACCTTTTTTCCGGACACGGAGAGCATTCCACTTAGGATGCATTCTTTCAATCCCGTTCCCAGAACTATAGCGTCGTATTCTTCATCCATGTTGAAAGATTTAGAAGAAGTATTCCACTAAGAAATTGCAAACCGGGTGGTAAATGTCAAAATGTCGGAAAGAATATGGCCGACGTCGATGACGACGACGTGTGAGCTAGTGTTGCGCAGGTTAATATTTACTAAAGTAGTCAATAATTCTATTTTCTAAATGGCAATAGGCAATATAATATACAGATGTCCCCAAAAGTATGGATCAAATTCACAGACATAGATACACCTAGATAACGCAAGAGCAACTTACTACTTCGCGTGCCAAAAATCCACCAACTTACGTACAAAAATCGTAAGCCGCGACTTTCGCGCTCAATCCTGCGTACTGCTGGCTGGGTGAGCGTGAGTGAGAAAAAGCGCTTGTGACGTCATAGTAGGTAGTCAAAAAAATGGCACGCTCGGTTTTCTTATAGATCGTAATACTTGCGATATTTAGGTCTATCTTTATCTGTAATCAAATTGAATAGGGGCATGAGCAAAAAAAAACTATTAGGGTTACTAAAAAAAATTAAATTGATAGACCTGATAGTTTTATTTATTGATTTTTTACTTTGAACACTATGCGAAGTGATTGAAAAAAACAAAAATTGGTCTTATTTATGTACCAAATTCACCGACATTCTCAGGATTAAAAAGTTTGGAAATGACTTTGCCCACGCCCCTATTCGATTTGATCTATACTTCGAGGGACATCCTGTATATTTCATAAGCCTATTTCAGGAATTTTGTGATGATAACATTTCTAAAACTAAATTCACCAAATTATGCTTTCAATACAAACGTACCCACCCGTAAGAAGTTCCACTTATGTCGCTATTACTACTAGAGCAACTCATCACAGTCATCACTCACGGGCTCATTCTTTTTTCATTTTGTTAGAAGACGCCCCGCGTGGTGGTCCCATATCAATTTTATCAACCTATAATGAGGAGTTTGTGAGTTGGCATCATTAATTATTTTTTAATCCAGTTCGTCTATGCTGATTATCTTCGCGTAGCAGACTTAGAATAAACGTTTTAAAAAAATATAGCCCACTAGAAGGTTGAAAATAAAAGAAAAATGAAAAACAATTAAACCTAACAGCAACTAAAAAGTTCAAAACGAGCATAATTTTCAGTTTTCAGCAGTTGGTGAAAGAAAGAAATAAAAATTTATTTATTTGTCTCACACAATATACACACAAAAAACTTATGAAGCTCTGCTTTATTGCTGTGCTACATGCTCATGCGCCCCAAAGGACAGCAGTTATTTTAGTTCAATCTCAGATTTGATGCAATAAATTGCATTTTGTATTGCGAATGCGATGCAGCCCAGCCCGTCCTCCGCCTAGTGGACTAGCTTTTTAACCATCGTAACAAAAAAAAACTAAAAATAGGGATGGGCGTTATCGATAGGTTTTGTCAAAAAAAGGAGAACATATTTTGATGTTGGCAAACCCAAATATGTCTTGTCATGTCTGGCGACCAATCAAGTTGAAGCAAGACGAAGGAAATGTCATGTCAGTCAGTCAGTCATTGAGTTCAGTCAGTTACTTGTCTCGTGTTTTTTGCTTGTTTATAAGTTTCGTACTCTATCGTGTATAAACGCTCCGTGGTGGTCAAATAATTATTTTGAAAAGTTCTAAGAATATTTATACACGCGCTGCTACAAAAATGATTTGTTCGTCTAGTGATTATTGAAAATAATTAAGTTAGTGATGTGTGAATCTGTGAACGGATGAGTTCCTACCATATGTTTGATTTCGTACGGCACATTCTCCATAAATCACCATCAACAAATACATGTAAACGGTGTGGCGACACAACAGTTTTAAATGAAAGGTAAAAGTGGGGTGAACACCGTTCAAATGAATAAAAATGTCAACAGAAGGCAGTGGAGAGACACCTTCTGCCGTACCAAGTTTACCCGGGGCACCGGAGCAGACCTACCTGTTTCCGAAAGCGAAAGGACACTCGAGGTCTGTAAGTCATGGAGGCACTCCTATGCTTGCGGGGAATCCCACGGCGCCACGGCCTTCCCTCAAGTCGGCGATGCGCGGTCACCAGCGCGCTCTGTCGCACGGGCAGATCGGCGAAGGCGGGCGGCCCAGCAGCGGGCCTGGCCACAGCCGCGCTGGCAGCCGCACGGACTTCATCCTACCGCCGGGGCACCGCGACCCGCCCGCGCCCAGCGCCCAGCCGCGGCTGGGTTCCGTGCGCATCCACTCGCGGCAGGCCTCGCGCTCCGACTCCATCTACACCATCAGACGCACGTCCGTCGTGAGCCCCTGGAGGCGAGCCGCCTTCTGGCTGCTGCGGCGACAGCAGCCTGCTGTTGACACCAGACATCTCATAGTCACCCCCAACCTCCTGGTACCGGATAAAACACCACTCAAAGATCACCCTAATGGGCAAAGATGCGACAATCAAATTAGGACTACAAAATATACTTTACTATCATTTTTACCCAAGAACTTATTTGAACAATTCCATAGGATTGCAAATGTGTACTTTATATTCATAGTGTTGTTGAACTGGGTGCCTGCAATCAGTGCGTTCGGTAAAGAGATAGCCATGCTGCCCGTGTTGTTTGTGCTTGGGGTGACTGCCATTAAAGACTTATTTGAAGATCGCAGAAGACACAATTCTGATAAAAGAATAAACAACTCATTTTGCAGAGTCTTCAAAAAGTAAGTAACCTTCATTTTGTTTGCTTCATCCTGTTAGAAAGTGTATTTTGACTCTGCTTAAAGAATCAGAGATTTTTTTCTGAGTATTGAATACTGTTTAATTACACCCAAAATGTATGAAGACAATAATCTATGAAAATCGATTATTGTATACAATGACCAGTTTGTCACCGGTTGCAAACGGATTGAAGACTAGTCACCCTGTACTTTTTCAGGAGATGATAGTGGCAGTCAAAATACTACCTGATTTCTTGTCATAAAGTACTATGGTACTATTTCTGATAAATTTAAGCTATTTACAATCCAGGTTAAGGTATGTGGTTATTTTCTGAACACAGCCATCTTTTACCAAGACACCTTAAAGAAACCTGAAAGTTTATATTTGTATGAGCAACTACAAATTCACCTTCCAAAAAGGAATATTGTGAAACATTAATAAAAGTAGTAACGTGAATAACATGAACATGTATCAAAATAATGAAAACTAGGATTATCAAAAATTCACCATTAATTCTTGCAAATTAGTATGAAATTGTTAGATTTGCAAGTACTGCTGCATAATTTCAGTGGAGTTAAGAGTTAAAATGATGAACTTCTTTTAATTATAAATTACTATAAAAAAACTTGGCTATGAAGTGGAGTGACAAATCCTAAACAGTAATGTTATTAAAAATAAATATTTAAGTATGTCAAAGTTTAGAATGGATACTAGGGATACTAAGACACAATAAAGTACTTGCAAGAGAATTATTTACACTATTGCAAAAGTATGCTATTGTGATAATAGTAAGTCATTTTGTTTTGAATGCTTCCCTGTCTGTATAATTATTGTATCAATTCATTATTCACATATTATAGTACTTCGAGAGAAATATTTAAGCCTGAAAGTCTAAGGCCCGTATTAGAGAACCTCACTCAAGGCTCAAGCATTACTTAAAACTAGTTTCAACAAATCAATTGGCTTTGAACGAGTTTTAAGTAACGCTTGAGATTTGAGTAAGGTTCTGTAATACGGGCCTTACAACCAGTCTAACCAAGGGGTATTGTATTATCCAGTAACTGGGCTGTGGAGTTCAGATAGGCAGTTGCTCCTTTATAATACTTACTAGTATTCAGCTGCATCTGGTTAGATTGGGGGCCGATTAATCTACCAAAAAAGGCTAGGCAGACATTAAACTATATAAATTGATTAACCTTTTAACCTCCCGGCTTCATAACAGTTGTCGTGCCCCCAGCGCCCGGCACAGTGATTCGATTTTTTTTTTCGAATAACCTGATAGAGTACAGCGTAATTAATAAAAAAAAAACAGAGTAAACGAGCTGTGGTTCGTAAATATACGAGTCTGGCGAAATGGACACGAAAATATTTGTCGCATTAATCCGACGTAAGCGGTTAAAGGGTTAATAGTTGCAATATTATGATTAAAATAAAAGTATGTCTATGCACAGCCTTTGGGCAAAAGCCTCCTCCAAAGAATTCCACTTTTCTCTGTCTGAATACAGCTAGTCTTGTCCAGCTTTCACTATGATCCGTCCTGGCAAAGGGTGCACGGCTGACCTCCATTTCTGGCCAACTTATAAGTAGAAGTAACAAAACAATCCATTATATCTTACATTTCTCTTCTTCTTAGCTTGTTGATGGCAATTTAAATAAAGTCAGCCCAGAATTTGGCTACAAGTTTGGCACCTTTATTAGCCATAACAGCTCCTGTAAAATGCAAGCAACAGGACACTGGACATGATATCAAGTGCTTTCTTTGTAGGACTGCACCACATTTACACTCCAAGACAGAGTCAGCTGTAAGTCTCCACCTCCAGGTTTTCCTTGCTTCAGCCTACCTGAGTCTGGAGATATACAATAGACTTACAGAACATAGATAGATATTTATACAATATACAATGTGTAACAGAATGCTGAAAGTAGTTTGTTCATAATTGACCACTGAATCGATTTCAGTAACTTTTAATATGTTTTTTTTTTAATTATGTATTTTTTCATACTAACCCCCGATTAAGCCAAATAAAATTAAATCTTATTTCAAGGCAATAAGACTCAATTTTAAATGCATAAAGTAATGCTACTGTCAACACGATTTTCTTAATAAAAATAGCAAGCTTTAAAAAAAATAAGTTTTGGTCATTGTATTATGCTTTTAACTCAATACTCTAAGGGCCTGTGCACACCACGTTTTTTAAACGCGCCGTTGACGCGCGTTTTAGAAACGTGCGTCGACGGCGCGCTTTTATCCTACAGAAGGTCTACAGGCTTCGTCCTGACTCGCGTGCGTATCGCGTCTGTATCGCTACAAACGCGCGTCGACGGCGCGTTTAAAAAACGTGGTGTGCATAGGCCCTAATTGGGGTGTATGAGGTCTTGCGTTAATTATGTTACACCTTTTATAATATAGACAGATAAGCCAAGGCAACTGATTTCAGGTAAAAACTTATTCATCATAACCCACAATAACATGAACACAAGTCACAACAGTAAATCAGTGCTCGTAGTAATCAGTAAAAGTTGATAGTGTTGACTATAACATAACACGCCTCGACTTTCGCTGGTCGATTTTTATGACTTGTGTAGGTAGGCTGTAAGCATACAGTATACTTATGTAACTATTAAATAGTCTTCAAGCCACTAGTGAATGAATTTCTTCATATATTATTCATATTTCATTTATTATTAAACGTTATTCATCGGTGTGAAACGCCAAGTCGCGAACCCACCCGAGAAGGTAGGTATTTATTAACGCTTCAAAAATCTCTAATGAACGTCTATAATTGGTAAAATATTATGTACCCTACCCTACCTTTTTATAGTAAACTAGCTGACCCCGCAAACGTCGTTTTGCAAAAAAAAAATAGATAGTAGCCGATTCTCAGACCTACCCGATATGCACACAAAATTTCATACAAATCGGTCCAGCCGTTTCGGAGGAGTATGGTAACTAACACTGTGACACGAGAATTTTATATATTAGATAACCTTTCGTTTGTGTAGTCGTCAATTACATTACAGCGTTCCCGAAAAATAAGCGGAATTTGGTCAACGAATTAAAATTTTCCTGCTGATTGTTATTATGTATTAATTAGTATTGTTTTTGGTTCCTTAAAACGCTAGTACCCATAACAGGTAACTGCCTGAGTTAACAACTTCCTAGGTAGGTACCATTGATATATAAAAACCCAAGATGCACAGTCAACGTCTCAAAACCGTCCGCATAAAATGAGCGCAACATTTTACAATGGTGCGCTCATTTCAAATAGTCTCGCGTCGCTCGCGTCTAGATGCACTCGTTAAAAATGCCGAAGTGTTCTCTGACAAATTGTAGAAATATCACGTCAAAAAGGTTAAAAAAGGATGGGATATCATATTTTCGGTAAGTAAAAGAGTTTATTGATTAGTTTTTATGACTGAATATAGGAAGTAAATATGCGATTTTGATTTATTTTTATGAAAACTTCATTCAACGATCACAGTATAATACGGCAAATTTCAATAGCCGCTTTTTCAGTGTAAGAACGATGCATTTTAGCCTCCTTCTTGTTTTGGTCGCATAATAAAAATGACCCTGTTCTTTTCAATGGAGTCGATTTTTTTTTGTTCTGTTATTTTTTTTTTTATTAATAAGTTTATGTACAGAGGCCAGCACATCAAGCTACCCCAATCTGTCAGATTTTCCCAATTGAATATGAACCTTATTCTTTTGTACTAAAGTTGAAAATCTATCAAAGAAATTTGACAGATTGGGGTAGGTTGACCTGCTGGCGTCTGTACTTTTGAACTTTTTTGTATTTCGTTTTCGACGAATATTTTACATTATAAATAATTTAATATAGGAGAAAAGGTAGTCAATTTGACGATTTTTTTAAATGTTCGTAAATATTATAATGTATATTGGATTAATTATGGGACAACTTATGGGTTCGCGACATGCGGCATGCTAATGACAGAAGTGTTGCGTAGTCTGTAAGTGTCGATTTGGCGCAACACGTCATCACTTTAAAAACTTATTAGCGTCATTTTTATATTTTAGTTTTCCTCGTGATCCTATACGATGTGGAGAATGGAGATCACTTGTTAGTCGATAAAGGCGTGAAGATTTTTTAAGCCCAATAATTCAAGCGTCGTTTGTTCAGAACATTTTTTGGACGAAGATATGTATGTATGTCACTGCAAAAGGCATAAAACTTTTTCGTAAAACGGCGGTTCCTCGCGTAGTGGTAAGTAACTCGATAGCTAGAAAAATGAATTTGTCAAGTACTCGTAGTATCAGTATAAAATAAACGATTTTAACAGTTAATATTTGTTTTATTGATATACCCTTTTCCTACCCAAAAACATATTTACGCTCAAATAAAAGCATAATTATGTGTTTAGAACACAATTTAATAAACTCTTAAAATACTAAATAAATACATCTTATGACAAAAAAATATATAAAAATGTTCGTCTCCACTCAATGCCTTGTCCTACCGACCAACGTCGGTCGTAAAATTTTATTGCTTTTCGAACACTGCGTTGTAAAAACAGCTTTATACAATGTGCGTAAAGTTGAATTTGCAAAAATATATGCGTACAGCATAACTATAACTACGTAGGTATAATTGGTGAGTGTTTGGCGACAGTTTCGAGCGTTACTTTTATTCGAGACTGTGCATCTTGGGTTTTTTATATATCAATGGTAGGTACCTAAAATAATCGCACTTGCAGGAAACCCCGAGAATTTAATTAGGAATAATATCGCACGCACAAGGTACTGTAAATTATGCCGTCTTATCTTTAACATAGTTAATACCCGGTATTTATTCGATTCTTAAGGCAAAAAATGGCCGATAACCACGTCATTGTCGACATTTTCCTACTGATATGACCAACTGGAGTATTTACTGTTTTACTGACGTGCATGATTTAATTTCTGGAAGTGTTACCAAGTGGCTTTCCCACTGGCAAGCCTGTAGGATCAAAGAAAACGTCACTTAGCACGATCATATCCAGTCGGCAGTGGCGCTTATGCTCAATCTTCTAAAGCCAAGCCAAAGAAATGCAAAACTCCACTATGGGAAAAATTAACCAGAGAGCATAAAACAAGAGAATATTTTTCTATGGGCTGTGATTTTTCAATCGACCAATATTTTTTAAACGTGGAATAAAATTGACATCTGACAGTTTTGGTATGGAATAATCAGCCATAAGAAATCATAATATAGCCGATAAGGATTATGTTCTGTGCCTGTGGCACCATTACTATAGAATTGTACAGACGCCAGCACATCAAGCTACCCGAAACTAAAATTTTCCCAATCAACCTTGAACCTTATGGTTCAGCGATAAAGTTGAAAATCTATTAAATAAATTTGTCAGATTGTAGTAACTTGATGTGCTGGCGTCTGTACCACCTCATTACGTATCTCAGAAATAGAGAACAGCGATCCCAAGGTGGCTTCGGGTTCCTGCTTAACAAAGCCAAAGGCAGCAGGTACAACTGAAGAAAACCAATATGAAATTCTAATAAAAATTGGCCGTGTGTCGAATAGCGTAGCGTATCTCCAAATAAATTGTAATGTAACTGAAAGTATTGCCTGAAGGTTGTCCAGATCTACGAGCTGACGTCGTTACACACGGTCAATACAGCCATGCTATTCTCTAAGGATACAGCCTTGCAGACAGCGCTGTCGCGGTGGGTTTCACGGCTGCGACAGCGCTGTCCGCAAGGCTGTATCCTTAGGCTACGTTCAGATGACAAGCGCTCAGCGGGCGTTGAACGCGCTTCGCTTTGTTAAAACGCGCGTAAGCATGTGTATGGTTTGAATAAAATGTATGTAGTTGTAAACGCGCGTTATCTAAATGCGCGTTGAGCGCTTGTCATCTGAACGTAGCCTTAGAGAATAGCTCCCCAGGAGGGAATACGCTCGAGGACATGTCGAAGAACTAAGGCCCACATATCAACTTGTGATGGGAAGTTAACAATGCTAACTTAGCAGAGAGCCGAGAATTAATGAGATGCATAATGGAAATGGAATGGCAGCAACAAAGACATGGGTAGTCCAAACACTTGTCAACTTCATTTGTCGAAATACACGCTTATACGAGTACGCACTAGACATGACGTGTGTTTGTGTATTTAGGTGGCAAACAAAATTGACTACCAAAAACCAACATTTCATCAAAAACTATTAGTAAGAAGTAGTTAATGTTACAAAAGACCGAAACATTGGTTATTTGAACATAGCAAAGTAGGCACTTGACCGTTTATAATTCCATTTATGTACGTTTTAAGTGTGGCTGCTAAGTGCTAACTTTGTTGATATTGTAGTGTTGACATATTGTTTGATATGATTGTGGATGGCAAACGAGCTGATGACGAGGGCCCAACAAGTGGAGGGATGTGAAGCGGTGCAATACCGGAAGCATCGCAGATCCGTAACCATCTCAGAGACAACCATCTTATTTCTTTCATCTATGAGGACAAGGCTTTAATTTCGTTTTTTTTTTGTAACCTATTCTAATCTAACATATTTTTCGCTAGCCCGTACGGTCCCACAGCTAAGCAAAGGCTGTACTACTTTTTGCAAACTCATAAGGAAAACATCCAATTCGTCTTGCCGTCACCTTCGTCGTCTACCGGGAACCCCCAATTCACTGTTTCGGGGCTTCAATCCTGTTTTTCTGACCAACAGCTCACTTGAATTTAATTATTTTTGGAAGGACCTTGACCCTACAAAATGTTCTTATTTAAGGTGGATACGAACCTTCGTGTCTTCATTGAGCGAAGGTCCTCGGTGGCA
The DNA here is from genome assembly GCA_949316385.1 of Globia sparganii. NCBI lineage: Eukaryota > Metazoa > Arthropoda > Insecta > Lepidoptera > Noctuidae > Globia > Globia sparganii. The sequence continues at coordinate 1,315,696 of OX438660.1, forward strand.
TGTCCATAGCGCAGCACTTAAGTAATTCATTCGACATGTACAGTGAATTTCTTATGATGTTTGCCACACCAAGTGGTTGGGCGGTTCAGCCACTTGAGGAATAAATTATTACCCATTAATATTACAAGCGTATGATGGACACTGAGCATGTTTGCCCGTAAATAATCGGATATTTATTTATTGTATTAGAGAGCTTATCGCTTTTCTCTTCCGAATATTATTCCATTTACTTATTGTTAAAGTGAATTTTTGTGCGAAAGAAAATCTTTGTCAGCAAGTATTCTTTTGTTATGTTCGTGGTCTTTGAACGAAGCTTGTTAGGAATCTTAGGGGAAAATTTTACGTAATAATTACTCCGCTAATTAGGCGCATAAATTGATTTTACCTTTCGCACATCGCAAGGTAAAACTCAAATTGATCAACAAAACGATTTTATCCCTGAGAACGTGAATACCTGAGTCATTATGGCGGAAGAAGCACTTATTAGATTTGATTCTACGAAAGTCTGCGTAATAATATGAGCAGCACCCTAATTGCGAAACACATTATCGATCTCAATCTGAATCATTTTGAAGCATATTGCTAATCCATTGCTTCATATGTTCGAAAAATATGTCTGCTCAAGAACGTAAAAAACGCAATGAACGTTGTTGATCTGTCAAAATGAAACCCATTGCTACTAATAGTGTGTTACGCAATTACCCCGCAGGAAGGGAACTCATTATCATCATTCTCCGTTTGGCAATAAACATGGATATTCAGTAAACGCCGTACAACAATGATCTATATAAATTAAAATTTTGTAGGTCATTGTTGTACGGAGTTTTTTTATAATAATACATTTAATTTCGGAAGTTGGTGTCGTTGGTTCGGCATTTTCGTGTTTTCCGAAATTAAAGTCACTTTGTAGTTTTTTTGTTTTAGACGGGGGTTGTTTTTTTTTTTTTTTGTAAAAAAGTTTTTATTTTTCACTATTTAGTTTTACACACGGCTACACATCAAGCTATACATATCCAGTTTACACTGACCTCTCATTGTAAGGAAATCGTATACAATGCGAGATCAGCTGATACTGGAACTGTATAGCTTGATATGTAGCCGTGCGTACCTACCCCATACAAATTCATATAACACTACTTTGATATGTGAATATCAGTGACAGGAAGCTATTAAAATATCATCAATGTAAACTAAGTGAAAAAAAAAACGTATTATTGAAGCTAACTCAAAAACTACCCAAAGCAAAGTTCATAAAATTTATGGGACCAACCCTGCAGCATACCTTATCCAATAAGAATTGAGAAAATTTTGCAAATCCGTCTGTATGTATATGACGGAGTTATGCCCGAACATACATAAAAAATATACTTAAACCAAATTAAGAAGCTCCTCCTTTTTTTGAAGTGGATGAATAAAATTCAAATTTTATGGACCTATCCATATATTTGCAGCCGCTCAACGTTAAAATCTCAAATGTGATAATTATTGTAGTGGTGAAAGAAAAAAAAGTGTTATTTGGACACAGTTCGTGAAACAAAAAATACAAAATTAACCAATAATAATTTAATTGATGGAGGTGAGCTTGGCTATAGCTTCCGTGTCATGGATAAAACGAGCACCATATAAGGCCTGACGGAACTACCGGCATTAAGTCCGAGCTGTCTGATCGATGACACGTCTAAATATTTCATCAGTTCCACAAACATCGTTGAACTTCAAGCAGCTTTCAGGCGCGCGCCTCGTTAACTGTAATTTCAATTGATTTTGTTGAGATTGCTGGACTGACGGCATCAAGGTCGCCACTCGCAATCATTGTAGTTTATTATTTATGGTCTACACTTTTGTTGCTAAACGTTTCCTGATTTCTTGTCAAACAATCTATAAATGTCAATGTTGACATGAAAATAAACAAAAAAACCCAATGTCTATTAGATATTTTAAGGCACTAACGCTGATTACATTGTCAGTTAGTTCATAACACTTTCACACCTACTCCGTGTTGATAACTACATATTGTCGGGAGTTAATTATTATTGACACGCAAATAATTGTTGTATACATGTATGTATACATACACAAATATTTCGTCATCACGCACCGTCTCACAAAGAAAATTGACCAATACAATACAATATAATATAAGCTTAAGCAAATCGTCTCGACTAGAAAACCTTCATTGTTATTAATGGCCACTTGTTAATTAAGTCACGCTAATTTATTCTCTTTTCTCGTTACATCGGTGTGTTTATTACATCAAATTGATTAGGTCGCATTGTCTATGTTGGACTTGAGCGTGAAATAATTTAAGTCGGGTCTAATTGACGGATTATTAGACGAGCTAAATACAGCTGCACAAGTCGATCGAAGGTTAAGTTGACCATCCGTTACATATCCAGACCAGACCCCTCCGTGCCTCGGAAAACACGTTAAGCCTTTGATCCCGGCTGTTATTCCTCGATCTTCGACAGTCGTTATGGGAAGTCAGAAGCCCAAAAGCCTGACAACCAGCCTTATCAAGGGATGTCGTGTTAACCAGTAACTGGGATGTGGGGTGAGATAGGCAGTCGCTCCATGTAAAATACTGGTATTCACCTGCATCCGGTTAGACTGGAAGCCAATATAGAGAAAAGCATAGCTACGCATGTGCGAAATATCTCTACAATACGTCTAATTGGACTGCGGATTGAAGAGGAAAATAGAGGCATTGAAATGTTAATTAAAATGTTGACATACTGTCAACATTTAGAGAACAATAGTGCGAATCTACTATGATTCGTCAATTTAAATCAATCTGCAGATTGATTTAAATTGTCAACATTTTAATTAACATTTCAATGCAGCTTCAATTTTTTCTTCAATCCGCAGTCCAATTAGACGTATTTAGAGATATTTCGCACTACTTTTAGAATCGTTATTCATAGTCTAGTTACTGCAGTGTGCATGTGAACTGGATGTTGTAACCTAGCAACATCTACACATTACATCACTTTAAGGAAAGATTTTTTGCAAACTGCCTGGTACTTGACTTGCATGCTATGTTTTGCAACATTTTTCCATAAAAGAAACCCGCAAACTTTAGTGTAATGGAAAAATGTTTAGGATCCATTGTAACTCACGTACCCAAATATTATGCGATAGTTAACATTTGAGGCCTGATTTCATGCGCAGTCATTTTAACATGACATCCTTGATTTCTGGCATTTAGAGGAGCTTGTGGGTAAATACTCATAGCCGCACGAGTCGATCGAAGGTTAAGCTACGTTTGCCGCGGATGGTTCGCAGATGGGTGATTATCCGTAGCATATCGAAACTCCTGCGTGCCTCGATCCCGGCTGTCATATCGTCGTTGCGGGTAAAAAAAAGGCCGAAAGTCTGACAACCAGTCTTACCAACGGGTATAGTATTACCAAGTAACTGGGTTGAGGAGTTCAGACAGGCTGTCTATGAAAAATAATTAAAATAATAATTCAGCAGCGGTTAGACGGGAAGCCGTGCCTAGCATTTTCCCAACTATGTTGTAGTTGGGAAAAGTCTAGGCAGACAGATTGATCTGATTGCGGTTCATTTGTATAATGAAGTATAATGTACTAGGTTGTATCATCTAAGTCTTGGAGAACAAGTATCGGTCTGTCTTACATTATAAATGGTTCATTAGATCTTTCAATTAGTCCCTTCAAATGGAGAGAATATGATCGATAAAGGAACGATTTATGTCCACAGCAACATTAGCGTCAAACTATAACTGTTTTATAATGCAGTGGTATAAGTGGAAACCTTCATGAATGTCCATTAGTAGGTGTTGTGATTGTGTTCCGAATGAATTTGGAATGAGGGTGTAGATTTATGTATGTACAGTGGAAAAAACAGATAAGAATACAGGCAGCTTATTAAGGCTTGTAGCTAAATAATAACAGCTGCACGGTTCGATCGATCAGGTTAAGCTACCCGTACCGCGGTTAGACCATGGTTGGGTGAACATCTTTACATACCAAGATCTCTCCGTGCCTCGGACATCACGTCATTTGTAGATTTTTGACAGTCGTTACGTGATGTTAGAAATCCGAAAGTTCCCAACATAGTTGGGAAAGGCAGGTATGTATAACTCAGGGTGATCATGTCAAATTGTCTCATGTTCTATGAAAGCAATGTTTGTTAGGCGAATAAGTTGTATGTTCTTATCTTTTTATTCGATTTTATTTTATTTTCTCTTTTTAAAGTTATTGCTAAGTATGTTTGATCTCTGACTTGTTATTTGTTTTTGTACTTAATATGTTTTTGCTTATGTAATATATTTAGTTTTACCTATCAATTACTGTCATTGGCGCAAGCCGTTGTAATTAATTATAAATACATAAATAAGCTGCCCGTCATTATCTAATGACGGGCAACTCATTTTCGACTACATTTAATCAATATTCTGCTTGTGCTGGGTAGTCAAGTGATAGATAGATATATCGCTCTTGTATGTAGGTGTGTCTTGTTGACAGATCTAACCAAATCTTTCATAGTTCTTTCCTCAAAAGAGCATATCAGACATTAGGAGACCTGGACGATTGTTTCGACGTTTTTATTCTCAGTGGAACTTCGATGTCATTTCGCTTTCAAAAAAGATTTAAAGTATTAAAACTTTACTTCTAACCAACGCATAGAATCAATATAATTTAGTATTTACATCATGTTTCCATTGCTAGGACTGGCTTCCTCACTAGTATTTACAGCGAAAGATGATTATTTTAGTCTGAACACCTAATTCTTTTGTGGACTGTACTGGATGCCCTGGACACGCAGCGTGTCTCTAACTGGGTCATTGGTCAAGGTCTGTTGGGACGTGCCACACAATGTCTTTCCCGAAGTCCTCGTAATAAAATGTCTGTGTGCGTGTGTAACAGGCATTATTAAAGATAACAGTAAGTTGGTGTTGTGGTTGAAAAGGTTGGAGTGAATACGTTTTCATGGACGATGTACTTCCGAATCTAATCGTTTAATTGAGTTGTTAGTTTTTATAGTTTTTTTTAAAGGTTTTTTTATGGTGAAAAATAATCAGACGTGCTAAGAATCAGTGTCGTTTTTGTTTATTTTCTAGTATGTATTGACTGGTCTATAAAGGAACTTGTGGCTAAGTAATACCAGGCGCACGGGTCGTTTATCGCGGTTGGTCCGTGAATGGGTAACCATCTTTACATATCAAGACCCTCCGTGCCTCGGAAAGCATGGCCGTTGGTCATTTGTGGATCTTTGACATTCGTTACGGGTCGTCAGAAGCCCGAAAGTCAGACAACCAGTTTTACTAAGGCGTATCGTATTACCCAGGTGGGTTGTGGAGGTCAGAAAGGCAGTCGCTCCATGTAACACTGGTACCCAGCTGCATCCGGGTATACTGGAAGCCGACCCCAACATAGTCAAGACTAGACAGATGATTGACTGGTCTATAAAGAACGAGCTTAGGTTAGGTTATGTGTGTATGTACCTTCAGCTCAAGCTACGAGAAATCGGCTTGGCTCAAATAATGACGCTACCTGATAACGGTATCAACTCGTCGATGGACGCAGATTATCTCAATGGGTTGATTCACTTCGTACGGTGAACGTATTTTATCAATCGTGATAGTATGGTGCACACAAAAATCAAGGTGAGATAATGCTATTTGGTTTACTCGACGTGTTTAAAAAAAAATCCCCGGGCGATGTGTCTGTTTGAATTTGTTGAAATGTTTTCTGAGCTCATAATGTAATGTTTATGGCAATTCTTCGATACTTTAAACCTGTTGTTTGCTCAGATGCATCTTATTTTAGAGCTTAATTATTTATTTTATGTTTCTGATCACATGTTATATCTCGGTTCACTATGAATGTGGATGGCTACAGCCTATATTGGCTATAAAAGTAGGGGAAGATGAAATAAACGATAGATGGACTGTGTCATTCACACATATGGCTAGAAAGGGGCTGATTCTAAATAATTTGGGATAAAGGCAAGAGAATGTTGATGATGCAGATCACACGAAAACCTTCAATGGGCATCACAAGCAACCAGCAAAATCATGTTTATGAATTACGTATGTGAATTTTTTATTTTCGTTTTTTGCACTAAACATTATGTGCATTCAAAGCACATAGAATTTGTTCAGATAGAGTCCTTGTTATGATTTTCGAACTATAAACAATCACAGTTCGAAAATCACAAAAAAAACTTTATCGACACATCGAGAATGAAACGGAGATTTTGTTTAGTGCAAACGACGAAAAATAGAAAAAAAAATCACATATCGACGCTTGAAAGGCAAAATTGACAAAGAGCTAGCTTACAGGAGAAAAGTTTAAAGTTTAACTTCTCAAAAAAAAAAAACATAAATTCCTGTAATCATCCTACAGGCGTAATTCCTACCGTTTTAGAAATCTTATTTTATCATCAGAATCATAGGTCATAAAAAGTGATAACCCGCGTGTGTGTGCAATTAAAATAACTATGGGTCTGAAGTCAATATTAGTGTTCAGTGTTTACATGCCTACAGATAAGTTGATAAACTTAACGGATTTCACGGATTGTCTCAGTTTGGTGAGTGCGATTGTTAATAATGAGGATATTGAGTCGGCGTACGTAATGGGTGATTTTAATGCCCATCCAAATGAATTATTTTACAACGAGCTTAATGGTTTTTGTAGTGGATTAGAGTGGACATGTGCGGACGTTGAGATATTAGGACTTGATTCGGACACGTTTAGCTTTGTTAGTGAGGCGAATGGTTCGAGACGCTGGCTAGACCACTGTGTGACCACTAACGCCGCCTTGCAATCCATAGTTAATGTTTACATAAATTATGACGTCTTGTGGTCAGATCATTACCCTCTGATTGTAGAATGTAATTTTAATGTTATTAAATCAAAAATATCTTGTAACACGGGATCGTTAGTCAATAAGGTACTATGGGGTGAAAGAAAACCAGACCAAATTTTACTATATAGTGAGATCTGTCATGAGAGATTGAGACTTGTTGATTTTCCTAGGGTATTTCGCGACTGTAGTGACTATGTTTGTAGTAATGTAGATCACAGAGAACACATTGATAAACTTTACGACGAGTTAATTTTTGTTTTAAGCAAGGCTGCCACTGAAAGTTATGTCGTCGTAACACGGCGTAACATTAAGAAGCCTGTGGTTGGATGGAACAGATATGTTAGTGATTCTCATAGGGAGGCTAGATGTAAATTTCAGCAGTGGGTATGGTGTGGAAAACCAAAGTCGGGCCGTGTTTTTGAGGAAATGCAAGTTGGTCGAAATGTTTTTAAGTCTCGCTTAAAATGGTGTCAGAATCATAGCGAACAAATAAAAATGGACATTTTGGCTTCGCACCACGCGGAACATAACTTTAAACACTTTTGGAAGTCCACCAAGAAGTTCAATGGCAAGCCTAGCCTCCCAGCGTTAATGGTATCAGTGAACACAGCTGTATAGCTGATATGTTTAAGGACCACTTCACCGTAAAATCACCATTGGGACCATCACAGTTAGTGAACGATGTGGGGCTGCAGTGTCAGGAGATTGGAACTATAATTACAGCTAAAGATGTTAAAGAAGCGATTAAAGCTATGTCACGTGGGAAGTCTCCTGGTCATGACGGCATCAGCATCGAACATTTGAAACACGCAGGCCCTCACCTGCCCAGAGTGCTCGCGATGTTCTATACCCTATGTATAGGGCATTTGTACTTACCTCCTGCACTTATGAAAACTGTGGTGGTGCCAATTGTGAAAAATAAGACGGGTGATATTTCTGAAAAATCCAACTACAGGCCGATTTCACTTGCCACTACAGTAGCAAAAGTGCTTGATAGTTTGCTTAACAATCAACTTGAGAAATACCTGAACATTAGTGACAACCAGTTCGGTTTCAGGCCGAGACTCTCTACAGAGACAGCCATTTTGTGTGTGAAGCAAACTATCAAGTACTACACAGAAAGACGAACGCCAATTTATGCATGTTTTCTCGACCTGTCGAGGGCATTTGACCTGGTTAACTACGATATCCTGTGGCAGAAACTGAAAGATATATCCTTGCCAACAGAATTCATCAGGATCTTTAAATTTTGGTATCATAACCAGGTCAATGTCGTGCGATGGTCGAGTGCATATTCCGAGCCGTACAGGTTGGAATGTGGGGTGAGGCAAGGGGGGCTAACTTCGCCTAAACTTTTCAACTTGTACGTCAACGCGCTGATAGAGGAGCTCAGCAGTACCCGTGTCGGCTGCCATATTGATGATATATGTCTCAATAATATCAGTTACGCGGACGACATGGTGCTGCTGAGTGCTTCTGTGTGTGGCCTTTCAAAACTGTTGGGCATCTGTGAAGACTACGCTCTCAGCCATGGCTTGATTTATAATGTCAAAAAAAGTGAATGCATGGTCTTTCAGGCCAGAGGAAAATGTCCGAACACAATACCTGCCATAAAATTATGTGGAACACCATTGAAGAGGGTGGAACACTTTAAATATCTTGGGCATATGTTGTCCTCTGATCTGAAAGATGATGCAGACATAGAGCGAGAACGCAGGGCGTTGTCTGTAAGAGCGAATATGATGGCCCGCAGGTTTGCTCGGTGTACCACTGAGGTGAAAAAAACATTGTTCAGAGCATATTGTACATCTTTCTACACGAGCAGCCTGTGGGTCTCATACACGTGCAGACAGTACAACGCCTTGCGTGTGCAATATAATAATGCATTCAGGGTGCTGATGGGGCTGCCCCGATTCTGTAGCGCATCAGGTATGTTCGCCGAGTCGCAAGTAGACTGTTTTTATTCTACTATGCGAAAACGATGCACATCCCTGGTGCGCAGGGTTCGGGCTAGCTCCAGCAGCATCCTGAGGGCATTCGCGCAGAGGTTCGATTGCCAGTACCTGAATCATTGCTGTATGATTCACATACTGGGCAATCGAAGTATGTAATTGTTTTTTTTTTTTTTTTGTGGTTGTGTTTTTTTTTTTTTTGTGTATCTTATATGATCCTATGTTGGTCGAAATAAACGATTTTTATTTATTATTTATTTATTTATAATTAAGTTAGCACTATGTCGCTTAGTCAATTTTGCCTTTCAAGCGTCGATATGGAATTTGACAGGCGCAGCGACGCCATATTCAAACTTTTAGAGACTGTCACATAGACCACACAAGCCCATAAAAAAGAAATCTTGTTTAGAAAGTAATATTTTCACTGCTAATTAAACTAAATTGGCAATGTGTCTAATCGTAACGTAGTCGTTCGTAGTTACATCTGGTCATAACAATAAAATAGTCTTAGTTGTTTTATGTCCCTTACATGTGTAATTAAATCAGCAGCCAAGTATAAATGTGGTATAAATAACGGAATCGGAAATTCCCAGTTCCACAACACCATGTTCTGTGCTAAAAACTTAATCCCTATACATATAAAACGGTGTGCATGCCAGTAGCATGTGTGTGAGTGATTTGGGTTGCGGACCCAAAGGGTCAACGGGAGACCCTATTACTAAGACTCCGCTGTCCGTCCGTCTGTCACAGGGCTGTATCTTTTGAACCTAAGTAGACACTTCACATTTTCACAGAGTTTGAAGTAAAATGTCCGCTTTAACAACAAAAAATAAAAATAAAATAAAGTAAACAATTAAAGTGGATCCCCATACAAGAAACGTGTTTGTTTTACTAAAATATTAAAAAAAAAATTGAAAATTATATTATTGTACGGTGGAACGGGAACCCAAGTGCGAGTCCAACTCGCACTTGGCCGCTTTTTGTATTTTTTTTTTAAATAGGTAGTTAATATTGGCATGCAGTGTGCAGTTCGCCTCATGCACACTTGGAAGCGATTCAGTCTTTATGACGTGTCCTATTATCGAGAATTGTCACGTATTTCTTGACCAATTTAAACAAGCTGATGACGTTTAAATTAGTAAAGTAAGTAGCTTTAAACTCAGCTGGATATTTCCTAACTTCCAAGAAAGAATAAAAATAATTACTAAGTTAAACGTCAGCTTGTTTTAATTGCCCAAGAATTCGTGACAATTCTCGATACGGTAACGATTATTGAATACGACTCCGTCTTAAGATGAAATCTTCATAATTAATCTACTTAGGTCTTTGCATATACCCAACCATCTAATTTTGATTCATCTAACTGGCGCAAGCGCGGATTAGGTGATAAATCGGTAATGGAGTGCTTCAAAGTAAAATGTATTCATTAAAAAAATACATCAGAATTATTATTTTATTTACAGCATGATTAATTTCCGATAGCTTGTTTTGATGTCTTTTTTAGAATAGAATACTCTTTTTTTTTTCTTTTGGCTTACTGCCCCACTGTGGGCAGTTCTTCAATTCCTTCCAGGATCTCTTTTCGCGCGCCACCTCAAACCAGCGCTCTTGGATTTATTTTCATCATCTGCCTAACCTATTCCCAATTATGTTGGGGTCGGCTTCCAGTCTAACAGGATGCTGCTAAATACCAGTATTTTATATGGAGCGAATGCCTTTTCGACCTCCACAACCCAGTTACTGGCCAATACGATATACCCCTTAGTAAGCCTGTTTGTCAAACTTCCGGTCTTCTGCTGACTGCCAGTAACGACTGTCAAAGATCCTCGAATGACAGCCGGGACTAACGGCTTGACGTACATTTCGAGGCACGGAGGGGAGGGGTATGTAAAGATGGTCACCCATCCACGGACCAAACGCGGCAAGCGTATCTTAACCTGATCGAGTGACTCGTGCGGCTATTATTACTTAGCCAGAAGCTTTGATGTAATCTTAATTCGAATTGTAAGGAACATTGCGGTGTCCGGTTTGACTCGCAATTGACCGTTTCTTTTTAAGATGTTTACCTTCTTTCTATGTAGGTAGACGATTTTCTGGAAGTACCGGTCAATGCACTTAGTGCTAGTTACTGAGCATACAAGTGCCCAACAGCTAACAAGGAAAATACCACAGGAATACATATTGCAAGCGTCACGCGTATTATTTGTGCTGGGCTTTCCGCAAACGAATCATTTTTAACCGCCATTGCACCATATTAGATTTAATGGTAAAAACTTATTTTCAATTCAGTTGAACAGGAACCGAAGAAGTATGGTGTTTGCGTTTTCAGGTGTTATTTGAAATTGATCTTTAATTACCGGTTTTTCTTGCCAAGTTACGAATTCATTTGCATGGTTCCAAAAAGTTGATCCAATGGAGAAGGCAGACTTCGCTCGAATGCTCTTTCAAAATGCAAAAATGATAACCACCTGATGGTTCATGTTTGCCTTGCCTTATAATATTTCCGACTACGTATTGCAAACATTTTGAATGACAAAGACAGTTCAAAGAAGTGACCACTGTGTGGAAAATCACTACATAGTATAAAACAAAGTCGCTTTCTCTGTCCCTATGTACGCTTAGATCTTTAAAACTACGCAACGGATTTTGATGCGGTTTTTTTTAATAGATAGAGTGATTCAAGAGGAAGTTTTATATATATAATACATGCATGCATGTATAGTAGAGAAACATTGATAATTTTAGAGGTTTCTAATGTGATGTCGTAAATAAACAATTTTTTTGCGCTTACTTTTCAAACGCTGGCTGAACCCTACGAGATAGGTCAAAATAATGTACTACAGTATTGTACACCTTAAAAAGGTCTACAAAAAAGTCCGCGATGGTATATAAGTATAGACTTAGTATCAGCATTGCACCCGTGCGAAGCTGGGGCGGGTCGCTAGTGTATTATAAATTGTTTGAAATGTTGGTGCACCTTAGCCCTACAATCTTCTTAGTAAAAATACTTTTAGGTACTTCAATAGGTCATAGGGGCCAATCAAGTATTACGTAAGCACTACATGGGGGCGGGGGGTCTTTGCGTTGCTTATTTTTGATGACATGGCGGATGGACTTGTCTATGCTTTAAAACGAAACGCATATAACTGCTGCTCATGAATCAAAAAAGAAACCAGAACACGTTGAACTGCATGTACTTAGTCCTTACCAATGTTTACGTAAGTATGGGGGGGAAGAGCCTTGCTTACTTTTGCTGACGAGGGGGAGGAGGGGGTTAATAATTGCAAAAAATCTGCTTACGTAATACTTGAACGGCCCCATACTTAGAAGTGGCGTCATCCACACATAAAAATAATACTAAAAGTATATTACAGTTTACGTGGGCCGAGTTTGCACAAAACATTTGTGCAAACTCCATGATCGTGAGCGTCACCACATCATGACAATCGACCGACACAGTTTCAGTTCGGTGTCGTTATCGTAAAACGTTTCGATACAAATGCATCCTCGCTAATTACTATGCTATAAACATGTACATATTACGGTACTGTATATATTTCAGATAAATTGTTTACAGTTATGTACTCGTACTTATGTCTGTTAGTATGTAGGACGTAGATAACTAGTTTGCGTTTTACGTGGAAGAAATATTCACTGGCTAGTAATTCTTTGTATGATATTATATTAGACATTATATGAATTGTTTTTGATTTTATGTATTTGGTTTTCTCTTCTATAAAGTTGAGTATACACTAGAGTATTTTCTCGAGCATTACCATGTAATGTAACGTTTCTGCGAATGCTCGACGCTGCGTTCGACGTAACGCACTAACGCTCATGGCGAGTTAGCATTTACCTGTAACATAACGTCGACCGTAGGTTCAATTGAGGTAAGGGACATTGGGTATTCTGTCCCTTACCTCAATTGAACCTACGGTCGACGATTATCTTTCTACCTTGCGTTCATTGTTGAAATGTCGCACCTATAGGTACCGCTCGTGACTTTGCTCGATAAAATGTAACACCAATACGCTCGTTGGTTTTTAAAATCAGGTTGTAACAAAACATCGAGCGTCGTGTCGAAGTGCGGTTCGATAAAATTTAAAAACGGCGAATGTTCGGTGTTCTACTACAAGTAAATGCTGTAGTCTATAAGTACTCACCTTTACACACTTGGTCTACATCTCTTTTAACCACTCTCCTCATAGGTACAAAAAGATTTCTTTAGAAATAACCATCACCTTTGTACGTATTTTTCTGTTCATTTCTTCTTGTTTTTATGTAAGTGTACACACATAGTGTAGGCGTACATTAAAATCAAATTAAATATTCTTTGTTTGGATGATTTGGTAGTGTTGTATAATGTTTCATAATGGAGTTTTCCTTAATTGAATCACTTGTTCGCAGTTCTGTCATGTGCGCTAGAGTACTTAATTTGACGTATTTTATACTGATAATAATAGGTATGTTGTGTTTTGCGTGGGAATGTTGTGGTAATACCAAACTTTAGGCACTTTTTACAACCTTTGGAAGGAAAATAATATGTGTCTGGAATCCTTTATGTTAATCATCAACATAAACATTACGCATTACGTAAATATAATATTTAAATCTATTACAAAAAACTAAAAACCGACAACTGAAAAATTACGCTCTGAAAAGTATGAAAAAAATAAGTTTAAGAACTAAAACCCGACTACTGAAAAGGATGAAACAAGAAAGTACCTTCCCGTCGCCGCATGATGATGATACCATCTACACTAATATTATAAAGAGAAAAGATTTGTTTGTTTGTTAGTTTGAAATGAATAGGCTCCGAAACTACTGGACCGATTTGAAAAATTATTTTTGTGTTGTGGCCGTTTCGCTACCATCACATGGGCGTAAGGTGAATAATTTATTTACTGTTCATTAATTTTCTGTTTAAATACAATAATTCTTGTAATATCTAAACGGCCAAGCTTCATATTTTGACTAAGGTGTAGAATTTGTGAAGTTAGGGCTTGTAGAGTAGGCGCTTGGCTCTAAATGAGATCTGATAACTTTTTGACAGTGCGAGCCATATGGTTTCGCCTTGGCAATATTTTCTTTTAAATTTTTTTTTTGGTGGGTACATAATAATAATATATTATACAGTATGTATCAGAAAGGTGTGGTCAAATCTAAGGGTGTGCTACAGACCATCAAACTGAGCAACTTTCTCCGTGGGTAGCTCCTGTATTGGTAACCTCAAAATACTTACATGACCAATGTTTCAATTTCAAAGGCTCATTGCGCTATTGGTCTATAGCCTACAGTTCTCACATGTCCCTCATTGGTTTAGCTAACAGGACTATAGGTACTTGTACCAGTTTTCCAATTAACCTTTTTATAGATAATGGTTGTTGACAACACTTAAAGGGACGGCTTTGTAGGGCAAGCCTTGATTACGCCAGTGTACAAATCGTTACTGTGAAAAATAACTCCGCAAAGAACCCATTTATTTGCTCTTTCATCAGCCATCAATTCATCATCGTTAAATCGACTCACTGAACTAACAATACTAAGTTACGGACCATATCACCGATATGATATCGGTCGTTAACGACTTATTAAACAATCATGCGGTCTATTTAAAAAGTAATAATAGTAAACCATTAATTTGATGATTGCTATAGATAGTATATATTTATCAGCACAAAATTATAAATAAATACGATACTTACTTAAAAATAAATTAAACACGTTATTGTACGTCAATTTAGCGTGTTATCGAAAATAAGTGATCGTTTTATACGGCTGAAATGTGAAGAAATGTATGGATGTCGTTAGTTTTTATTTACTAAACCTCCGCTGTCCGCCTTTCCGCGTCCGTCTGTCATGCAGCGAGCTGAATCTCATGAACTTGAATAGGTAGACAGTTGACAGTTTCAGTGGATGTTTCTATTGCCGCTACAATAACAAATAAACAAAAGTTAAACATTAAAGGGAATATCTCACTAGAAAGGTGTTTTTTTTTTTGGCGTTTTTGTCTTGTGGTACGGAATCCTTCCCTCCGGAGTCCGTCTCGACTTGGCCGCTTTTTGAGAGAATAATAAGAACATAATACACAGCTCTATATTATTTTAACTTCATAACATGCCTAGCTTTATTGGGAAAACAATTGTGGGTAGCAGAGAAGTTTGAAATAGTTCTCATAAATTGGGTATACTAGGTATTTACAGTTTTACACGAACTATTTCAGGCTCGTCACGCACGGGTCGGTGAACTTCTCACTTAACACATAGCATCACGCCTGTAATCTTCGAAGGGTTAAGCAGAGGTGTACCAATAGTACACCCACATTACGCCAGCTATATTTGAGTCCCATGTACGGTTGCAAAATTACGTAATTTTACCGAAAACGCTGGTAAAATACGGTAAAAATTACCGGTGGCATAACATTCTAAATTTTAATTTATTTTATATCACGCGCGCGTGGGGTTACAAAATCAAAATGTGACGTTGCTGACAAGTGCGCTCCGTCAAGTTGTACGGCAAAATGCGATAGATTATAGATTTATTTTATTTTTCTGTTTTTTTTTTTGTATTGTCATTTGTTTAATTTTATTATTTAAATTGATGATTCTGAGAACTGTAGTTAGTTTAATACTAAATAAAAGTAATTTTCCAAAAACTAAAATAGCTGTGTTTCCATTGGGATTTTTGAACAATTTTGTTAGTAGAATCGGCCCCCTTATCTTATCATTTACAAACGCTGCAAAATTAAATTATAACAGTCGATATTTACAACTTCCAATTTAATTACCAGCTAACATCCTTTAAATTCAGGCTTCTAGTAATTCAGTTGGTTCTAGTATTATGAAAAGTAATTGAAAATAAGCGTTGGGTGTTAATTTGAAGCCTAACTAATGAAACTACTAATTGCGTGCTTCGCTGCGGCCTTGGCAGCGTGACCTTAGCGGCCTACGAAGTGAGGCCATTGGCATTTACTTCTATATGTAAAACAGTTTTTATCAACAAAAATTTTGTATGGACTGAATATGTCGGCCTGTCTTTTTGTGATATGGAATGATTGAACGTGTTCTGATTCATTGTTCCTGAGTTTTTAGGATTCCGTATCCAAAGTAAGTCTTCGCAGTCGGCCTCTGTATGTAAAGGGGCTGCGTCTTTTTAACCATAACTATAGGTACGGTCTTAATTTCGGATTTAAGTGTCATCAGTCATCCACAAGTACGTTTTCTGACTCCTTTCTTTACACTTTCATCTGATACTTTTGGAACAGACTATACATAGCAAGTTGTACTTGTCATTATGCCCTATGTCACCTATCAGTACCAGTGCAAATATTAAAAAAAAAAGATCAACTGCGAGTCGGACTCGCGCCCCGAGGGTTCCATACAAATTTGTAGGTATGTACTTAAATAGTTTATGACGGTTTTTTTTATATTGTATCTACGAACAAATTTACAGTTTTACTTGTGCTAAATGAAATTGCTTCTTGCCAAATTTCATGTTTCTAGGTCAACGGGTAGGTTTTGATTCTGGAACATAAACGCCCATATCTTTTGGTTGCGTTGACTTGAAAAAGCTTGATTTTTTTCACTGCTTCAAGAGATTCCAGCCCAGAGAATTTGATATTAATTTCAACTTGATAACTCCACGCGTTCCTGAGAAAAAGGGTCTTGACTGACGGACAGACGGACAACGAAGTGATCTTATAAGGGTCCCGTTTTTCCTTTTGAGGTACGGAACCCTAAAAAGAGAGAATCCCCTAACAATATATATCGAAAATATGTATTTTTAACAATATGAGTGAAATGAAATAAAATTGTTTATTCTGTAAATAAGATATCGGAATTAAATTACACGTCACATCATCTGCCTAGCCTTTTCCCAACTATGTTGAGGTCGGCTTCCAGTCTAACCGGATGCAGCTGAATACCAGTATTTTACATGGGGCGGCTGCCTATCTGACCTCCACAACCCAGTTACTGGGTAATACGATACCCCTTGGTAAGACTGGTTGTCAGATTTTCGGGCTTCTGACTATCGTATCGACTGTCAAAGATCCACGAATGACAGCCGGGACCAACGGCTTAGCGAGCTTTCCGAGGCACAGAGGGGTCTCGTTATGCAAAGATGGTCACCCATCCACAGACCAACCGCGGCATGCGTAGCTTTACCTGATCGATTGACCTGTGCGGCTGTTTTTATTTAGCCACGAGCCCCTCACGGCCCTTTTATAGACGTGTAAAAAAAAAATCAAATTACACGTCTATATAGTAAAAAAAATATGCTAGATGAGGTCGGCGTTTCCTGTCTACTTTGAGAAGAAAGGCCGAAACAAACTCAGAGGTCACAGTCTCTTTTAAAGTCCAGATATATTACTTAGATAATCTGGGTCAGATAAGAGTTCGGCTTGTCTGGTTTTTTTTACTGATTTTCGTGAGAACTCGTTAGACGAAGTCCCACAGGGAATTCAAATGTTATTTTATTGACTCCCTCGGGTATGTGTTAAAATGATGAAAGAAAAAAACAAAGACAAATGCGTTTATTGGCATAGGAACAATAACACTATAACTATGAAAACCGAAAGAAAAGAAAATAAAGATTGAATAAAGGTTCTACATAATCTTCTTCTTCTTCTAATATATAAAATTCTCGTGTCACAGTGTTAGTTACCATACTCCTCCGAAACGGCTGGACCGATTTGTATGAAATTTTGTGTGCATATCGGGTAGGTCTGAGAATCGGCTACTATCTATTTTTTTTTTTTTTTGCAAAACGATGTTTGCGGAGTCAGCTAGTTATAAATAAATACATAGCTAATATATGATTATGGATTAATTTATGGTCTGATTGCACATGACCTTCAGAATTTGACAAAATAATAATAATATTTATTGACATAAAAGTATGTTACATTAATACAGGGTTATTAGAAAAACATTAACAACCACTTAAGAGGTCATTGTACTCATCATTATGAACAAATTTTACTATGGGACATTATGGTATGGTACTCGTATAGGTACATGGTTTCATTATGACGAGTTATGCAAAAATAAATGTACGGAACAGCTGTTTTTTTTTACGCGATTTCAGGTTTGGTCCCATAGTAAAAGTTGTTCATAATGATGAGTACAATGACCCCTTAAGAGGTTGTTAATGTTTTTCCTATAACCCTGTTTATGGAAACTCTGACTCCTCCGCTAGGTTGTAATTGTAACCTTTGTTACAGGATTCAGTGTCTTCTCCCAGTAGTTTTACACAGATATTATGCAATAAGATTTCAAATACCGATTTTAACACTTCGGTCTGCTTATAACAACGTGTAACGTTAAATGCGCAAAACCTCATACACCCCAATTAGAACATTGAGTTAAAAGCATAATACAATGACCAAAAAATTTTTTTTTAATCTATTATTATTTCCTTTATTTACTTAATTTTTTTTTTAATCTAACTACATATTATTATTAAGAAAATCGTGTTGATCCTAGCATTACTTTATGCATTCAAAATTGAGTCTCATTGCCATAGAATAAGACTTAATTATCTTTGGCTCAATCAGCGGATAGTATGGCAAAATACATATTTAAAAGAAACCTATATTAAAAGTTATTGAAATCGATTCAGTAGTCAAATTATGAACAAACTATTTTCAGGTTTTGCGCATTTAACGTAACACGTTGTTTAAATATTATATCAATGCATTCTGTACATACAAATTGAATAATACATATTATAAGTATTTGGATTAACCCTTACTTTTAATTATTAATAATAGGTATGCCCGACGACATTTATGAATCTATTAGCTGCGCCCCGCGGTTTTACCCGCGTAAGTTTCGATCCCTTGGGAATATCGGGATAAAAAGTATCCTATGTGTTAATCCTAGTTATAAACTATATGTGTGCCCAACGTCATCCAAATCCGTTCAGTAGTTTTTGCGTGAAAGAGCAACAAACATCCATCCATCCTCACAAACTTTCGCAATTATAATATTAGTAGGAAGTAGGATAGGATACATTTCCAGTACCTATAAGTTGACATCTAATTGTACGAAAAGCCTATACAATGCGAGGTCAGGTAAGACTGGAAATGTATAGGTAGCTTGATTTGTCTCGTCGTGTGTACCTAATATCTACATTTTTATTTTTTACTTATTTTTATTAGCGCTTCCTTATCAGTATGATTCCACGTTATTTTTAGCGGCTGCTAATTGTGTATTGACTACATTTTAATTGTTTGTGCTCGCTAGGTGCTGCTAATCACTTCACATTCTCGTAATATCTTTCCGCCCCACACAACAGCTTCTAGATTTGCCTTCATTTGGATTATGATTCAGGGTTGCAGTTTGTACTTAAGTACTAGAAAATTGGTAACAGATGCATACAATAATTGTACTTATATTAGCCAGCAGGTCAACCTACCCCAATCTGTCAAATTTCTTTGATAGATTTTCAACTTTAGTACAAAGGTATAAGGTTCATATTCAATTGGGAAAATCTGACAGATTGGGGTAGCTTGATGTGCTGGCCTCTGTACAAAAAAAAAACTTTTTCACGAAAAAAAAAATAACCGACTTCCAAATAAGACGCTACAAAGTGAAAAATAACTTTAATTTCGGAGGTCGGTAGCAAACAACGAAAATGCGAACCCAACGACACCAACTTCCGAAATCAAAGTTATTTTTCACTTTCAAAATTATTTCCATTTCGTACTATGTAATTCTGTTGTGATTTGAACATACGGACAATTTAAGTTGATAGTCAATTTGCTAGACAGTCTTTTTCCCTGACTGTTCTTTCAAACCACTTAAGTATTTAATGCTTTAGTTTTGTCTGAGTACCTAGCACCATAATCTTGAGCATTTCTATGATTGTATGGTATCTATGATATATATAATCAGATTGAAAGGGGTCGGACGGTTCGAACCGAAGCAATCTACATGAACTATGTCGAACTATTTTAAAAAGATGAGTCCTTAGTCTGGGGCAACGTACAACATACACACAAAAATCGAAGCAAATACTTGTATCAATGCGTCATCGGTGAAATTTTCGTGCTATTCACAAGGCGTGTCTAGCCCAAAAGCTAGAATTTAAAGTCTTTAATGTGAAAACAGCTATAAACGGTCTCCATTCTCTTGGGAAATAAATTTATGTATATTACGGTCACAGCGACCTTAGGCAGAGCTATGAGCGTGCAGCTCCGTTCGCGTAGATTTTGAAAAACAACATCGTGTTGAAAGACAGCAAGTAATAACAGCGGGGTAATTGCGTAATACACTATCAGTTATAGTAACGGATTTCATTTTGACGGTTCAACAACATTCATTGCGTTACTTACGTTGTTGAGCAGGCAAATATTTCAAACATATGAAGCAATGGATTAACCATACCTATCCTTCAAAATGATTCAGATTGATAGAGTGTTATGTAATAAGGGTGCCGTTCTTAATGCAAACTTGTAGAATGCGACTGACAAAGAGTAAAGCTAAACCAAAAAGGCGGGTAGTCAGAAAATGTTGAGGGTCCAAGAATTGAACCATGTGGCAGCTAGAACTTGTTTGACAAATTGTGATGCGTATAATTTATTTATTTATTTCATTATGTATGTACACCTACACACAGTAAAATAGATTTATGTAGATAGGACTTATAACATTTGAGAACGAAGTTACTGCTTATTTCTGTATTAAATTCTATCTTTTCTATTCTGAATTTTAGTGTAGAAACGCGTTTGTTACCCGAAGCTGTAGTTCGGGTGTTGGTTAACGAACCCTGTGGTCTACAGCTAATGTTCTTAGCCTCGTTCGGGGTTGTCGCGATGTCACCCGTGTGATGTTATCTTCAGATCAATGTTACCTTGGCTAAGCCTTCCAAGTCCTATTTCGACCGGTCATCAAAGCCGTGTCGTGATGAGCTGACGTCATGTCGCCGCGCCCATGTTGGTCTAAGTACAACCATAATGCAATTAACGATAAGTTGCTAACAAGTGGGCGTGTTTATACTACAGATCCTTATGAGAAATGGAAACTGCTCGAGGAGGCGAGACCTTTGAGGTTGAATGAACGAGATGTTACGTGTTTATAGAAGACAATATTTATATTATAATTTATGACGGTAGATAACAAAAGGTGACTGCTCTGGATCAATAAGTCATAAATCGTGATCGAAGTCTGCGTTGATTTTTGTCATAGATTCTTACGAGTATGTCGGCAGCTCGACTTCTCTTTTATACGCAGTTCCATACGAAGCAGATATCATGGTTTATTGGATTCTGAAATTTATATAATTATGTAGTTTTCCGAAATCTGATTGGTAAATTGTAGATAAGTGGATAGTTGACCGATAACACCTACCTGAGAGGTGGTGTTAGTTACCACCTACCTGAGAGGTGGTGGTGGTGGTGGTGGTGGTGGTGGTGGTGGTGGTGGTGGTGGTGGTGGTGGTGGTGGTGGTGGTGGTGGTAATGTTACTATAGCAAAACATGATTATGACAGATATTATGAACTCTAATCAGGGTTGGTTTTTCATCTACCAATCGGACGGGGTCGAAATCTATCCCTTATAATTTGTCTTACGAAACTAACTAATTGCTTACAGAAAAAACCAAAGACTTTATGAGATGAACAGACTAATACTTTCAATTTCCCAACCACAATATAGGGTGACTGGTAATTAGTGACCGATACCTAAACACGTGATTGTACTCATGATAACAAACAACTTTTACTATGGGACCAAACCTGAATTCGCGAAAAAAAAATCTGCTGTTCAGTACCTACATTTTGACCAGTTAGGCGAACATAAATGACTGAACAGCAGATTTTTTTTCGCGAATTCAGGTTTGGTCCCATAGTAAAAGTTGTTTGTTATCATGAGTACAATCACGTGTTTAGGTATCGGTCACTAATTACCAGTCACCCTATATATAAAAAACATACTCTCACCCAAAGTAGGTCATCCCTGTGATATGAAAAGTCTATATATAGAGAGGTGTATGTCCTTGATCTAGTTCTAGATTATATAAATGCTACCGTCCATTGTTCCTTGTCGTCCTATACCTATAATGTCGTTCATATAGATTCAACTGGCGCAAGTCTACCATATCAGAACCGAAAATATCTTGCCGTTTTTCGGCTCTAACCGGCTTGCGTCAGTCATCAGAAATATATGGCAAACGGCGAAGATTCTGATTCGTTAATGGTTCTTTTGATCACTGCCATTCGATTATGCTTTTAGACGGATGATAATGGCCTTGCCAAGCAGTCTACCTTAGCTAACCATGGAGTAGCCTTATCAGGAGCGTAGCTAGCCGTATCAAAGATACGGGGCCACCAAGTTACAGGAGGCCCCCGAACCTGAAGTATGTAAGCCAATTTTATTAAAAATATCATCCAACAACACAGATTCTTATTTATCATTCATTTATAAAAAAAGCCCGTAATTAATGGATACCTTGTAATAAAATATGAAAACTAACGTAATTTTTTTAAAGTTTACCTACAAAAGAGTTCAAGCTACAGGCGTGGGTCAATGCTCAAAAGCTCTTTCATTAATTTGTGAAATCACACAGGAAATTTAACCTACCAGAGTTAGTTTACTCGCTTCTCTCGCTTGCTCTGGCATTCCCTTAACAGTAAAAGCTTCACACGTCCAGAATGCTACAATATTAGAGGTAGATCACGAATTAATACTTGACGTAGTTATCGCAGTCAGAATGCTCCTTTTTTTAAGCTCGCTTCGAGCGCTCATGGTTCCTCTTAGGAAGGCCACAATGACAGCTCAACCTCCCTAGTCAGGATGTAATTATATTTGTTTTATAAAAAAATAAAATACCCTCCTTTTGAGCTTCGCCGCAATCGGGTAAAAAGGACCCCAACAAATTTTAATACAGGACCGTTCTAGCATTAGCTACTACCAGCAATTCGGTATGTAAAGAAAAAAAATCCTACGCTGATTCCCAAACCATTTCGAGATTTAAGGTTTCTTAACTTAATTTTTCTATTTTTAGCGCTTAAAATTATAAGATGGAGTTTATTTTAACATAAACACTTAATACCAGTTGACTTTCATTTGACCTCCAAATGACGTCACAAGTAAGCAGATTGAGAATACTTTCGGTGCCTCCTCTCATCATAATATGATAAAAAGTTAAAGTCATATAATGTCAACTATAGGGATGACCATAATACATAATATATGTAATGCAGTCGTGCGAAAATGTCGGCCTTTGAATCGATTCAAATCAAACATTGAAAATCAATTCACACAAAAAATCTAAATCCCGAATTCTGAATTATTGTTAATCGATCATTATAATGATAGCTTAAATAAAATGCATTCCCTTTAAATAATAATATTAAGTATAAAATCATTCGAACTATTTTGTAACCACAAATGGTGTTGGAAACTTGCAAATATAACTAGGTACTGTAGCTGCTTGTTATTGGTTTGATTTTGATAATGACATATTAATAATACCTATTATTTAATTGAATTATTAGTCATTTCTGTCCCACTGCAGGGCAAAGGCCTCCCTTCCCTCCTTCCACCTATCCCTATACAAAATTAATAACTGTATTAAATAAATGTTCAGTCGATTATGTCGATCATTCCCACCTCTAAACTGTCTAGTGTCATGCTTGAAGTTTCTGATGTCAAGCAAAAAACGTCAAATTTAGGATTTTTATTATTGTGTTATACGTGGCATAGATATTGAACTCTTCAGCCTACTTTTGAAGCAGAATTTAGAAAATTTATTTAAAATTAATGGAGCTTAGAAAACCAAAATTTTGAAATTAGTTGCATAAAATAACTAAATCTATAAATTAAAAATATAAAAAAATACCTGAAAAAAACTTTACATACCCAATTGCCCGCAAAGGGAAATCAGTAGAAACGACAGCTGTATCAGAATCATGTAATAAACACCAAACAGAATCATTAATTTATTTATCTGCGTAAAATCAAATTCAGCACCCTAATTGCGAAACACACTATCGATCTCAATCTGAATCATTTCGAAGCATATTGCTAATCCATTGCTTCATAATGTTCTAAAAATGTGTCTGCTCAACAACGTAAAAAACGCAATGAACGTTGTTGATCTGTCAAAACCCATTGCTACTAATAGTGTGTTACGCAATTACCCCGCTGAGCTTTATAGCCTTTACCCTTTGGCAACATAATCAATTATGGGCACTTTCCTTCCTAGTATGCAACATTCAAGACAAAGGAAATAGAAATTACAATTACTTCCAAAAACGATGGCTAAAACTAATTAAGTACATTAATATTGAAGTGGACACTAGAGTATTAATTTCTATTGACCTTATGAGCCAGCACTCTCAAGGAAAACTGAACCTTGAGTCCACCCAGACAGCAGTTGTAATTGCTTTTTTTTTCGTGTTAGTAGGTACATTCTAAACAATTGATTAACAGAATTGATTGACTTTCTATCAGTAATGGGTATCTTAGTAGTGCACGCTAACCCGATAAACAATATTATTTCGTTTGTAGCTCAATCTGAATAAATAAACAGCAATGACGAATGTTTGTTCCTCGATTTGTAGCTTGCATGTCTGTCCGAAAGCATTCACCCCTAACCTTTAGATAATGAATTGACTCATTGGGTTTTCCGTTTACGACGACTTTGATACTACATTCTTGGATACTACAAGGGCTTCTTTTGCTCCTGTAATCAAACTTGCTATATGAGATCATACTGTGGTAAAAGTTAAATAGGTGCCTAAGTATGTTGCCTAGGTGGCACCGAAAGAAAATCAATCAAAATTAATTCAAATTAGGCTCAGGATCAGCACTTTTCGAACATCAAAATTATATAAGACAGTCCTCCAAAACGCCCGCCCTTTACCACTTCCTAGTGCTTTTTTCAAATTGATGATTCGTCCTTGACTCCATGTTTAATATCATCTTTTTAGATTGAGTTAGGGAAAGGACCATCATATAGCACCCAAAACAAACCGAACCTGCATGAGTTCATCCTTTTGGTCACGACCTCGCAACTGAGCATGACGGTAATTTTCTGTCAAACCGTTTATCTTTACGGTCTAGATGCGCTATAAACACGATTCTGACTATTGTGCTACTCTAAATGTCAAAACAGCCTCTTCAGCTCTAAATTACATACACTACAATATTAAACCTACAGCGTGATAACCAGCTGACGAGCTCATAATTGTTACTTTTCCCATTTAAAAGATAGCGGTAATAATATTCTCTTTTCAATCTAACGTTCGATTTCCACACGTCAGCTCCTGATAACGATAGTTTGCACTGATTGCATTACAAAAAACGTAAAACGGTGATCATCATCGTACCGCACTAGACTAGAATATTCATGACACTCGTCGCATGCGGCAAAGAGAATGGTGACCACGAATCACGATGCACGGTCAATGTCAATCGATACAGTTGCGTGTACAACGAAGCCTGGCGACGGCGACGACGCGACGTATCCGGGTCACCTTTATGCTTTTTACTGTCCGGTTCATGTCCAATCACAAAATAGGAACTCAAAGAACCTAATGTGCCACCACCGACACTAATATTATCATTGTCAGAAACTCATTTCAACCTTGATCTTGTTAAAGTGTAGACAATTCCGCAATCTTTTTCGTTTACTGGATCAACATCATTGTGTGTTCCACTTTCGCTGGACTGCTACTTTTGTAACGGTTTCCAATCAACGTGGTTAATAAAGTAGCTATTAACTGTAAACATTAGCTCGATTAAAATGAAGACTATCCATTAGTTTAGCTCCTGTCTACTAGTCTGATTCGATGCGCAAAACATTGTCTGAATTAAAAATAAGCGCTAGAATCTGTCACGTCGAATTGCTTTAATTTAGTGCACAAGTTGTTGAAATGGGTCCTTAAATGGCATACTTTATATGAACAGTGTATTAACGAGCTAAATCGCTGGCGAAGGTCTTTCGAGCTGGGGACGACACGGGGCAAACTAATAAAATGATATTGACGCTTATATTTATTAGCTCGGCGCCATTGGCACTCACTGATTTTGATGTAACATCGTTCGATGGTACGACCTTCAATAAACTCGGTACGGTTATTAAAAACCAGAGGGATGCACATAATATTGTCTTCGTGTTCAAGGAAAACAATTGGCTCAACTCCAATATTGAACCAAGATTGGTCAATTTATATGCAGACTTATCATTCTTTGAAACTAGAATGGATATAAAAATCTCGCTTTCGTAGATAAACAAGCTTAGCATACAAAATTATGTAGAGTACCTACATATTTTATTTTAAATTCATTCTAATAAAACTGAGATGACTTTGAACTGCATCGGACAATTCAGCAAGTTTTTAGAGTTGAGAGTTTACGTAGTTATTGTTACATTTATAACACAACCTCTATTGTAATAGTCGGAACTAGTTCCAAGTCCCTGAGGTGGATGAAGGTTGGCCAGCATCCGGTTTTAGACCGCGGTACAATAAGTCTCGCGAGGTATAGCTTGGAGCTGTTTTTTCCACGGGTGCGACTTTGTGAGTTTGCCGAGGCCAGTCGAGATGTCGACCGGCCTGTTACTTCCTGCTGGTAACTGTAGCGTTCAAATGTTACAAGAACTTTTGAAGTTGCTCTCCTCAACCTTATCCCTTTATAAGGCATAAAGTACTAGCAGGTAAAATTAAAAACTGTTATTGGTTTTGGTATGTCTTTATTAATGAAAATCGGCAAAACAAGGTGTTACACACAGAGGTACATTACACCTTCCACATATAATTTTGGAGCGTTTATCATTTGTTTTGGTGTTACAATGTTTGCAGCGCCTATACGTTGAGTCAACGGGCATGTAGTGTCCAACATTCAAAAAGCACACTTCGTGAGGAACAGCACCGATCACTTTTTGACGATTGGGCTCGGCAGATTTTTTTATACTTTTGTACCTAAGTTGCTTTACTTAGTGCGTCAGATTTTCGTTTCCTGCTACTAAAGCCGGCAATGAGACCTCTCGCTACTGCTACTCGAAACTCTAAATGCGATAATTTTGTAGCTCTTGTGGTTTGGGAGTACAATATGCAAGCATTTGTTAATTTTGTGTATTCGCTCACTGTAATGTGGTCAACACTAAAAATAACATACCACAATATTTATTTTGGAACGAGCCGATAAAAATTTATGGTGGTAAAAATATTCCCTATGCCTTAAAAAGGGTTTAAAGATATACGGATTTCACGGCAGTGACCGAGCAACATTGCATTTCACTCATAGGTCACTGAGTACCTCAAAGTCTACTATGGCTAGATTGGCTAACGGTTTAACCGCTTTTCAAACAAATTTATTACTTTAGTGCGATTTTCTCGTGAGGAAAATTTCACTAAACTGACGTTTACGTTGAAATGTATCGTTCAGTTTACGTCAACAATATTAGCAATATTCCTCACTCCATTAATAATGTCACAACGGAACATTAACTTTCGACTTCACGTAAGCTATTGTTTGATTGTCTGTGAGCCAAAAACCTAAACCTGAGTAATAGCTTACCATTTTTATCTGACTTTCCGTTTCATTTATCTTAATATTTTCTGTTCTTGTGGTGGTGTGTTAGTAGAAGCATTTATGTTCGGTGTTTCTTTGTATACTTATTATAATGAAGTGACATAACATGTTATATGGCCCTTTCTTGTCGATTTGTAACTAAACTCAGCCATTGGATTTTTCTTCAGGAATTTCATAAATGATTTTTAAATAAGTACTATAAATACAGTATTTATACAACAAGACCTGCAAAAGTTGTTGTTTTTGTGTTTTGTTTAAATTAAGTACACAATTAATGTCAATGGTGGGTCCATTGACATTAATTGTGTACTTAATTTAAACAAAACATGTTTTCCTTCATTTACCATGTTATTGTTCCGCGAAATCGTTCCGCATGTGTTTGGATCATGAATTTCTCCCGGCTGCGCGCGCGCAGGCTCTCGTCAGAAAAGAAAGCGAATAGGTAACGGTACTGCGCGACTCAGCATAATTACTCGTATTTTGTTAAACTATGGTGCTGTACCTTTTTACCTTATATTACATGGTAACATAAAAAAGTTGAATCATAGCATGTCAGGTATACATGCCATGATTCAACTTTTTAAATTTCCTCTACCAATGCATAAATAAATAAAGAAATAGGTAATTGTGATTTTGCAGACTCATTAAAGGAATTCATTTTCCTCAAGTCCTTACTTATTGACAGCTGTGTATGGACAAACGTGAGCGTATGTTTAATATGAAATCACGTCATCTAAGTTTAGTCTCAAGGTGCATGCCCAGTAAGAAGTCATCGTGTGGGCAGAGAAGGTTAATACGATCCAATTTCAGTTAAGTCAGTTAATTTAATCAACTGGACAATATCTCTACGACGACAGATACAACGTGTGTGCTTACTGTACAAGTGTACAAGTGCCCCTGCTATCATAAATCGTTTAATATATTATCAAACAGTGAGCTACAAATTGCAATGTCTGGCGAGCAATAAAAAACTAAAATGCCATTAATTGAAATCGACGACGGTGCGGTGTGACCGGACGTGACCGCATCCGTGCCATGTGACCCAATATTAAGCGAAAGTGTCAAATCAGCGCGTGCGCCGTTCGTAGTAGTGGATTTGTGCGATGAAGTAGCACACTGATCGTGCACCGCGCCCTACCATTGGTTGCTAACTATTTATATACAGTTAGGAAAAAGATAAATTGTACTGTGCGTGTATTCAAACCACTTACAATTATTGTCATTCTTTGAAATAAATGGCTATAAGTGTTATAACGCGGTAAATTTCATTCGCCTCAACAATTTATTTCCTTGACTGTACCCACGTTTTATTATAAGTAATTAATTATTTTATTATATTCATGTTCATGTTCATAATTATATTTACCACACCTACTGTG
Source organism: Globia sparganii (assembly GCA_949316385.1). Taxonomy (NCBI): domain Eukaryota; kingdom Metazoa; phylum Arthropoda; class Insecta; order Lepidoptera; family Noctuidae; genus Globia; species Globia sparganii. Next base: position 1,344,404 of record OX438660.1, read on the forward strand.
TTCGTGTTGATGTAAGAATTAAGTTAACCAATAGTTCGTGTCTTGACTCACATAATGCCCTCGATACAAAATACTTATATGATTGTAGGTATTTTATTTTAATTCGAAAACGGTGAACCCACCTTATCTGTCTCAGTTCCAAAACCCGTTCGTTTGAAACTTCATTAGAATTTTATGACGCACAACGTGTAACGTCACTGATCCGATGCGACGATTGTACCAATTTGTTTATATTCCAACCAGTGCTATTATACTGTGACAATCAGCACTCTAAACGCGTAACACACTATTATCATAATCTGAATCATTTTGAAGGATATTGCTTCACATCAACGAAAAATTTTTCGGCTCAACAACGTAAATAACGCAATGAATGTTGTTGAACTGTCAAAACGAGAGACATTCCTACTGATAATGTGTTACGCAATAACCCCGCTGATCTCCAGCTGTTGATTGATTGCCAATTCATCTAAATCGTTTTGTTGACAAACCTCTGTCTTGTATATTCTTCCATGATTGTTTCTAATATATCGTCTACTAACTGACCCGGCGAACTTCGTACCGCCTTAGCGTAGCTTTGATGCACTACTTTATTTTGTTTATCTGACCTATCTTATGTATGAGTACCTATTCAATTTGAACTGGAATCTATAATATCCTCCATATAAAAATGAATCCTTATTTCCCTGGTCTCGCCATACCTGAGGACTTTACTAATTTTTATTAAATAAAAAACAACATATATATTTTCATAATAGTGTTTATTCCATTGGGTTCAATTTCACTCATATTTTTACAAATCGCTATTGAACAACTTTGCATTTAATTATTATTTTTTTTTTCTTTATTTTTTTTTCCGTAAGAACCTTGTACAGAGTATTAGAAAACTACAAAAAAAAATCAGCCAAATCGGTCAAGCCGTTTTCATGTTATGTCGTGACAACGGAAAACGGGTTTCATTTTTATATATATAGTTATATATATAGATGTAGAATTGTAGATCAAATGTGAACATTATTATTATAAATGCTTGGCCCTGTAGTCAAATACTAGACAGTTGCAGTTGTGACAAAACAAACGCGTTCAATGTCGCAGTGCCCGGGAGCCAGCCCCCCTATTCATCGCAATATTCGCAATTCGGTATGTAAAGAAAAAAAATCCTACGCTGATTCCAAAACCATTTCGAGATTTAAGGTTTCTTAACTTAATTTTTCTATTTTTAGCGCTTAAAATTATAAGATGGAGTTTATTTTAACATAAACACTTAATACCACTTGACTTTCATTTGACCTCCAAATGACGTCACAAGTAAGCAGATTGAGAATACTTTCGGTGCCTCCTCCTATCATATGATAAAAAGTTAAAGTCATATAATGTCAAGTATAGGGATGACCATAATAATAACTATATGTAATGCAGTCGTGCGAAAATTTCGGCCTTTGAATCGATTCAAATCAAACATTGAAAATCTATTCACACAAAAAATCTAAATCCCGAATTCTGAATTATTGTTAATCGATCATTATAATGATAGCTTAAATAAAATGCATTCCCTTTAAATTATAATATTAAGTATAAAATCATTCGAACTATTTTGTAACCACAAAATATGGTGTTGGAAACTTGCAAATATAACTAGGTACTGTAGCTGCTTGTTATTGGTTTGATTTTGATAGTGACATATTAATAATACCTATTATTTAATTTAATTATATATTATTAGTCATTTCTGTCCCACTGCAGGGCAAAGGCCTCCCTTCCCTCCTTCCACTTATCCCTATACAACATTAATAACTGTATTAAATAAATGTTCAATCGATTATGTCGATCATTCCCACCTCTAAAACTGTCTAGTGTCATGCTTGAAGTTTCTGATGTCAAGCAAAAAACGTCAAATTTAGGATTTTTATTATTGTGTTAAACGTGGCATAGATATTGAACTCTTCAGCCTACTTTTGAAACAGAATTTAGAAAATTTATTTAAAATTAATGACTGCTTAGAAAACCAAAATTTTGAAATTAGTTGCATAAAATAACTAAATCTATAAATTAAAAATATAAAAAAAATACCTGAAAAAAACTTTACATACCCAATTGTCTATTGAAACTCAATTCACTTGATAAACCCTATGCGCTGGTATCATCGTCGTAGCGCGATAAATAATATGGGCATAGTCCACACTAGCACTTTTAACAGAGAACTAGTAACAGATGACGTCACAAATTGATTCCTTTTCGTATTTTGGAGCTTATTTATTGGCCATTTCTTCGGAAAATCCAATTTGTCATGTTTCTGTCTACTTGTCAGTTTCTTGATCGACCAATAAACAGAGTTTTGCCATTTCCCTATGAAATGGATCATGTCTGTTATGCTCCAGCTCAAGAATTCTTGTAATTTTACTAAAATATTAATCTTGCTAAACCGGTCAAATTGGTTACATCAGATAACCCATACACATTACCGCGGGTCGTTCAACACATAACTTTCTAATGGTGGAAAGTAAAAGTGAACCATACAGCCGAACCACAAATGGAATGATATTAAATGATGTCGAATGACATCAGCATAGTATATGGTCCAAGACAAAAATATCGCTCCATTTTTAGAATGGCCAAATTGAAATAGTACCTAATAACTAAAAGAAATAAACTACAAAAATAACAGTGAACAGATGAGTCAAAAACGAGTTTGGAAAAGGTGACGAACAAATTACTGTTAAAACTAAATAAACTAGTAGTAACTAGTACTTTTCCCATAGGCAAAGTAGGTGCTTAGTACGCTGAAGGCTCACAGCTAACAGAAAGCCAATTCCTATATCTAAAACGTTCAAAATATAATTGAAATCAGAAGGCCAATTCCCGTAATTTAAAACGTTCAAAATCTAGTCGCAGTCTCATCTCGGCGACAAACAAATATCAAAAACTTGTCAAAATGTAGGGGAATTAGACTTATTTTTGACAGATAGATACTGAGATCAGACTGAACGTTCTTAAAATTACGAGAATTCCCCCTCTGATCTCAGCGCCAATTAATGTCAAAAATGTAAAGAGAGAAGAAAGAAAGAAAAATAGGTTTTATGTAAATACAGGGGAGTTACAGGTATATTTGACAGATTGAGACTGTGATAAGAATGCGATATTGCCCTTAAAAATACAGGAATACCCTTCAGTGTTTGAATCGCTCTAGTTGTCACTCGTCATTAGCCTCTCCTGTGTTATGAGCTGTGTTAAAATTTTGGTGTATTACAAAAAAGTGTATTCCAATTTATCTATCTTGTGGTGACAACTGGCGATGGCACGGTTGTTGGAGCGTTTGATTCTCCAAAGTGGTTGAGTTCAATGATGCCGATAAACTCGTCAAGTTCGTGAACGCTATCTGTTTTGAATTGTACCTTGACTCCGACCATGAGTTACAAAGGCCCAAGTTTACCAACATAAATAAGGCATTATTTTAAAAGCGATCATGGTCAGAATACACTATCTTCCTTGTGGCAGTACTGAAATAATGGTGGTACAACTGCAAGTATACATTCATGTCAATAAAAATGAGCTGAAACGATCTAAGCCACCAACAGCGTTTCAAAACAATTTTATCTTTACACTCTTGGATTAACCAACCATAAAGCCATCTTAAAGAAATGTCAATATTGTGCAAAATATAAAGTTATAAACTTATTGCGCTGTTCTGTTATGTGTCCATTTTGCACTTGGGGGCAGGCGACATATATGGGGAAACTTGGTGCCATTAAAGCCTGAATCAATACCAGCATTTTATTATTAGAAGAATAAATTATCAAGTAGTACTCAGTATTAGCGTCAAGGTTAGTAATAATTTAATTAGCTAAAATATATATAAGGCTGAACGTATTGCACGTGTAGTGATGGAAATGAAGCGGGTGCGTTGTTCTTTATTTATTGTTTTGCCAAATCTCAGATATTGTTAATACACGTATTTTCTAGCACATGCTGTTCTGTATCAACAAAACTTATTAGATATGAATAGCGCTGATTTAAGTCCAATGTGTTCTGTAAAGCCACAATCCAAGTATTTTCCGTGGGTCCTGAATTAAACAAACCTTCAGTTCAGTTTTAGTTGCAGTCGGACAACAGTTTGCGACTTACCTATTGCCTTCAAATTTTCCAGACAGCTTCACAGTTTATTTTGAAATTCACACATTTCTAAACAACAATAACCACTTTTAATATTTACCAAGTCCATATAGTATGTTTTGTTAGTCAACCAATTCGAATCCAGACTAATCGTCGCTTCCACAATAATGCACTTTAGTAATTATTGGTATGTAGGTGCAGTGTTTCTGCCGCGTCAATCATGGGTTTATCGCTACTGGGTTATTCATAGTAGCAATTTTTTTGATGACTAACTCTTTACCATGAACATTAGCTTTGAGTTCCTTGTCACTTATATTGTTTAAACTAAGAGTACACAATAAAAATAAACGATCGGCCAATTACTGCTGCAAAAGCAATTTGCAAATTATGCAAATGTTTGTTCACAGTCTATAATTAGCAATTAGATGAAGACAAATACCGTCCAATTTCTTGCGCAATAAGTGTTTCGTGCTTTCTGGTGACAACTGACGAACAAAGCCCATAATAGTGCGTACTTAAAAAAGCGATCTTACTAATGAAAGGTTTTTAAAGTAAAGAGGCAGACCAAAGGAATAAGATGGCAGGATTATCTGACAGATGCTGATGATATAGCTAGGAAGGACGTGAACACTGAGATGACAGCTGATAAAGACGTATGGAACAAAATGCGATGATTACAAATACATGGGAATCAGAGCACGAGGAAGATGAATGGAACACAATCAATACATTCTTATTTCCACTCGACTTTATCTCATTAAATACTATGTGTCATTATGTCGTACCATATTTACCTAGATATTTAATTAACATTTTTAATAATATATGTAGAGATAACAATATTAGAAACGTGTGCCAAACTGTTGGAAAATGTAGCTAGTGTTATTTGGAAAAGGTTATCTCAGATTTGCATACATGGAGGCATTGATCGGTCGGCATTGAATAGACCGAGGTCACTTTCTTTTAAAATATAGGACTATATACAGGCGATATCATCTACGCAACGTGTACTGATGGAAATACCGGCCTCGTAAGGTTACAATCCCGGAAAATAAATGTTTACCAGAGTTTGGTAGTTTTATAGGGGTCGATGAAACAGCATTTTCTGTGATCGGAAATCGGTTTATAAGTCGACTGGCGTGAAACATGCAAACAATAATTACGAGTATGTCCTCCACTCTGTTAAGGAAAAGGTTTTCGCAAGGAACTATTCTTGGCCTGTAGGAAGTTATGAGGACAGCATAATGTATTGAGTGTGTGATTCTGAAACTTCAATAGTGATAAGTTCCGGTAATCAGGTGTAATGAAGTTCATTTTAAATACTTAATTTAGTACACATTAAATATACCTCCTATAATATTCTTTAAGCGAGGAAATCAAATTAGTTCAATTTAAGCGTTTGATACGTTTAATCATTTTTCCTATTGAGTTCCACATTTTTGTTTTAATTTTAACAATATTTCTCCAAATTGTCGTAACTGTAAACAGTACGTAACAATCACCACCAGTAAATGAATCTTGCAAGAATCATACCGTCTTATTCCAAAACACGATCTAAATTTAGTACTGGGATTATTACTAGGTTTAAACCAGGACTAAATAAAATGTTATTACAAAATGAAGTTTATCACTAGTTCTAGAACTATATATGGTACTAAAGTTAGTCCGCCGAGACCCCTAGTTTAACATTGAATTTGACATAGGTACTAATTTTTTTGAGGTTAGCGTTAAATATTATTGTCTTTTAATTTACAAATCGTAATAAATGGCTATTAATATGATTGACTTGGATGGATTTGGATACGCTGGAGACGTTTCGGCGATCTTACAAACATCTTCATTGTATAAATCCTTTTGAATTGAGTGACGAAGATTTTAAGTATAAGTATAGATTCACAAAACGTTTTGGAGAATGTTTTATGTGAGGATTTATCCTACGACCGTATATTCTTCCACTCTTTAGTTTTCTGCATGTTTATTGACGTTTTCGTGGACTTATCTTCTACAATATCATGTGCTGATTGAGATATAAGCTCATGTAATATTTCGTATAATAATAAGAACACCCGCGTTAGGTAGTCTAAATAAGATAAAACAAAGCATTGTGTACCTAATAATAATTAAAAAGTTATGTTTTACTAACTTTTTCTTCAGAAGTCCAGTTTTCATCCCATTTTTTCTTTTGTTGTTCCATTTTTAGCTAGCTCACGATTTAATCGGACACAACAACTCACGAACAAACCAACTAATATACTGTTAGTAATAGAAATATTAAGAATAATATTAAGAAGTGCATTTATTTATTAAAAATGACGCAAACATTTGCTTCAAATGACGCGGGCTATCGCCTAATGTAATTCACTCCATTTCAAGCTAGAGGTGTTTAAAATATGACTACTTGATTATAAAACGCAAACGTCAAAAGTACAAGTTCTGTTTGTTCATTATATTGTAACCTAAACAATGATCAATCTGTGACATATTTTTGTATTCATAAATAATTATTTAATCATTTCAAGTGTTATTATAATATAAATATTTAGAGAAACGGAATGTTGCTTCAAATAAAGACTGTACGAACGAATGAAAGAATGCCATTTTTGTTTCTTATCTGTGGATATTATTTGAACCATGGACCTTCTTTGGTACTAAGAGATCCTCAGATAGTCTTCGTTTTGTAATCGGGACACATTTTGATCCTGGTACTAGCTTTAATACCGTCACAATCCTAGACCTTTTAGTCTTGGTTTAAACCACTACTTAAGCATTTTTTTGTAATAAGACCGATAAAGTTTATTTTCAATCGGTAACGGCCTATTAAAGCTTGAACGCTTGCACGAGTTCACAAAATGTTCGCCTTTTTGCAAAATTATGCGACATCATTTTCGAAGAGTACGTTTTGTAATTACACGAGATTACTGACAGGTTGTTAAGGCCAATAGTGAACGTTTCGACCTTCACATTGTCTGTACTGACCAGGCATGTCGTCACTACGGCTTTCGCAGTCTTAACCGACTGTGGAATCTTGAAGATTTACAGAATATTTTACTCGCTTACGCCTTGTCCTATAAAACTTTTAGAAAATAACTTATCGACCTAGCACGTTTGGGAGGTTTCATAAAAAAATAACAAGGTTGTGTAAACAAAGAATAATGAATCCGATTATTCTGTAGACACTAAATCTTTAGATAAAGATTTCTGCATGGATATTAAACTAACAGGATTACAATTGGTAAGCTTACATTTTGATATGTAAATAGAGGGCATCTGTTTTGCCAATATCTCATAGTTACATGTATTTACTTTGATAGCAAAATAAACCCTTTTATATTTTAATGGCCTACATTGCTTATGGCTTTTGTATTATTTTAATATCTTGTTTCATTCGATTATCTGATTAATAGTTTGTGATCGTTCATATTCGTTATTGCTCTCATTGCTCGTTTGTTGTAAGTGTAACAAATACAATTACTGTGCAATTTCTTGATACCAATTTTCTAAGACTAACTATGCGAAGAATCCTTAACATTATAACAGCATTGATAGTCGGGAGCAGCAGACAGTGAGCTGAGATGTTTCATTCAACGGAGAGATAAATTGCACATCTTACGAGGCAGTCGCCGCACGCCATCCTATCATAACGATATTGAGTTGTTATACAATCATTTTTATTATGTTTACTAAAGAATTTTCCTCTATAAATAAGGTTTTATCTTACATCTTTATTCTAGTGTTTGTGCGGCCTTTATCAAATGTTGGTCAGGATTTGTTGCTCTTAACACGAAAAGATGTTTGCGATAACATGCGTAGGAGAGATGTAATTTATCTCTTTCGTTGAGTACATAGAACTACTGTAATCCGCGACTGATTCTATAGGATTTCATTGACTTCATTGAATTTTTTCCTGGGGCGAAAATACTCATTATAATAAAGTTATCTACTATTTGATAGAAAAATATATGAAATAGGTATTTTATTTTCGTTGTGTTTAGTAAAAGTTTTTCCATATCCATGAGTACTTTCACTCTTTAAAATGATTTGCAAAATTATTCAGTGACAGCCTGTGCTGTGTAGGTAGTATATCACCGAAGCACTGCAGGGAATGTCACAAAGCATACAATTGGATTTGATGGATTTTAGTGATGATAACATTGGTACTATCTAGTAGTTGTAGCTGACTTATCTCTGCGTCAGACTAGCCCATCCTCGTAGGGCTTAACCTAACCAAATACTTGATAACGTAGGATTGTTTTATTACAATTTTATATCTTTATCCTTATAGTTTTTACTGAATGTATCCTTTAGTCACAACTTTACACAATATAGTTTCTTTCAAATCCAACAATTAATGGCTTGCCTAAATTGTTTTGACAAAAATCTAAAATCTAACAACCAGAAAATAAATAGTAGCATGCAAGTGTGTTTCTAATAAGACGTAACTACGAAAGCCTCTTGGCTTTGTTTTTCACGAAGTCATGGAACTGCTGCGCAAACACTTGTAATTTTCGTACGATGATTCATGGTTGTCTGTACCTTTTAGTAGTTTACAAATTCGTTTGACGAGGCTTGCTTGCATCATCGATAAGACAATATTCGGTAAACAAGTAGATTTTAAAATTTCCGCCTTGTAACGCTCTGTGATGTAAGCTGTAAATGTTGTCATCGGATATTGGTATTTTTGTATCCATGTGTTAACAAACAGCATACAAGGTGGCGCGCGACTTGTTACCATAAATTCAGTACATGATCCTGAAATCCCGTGTTAAAAATTATCGTCGGTTATTTTTTGAAAAATTGCTGTAATTAATTACATACATTTTGATTTTGACCGCAGTTTGAGCGCATTTATTTTTTATTAACCGACAAAAAAATTCTACGCTGGGGGGGGGGGCTTTAGAATCATGTGCTGGATTCATGATTTCAGTTTTCGCGTCGATGTCCCTGTCAGCCTGTATACTATAATGCGTTGCAACTTTTTCTAATGCGGGTGTACTATAGGTACACCTCTGGGTTGGACCCTTCGGGGAAACTCGGTGTCTAATGTAATTTTATTTACACCCCCTTACAAATAAACGTTGTATAGCATCTGTATAGTTACACAACCCTTTGTCTTCTTCTTTCGAAAGTCAAATTACTGACGACTGAAAGAGTGAAATCGGTGTGTAACTATTCATCTGATATAATACGTTAGTAAGGGGGTTAGTGTATAATATCATTGACATTGTTGTTATTTACAATTCAGTATTTAAAAACAACGTCAACTGTCAGACAGCAAGCATATTTATCCGTATACGTCTCATATTTATTATTGTTTTTGATAACAGACTCTTCAAAAGACGACAAATGAGAAATCTGTCGTGATTGCTACAAATCTGATGCGATTGTGAGTGCCATTTATTGCTTAGGCAACTTCACTTTCAGTTAAATATTCAATATTCCATCTATGAGATAATTCAGCTCCGTCTCTGTCATGGCAGCGCACAGCGATTTCTCTAGATAGCACAGGTCCATAGATTTCATTGAAAATCCCTCTCCTTCTGTGCCAGCTAATAACGTTTTAGTTCACTTCTAGCTCTGCAACAATTGCAATCACTATGAATGTTTAATAAGACTCACAATGCTTTGTTTTGATAGCTAAATAAACATAAAGCTCGCTTAATAGTTGCATTGTGTCGATGACACAGATTCCCAGGCGTCACTCGTTACTCCATTCACTCGAGTAAGCCGCCACACTTCAAATATTATTGTTTATAATGGTATTTATTACAATATTGTTTAATTTCATTCCAATGTCTCTGAGAACTACGGTGCTTTTAGCAGTACAAGGAGCTCTTTGTAGAGGAATTTGATCGGGGAATCAGAGTTCCTGTTTCAATCGTTAAGCATTGTGGCTGGGTTCCGGTTTAAAGGATATGAAGGGCGCATAATCATTTAGCTTCTTTGCTCATGCTTCGGATGCCGTATCGTGTAGCGCCAGCGACGGGAATTCGATGGTGAATGTATGCATAGATCATCATCATTTGCTTCATGTTCCAGCCAAAGCTGAGAGGCCTTCCCTTTTTTGGGGCTTGGATCTGGCTGTTTGTTAGTCTTCTTTAGGTCTTACCCTTCAGGCCTTCATACCCTTGGTCTTTTGTAGGTCTTCCACCAATTTAATTGTTGAATTGCCAACACTGATTCTACCCTCTCTTGGGCAAAATTGTTATGCACGATCTGTCCACCGGTAGGTACTATGCAAGCTTCGATATCTAGTTATACGCAACAGGAGTGTGTAAAGGAGGCTTACCCGAAATACTCCGGTTCTGTTCTGCCACTCGGCATTACTTTAGTTTTGTCTACAGCATTTGAGACGTGCTCGTGCTCTATGGAGTATTGTTTCGGTAATATGACTCATGTAACGGGTCACGACAGCACCAACCACACTTTCCAATATTACTTCATTGTTGTTTAGCTACAACAAACATTCTTTAAGAGTTATTGCCATTTGTTCTAACCGCGTTTAGCAATAGAAAATAGTTGCAACTCATTCAAAACTAAGTGCTTTTAAAGCTAAACTAATTATTGATACTGAAGCGGTATCTATAACGCCACATGCGAACAACGCGTCATACTGATGTCCTGCATCTCGCAAGCAAAGTTTACCGCGCAACTAATGCTAGTTGCATATACAACGGCCCGACATGAATTATCGGGCAGTTGCCCGCCAGACACAACACCCGTCTGGTCGGAGGATCCTCCCTTTTCTATGAAGGATGAGTGAACTTTACACCCTGTTCCGCATACCTCTATAATACTTTCAAAGATTCAATAACCAGTGAACAATTTTATTGCTGCGTCGAGCATAGGTGCACAGACATCATTCATATTGTAAAAACTTCAAGAGTGGCGTGACACAGAAAGTAAGACGTCTATAGCTGTTATTACTGTTCTATAATAATTGACTGAGTGTACGCGTGACTTTTTTTTTTTTTTGTGGATGGGAAATCATCCAATGACCCCTCCCGCTCTGGGTGGAGCAGAAGGGAGTGTCAGACTCTTACTGACTAAAACCCACCCGTGTTCCTTACTTAGCCCTTTGTGTTCCGGGGTAGCGGTAACCCTTTCGGACAATCCCGCTGCCCCGGCAGGCTTCGGCCCTTTCGGGCCCCTTCCTTATGCTGACATCTCTTTGAGGCGCGCGTGGAACACGTACGCGCCGTCCGGCACGGGCCTGGTCCTGATCGGACGGAGAGTTACCCATTACTCTCCGCCCGCAGGCCCGCGCCTACGGTGGCCGGGAGTCGTCTCGCGGCTCCCGACGCCCGGGGCGTCTCCCGCGGCGGCTGGGACGTGAGGCCCTCTCCCTCAGCCGTCCCGCCACCTCCTTCGCTAGCATGACTGCTTCGCAGAAGGAGGTGACTGCCTCCCACTCCCTCTCGCCCCGGACCATGGCTTGAACCAGGGCCGGGCGCGAGAGGTCGCCGCCGCCGCCGATCGCCTCTGCGAGAACACGGCGGTGCTCCGCCCAATTGGGGCATACCGCCACCGTATGCTCCACCGTGTCCTCCGGGCGACCCTCACAGTGGTGACACCCGGGCGTATCCTCCCGCCCGATAATGTGCAGGAACCTCCCGAAACACCCGTGTCCGGTGAGGACCTGCGTCAGGCGGTAGGTGAGGGCGCCGTGGCGCCTCTCTAGCCACTCCTCAAAGAGGGGTCTTACCGCCGCTATCGCGGCGTGCCCTAAAGTGACTTTCAGCAGTAAACTCATTGTTATTCAACAAACAAGAACATAAAGAAAGACAGTAATGTCGGAAAGTCAACTTTTATCGCGAAATGATCTGTAAAGTTCATTCAAACTGTAGAAAGTATTGCCCGAAGCGAATATCATGGTACAATCTCTAATCGCGACCTGTTGCTTGACTCACGAATTTGGCCGAGCAACTTACAAGTAGTTGGAGTAACTTGGAGTGTCAGACAGCAACGTTCGCTAGATGGAGCGTTCCCACCGATAACATTGACTACAATAACGTTGTTAAAAAATGTTTGTATATAAAGACAGATAAACATCTCAGTGAATGTAACGCCAGCGCTGCATGAAATTAATAAACCAGTGTATGTGACCCCAGGGGTCTAGTTGCCCCGATTGTATTTACTCGGAGTTTCGCGGAAGAATCACATACTATTTTACATGTTTATTTATTGAAAGACTCTCCAACTACCACAAAGTTGGTCTTTTCGCATGTCTCTGTGCGATTGCATGGGAAAGCAAAATGCTATCAAAATGTTTGCGGGATAGTTGTCCTGTTTCTTGGCGGGTCCTCTATCCCAAACGTAATTTATATGGATCTGACAACTACCGCATATATGTGGGCTAGATGTCCCAAAATGTAGAGGTCCGCAAAAATCGCTAATACTCTGGAAATCTCAAAAATAATGTTTTTACTTTTCATAAATTTGTAAATAAAAAATCAAAGTACCGGCCAGTTTTACAGATAAAGTAATAGGTCGGGGCAAAAATATTTTCGTATTTTGAATCTATTGTTAGTAATCAAACCTCTTTGGCAGTACTGAATGTAACTGGCTGGTTTTAATACTATTAAATGTTGACATTCTAAAGATGCAATAAATTAAAAAAAAAACTAGTTCCCGCCATTTCTCAATTGTTTTTCAAGCAAGCAACATGAACGTATGTGACGAAGAAATTCGGTACATTTTAAAATTTTATTACAAAGTTTCATGATCTAATTTGAAGTATTTTTTGAATACCAGCGGTTTATTGTTCGGTTTGGAGGTAACTTTGGAATTTTTTTCTATAGAGAAAATTTTATGAAATCGTGTTTTCGTCTAACATAAGACCTAACATTAATCCTCAACTTTACCATTATATTTATTTCAATATTAATGCTGCAGTATTTTCGACATAACGGAGGATCATGCTAAGCCATTTGAGGTAGTATAGGCCCTTATAGGGAATACACACAGAAATCAAATCCAATTCATCATGATAATTCTCTCGCCACGTTACTTTTATAACACCCTTTGACAAACAGTAGAATGTTGCGTACATTCTACTCGTACTATTTGTCAAACAGGGCCTCAAGTCTGCTATTACAATAGTTTCAGAATGGTCTATCATTGATTTCATAATTGTTGATTTTGACAAGTTTTATATAACGGCGTCATTATGACTTTCCAATGGTCAACCACTCACACTCCATGCACTGAAAGAAATGGCATATAATGGTAATCTCGTACACACGGCTACACTTCAAGCTATACATTTCCAGTATAAGCTGATCTCACATTGTATAGGATTTCCGTACGATGCGAGACCAGCGTAAACTGGTTTTTTATAGCTTGATGTGTAGCCGTGTGTACATAATGACAAATTAATAAAAATGTTTTTTGCTATTTACGAACTTCTTTCTACTTCAGATTGCAAACACTAATACGTAATATGTAAAAATATATATTAAATGTATAAAAATAATAAAAACTAGCATGAAAAGTAGTAGTTTTTCTCAGACCATTGACCGACCCATGATCGACCATTATGAATTTAGCAGATTACGAACTTTTAGCAAAATGACAACGGCATCGTGTTGGAATGACGAATTTATAAAAATAGCAGACTTGGGCCCCTGGTGTGCTGACGCTACTGACTGTAGGTAAGTACTTAAACTACTTACTACCGACGTATGTACTTATGTGTGCCTATGACATACTTGAACGTAATCACATTTCACTACTGATCTCGCGGTAATACGCGATATTATAGACTGCTAAAGTAAATTGCCTACGCATGCAACTATGGAAAGGCAATTTCATTTAATGCGCTAATCGTGCAACGCTGATGTAGAACCCTGCGTGACGATGACGATATAATTATGACGTAACTTACCTGTGAGATTTTGTCACAGTGGTTCTGCAACCAGTTTATACCTTTCGTTTGTAAATAAAAACTAATGTATGGTGGTTGACTCATCTTTGGGGACGATTGAAACTGCTGCTTGGTTCACTCAAGCCATCGAGCGATTAAAAATACTTATAGCGATCATAGGTGCCTGTTTGAACTTAAAAGTATGCAAGTACCTAAGTAGAGTGGAAACAAATTTTTTTTTGCTGATGCTACTGCAGAATTTCTTCACTCCCGGAGGCGTGAAACTAGAACAGCAACAGCTGGAGTCAGTCCTAAAAACACGAGTGTCATAAACTGATTAATAAGCTACTGCATCACAGTCTGCACGAAAATCGGTTGAGCTGTTCATAAACCTTTATTGATTGTTTCTATATCTGTCTTGCAGATCAGCGGAGCGGTACGTGCGAGTGAAATGGCGAGATGTGCGCGTCGGGGATCTCGTCCACCTGTCGAACAACGAAGCAGTGCCGGCAGACATCGTGCTGCTGCACTCTTCCAACCCCCTTGGTATCTGCTATTTAGAAACGTGCAACCTAGACGGGGAGACCAATCTTAAGCAGAGGCTAGTGGCGCCGGGGTTTAAGGAAAAGGTAAAAAATCTATACAGAACAACCGAATATCGGAAGAATCTCTTATTATGATGAATCTTAAATATGCTGGGCTTATTGATAGGAGTGGCGAAACAATCGCGGTTAATTTAGGTCATCATGCTAGATATTCAAATGCCTTTTATAGGTGCAGCCAAAGACAACCCCTGATTCCATCCTGTTACACATCTGGATAGAAATAATAGTTTTTTTTTTTTAAATAAATACAATGATCGAAATGTTTGTTTATAATAATTTAAGTTGTTTATTTCGTTTCTGCTCCCGGATGAAATTGCGAACCTCGAATAATTAGTTTCAATCTTCTAAATTTGTCCGGATTTGTATAGTGCCACTGGGTCGACGGTTTTATAATTGGATGAGCATCATAATGCTGTTTTTAGTTTTTCTTTGCAATGCGCGCAATGCAAACCACCGAAAAACAGAGCGTGGGAACACTTTCTCCGACATTTGTAGAATATCACAATAGTCGCTGTAGTACCGCGACCCAGTTTACCAAACCGTTTGTTTGGACTCAAAGATATTGAAGTAAAATAAATAAATAATATGTTTCAGCAAGCAGAGTTCAATCCGATGAAGTTCAGAAGCTCTGTGGAAGTGGAGCGACCTTCTACAAAAATATATAGGTTTACGGGCTGCATCTCACACCCTAACGGAGCGCGGGTGCCGTTGACCTCGGAGAACCTTCTGCTGAGGGACTGCACGATCAAGAACACAGACTATGTGGAGGGCATCGTCGTGTACGCGGGCCACGAGACCAAGGCGATGCTCAACAACGGAGGACCAAGATACAAGTGTTCAGGCTTAGAGAAAAAAATGAACACAGATGTGATATGGTGTGTCTTAGTGTTACTTTTTCTTTGTTGCGCCGGCGCAGTCGGCTGCAAAATGTGGTTGGACAAATATTACGTTAACTCATACAAGCTAACCCCATTCATAACTATGGTGAACAAGCCGGCTTTCGAGGGGCTTCTTATATTCTGGACCTACATCATAGCACTGCAAGTGATGATACCTGTGTCGTTGTACGTGACAATAGAGATGACGAAACTGTTACAAGTGTACCACATACACCAAGACATCCAGATGTACGACCCCGACACGAACATGCGGACGGAGTGTCGCGCGCTGAACATAACTGAGGAGTTGGGCCAGGTGGCGTACTTGTTCACGGATAAGACGGGGACGCTCACGGAGAACAAGATGGTGTTCCGTCGGTGTGCGGTGAGCGGCGTGGACTACGACCACCCGCCGGGCGCGCCCGCCGAGCCCGCGCCCGAGCTGCCGCCCCTCGTCACGCCCGTCACCAGCGTGGCGCCCAACAGGCGGCTGCTGCAGCACTTACTAGATAACAACGATGCACAACACACGCAAAAGGTAACGACGCGACGACGATTCATTCAAATAATAGGATTATTTTTTAAATCAATAGGGTATTTTTTAAATTTTAACTGACTTCAAAAAAGGAGGAGTTTCTCAATTCGGTTGAATTTTTTTTGTTACCTCAGGACTTTTTTTTTATTTGAATGAATATACCTACTTTCAGATTGGGCCCATTGAAATTTCATCAAAATATAAATTTTTTCTACAAAAAATAAACAACGGACTCCAAAAAAGACACTACAAGGTGAAAAATAACTTTAACTTCGGAAGTCGGTGGCAAACAACGAAAATGCGAACTCAACGACAACGACTTAAGTTTTTTTCTGTTTTTTTCTTATTAAAGTTTCATAAGAAATAAACTTAACTTCACAGTAATTTTTTTAAATGTCTCAAATAATGGCAAATTTGTTTTAAAGTCTGAGACAGCACTGCATCTGCACACAGGAACGCCATAGTAACTTTTATTTCAAAAGCGTATACAACTTCGCCATTTTTCCAACGACTTTTTTTTATCAGAAATCGTATTCTTTTTAGTAGCATCTTTAAAAAACATACTTACCTAACTAGGTACATGAATTAATGAGGTAGGTATGATAGTAGTCAAATACCCTATTGTAAAATTAATCTCTTTTCATGGAGCAAATTGAGAGTAAACATAATAACATTCCAGGTTCGCGAGTTCCTCCTAATCCTGGCTGTGTGCAACACAGTGGTAGTTAGTCAGCCGCACGTGGACACGTCACAACTGAGCGCGTCTACGTCGGGCGAACACATCGCGTCGGGGAAGGCCTCCCGCTCGAACGGAACCCTGCGATCTAACGACAAGTAAGTAACTAGTAAGTCAAACATCTTACCTTAACCTTTTCGTTAATTTATATTGTAGTGTTTTTAGTAAAAGCCAATCGATGCTAGTATGCCATTGCAGACTGCTAACAACGGAAGGCGTTTAGACTAAGGACAGCAATCTCCAGTCGCGCGCTCAGTCTCAAAATTTCGTTTGAGATGTCGAAATTTCTAGAACGAGATTCTCTTCCCACGAGATTGGATCTCGATAAAAAGCTCGAGATCTCACCTGGTTGCAGGGCAAAATCTCGACTGCTGATACTGCATAACGAACAAACCATCTTGAGTAAAAGATTGATAATCGCAGTATGTGTTTACTAGCATAAAGAAGGATATTGGCCCCGATTCTGTTGTTCACAAACTAAACTAAATTTAAGTTCAGTGCATCTTTTTCTTTCTATTTCATTAAGAAAAGGACAAAAGATAAATATTAGTTTAGTCCTGTCAAATTAGTCAGCGCCTGACGTAAGCTGATGTATTTTTAGTAGCCAATTTTTTAATCACGTCTAAACTTGTGTATGGATTATCTAATTTGACAGGACTAAACTAATATTTATCTTCTGTCCTTTTCATAGTGAAATAGAAAGAAAAAGATGCATTGTACTTAAATTTAATTTAGTTTGTGAATCGGGGCCATTGTCATCCATCCTTTTCAATTTTAATACCATCCCTTGGTAGTACGAGAGTTTTGACGTATTCTCTGCTGATCACACATTACACATGTCGACAGACAAATCACTGCAGCCATGCATCTAGAAAAATAAAGTATCCATATAAATAACTGTTTTGTGTGACAGATAACTTCCAACAAAGTAATAATTATAAGAGTGGGTAGTCATTAATTAGTTCGCATTTACATAATCCTTGGCTTGTGATTAGTTGTGATACTAAATAAATACTATAATGGCCCTGTAGTCAATTATTAAGAATGGATAAATATTCTTGTTAGCGTGTCGATGGCAATCTGAATTGTGTCGACCCAGTATTTTGCTACGAGTTCGGCGCCATCAGAGTCGTCCATTTTTCAGAGATTAATAATTAATATTATTAATCCTAGTGATAATACTTCAAGGCAACATTCACAGAACGCACTTTGACTAAATCTGCTAAGTCAAGCAGGCGTTTCGTGGATATGCAGCTTTGTATGCTCATAATGATCATATTCGTATGAGCGAACGTGAGCAAGCGTTTTCTTTTTTCATAAACATAAATTTTGTACAAGTAATGTTCATATTTGCTTATAAAAGTAAAGTCAAACTGCTGTCTGTAAATCTTGCCCTTTAGAGATAAGGATAACATTCTGACAGATTAAATATCAGTCGACAGTGCAAGGTGGCTTACAAGTTGTCTGTCAGATAGCGTACAACAGATTCTTGTAGAATGATTCACTTATATGAATAATCACACTAAATCAAACACGTGGGTGCCAGATCTAAAGTATATACATCCTTAAAGCCGGATACATGATGATGAGAGATCTATCTTAACAGAAGAATCTGCGCCAGATTGGTCAGACCGGATGCATGTACAGACGCCAGAACATAAAGCTACCCGAAACTGTAAAATTTTCCCAATCAAACTAGAACCCAATGCTTTAGCGATAAAGTTGAAAATCTATTAACCCCTAGAATGTCCCGGCGCACGAAAGTGGCCAGTTATTGACCTTTCAGGGTTGCCAGATGTCATTCTTTATTTTTTCCTAAATTTGAAATAATTTTTCTCCAAAATGGTACAATTTTTCTTAATTTTACCCAAAGGCAAAAAATTTTGTACTATTATGCAATCGTAACCAATATGGAACAGTTTTTAATGACATTAAATAAAGTAGCCACTGATAAGCGCACCTGTCAATTTGTCCGTTATCTTGTTTTGGCGAACATTTTGTACACAAAATAATTAGAAAGTTGTAAAATAACACAAAAAAATAAAATTTGTCGTGGTAACTTTCGTCCGTTCGGAAATTCTGTGCTTTGCGAAGTGGTAACTTTCGTTCGCGCGGACATTTTGCAGTTTCGTGAAGTGGTCACTTTCGGCCGCGACTTTCGGAACACAATATCGACATTCTCCAGGAGCCAAATTTTTATCCACAAATTGTGAAAAAAGTACCCAATCTGGTAACCCTGGAAAAACCAAGGTATTTCCCTAGGACACGCGAGTGATTAAAGAAATTTGACAGATTGTAGTAGCTTGATGTGCTGGCGTCTAGCGTCTGTACAAACACAAAACGATCAGACGACTGTTTACTTTCAACGATTTTCTTCTAATAGTCTGGTTCCGTCCCTAGGCGATAAATTTTGATACCGTTACAGCCAGTCACGGCTCTGATTTTAGGCAAATTAGTAGGATCTGAAGGTAGACCATGTCTTTTCGGCTTCTGTGCGCGCAATGAGGTTTCCCGTCAGCGAAAATCATGAGTTTCCATAAAAACTTTTATAACTGATTTAGCTCCTTTAGGGAGTGAATTTTTAAAAATCCTTTCGTGCACACTTTCTCATTTCATGTTTTTGTTGTCTGTCAGAGAATGAGTTCAAGAATTTTATTAACTAGATTTTGCTATCAGATACGCTCGTCTGACTGAGTCCCGGTCTACCACTCCGTCACCGCCACCGTCCACTGGCTCACCTCTCAGGATAAGACTGCCGAAACTCATTCGAGGTAGCAAGGACGACACCAGCGAACCCAGCACCTCAGTGGACCAGACTGTGAGTACCTTATTATAGATAGTGCAATCCACGAAGACGCGCCCCGCTCTTCTTCCGAATCGTTAGTGTTTATCGCTAGTTAATTCCATTAGTGTTTTAGTTCTTTCGATACACTCTAATTACCCACTAGTTAATAATAATTCGTGTGTATTTACAAAACTAAAACACTAGCGGAATGTTGCACACTTCTGCTGTAAGCATTAGGAAAAAGAGTAGGGCGCGTCTTCGTGGATTGCGCTATCTATACCATGTTAATTCATCATTTTTATACAACCGAACTTATTTGGTTAATTTTTTGTGCAATGTTACTCGTAGTAAGTTAGATGAAGATTGCGTAGTTGATGGCTAAGTGATGAGTCTTTTTACACCTTGTATTGTTTGTTCAGCTGATTCGGTACGAAGCGGAAAGTCCGGACGAGCTGGCTTTAGCGGAGGCGGCGCTGGCGTACGGCTATGAATTGCGGAACCGGGCCCCTGATGAAGTGGAACTAGGCATCCGAGGGGAACTCTCCAAGATGAAGGTCATAAGGGTGCAGCAGTTCGACGCCACCAGGAAGTGCATGTCTGTGGCCATGAGGCAGGCTAATGGACAGGTGAGCATTTATATTTGTGTAATCACAAAAAGCATTAATAATGGCCCCGATTCTGTTGTTCACAAACTAAACTAAATTTAAGTTCAGTGCATCTTTTTCTTTCTATTTCATTAAGAAAAGGACGGAAGATAAATATTAGTTAAGTCCTTCGATGTCACGGACAAATGGACAATTATGCTTGCACTGGCAATCTTGCCCTCGATACTGTAACTACATAATAAAGTATGACTGTAGAAAATGGCTAGTATAAGCTAGTTATTTATACTGCGATCGCGCTTTAGTTCCCAAACAAGGTTGCCTGTAAGAGATCGCAGAAAGCGATTTACGATAAGGCCGCCCATTGTATGTTTTGTAGTAATAATCGTATTTTTTTTTATCTATTTTCTTGTGTACGATAATGAATTATATATAAATAAATAAATGTAACCAAATATGTGTTTTTGGAAAAATCTATACTAATATTATAAAGCTGAAGAGTTTGTTTGTTTGTTTGAACGCGCTAATCTCAGGAACTACTGGTCCGATTTGAAAAACTCTTTCAGTGTTAGATAGCCCATTCATCGAGGAAGGCTATAGGCTATATATTATCACGCTAAAACCAATAGGAGCGGAGCACCAATGAAGAATGTTTCAAAATCGGGGGATTTTTTTCCTATTGAGAGCTTCCGCTGCGTGCGCTGCGTAAACGGTTAAAGTTTCGCAAAAATCATATAAGACAGAATTGTTCCCCTTCAAAAGCTTTCAAAAAAAGGCCGCGACAGCATATGTCTATCTTTTAAGGTTAGCTCACTATAACCTCTTTTATGCTAACCAAATTTGTTCTAAAATAATGGATTATTTGCGAAGGTGTTTTTATAAACATGGTATTAATCCTTATCCAAATAAATACGTTATTCATCACATGTATTTAATTTTGAACAAAATTGCCTCTGACATCATTTGATTTCAATGTATATCTTAGGAGATATCATAGTTTTAAAATACTACTAATAATAAAGCTGAAGAGTTTGTTTGTTTGAATCACTGTTTGAAAGCTCTAAATTTCTGGAAGTATTGGTCGCATATATAAAAATATTTTTGCGTTTGATAGCCCAGTTCTTGAGGAAGGCTATATTCTATTAAACTTGACGCTAGGACCCTTAGGAGTTGAGCAAAAAGAAGAAAAGTCTGAAGTTTTCGCCAAGCGAAAACGAAGAAATAGCGCAGGCCGGCGACACGTTGCGACGGGGTGGATCGGGGAAACAAAAAAAAATTATGCGGACGAAGTCGCGGGCAGAAGCTAGTAATTTATAAAGGTCATGTGTGTTGCCCACACATACCCCCTTACTAATAAACGTATTTTATTTTAACAGATAAATAGTTACACACCGATTTGTCTCTTTCAGTCGTTAGTAATTTGACTTTCGAAAGAAGAGGACAAAGCGCTGTGTAACTATACAGATGCTTTACAACGTTTAATGTAAAGGGGATAAAGTTTAGTATGTACTACAATTAAAAAAAATATGACCTCTTAAATAGATTTTGAAATCAACTTAATTTACATTATCTGAAAGGTGATATTTGTTTAGGTGTAAATAACATCTATTGAAAACAACGATTTTAATAAACTTTAGATGCGATTTTCTTTCCCGTCAATTTCCAAACACATTGCTATTCCGCATATTGTTAATATAGAAGAAACCTGCTACCATAGTTGAAAAATAATAAGCCTCATGTGTTTAAAAGTCGCCCTAAATGTTACCTTTTCATTCCTTGATATTGGCCCCGATTCTGTTGTTCACAAACTAAACTAAATTTAAGTTCAGTGCATCTTTTTCTTTCTATTTCATTAAGAAAAGGACAGAAGATAAATATTAGTTTAGTCCTGTCAAATTAGTCAGCCCCTGACGTAAATTGACGTATTTTTAGTAGCCGATTTTTTAATCACGTCTAAACTTGTCTATGGATTATCTAATTTGACAGGACTAAACTAATATTTATCTTGTGTCCTTTTCATAATGAAATAGAAAGAAAAAGATGCACTGAACTTAAATTTAGTTTAAGTTTGTGAACACCAGAATCGGGGCCTATACCTGACTTATTTAAAGTATATACAGTAATTTTATCCTAAATTAACTGCAAGATAAACGTAAATGGTGTATAACGAAGCTGAGAGTCACTTATACTCCCCGTCATTGTTATCACTTTTTGTACTTGACTATACATATATAAAATACACAAATATACTAAAATCAGAACTTTCTAGTTACGGAAATATTGACGGTCGAACTTCCAACTTTTTTTTTACGAAAACAAGGTTTAAATGTCAAAATTAAATACCCCCACAACTCCTGAACCGTTGCATGCACCCAGAAGCACAATATTTTGTCTGCGTTACATTGCGCGCTACCGTAAACATCGATTTATTACACTAAAAAGAAAAGTCGTTTTCCAGCGATAGTTTTTGCTCAATGTCACTTTTTTGTACTGAATACGTAGGTAACGACTGTGTGATAGGTCTTTTTTAACTTAGGGTCAAATTAAATTAGTCAACGAAACAGCAGATGTAATGAGTATCAATATCTGAACAGAACAAAAGAAAACGATGTTTTTTTTGAGAATCGAATGTTAGTTACTTGAATTAATCTCAGTATTCTCAGTTTAAAAAAAAATATGACAAAATGAGTTTCGATATTTAAACACGATAAAATAAAAGAAAAATAGTTTTTCTTAAACACGTCAAGTAAATACCAGCGGTCGTTGACCTCATAAAAAATGTTCATCAATCCATTGAAACAAAAAAAAGAAAAATAGGTTTATTTGTCACAGAAACACGTGCAAACAAAAAGATAGGTAATTAATTCTAATGACAGCATATATAATAAAAACAAAAATATATATATCTTTATACATGAGCACAAAGCAGAGATAGTCGACGGCTGCACGTCATGACTGTGACAAGAAGGCTTCCACTCAGCATAATGCTATAGGGGACCCACAGCACAGCGCTGATTTTCAGTGGTTACCCGAAAAGGACGTACGGAAACCAAGTCAGATCAAATGATTCGTACTTAAAGACTATGCCGACCGCACGGTGGCGCCCTCATCGTTTGTTTGGTTATTTTATACAATTTAGAATGAAAATAAGCACGTTAAGTTGTGCTTCACAAGATTATGCGTTAATATTATTAGAAACGGTAGTTATTTAAATCGGTTTATTATAATCCTTCAAACGGAATATAGTGGCCACTGTTATCCGTTTTAAAGATTATAATAAAACTACCGTTTTTAATAATATTAACGGATAATCTTGTGAAGCACAACTTAACGTGCTTATTTTCTGCATTTTCATTCTAAATTGTATGAAATAACCAAACAAATGATGAGGGTGTCACTGTGCGGTCGGCATAGTCTTAACAGGTAACAAAATAAAATAAAACAAACAGTACTCATAAATTAAAGCAACTACTTAACCAACAATTGCAACGTTGCATCTGGAGAGTTTCGCTAGCAAATTTAATTTGATCCTGTATCTCAAGCCAGCCACTCGTGTCACCACCAGGTAGTGGTGTACGTGAAGGGCGCGGACACGACGGTGCTGGGCGCGCTGGCGCCCATGCGCGCGGGCTCGGCGGAGGCGGGCGCGTACGAGCGCACGCGCGCGCTGCTGAGCGAGTACGCGCGCGCCGGCCTGCGCACGCTGGTCATGGCCAAGCGGACCATGCAGCCCGCGCTGTGGGAGGAGTGGCTGGCCGGGCATCACCGGGCCATGGAGCTGGGAGAAGGTATGCTTTTAAGATCTTATAGGCAAAAGTCAAAATCATTTATTTCAAATAGGCACATACAAGGCACTTTTGAACGTCAAAAATTACAATAAAATAGAATTGATTCTAGTCGCACCTTCCAAAAGGTAGTGTTTGTATGGAGAAGAATGGGCAAGAAACTCGACCGTTACTCTTTTTAACCGACTTCAAAAAGGAGGAGGTTATCAATTCGGTTGTATTTTTTTTTTTTTTTTTTTTATATTTGTTACCTCAGTACGCCGTCATTTATGAACCGATTTGGATTTTTTTTTTTATTTGAAAGGATATGCTTCCAGATTGGTCCCATTTTTGTCAAAATCCAGTTCTGATGATGGCATCCATGAGGAATTGAGGGAACTCCTCAAATATTATAGGCATACATATAGCAATTTTGGTATTTTCATCAACATGTCAAGCATTTGCATTCAAAAAGTATAATTTGGTGAAGTGGAACTGATGAAGGAGATCACAGATAGCCACAGGAACTCTTCAATGATAATAAGTATTTCACGGGTGGCGATAAGATATCTCGATTAAGATAGTTAAGCGACTATGACGAAGCAAATTTAAATAAATGGTTCTGACGAAAATGGTACCATCAAACCGATCTGATGATGAAGCTGGAAGGTAGGTACCGGAACTTCGTAATAAAACCATGTATTCTAACCGTGTTTGGGCTTATTGGAATTGTCATGATATGCACTCTGACTATAAAAAGTAAAAAATAAAAACTTTTTAACAAAAAAAAAACACTACAAAGTGTAAAATAACTTTAATTTTAATTTTGGAAGTCGGTGGCAAAAACGTAAATACAAAACCAAAGACACCGACTTCCGAAATTAAAATTAAAGTTATTTTACACTTTGTAGTGTTTTTTTTTTTTTGAAGTTGGTTGTTTTTTTTTGTTAAAAAGTTTTTGAATGTGAAAACGAAAATGTTCACGAGTGAAATTCATTTTGACAGCGACACAATTTTCGAAAGGACGTCACAATGAAAAAAACAAATGACAGTCTCGCTAATTAAAAAGTAACATGTTCCCAAAGATTTCCATTTTCGAATTCCATAGTTGTTGTTTCATTATTTTATTGGTAAGTGGCCAGATCCAGGAACTTTCAGTATGCCCCACGTGTCGTTTCCCAGGTCGAGACAAACGCATCCGCGAGTCGCTGGCCCGGCTGGAGAGCGCGCTGTCGCTGGTGGGCGCGACGGGCGTGGAGGACCGGCTGCAGGCCGCCGTGCCGCGCACCGTGCGCGCCCTGCTGGACGCCGGCCTGGTGCTGTGGGTGCTCACGGGCGACAAGCCCGAGACCGCCGTCAACATCGCCTACTCCGCCGCGCTGTTCTCGCAGGCCGACCGGCTGCTGCACCTCATGTCCAGAGACAAGGTGCGCGGAACGATTGCCCGTTGCGTTACATTGTTATACAGGATTCTTTTTTAATTGACGAAACAGCGCATGTAAACTGCGTAAGTGAAGTTTCGCCAATTTATAAAAAGACCCTGTATTTTGTAGAAATCTCACCGTGAAAACTTAGGTGAAGTGAGCTTAAAGTGAGCTGTCAATAGTGTTAATCCCTAGCAACAGGTGGAATAACACCTCACTTGAAGCTCACTTCACCTAAGTTATCACGGTGATCTTTTTACAGAATGGCACCGCAGTATACAGGGTGAAATTGAAGTCATGGGCATTATTTTAACCTAAGGCACTACTCATGATACTGATTGCATTAGGGCTACTATTACGCAAATCAAAAATATTATTAATGCAAGTATGGAGAACCTTAAAATGTAGTAAGTCATACAAAGTATCAAACAGTTGCGCTTCTCGATAGCAAATGCGTAGGTACACTACGCCGTACGCGTCATTGGGCGTGAATTCTTTCACCCCGCCCGCCTCACGTGACATTCGTAAGTTGCCAATGAATTGATTCATAATAAATTCCAACTTTCCCTTCATACTTTTCCGGCTTAAGACGGTCAAAACTACGTCAACTAACATACATTTTAAAAAACGTTTACGTACCTAGGTAAAGTTAATTTCCTGTAGTTTTGACGTATTTAAAAAGTTGGAATCACAGAATCCGCCAATGTTAGTTCTTGCACCTTTTGAAAGTGGAATGGGTACCGGCCAGAACTGTTTAACAGTTTCCAAACATAAAAGTGGCTAACACCGAAGCGTCGTGCCGCTTGTCGGGTGCTAGCTTGTGGATTGTTTTGAAAAACCTTCTTATTTGTCGGTAAAGTGACAGAGGGTAAACGGGTGCTCTTCCACGAGCTTGTGCATGTGCTGGCACGTGAAAAGACGAAAAATCCAACAGGTTCTAAATGGTTCTTCAAATGAAACCCCGTGAAGGAAAAGGGTCGTTCGGGTAGCGGCGATGGAACATTTCATGAGTTCGTACTAAATTTCTTGTGCGATCGTAAATTACAACCATTTGTAGGTATTGTTGGTTGGTGTACCTAGCCTGCACATTACGCGGTCGAGGCATCGTGTTCACAATTACTACACTAACACTTAATGCACTGCAATCCAAGCACCGTCTGACGCGAGCGGCGAGGCGAGTACGGCGATTACGTCACGGGATCAATAAATCAATAACGCGTCAATGCACCTGCGCAGTCGTTTGACACTGGTTCCGGGGTCGTTCGTGTTTCGGCGGGAAGCAACCCCGCGCGGGGGTGGTATTCGTATTTTTGCGAGTGAGGGAGAGCGACGGAGAGAGTTCACGGAATCACGGCGGACGGTATGTCTTTTAGCCCATTGTTATTATTACTTGTAAGGAAAAACTTGCGCGCGCGCGTCGGCCTCTCTATGACTAGTTATTACTATTATTTGATGTTTGTTTACATTTCGCTTTGCGCTGTACTGCGTTTAAGATTTTGATACTTCAACATTTATTGG
Organism: Globia sparganii; assembly: GCA_949316385.1. NCBI lineage: Eukaryota > Metazoa > Arthropoda > Insecta > Lepidoptera > Noctuidae > Globia > Globia sparganii. The sequence goes on from OX438660.1 coordinate 1,371,223, forward strand.
CGTTAACGAAGTATTTTGTTTTAATTACTTTAAGTGTTTATTTGCAATAATAAGCCTTGTGCAATATGACTTACTTACTACATTTTAAGGTTTTCCTTACTTGCGTTAATAATATTTTTGATTTGCGTATTAATAGCCCTAATGCAATCAGTATCGTGAGTAGTGCCTTAGGTTAAAATAATGCCCATGACTTCAATTCCACCCTGTAGAATTGACAGGCGAAATAGTTACTAACCTTAGTGATGTATATTGTGTGTCCAGGAGCATGCTGAAGCCACGATAAAGAACTACCTGGAGAACGGCGTGAGCTCTGCGGGCTCCGGGCGGGCGCTGGTAGTGGACGGGCGCACCCTGACGTACATCCTGGACCGACGCTCCGGCCTCGTGGCGCCCTTCCTGTCGCTGGCACGCCGCTGCTCCGCCGTGCTGTGCTGCCGCGCCACGCCGCTGCAGAAGGCGTACATCGTGAAGGTACACTCACACACACTGGCTACATCCTGCACGGTCGGGGCTGGTGGCGTGTTACACTGCACACTTGTGGCGCCATCTATGACGCCACATGCGAACGACGCGTCTCGCCTGACGCCACGCAATAATCCTGCATCGCGCAGGCAGAGTTAGCCGCGCGATTGGCATTGGCATAAATACAGAAACCCGTCAACAACCTTCGAGCAGTAACCTGCTAGACACAACACAGAGGATCCTCGATACGTTCGAAAACGTTTCTTTCTAAAGGTTGTTGTGTCGCGTGTCAAATTGACGCCGAAGTACTGTACTATGAGTATAAAATACAATTTGTTTGATACAAAATTATGATGTTCTCAGGCGGTAAAGGAAGAGCTCGGCGTCACGACGCTGGCTATCGGTGACGGCGCCAACGACGTGTCCATGATACAGACCGCGGATGTGGGCGTCGGTGAGTTATGCACTTTCATTCATCTATACAGCTTTAAAAAGAAAAGTATGCAGTTCGGGAATAATCGTCAATCTTCGGAAATATGAATGCGCGATAATGAAATCTATTATAGAGCTGTTACTACCATAGAAGTACTTGCCAATTTTATCTTAATATGTTTGCAAAATTATAGATTAACAACTCTGTCTAATTCCAAAATACTTTTGTAAATTTCTCGAGTGACTAATAATGATCTGAGACCGGAGTAGGTAATCTGGCAGAGAGAAAACTTCATACAAATGCGCAATCATAGGTGCACTGCTACAAGGCGTAGCAGTACAAAACTAAGAAGCATTCTCTGTGAGGGGTTACTCAACGGCGCGACGTTCGTGCTAATTCGGAAACACGAAGATTACCGAAGCGTATACCTTTTCTGGTTTACCTGTAAATCTGTAGTTAAATTGTACTGTTATTACAGTTAACAAGTTGTGGACGCCTCTACGGTTGGTTTTGAGTTATTTCAATAACACCTGAAGGCCAATTCCGTAATTACATCGTGCATCGTTCAAAATCTAATCGCAATCTCACCTCGGCGACAATCAATGTCAAAAACTTGTCAAATATAGGTAATATGTTGGGAAATCAGAGGTATTTTTGACAAAAGCCTGATATCAGACTGTGAATGTTCTTTAAATTACGAGAATTGCCCCTCTAATGTTGACCAATTAATCCTTAATCACTTCATCTATTTCAATTAAAATTGTCTAAGAACTTCGTTAAAATGTTGACGTCTTATAAATCAGCGATAACGCGCTCTTCTTTTTAACACATGGCAAGCAAGAAAATGATTTAATTCAATAATGTTTTATGTGCGTGCGTGTTACTCGACGCAATAAAATTAATAAGATAAAATTGTGTCAATGATTCGGTAACCTTGAATAAAGTGGTTATAATTAAATGTCACATGATGACAGTGAGTTAGAAGAAAGAGGAGCACTGTGAATACGACTTTTTAGTATTTAATAATAAACTTTATAATCAGATTCATAAAGCTGTACGAATATTGATGCAGATTATCTAGACTGATGAATTCAGACCTCGGGTCCGGAAAAAAATATTACGAAACACTGACATAGTTGCATCGTCTGTTATTGGCCAACCAAGTTAATTAGACAACTGTTAGGTCTGTTAGTTTTGACCACGGAGTACAGAAAAGAAGCGGAGATGGCGCAAGGCAATTAGGTCAGTCGCCTTCAATTCGGTCATGACGTCACAGTGGGCGGGGCCACAAATCTTAGTTTCGAATGAATCGTCATTGCGTTCGGGTCTGTTGTATTTAGTTTTTTAATTGTTTTAACAATGAAGTGCGCTGTTGTTGGATGCAAAAATTGTTCAGGATCAAAATTGAAACATATTGATGGCATAACATTTCACGTGTAAGTCCCTAAAATTAATATTTTCATTATAAAACACATTTTCTCTTTTGGTCGCAAGATTGTAGCTAGAGACATCTGTTGTCGAAGAGATACTTTATAACCACTTCTCATCATGTGTTTTTATCATTATCAATGCATATTATTGTGACCAATTTTTGCCTCAAATAATTTGTTAAAGTTTATTTTGCTCGCTATGTTATTTCATAGATAAATTACATACCTTGGTAATTGAAACAAAAAGAATTTAGAAAAGAAAAATGCGCCATCTGTCGGCAAGTAGTCCGTCCTAACTGGTAAATAAAAATGTGTGCGTTATGCCAGCAAGACCATTAACCTGGAATACAAAGAGGCAAATGTCAGTAGTGGCTTCTTCTACGGCGGCTGATTTTTTTATCAAATTCTATTATCGTGTAATTTTTTTTTTTCGTGAAAAGGAAACTCTAAATTTGGGAAACATACTAACGGATAGGCATATTTACTTTCATCGAGAAAAGATGAAAGTTAAATTGGCAAGTCAACTTTTTAGCACAAGTGTTGCCAAAGCCTTAGAATCTTGCCAAGAAAGGCATAATTATTTCAAAGATGCTTTTGCTACAATTTTATTTATAAAACTAATCGAGTCCAGATTCTGATGATGACAATTTTGCTCATAACGCGTTGGTCGAAAGTAATAAGATTTTTGAAACTGAACACTGACACTCATCAAATTGTCTCATATATAGCGGGTTACATAGTACGAGTGTTGCAAAAAAAAATTAAATGCGAAGAATGTGTTCTCGCCCTTCACTCTTTACAAATAAAGAAAGGACATAGATTTATTTCAAAGTCAAAGTCAAAGTATTTATTAGTGTGCTTTTTGGTGATACAGCAGGTCTTACAGTTAATTTATGGTAACTCAAAAAGCTGCCTGTTGGGCATACACTATTTAACAATATAAAAATTTTAAATTTATATAAGTACAAAAATAAAAATGTCAAGATTTAGATTACATAAATGTCATACAAAATAAAAATGTCAAAATTTAGATTACAGAAATGTCATACAAAAATAAAAATGTCAAGATTTAGATTATACTAGTAACATACAAAAAATAAAAATGTCAAGATTTAAATTACAATACAAATTAAAATACAATCAATTATTATTACAAACGTTAAAAATACAATCAATTATTCAAGTTTTCAAGCATAGATATATAATGGTCACTTTATAACATTTTGTCAAGCAGGAATTCGTCAATGGTATAGTAGCATTTATCAATCAAAAAATCATTCAGTTTCCGTTTAAATTGGTTCAAGTTCAAATCTTTGATAATATTTGGTATTTTATTAAATATTTTTGGAGCCATGCAGAGAATGCTTTTGTGCATAAGGGCTGTCTTTGAGGCTCTTAGACATACTTCGTGTCGATATTCGGGTCTTGTCGATCTATAACGGCCTTCTGAAGCTTTTTTAAATAATTTGCTATTTTTCTTGACGAACAATGCGGTTTCGTATATGTGCAAGGTAAAGTTAATATTTTTAGAGATTTAAAATGGGGTTTACAACTGTCCGTTAATTTTAAATTACATATCGACCTAATGCACCTCTTCTGTGCTTTAAAAATGTTATTTTTCTCGCAGGAATTTGCCCAAAAAATTACTCCATAGCGTAATGTGGAATCAACATACCCATAATATGCAGTTATAACAGCTGCCTGATTCACTATTTTCTTAAGCTTGTATAGAGCAAAAGCAAATTCATTATTTCACTGAAAAGCCAAAAAAATAGAGTAAAGCCAAAAGATAGAGTAGGTACTCTATCTACCAACCTAGCCTATCTACCTTTAGGTATCACATGACACTATAAAAAAAATCAATTCAAACAGGGAACACTATGAGACACTATTGTACCCACCTTTTGGGCTTCGCCCGCAGTGGGGTAATAAATAATGTGGTCCCGGCATACTAACGCACATAGAATGTTCTGGAACAAAGTGTCATGCTTTGTAACGCCATAGTGGCCGGTAGACGAACTAAAATGAAAAATAGCTAGTTCAGTTACACTGTTGTATTTCTTTTCACCGCTAGATGGACTTGAAAATAATGGGCGGGTTTTCCACCGCGGGGTGTGGCCATCGCCGTACCTCGTCCCCCTGTCACCCGCATTCAGGCGACGCTTCTTTCCTAAGAGATTTTACATTGCGCCACCTCCGCTTCTTTCTGTACTCCGTGGTTTTGACATTATTTGCAAATATTTCAGTCAAAAGGCTAGTAACTTATAAAATTTGTTTTGTAGAATGGTTCAGAGGGACAACTCTCGTAATTTTAAGAACGTTCACATCTATCTTAATCTGTCATAAATACCTCTAATTTCCCTAAATTTTAGTCAAGTTTTGGAAATTTGTTCGTCGCTGTGATGAGACTACGACTAGATTTTGAACGTTTTAAATTACGAGAATTGGCCTTCTGATGAAGGGTTGTTTTAGTTCAGCTTGGAAACAGTTATCAAAGTTTTTGTTTCTTATCAAATTTATGTTGATTGGGCATTCAGTAACTATGTCAAATTATGTAAACTCATCTGCGTTATCAGCCAGCTTTAACATAGTTTATGTTTTCCGTAGGTATATCAGGGCAGGAGGGCATGCAGGCTGTGATGGCGGCCGACTTCGCAGTGTCGCGGTTCAAGTACTTAGAGAGGCTACTGCTGGTGCACGGACACTGGTGCTACGACCGACTGGCGAGAATGATACTCTACTTCTTTCTTAAAAATGCTGTAAGTCTTTTTACATGTTACGTTGTTAGGTACTATCAGTTTATTTGATCAAGTAGACATGAAAGGTACGTTTTTAGTCCTCAAAGTGTTCAGCAAGTTTTGAGCTACCTATAAAATAAAATAATGGCCCCGATTCTGTTGTTCACAAACTAAACTAAATTTAAGTTCAGTGCATCTTTTGCTTTCTATTTCAATAAGAAAAGGACAGAAGATAAATATTAGTTTAGTCCTGTCAAATTAGTCAGCGCCTGACCTAAATTGACGTATTTTTAGTAGCCAATTTTTTGATCACGTCTAAACTTGTCTATGGATTATCTAATTTGACAGGACTAAACTAATATTTATCAACTGTCCTTTTCATATTAAAATAGAAAGAAAAAGATGCACTGAAATTAAATTAAATTTAGTTTGTGAACAACAGAATCGGGGCCAATAATAATTTTAAAATTCAAAAACCTACTTAAATGTTTAATGTTATGTGTGTTGTATAAAGTTTGTTTGATCACTGTCAAGGAGTTTCACTTTCTGATATGGTTGGCGGCAGTTATTTTAGTACAATCTCAGTTTTTTTTTTTTTTTTGTAATAAAAATAATGATAGTTTTTTTAAATGAAGTAAGTAAAATTTACTGATCCAACCTATCCAACCTTGACTTTAATCAAGCCCGCTTGCACCACAAATCACTAAGCACACTTAACATTAACGAATTTAACACATCGTTCTGTTTATGCAGAACATTTCAAGATGACAGACAGAATGATACTGTTCATAGTGCAAGCGGGATTCAATCCTGAAACATGCGTAAAACCTATATAAGTAACCTATGTAAATGTTTGTGTTCGCAGACGTTTGTGTTCCTGGTGTTCTGGTACCAGTTCTACTGCGGCTTCTCCTCGATGGTGATGATAGATCAGGTGCACCTAATGACTTACAACCTCATGTTCACCGCGCTGCCACCCATCGTCATCGGTAAGTTCGAGTTCTAACTGCTTCCAAACATAGAGAAATGATGAAAACTTCGTTAAGAGACAAGTAAAGCTCACGTTTGAAATGCAATAGTAACAGCTTCAGGGCGTGTAATACGTTTAGTTTCGATTTCATACGTTTTTTATTTCTGAGTTGTTTTGAAACCGTTTGTATTCTACTCTCACATCTCAATTTTCCAAAAAAAAAAACCTCTAATCTATTGACAATTTTACAAAGACAAGTTCATGACGATTGTCGCTGAAATGAGATTGGGACTTGAATTAAAAGTTTTTTTTTTAAGTACGATAATTAATAATAATAATAATGTTTATTTGCCAAAAACAGTGTTTACAATTCCTTATAGTCTACATTAAAGCTAGGTTTACAAAAAGCAAAATAAGACGCAAAGGAAGCATTTTGCTTATGAACTCCACACTAGGTCAAGCCTGTCTCGTGGAGTCCATAGGTGGTATAACCATTATAGTAAAAATGCGCATTACATTAATACAGGATTTTTACAATCAAGAGGCATATGAAAAAGCGCTAAATTTTTGGGGTAATTAAAACATTATCTAGGTTTAAAGCCGAAATGAGATTGGGACTTGAATTAAACGTTTTTTTAAGTACGATAATTGTCTTCCTGATTGCCATAAACAAATCAGCACTGAGCGTATGTCTAGTGTTGAATTCGCCTTACTCCGCGATTGCGCCAAGGTCTACCATTGTACAGTACGATTCAAACACTTTATGGCGGATCTGAAGTGCGCTATTCAATGCGCAGTACCTCCCCCCCCCCCCCCCCCCGCTGACCGCTTAGGGCAATTTATTATTGCGCCGCCATAATATTTGTGTGGAGCCGGCCGCGGGCGTGCAGCCGTACGATTCTGTAAAAATCTCACCGTGATAACTTCGGTGAAGTGAGCGTGGAGTGAACTATCAATAGGGAGGGACAATCCCTAACATCAGGTGGAATGACAGCTCACTTCACCTAAGTTATCACGGTGAGATTTTTACAGAATAGCGCTACAGTAGCGAGTGTCCGCAGGCGCGTACGACCGCGTGGCGCCGGCCGCGCTGCTGACGGAGCGGCCGGGACTGTACTCTGCCAGCCGGCGCGGCCTGGCCTACCGCGCGCACTCGTTCTGGGCCGTGCTGGCCGAGTGCGTGTACATCAGCGTCGTGCTGTACTTCACGGCCTGCTTCGCCTACTGGGACACCACGGTGGACATCTGGTCCTTCGGCGTGTGCTGCATGACCTGCTGCTTGGTCGTCATGCTGCTGTATGTCGCTATTGAAACTAGGAGCTGGGTGAGTTGTTTTTTTCTTTTTCTTTGCAGCGTTTCATTTGATATGAAGATTGGTGGCAAAATAGGGAATATGCATGTAATTTTATTTTCTTCACTTTATTAAAAATACAGTTATATAAACCCAAGAAATGTATTAAAAGTCTAATTTAACTACTACAAAAAAATATTTAACTCCAACAATTTCAAACTTTCACGGCCATGTTGTGACGTCATTATCCAGGATACTTTTTTTTAAAACTAAATCGTAAAAATAATTTTTGTACTTTATTCAAGAAAAATCGCACTTACACTTTACCTTAGTGACGTGTATTCACAATTTCACATCATCACATTGCTTTTTATATCACGTCCATCATTTTCGAAGACAACATAAAATAATGAATTATATAATAAGTCTTTGGTTTGGATGGAAAAAGGGGAAGCGTTTGCCTAGCAATTGGACACAATACACATACATATAGTTTTGTTAAATTAGTTGTAAGTTCTTATAATGTAACTGTTTGCTGTTCCTTTAAATAAAAATAAAAATAAAATAAAAAATACAGACTAACAAAAAACTCAACCATTTTATTTAATTGCAGTTTATTTCTAGGCTTCTATACAACATTCAATAATAAACAGTTGTCAATTACTTGCATATTCCTTATTGCGAAAGACAAAAAAGAGGACAATTAAAAATATTTATAAACTTATTCATCGATTGATTACATGCAGCTTTATAATTTCACATTCGTAAGTGTAGACTACGGAGTGTGTGTGTGTGTGCGCGCATGGAATGAGGAGTTAGACAGTAGTGGGTTGAGTGTAATTAATGGTACAGTCAACCGCAAGTCCTTAGTAACAATTTTACATTTACAGCACCTTAATATGTCTATGATTTTCGTAGTGCACTTACTACTGATATACGGTCGATTATACGACTTTATATTAAACTAAAGCTACGGTTTAGTAAAGTCCTCGTCACGAGAAGCTATAAATTTTGTAAACACACATTCAGTGGTTCGCAACCTTTGGATCAAATAAACAAAGAATAATTTTGTAATAATTTTTATTGTTATATAGGAAGGGATATAATTATGTTAACATCTAATTACTGTCGTCAGATGATTCCTAGTATTCTGCAGTATTGACAGTGTCATGATGTCAGCGTGAACTTCCTTCAAAATGGCGGCCAAATGTTTACGTTCCACGAGTCAGACGCGTTCCAGTACTACAAAACATTAGACGACAGCGCTTTATATCGCTAAAATATGACCCTAACAAGTGGAATTGGTCGTTAGTTTCGTATTAAAATCATGTGTACTTTGAGTTGATTGAAATATTCTCGTAACGGGGACTTCAGAAGAGCGATGGCCGCCACAAACGGCCGCAGTGACAGCGGCATGTAAATGATGACAGTGGCAATAATTATAATCGTTAGATTCGCCCTACTGCGTCAAAAAATAGTCGCGTTCCTACAATGATGCATTGTCTTGACTTGATTGTCATGGAAACGTGTGAGCTCACTCTTCTCAGTATGAGCACTTTTCCGCGTAACTAAGTACGATGTAGGCAAATCTAGCGATTTAAATATTTGGTTCTGATTAGAGTATACAGCGTCCACAAATGTCTCTAGAAAAACACACCAACTTACTTTCATTATGGCGTTTCAGTGACGTCATTCGCCAGTAACTTGCAGACGCTATGTGGCGGCCAGCGCTTTTTTAGGAAACCGTAGCTTTACACGAGTGAAAGTTATATATTTGCAAGAAAGTGTGCGCTAAAAACAATTTTTACTATCACGTGTACAAAGAGCCGTTTGCCAAACTATTACTGATAAGCGTTAAGGTAACCCGGAAAATTCAAATTTTCTGTAATTTGCAGGTTGTATGTTGATTAAAATTATGATTGGCGACCCTGACCAATAGGTATGTTTTTACAGAATTATAATCATCCATACACTTCTAAGTTCATATTACTATTGAATGACTATTTCATGATATCATGACTTTTGAGGCCAATTCTAACTGAGAGAGTTGTATTGATGATTCTTATGATTATACAAAGTTGATACGACAGATGGGCTTTCCTTTAAACTGCCTATACTAGGTATCATTATCAAGCTCTCTACCAAAAATCAATTAAATTGAAACAGTAGTTTAGTCGCAAATGATTTTTTAAGTTTTTGCACCGTTTGAACACGATGTATTTTTCCTAACAGCTGATTATGTCTATAGGCATAGGTCATGCACCTTAAAACGATAAATCTACGATACGTTGTTGCCGCTCTTAGGCAAGTCATAAACCAATACGTAGTACATAAGAGAGTGACAATCCTATTGGCAAAACATCACGTGCGTAAAAGAAATAGAAATAGGTCAGTGTGTTGCTATTGTATCTTAGATCCTTGCGACACAAAATACCGAAAGTACAGAAGTCCACGCTCGGCGGTCGCGCTATGGTTGTAAACTTTGGCTTATGCACAAAAAACTATCGTGGTAGTGGCACTCGCATCTAGTTGTTTGATTTATTGATGAGAAACGAAAAAACCAATAATAACTAAAATATTTTAATTTTAATGTTATTGTTACATTACAAATTTGTCACAAAGTGCTACAAAGTCATGTTCGCTTTTACTTTACGGCGCGGGACCGGGGGCCGGGGCGCTTACCTACCTACCTAACTACTGTGTTACGTTAATACAAACCATCGAAATACAAGCAAATACCTACTTACCTCTCTGAAACAACTGGTAGATTAAAAAACGACAATTCACCGTTTAATGTTGAATTTAAACAACCGTCCACTGAACAGTTATATTTTTTTTTTATTGCTCCATTTTTGCACTTCATAGACGCATGTCTCAAGCGGATGGTACTTGCGCTCGCACTAGTCCCAACCAGTCCGAGATATCGTGTCCGTGAGCGGTGTCTATGTGTGCGTTGCTCGAGCGCACTTTGTATGTAGTTTGACTTCTGTACTCTCTGTATTTTGTGCTTGCGATCAGTAAGTGGGGCTTCCAAAAAACTTGTTTTTTCAGTGCGCCGACGCTACCCTTCCGGAACGTAGGTACGTACGCGGAAGCTCCTGCGCCCTTATTGTTTAGTCGAACTTGTGCGCTGACAATAATTGTGAATTTGTTTTGTTATTGTGATAGAACACTAAATAAGTTTAAGACAGTATTCCTTTTTTTTATTGTGACAGGACACGTAACTTGGGATTATTATTATTTAGTGTTAGTGTTTTTTTTTTTGGAATTGACTGTTTTTATTGTGATAGTTAAACTTTGGTTGTGTGTGTGTATAATTAAAGTGTTCAAAAATACCTCGTGTAACTGACACGGCGTCAGAATACACTGACATGATTTTAATCTACGGCGAATGCCGTGGAAACGCAACGTTAGCTCTACGAACTTACAGAGAAAGCTATGGTGATAGCCGCAATTGCCCTAGGAATGCCCGCACCATACAGTTGGCAGTACAAAGATTACGGGTCAAACGTATAGTGCTGTAACAGGAGGGAGTGCCACCGCGGTAAATGCCCGCTGCTTGGGACGAAAGAATTTTAGACAATATTTCCCGCAGCCCGACGAGTCTCCACAGAGCCGCCCGGCAGTTTAGATGTTGCCATAGAACTATCCACAAGGTTCTAAAACGTAAAAAACGCAAACCTTCTAAATATCGGAAGGTGCAAACTTTTTTATCGAGAGACTTGCCGATCAGCAACAGTTACTGCCAATACTAAATAAAACATCCGAAGACCGTCATTTCTTAACTAATTTAATATGGACCGATGATAGTACTTTTACTCGAACCGATCTGAAATCGGCAAAATCTCCGGTACTGCAGTTTGGAAAATCCACAGTGTGTTTCGAGTTACTGCCCGCGCGCGACGTTGGACGTTGCCACTTTGTATAGTTATCCAAGGTCAGTCACCAGGCCCAAGTTTTTATGAAGTTTGGGTTTCTCCTTTATTTACAAAGGGTGGTTGCGTTTTACTCTGATTTGTAAGCTATTTAGTTTGTTTGAAACAAAAAAAATCTCATTTATGGTGCTTTTTATTTTTATACCGTATCGAATTAATACTAAACACGTATAGTATACGTAGTGTAATTTAATGCCCCTCTGTCGTATCAACTCTGTATAATATATAAAATTCTCGTGTCACAGTATTAGTTACCATACTCCTTCGAAACGGCTGGACCGATTTGTATGAAATTTTGTGTGCATATCGGGTAGGTCTGAGAATCGGCTACAATCTATTTTTTTTTTTTTTTTTTGCAAATCGACATTTGCGGGGTCAGCTAGATATTCTATAATATCTTATGATTATTCCATAAATACATAATTACTAGCTGACCCCGCAAACGTCGTTTTGCAAAAAAAAAACAAAATAGATAGTAGCCGATTCTCAGACCTACCCGATATGCACACAAAATTTCATACAAAACGGTCCAGCCGTTTCGGAGGAGTATGGTAACTAACACTGTGACACGAGAATTTTATATATTAGATTTCTTATCTCATAAACATTATTTAACTATTTACACTATAAACACATATTTATAACGGTCCCTAATCATATTTCAACATACAACCTGCATAAACTCAAGAAAACTTCACGATTTACCCTGGCGCTGATCCTAAAAAACGAATATGAATTGTTCATAACATTCTCAGACGGTGATCCATCTACTGGCTTTGTCGGGTTCTCTGCTGTCGTTCTTCATCCTCACGCTGATGTACCAGACCATCTGGCCGTCGTTCCTGAGCCTGCCCTCCACGTACCACGTCATGCTGAACACCATCCGGGAGCCGGTGTACTGGCTCGTTCTGATCCTCACTACTGTGGCCGCCTTGGCGCCCAGGTCAGTGTCTTTTATTTATTTTTTAGCGATTCACCCCTGCCGATCGATTCTGTAAAGTTCTCACCGTGATAACGTAGGTGAAGTGAGCGCGAAGTGAGCTATCAATAGGGGCAATCCCTAACATCAGGTGGAGTGACAGCTCACTTCACCTAAGCTTTCACGGTGAGATGTTTACAGAATAGCACTGCTGCATCGCACAGTTTTTACGATTTGACAAAGCATCGAAATTTCATTATTATATGTAAGTTTAATATTCACGCATTATTGGAAATAAACCTTCCGGGATAATTCTCTAAATTATGGTGAAAACGCATCAAAATCTGTTGCGTAGTTTAGAAGAATAACGAATTCATACAGAATATGTTGTAAGAAAAACATATTATATTAATATGTGTAGTTCACGACGTTATCCACGCCTTTAATACTATAATATTATTAAGGAAGTATTAGTATACGAGTGAAATTAAAAAAAAAAAAACTATAATTTTGTTTTAATAATAATTAAATTTAATTAACGCTTAGTCTAAAGTTCTGGGTCAAGCATAAAATCTATATTAATATTATAAAGCTGAAGAGTTTGTTTGTTTGAACGCGCTAATCTCAGGAACTACTGGTCCGATTTCAAAAATTCTTTCAGTGTTAGATAGCCCATTCATCGAGGAAGGCTATATGATATATATATATATATATATATATATATATATATATATATATATATATATATCATCACGCTAAAACCAATAGGAGCGGAGCACCAATGAAGAATGTTTCAAAATCGGGGGATTTTTTTCCTATTGAGAGCTTCCGCTGCGTGCGCTGCGTAAACGGTTATAGTTTCGCAAAAATCATGTATGACAGAATTGTTCCCTTTAAAAGCTTTAAAAAAAAGTCCGCGACAGCATATGTCTTTTAAAGTTAGCTCACTATAACCTCTTTTATGCTAACCTAATTTGTTCTAAAATAATGCATTCTTTGTGAAGGTGTTTTTATAAACATGGTATTAATCCTTATCCAAATAAATACGTTATTCATCACATGTATTTAATTTTGAACAAAATTGCCTCTGACATCATTTGATTTCAATGTATATCTTAGGAGATATCATAGTTTTAAAATAATACTAATAATAAAGCTGAAGAGTTTGTTTGTTTGAAACACGGTTTGAAAACTCTAAATCTCTGGAAGTATTGGTCGCATATATAAAAATATTTTTGCGTTTGATAGCCCAGTTCTTGAGTAAGGCTATATTCTATTAAACTTGACGCTAGGACCCTTAGGAGTTGAGCAAAAAGAAAAAAAGTCTGAAGTTTTCGCCAAGCGAAAACGAAGTAATAGCGCAGGCCGGCGACACGTTGCGACGGGGTGGGTCGGGGAAACAAAAAAAAATTACGCGGACGAAGTCGCGGGCAGAAGCTAGTTTAGCATAAGAATTCCTTAACGAAAATGAAACAAAATCGTTTATTTCCAGATAAAGATTCAACATAATTATAATAACAGAAACATAACATAATAAACTATATTAAGTATATAAATATGTTATAAACAGAGGGTGCAATACGAATTAGGTAATCGCCGGTTAGATGTCACTTTAGGGGACTGTGGTTTCAGTATCGTACCGCGCCCACCAGACTTGCTGAGCGATGTGTTCGCGCTGCTCCAGCGATGCGGGCGGCCCATCGCGTGTACCAGGCTGGCACTGCTCTCTCATGTTAGCCCACAGCTCGACTGTGTCATCGCTTGTGCAGTAACTGATAAATTGCTGGGCCTTCATGCGGCTACACCGCCTAGCTAGCATGTAAAGAAAATGTATTCATTGCTGAGTGTTTCTGTGTACAGGATGGCGTACCACGGTATCCGCAACTCGGTGCACCCCAACACGCTGGGCCGCGCCGTGGCCGCGCGGCGCCGCACGCGCTCGTACGCCGCGCACTACCGCTCCGCGCCGCCGCACGCCACGCTCTACCGGTACGTACACACACACACACTACCGCTCCGCGCCGCCGCACGCCACGCTCTACCGGTACGTACACACACACACACTACCGCTCCGCGCCGCCGCACGCCACGCTCTACCGGTACGTACACACACACACACTACCGCTCCGCGCCGCCGCACGCCACGCTCTACCGGTACGTACACACACACACACTACCGCTCCGCGCCGCCGCACGCCACGCTCTACCGGTACGTACACACACACACACTACCGCTCCGCGCCGCCGCACGCCACGCTCTACCGGTACGTACACACACACACACTACCGCTCCGCGCCGCCGCACGCCACGCTCTACCGGTACGTACACACACACACACTACCGCTCCGCGCCGCCGCACGCCACGCTCTACCGGTACGTACACACACACACACTACCGCTCCGCGCCGCCGCACGCCACGCTCTACCGGTACGTACAAACACACACACACTACCCTCCGCGCCGCCGCACGCCACGCTCTACCGGTACGTACACACACACACACTACCGCTCCGCGCTGCCGCACGCCACGCTCTACCGGTACGTACACACACACACACTACCGCTCCGCGCCGCCGCACGCCACGCTCTACCGGTACGTACACACACACACACTACCGCTCCGCGCCGCCGCACGCCACGCTCTACCGGTACGTACACACACACACACTACCGCTCCGCGCCGCCGCACGTCACGCTCTACCGGTACGTACACACACACACATTACCGCTCCGCACCGCCGCACGCCACGCTCTACCGGTACGTACACACACACACACTACCGCTCCGCGCCGCCGCACGCCACGCTCTACCGGTACGTACACACAAACACGCTACCGCTCCGCGCCGCCGCACGCCACGCTCTACCGGTACGTACACACACACACACTACCGCTCCGCGCCGCCGCACGCCACGCTCTACCGGTACGTGCACACACACACACTACCGCTCTGCGCCGCCGCACGCCACGCTCTACCGGTACGTACACACACACACACTACCGCTCCGCGCCTCCGCACGCCACGCTCTACCGGTACGTACACACACACACACTACCGCTCCGCGCCGCCGCACGCCACGCTCTACCGGTACGTACACACACACACACTACCGCTCCGCGCCGCCGCACGCCACGCTCTACCGGTACGTACACACACACACACTACCGCTCCGCGCCGCCGCACGCCACGCTCTACCGGTACGTACACACACACACACTACCGCTCCGCGCCGCCGCACGCCACGCTCTACCGGTACGTACACACACACACACTACCGCTCCGCGCCGCCGCACGCCACGCTCTACCGGTACGTACACACACACACACTACCGCTCCGCGCCGCCGCACGCCACGCTCTACCGGTACGTACACACACACACACTACCGCTCCGCGCCGCCGCACGCCACGCTCTACCGGTACGTACACACACACACACTACCGCTCCGCGCCGCCGCACGCCACGCTCTACCGGTACGTACACACACACACACTACCGCTCCGCGCCGCCGCACGCCACGCTCTACCGGTACGTACACACACACACACTACCGCTCCGCGCCGCCGCACGCCACGCTCTACCGGTACGTACACACACACACACTACCGCTCCGCGCCGCCGCACGCCACGCTCTACCGGTACGTACACACACACACACTACCGCTCCGCGCCGCCGCACGCCACGCTCTACCGGTACGTACACACACACACACTACCGCTCCGCGCCGCCGCACGCCACGCTCTACCGGTACGTACACACACACACACTACCGCTCCGCGCCGCCGCACGCCACGCTCTACCGGTACGTACACACACACACACTACCGCTCCGCGCCGCCGCACGCCACGCTCTACCGGTACGTACACACACACACACTACCGCTCCGCGCCGCCGCACGCCACGCTCTACCGGTACGTACACACACACACACTACCGCTCCGCGCCGCCGCACGCCACGCTGTACCGGTACGTACACACACACACACTACCGCTCCGCGCCGCCGCACGCCACGCTCTACCGGTACGTACACACACACACACTACCGCTCCGCGCCGCCGCACGCCACGCTCTACCGGTACGTACACACACACACACACTACCGCTCCGCGCCGCCGCACGCCACGCTCTACCGGTACGTACACACACACACACTACCGCTCCGCGCCGCCGCACGCCACGCTCTACCGGTACGTACACACACTACCGCTCCGCGCCGCCGCACGCCACGCTCTACCGGTACGTACACACACACACACTACCGCTCCGCGCCGCCGCACGCCACGCTCTACCGGTACGTACACACACACACACTACCGCTCCGCGCCGCCGCACGCCACGCTCTACCGGTACGTACACACACACACACACTACCGCTCCGCGCCGCCGCACGCCACGCTCTACCGGTACGTACACACACACACACTACCGCTCCGCGCCGCCGCACGCCACGCTCTACCGGTACGTACACACACTACCGCTCCGCGCCGCCGCACGCCACGCTCTACCGGTACGTACACACACACACACTACCGCTCCGCGCCGCCGCACGCCACGCTCTACCGGTACGTACACACACACACACTACCGCTCCGCGCCGCCGCACGCCACGCTCTACCGGTACGTACACACACACACACTACCGCTCCGCGCCGCCGCACGCCACGCTCTACCGGTACGTACACACACACACACTACCGCTCCGCGCCGCCGCACGTCACGCTCTACCGGTACGTACACACACACACATTACCGCTCCGCACCGCCGCACGCCACGCTCTACCGGTACGTACACACACACACACTACCGCTCCGCGCCGCCGCACGCCACGCTCTACCGGTACGTACACACAAACACGCTACCGCTCCGCGCCGCCGCACGCCACGCTCTACCGGTACGTACACACACACACACTACCGCTCCGCGCCGCCGCACGCCACGCTCTACCGGTACGTGCACACACACACACTACCGCTCTGCGCCGCCGCACGCCACGCTCTACCGGTACGTACACACACACACACTACCGCTCCGCGCCGCCGCACGCCACGCTCTACCGGTACGTACACACACACACACTACCGCTCCGCGCCGCCGCACGCCACGCTCTACCGGTACGTACACACACACACACTACCGCTCCGCGCCGCCGCACGCCACGCTCTACCGGTACGTACACACACACACACTACCGCTCCGCGCCGCCGCACGCCACGCTCTACCGGTACGTACACACACACACACTACCGCTCCGCGCCGCCGCACGCCACGCTCTACCGGTACGTACACACACACACACTACCGCTCCGCGCCGCCGCACGCCACGCTCTACCGGTACGTACACACACACACACTACCGCTCCGCGCCGCCGCACGCCACGCTCTACCGGTACGTACACACACACACACTACCGCTCCGCGCCGCCGCACGCCACGCTCTACCGGTACGTACACACACACACACTACCGCTCCGCGCCGCCGCACGCCACGCTCTACCGGTACGTACACACACACACACACTACCGCTCCGCGCCGCCGCACGCCACGCTCTACCGGTACGTACACACACACACACTACCGCTCCGCGCCGCCGCACGCCACGCTCTACCGGTACGTACACACACTACCGCTCCGCGCCGCCGCACGCCACGCTCTACCGGTACGTACACACACACACACCACCGCTCCGCGCCGCCGCACGCCACGCTCTACCGGTACGTACACACACACACACTACCGCTCCGCGCCGCCGCACGTCACGCTCTACCGGTACGTACACACACACACACTACCGCTCCGCGCCGCCGCACGCCACGCTCTACCGGTACGTACACACACACACACTACCGCTCCGCGCCGCCGCACGCCACGCTCTACCGGTACGTACACACACACACACTACCGCTCCGCGCCGCCGCACGCCACGCTCTACCGGTACGTACACACACACACACTACCGCTCCGCGCCGCCGCACGCCACGCTCTACCGGTACGTACAAACACACACACACTACCCTCCGCGCCGCCGCACGCCACGCTCTACCGGTACGTACACACACACACACTACCGCTCCGCGCTGCCGCACGCCACGCTCTACCGGTACGTACACACACACACACTACCGCTCCGCGCCGCCGCACGCCACGCTCTACCGGTACGTACACACACACACACTACCGCTCCGCGCCGCCGCACGCCACGCTCTACCGGTACGTACACACACACACACTACCGCTCCGCGCCGCCGCACGTCACGCTCTACCGGTACGTACACACACACACATTACCGCTCCGCACCGCCGCACGCCACGCTCTACCGGTACGTACACACACACACACTACCGCTCCGCGCCGCCGCACGCCACGCTCTACCGGTACGTACACACAAACACACTACCGCTCCGCGCCGCCGCACGCCACGCTCTACCGGTACGTACACACACTACCGCTCCGCGCCGCCGCACGCCACGCTCTACCGGTACGTACACACACACACACTACCGCTCCGCGCCGCCGCACGCCACGCTCTACCGGTACGTACACACACACACACTACCGCTCCGCGCCGCCGCACGCCACGCTCTACCGGTACGTACGCACACACACACTACCGCTCCGCGCCGCCGCACGCCACGCTCTACCGGTACGTACACACACTACCGCTCCGCGCCGCCGCACGCCACGCTCTACCGGTACGTACACACACTACCGCTCCGCGCCGCCGCACGCCACGCTCTACCGGTACGTACACACACACACACTACCGCTCCGCGCCGCCGCACGCCACGCTCTACCGGTACGTACACACACACACACTACCGCTCCGCGCCGCCGCACGCCACGCTCTACCGGTACGTACACACACACACACACTACCGCTCCGCGCCGCCGCACGCCACGCTCTACCGGTACGTACACACACACACACTACCGCTCCGCGCCGCCGCACGTCACGCTCTACCGGTACGTACACACACACACATTACCGCTCCGCGCCGCCGCACGCCACGCTCTACCGGTACGTACACACACACACACTACCGCTCCGCGCCGCCGCACGCCACGCTCTACTGGTACGTACACACACACACACAACAGCTCCGCGCCGCCGCACGCCACGCTCTACCGGTACGTACACACACACACACTACCGCTCCGCGCCGCCGCACGCCACGCTCTACCGGTACGTACACACACACACGCTACCGCTCCGCGCCTCCGCACGCCACGCTCTACCGGTACGTACACACACACACACTACCGCTCCGCGCCGCCGCACGCCACGCTCTACCGGTACGTGCACACACACACACTACCGCTCCGCGCCGCCGCACGCCACGCTCTACCGGTACGTACACACACACACACACACACTACCGCTCCGCGGCGCCGCACGCCACGCTCTACCAGTACGTACACACACACACACTACCGCTCCGCGCCGCCGCACGCCACGCTCTACCGGTACGTACACACACACACACTACCGCTCCGCGCCGCCGCTCGCCACGCTCTACCGGTACGTACACACACACACACTACCGCTCCGCGCCGCCGCACGCCACGCTCTACCGGTACGTGCACACACACACACTACCGCTCCGCGCCGCCGCACGCCACGCTCTACCGGTACGTACACACACACACACTACCGCTCTGCGCCGCCGCACGCCACGCTCTACCGGTACGTACACACACACACACTACCGCTCCGCGCCGCCGCACGCCACGCTCTACCGGTACGTACACACACACACACTACCGCTCCGCGCCGCCGCACGCCACGCTCTAGCGGTACGTAGACACACACACACTACCGCTCCGCGCCGCCGCACGCCACGCTCTACCGGTACGTACACACACACACACTACCGCTCCGCGCTGCCGCACGCCACGCTCTACCGGTACGTACACACACACACACTACCGCTCCGCGCTGCCGCACGCCACGCTCTACCGGTACGTACACACACTACCGCTCCGCGCCGCCGCACGCCACGCTCTACCGGTACGTACACACACACACACTACCGCTCCGCGCCGCCGCACGCCACGCTCTACCGGTACGTACACACACACACACTACCGCTCCGCGCCGCCGCACGCCACGCTCTACCGGTACGTACGCACACACACACTACCGCTCCGCGCCGCCGCACGCCACGCTCTACCGGTACGTACACACACTACCGCTCCGCGCCGCCGCACGCCACGCTCTACCGGTACGTACACACACTACCGCTCCGCGCCGCCGCACGCCACGCTCTACCGGTACGTACACACACACACACTACCGCTCCGCGCCGCCGCACGCCACGCTCTACCGGTACGTACACACACACACACTACCGCTCCGCGCCGCCGCACGCCACGCTCTACCGGTACGTACACACACACACACTACCGCTCCGCGCCGCCGCACGCCACGCTCTACCGGTACGTACACACACACACACACTACCGCTCCGCGCCGCCGCACGCCACGCTCTACCGGTACGTACACACACACACACTACCGCTCCGCGCCGCCGCACGCCACGCTCTACCGGTACGTACAAACACACACACAATACCGCTCCGCGCCGCCGCACGCCACGCTCTACCGGTACGTACACACACACACACTACCGCTCCGCGCCGCCGCACGCCACGCTCTACCGGTACGTACACACACACACACTACCGCTCCGCGCCGCCGCACGCCACGCTCTACCGGTACGTACACACACACACACTACCGCTCCGCGCCGCCGCACGCCACGCTCTACCGGTACGTACACACACACACACTACCGCTCCGCGCCGCCGCACGTCACGCTCTACCGGTACGTACACACACACAAATTACCGCTCCGCGCCGCCGCACGCCACGCTCTACCGGTACGTACACACACACACACTACCGCTCCGCGCCGCCGCACGCCACGCTCTACTGGTACGTACACACACACACACACAACCGCTCCGCGCCGCCGCACGCCACGCTCTACCGGTACGTACACACACACACACTACCGCTCCGCGCCGCCGCACGCCACGCTCTACCGGTACGTACACACACACACGCTACCGCTCCGCGCCGCCGCACGCCACGCTCTACCGGTACGTACACACACACACACTACCGCTCCGCGCCGCCGCACGCCACGCTCTACCGGTACGTGCACACACACACACTACCGCTCCGCGCCGCCGCACGCCACGCTCTACCGGTACGTACACACACACACACACACACTACCGCTCCGCGGCGCCGCACGCCACGCTCTACCAGTACGTACACACACACACACTACCGCTCCGCGCCGCCGCACGCCACGCTCTACCGGTACGTACACACACACACACTACCGCTCCGCGCCGCCGCTCGCCACGCTCTACCGGTACGTACACACACACACACTACCGCTCCGCGCCGCCGCACGCCACGCTCAACCGGTACGTACACACACACTACCGCTCCGCGCCGCCGCACGCCACGCTCTACCGGTACGTACACACACACACACCACCGCTCCGCGCCGCCGCACGCCACGCTCTACCGGTACGTACACACACAAACACTACCGCTCCGCGCCGCCGCACGCCACGCTCTACCGGTACGTACACACACACACACACTACCGCTCCGCGCCGCCGCACGCCACGCTCTACCGGTACGTACACACACACTACCGCATGGCCAAAACTACTAATACATGGCAAAAACTATTTTTTTAAAGCTAACTATTATTATTAAGAAAATTGTGTTGATCCTAGCATTACTTTATGCATTCAAAATTGAGTCTTATTGCCTTAAAATAAGACTTCATTTTCTTTGGCTCAAACGGCGGATAGTATGGCAAAATACATAATTTTTGAAAAAAAAAAACTAGTAGTCAGTTATGTACAAACTATTTTCGGGTTTTGCGTATTTAACATTACACGTTTTATAAACAGATAAATCAGAAAACATACCTGTGGATGCCAATTTATAGTGCCACTTATAAATTGATTATTTGAATACTTACTCGTATTCTAAATCACCAGATGTTTTTCATTTGACAATTGAGGTTCACTTTATAATCTCAATTTTCGCCAATTATTTAAATAATAATAATTGTTGGAAAAATGGCTGAAAGATGAAGTTGAAACCTTACTTATTCTCTTTAGTTAATGATTGTGTAAGAATTTAAACTGAAATGATTTGTTTAAACCTTTTATCACTTTTGGAAGAGACCATACTTGACTATGTAATGCTTCCGTACTTCAATGTGCCACTAGATCGTGTATTGACTATCATGTGTCCCACAGCGCGCGGGACGAGGACGGGCTGCACAAGCCGCAGCCGGAAGTGGCGGCCATCACCTGAGCGATGACGTCACGCGCTCGCCGCATTACCTCCACTGTTACACTGAACTAGGCTGTGATCTGTCGATAGACCTATGTAATACATGTAGATTATATTGTGCTTTTATACTGCAAAGCGGGACCAAGGCTTCCGAGAGACGCGGCCGGCACGTCGAGAAGACGCATACGGTACGTCGGAAAGACGCCATCGGTACGTCGGAAAGACGTATCCGGCACGCCGCAGCCACGTGCGCTCGGCGAGACTTAGCTAGCATTTATCTTGGCTCACATTTTTGCAAATTGAGTGTGTCGTTTCTCACATAGTGCGAAAACAGTTTTCAGTGAGTCAAGAAAATAATTATATTGTACAGAGGCCAGCACATCAAGCTACCCCAATCTGTCAGATTTTCCCAATTGAATATGAACCTTATTCCTTTGTGCTAAAGTTGAAAATCTATCAAAGAAATTTTACAGATTGGGGTAGGTTGACCTGCTGGCGTCTGTACAACACAACCTGAATCTAAATTCTTTTAAATACACTATTCTTGTTTCTTTGTAAATATTTCATCGCAAGTGTTCAAAACGATAACGTATAATCTACCATATCATCGAAATTACTTCCGATGTTGTTAGTTACCATAATTATATGTATAATATTATTATTTGTGTAGTATTTATAGTACATAGTACTTACGCGCCGCATCACGCGGTATCTCATAGATCTGCCAATGTTATTGATGATACACGTGGCCTTGCTGACCGTACCACATTCAACTACCCGCATTCCATAGTAAAGAAACACCACTCTCGACGACCCTTCGCCAAGAGGGATGAGTGAAATGAAAAAATTCTGCAAAAAACTCTTGATTATTTTTTGGGGTTTTCAGTTTCAATTCGCGTAGAACGTATAGTTGAACATAGAATATAGTACGGTCAGCACCACCAAGTATTTCGTTTGTTAATTTTAATCAGTATTCTGCATTTCGATATACTTCGGACTTGGAATTAGAACCGATAGGACGGTTCAGACAATAAGCGTGGTGGAAATTCCATTAATTATGTACACTGACAAAATTAATGGAATTTTAAACATGTTCCGACGTATTTTAGATCCATGACGGGTAACATCGTGGGACATCAGCGCTAATGAACGTAAACGTCTACAGGGTGTAAAAAGACACATTACAAACTAAGTAACATTGCACAAAAATAGTTGCTGGGAAATGACTTTTCATGTGAAGTTTTGCTGTTTGCGGTAGTGCGCAAACGCAATGTAACGCTCGCAAAACATGCTTATGGGTGCATGCAACGATACAGGGGTCGTGGGGCATTTTAAGTCGTGTTATAATAACTTTATAACATTAAAAACTTGTTTTCGTAAAATAAAAACATCAGTAAAAGTTGGAATCAATATCTCCGTAACCAGAAGGCTCTCAGATATGGTCCAGTACAAAAAAAGATTACGATGATGGGGAGTACTTGCAAGTGAATCTCAGCTTCGTTAAGTGTCTTTTTACACCCGTTATACTTGAATGTGAACATAAACTATGTTACAGTTTTGTGCAATGTCACGAGCACGTCAATCATTGCAATTTAAACCTTATTTTAATGACAGAAAAGTCCTTTGACGAGCGCTCGTGACTTGCAACGACTGGACAGATTCGTGTTAAGACAACAATATTTTGTTTCGCTGCTTATCGTCTTCAAGAGTATATGTTCAGTCAGAGTTGGTATTTAACAAATTAATGTTTAAATGTTGTATTCAGGCTAAAACCTCGTACGCTATAGTAAACGCCAAGACACGTAGCGTTTGCGGTCATAAAAAGTGCGAGTTGGACGTTGAATTGATTATTTAGTACGGGATTTCAGAAAGCTATACTGAGTCTCGTGTTATCTCGCTCCCACGCTTTATGACCGTATCTATCTCGAGTGTTGGCGTTTACTTTAGTGAGCTGTACAATAATATTAATTATAAATCAGTCTACGCTTTACTACGTCTAACTATGAATACCCGTAATTAGCAGAGCGCACAGTATGCGTTATCTCATTCCCACATGTTATGAAATTGCGTGCAGAAGGTTTTGTCCGAATAAACTACAACCGTCAGCTTTGTTAGGTATAAGGTTTGCATTTGTGTGAGTGTACATACATAGCTAGGAATAATAAAAAGTCAGGAAGTGTAACTATGAATAAAATCAACGAGAAATGTAACTATGAATAAAATCAACGAGAAATTCGGCTCCAAACTTCACTACATTGACAAAATACCTCGAGTATTCGAACGAAAGAACACACATGCAAATAAGCCTATCAGCTGCGCTCGCGTAAAGCGTTGTATTCCGGCAAGCGCCGTGATTGGTTCTGGTGCGCGGTGGCCTTTTCGGCAACGCCCACCGCGGTAGACATTTGCGTTGTGCCATTGTTGAGCTTGAGTTACATTTCTTGACTTTTATTATTCGTAGGGCCATAGCTTTTTGGGGATTCTGTAAGAAGAAATAACAATATGAATGTATCGAGACAGGAGTATTCCCCCATTTTGCAAATCGATTCTCAGCCCATTGTGAAAATCGATTCTCACACACACTAAAGCAAACCTTATGATGCGATGTTCGAGGAATGCAGTATTTGTTGTTAGTAACACATTGATTAACATAGAAGAATTGTCAAGTAGACTCGTTAGTTCTTAGTCTGTGTTGAATTATACTAAGCGACAACATCTGTGGTGCGGCCATTAAACGTGCGAATGAGACGGCGAATATTAAGTACGGAATTTCTAAATAGTCTCGTGTCGTCTCGCTCCCTCGTTCTATGACCGCGACTACCACTAACGTTGGCGTTTAGTAAATAGACGTTATTGTTTGTATGTCTGTCTATTATATACCTGGTATGTAGTACCGTGTTTTGTGGCCACGTACGACACGATTGTGATTGTTGATGAAATCTTGTATTTTATTAGGTTACTAGTGTGATAACGGTTGACTTCCTTCTCAGAATATTTATATTTATTTATAGAGAAACGCTGCCTTGCCTGAGACTGCACCCGTTATTGGGGCATACATATTAATCGTAGCGGGGAATACACTCGGGGTAACTGTCGCGTTCACGTTCAAATGTCCGATATGACATTGTAACTAGTCCTAACATTAGGCGAGAACGCCGGAGCTTTAATTCAGTAAACTAAGAATATAAATCCGCGGCAAGGATCTTAAAACTCCTTAATTCCGAGGCCCTGATCGGATCTTGGGGTCTACACTAATCTATACTATCTATACTAATATTATAAAGAGGAAAGATTTGTATGTATGTTTGTAACGAATTGGGTCAAAAAGTACTAGACCGATTTTAAAATTTCTTTCACCATTTGAATGCTACATTATCACTGATTAATATAGGCTATTTTAATCGCAAGAAAAAAAATAAAAAAGTTTAAAAAATAAATGTCCACCCGTGCGAAGCCGGGATAGGCCGCTAGTATCCGATATAAAGCAAGTCCGTGTTGTTATCGACGACATCCCTATTTTATGTTTAAGCAAGCATTTAGAGATATTTTAAAACGTAATTATATTCTAAAATAATTCAACACATTAAATTGAGGTATTTAGGGTTAAGATAATATTAAAATACCTACCTATTCCCCATTGATCCCGCGCTAACGTCAATTCAATTTTGTTAAACAACAAGTGCCTTGAACGCAGTGGCCGAGTATGCTCCCCGCGACGTACCGACGTCGTGTAGATGATTCCTAAAGATTTAACTATTTTTACTATCGTTTCTAGTTTTGTACATAGAAACAAATATATTTCTATATGAATGAGGTGATTGTTACGTGTACAGTAGGATATTTTTATATGAAACAAATCTTTGTGTAAATAACTTGTATGTTCTAAGACTGTTGTTTCCTTTAGAGCTTTTAGTTCGTTCAGTTAAATTTAACTATGTAATAGGGTATTGTGATGAACACATGTATTTTCCAGTCATTTTGTTAACATTTTGACCAACTTTGAATAGTTCCGATCTTCATTCTTGCCATGTTGTTAACAAGGTTTAGTACAATTTCTGTATGTTGGTACTTGAATGTTTACTTAATACTTTCATCGTTTTAAAGTGATTCGAATGTAAGCAGTGAGTTTTTATTGCCAGTTTAAAATTATCAGTACTTATTGTGTTTTTATTGGATATATTTTGTATTACAGCCCGATTCAGACTTTATGGCGGCTCTGAAGTGCGTTACTCACTGCGCAGTACCTCACCCCGCACCCCCGCTGACACCTGAATTTGTTACTGCGCAGCGACTCGCCTCATGTTTCTAGCCGACATAAAGTTTGAATCGCGCTGTAATAAAGGCTTGTTTTACATTTTCCGAATAGACACTACCTATACGAAATTTCCTACCAGATAAGTTAACTGGAACTCGGGGGTGGTAAAACAAGCCATATAGTTTAAATTTTTTACTAGTCTAATCAACGAAATATGTTGTTAAAATCTTTTTAGTATTATGAAAAATTAAATCTTCCATGAATGTAAAGGCATTTTATCAATGTACAGGACTACGCAACTAATTTTGCGCCTCGACAATAATTTTTCATAATTGGAATAGTAAAATAATACTAGAATAATCTTACATTCGCATGTTCGAAGAAAAATGGTGACGCTCTAGCTTGGTTGCGTAGTACCTTATGTATTTAATCTGTTGTCCATTATATTATAAATCCTGTTGATTCTTACTAATACTAATATTGTGCATTTAGTTTTTGTGATATTATCAAAACAAAAATCTCTTTTGTAGTCGCTATATCAAAATGTAAGCACGGCAATGACTAGAAAATACATCATATAGATGTGTTGTTTTATAATAATAACAAATTATTTAATTTCATTACAAATATTGTTTTATTTTTCTCCTCGTCATACATGTCTTTTGAATTTGTCACAATTTCATTATAAAAGCGGTTTGTGCAGTTAACATTCTACAACAATTTTTTAAGCAAGTGTAGAAAACATTAAAAAATGCGTCATTTCATCTACACGAAATTCTACATTCTATTCATATTGACAAAAGTTACTCAAGTAACGGACACATAAGCGACCGAAGCGTATATCTTTTGCACTCTCAAACTATCCGCTAAAACGACGGAGTTACTGTTGGATATACAATGCTTCTGCCTTAAGTAAGTATATCGCATAAGGGCCAGCAGACAAGGAACAGTCTGCAGCATATTTTCACTAAAAAGTAAGAAATTAGACAAAGCATCTGCAAACTTTTTGTTGTACTTTCGAACACTAAATACTCATCATGTTTATATCTAAGCCTAAAGCTGCGTCCCCTCTTGTACTTACATGTACACACGGCTACACACCAAGCTATAATTTTCCAGTTTTAGCTGACCTCGCATTGTATAGGTTTTTCGTACAATCAGAAGTCAGCTTATACTGGTTATGTATGGCTTGATGTGTAGCCGCGCGTACATGTTCACCAATATTTCGCACCCCCGGTGCGACACTGTCACTTTTGCAAAAAATGCAAAAATGAGTTAAATATCTAAAAACGATGTTGCTCCCAGCGACGCGTGATTTGCGCCAAAACGGCAATGACACTCACGCCCTCATACGGAAACTATGCGTACTACAAAAGTAACGTTATCGCACCAAATAAAGGGGTGCTTTAGGATCATTTTTAGATATTTAACTCATTTTTGCAAAAGTGACAGTGTCGCACCGGGGATGCGATTTGAAATAAGAGTAACAAAATGTGACGTTAGACATATACCTATCCATTCAAAACTATAGAAAATCAACATTTTGAAAACAAACGTTAAATCATCAGAAAAAAATCTGAAATAAATAAATCTTATCATAACTGAACCAATCCAGCTATGGGTTTCATTAAAAAAATCTATCAACTCTATGTATGTCGCGTCAGTGGATGTTCGTAACATGCGCTGACGTTAAGAACCTAATCTGTCATTAGAAGTTGGGAGTTCCCTTTTCGAGTTTTCCAAAATATCTCAAAAAAACTTCGTAGGTCATAAATAATGAAATTTTCATCTCCCCTTGTAAAACACCCCCGGGATGTTTGTCTTCAGATAATGAATTACTTTTGGCAATCAAATCATAATATAGTGGATAGTCGGTTCAGTTCCAACTGCTCAGATCAGTTTAAAAGCGTTCTGCATATTCATCTGGATCTTAGAGAGTTATTAGCGTGTTTGTTACAAGTAGCGACACAGCTTTAGAAAACATTTTCAATAAAAATATAATTTGAGAACAAATTAAAATACATATACGATAAACTTTATTATTTTGTGTGTATTGGAAGGAAACATAAACTAGATGATATAATATTAAGTGTGAAAAAAATTATAAAGTCATTTTTAACAAAAACAACAATAAGAAAACAAAATAAATCTTTAAAATTAAAGGAAGCTGGGCATTTTTTTTTTTATTACCTACAGACGATACGACTATGAAATTGCTATAAATACCATCGCTCAGTTTCCTTCCTCCGCGTGGATACCTATCAAATACTAATATTATACAATTAGTAAATCTACTATGTAGAATCGAAAATGCCGAGGATAAGAGAACAAAGCTTCTCACAACGAGTCTGACTCATCTAAGTCTGATAATTAAGCAAACATGTGCTGGCCTCTGTACCAGAGGTCTATGACCTTTGAAAATATACAAACAAAGCGGAGCTCATAGTTTACAATGATGCTGCTTATAGTTCAAAATAACTGGAGAGAAATTATCAAAAATATTTCAGTAACATATCGCCTTTTAGCCAGACCCACAACTTTGTTATGCCTGTGTCATTCATTACAAAATTTGTAAAAACAAGCGAAAAATGGCTCGATTGGACAATTAATATTATTTTGTTCAAAAAATTAGTCTTAAAAAATGCAGCTTTGTAAAAAACACTAGACACTTAATTTACATAGCGATCATTAAAAGATAAATAAAGGCAGTACAGTACAATTTGAACATATTTTTACGTATGAAATACGTATATTTTAATCTCCAGGTCTAGCTGATTTACATAAGAAATAAACACTATTGCACAATCTCCTAACAAGAACGCTGACAACTAACAATACATTATTAGCACCCAGTTTTTGAAAGGCTCAAACTCATGTCAAGTTGTGTTATTTCAATCAGCCAATCACAATCTGTCAACCGATTTCTTTATTAATGAACCTTTCAGAAACCAGACGTTAGTTTCTTTAGCTACAATCACAATAAAAAATCACAGTATAAATTGCAGTATGGCGTTAACGACGTCAACAGACGGTTCGTTCACGAGTACAATGTCGAATTTGTTGAGATAGTTTCTCAGATTGCCTTCAGCATTGTTTCCTAGGAAGCCTATTTTGACGACGACGTCGCAGTGTTCCATACCCTCGGCCATGCCTGCATCGCCGATGTTGTCTCCCATCAGTATGACGTTGGAGCGCTGCTGTACCATGTCGTAGTACTCAGTGTGTTTGATCGCGGTCTCGTTTTTGTTGTAGGTGTGGATGATCTCACCTTGAATGCCGACTATGTAATCGTCGTCGTCCATGGCTAGGAAGTTGGATACTACCTGGAAATTAAGTATTAGTTGTTAATGTTATGTATGCCGGATATAACATCAGGGACTCAAACTGTAACCGTAATAAGTGTTTTTAACAATGTTTTTTAAAACAGTCTTAAAAAGAAAAATATTTCTAGATATAACAGAGTCGTAACGTTGTTAATATTTGTAACAGAAAAAAACGCGCGGCGGACAGACAGACGCGGCGATGGCAAAATAGCCTCAATCTAGTCGGGATTGCGGCTATTTTGGCAACGCCGCATTTACTAGTTACACTGTTAACACTTTTATATCGGTGAGAGATATATTACTGTTACACTTTTAAGTGTTTTGGGTTAACGCATTTATAAGGGTTACATATTTGATTATGTTATCAATTCAATATGTAACACTTATAATTCTGTAACCTCTATGAAGGTGTTTTTAAATCCCTGTATATCATCATCATTGTTTCAACCGAAAGACGTCCACTCCTGGACATAGCTAGGCCTCCCCCAAGTATCGCCACTTCGATGGGTTTTGTACTTCTCGTATCCAGCGAATTCCTGCGGCCTTCACCAGGTCTTCGGTCTATCTTGTGGGAGGCCGTCCCACACCTTATTCATTGATATAATTATGCTGCCAAATAAACTAAGAGCATTATCTTTCGAAGGTCAACAGCTGATCACTATCAGTGGAGTTACCTGGTCCCATTTTTGCGCATCCTCCTTTATTTAATGTTCATTCAGTGATCCAAGA
The DNA here is from genome assembly GCA_949316385.1 of Globia sparganii. Classification (NCBI taxonomy): domain Eukaryota; kingdom Metazoa; phylum Arthropoda; class Insecta; order Lepidoptera; family Noctuidae; genus Globia; species Globia sparganii. Next base: position 1,402,043 of record OX438660.1, read on the forward strand.
TCATCATAGCAGATTCGGACTAGAATATTTTGACAGAAACAAAGTACAGAGGCCAGCACATCAAGCTACCCCAATCTGTCAGATTTTCCCAATTGAATATGAACCTTATTCCTTTGTGCTAAAGTTGAAAATCCATCAAAGAAATTTGACAGATTGGGGTAGGTTGACCTGCTGGCGTCTGTACAAAGAGCCATCTGCACTTTTTTTTTTACAAAAATTCACTTTTTTACTTATTTCGACTCAGAATTCTTTCTTCCAACCACCAATTTTTACTAATGTTCAGTCACGTATATAAAGATAACTAGTTAAGGTGATTGCGCAGTGATTACCGCGAAATTCAAATTTTCTTACGTTTTTTGCAATATGCAGGTCAGTGTCAGGTTGTGTCTTGATCAAAATATGATTCGCGACTATAACAGGTACTTATTCACAGAATTATAGTCATTAGAATCATTAATACATCTTCCTAAGTTAGATTTGTACCACAAGAAGAAATCTCCTAGGGAAAAGTGTTTATGGTACAAATCTCACTTATAAAAATGTATGAATGTTTCTAATAATTATAATTCTGTAAATACATACCTGTTAAAGTCGCGAATCAAATTTTGATCAAGATACAACCTGACATTGCCCTGAAAATTTGAATTTCGCGGTCTACCACTTCGCATTCACCTTAACTACTACACCTATTTGTAACACAGTACCGACGCGCGACGTAGACACGAACATATACGATTAATCCGTATACGTCGGACAATCGGCACGTTAACCAGTTGTAAACAAAGATATCAGTCACATAGCCTTATTGTCGGCTTTTAATACCTACTTAGTTTACTTTTTTGTACGAAGTAGATACACATCTACCGTATTATCGAAAACAAATACAGTATTATTGGCCTTAACCATTTCCTTGGTATGTATTAACTAAATGTTGTAAAATAGAAGAAGATAGCTTTGTTCTTTTAATAATCATCACAGTTTTGCGTTCAAAACACTCTCTTGTAAAATCATGATTTTGTACATAACCATAATTATATATTTTGTGGCTGTCGATTTAATAAGGAGTTACACAGGCTTTCATACAGACAAAGTTCTTTTCTATAATACAAATAGTTAGGTACCTTAACATGTGGAAGCAAGAAGTTGGCAGCCGTCATAGCAGCCAGCACAGACTCCCCGAGCCCTGCTGAGAACACCAGAACTGGCACCTGCTGGGATTTGCTCCACTCTATCATGTCTACCACACCTTTTCTGTAAATATATTTCAGTAGGTTATTGTGACAAGAACTGCTTACTAATAATTAAATATTTAATACATTGCACACTCGGATGCTGCAAGGTGCAATGCAAATATTTTATTTTTCAGAAATGCTTCGATAAAACAGCTATTAAATTACAAAAAAATGGTTTTACATTACCAGGTACTCTAACAAAGTAAATAAAAAAAAAGAAGTATAATTTTTTCTTTTGAAAACTAAATAAGTACTTATTTCTACTTGATAGATTGTTTCATCATTTTGCATATTGTTATGAAATGCACGACTTAACACTGCTATAGTTGCCGCCAGATAACAAAAAAATAAAAGTCGTTGACACCCGTCTACCAATGTTTACCAATATTTCAAAACTATACAAAAAAAATGTAAAGGCAGTGTCGCTAGCACGATCAACACGAACGTATCGCGGTAAGGGGCGTTCTTGATGCTATTATGAAACTCGAACGAAGCAGTATTAGCGACAGTTTTGTATGACGAGCGATCTATATCGAATAAGTTTTGACTTCTTGGTACAGACGCCAGCAGGTCAACCTAGCCCAATCTGTCAAATTTCTTTGATAGATTTTCGACTTTAGCACAAAGGAATAAGGTTCATATTCAATTGGGAAAATCTGACAGATTGGGGTAGCTTGATGTGCTGGCCTCTGTACAAGTCGGATCAACGACTTTTATTTTTTTGTTATCTGGTGGCAACTTTAGTCATGTTGATTGTGTTGAATATGTAACAGAGACATGTCCCGACTGCAGTGCACAGACGTCGCCCCACCAAACAAGCATTGTTTTACACCTAATACCCAACAAAATATTTTATTATACCTGAAACACTCCACCATTCTGTGAGCTGAATCCATTAACTCATTTCTTGGGAACTTCACACCTCTGAAAGCATACAAATATAATAAGTAAAACAACTTAATTGGGAAATTGAATAACAATTAATCAGAAGGCTAATTCTCATTGTCAAAAGTGTAGGGTAATTAGAGGTATTTTTGACAGATTGAGTCCCGTATTACAGAATGTCACTCAGTACTCAAGCATTACTTAGAACTAGTTTCAACCAGTCAAATGGCTTGAATATAGTTTTAAGTAACGCTTGAGTATTGAGTGACATTCTGTAATACGGGCCTATGACTGAGATCAACGGGGTAATTGCATAACACACTATCAGTAGCGATGGGTTTCATATTGATAGTTCAACAAAATTAATTACATTATTTATGTTGATAGCACACATTTTTGAAACATTTATGGAGCAATGGATTAGCGATATCCTACATAATGATTCAGATTAAAATTGATGGTGTGTTACGCAATTAGGGTGCAAACTGAATGTTTTTAAAACTATGGTAATACCCGTCTGATAGAATTTAAATCATTTATCAGATAAGTCATTCATAGTTTATTGCAAGCAGAGCAAACAATGATTCTTAAAAAATAATAAAATAATTGAATACTTTATCAGTTAAAAAGAGTTGCAATCAGACTAAAAATAATTTACATTGCAGAGTCATTTGATATCTTCACATGGCATTTGCTATCTTCACATTTTAGAGTTGTTCGGTGCCAACAGCAACATTTAGGTAATAGGTAATACAGGCTGGTGTCCGCAACTCCACGTCAATGCGCGTATTTTGCGTACGGATCAGCAACATTTATATTATATTGTGTTCTATGTTATGGGTTTGGTTTCCGCACTCAGTCCTTCAGTTGAACCATTGTACGTGGGCCATGGCGGCCATCGGTGGTTATTCCAACCAGCCCACCTCCCTCCAGAAGCTGATTAGGTCTCCTGGTTTGTTGAGAACATCTGTGTACGATCTGGGTGTCCCGAGGGTTTCTGATCTAATCTGGGTGACGCCTGTGCACTCAAAGAGCACATGCGCAACAGTTTCATCAGCCTCCATGCATGCTCTGCACAGGGGACTGTCCGTTATTTTATATTATAATGTTAGCCACAACAAACTTCAGCTGAATGGGTAGATCGTAAATTAAACTACACTGTAAATCTTGAATTTGAATCTATAACTTGTGTTATGACTTATGAGAAAAGTTCAAAAGATACTTACTTGAGCAGTGCATGTGCGGCCACATACCAATCAATCATATGTTGGGTTTTTTCTTCAATGCTCATGACAGGGTCACATTCAATGGGCTTGTAGATGCCCGAGAGCCGATTGTCCTCATCTTTATAGTGCTGCGGTATTGATGGACACTCGCGGAACATACCTTCAATAAAATTTTAAGACGTTGAATATAGTATAACTCATATTTCTTGGAATTTTGTCTGCTGTGCTGACATAGGTTATGCAGGCAGATAAGTTTGTACTTATCTTTATTCATCAATGGATAGTGCTGTTGATGGAAACGATAAAAATTGTCTTTTAGATATATTATACTAAACTAGCTTTTTTGATGACGGCACGGTTGGCGTAGTGGTTAAGCAATTGACTGCTGCGCGGCGTGTCGCGGGTTCGATTCACTGATATGTTTGTACATGCACCCACTATACAGGAGAAATTCCTAGTGGAGCAGTTTAAAAAAAAAAACATTGTTGAATGCTACCTAATAAAAATCTCATTCAGGTTTTAATAAAATGTTGAGATAAAAATGTATCAGCTTACCAAAACTTGTGAGAACAGTGTTTCCATTGTCCAGAGTGTGTCTTGTCAGAGTGTGGTCGAAATCTGTTACAATCTGTAGCTTACTATGTCCATCGTTTATCATTTTATTTAATTTTTGTAACAACTCAGCTTCATCCCTGATGTGGACATTCTCTTTCTTGAGTTCAGGTACATCGTTGAAACTTGTCAGAAATATCATAGCTTTAACAGAGAAATCAATCAGTAAGCGATAGTTGCTGATTACGTTAGTATTTTGTCAACAAATTCGTGTTGAATCTACGATACCCAAAATTAAGTCACCCACCAAGCAAACGAATATTAAAATGCTTACCTGCTAAAGGAAAGGTTACTGGAATTGATCACAAAGTTTCTGATAGATTATTTATTATATATTCACTCTAAGTAATAAGTAGCGATATTATTAGAATATTACAGACGAACAACCCACGTACGACCTTTACGAAAGAAACAAGGTACTGACAATCATGACATCTGACATGATGACATCTGTCAAGGTGTCAACCTCAACAGTCAGCTGTCATTTTTTGATAGTCTATGGTCAATAAAAATGAGAATCAAGCTCTCATCTTTGGTCCCAATACAGTGCGACTCGGATCATAATGAACGTACCCAAAAAGAGGGCGGAGTGAGGCCATTGTTCACGTCGGTTTGAAGGAAATAATCCCTAAGAGTGCCGCGGTTGTGGAGGGCATTTAAAAACCTTGACCCCCACCACCGAAACTTCCGTGGGATGTACAGTCTCATCACAATGACCGTGGGTGATGCATCCGATATACACAGCTGATTTTTATTTCGCGATTTCAGGTTTGGTCCCATTGTAAAAGTTGTTCATAATGATGAGTACAATGACCTCTTAAGAGGTTGCTGGTGTTTTTCAAATAACCCTGTATACCTTCCTACCTATTCAAAGTGTCAAGTTCCGCCTGAGGCATGTCAATAGAATACATCAAAACTGGCGAAGGCCTTGGTTCCGCCTGATAAAAGACTATTTTAACAGTTTATTGTGTTGAATGACACGCACCTGATCGAACGACCGTATTTACCATTATATTATCTTTATTTTTTATTTATATACGTAGTTTGCCAAAGCCTGCCGTGGTAAGTCTCCCTAAGACGAAGTCAAAGAAATTTGAGTGCCAACGATATTATATTATGGTTCAAAATCATTTCCCCACAAAAATCCTTTGCTGTAACAACGCTGCGCCCAACCGGCTTAAATTCAATCCTAGTCAATCTCAGTAAAGATCTCTGTTAGCAGTATATGTGTTCTGTGGTGAAGATTAACCAAGCACACTAGTGCGTGCGCACACACAAGAGTGTACTGCCTTTTCTCTCACTCTCATAGTACAGACGCCAGCAGGTCAACCTACCCCAATCTGTCAAATTTCTTTGATAGATTTTCAACTTTAGCACAAAGGAATTATTACGAGTTGTGTAAACTCGATTTAAACAATATCAGTAATATGAAAACGCGATCTCAAAATTCAGTGGTTTTTTATTTGACTATACAAATTAACCAACCCTATCAACAAGACAGTTTCTATGGTGACACACATTGCACTCAAAGAAGTTTGCATACTTAAATTATATTACAGGTCGCATGCATTAACTTTAACACCTTCTCTCAATGTAGTCCCATAATATCCACAAGCTTACGAAGCCTAGGTCTGGGCAACGGCTTGGTGAGAAGATCCGCTAATTGAAGCTCGCTTGTAACCTTCCTTATTAGCAGCTCTCCATTAGTCACAAGCTCTCTTACGAAGAAGTGTCGTGTACGGATGTGTTTGGTGCGTCGGTGAAACTCTGGATTCTCAGCTAACTTTATTGCTGCTTCGTTATCCACTAGTAACGTAGGAAGACCCTTAAGTTGTACGAGACTTCCTATGAGCCGAGTCAACCATACACATTCTCTGGCAGCTTCGCTTGCAGCAATTACTTCAGCTTCCGTTGTCGAAATAGCGACACTTTGCTGCCTCTGACTCATCCAGGAGACTGGTCCTCCGGCATACAGGCAAAGTACTCCAGAAGTCGATCTTCCAGTTCCAATATCGCCTGCGTGGTCAGCATCACTGTATGATTCTATAATTCCAATTTTATAGTTCTTTTTATACATAATGCTGAGATCAATTGTGTACTGTAGGTATCTCATGATACGTTTTACTCTAACACAATCCGCTTGAGTCGGTTTCTCCAGACTCCTTGACACTACACTGACTGCGTATGCAATATCAGGTCTTGTTCCGACCATTACATATGCAAGTGCTCCAACTACTTGCCTGTAGTTTTTCAGAACGTACTCATCGTTCTCGTTTTGTGAGACTATATTCTCCTTGGTTATTGGTGTAGTCACAGGTTTGCAGTCCTGCATTCCAAACCTGTTCAAAACTTTCTTAATGTAAGATGTTTGATGTATTACTACTCCAATACCTTCTCTGGTTGAAATCTCTATACCTAGAAAATAGGTAGCTGGTTTGGTTGTAATCTTAAACCTTTCTTTCAACTCTTCAATAAATTCATCAATGAGTTCTTGATCTGTTCCAGCTACTAGCCCATCATCAACGTAGAGAACCACAATCAGTTTCCGGTGGCCTTTCTCTCTTACAAATAAACAGGTATCGGCTTCACTGACTTTAAAGCCCGCTTCCTTGAAGAAATTAAGAATTCTCTGATTCCAACATCTCGGGGCTTGCTTTAACCCATAAAGACTTTTCTTCAGTAAGCACACCCTTCCAGAATCATCATCATAGCCTTCGGGTTGCTTAACATAAATTTCTTCTTCCGAGAGCGTTCCATATAAAAATGCCGTCGATACGTCAAATTGACACATCTTCATACCTTCGCTTGCTGCGATGCTAATCACAGTTCGGACCGTGGTCATTTTCGCAACAGGACTGAAAGTCTGATCATAGTCTTCTCCTTTCTTCTGGCGAAAACCCTTAGCAACTAGTCTTGCTTTGTATTTGTCGACTGATCCATCAGCATTCAGCTTCACGCGAAAAATCCATTTACATGGTATTGCTTTTCTGTTTTTTGGTAACTTTTTTAGAACCCACGTTTCATTCTCGTTGAGAGAATTTATCTCGCTGTCCATTGCTTTCTTCCAAAGTTCACTTTCGTTACAGGAGACTGCGTCTTTGTAACATGTTGGTTCGAAAAATCCATTTGTAACCATGACATAATCATTGAACCTAGCCGGACGTTTGATCAATGATCGATCTCGCAGTATTCGATCACTCTGTGCGTTAATCAATTCCTCAAGATTATCTTCATCTTCATTAACGTCATCATTTCCAACCATCTGCTCCAAATCATCATTATCAACATCATTTTCTCCCCTTGGTTCAATTGATTCTTCCTGAGTCGATACAGCATCATCGAAATTGTCTTCTTCAATAACAGGTGTATGAATATCCAATTGACTATTCATTTCGTTACCGATCGTTACAACTTGATTATTTATCGTAGCAGGTGTCACTACTTCGTCATACTCCCTTCGTACCTGAACGGGAATTTCCACTTCTGTGACATCCTCATCTGGCTCTTGGAATTTCGTTTCCAATGGCTTTTCATCAAAAATTATATCTCTTGACCTGACTATGTGATTTGATTCCTTGTTCCATAGTCTATAACCGTCATCATTATCATATCCAACCAGTACGCATCTCGTAGCTTTCTTATGCAATTTCTTCCTTTTTTGTTTAGGAACATGTGCATAGCAAACCGAGCCAATAATTCTCAGGTGCTTTAACCGTGGTTTCTTCCTAAACCAAAGCTCAAACGGAGTCTTGTGTTCCACGGAAGTTGGTCCTGTTCTATTTAACACATAAACAGCTGTCTGTACCAACTCCGCCCACAACTTTTGAGGCAACTCTTCATGAGCATGCATCATACTTCTAGCTGACTCTACGATCGTACGGTTTTCTCTTTCGCTACACCCATTCTGTTCAGGCGTAAACGGCATTATTAGTCTTTGGTGTATTCCGTATTTCGATAATTCTTTCCGAACTAGATCATTGTCGAACTCTCCACCGTTATCACTAAGGAATTCTTTAATAGTGTGTCCTGCTACTCTAGCTTCTGCAAGCATTTGCTTCAGCTTTTCAGGTACTTCAGATTTTGCCTTCATGAAGTACACGTAGCGAAATCGAGTGTGTTCATCTTTAAAAAGGACGAAATACCGAAACTTCGAGACTGAAAACGGGAAAGGACCGCAAACATCCGAATGTATGCGTTCTCCAGGCATTTTAGCTTTTTCTCTACTACCAAACTTCTGTCTGTGAGTTTTTCCGAAAATACAGCCTTCGCACAATATGCCATTATCCTTTGTCTTTATAATCAACTCTCGTTCTATAAGACCTTTCACATGCCTTTTATCTTGGTGGCCCATGCGTTCATGGTAAAGCTGCAAGGTATCTACCGCATTAATCGATGCGGCTACCTTCGGTTTAATTGCTACACAATTCAGCTTATATAGCCCACCATATCTTGTTCTGGTTCCAGTCACGGCGACTATTCCATTCACGGCGACTATTCCATTCACCTTAATAGAGCATGTAGTTACTCGTGACTCAAATACACTGTTTGTATTCTTATCCTGTGTCGCTAGCACTGAAAAAAGATTCTTGCTAATACAAGGAACAAGCCAGACATCACTGAGGAAAAATTCCTTTCCAACATTAGGGTTAATTCTAATTGTCCCTTTTCCTAAGGCTTCTATTACATTTCCATCAGCCGTAGTAACTGTGTGAGGTTTACTGAAGTGCTCGAAATTTTCAAATAAATCTCTTCTCATCGTAACGTGGTGAGTAGCTCCGTTATCAACAAACCATCCTTCACGATCTTGGGTGCATTCAGTCAGATTCAGTAGTACCATCATATTGGTGCTGTCACTACTATTCCTACTATCTTCCTTACACGTTTTATTTGGACAATCTTTCCTAAAGTGACCAACCTCTTTACAGATATGACATCTGAACTTGGTTACTTTTTTATTCCCTGATTTCTGTTCCTTCTGTTTCTCGACACCTTTCTTACTTGTTTTTGTGAGAAGCGCTTCACTAGACATGCCTTCCTTGCTTCCTATCAGCACTTTTTCATGCGCACAAAGTTGGCTGGTGATATTCTCAACAGTTCTGTCTTTCTTGGACATCAACATCCAACTCGACTTAAATGAAAAATAACTTTCTGGCAGTGTATCTAAAATCTTGCAAATTAAAAGTATTTCTGGTAATTGCTTACTTTCTTCAGCTTTTAATAATTCCTGATTCAGTTTGTGCCACATATTTTTCAATTTCGATACATGAGTTGCCATGTCATCAGCAGTATCCTTTTGAAATTTAAAGAACTCCATACATACTTCATACAACTTGTCTTCATTGACACCGTCATAAAGTCTATGCAGTTCATCCCATACGTCCTTAGGATGAGAGAATCGAATCACCTTGTCTAAGATTTCATCTGATATGTTGTTCGTAACCAGCAGTAACGCCGTACTTTCCAGCCTAACATACTGCGACAACTTTTTGTTATACTCCATCAAAGCCACTGCGGAAGCAGCACCAGCACCAGCATCACCTCCCTCAGCTACAGGCTTATTCGGTTTATGAGTTTTTCCCTGAATAATATCCAAAAGTCCGTCCATGCCCCGTAACAGAGCAGACATACGGTACTTCCATTGTATCCAGTTATTTCCATCAAGCTTACATATTTGTATTTTACTTAGCTCCATGCTTAGTTAGTTTCCAACAAATATTTAAGTGAAAATAAAGGGGCCCATAACCTATTACGAGTTGTGTAAACTCGATTTAAACAATATCAGTAATATGAAAACGCGATCTCAAAATTCAGTGGTTTTTTATTTGACTATACAAATTAACCAACCCTATCAACAAGACAGTTTCTATGGTGACACACATTGCACTCAAAGAAGTTTGCATACTTAAATTATATTACAGGTCGCATGCATTAACTTTAACAGGAATAAGGTTCATGTTTAATTGGGAAAATCTGACAGATTGGGGTAGCTTGATGTGCTGGCCTCTGTACGATGGGACGGCAACGATCGCACACAACCGGAGACAGATCAGGCGCAGGCGTAGGGCGCAGGACTCCGGGCCGCTACTAAAATCTTAATGTGGAAAACCCAATAGGTATTCTTTGCCAGACGACAGCTCAGCTGTTGAGCTTGATAACAAGACCAACGTTGAGCAGTTTGTTGCCCTCAAGCATAGACGTTTATACGTCTAATGTCCTCAAAACTCTAAATAAAACAAGTCAATTTAGACACCCTTGGTAGTAACAGTTGGGTCTGCCAACTATACTAAGGCCAGGTGAGTTATTTTTTGCTGCTCCGGACTTGGGACACACCTCACAAACTTCGGATCATCCACCGCAATCACCGGCCGTCTTTTAGCAGGATTTTCGTTACAGGAGTGCATTAATAAAACCATTATTTTCAAAATATTCATTTATTATATATTTATATTTTTGTTATTTTTCCTCTTCAGTATCACAAAAGTATACAAGATTTACATTCAAATAGGTTACATTAATAATTATGCTGTCAAAGTATTGTAAATTAAGGCTCATTTACACCAGGAGAATGTCGAAAACATGCGTGTATCGTAAGGCTTTGCTCGGATGAAGTAGGCGCCGATGTCGAGAGTAATAACAGCGCGAAGGTGCTGCTCGGGTGTCAAGTTAAAGTTTCGGCCAAATTTGCGCGACCAAATCGACTGCGAAGCGGGAGCATCCACAACGCGAAACTAAACGTGATCGCGCGACTACAACGGTCGCGTAGCGTAGGTGTGCAAGGCGTCATAAATTAACACGAGCAGCATCCGCCGCGCGGCCGAAGCTTTAATCTTGCGAGTTGTACGTACCGCTTACGAGAGTCAACTTTTTCGCTAATCTGCCGTTCTATGGGACAAGCTCTCCTCGCATTAATGAGCCGTTTAGATTATTTATCGATTAAATATAAATATATATTTTTTCAACTTTCACAAGCACAGTCACACAGGTGTGAGGTTACTGCGGGAATGTCTAAATTAAAAGATGAAAAATTCATCACTGTGAATAAATAATATACAATGTGAAAATAAATACCCACTACAGTACTTTCTGCGTGCGCAAAAAGTAACTTTTGTGGCATTCATGTTTTTTCCACACTGTGTGTAATGTCTAATATTATAATTGTCTCTTGGCGTTGTTATGTTAAACAGTTAAGTCATATTATATTGGGGCAAGCAAGTTAGATTGTATCATTTTCTTCATTGTCTTTTTATTTTATAAACTTAATAAATTCCGAATAATTTTATATTATACATAAAAATATTATTAGGAACACTTAAGGCTACTCGTAAACTTACCACACGTGACCACAGTCCTTTCACAGTTATTTTAGCTCGGATTTTGCATCACTGTCCAAATCATAATGATCTTTATTGTCATTGTGATAAGGTCGCTATTGGGTTGCTGCCACTGACAAGTTTGTCAAAATCACTGTAATCGAATCTTGATAGTCAACGGCAAAAGTAGATGATGAAAATCAGAAATTCAATTCTAATGAACGGAGTTCGCGTCAGAACTGTGTGGCGTCGAAGTGATTTCAAATTATACCAAACATTTACTACTTCGACGCCACACAGTTCTGACGCGAACTCCGTTCATTAGTATTGAATTTACGATTTTCATCATCTACTTTTGCTGTTGACTGTACAGTTTGCTGTTATGTTGCTGAAAATAAGACAGTGGTACCGGACTGTAGTGTTGAGTCTGGCAATGGTTGGTCGCGAAAGGTTCGTATGCGGTTACACTATGGTGATATATGATGTGGCGTTCGTTATAATAACCCAGTAAATTGCAAAGTTTAAGAACTTATTAAAATGGCATCATGAAACCAGGACGGTCTTACAACAGTATGAAACAACAGGCTTCGTATGAAACGTATATGCAAAAGTAATAGTTCAGTAACAAATTCGCTAGAATTAATGTAAATATCTCAAAGTAACTAAACTAATAAAATAATATAAATACCTCAAAGTAATGTAAATACCTCAAACTAAACTAATAAAAAAATATAAGTAATCAATTCATTATTTAACAAACCTATCATTAAACAGACGTTATTTAGACAACCCTAGTTGATTTATTTGCGGTACGTATACATCGTGCCGACGCCAGGGTTGTCACGCAAAAAAAAAGTTTTATTGTTATTATTATTTCATGAATGTCATTTGTTAGGAAACAAGTTTTTGTGTCGCCACAGATATAATTTATATTTGTAAATTTTCAAATCATGAAAACATTTGCAGTTAGATTAACGTGGGTGCAAAAATAATTATTTATTGGTGTACTTTTTGCATAAGGTTTGCGTTTTATTATTATGACACGCAGACCATCCACCCCCATGCAGCGTAACCACCCTGGCATACGCACTCTTGTATGTTCTGTTCAGATTCAGAAAATAAACTTAAATATATTTAAAAACTATGCAAATAACGTCCCAAGCATATTATTTAAACAGTTTTTTATTCAAATCAATTAATCAGAATAACCCAAAAAACTCAACTTGGTACCAGAAATTTAAAATATAATAAAACTATGAACAAACTTATATCTGTAAACGAAAATAATTATAATGATTGTAGAAAAGTTATCTATTGCAAATGTTCAATTGTAGATCTGATAATCATAATTTATCATAATGTTGATCATCTTGTATCAACACGAACTATACAAAAATAGCGCGATAATAACGTGTTATGAATCAGATCAGTTACTCTATTGTGAAAGTGAAACATCAGTGCTTGTTACGGTAAAAAAGCAGACAAAATGTACATACAATAACATGAGCGAAAAGAGCTATTTATTAACAACTCAAAAACTAATTCACTTTATACAAATACACAAATTATTTAATGTACAGGTAACTAATTGAAATAAGACTATTTATTATTGGGAGACAATCAGTTGCAAATATAATTGTTTGAACAGTTAATTGAGTTTAATTGATACTTTTAAAAACAAGACTACCTTGTGGTAAATACCTTGTAGTGTAATTAATCAATCGCAAATGATTGTCTTCTAATTGTAAGTGATCGCTAGCCGGTATTAGTTCATCGTCAGTCAATCATCGCTGATACGTCGCCCTTTTTTAGGTTTTTTCTTTTGCATAGCCTCCATTCTCATGTCTTCTAAATCTTCCATAATACCTGGATGAAAAAAAAAAAATTAATTTTAATAAGGTTTCTTGTCAAGAAACAAATCAGGAAACTGGCGAGAGTATCGCGGCGATAGTCACGCCGTGGCATCAGATTCCATTACAACTATGAAGCAATGTTCACACTTAGTGCCAGCAATGACCTATGGTACTGAAACATGCTCGCTCACAATGAGCCTTATTAGAAAGCTAGAAGTCACCCAAAGGGGAATGGAGAGGGCTAATGCTTGAAGTTTCCCTACGTGATCGAATCAGAAATGAAGAGATCCGCAGGAGAACCAAGGTAACTGACATAGCCCGAAGAATTGCCAAACTTAAGTGGCAGTGTGCAGGGCATATAGCTCGCAGAACAGATGGCCAATAAGACCAAAAGGTTCTGAAGTGGCGACCGCGTACCGGAAGACTTTCTGAAGGCCGTAGGAATCTGCTGGATGCGGGAAGCACAGAACCGGTCGAAGTGGAGGTGCTTAGGAGCGGGTTACGGGAGCCTGGACATAGCCAGCAGCGGACGTCTTTCGGCTGGAATGCCGCGATTCTCTCGCCTGTGGAGAACGCGCCTCAGGTTGTCATGGTATGGCTTGTGATGCGGAGGAATGAGGAAAATTTTTGATCGAGTTTTGATTAAATGCAAATGGCTGTAAGAGTATGGGAAGACCAAAGAAACGATGGACGAACAGTGTGACAGATGATATGGCTAGAAAGGGGATGACTTTTAATATGACGACTAATAGAGAAGTGTGGAAGAAGACTTCTTGAAGAAGAAGACCCTGAATAATTGGGATAAGGGCAAGAGGATGATGATGCCATTGCGCCTATCTTTAGACAATGAAGACTTACCAATCTTTTTGCTGATGTACTCCTCACGCTGCTGCCGTGCGAAACTCGACTCCATCATCGGATCATCATCGTCGTCCATGTCCCGATATCTGAAATATTTATTCAAACATGTTAAATACAAAACATAACAGCAAGTCTATAAGTCCGAATGAGTCTTCTTACGTGTCAATAGTTCGATTTCTCGTAAGTCTTTATAAATGATTTTGTTTCTGTAAGTAGGTTTGTACACTTTTACATGTCAATTATATTTATCAACACATTATTTTTCACCTGCCTAATGTGAGGTAGTGTAAATACAATGCATTTGGATTTTTTCTCGTTAGAAGTAAATTATTAACATTTAATCAGTGAAGTGAACTACTTTCGATATCACGCTATTTACATCTTCAGTAACTATCTGCTAATGTTTAAGTTTAAACAAAAGTGAAGTGTCATCTGTAAACAACACTACATCAGGATTATCCTTTATGAGATAAGGTAAGTCATTAATATAAATAAGAAACAAAAATGGGCCAAAAATTGAGCCCTGTGGGACTCCCATTGTTACTATAAATCTTGGAGATCTTTTTCCACTAACGACAACGCTCTGAATCCTTTTACTCAAGTGTGAAGTAAGATGATCCAGAGCAGTGTTCCGGATCCCGTAGTGGCGGAGTTTCCTGATTAACGTTTCATGAAGAACGCAATTGAATGTCTTGGATAAACACATCACTTAAGAAGAAAGCATGGTGATCAGTTCTCGTGACTTCTCTATATGAGAAGAGGCTTTTGCCCTGCAGTGGGATAATAATAGGCTGGTATTATTATATTATTATTACTTACTTGGACTTGTCATAGCCGAATATCTCCTTGATGTGTTTGGAGTAGTCCATCTGATCGTCACCGTCGTCAATGAAGTCATCGAGCTCCGAATCGTACTCCGACTCCGAATCTAGGGCACGACCTGTGACAACAAATATCATTATAAAATAATGCAATGCAAATAATGCGTCAGTTCAATAATGCCCCGTATTCATTGAAAAACAAGCCGAGCAACATTGTTACAGCAACATGCTTTTGAGTTGCGGGAAATATGTTGCAGGAAACATGGAATGTTGCAGTGTTGCCGGTAGAATAATTCAAGATCAAAAAAAAAAAAATTGCTTAATAGGCCCGCTCTTGACCTCGATCACGCCTGATGAAAAGCGATGGATGAGGTCTATGACGGAACGAGCATGCCCAGAAGATGCCTAAGGCACTGGAACTCCTACGCATCGACGAAACATAGCAGGCTGCTTAACGCCGGACTTCGGTGGGAGAGTAGCCGGAAATCAGGAAGCGATTAGCCCGTACCGCCGCAAGGGAAGAATTAATCAGTGAAATAAGGTGTTGGGTTTGACTGTCCAGGATGCACCGAGCGCTCGATTCAGTTGAGTACTGGCCGAACAAACTGCGCTATACGAGGAGGCTACTTCATGCATCCCAAAAATCTAAAATTCAATCTCGGGGGAAAACAAGTCTCGTGAGGAATCTCGGCCGTATTGGTCAAAGCTACGTGTTGCAAAATTTGATGTTGTGGGAAATTGTTTACTTTGTTTCCAATGAATATGGAGAAGAAAGTTTAAAAGGACTTGAGACATAAACTCGATCAACTAAAACTGTGGTAATGACAAAAAAAAAATAAGCACTGCAATTTAATAACTACACAGGAACTATATGGAAATGAGACTAGAAGCCGTATTAATAAACTTTATTTAACAATTTATCAACTAAATCTACCTTGGGTGGCTAAACAACCGCCTAAAAGTATAACCTGGACCGATTCTGTCTTTTATCTGATACTGGTTCATTAATACGGGCTTGGGTGATATTACATGAATAGGAGATAGCAAGGTTACCTGGGGACTTGTTAACTACATTTTCATGCTGCCACTATCGGTTCATCGTTTCAGAATATTTTTACTTTAATAAGTTAAACAAGACTTACGTTTCTTCTTCTGATCCGGATGTCCTTTTCTCTTGACGTCGCCTGGCGGGAACTGCCGCGAACCATCCGGCTTTCTCGCACCATTCTTGCCCAAACAATTGATGTGTTTATCAAAATCAAATGTATTCGATACTTTCGGCTTACTTGGGCCTGCTTTGTCATTAGGGGCACCAACTTTCCTATCATCAGGTCTTTTAGAAGGCGCTCCTTTACTTTCAGGCATTCTTTTATCGTTCTGTTTCTGAGATCCTTCGCCCGATGCCCTCTGTTTCGCTAGTAAAGCCTTGTCCTTGAAGCCGTTCTGCTGTGGTTGCTCTCTCTGCTTTGGCATAGGTTTACCTTGGCTGCTATGGCCGTTTAAGTATTTACTATCAGACTGCTTACTTGGTATGGATAATTTCCTTTCATTAGAATTCTTATCTATCCTGTATGTGTTTTGGCTCTTTAAATCTATGTTTTTATTAACGTCTTGCTTTAAGCTCTCTTTATGATTTAATCTTGATCTATCTACGGATTTGTCAACATTTTTGTTTACCTTGTCAGAAGTCCTAGTGATACTTTCTAATTTAGATTTTGCCTTTTCTAATTTTTCTCTGTCCCTGTTGAGTCTGTCTATGTCTCGTTCGATGCGTTCTCTCTCTGCTTTCAACTTATCAAGTCTCTCTCTGTCTGTTTTTTCCTTTTCACGTTCAGCCTTATCTTTGCCTAATCTTAATCTATCTCTTTCTTTCTGTAGTTTTTCAATTTTTTCCCTCTCAATCCTCTCTCTGTCCGCAAGCCTGTCAGAAGGTCTGTCGGGTCTTTCAGAAGGTCTATCTGCCCTATCAGATGATCTGTCCGGTCTGGAAGGGCTGTCGTTTCTAGAGTTGGAGTTGTTCAATTTATCGGAGACTTTCGGGATGCGGCCGAAACCAGTACTCGGTTCTGGTCTTCTCTCTCTTTCCACGTCCCTTTGTTGTCTTTCATCTCTTGAAACTGAAATAAACGATCGAGAATTATTTAATTAATGACTTGAAGTAAAATCAAAACTGACTTTATGGAAGAATGAGTATGAGGATCGAAGCGCACTTTCTAAATACATACGCGTGCAAAACACGAACTATCTCTATTTGATCCCAATCCCTTACCTTTCTTACCACCTCCTCCTCCTCCTTTCTCAGCATCCAGTCTCTCCTGTCGACGTTGACGTCTCGCCATTTCCTCCTCGTACTCCCGCTTCTGTTTCTTAGTCATCGGCCTCTCCGCACCCGGTTCCATCTCAGCTACAACCTCTTTCTTCTTACCGATCTCCACGGGTTCACTTTTCTTTTGTTCAGCCAGTTTCAACAATTGGTTGAAGTCCATAGGAGGCGGGGCAGGTTTACGGAATTTGGGTTTATCTGGCTTAGTCTCTTTTTTCTCAGGCTCATATTTTGTTGGGGGGCTCGACTGTCGTTCTTAAACAAAAAAATATGAACTTGACTGACGAGTTTTCTATTGTTAATACATTTTTGAACTTGGAACAACATTATTAAATATCTGTCTGTTGAAGGTAATATTTGTTGCATGACGCATCTATAGAACATACAACAGTGTGGTGACCAAACATTAGTGTTCAAAACAGGTGGAAATTCCCAATTATCGTAGAAAACTTTGTAAATAGGATTTATTGTAGAGTTTCTAACCAACCACTATTTTTATTTAGGGTTTATTGCAGTTTCTAACCAACCACTAACTATTTTTATTTCATACTAGCTGAATCGATGTCATTGTCCTGTGCTCTTGAGTTCATACAAAAATCCCATGGAAAACAGGACGTAAAAAAAACCCGGAAAGCTTTTCTAATATTTTTATAGTAACAACCTATTTCGAACTATTACAAACATTTTAAAACAATAAATAGCCGGTTCAGTCGTTCTCAAGGGATGGGCTTACAAACGAACAGCATTTTATTTTTATTTATACAGGGTTATTTGAAAAACACCAGCAACCTCTTAAGAGGTCATTGTACTCATCATTATGAACAACTTTTACTATGGGACCAAACCTGAAATCGCGAAAAAAAATCAGCTGTTCCCTACATTTTGACGAGATAGACGAAGATAAATGTAGGGAACAGCTGATTTTTATTTCGCGATTTCAGGTTTGGTCCCATAGTAAAAGTTGTTTATAATGATGAATACAATGACCTCTTAAGAGGTTGCTGGTGTTTTACAAATAACCCTATATAGACAGATAAAGATTGCTTTTCCTAGTGACCGCAACCGTAAGCGGAAATTTCACCCAATCGCAACGACAGACCGCAGCGACTCAACATGCCGTTGCGGTTTTAATTCCGAACGCGGCGTCACAACTTCGACGGCAGCGGCGGTCCCCTTATACAGTTTATCTTCTGCTAGCGACAGCCAATGACTTGTCTATTTTTATCGTATTTTTATCTCATGAAGCGACGCGCGCTTTACTTTTGGTTACAAATGTGACCACATGAAAATGTGTGTGTAAACGCAGGAGCTCTCGGTACCGTCTGAGACAATGGCGAAGTCGGAATTGTGTGTGCGTGCGTTTTTGTACACTTGGGTGCCACATGAAAGGCGCGCGTTGCTTCGTGTGATGAAAATACTGTACTACTAGTTTGCAGTCTGCGGTCGACGCTAGACCGCAGCGTCAGGGTCTCCCCACATTTATCGACGCGGAATCGGCTTAAGCCGAGTGCGTATCACCACACTACTCGACAAACGGCTCGTTTCGCCGTCGGCCGGCATCGCGACGCGTCGTCCGAGCCGAGCCAATGCGAATGGTATTAGTAACACCCTTATTACGTAGACATAAAGGCTTTTTTGGCCGGTGTTAGCTGATTCCGCGTCGATAGATGTGGGGAGACCCTCAGGCGACGTCGCATCGTCACCTACTCGGAAATTTCTTACGACCCTAAAACAAACTCAGGTAAGAGAAGAACTGCCGACGTCTGCACGACAAATAGATATAAATTCAGTCTGGCACATAAGTTCAACGGTTTTCTGGGTCCATATTTGTATAACAGTATGAACAAGCAGCTGTTGATTTATCCTCTTTCTAGGGCAGAGTGCAAGAAAAAAGTTTGTTCGTGGCTTCAAGGCATTGATTACAATACTGAATGTTTATTAAAACCCTTAAGGTAACGTTTGTCAGAATAGAAGGATATACAGGTTTCATACTCGTTCCCATCACACCACCTTCCTCACCCTTACCCTCACTGACACTCACCCACATATACTCACCCTCACCGACACACACTCACTCATACTCACCCTCACCGACACACACCAATACATACTTATCCAAAATCAAAGTCAATATTAAGTTACATCTGCCAAATTGTTTTGCTTTAGTTTTTAATTTTCTATTTTTGTTTCACTTTTGTTATTAGTAATTTGTAATAATATTTTATTATTTAAAACCTGTATGTTCAATTGATACAGTAATAAGTCTAATATATGTGAGTTGAAAGCCTGGTGATCTGTAATACAGGTTTTACCTACAACAGACACCAGTCTCTATTATGTGTATTACCTTGACTTTGTACTGTGTTTGAGAATATGAGAGAACAATAAAGAATATTATTATTATTATTATAAATGTATGAAAAACATATAAAAAATTACTAAATTATTTGTTTTACCTGCATTTTCACCTTTCCGCCTTCTCTTGTGAGGCACTGGATCATCTTCGTGTCTCAAGGCGTGTTTCACTCTTTCTCTCGTGCCGTTCAGATCCTTTTTCACAGAACTGTCTAGAAAAAACAAAGATAAGCAGTTTAATATAAAATTATAAGGTCGTTTATTCAGTTGTTTGTCTATAATATTACCAAATATATATTTTTTTTTCACATCTGAATAAAAGCTGACAGAAATGACGAAAAACCTTTTAAAATATGTATATGTAGCAAAACAAGAACTTCCAATTGGATCAAAGACCAAAGTAATCATTGGCCCCGATTCTGTTGTTCACAAACTAAATTAAATTTAAGTTCACTGCATCTTTTTCTTTCTATTTCATTATGAAAAGGACAGAAGATAAATATTAGTTTAGTCCTGTCAAATTAGATAATCCATAGACAAGTTAAGGCGTGATTATAATAATAATAATAACCCCATCGTCGTATCTCTACGTTGACGTCGTGGTGGGGCTTGCGCGCTCCGAACTCTAGGCCTGTGCCGGAACAGGTCTAAGGTGAGGAACCAGACCAAGAGAGATACAGAAACCCGCAGGGCAGCCTGTGGCGAGCTGTTGGGCAGTAGCGACCCCACGGACCCTATCTCCGGGGAGAAGTCTTGTTCTTCACCTCTGGCTTGCCTTTATTGGCCGGCTGGAGTGAACACTGATGAGGAACAGAGCTCCCACCTCATTCTTGCCTTTATTGGCCGGCTTGAGTGGAGATTCGCAAGAGCAAACGTGCTCGGAGGAAGGAAGCATTCCAGTAAGATGCTGGTAGGGATCTTGACCGTACTTCCAGGATTGTCCTGATAGCCGTGGAATACCTCTCCACTCCTCATAAGCACCTCAGGACATGTTGCCCCCTTGTCGCTACGTCACTATGTGCTAGCGACCGTTTCCGGGGGCCCATTATTGAGTGTGCAAGTCACCCCCTGCCATTTTTATACGTGTTTTTATAAAACATTGATCAGGCAGGGGTCATAGTTCTTCCATAGTTCTTGGTAACCAGTCCACTTTAGCCACCCAAACCCATAGTCCAACTTTTTATTATTCCATATTCTGCAAGTCCTACACCAACCGAGGGTTATCCTTGGGTGCACTTGCATAGTGCATACAGGGGTAATCGTCGAAGGGGGTGTGAGTTACATTTGTCAAAGTATGTAAAAAACAATGTATTAAAAAAAAATGTGTATGTATAAATTAAATTAGCAACCAGTTTGATTTTGTCTAGACTCTAGATTGTCCTATGGAGCAGGACCAGCATGTTTCCAAACATTGTTATCTTGGATATAATCCTCCAATTTGTAATATCCTTGTTTACAAAGTGTACTTTTTATATGAGTTTTAAATTTTCTTTCATTTAATTGTAATATATCAAAAGGTATTTTGTTGTAGCATTTAACACAGTACCCCATAAAAGATGTTTGCACTTTAAATAATCTGAAAAAAGGTTGATCTAATTTATCTTTATTTCTAGTATTAAAATTATGTCTATCACTTATGTTATTAAAAAGATGTTGATTTTTTCTTACATACATAATATAATACCCTGACCCTGTTCCCGATAACGGTGGGCTACTATTTTTTTTATATTTTTAAATGTTTTTATATATTCCAATATTTAAAAATATAATTTATATGTATATAGTGAAATAAAGGAAATAATAATAATAAGTTTATTAGTACATAAAAATAACAACACAGTACATAGCAGGAAACAGTGGGTTGTAGATTAAAAAATTGGCTACTAAAAATACGTCAATTTACGTCAGGCGCCGACTAATTTGACAGGACTAAACTAATATTTATCTTCTGTCCTTTTCTTAATTAAATAAAAAGAAAAAGATGCACTGAACTTAATTTTAATTTAGTTTGTGAACAACAGAATCGGGGCCATTGTTTATTTGGAGTAAAAAACAAATACAATTGAAGAAAACAATGTTAAATGATGCTAAGTGGCTGTTCAATATGACAAATTATTCCTGCCTCACTTATGCTACACATGCAAGTAACTCTTACAATGTCATAAGTCAAACACAATTTTATTACGCTTTATAGTAGTTCCCGCCCGCATGATATGCCGATAGTGCCAATGTCCTCTCCCAGGGTTCAAAATATACCCATACCAAATTTCATCAAATTCAGTCCAGCCATTTCGGAGCAACCGGAACAAACAGACAATTTTTTTTTTTATAATTACTGTACAGGGTGCAATTGAAGTCATGGGCATTATTTTAACCTAAGGCACTACTCATGATACTAATTGCATTAGGGCTACTATTACGCAAATCAAAAATATTATTAATGCAAGTATGGAAAACCTTAAAATGTAGTAAGTCATAGAAAGTATCAAACACTTTGCGCTTCTCGATAGCAAATGCGTAGGTACATTACGCCGTACGCGTCATTGGGCGTGAATTCTTTGACCCCGCCCGACTCACGTGACATTCGTAAGTTGCCAATGAATTGATTCATAATAAATTCCAACTTTCGCTTCGTACTTTGCCGGCTTAGGACGGTCAAAACTACGTCAACTAAAATACATTAAAAAAAACATTTACGTACCTAGCTTGTGGATTGTTTTGAAAAAACCTTATTTGTCGGTAAAGTGACAGAGGGTAAACGGGTGCTCTTCCACGGGCTTGTGCATGTGCTGGCACGTGAAAAGACGAAAAATCCAACAGGTTCTTAGTGGTTCTGGTGGAATGAGACCCCGTGAAGGAATAGGGTCGTTTGGGTTGCGGCGATGGAACATTTCACGAGTTCATACAACCATTTGTGGGTATTGTTGGTTGGTGTACCTAGCCTGCACATTACGCGGTCGAGGCATCGTGTACACAAACACACACACAAATACTACACTAACACTTAATACACTGCAATCCAAGCACCGTATGACGCGAGCGGCGAGTACGGCGATTACATCACGGGATCAATAAATCAATTACGCGTCAATGCACCTGCGCAGTCGTTATGACACTGGTTCCGGCAAAGAGTATAGTAATATATCGGGTAAAGAGAGCCCTCTTCAGGCTTTTTAAGGCAATCCTGTTTGAACACGAGCTCCATCTGGATTTTGGAGGCAAAACTAATCATAGTATACATACCTACGTATACCTATAATAATATATATAAATTGTCCATAGTTTCACGGAAGGGATCCAATCCACACAGTGGTAGTTATGAGAATTTAATCTCTAGTCAAACTGGAGATTAAATTCACATAACTACCACTGTGTGGATTGGATCCCTTCCGTGAAACTATGTACGATTGTATTATAGCGACTTCTTCATGTTGTAGCAAAACCAACCCACACAATTTATTGTGAATAGATGTTGTAATAGTTTTAAATTTGATTTTGCCACAACATACGACGGGGCTCGACTCGCAAATTACTGGAGGGAGGGTGGTTTTCACAGCGAAAAATTCACAAAATGGAGCAAAAAACTACAAACGTGCGCACTCGCAAGAAGTAGCCGCCATGTTGTGCAATTTTTTGAGAGAAATGGTGTGGCAACTTAAAATGTTTGTCAGTCTTACAAATTAGAATATTTATATGTGTGATATATTTATTTATTAGGTTTAATAAGTAATTTAAGTTTTTTCTTAAATATAATGCTTTATTAAACATACTTTGAATACATAAAATATGTTAGGAAAAAAATAATTTACGAATGCAGCGCCATCTGTAAAATTTTTGAGTACTAATGATAATTTGAGTTGTGGTAGTCAAGTAGCAGATGGAGCTAACATCTTTTAGAACTGTCATTTGTTAGGCACTGTCCCCCCCCTGGGTTCCGGGTTCACGTTGCGGCGGGAAGCAGACCCCGCGCGGGGGTGATATTCGTATTTTTGCGAGTGAGGGAGTGGGACGGAGAGAGTTCAGGGAATCCCGCCGGACGGCATGTCTTTTAGCCCATTGTTATTATTACTTGTAAGGAAAAACCCGCGCGCGCGCAGGTGATGTTTGTTTACATTTCGCTTTGCGCTGTACTGCGCTTTAAGATTTTGATACTTCAACATTTATTGGCGTTAACGAAGTATTTTGTTTTAATTACTTTAAGTGTTTATTTGCAATAATAAGCCTTGTGCAATTTGACTTACTACATTTTTAAGGTTTTCCTTAATTGCATTAATAATATTTTTGATTTGCGTATTAATAGCCCTAATGCAATCAGTATCGTGAGTAGTGCCTTAGGTTAAAATAATGCCCATGACTTCAATTCCACCCTGTATATACTTTCATATGTATATGGACTATTGAATTGATTTCAGTAACTTTTGGTATTTCTTTTTAAATTATGTATTTTATCATACTAATCGCCGATTAAGCCAAATAAAACTAAATCTTATCTCAAAGGAATAAGACTCAATTTTAAATGCTTAAAGTAATGCTAGTGTCAACACGATTTCTTAATAAAATAGCAAGCAGTAAAAAAAATATAGATTTGGTGATTGTATTGTGCTTTTAACTCAATACTCTAATTGGGGTATATGAGGTCTTGCATTAATTATGTTAAGTCCTGACTGACTGATATATTATATGCGCCTAAACTGCTGGTCCTAGAGACATGAAATTTGAAGGGTGTGTTCTTTGTGAAGAGTAGGTATCCACTAAGAACGGGTTTTTCGAAATTCCACCTCTAAGACGGTGAATGGGGAGAGGGTGAAATTTCACATGGACGAAGTTATGGTATGATATCCATTAAAAGGCTTTTAATCTTTGCAATATTTTGAATTTAAAATTGAGAATGTGGTACCTAAAGCAATTCTTCTCAAATAAATACAGATTTATACAAAAATTCATCAAAAATAATCTACAATAACCTTACAAGGAAAAAACCATTGACAACCAGTGCAGTGACAGTTCTTTCACATGCAACCTTATAACAACAAGAATAAAGTCCACTGTGATGCAAAGTCAGATGTAAAATGACTGAAGTTCAGTATCACCACTACATCAGGCTTAACATAGACAATAAATATTCCTGTAATTATAGATCAAAATCCTAGAACAAACAAATTAGAAATGTTATTGAAAAGTTGAAAGGTAATTGTTGGGTTTGGTATGGGCGTATTATTATGCTGAAGAGAGACGAAACCCATATGACTCAGTGGTGAAGGGTGAATTTATGACAGAGGTAAGCCGGAGCAAAAAAAAAGTCAATAAAACATTTAATTATATTTCAATGATGAATCAACTATAGAGTGGTTGTGTTCTGAATTTTCGAAGGGAAGCCGGCGGGAATTGTGTTGTATGGTACCTTTGCCACTGATATGACTACATTAGTGATGAATATAAATGTTGATGGATGGAGAGGAAGAAGAAGGCCAAGAAAAAGATGAATGAATTGTGTCAAGAATTATATGAGAGAGAGAAGGAAGTGAATAACAGTGTGACGATTGACAGGGGAGAATGGAAGGAGAAAATGTGTTGCACCTACTCCAAGGAACATACCACCATGAGAAATAGATAGATAGATAGATAAAACATTTATTCAGTGCAACAAAAGACAATACAGGTAGGTACGTAAAAAATAAACATCGAAGAAGGTGAAAGAAAAAAAAAAACAAAAATTAAAAAGATAAATTGACCCATAGACACCTCAACATCTATTACGGTCTCGATCACTACTGGGCGGTGTGTGTTTCATGGTTGCACCAAATGGGAGTCCAGCTCAGCATATGCCAGGTACAATACCTGACGCTGGTATTCTGCTGCATCCCGTTAGTGACACACCATCATGAAGTACCTACTCAAACTCAACACAATAATGTTTGAAACCCATGGGATAAGTGAAAACTTTACTACATCATAATGCTTTCCTGGAAAATTGAAAGCACAAAGATTTTTTTGTGACTTCTGTAATACTTGTTGACCTACATACATATTACTAGAAATAGAATATAATTACACTTACTTCCAACAGGGAATTTGGGTACGTCAGGCATTTTACTGTACTTTTCCATCATTTTTTCATATATAGCGGCTGCTTCCTGGGACTCATAGCCATAGTCATCCTGATCAGGCTGGTCTGGGCCGTCACGTGTGA
Source organism: Globia sparganii (assembly GCA_949316385.1). Taxonomy (NCBI): domain Eukaryota; kingdom Metazoa; phylum Arthropoda; class Insecta; order Lepidoptera; family Noctuidae; genus Globia; species Globia sparganii. The sequence continues at coordinate 1,427,711 of OX438660.1, forward strand.
CTGCAGTGTTGTCCCGATCAATGGCATCCGCAATCACAGACTTGTTGGCTGACTTGATGACCTTTAAGGTCTTCTGTATTTTTCTCAGGGCTTTAGGGTCTCTCAAGGCACTCAGCTCATCTCGTTTCTTCTGGGCGTCGATTCTCTTTTGCTTTTCTTCCTCATCTTTCTTTGCCAAAAACTTTTGAATGTTTGCTGACAACTTATCTTTTTGTTTCTGCTCCTTCTTGGGAGGATCAAAGCGAGCCTTGTAATAAGCATTTTCCTGAAATCACATCAGAGAGTTGGTGATAAGTACACATTGACAATAACAACAAAGTAAATGTACGTCCAGGTTCATGTTCAAGTTTGTAACGAAAGTCCTTAAGTGTTAATTCTAATTAATAATGCACAGAAACATTCGACAACAACAACAAATTACTTATCTGATCAAAAAGTATGCGCATATTTCGCAAAAAGTACTAAAACTCACAGATGACTTTTGTTGTTGATTTCGTTGAGCAGCTAATAACGTCTCGCGGAACTCCATGTTCTCGCAATTTCACAATTCTGCAGAGGTAAAACTTCTACGAACATAACAACATTGCAAAATTTTCACAAATTATTTTCTAAAAATCGTAAAATACGTGTCATGCCCGATTTTGATACACAATCCCACCATTTTCTGGAAACGTACTGACCAGTGTTGCCACTTGTGACTTGCCTCTTGCCTGCCAGGCGACCAAAGATAAGAATCCTCTCCGCTTAAATTGTTGCCAGATATAGGCCAGCTGGAACTGAGCGAAGTAGGCAGCCTGGTTAGTAGGATGCCTGATTTTTAGTAGAGTATTATTGGGATTAATAGAGTATTATTTATTGGAAAAACGACGGGTTGATATCTTAAAACAAAAGTCATCATTCCAAGTGCTGCCCTTATTCGATTTTAATATTTGGCGACTGCGTGTCTCCTTGCTAGACATATCATCTTTCCTAAACTTCATCTGTCGTTTATTCGGTCATAATTTAAAACGGAATATCGACATCGCAATGTCGCATTGCACATCCCTCTTCGTTGCAGGTATTCTATTATTATTTTCGATTCACTGTGCCAGGCGCTGGGTGTGCACGACTACTGTTATGGCAGTACACTATCAAGCTAGAATCTAGATTTAGAACCAAATTACGGAATACACTACTACCCGAGGAATCGTCCTAAGACTCCCCTTATTGAAAAAAATCGACTATTTAATGCGTTAGATTAATAGCACTAGTAAGTTACCATAGACTGGCTGGGCTGTGACAGTGACAGATTGTAACCATCTCTTTTTCTCTTTTCAAAACTTGACGGAAGACGAAAATATGGTTCGTGTGTATTTCTACGATTTTTATCTGAATATTTCAATAAAATCACTTACTATATATGTTAAATTAAGTGTGGCTTCTATGTTATAAGTGATATCAGTGTCATACAGCATATTATTTCTAGTTATGATGTGGAAACATTTTTGTAAATTCTATTTGTTGTTTCGCTGCAGGCCACCTCCAAGAAGAAGACCAGGAAGTTACGAGGACACGTGAGCCATGGCCACGGTCGTATCGGTAAGTTCTATTTATTATTTCAATAATTATTGTGACAAATACAACTATCACGGGCAAATTGTTTATCCTAACCTAGAAGAAATTTATTTCTAACTGTAAGACCGGGCTCGACATGCCTCCTAAACTAATAATTCCAGGTTCTTTATACACCTAACCAAAGTCTGTAATGTATCGATATCATTTCCTTGTCAATGTTCATAAGCATGGCTTTTGTTATTCCTATTCTGTTAGTTTACCATGACTTGATACACTACCTGGTAAATAAAGATGAGTGACAAGACATTCTCTCTTTCTCTTTTTCTTCTTTTCTTCATTCTACTTTGAAATTGATCTATGAGGAAAGATTAGACTAAATTTGAAAACAACTTGTGTATCCCATGATTCCCTTGACTTAAACTTTTGTATATTCATGTAACAATATTATTGTAACTTTCCAGGCAAGCACCGCAAGCATCCTGGAGGTCGCGGTAACGCTGGTGGTGAGCACCACCACAGAATCAACATGGACAAGTACCATCCTGGATACTTTGGCAAGGTAAGTCAATGACCTGCCATACTTTTCTTTTTTAAAGTTATTCCTCAAGTGTATGCGGTGGAGACTAGTAGTTTTGTCTGTAACATTATCAACAAAAGTAAAAAAAGTTACAACTATAGATAGTGCAATCCACGAAGACACACCACACTCTTTTTCATAATGCTTACAGCATAAGTGAGCAACATTCCGCTAGTGTTGTTTTGTCAATACTTACACACTAATTATTTATTATTAGTGTGTATTGAAAAAACTAAAATACTAGCGGAATTGACTAGTGATAACCGCTAACGATTAGGAAGAGTGGGGTGCTCTTCGTGGATTGCACTATCTGTAATACATGTTGTGCCAACCTCAAGTAACATGGTCCAAAGGCATTAAGTTGATAATGATGATTATTAACTACGGTTTATTGATTAGGCTCACAATACTTTTTTTATAGAAATAACAATGCTAGTTCATAATAGGTTCAACAGTTGTAAACTAAAACATTTGTGATTTGAGGGCAATCCTTTATTAGTAAGTTCACAATTTTGTATACAGAATGAAAGGTGAAATTACTAAAGAAATGCTGTAATTAAGGAAACCTGGACTGATTCAAAACACTTGAAAGCAATTAGCTAATGAAACATGCGTTGAATGATTCAAGCATTTGAATTTGTTTAGCTAAATGTCTAGTTGTAAAACTAAGCCCCATATATTCTGCTATAGAAAATAATTTCTTTATAAATATTAATGTGCTATTATGTTTGCTCTAGCTTGGTATGAGGAATTACCACGAGAGGAAAAACAAGCTGTTCAACCCCGTGTTGAACCTGGACAAGCTGTGGACCCTCGTGTCTGAGCAGTCGAGGCTCAAGTACGCCACGGCCACCGATGGCAAAGTGCCTGTCATCAACATTGTCAAGGCTGTAAGTATACTGTGATAAGCTATTAAATATTCAGGGTGTCTTTGAAGCTCACAATTTTTGCTTGGTCTCCATTAGATAGCTAACTTACATAACACTTGTTTTTATTTGTATCTTTGAACATGTATGTACAAAAATTAGCACATAGTACGCAGTGTGAATCACCAATTATCCACTCAAATGACAGAAAGACCAATTTACGAAAAAACCAACATAATGACCAAAACAAAAAAAATAAACCATGAACATGATTAACTGTGCCGAAATTCATATCAAACTTTCATATGCCCTCTATGAAAGCCATTATAGTGTCTTGCTAAATAAACTTCAAAAATATAATATGTAACACATGTTTTGTGACGACCCAGTGTTCATCCTTCATGTAGAATATCATGGCGAGCATTGGTTTAAATCCGCGCTAATCAAATTCATTTCTATTAATTTCAGGGTTACTACAAGTTGCTAGGCAAAGGCAAGCTCCCCAAGCAGCCCGTCATAGTTAAGGCCAAATTCTTCTCCAAGACAGCCGAGAGGAAGATCAAAGCTGTGGGCGGTGCCTGCGTTTTGTCTGCGTAATTTAAGTATACATTAAAAAAGTGAAAATCATGCTTGCTGTTCTTATTTTATTATTCCTGTTCCCCAAATCTATTGACTACCTACATCTATATAAACCACACAACACTCATCTACAGGCAGAAACATAGTAGGTATAAAGCCGATCGTCCACCGCCAGCTAAACTGGGAATAATGCGGGCTGCAGACCAAGAGCTAAGCTAAGTTAGTCTAGCATAACTTGCATAGCAGAGGTAATTTTTTTCATACTTCTGTTTATAGTTTGTGGTCTGTATTCTGTATACAAAATAAGATATCACAAGATAATTATTATCTTACAAGAAGATGAAAAAGATAAACCAAATAAATAGAAAAGGCCGAAAAACTACATCAGCTATGCAAGCTGAGCTATAGTCCGCGCGGAACTAGTTGGCCGCGCCTTAGGAATGTGAGCGGTGGAACGGAGGGGCGGGGGGGCGCATTACTCAATATGGGCGTTGCGAACCGCCCGCGTCGCCTCACCCCTTTCCCCACCTCAGCGGCCAACTAGTTCCGCGCGGACTATAGACTAACTTGGCTTAGCTCTTGGTCTGCAATATGGATGCTTGACTGAACCTGAACAACTATACATCTTGACAGTACATGCCGGAGATGCCTCACTGCGATACCATACATATTACTATGCTGCGATACCTCGCAGTCTAGCTCGCTACCTCGATGTCACCTCCATGTAAAACGAATAAATGTACATGCCAGACGTCGAGTTAAACCCCGAAGTAGCCCACGAGAGGTCTATTAACATGTATTATAATTACCCCCACGGGCGCGTCGTAGGTTTTTGATTAGGTACTCAAAAAAAAGCGCCCTTACGAGGCTTTTGCTGTTGTTTGCAACGCGTCCCCATTATAAAAACTCACGAGGCTCATCCTCACGGAGCCGCGATTTTGCAGTCTACCCATGTGCAATTCCCATAGAGGCAGAATATAGCGCGTCTACGACGACCGATTTATCCATATTCGCGATTAAATCCTATTTAGGACAGGAATCGTTAGTCTAGTACATAGTCTCTAGAGCGGGATCTTGGGTTCGGATCCTAGGTCGTTTTTGTCAGTAATTTTAAGTGCCTATTCCACCGGTCATTCTGTAAAAATCGCACCGTGAAAACTTTTGTGAACTCGAAAATGTGATCTTCTAATAATACCCGAAGTCGGCCAGGTCCGTGACGTTACTGGCGTCCCCACAGGCCACAAGGTACACTGTACAGACGCGTAATCGAGAGTACCAACCCGCAAACTCCATTATGTTAACATGTAATAAAATAGCCGTTTTATAATATAGCGTCACATTTAATAATTCTTAAAATATGCTTGCTTACATAACTATCGGTCATGTGAAATACTCAATACTTTAAACTCAAATGATTAATTAATTCATAGGATTCTTAAATATGTCTATTAAAATAATGATATAAGCGGCATTTTAAATGCAATTGCAAAAGCAACACAACATCGTGTAGATATTAAATCAAAATTACGAGTACTTATTCATACTCATAGGGCGAGTACACACTTCCACGCATTTCCATGGAAATAAAAAATTCTCGACGATGTTCGCACCTCGCCGTTGTGACGTGGCCGAGCCATAAATGTGCCTCGAAGTACTATTTACAAATGCTCAAATGTGGATCCACCTTTACAATACTGTACCTATTTATTATAAGCACTGGGTTTCGAATTAAAATAAAGCAAATTATACCATGAGATCAGTAAAACAATATCCTTCAGATTTTTCTTATTCAGTTCTTAAATTATAGAGATTTTTAGCAGTAATGTAGCTTATTTTATGTATATTACTTTATGCTGGAGTAACTATGCTGCAATGACAATACAAGGCATTACATATGATTTAAAATGTTTAGTTCATGGTCTACGAAAGCTATTACTATAGCTGTATGTAGATTTAATTAAAACTGCATATCCTCAAAGTATCAAACATTCTCCCTTGATTTGGTTTCATTGGAACATTTTAATCGCGCACGTTTCCATTCTGCATGCAAAATTTATGCCTAGAGGTCATAGCACACATATCAACTCGGAAAGGGATCGTAACCGTATCGCCTGTTTGACGGTGAGGCCAACTCACCGTCAAACAGGCGTCAACCTAACGTAAGTACGTAACCAAAGTGGATCAGCAGCTCAGATACGTCAACCCAGCTAGGCGACGCCGCGCTTACGGCTCGCCGACCGCTGGTGATGGATCTGCAGGCAGGCCGCGGGAGGAGTGAGAGGGGCAAAGGTGGACGAAGAGACGTAAGCTCGGCTATGGAGAGATGTAAGCGCGGGGACAACGAGCCGCAAGCGCGGGTACTGCAAGTTGACCACGCACCGCACCGCGGTTCGTGAGCTTGTCCCGAGGTGAGGCGATTACGTTACGATTTCAATTAGTGTGCATTGCAGTGGGGAGTTTCATACAAAGAATACTGAATGGCTCGAGTTGATATAGTGACAATCCCTTTCCGAGTTGATATGTGTGCTATGACCTTAAGGCTTTATATACCTATTCTACTTGTTCTATGTTCAATTTGAATGAAATCCAGACAAGATTGTACATTTTTCAAGCAGATTCCATTTTGTAACAAATGGCCTGGTTTGTGTGTGACACATGATTTTGTACAAATAGTTTGTCTTTAACCGATACTTTTGTTCTTGCTTTTCAAAGCTTGTTCCTTACCCACCTCATATAATTTTATATGGCGTATTTTTGGCCTTGCATTCAGTAACTAGAATTATTGTAAGTTATTGAAACAATTTAGTGTATAGAATCTACAAAGCTATGATAACACACAAGACTGCTATAGGTTTTGATAGCAGACACTTTTTGAATGTTCAAGCATTACAAATTCGAGTTGATTAACAATTCAGTCAAACATTTAAGTCTTTGTGGGGTTAAGTGTATATTGTTACTGTATGTGTCTGCCTCATCTGTGGGACTTGCTCAGGGGGAGCTTGTGTCTGGACCACATCTGTGGGCCTCGCCTGCTTGGCCTTCTTGCGAGCAGCATCACTTTCGGCATAGTACATTCCCAGTCTAGTTTTAATAGCTGCCAAAGCTGCTCCATTGATTTCATCATGGAAAATATTTGTATATCTCCACTGTTTTACCATAGGGCCCCTCTTCCGTTCTTTCTTAATTTTCTTTTCTGGTTTTGGTTCAATGTGATGATGCATCTGAAGCTCTGCAGCATGTCCATAGGGATTGTCTATTGTAATAGTGTGTTGTTGGGGCTCTGGCTTAGCCTGCAGCACAATGAATGCTGTTGTGGGCTGTGTTGGTCTTGGTGCAGCTGACTGGAGTAATATCCCCATGCTCTGTCCTCCATTTGGAGTTTGATAAAAGTTAGTAGCAGTGCTTGTAGCCAATGTAGCCGTTTGATACTGGTTTTGAAAGTAATTCTCAGCTATGTTGACAAGGTGACCACTTCCTGGATATGCAATGGTCCCCAGAGGGTCTTGTGAAGTTTGTGTTTGTTGCTGTGGGGGTTCCACCTGGGGTACAAGATCCATGCTCCGCTTAGATTTAGGCATAGTTGCTGATATGTTATCTGGGTCAAAAGTTTTAATATAATCTTTCCACATTTTGGAAATATTAATTTCTAAACCAGCAATTTTATCCAATCTGATAAAATCTTTTAAACGGTGAGTGTGAACTATAGAATAAACATGATTTCTTATTTGATCTAAGACTCCAGATGGCAAGCGGACCTCTCCAGAGCGACGATGACTATTCTTTCCACGATTGTCACTGGGGAACATGACACCATCGTCCATTTTCTTACAAAGAACTCTGACTTTCCTCTCAGTTATGGCATGTATATTTTTGAAGGCTGTTTGGCACACCTGGGTCTCTCTTCCCTTGACTCTCACAAAGTATTCGAACGTGCATGTGCGGCGACTGCTTGTTTTCACCCTTTTTCTCTTAACATCCACTTGCCTCATAAGTCCAAACAAATATGCATTTTGTTCATCATGAGTTTTCATTGAATAGAAGCCTTGAAAAGTTTTCAATCTTATCTCTTCTGGAACTTTTTGGAAGCATCGCCTTCGGCAGTTGCAGTCTGGACCAGGCTGTTTAGGTGGTACCACTTTTCCATTTGCATTTATGTACTCTAGTCCTGCTATTCTTAAACGCTTTTGTTTTTGTTTGTGCCATTCTGCAAATAATATTATGCATTATGTACCTACTTACAAGTAATACTGACGAGTCAGTAGGACCTATATTTACCTATTGTATCTGTACTACGTTATTACTGATATACCTAAATAGTACATACGTTGTAAGTACATTATAAATATTGCGCTAGATCTATGTGGTTCCTGCAGTGTTTATTGAGTGCTACTATCAAACAAAGTCAAAGCAAACAGTTTCAGAACAATCAACACCTACTTAGACAAAAATGTAGTAAGGTAGTAAGAGTCAAAAACTGGTTGAAGTAATGAAGACCTAACAATGAGAACAATGTCTAAGGAAAAGTTAAGCGATGGATCATGTGCCTCTATCTTGATAATCATGTAAAGATAAAACTCACCTTCTGGATTCCTTAAACGTCTTTTGATGATTTTACCATTTTTAGTTAGCTTTACTTTTCGTTCAATATTTGAGACATCAGCCATTTTCATATCAAAGCATAATGTTGCTGCGTTTGGTTCATAACCAAATCATCGTAACTACCACAACTCGCGAGGAAACAAAACGCACGAACAACAAAACGCAACAAAAATTTTGAATCTAGTGTTTTTAACTGTTTTTAAACAGGCGTATTGTACTTTTGAACTAATTAATAATATTTTCGCAAAAACCAATAATACGACGACACATCAGGCTAGGAAATATAAAGCTTGATAATGTCGTCGTGCGTACGCACTGCTATACATCAAGCTACACATAACCAGTATAAGCTGACCTCGTATTGTATAGGTTTTTCATACAATCAGAAATTGCATGAAAAACCTATACAATGCGAGGTCAGTTAAAACTGGAAGTATAAAGCTTGATGTATAGCCGTGTATATTATTATGTATGTACAGAGGCCAGCACATCAAGCTACCCCAAACTGTCAGATTTTCCCAATTGAATACGAACCTTATTCCTTTGTGCTAAAGTTGAAAATCTATCAAAGAAATTTGACAGATTGGGGTAGGTTGATCTGCTGGCCTCTGTACATACAGTTCAGAAGGACAATTCAACCAGTCTTACCAAGGGATATCGTAGGTATTACCCAGCAATATTTATAAGGGATAGAATAATGAGCTAAATACAACGACGAAACATTATAATAACTTTAATTTCGGAACTCCGTGTCTTTGGATCTGTAGTTTTTTGTTACCGACTTTTTCACATTGTAGTGGTTTTTGGAAGTCGGTTTTTTTTGTTAAAAAGTTTTTATTTAGTGGGTCTGTTTATAATTTAACTAAGTAACAATAGCCTGATGTCAACTTGCTCATAGTCTTTTACAAATTATTGCTGTTCCCGATGCAGGAACGTTATTGTTGAGGAGTTCTCCCCTAGTATTTCACAATCGGCTCCATTTCAGCACTCGCATTGTGACGAGTATAAATTGCTTAGCAACAATTTAACCATATTAAAGTAATCGAATCGCAACCTGTGAAATACTTCTTATTGAGTAGTTCCGGTGGCCATCAGTGTGGTCTTCCTGTTCCACTTCACCAAATGCTGCTTCCCGAGAGCAAATGCACGAGTTACTATAAAAAAAATACCTAAATCGCTATAGGTGTACCTACCTATAATATTTGAAGAGTTCCTTGGATTTCTCCACGATCTCATCATCAGATCCTGACCCTGATGACAATGGGACCAGAAAGTATACCCTTTCAAACAAAAAAAGAATTTTTCAAATCGGTCTTGTCGTTTTCGAGTAATCGGGGAACATACATACTTAAAAAAAAATTGCGACGAGCTGAGAACCTCCTCCTTTTTTGAAGTCGGTTAAAAATAAAGTCGGGTTGGTTACACCATTTAAAGCTCCAAAACGGCCGGACCGATAGATCTTTGATTTGTTGGATTTAGCTAGTAATAAATAGATAGTAGCCGATTCTCAGACCTACCCGATAAGCACACAAAACATACAAATCGGTCACGCCGTTTCGGAGGAGTATGGTAACTAACACTGTGACACGAGAATCTAATAAATAAAATTCTCGTGTCACAGTGTTAGTTACCATACTCCTCCGAAACGACTGGACCGATTTGTATGAAATGTGTGCCTAACGGGTAGGTCTGAAAATCGGCTACGGCTACTATCTATTATTTTTTTTTGCAAAACGACGTTCGCGGGATCAGCTAGTTTTTAAAATTACAGACCTTTGATCGTTCAACTGTTTTGTAATAATTATTTCTTAGCAAAATAGTGCAAAGATTCTTCTATAGTGGCAACTGAATTAAACCGTCAAAGTCAATGTCATGAGTTATAAATACGTCAGTGGTTATGAATGACATCATCCATTTCATTCTGATCTGTCTGCTGTAAATGTCACCCAATAATTTTGCTAGCACGTTTGTCGATATCGATAGTGGGTAAACTTGTTTTAACAATAACAAAATAGAAAGGCGTCTACAAACAGCATTACATTGTTTGGTAAAGAAACTACCATTGACCGCTCTTTATTTCGAGTTACTAGAACAATACCATAATCGTGATTTAAGTGTTAAACTACACTAAAACAACAGGTGAGTCAAAAGTACAGGTAAAGACCTATTAAAAAAATAGTGCTCCGTTTTTTCGTAGTTGGTGTGACGTTTGATTATTCATCGTTTTTGTTTATTATTATTGGATTTCAAAGACTGTGCCTTGTTTCTGCATTACATCTTGCAGTAACTGCAATCATCATTCCAGATTTCTATAAACCTAAAAAACAAATATGTCCAGCCAATGGCTCCATATGCTGGGATACCTAGTCTAGATCTGATCTGCATTACGATTTTCACTAAAATAATGTACTTTGCTTTGCATCTGTTTAAAAGGACACTGTATAAAGCATTTAATTGCAAGCCAAAAGAAACTGTTTCTTTTGGCTTGCAATTTGGTGGAAATATATGTTTTTTAGGGGTGATAGAAATCTAGAATGATATGATGTTCATAATAATGTTTTACAGTTTGGATGAGGCCTGCCTTAGTCACAAATAACAAAAAACCTTCAAAATGATAAGTCTTGTATTTAAAACATGAATAACTTAGTAAAATAGGTATCTTTATTTATTTACAGATCAAGATGACATTCCAATCTCCGATGCCGAGCCGGGAGTTCCTCTGGGATGTATTTAGGAGGTAAAACTTAATTTTAATCATTAATAGTGTTAGGCACTTGTTTTGTGCACAAATTCACTGAGTTATGACTCAGCTAAGCTAGCTAGTAAATGAATAATAATTGTTGCACCATATAAACTCAATGTTAATGTGTCATGTGTGATGATTAGGGATGGCAGTCCCACTTTATGGAATCTGATCCCATTAGAGGTCTTGTGTCCTATGATTTGATATCCATTGTCATGTACACTGGACAGCAAATAAACCAGGTCACTTGCTACCTTGGAACTTTGATTCGATTTTATCAAAAAACATAAAACTTACAACTATCAAAGTTATACTTACAGAAAGTGTGTTTCATGATGAATTACCTTCGCCCGACTTCATATCAGTCGTCGTACCCCCAGCGCCCGGCACAGTAAATCGAAAAATAAATACCCGATAGAATACAGAGTAATTAAATAAAAAAAACTTTTTTACAAAAAAAAAAACAATTGACTTTCAAAAAAACACTACAAAGTGAAAAATAACTTTAATTTCGGAAGTCGGTGTCGTTGGTTCCACATTTTCTTTTGTTGACACCGACTTTCCGAAATTAAAGTTATTTTTCACTTGTAAATTTAGAAAATCTATTTTATTTTTTACCATTATAATGCGGATTCAGATAATTCTACGTTCTATGTTAGAGGTTTCGGTTTCCGCTCATAGTCCTTCAAATGGTCCATTATGCATTATTTAGATAATTTATGAAGATTTTTTTCTTGCAGAGTTGACAAGGACCGCAGTGGGTACATATCAGCTGATGAGCTGCAACAGGCACTGTCCAATGGAACATGGAATGCATTCAATCCTGAGACTGTGCGTCTCATGATAGGTATGTCTGTTGTCTAATTTCTAGAGGTTTCATACAGTATGTTTTATTGAACTGGGACCTTCCATGGCCTATATGGCCTTCAAATACTACAATTGCAGGAAAGCGCAGGGCATATTGAGTACTTAATTGATAAGGCAATTTGACAAAAAATATTTCCATTTTTGTTAGGTTGCCGATTAGTGTATTTCGATAGATATTTTCAGCATTCATCATCATCATTCTCCTGCTCTTTTCCCAATTTATTTGGGCCCGTGCTACATGTGTTTCTTCCATACTTCCCTATAGGTTATCCTGGTAGTAATTCCCCTTTCTAACTATATCTTCATTGACACAGTCCATCCGTCGTTTCCAACCAATTATTTTTTAATATGTGTGCACATTTTCCTTTTGTTTTTTTTCTATTTTATTGTTTTCCGGTACCTTTCAGTTATGAAGGAAAATTGGATCTTAATATTTTCAAATTAAATCTATTAAAATCTTTCATTATTTTTTCAGGCATGTTTGACAAACAGAGCAGAGGTGTAATCAATTTCGAGGATTTTGGTGCCCTATGGAAATATGTAACTGATTGGCAAAACTGTTTCCGGTCGTTTGATAGAGATAACTCCGGGAACATTGATAAGCTGGAGTTGAAGAATGCTCTCACAGCGTTTGGGTATAGACTGTCAGACGAAGTGGTCAACATCATGGTACAGAAGTTCGACAGATTTGGCCGCGGCACCATCTTGTTCGATGACTTTATCCAGTGTTGTGTCACTTTATATGTAAGATGATTTTTTTTAAATAATTCATCTTGTATAGCATAATTACATTTATGTAGACGATTTTATGCCAAGTATTTTTCCCGTATACAGTGTGGCTTATTTGTGTTTTTTTTTTTTGTTTTAGACTCTGACGTCAGCATTCCGCACTTACGACACGGACCAAGATGGCGTTATAACTATCCACTACGAACAATTCCTTAAGATGGTGTTCGGGTTAAAGGTAAAAGTATAGATGTCTCCTTATTGACTATCAATATTTCTGTAAAATATTAATAGTCAAACTCAATACGACTTTTGCTACAATCGAAACTTCCCATCTATCTCTGTATGTTCTGTCCATCACTCTCGTTTGTTGGGTGACTGCGAAATATACGCCTCGCGTTGTACATCCACACCTCGAGCCTGCTTGAGAATGCTCATAGCCGAATGCACGCCGTGCGGACACGCCCTAAAGTATTTGCATTAAGTGCCTGCATTATTTAGATAACCCTTAAGCATTTGAAATGCTACTTCCATAATAATGCAGGCTTCCATAGACAAAATGATCAAAATGGCGAAAAATATATTTTCGATTTCAATAGGTATATTTTTATCGATTTAAGGCTGATTTTTTTAAATAACATTTAAACCAAACTAGAAGTATTTTTAAATACATACCTCCTATCTCTATCGTTAGCGTAGCTGCTGTAGAGATCACTGCTGAAAACCTTTTGGGTAGATGATACATTTGTTTTTTTTGCATAGTAGACATATTGCCTTCATTGTAGAATTTTATAAGGCGTATCTTCTGCAGTCATCACTAATGTATCATGATTATTCGCTATCACCTTTTTTATAGGTATTACAATTAGCTAATTAATTAATATTTGTGAACAATGAAGAAAGTTTAACTTTTCAGATGTGTTTTGTGATGTGATAAGAGACAGAATGTGTGTTTTATAAATGTTAAGATGAGAAATTTATTGTATTTTGTAAAACTGTATAGGTCTGAATATTTCTAAATGTAACTCGATGTAATCTATGTTATAAGTTAAGAAACACCGCTGGTCTTCCAACTTAACTTATTTTCACATGATGTGAGAAAATCTAGCTCAATAATACTCAACCTTTTTGTGCCTCTGACGCATGCATTGTGCTCTATTTTCGAGGCCATGCATGCATTAAAACGTTTTATACTACGTTACTTTCAATAAGTTGGCAAGATACCAAAAACAATTTTTGAGTGAATCTAAGCATAATAAAAATGTTTTTCTCAATCGTTTTCTCGTTTATTTTTATTATGTTTAGAAACCGTCCTGCCATCGTTTCGACAACGAAAGTTGTAAGAAAGAAGTCCAACATTTACCAAGGGTTATATTGATACAATCCTGCTGCGTGTCTACTGAATACTTGTTCATAAGTTCTTCTTACTACTTATTCAGTAAATTAGTGCTTCAGTTGTTGACTACTTGCGTTTCGATATACGTCATCATATCAGGCACGGGTGAAATATTATATTAATACATGTCAGAAAATGTAGATTCTTATATAAAAAATAATTTCACTTAAACATAGGCTTGGAAACGTTGAGTATTTTTGATCGGTAGTAAACGCTAACGTTCGTGGCAGGCGAGGTCATAAACGTGGGAGAGAGACGGCAAAAGACATAGCATTAGAAAACCCCTAATAAATATTCGCCATCCTGCTCGCACATTTACTGACCGCGACTGACTCGTGTCTTAGCGTTTAGTGGTCTTATTCTAATAATGCTAGCTGTTCAAAAATGTTTATTACTATAAGGTCTCTTTTTTAAATTACTCTTTTGGAATTAAGTTGCTAAAAATATCGTGTTTCGATGCACTAATAGGAAAATTTCTCTTTCGTCCAGTGTGTGCCGTAAACATCGCAGTTGAAACGGTCCCGGGAAAAGCCTTCAGGCAAACTGATACACAACAATTTTATAATAAAATAGTAAAAGGTAATAAAAAAAAAAGAAATATTATATAAGTGAACAAATAATTATCATGTAATAGTACTTACTCAAATGTTTCCGCGGGTCTACAATTTTCTCTAGGAGTCATTCCGTGTAACGGGGTATTCCCCACTAGCATTTTCTAGCTAGCTGTGCCCGCGGCTCTGCTCCTTAAAAACCTTATGTAACCAATTGAATATGCTCAAATATAAATTAAATTCAAAATTATATTATATTAGTATTTGGAATAACATTTTTCTCATTATATTCATATTTAAAATAACGACAGCTTGTAGATGAAACCGTGTTCAAGAGTTGCCTTGCCAAGTGATTTAAATTGTAGATCTTATTTTTGTTTGATATAACTATTCAAATGTTAACTTGATGAGAGAGCTCAAAAATGTTCCCGGGCATTTACTTCATATTGTGAAAGCTTTGTATTCCTACAATTTATATAAATGCATAAGAATAGTGCAGGGAACCTACATCTAAATATTTTAAGATGAATTCTGCTATATGCTATTAGTGTACTTATTGATTAAATAAGTATCAAGTTTAAATAAATCTGCTTTGTGTAACTATTAAGATAAAAATAAAACAAATAAACAACGTTATTTGTGGTATAATAAGACCCTAAAACACTATTACCAACTCCTATGAAACTAATTGCAGGTTTGCATTATACTACAAAATAACGTTGTTCATTTAAAATAATATGTCTATGTAAAATATATTAACAAAAGATTTTATTTAAAAAGTGCATCATTATAAAATAGATACAAAATGTAAGTACTAAAAAGTTTTCCTATTGTGTATCAATATCAAAAATAAAAGCTTTGGATCCAGTCAATCATTTGTAAGATTAAAAGAAAATCATTGATATGACTTAGCAAGAGGAAAATAATATTTTGTAATTGCAACCGAAGTTCGTAAAACTATTTATTACTTTTTTAAATGTGTTATCTCATCATTACAGCTTATTAAGAATGATCAGAAAGTACACACTTTTCTGTAAAGTAAACACCGACATACTTTTCAATAAATGTTTTTTTTTTAAATTAAAGTGTTTATTTTAATTATAGTTAATCTTGTTTTTAACAAATGCGTAGTATGGAATCTTCTACGAATAAATCATAAGGCTACGTATGCACTGACAAATATGGCTTGCTTAGTTCCCAGAGCCTAGCGAGTCGTGAAATAATGTGTTACTGTTATTTCTCTTTCTAGTATCAAAAGGTACATATCCATACAGTCTACTGCCACAACCATGGCCTTGTTTGGCATCGTGGCCGGGCCAGAATGGAACACACCCTAGCGAGTAGCGAAGTGAAACGAACTTTCTAGAATTTTCGCAACCGGCCGCACTGCGCGCATGGCACCATCACTAGTCGCCTAGCATGTATCGAACAGAGGGGCAATTCTCGTAATTTTAATAATGTTCACTGTCTGATCACAGCCTCAATCTGTCAAAAATATAATAATAAATAATTAATTTGTTTGTCGCCGAGATGAGACTGCGACTAGATTGTGAACGTTTTAAATTACGAAAATTGGCTTTCTGATGTTAAGTCACTATATTCTAGCGGTACGTCCCACTATCACCATTATGTATCTCCATTAGGACGAGGCGCTAAGCAAGCCACCTTTCAGTGCGTACGTAGCCTAAATGAAGTAAAATTGGAAGAGGCATCACTAATTTTATAAAACAGATCGTCTGTGTAATTTCAAAACCTAGCAACTGACACTTCTCAAAAATCAAATAAGTGTAAATCGGTGTATATGTATATCATATCATATTTGCAAACACACCGATTTTATTTTTTAATGTCAGTTGCTAGGTTTTGAAATTGCGCAGCCGAGATGCCATCCATCGTATCAGTCATAATAATTGTTTACGGTATTTATTAATAGAAGACCATAACTATTTGTGATTATGCTAGTTTGATATAACGAGTGATCGGAGTAGGTAGAGCTGTTTGGGGTGAATGACCGCAAACATTGATGTTAACATGGATATGCCTCTGAAATCCCGGGATTTTGAAATAAAAGTGGATTATCCATTTAAATATAACGTTCCAATTAAGCACTGAAAAAGAAACTACTTAAGTAGTTGTTTTTTTTTTTCGAGAATTCCCGGGTTTTTTCGGAAATACTTGGCATATCTATGTTATGTCCGCATGTAGCAAATATACAAAAAATACCTCTACCTACTCCTATAAAAACTACTTAAACAATTTTTTTTTAAATTCCGAGGATTCCGGGAAATATTTGACATATCCATGTTATGTCCGCATGTCGCAAGTAGCAAAAACAGCTCTACCTACTCCGACCACTGGATATAACAAAATGTTTAAAAAGGTTGGTCTAATCTGTCTTCCGGCTCTTTATTTTCCAAGCTCCTATGGTATATTTGAGCCAAATAAGGCCCAAGTCACAGCCCATCTGTAACCACGAAAGCACCGGTGTTACTTTGGAGCCCTCTATCTCCGTCCATCTAACTGGAATCTCGGCAATTGGAATGTCAAGTTTTTGTGCTATGTACAGTAATTCTACGTCAAACGCCCTGGAAAAAACGTTAACTTGATTATCGATTCATATTGTAAGCAAAAAACACATAAATAGAAAGTATAAGGCTGTGTTCCAACCGAAGCGACCATCGCGCGAACATGCGATCGTCGCGTCCATTTTGTTCGGCGGTTCGCCGAACAAAATGGACTTCGTCGCAACAGATGGCACCGAAGGCTTCGTCGCAACAGATGGCACCTTCCGGTATTCCGAACAAATGAGTGACATATGAAAGCGACCCTCACATTTTGATGACCGTTCGCTTTGGTTAGGACACGGGTTAATAGTAAGAATGTATTTTATGTGCCCGTTATTTTAATTTTATCAACGAAATTAACACATTTAGTTATGTACTGAAGATTCATACCATCTGTTTACATGTAGACTTTTAAAACAAATATCAGCTGCTTTCCTAGTGAATAGCTTGAAGCCGCACTGTGTGTCCTTAATGCCTTTGACAGTAAACAGCCACACAAGGAAGTGGAAACCATACATCAGAATATTTCTAAAAAAGAAATATACAAATATAATTATTTGAGTTTCAAAGCTTACTTTACAAACCAAGAGATTAAAAGATTAGATTTTGTATGGGATGTATTCAACATTCAGAGGGACAAAATGTCCAATTCCCAAAATGTCCAACTCCCACAATGTACAATCTTTGAGAATGTAGCAAATTTGTTCAATAAATCATAAAAGTGCTTTTTGTAATTATAAATAATTATGTTGATCATTAACATATTAATAAAAAAAATGCTTATTGATTATAAATAAAAATTACGTTGATTATTACTTATTGACTAAGTAATAATCAACATATTTTTTAATAAGTAATTAATTAGTAATGAGTTCGCTCGTTAAGCTCGGTCACTAGACCTCGCCCCGTGGAGAAGATCACGTGGCGGGTCTAAGTTGATTTACAAGCAATAATAATAAGACGTAGTCGACGGAGCCCCGCTGCGCGGCGGATCTGATCGGGAATAAACGAAAAAAAATCCCGTTCGTCAACACTGAACGAATGAAACAATTTTTTCCCGATCGTCAACAGTGTCGACGACAAGGTGTTACTGATCGGGAATATTCGCTTATCTCTTACCTAAAAACGCTACGCGTCGCCAAAGATTCTTTTTCTAGATGCGCCCTAGATCCAATCACAATGGCTATGCTGTCGCTGACATCACTTGGCTGGGAGAATGGATCACACTTTGTAAGGCTCTTCAAAGTGACTTCTAGTTTTGTTAAGTCTTCGAATTTAGATGCTCCATCTGCGTCAGCAAATAATATGCTGGCTCCTCTACAGCTCTCTATACCCTGAAATAGAAAGATGAATGATTACAATCATTTATTAAATCATTGTGACGAGTGAATGAATACTACATCATTGACAAATAGGTGCACTGTCTGAACAGGTCCACTCAGTCTGTGTGGATCTTTTCATAAAAGACCATTTCAGTCACCAATCTACATGGTCTACATATGATCTGACCAAGATTATGTCTGGACTTTCAAAGAGACTGACACAAACTCAGAAGGCTTTCTTCTTCTGAGAAGAAAGCCTTCTGAGTTTGTGTCAGTCAAATAGGAAACGCCAACTGATAGGTAGGTAATACGGGCTGGTGTCTGCAACTCCACGTCAATGCGCGTATTTTGAGTAACGCCAATTGATTTACTTTTTAAAAATATTATTGTCAAAGTGTTTATGCGAACCTACTTACAGAAATAAAATCATTTAATAAATTAGTCTATGAAAAAAGCACATGAGTGCCACAAAATTAATGGCCCTAATGATTGTCTGCACATTTTTTTGATGTCACCGAGTGCCAATCTAGCATGCTGCTGCCCGCCTGAAGGTTAGTAGTCTCCTCCACTGGGAACAAAACTAAAATGTGTCCCTTTAAACTGAACTCAGCAACACTGCTCGGCTGTAGATATAGTAAAGGTGGGAGTAATTCCCCAGATGAGTTCCTTCACACAGAGGTCTGCTACTAGTGTATACCCTGCTCTTCAGGTACCCTACGTGAGACGGTCAGTAACATCAAGACGTTGCTGGCCTTCCTTGAGGAGCTGGGGTGGATCGAATAATCGATATTCCCACCCGTACGCAAAATACGCGCATTGACGTGGAGTTGCAGACACCAGCCCATATTACCTATTACCTATACCCTGCTCTTAAACTTTTTATGTCAGTGTATACAAACCTGCACCCTAATTGCGTAACACGCTATCAATCTCAATAATTTTCAAGGATATTACTAATCCATTGCTTCTTATGGCCTAAAAATATTTCTGCTCAACAACATAAATAATGCAATGGATGTTGTAGAACTGTCAAAATCAAAGCCATTGCATAGTCTGTTGTGCTGCTCAGCTCAAATTCATACTTGCATCAAATTCTTTTGGAATAGAGTATACATATTACTTTCAGATCAATTCAGACTTACCAGCTGCACAGCACCACCTTTCCCTCTATTCTTGATCAGCTGAAGGCACCTCACTTTCTCAGTGCCATACTTTATGGAGTACCCCTCAGTGACTTGCACAGTGTTGTCTCTACTGCCATCACTTACTACTATTATTTCATATTTGTACGAAGGCTGGTCTTTCACCCTGCCTTCTAAAAATTCTATAGCTTCATCAAGCATAGGTGGTACTAGAAAGATGATATTAATGTACAATAATTTTTTAATACATACTTTTTGCTACTTTGGGCTTTTGTTAACATGTTTTTATTGTCTCAAAACTATTACTTATTATAGTCTAAATTAAGGTTACAAAATAGTACCACTGAGATTAATACTGGCCCTATTGCGGTCATCTCGCCATTATGTATTGAAATTAAAATATAGTAGACAACTATATTTTTTCTTTTTTTTTTAGGCCTCTAATATAGAAGGATACTGTAGTATATATACAGTTATATAGTAGGGTTGGCCAGCCCAGGTATGAATGGACAAGAAGGATACCATAAATAACTTACATCTCTCTTCCTCATTGTAAGCAGGCACTACAACACTCAAGTGTACACTTTGTGGCTCAGCAATGCTTGGGAACTTTGCTTTATTCTTGGTTTTAGGATCATTGTAGGTGGTCTCTTCTTCGAAGCGTTCCACCACTGGGTATGGTTTTGTTATCACAAATATTAAGATGGATATCTACAAAATACACAAATTAAAACTCATCTTGTCAGTTAAATCTTGAAGAAGTCTTCATACATGAACTATATTATTTAATATTTATAATACATTTATATGAATAAGTAGTTCTGCCGGAGAGAATTTTAGGTTATCACCGATTATTATTTTGTTGCCAACAAGACACTTGATCCACGTATTTACTTAAATTTGTTGTTTTTACTCACCGAAACAAGTAAGGTTACAGCGGCCGCAAAACCGTATAGAATAATAGTCCAAATAAATATGAATAGATCCATTGTACTATTTGTGACTACTAGCTTGTTTTAATTACTATTTTTTTATTGTTCTTTCTTAGTCTTTTAGACACAATGTGCTAAACTTTAAGATTATTCAGAAGGAAATAACTGAACTGAAAATATGCCCTAGGTACCTACTGTCATCGATGATTTGTGTTCGTTTCGTGACGTAATGACGTTGACAGTCGACGTTTAGTTATTTATTTTAATGTTGTACATACGTTTAGAAACCAATGGTGTTACCAGAACTGGTGTGTGTCAGAATGGCTGGTTGCCTGTGGCTTTGGTCTATGAGAGTTGATTAGAAAATTGCTACATAATTGCTTATATTTGCTACATTTAATAAATAATTGCTACATACTATATATATTCAGAAATAACATATTTTTTTTGTACAGCCATCCTAACGTTTGGTTGGCTGGTCGCCTCCTAGTTTAAAGCCAAGCATGCAGAGTTTCCCGAAATGTATTGCGTCAATAATTGCTACATATTTGCTTCATTTATCTAATTTAGTTGTATCTTCAAAAATATGTTAAATAAAGGATGTAGCAATTATTTTAATTATCCCAAGTAAAAGTGCCTGATAAAACAATAAAGGCAAATAGTTGCAGTGTGTCTTCAGTCAACGGTATTGCTACTTTAGGAGGCTATTATTGCTACTTTATGTTATTAAAAATTGGTTCTATGGGTAGGTACTCCGTACTTGTTCCTTATAATAACATAGATCTATTTAAATTGTCGAATAAAATTAAATAAGCCTAGACTGTGATTCCAATACGATATCTGCACTAGCAATGACTAAGAATAATTGTTATAATGATAATTATTGGATTATTGAGGGTAGGTACATATTTTTTTAACGCAAGAATCGCATTACTTACGCTGTTGCCAGAGCCTAAACGATTAAACCGATTCAACATAACTAAGTATTTGCCTTTATTGTTTTATCAGGCACTTTTCCTTGGGATAATTAAAATAATTGCTTCATCCTTTATTTAACATATGTTTGAAGATACAACTAAATTAGATAAATGAAGCAAATATGTAGCAATTATTGACGCAATACATTTCGGAAAACTCTGCATGCTTGGCTTTAAACTAGGAGGCGACCAGCCAACCAAACGTCAGGATGGCTGTACAAAAAAAAAATTTATTTCTGAATATATATAGTATGTAGCAATTATTTATTAAATGTAGCAAATATAAGCAATTATGTAGCAATTTTCTAATCAACTCTCATAGACCAAAGCCACAGGCAACCAGCCATTCTGACACATACCTACCAGAACTGAGCAAATCGGCTGTTGTCTAAAAAAATCGGCTGTTCCCTACATTTATGTTCCTATAACTCGTCAAAACGTAGGGAATTTCAGGTTTTGTCCCATAGTAAAAGTTGTTCATAATGATGAGTACAATAACCTCTTAAGAGGTTGTTAATGTTTTTTTCCAATAACCCTGTATTATGTTCTGTGACTAATCCTGTCGAAGCCGAGCCGGGACGGCAAAACTAAATGGGGCCCGCTGGTGGCGCTGGCCCAGGAATTACCGTCGAAATATTCAGCACGCTGAATATTTCACGCTCACGCTCGAAATGGTTGGGTTTTCTTTTGACTACTTATTTATACAGAAATAGGTAGGAGATACAGGAGATACCTACTTTGTCTACAACAGAAAAGCTATGGCATCAGACGAATAGAGGATTCTCTCGAACGGGGACGGCAGAAAGCCTTCTACATGTACAGACGCCAGCACATCAAGCTACTATATCTGTCAGATTTCATAATAGGATTTTCAACTTAATCGCTAAAACCAAAAGGTTCAAAGTTGATTAGAAAAATTTTACTGTTTCAGGTAGCTTGATGTACTGGCGTCTGTACAGAGGCCAGCACATCAAGCTACCCCAATCCGTCAGATTTTCCCAATTGAATATGAACCTTATATCTTTGTGCTAAAGTTGAAAATCTATCAAAGACAGTCAGATTGGGGTAGGTTGACCTGCTGGCGTCTGTACATACTGAATTACTTTTAACTGCTTCGTTGGTCTCACAGTTGCAAGCGCGACTGCCACAGAGTACATTTATGTATGCGACTGCTGAACGTGGGAATCGAACCCAGGACGGGTTCGATTTCCAGGTCGGACAAAGTGCTATTGGGTTTTCTATTAGGAATTTCTTAGTAACAGTCCGGAGTTTGGAGTTTGGCGGCTTAAAACCTCCGTGCCTCCGAGAGCACGTAAAGCCGTTGGTCCTGCGCTTGATAAAAACTCAAAGCATTTATTTCAACAGGCACTTTTTACCCGACTACGGCGAAGCAAAAAGGAGGGTTATGATTTTGACCAGTATGTATGTAAAGAAGGAAAGAAAGAATGAGAATATGTTTATTTGCGGTAAACATAACGCATAAAAAATTGTTTATTTTATATGCATCAAGCAAAAAACAAAATAACAATTTGGGAGAAAATGTATGTAAGGTGAAGTGGGGTAAGACTAACATAGTTTCCTACCCGACAGAAAAAAACGGGTTTTATGAAGAAGTTGTTCGCCCTACTTTTGAGGTAAAAGTTATACTGATATATGATAAAATAAACTTTTAAACGATTATAAATATATTTGCATAAGTATTTTCAAAACTGGAATAATGAAGCAAATGTAAAACTGGAAAAGCTGGTAGTCTTACCCCGGGTGGCGGGGAAAGACTAACAGCAATGTTTTTTAGTTTAAAACGTGTGCTAAACTGCAGTTTCTGAAGAAAAATCATAATGTTAACAGTAGTAACTGTTATTTTTAATCTTACGTGTAACGTAATAGGGTTCCTTTTTAAGAAATTCGTGTAAATATAAATAAGGGGCAAGACTAACATACAATCAAAATCAGGGGTACCAAACTCTGGTATACAAACTTTAAAGCCATCTTAAAAAATACAAACTGGTGGAATAAAGTAAAAGTCATAGGAAACTTTATATTAATAGTATTAAAATTTGTGCATAAAACAACAAAATAATCTTTAATATCATTTAGCGTCATTGCTATAATAGTAATGGCGTTAGATACAATAATTTTACAAGTTCTATAATTTATTTTCTTGACAGTCCAAATCCGTATCTTTCCATTTGGTGTAAGTTTTGAGCCAATTTTTGTTCTAATTCTTCACGAATAATTGTACTTCTTCCTAAAAGATCTGATTTCAGTCCATATCTGCTATACACTCGCGCCACTAATTGTTGGTCAAGGAATCCCGTAATTAATGGAGGCTCTGTAAGCAGTCAATTCTCCGTTGTTTACCTTTACTACGGCTTCTGATAATGTTACTATTGTATATTATTTGCCTTTCCCCTGTCTGTCTTTCGAACATAATTTCGGACCATATTCCGTGAATCTGTAACGTCAAATATACAATACAATTAGAATTGTATTGTATATTTTAAAATACAATTATTTGTATCCAACAAGAAAATGTTCATTACTTCTGACTTGGGGAAAGACTAACATACGTTTGTCTTGCCCCGGACAAACTGATAGTCTTTCCCCAGCTCGCAATTTCTAGTTTATGTTTTTGTTTTGTAGAATATTTTAGAAAATCGTTTGTTTTAATTTATATTGATATAATTACTTAAAAGCCAATATTCATAGGATGCTACTTACGCTAACAATACTTAGATTTTTGCAATTTTTTCACCAAAATTTTTTAAAATCCGATATGCCGGCGACTTTGACATATTTTTTTCAGTTCTGTCATTTTTTATAGGCGTTTTTTGGCCATATTTACTTGCAGAAGCGACATCTGTATTTTTAGCGGGGATTTTTTACGACTGTACTGTTTTACCGACTAAGAGAATTTCTTAAGTACGCTATACTTATCGAGATAATAGACAGTGATTGTCTAGCCCCGGTGATAGTCTTACCCCACCTCACCTTATGTATGTTCATTTGTTCCCTCATAACTTCTAAACTATTTGTCATAATTAGACAAATGAGATATCGTTGGAAGCGTCTTGATTGTCCGCTGGTTATAGGCTATGTGACGTCACATTAAATTGAATATGGCGCTCTCTAGCGGATATGTTTTTTTTAATCATGACCTAAAAAATGTTTTTTAATCATGCCTTGTTGGGTATCAAATGAAAGGGCATAATTAGCACATTTCAAAAAAAAATATATTGTTAGTTGCTGCTCACGGCTTTGCTTGCATACACCCGATAATTATTAGGAATAATTTTTATAAAATCACGCCTCAGATTTGAGCCAAACATATTTGTGTATTAGTTTGGTATATTAAAACAAGGTACATGTAAAACCTAGATACATGTAAAACAATAAAACCTAAACGAAACAAAAATTTAAGCGGCTCTGCAAATGCTTTATTACGAAATTAAATAGAACCCCAAAATAATTTGAATAAAGTTAAAACTAACTGAAACGACTACTGACTGAAAATCACGCTCTATAAAGTACGAAACAGAAATAAAGTTTAAAAACAACTCGACTACTGAAAAGGATGAAACAAGAAAGTACCTTCCCGTGGTCGCATGCCGCTGTACTAACATACTTATAAGCCATGGCAGCATGCGACCACGGGAAGGTACTCTCTTGTTTCATCCTTTTCAGTAGTCGTTTTTTAAACTTAATTTTTTTGAATTGTCAAGAGGTCGGTCAGTTAGAAAGATGAATCTAGTTGTCCATTCCAAAGGGTAGTAGGTATCTACCTGTGGAGAAGAACGGGCAAGCTAAAAGCGTCAGTACTTAAAAAAAGATAAAAAAAAAAAAATCAGAAATGAAAATAAATTAAAAGTAAGCCGTGGCGGCTAAGAGATGACCAGACCCTACTGACGGCGCCCGTTCACGAACATGACGTATGGATCAGCACCATTCAGTTCAACCATTTTGAAGGGAACTTAATGATCCAACACACACGCCACCACCAGCGAGACATTTGAGTTAGCATGACATACTCTCAGCCGCCAGGGCACATTCAAGTCAATGAAAGACGTACCCAGTAAATGGTAGCTTTATAGTTTTATAGTGATCTCTCCCCGGTCGTGTCGGATTGCAGTCACATCGGACTATGACAGTTAAGGGAACAAAGAGTGCACTTGCGCACTATAATATCTTCTGCTACCTAGCTAATCTCAGTTGAGATTGGCCACCGTGACCGAAATCGGTCGAGAGGCTATTACATACTGAACACACTAGACAAACTTTTCGACGTGGGGTCGACGTCGGTCGCGGAACTAGATTGGGGTACTTATTCCGGCTGGCATGTATCTAGCTGTAGCCTTATCGCGGGGGCTCACGGGTTCATGATCACCCCCAATCATCCAAGCTGGTCACAGTCTATCTATAGGTACGGGGTGGCTGGGACATCGACGCGCAACTTGTGCAAAAAAAAAAGTGCAATACCGACGCGGTGAAAATATCTAACAGCAGATGTTTTTACAGGTAATATATTTTTGGGTTTAGGTAATATTTTCAAGGTACACACGACGACATATCAAGGTATACATTTCCAGCAGAAGCTAACTTCTCATTGATTGTACAGACGCCAGCAGGTCAACCTACCCCAATCTGTCAAATTTCTTTGATAGATTTTCAACTTTAGCACAAAGGAATAAGGTTCATATTCAATTGGGAAAATCTGACAGATTGGGCTAGCTTGATGTGCTGGCCTCTGTACAGACGCCAGCACACCAAGCTATCTAAACTGTCTAATTTTCCCAAGCAACTTTGAACCTTATATTTTAGCGATAATGTTGAAAATCTATTAAAGTTTGACAGATTGTGGTAGCTTGATATGCTAGCGTCTGTACAAAAAAGCTTATACAGTATGAGTCAGTTAAAAATGGAAGTGATATGTCGTTGTGTGTATGTACCTAACAGCGAATACAGCCACTAGAATACCTTACCATTACGAAAAATTCAAGTGCTTTATTCGTGAAATAAATTGCTACTTAGAAGAAAACACCTATTTCAAAGCTTCGGTAATACTACTATGCTCGTGATACAATAAGCTAAATCCATATCTATCAATACATAAAGAGAAAATCGCTTTTAATCTTGCGTAAGTGTATAAAGGTAACACCTAACCTAATGCGCAATTAGTTGCACCTTTATAATTTACACTTATACTGAGCATGTTCTTCAGAAGGGTCAGTATTTACTCGCGACTGGCGGATGTATGAATATAAACGAATCAAAAGGAGTATATTAGCATCGGTGGCGTACTGTAGTTCTGCATACCCCCATGGAAGTAGGCGTGTGTTTATATATGTATCCTTATTTTCACTAGAGGCGCGCATCGGTGGTTGTCCTGCGCAGGCGCAGTGCAGCTGATGGGTGATGGGCAGCGTAACTAAATTTCGTCTTACAAAAGAAGTCTCGCAGACGTGGCGCTACAGTCATGCGATGGTATGTTGCTAATTAACCTTTTGACCGCCACGGTCGTGTAATAGACAACAAATGAAAACGTGCCCAAAACGCCACCGTCGGCTAATGCCGACAAGAAAACATCATGTTTTAAGTACAAAATAAATAAACTAAATTCAGTTTTCTGTGTTTACACTTAAAATATGGTGTTTTCTTGTCGACATTAGCCGACGGTGGCGTTTTGGGCACGTTTTCATTTGTCGTCTATACACGACCGTGGTGGTCAAAGGGTTAAGTAATAATAATTAGGTCCACAGCAGTTGTGGTCCAGTCAGCAGGGGTGGCCCAGTGGTAACAACCCTGATTTAGGAAGTGTAGGTCGTGGGTACAAACCCAGCCAGGTGTTTTACTTTGTTGTACCTAATAATTTCATCACCACTGCTCTCAAAATGGCGAAGGAAAACAATATGAGGAAACCGGCATGTCCTAGGACCGTAAATTCAAAGACCAACCCGCACCGGGCCCGCGTAGTAGATTACAGCTCACTTCCTCTTGAAGAGGGGAGTTACCTGTGTTCCAGCAGTGCTGTGTGAACATTATGGGCTGATTATTATGAGTTCCACTTATTGACACGGGACTTCTCTTTTTATTTGACCAGTTATTATTTTTAAGTACTGTTTTATACTTTTAAGTCCCATTAAATAGGTGGTGAGCCTATTTACCATCGAGACAGTGGTGGATTTACCACCAGGTTGAGTAGGCTGGAGCCTAGGGCGGTAGATTTTAGGGGCGGCAAATTTGGGGCTAACATTTTTTTTAAATGTCGTAATGAAATTTACCTGCCACGTTTTTATGTTGGAAAGAATAAACAAGGTGAATGCTCAATTGATTACTGTTGCCGATCTTTACAATCTCTTTGCAAGCTTTTTGCAGCTGAACCAGAAAATATTTTGAAGAAAAGGCGATGGAATTAAGCGTGTCGAAGCAGTATGCAAAAGACATGGGACATTATTGTAGAGGTCGGTAGGGGGCGGCACAATTTGAATAGCCTACTAGCGGCAAATGTGTAAATCCGCCACTACATCGAGAGAAGACCTGTGCCCCTAATGTGAGAACGTTATGAGCTGATTATGCTATGCTTGCTATTATTATTATCAACCAAGGCAGAAATCCAAACTCCAGCTGCTATTGAGATTTTCCTTTAAGAATAACACTGTCACATTCGTCGGCTATGGACAAATGAAAAATAAAAACATATCTGTTTTCTGGAAAACCTAAAGAAAAAATCGGTTGTCTGTAAAGTCGGTTTACTGACGATAGTTGAACGTGACAAGGTCATAAGAAAATAAGTACTAAAAAAAAAAAATTCCTTTTTTTTTCATTCTTTATTTTGTTTCTTTTTTTTTTCGATTGTGCCTCTTTGTCGCTCGTTCCGCGCTCTCGCTTGCACTTCAAGCCTTAAATGGAACGCCTCAGAGCGAGGTAACGCCGCATGACGTCATGTTTTTTCGTGCGTACAGCCAGCTTCATCGAATTATAAGACGTTGTCACGTCAAAAAAGAAAAAAAAACCTACAGATTTGATAAATCAACGGGTAATAAAACACTTGTAATTTGCTTTGTTTCCTATATTTTATTTAAAAATACTTTATGGTACACCAGAAAAGTACATACTTAACAAAAAATAAATCAACACTTCAAAATAATTATGCAATGGGCGGCCTTATCGCTTTTTGCGATTTCTTCCAGGCCTTGGAATGGACAGACATTTACTTTCTTCTTTTACATTTTTCAAAAATAAAACACTTGTCATAAAGATAAAATAAATAATATTTATTATAGATGCTGGCGAAAAGACTCTTCGAAAAAAAGTTTATGAGCGGTAATCAAAAATATTATATATTTACTAGGTACCTATTTAATTTTCATTCTAATGTAATTTTAACACAGATGCCAACAAAATGATACAAAAGTCTAACAATTTTCTGTCACAATCATATCTACAAAACAACTACATATATACTTTACAAATAACTTATAACATAGGAGGTTGCTATGGGGTAATGTTTAATTTCATAAGTACTTAAACTGTTAAAAACGTGCATGATCAGATAACGCGCCGTGTGAACGTAATCTTACTAGGTAGGTAACCTATGTCATGATTTACAATAAAACCTACTTGTGTAAGTAATTAAACAATACAAAAAAGCTCTTATCATCAAAGTTCTCCTCCACCACGCTAGCGTGGTCACAAGACTGGTAAAATTGCCAGTTTTTTGGGCAAAGAACGTAACCCTCTGGTCAGTGTAGCAGGATAGACCATGGTGTCGGAAGCTGGAGTAATTTAAGAATTGCCTAAGCATTGACGCTAAAGCTAAATGTGTAGGTAATTCTAAGCGCGGGAGAGTAAAAGGTTAAAAAAACATTACATAGCCAATAGATTTCTATAAAAAGATGTCATATTTCAGTGGAATTCTATTGGTTAATGTTGCACTTCTCCTCTCCACTCCGCCACGCTCCAAATGACAGGCAAATTCTTAAGAGACACTCTTAACTTAAAGAATTCCAATAAATTCAGCTACCCATCCTGTGCCGCCATTATTCATGGTGGTTACAAAAACAATCTTCACAAAGTTATCATCACTCGTGTAGTCGGCAGGAACGTCCTCACAGAACGTCCGCACTACTACACCCTTACTGTTTACCAGCTGCACATAATTCTGCTCGCAAGTAATACCCAAGTCGAACGTAGGGAAATGTAGCAGTAACCGTGTTCCTATGGGAGTCTCAAGCTCCCACTCGCAGCTCGATACCCGCCTGTAAACGTTTGGATACATGGGACTGGTGACTTTACCTAACACACTTTGCAGTTTTCCACCACACCCACGACCTTTATCGGATGTTACGTAAACCAAATCAAACATGACACGATCACCAGCATTTTCATGATGGTGCAGTAACAAATATCTACCAGTGGAGAAGACAGGGTTATTATTATCATATTCTGTGACAATTTTGTTAATTCTTGGCGCACTAGCGTTATTTCCGTCAAGAATTTCAAGGTAACATTCAGGATTCCAGTAACTTGGGACGGCAGTCAAGAAGTACAGAGATATCGTATAGTTAGCTGGAGCAGTGATCAGCGTGTAACAGTCATGGTTGGGATCACTATAATAGACAGTTTCATAAACAGCCTGAACTCGTCCGTGAGGCTCCGTATAATTTCTCCCACAAAATCCTGTGAACACTGCTTCTATTTCCAGACCTTTATATACATTAGAATCCGAGTCTGCTGATGTGAATAAGTTAATAGACGTAGTTCCATAAACATAAAAGTCCGTCGGTTCCTTACGCCCGCATAGCTCAAACCGATCGGGTAAGCGCAAAGTGCTGTCGTAAAACGAATTACGGCTAAAGAAGTCATCCGTCCGTTGGTTCAAGATAAAATCTTTTCCGAGCGTAGTATTTTGAACGCCTGGATTACTGGATATCAGCAGCTTGTCTCTATTGCAGCGCTTTACGCCTGCACTATCAGTGACGGGGGGCTGTATGTCTAAATCTTTAACAGTGATACGTAGTAAAACATATGGAGACGCACTAACATCCAAGCGATATACACAATGAAGCCCCCGAGGGATGGAGCCAGCTTCATAACCGGGAGATTTCAAGAGTTGTGGCGTATTGCTCACTGAAATGACGGAAGTCCCACATACTGCCGGCTGAGCTGTTAATGTGGACACAAAGCCTTGACTACCTATTTCGCCATCCGTGGACAGCCTGACGCTCATCACATTTCCAGATGATATTAATTGCGGTGGGAGGCTGTGACCACAATAGGTTCCTATTAATAAGGCATTAGGATTTAAGCCATCCTTTATTTCAACGAAGTCGCAATCGCATTTACTGTAACCTATAGCAGTTTGGTTGACATTTTGGCAAGGGGCTACGTGGAACGAGGTGAAGTCGATTTTAATGACAGTGTCAGGTGGTGATATTATTGACCAATGACAATCTAAGAATTCTTCGTATACAGTATGACCCATGAAAGGAGATTTCAGAGCTTGCGATGACGCGGTTGTTAAATTAATAAGTCCACCACATTTAGCTGCTTCAGAATAGCTAAAGTAAACTTGAACTTTGAAGCCTTTAAGGTTTACACTTGCGTCTGATACAAACTGTAACAACGCTGTGGTCCCTTTGCTTCTAAGTGTTGTCGTTGAGTTGATATTACCACACATTAGCGCTAAACGCTTATCATCATCAATTTTGAGTCCCTCATACACTGCAATATAATCATTTAAACATTCTGTTTCGCTTTCTAAGTCAATATAAAGGAATTTAAATATGACAACTTTAGTAGGTGGTGCTTCAATGAACCACGTGCAGTTCATATTTGTTTCGTAATATTCAGAAAGCGATGATGTTAGAACAGCACTATCGTTTACTCTGCCTCCACATGAATATATAAAATAAGCAATTTTAAATCCTTTCCTTTGTATATATCTATCACTATTAAATGTCAATGATACTGTTTCAGACTGAGTTGTGACGGGAGGAATTTTGTCACCGCAGTAAACTTCGTATAGATAGTTATAATCTGACTGGCCTGTTACTGTTACATTATCAAACGAACAGTCAGGACTAGAGCCTTCTAGTTCAAAATCAAGGAACTTGAGTACGACTTTGTTGTTTGGAGCAGATATTTTATATTGGCAATTCATACGCGGTCGGTAGGCATATGGAAAACCTGGACTATATAAAAATTGTTCCTTAAGAGTTGCTACATAATTTCCACCGCAAATAGAATCCCATTCAGCTTTGAATCCATCGAGATTTTTATCAGCATCTGTGCGTAAGACAACTTTCATGCGATTAAAAGTGGAATTATATATAGGTGGTGTGTTTCGTCCACATACCCTTGCTATCTCCGTGTAAACGTCGTCTTTCCAGTCGTAAATTATGACAGCATCTTTAGTACAATTAGTTGTTTCCTCAACAAAAAATCTTTCTACAAATTTAAGAGATACCCTGTAGCCTAAAGCAGCCTTTAATTCCCAGGAGCATTCCTGGTTAGGTAAATAATTTTTAGGATAATTTGGCGATGAAAATATGTTTTGATATGAACTAAGCAATCCGCC
Organism: Globia sparganii; assembly: GCA_949316385.1. Taxonomy (NCBI): domain Eukaryota; kingdom Metazoa; phylum Arthropoda; class Insecta; order Lepidoptera; family Noctuidae; genus Globia; species Globia sparganii. The sequence continues at coordinate 1,459,682 of OX438660.1, forward strand.
ACATTGGCCAGTAACACCTCTAACCATAAGCTTTATATTTGTATTGTTTTTCACATTCGAGTGATACTGAATGTACATGTTACTGAAATGCGTAACTAATGGGCTATCTAGAAGTGTTTCTTTGCAATAATCACCAATTACAGGTGCGTTTTGTCTTGTGTTTGAACTTATTTTCAAATACTCCTCATCACAATTTAATGTGAAATGCCCTTCCATTTTAATTTCAACTCTATTAGTCGGGCCAGTAAGAATCCAAGCACAATCTATGGTATCATTATAAGAATCAGGTAAGTTTAAAATATTTACAGGATTTTCTCCTATTTGAATAACACCACCACATGGTTGAGGTTTCCATTCTAAATGGAAGTAAATCGAACTCAATTTATTTTTTGTTGCAGTAATATCAATTATTGGTGATGGAATTCTGTATGACACTTCAGTGTTCCCGCAAATTTGCACAGAAAACCTACTTTTAATAGCTGACCTAATAACGACTTGGGGATCAAAGTATTTACAACGTGTTCTGGTTGCTGACGAGTTTATCTTAGCCGTTAAAAATATAGAATTATAAGTAAGATTGTTTGTATTATAATCATTATCTGTGTTTGTTTGACTGTTATAATGCCATACACAAGTATAAGATTGGTTTAATTCCGGTGAAACGAGAACCTGGTTCATATCAGATAGATCTCCGCCGCATAGTGCTTGTTCGTCAGAGCTAAACCTAGCTTTGAAGCGGTGCGAGGAAAACGTACGGTTGAGCCATACATAAAGTCCCATTTTGTTTCCAGAAGACTCAAAAACATTTGTTCCAGGAATATAATCGACGCTAGGAATTGATTGTATAACGGTATGAAAGTCAACGTCATTGAAAATACCAATTCTGTGCTTTTCTGCGTCCATGTCTATAAGTTCCAAACGCACTCTTCGAGACTTATTTGGCACTATTACTAGCCATTGGCAGTATCTTAACGTGGTTTCTTGAGGATAACTTGGAGATGTTAAGTAACCGTCTGAAGCCGTTATTACGCCACCACACATAGGTCGGGAAGAATTAAAGCTGATTCGGAATCCTCTATTGTCCGATATTTGATCCCATGCATCCGGCTTACCGATATAAAGTTTGATACTAAACTCGTTTCTTGAAGTTTCAATCGGCTCAAGGTAGTGATCATCATCATTACATAAGCTTTTTAGTACGGTGATAGCGTTATTGGCAAGCACAGTTTCTTCAATAGTTATTTTGGTTCCACAAGATAACTCAGATTGAGGTAACTCAATATCATCGGGTTTGATTCGAAAAACGTGTCTTGGAGGTCCTATAATGTGCCACTCACAAACTGTCCCGTAAGGAAGCATTTGCATGTGTGGATACCCAGGCGATGTCAGTTCGCCGGCATCGGTGACAATGGTTCCACCACACGTATCGATAGACACGTTGGCTTTGAATCCATTTCGCGGTTCAGCCAACTGAGTTATGTATTTGATATACATTGTATTGCCAGTACTCTTAATGGTCCCAGGTCTATCATTGCCACAATATTGGCCGTGTAGAGGAGAGTACTTCGATGATCCAAATCGTATTTCGACGGCTTCAGTTCCGCAATCATCTACATGATCCAAGTCAAATCTATCAATAAAATCTATTCTAATAATTTCTCCAGGTGGGCCGGTAAAGACCCACTCACATTCTGAATACGGAACTGGCACTGATGGATAATTTGGCGAACTTATTATTTCCCAATTGTGGTCAGAAGTAAGAGATGATGTTGAACCACATTCATAATTGTTCTCTTCGTAATTGACCACAAAACTTTGACGTGTGTATGATGCCTTTGTGAAACTTATAAATAAAGTATTACTAGAAGTAGTTATATCTGCTTTATTTTCGTGATCGTAACCGCAATACTTTCCACTTGCTAAAAGGGGCGCTTCCTCGGAATCGCCATTCCGTAAAATAACGTATGTTGTGCAATTGTCATTTTTATTTGTAATATTAAAATGATTGAATTCTAATTTGATAGTCCTGCCGGGGCGCACTTTGACGACCCAGTTGCATTTCATTTTGTACATATACCGATATTCCGGCATATCCCACCAAGTAGGACCGACTTCACCGGACAAATCAGTCACGAGTCCTCCACAATTAGACTTGACTCCAGCAACAAATCCTTTTCTAGTAATGGATGAATCTGTTTTGAATTTAATTTTCATGTAAGTAGATGAGTTAAAGCGTGTTTTGGATGATTCTGTAGTACATATATTTTCAATGACAGGCTTCCAATTCCCAGGGGTGTCAGAGGAATAAATAGAAACTGAATCTGCAAAGCAAGAGTGAACATCTTCGATATTAAAATCTAAGAAAGTTAAACTTAAATGTCTTCCCACTTGTGATTTGTAAACCCATTCACAATTTAAATTATCTGAATAGTCCTTTGGATAATTCGGTGACATGAAAGTAATCGTACCGTTTCCTGGCCAAACTGTTACAGTCTCATTCGAACCACAGTTTATTACATCTCCAGTTTCAAGTTCAGAATTTCTAGAAGCTTTTGTCCAATTCATATGAAACATCGAACCCATATTTGATTCATCCGTTGTAAGGGTTATGTAAACTACACTGGAGGAGCTCTGGATAACTTTTGTTTCAACCAGTACACCATTAAGTTCTTCTAAAATTAGAGCAGTTGAATCATATCCATCATAAACAGTTAATTTGTTATAGTTTACGTCGCTGTGTGAATAAATTTCCAAAACATCAAGTGTAATAGAAATAGCATCTGAATCGGTAACAAGCACGCGCCAACTATATTCGCCAGAGCCCAAATATCGAGTGGGGTACAGTGGTGAAGATACCTCGCCACTTTCTCCCGTAATATCATTTTCTCGTTGGAATCCATAATGTAAGAGAAAACCTTGACCACTGGTTTTGGAATTACTGTGGAATTTAACATATATTTGTGATGCTGTGCTATGATTGCTGGGAGTTTCACTACTACAATATACACCCAATATCCGACCTGCACCGTTATTTTCACGAACTTCTACGTAGTCGTCGTTACACCCTTCAGAAAATTCTAAGTCAAATCGCTCGAATTGGACGTATGCAGTGTTTCCAGGGGATGATTTTAGTACCCATTCACAATCAGTGTTTACAGGATATGGGCCAGGGTAGTTTGGAGATGCGATGGATCCTTCTTCTGAAGTTAATGTACCTCCGCAGGCGTTATTAAGTGGTGAATAATGAGCTGCGAACATTCCAGTAGTTCTACCGGTGTAACTGCCGAACTCTATCGTCAAGGCACTGCCGCGGCTAACAATCATCGGTGGTACTTTGCGTCCACAGTATTCCCCGATTAGCGGAGCATTATTGTCATCCCCGTCGAGAACTCGTAGAAAAGAGGAGGGACATGATCTATTTGTGACTACATTATTGTCTTTTGGCAACGACATAAGAGTTAATGTTAAATATAATTTTTGATCGGGGGAATCAGCAAGAATGGTCCAAATACAGCTTTTGTTGGTATGTTGAACAAAGTTATCGCTTTGTATGATACCCTCACGTGCAGCACTTATAAGAGCACCACACGTAACAGTAAAGCTAGCTTTGAAACCTTTGGCCGTTCCATAAGGATCGGTTTTGAATTGCACAACTATGCTATTGTATTTGCTAACAAATTGTGTTTGATTTGAATTTGGACATATACGGTACGTGTAATTTGAGGAAGGACTAAAGTTCTTATCATAATCGTAGATTTTAATTGAGTCTCCACAGACACGTTCCCCATCATCGAACATCTCAAAAACAGAATAAAGATCAAGATCCATAAAGTTAAGTTCAACACGATGATATGCGGGGACAGAAATATACCAAAAACAATCCAAATTATTGTCGTAATTCTTTGGATAGTTCTTAGAGTATATGAGCCCAGATTTGGAATTTATAGCACCTCCACATTTGGAATTGGTAGAATAAAATTGTGATGAGAAGTGAACATCCCTGAGCTTTGACCGTTTGGACAAACGCACCAACATGAAATTGCTATCAGATTGCACAGACACTTGTTGTCGATGGCAAATTTTTGTAAGAAGTGGAGCCATTGTATTTTGGCCGTTATATATTTCAATAGCATCAATAGAACAATTAGCGTTATCTGTCATATATACGTCTGTAAATGAGATTGCGATACTCTTACCTACTTGTGTTTCTATCAGCCACTCACAATCAAGATCCTGGTTGTTAGTTTTACTTTTATCGAGGATTATAGAGCCTGTGGATTTTTTAATATGTCCTCCACAGCCATAACTGATCCATTCTAAACGGAACCCAGTGCGGGGCATATAAATACCGGAGGAAAATTTAATTTGCAATGTATTACTCTTTGTGGTAATTGGACGCGGAGTTATACTGCCACAGATTTTACTAGAATAATTTGGATCGGATAACTCTTTTGTTTGTAAGTAATCTAGATGGCAATCGTCGTTGTACATGCTCTGCCGAGATCTCATCCAATTACGATAAAATCGGTGGGTTTTGTAAACATCAAAGTGTGTGAAGGTTGCATTAATTTTATTTCCTTTGGGAACTGTGATGCTCCATATACAATTTAAGTTCAACGGGTAATTGCTTGGATAACCCGGACTCTCAATTACTCCGTATCTTCCGGTTATATTGTTATTACATATTGTTTGATAATTAAACAGAAATCCTTTACCGCCCTGGTATATATCAGATCTGAATTTAACGTACGCATAATTAGTTGACGTTTCGATGCTAGCTAGCTCCGTTGACATGTAACAATGTTTTCCTAAAATGGAGGCAGTCGTATCGCGACCGTCAAAAATTTCAACATAATCATCTCTACAATTAGGAGTTCTTTCAAGATCAAGCTCTGTGAATGTAATACGGATCCGTGAACCTTCACTAGTAACTATTCTATAGAAACATTCGGCATTTTCGTTGTAATCATTTGGATAGTTCGGCGATGATACAGAGCCAGAAGGGCTCGTCAGTGTTCCTCCGCATCCTGTTATAGTACCATCCCATTCAATTTTGAACCCAGTTCCGGTTAAATAGAAGTCAGAATGAAAATGAAGATGTATGGCATTAGATAATGATACGATTCGTTTTGATTGAAACATCCCACAATACTGGCCAATCAATGGTGAATTTTCGTTGCCACCATTTCTTATTTCTAAAAAGTCTCCGAGGTTACATTTATCTCGTATAGGTCGTTCTATATTAAACTGTGAAATGTTGAGCATGATCTGTTGTCCAACCGGCACCGTGATGATCCATGTGCAGTCGCGATTGGGTTCGTACGGCCGAGGCCAGCCGGGAGAGTATATGAAGCCATGAGTTTTAATATACGCTCCGCCGCAATGAGATTTTTCATCCAAAAATGTATACGATACAGAAAAACCAGAAGAACGAATGCTGCCATCAGTCTCGAAGTTTAACATGAGCCGGTTAGTGGACGTGGTCAAGGCAGGAGGCGCGTGAGTACCACAGAATTTGCCCAATACATTATTTGCATTGTTATCATCTATCTCTAGCAGCTCCAGGTAATCGCTGCCACAGCTGGGCATGTCCTCAATATCAAATCTGTTCCATGTTAACTTTATGTGCATTCCTTCAGGAGCAATGAGTAACCACTTGCAGGTCTGATAGTTTTTGTAAGTAGCAGCATCTCCGGACGGATGATTTATTAATCCAGTGGTCTCTCTGTGAATACCCCCGCACTCTGTTTCGATAGTAGTATAGTTAGCATAGAATCCCGTGCCCGAAAGACTTAAATCTGATGTGAATCTTATGTACATATAATTATGAGTGGATGTTTGGACAGGTGGAGTGTGCGCGGCACCGCCGCAGAATTTGCCTAGTAAAGTAGAATTTTGGTCGAGGCCGTCCCTGACCTCAACGCTATCGTACCGGCAGTCATAGTACCGGTTGTCTTCAATATCAAAATCTTGAAATGATAATTCTATTGCTTTGCCGGGGACTGTTTTGATGATATAAACACACACTTTGTTCTCTGGATAACTGAATGGATAACCAGGTGATTTTATAATTCCACTATCACCTTCGACAGTTTTCTCGCATATGGCCTCGTACGTGATTCGGAAACCATCGGCGGGCATACTTCTATCAGTTTTAAATTTAAAATATAGTTCATTCGACGATGATGTATATGATTTTGGAAAAGTAGTGCCACAAAATTTCCCGACAAGTCGTGAATCCGGAGATGGACCGTCATAAATTTTTAAATAATCGTATTGACATCTAAAAGACCGTTCTAGCTTGAATAACTTGAAGTCGAGTTTTATCTTGGTATCCGAACTAGTTTTAATTTTATACTCGCATAATAAATTACTTAAGTAAAGCCCATTATAAGTAGGAGAAACAATTTCCCCCTTTTCGGCAGTGAAGTAACCTCCACAGCCAGGAACACCTTCGACAGGCGCGTAAGCAATTTGGAATCCATGTCCCGCACCGTAAGCGTCTGAATGAAAATGTATCAACATATCGGAGCCTGCCGATTGCACGGGCGCGGGCTGTGTCGTGTTACAGTACCTACTGATAAGTGGATCCGTCATATGTTCACCGTCATAAATTGCTAAATAGTCGAAACTACAGTTTGAATCTGATTCAATGTCGAGAGCAAAGAAATGTAAGTTAATCCTTTTACCGAGAGTGGTCGTTAAGCGCCAATAGCAATCACGATTAGGAGGGTACGGGCCGGGAGAGCCGGGGGAGCTGATGTGACCGTGCGTGGTGGCGTCTACCTCCCCCCCGCACACTGGGCTTATACTAGTCCAGTGTAGTGCAAACCCGTCTTTAGCTACTGTTTTGTCTGAATGGAACCAGAAATATAAATTGTTATGACTTGACACAATGTTACCGCCTTTAGGATAATTATTACCACAAAATCTTCCTATAAGTTGACTAGAAGATTTTCGACCATCGTGAATTTGTAGGAAATCGTACATACATTCGGGACTTCCTTCTAAATTAAATTTACTGAACGTAACATTAATTACTTTATCAGGAGCTGTGTGTATTACCCAAGCGCATTGAGAATTATGATTATAAGTCGTATTAGTTAAAGGATAAACAATGCTGCCTTCTTCGTTATCGAGAACACCACCACAAGACTTTGTCCTTACCTGACACAAGGCGCCCGAGAACTGTGCTGCGCACTCACAACGGAAGCCTCCAATTGCGCTGTCGTCTGGTCTACAGATTCCTCCGTTGTGGCAAGGATTCACTCCGCAGACGGCGGTGGGCATTTCACAGTGAGCGCCACCGTAGCCCTTGAAACAGATGCAGGTGTAGCCGGTACGAAGGGAATGGCATTGTCCGTGGATGCCACATGGATTGACTTCACAACCATCAGTGTAGTTGCCCCCTGTTGCAACGTAGCAGCCACTGATTCCTACTCCATCGCCTTCCATGCCGTCGGGGCATATACATTGTGCTGATTGGCCAGTTGGCGATGCGCTTTCTATGCACTGCGCAGACGGGTGGCACCCTCCATGACCTATGTTGCACGTACCTCTCCAAGAGCACGTAACTCCGTCACCTTGGTAACCAGGCGGACAAGAACCACATATTCGGGACCCGATGGTGTTGTGACATGTCACTAAAGCACTGCAGCCTCCGTTGGGAATAGTTGTGCATTCGTCGATGTCGTAACAGCTGTGACCGTCGCCTTCGTAACCAGAAGGACACTGTCCACATCGGAATGAGCCCGGCAGATTGATACAGTCAACCTTGGGGTTAACGGAACACCGAGGACCTTCATATGAATCACATTCGTTAACATCGGTTAAGCAAGCGACACCAGTACCATTCGTTGTCCATCCCTGGTTGCATATGCATTGTACACCCACTCCGGAAGATACTTGTACACAGGTTCCATAGCCACACATTTCAAAGTTACCTCCGGAACAATCCTTTTCCTTCCTAGTGCAATGTAAACCAAACCACCCAGATTTGCACAAACACTCATAAAATCCTGGTCTGTTGATGCACGTAGCTCCATTTTGACAGCCAAGGTCCGTTCCAGCAAAATTCCGGCATTCGTTTACATCGACGTCACAATCTCTGCCTTCCCAATTTGAAGGGCAAAGACAATGGTAGCCGTTTACCAAGTTGAGGCAAGTTCCACCATGCTCGCACGGATGAGACTGACATTCGTCTTTTCCTCTATTATTTAATTGAACTTGTAAATTTAGCACTTTCCTGTGAATATTGTTAACTTTTCGCCATAGCAATGATATATTGAAAAGTAAGTCATTCGGAAGCATAGAATCCTTGTTCTCCAATCTCTCAAGTCTTTCTAATATGCCATTTATATTCTTGTCGGTGTTTTCATTATTCGATGGCTGGTACTGCGTTCCCTCACTCGGGACGTTTGGTTTGAGTAAGTTTATATCACCAACAAAGATGCTCGATTTCGGTCCATTGGGGCGTAGATATATATTTTTATCAAATGCTGGTTCTAGAATTAGATCACCTCCCGAAGTCTTGATTTTTGGACGATCCTGGTAGATTTCACAATCAAGAGGAACAAAACAAAGTACGCCTAGCAGGAAGAGGCATTTTCCGAGTATGCTGGACATGGTCCATATGTCTAGGTAAGTGGTTCTGTTTGCACTGTGGGCTGCACTGGTGTTTCGAGTGTCCATATAACTTGTATTATCAGAGGGGGCGTATTGCTGTACGCCCCTAGCGATGATTACTTGTTTACGATTAACCAATTCGGGCCATCTGGTGTAATCGATGACATGTGTTTTCTAGAATATCATAAGATTATATTACTTTGTATGATTATGAATATAAACCGATATCGGGCTGTGGATTTCGTGGTTATCAACGAAAGCTTTGTCACGCCTCATTTTGATAGCATATTGTTCTAGGGGTGGGCCGAACGTGCTTTGAGCCGAATACGAACTTCGATTATTTTCAACGCGCTTTCTCGAGAGGGACACGTCGAATATTTTTATCGCCTCCTGGAAGCTCCGTATTTTCTTTCATTCGTTCGACTTATCTCAGAGGCAGGAAATGTATATCAACAAGCAAGTAAAACAGATTCTTGGCAGATATCGCAGAATACTTGGTGTTTTTGCACCATAACCTGCCCTTGTTAAAGTTTAAATACCATTTGATAATATTTATAAGATTTCATTTAACACTTTTATAAAATACACACATCAAAAGTGTCTAGGGATCAAGCATTTTTATGCGGATTTCTTGAGATTGAGATGTGGCTTTGTAATAAATTTATGATTTTATAAATTTATATGGATCCTTTTTGGTGCATTTCATAATTTGAATCAGGAACTGTGAATCAAATTCGAGTAAAAGATGAAAATCAGCTGTCAATATTTTCCCTATAAAAACATACAACGCATTGAAGACATTATTAGTGCTACTGTTTCCCTACTACTGATTAAAACCAACGTTATTATGGAGCGGCGACGTCATTTAAGCAGGGAAGAAATGCTCAGAGCCGTGGGAATGATAGAAGCTGGTTCCCGGCAACGTACTGTGGCTTTAGCTCTGAATACAAGTCAGAGTGTTATCAGTCGACTTTGGACACGTTACCGAAGCACTGGTACCGTGGCTGAGCGCCATGGAGGACGGTATCGCTGCACCACACGGAGACAAGACCGATACATTCAAATCTTAACTCGAAGAGCTCCAACAATAACCGCCATGATGTTAGCCGTGAGGCTTCATCACTCTTCAGGGAACTTAATTAGCGACCAAACAGTCAGAAACCGCTTGCATGAAGTGAACCTTCATTCCCGAAGACCGCTACGGGTACCACCTATAGCAATGCACAATCGTAGGATTCGATATCAATGGGCTCTTGAACACAGAAATTGGGCAGAAGAACAATGGCGTTTCGTGTGCTTTTCTGATGAGTCTCGTTTTGGTATGAGACCGGATACAAGACGTATACGACACTGGAGAACCCCTGGACGCCAACAGCGATTAAAATCCTGCCAGGAAGTCCATCCTTATAGTGGTGGAACCATCATGGTATGGGCGGGTATTTGGATCGGCGGAAGAACTGAGTTGATTTGGATCAGAGGCAACCTCAACGCTCAAATTTATGCTGAGACGATTGTATTAGACGTCATCGTTCCTCTACAAGTGCAAATCGGTCCCTTATTTCAGTTAATGCATGATAATGCACGACCGCACACCGCAAGAGTTGTAAGACAGACTCTCGCCGCAGCTAACATCAATGTCCTGCCCTGGCCTGCTCAGTCTCCAGACTTGAACCCGATTGAGCATGCATGGGATATGCTACAGAGAAGAGCTCTGCCGAATATGGAGGGTATCCAGTCGCAAGAAGACCTTTTTTTGTTGTTGCAACGAACATGGGCGGCCATTCCACAGCGTGATTTGGATGAACTCATTTTGAGTATGCCAAACCGATGTTCTTGTGTTGTTAGTGTTCGCGGTAGAAACACGGATTATTAATTGTTTAAGTTACCCAATAAAATTTTAGAGAAAACTGTTATTTCAGTCTTTTTTTCGAACTTTTGTGTTAGTGGTTCAAATGTCAAAAATCCCTTTATTAGGAAAATGGCAAATTTCTTTATTAATGCAAAGGTGACTTGGTTTATCGTTACTGTGACAAACGAAAACACTTTATTTGATGAATCCTTAAAGAAAATTTTAATTAAAATCAATCAGGAGAAAAGTTATTGCAAAAATATATGTTGATCCCTAGACACTTTTGATGTGTGTATAAAAACTGTGATTTTTGGTGATAATTATTTCAATGTACAGACGCCGCACATCAAGCTCACCACAATCTGTCAAATTTCTTATTTTGAACTTTATCACTAAAGCATAAGGTTCAAAGTTGATTGGTAAAATTTAACAGTTTCGGGTAGCTTGATGTGCTGATGTCTGTATATTTGTATTTGTCAACATTTTGATGATGTTCAGAATCGGCTTTCAGTCTAACCGGTTGCAGCTGAATACCAGTATTTTACTTGGTGGGACTGCCTATCTGACCTCCACAACCCAGTTACTGGGTAATATGATGCTCCTTGGTAAGACTGGTTGTCAGGCGGTTCAGGCTTCTAACTACCTGTAACGACTGTCAAAGATCTACAAATAAAACCCGGGAACAACAGCTTAACGTGCTTTCCGAGGTACAGAGGAGTCTCGATTTGTTATGGACCAATCCATGAACGGACCGCGGCAAGCGTAGCTTAACCTTTGAACGACCCGTGCGGCTGTTATTATTTAGCCAATTAGTAACAAGTAAAGAGCAATAAAAATCAAAACATAGGCATTAGGTGTATTGTCTAAGTCAGAACAGTGGAGTCATATTTTAATAATTTCTTGTATGGAATATTCGGCATTTGTACCGAATATCGGTCGAATGCTCGGTTAAATCGAATGTGAAAGAAATTTCGGCCCATCCCTAGAATATTCATTTAGTAATACGAATTTCAATTGTGGTATCCACCTCTCACAAATTCGTATTACCACTAATTGCTATGTAAATAACAGTGATAGGATAATAACATCAACACACGTAATCAAGGAGAAAGCAATTTAGATATTGAAAAAAAAATCGCCGATTGCATCACCTACTATATCTTTTGATGTCGGTTAAAAAGTAACAATTGGAGAAACATTACGTGAAGGTTCGGTAGGAAGTTATCCTACATATGTATAATAATAATCTAATCGTCTTTAACTAATGTTATGCCTGATGGCCGTTTTATGTTAAATTAAAATGGTCTCACTTGCAGACAGACGGAAAACGGCAGATCTGATACTACTGCACAAGGTATTCAATGGAGTCATAGACTGCAGCGACCTATTAGGTAAACTGCACATGAACGCGCCATCTCGTCTGCCACGGAAAAGCAGCTACAACTTATTTTGCGTCTCAGGATCTAAAACTAATCTGGGACATTTCGCCGCTCTCCCGAGACTCTGCAGGCAGTACAATGAGCTGTCAAAGCGTTGTGACCTGGACATAACCCTGCCCATATCAAAATACAAAAAGAATTTAGCCAGCGCAAAATAACTAAGTATGTTAATTTTCTCCGAAATGTGAAATAATTGTAAGTAATTATTATTATATTATTATTAAACTAAACAGTTTTAATATTAATGCTCAATCTCGACATGTTAATTTTTATTATTTTCCTCAAATTGGTTCAATGTATTTTTTTGTTCTCTCAATTATAAATTTTAAATTTTTATTTTTATTCTGCCTACACCATTTGTTATATGAATGCTCAATCTGGACTTGTTAATTTTATTTTGTTCGTTCTATTTGTTATAATTTATGTTCTCTATTTTTTTTTTTTTGTATAGGTACCTAGTTATATGTGCATGCTGTGGTCTCCTGTAAATCTGTAATTGAAGGAGCACACGTGGAAGAACCTTTTTTATAATTGTCAATCTGTATGGTATGGTATGGTATGGTATCCTTTGTTGGAGATTCTCAATAAATAAATAAATAAAATAAATGTTATCAGACTCACCCTATTTTCATATTGTTCGTCGTTCCCCGTCTGCAGAGGATCGCAAACAAGACGCCGGTCAAAGACATTAAATTATTTACTTAACAATAGACGGGACAAGGACATTGCGAACAAAATCGTAATCCGAAAGTTATGACCAAGTGGCAGTGATGCCAACTTTGGGGTTTTCCCCCTAGATTTAGGGGGAAGAAGTGTTAAAAGGGGGATTTTTAGGGACAGAAATTTTTTGGGGATATTTTTAGGGGCTTCAAAAAACATGTGCAATTTTGATCGAACAATAGTGGAATAGAATGACATCAACGCACCGCGATTTAGTTCTCGAATGAATGAAACGAACGTGGCCTGTGCGTGGAATGTAACGAACTGCGCTGCTGTGTCAATCCAAAATCAACTTAATGAGTTTCTATAAGTCTATTTAGTACCCCTGACCAACAATTTTTGACGTGATAACGTCTTAAAAATCGATGAACACTGGCTGCACGCACGCACGAAAAAGTGTCAAGTTCCGCCTGAGCCTGAGCGTGCAAGCGAGAGCGCGGAACGAGCGATAGAGAGGTACGATCGGCCCAAGCGTTAGCTTGTGACACATTTATTCATCAATGTTTCTTTATGACGTAAAAATATCGTCCGTAAACCGACTTTACAGACAACCAATTCACGTAAAAATATCGTCCGTAAACCGACTTTACAGACAACCAATTTTTTTCATTTCAATATATATTTTGCAAAATATGGCAAGCACACTGGACTACGTTCAAATTAAGGTTTAAACATGCTGGAGGACTGTCTATAGTCATAAATCTCTTTAGTTTTCAAAAGTTACAGTGTATTGGATTGGCAGGGCAGTTTCGAGCCTCGATCTTTTCATATTTTAGGTAGTTGGGCACTACATGAAAGAAATTTTTAGGGTTTTAAAGGGAGATTTTTAAAAAATCTTGGGGGTAAATTTTGGTATAGGTTGGTAACACTGCCAAGTGGTCAAAAGTCGCTCACATGCGACTTCGACATTCATGGAGTGTGGTCGCGTACGGAGCGGCGCTAATAATAAGTTAACGTACGATAATTCGAATAAAAGTGTGAACCTGGACGTAAATAACAATTGATAAGGCAAGTAAGTAAAATAATTTGTTTTTCAAGTGAATAAATAGGTAATAATATCGTAATACCACAAGAGAAAAGATAAATCTTCATTTAAATGCCACGCCATCTACAATCTTAGACTAACTAAAACATGCAGATGTTTCATTACAAAACCGGTTGTAGGTTGTTACACTACGTTGAACGAAACGCGTAAGCGCCATGAACATGGAATTATTATGTACTAGTTGTATGTACGTAGTACATAATAATTCCATGGCCATGAAATACTCGGCGCTTACGACGTTTTGGTCGCGAGAAAATTGTACTCTGTAAGCGATCTAGCGCTGCATGTTTTAATAGTTTGGTTAAACGACTTTTAACTGATGTTTTAACGCTGCAGCGAACTTTAGTTTTAATTCTTTCCAAAATGGAGCAAGAATTTTGTTTACGATAGCTTCTCTATCCATCTATCTCTATGATCTATAATTATAACGATTTAAGGGGACAGCGGAGGCCGCTCGCAAATGCAAAACGAGGCGGCGGCGGCAAAATTCGTCCGGGAGACTTGCTATCTCTGTTTCACAAAAGTGAGTGTGTGTTCATTCATAATGACCCGAAGGCACTGCAAAGCATTTCTATTTATTAGTAGGTAGGTTATTATAATTAGGCATGTTCATCGTTTGCTTTATTTTTGTTGACTAGTTTGGGGAATCGTTGGTGAATGTACAGACTAGTAATGCGTTTTTTAGAAATTTCTTTACAATGCCAATATCTCAACATACTAGAATAATTGTTCGAATTAAAAAAAAAAATGTGTTGGATAGTCCATTTATCGAGGAAAGCTACAGGCTATATAACATCACGCTACGACTAACAGGAGCGGAGCATCCATGAAACATGTTGCAAAAACCGGGAAAATTTATTCCTTTTGAGAGCTTCCGTTGCGTACGCTGCGTAATCGCTTAAAGTTACGCAAAAATTATGTGTGACGGAATTATTCCCCATTTAAAGTTCAAAAAAAAAGGCCGAGGCAGCATAAATGTCTATCTTATAATGTTGACTCACTATAACTTTTTTATGGTAATCAAATTTATTCTACAATTATGCATTATTTGCGAAGGTGTTTTTCTAAACAAGATATTAGGTCGTATCCAAATAAATAAGTTATTCATCACAAGTATTTAATTTTGAACAAAATTGCCCTAGACATCATTTAATTTCAATGAATATCTTAGGAGATATCATAGTTAATACTAATAATAAAGCTGTAACGTTTTTTTAAAGCTCTAATCTCTAGAAGTATCGGTCGGATTTATAAAAATCTTTTTGCATTTGATAGCCCAATTCTTAAGGGAGGCTATGGGCTATTAAACATAACGCTAGGATCCTTAGGAGTTGAGCAAATAGAAAAAAGTCAGAAGTTTTCGCAGAGCGAAAACGAAGTAATAGCGCAGGCAGGCGACGCGATGTGACGGGGTGGGCCGGGGGGGCAAAAAATTTCACGCGGACGTAGGACCAGGCAGAAGCTAGTAATTTAATATTTTACGCGATGTGCGTAGAGGTACGAATAATTAAAATAAAAAACCAAGAATTTCGAATAAACATTTAGTTTGTTATTTTCATACTTCATAGACATTAGATAGATAGATAGTATGTATTTTCACCGATTTCTCCGTCAATTGTGGACCTATTTTAAAAATTCTTCTTTTGTTTGAAAGGGTATGCTCTCGAGGTCCTTTCAAACAAAAAAATAATTTTTAAAAAACCGACTTCCATAAAAAAACACTACAAAGTGAAAAATAACTTTAATTTCGGAAGTCGGTGTCTTTGGATCTGTACTTTAGTTTATTGCCACCGACTTCCGAAATTAAAGTTATTTTTCACTTTGTAGTGTTTTTTTATGGAAGTCGGTTTTGTTTTTTGTTAAAAAGTTTTTATTTCTCGCTTTTTAGTGGGACTGTTTATAATGCATCAAAGTTATAATAGCCTAATGTCAACTTGCTCATCGCCTTTTACAAAATATTACTTTTCCCGATACAGGGACGTTAATTGTTGAGGAGTTCTCCTGGTACTCCACCATCAGCTCCATTTCACCATTCGCATTGTGACGAGCATAAATTGCTTAGCAACCATATTAAAGTAATCGAATCGCAACCTGTGAAATACTTATTATTGAGTAGTCCCGGTGGCCATCTGTGGTCTTCATCATCAGTTTTACTTCACAAAATTTTGCTTTCCGAAAGCAAATGAACGAGTTACTATAGATAATACCTGCCTATAATATTTGAAGAGTTCCTTAGATTTCTCCAGGATCCCGCTGATAATCCTGGCTGCAGCATCAGGCCAGACTTATGTCAACATTGCATTGAACTTAAAATTTAGTCCTGTTTAAAATGAGCCCAAACACGACTACGGTGCTGTAATTTCAAGGTTTGTACTTTTTCTGATGCTACAGGCTTCAGCATCAAGTCTCTATGTACTTCGGTGTTTCTCATTAACAGTACGTTTATCCACACATCGAGCCCTTTTCAATGAGCCTAAACACGATATATCTGCTGTTAGTTGTCGAGGAGTTAGGTACTCTGCAGACTATCCTGACTGCAGCATCAGGTCATGACTTGATGATCATGAGACCAAATGTGGCAAATGCCCTATCAAACATCAAAACAATTTACTAAAACTGTCCTTGCCTGTTCGAGTAACTTCTTACTGTTAAGGAGTTGTACCTTCCATCATCAGTCCAGCTACCTGAGATGGTGACAAGCATACGCAAATACACAAGATACTTCATAAAATATGCGAAACCCAATAAGTGAGCCTATAAAATTTGAGGGTTGCCCTCGATTTCTCCAGGATCCAATCATCAGATCCTGACTTGGTGACTATGGGACCACTTCAGGAGTATCTCCTTTCGAACAAAAAAATAATTTTGAAAATCGGTCCACAATTGGCGGAGTAATCGCGTAACAAACACACAAAAAAAAAAAAAAACATACCGTCGAATTGATAACCTATAACCTTTTGGAAGTCTGTTAAAAATAGGTCCACAATTGACGGAGAAATCGGTGAACATACATAAATAAAGAAACATACATAAAGTCGAACATACATATATAACTTCCTCCTTTTTGGGAAATCGGATAAAAATTCCTATTGTTGAACACATCTGCGTATCCCTTTAGAGGGTACAGGCGTGATGTTATGTTGTGTGATTGCGTAAACAATGCATACATGTGCGATAGTTTAAAAATAGGTATAAAATTAATAATATACACAATTTAGTCAGTATGAATGTAGGTTACTCGATACCAAATCACAAGACAAATCTAAATCCAAGTCCGTGGCATAGGTCAATAGTGTCAGAAATATTACAATACAATTTATCAAACAAAAAAGTGACGCACAGCACAGTAAAATAATCGTCTAACGCTAACCACAAACAATAACAATAGAACTAGAATCCCGAAGCCCGAACGATCCCCACTTACCCCACCGCGGCCTCGGACCGAGGCGTGTGTGCATATTACACACCGAGGCCGTCGGTGTGTAATATGCACACACACTAGCGCATCGTGAGTGAGCAGTGCCACCCCGCGTATTCACAATTGCTTGACGCGATAGCACTCCCGTAATCCCAAAAATGATGAATGAAAACTTAATATTTTTCCATTTTTTTTTTTCATAATTTGTAACTTGATAATTTAAGCTATGTTTCCGCTCGAACAATATTAGAAATATTGTTGTTTTTAATACAGAAAAAATAAGAAGAAAACATGTAATTTACGCTGTCAATAAGTGCGAAATGCAATTCGTTTAAATTTCAGTTCGGGCAAGTTTTTTGGAAAAAAAAAACAGACAGGAACCTAGATAAATACTGTGTTAATCCGAATATCACCATAATATGATGGAGATATGCTCGAATTGCAAATGATTTAGGAACTACGTTTGTATGGACAATTCATCTTCCGCCGGAGCCTTAACTCAAACCTAATATTTTGCATGCCGTAAGGTGAAATGTATCGGGACAAATAATTAAATATTCCAACTTATATGTATACCTACATTATCTGCAAATAAATGATTTCTTTCTTTCTTTCTTTACAGGTCGATCGATCAGGTTAAGCTACGCTTGCCGCGGTTGGTCTGTGGATGGGTGACCATCTTTACATACCGAGACCCCTCCGTGCCTCGGAAAGCACGTTAAGCCGTTGGTCCCGGCTGTTAATTGTGGATCTTTGACAGTCGTTACGGGTAGTCAGAAAGCCCGAAAGTTTGACAACCAGTCTTACCAAGGGGTATCGTATTAACCAGTAACTGGGTTGTGGAGGTCAGATAGGCAGTCGCTCCATGTAAAATACTGGTATTCAGCTGCATCCGGTTAGATTGGAATCCGACCCCAACATAGTTGGGAAAAGGCTAGGCAGATGATGGTCCAGTACTTTTTGAGCCAATTCGTTACAAATATACATACACATCTTTCCTCTTTATAATATTAGTAAGTATAGATATATGAGGAACAGCAATTTTTTTTAAATAACCGTCGAAAAGTTTCTTTTCTAGGGGGTCTAGAATCATCAGCTCAATTCATGCTAACAGCAGTGCTATTCTGTAAAAATCTCATCGTGAAAACTAAGGTGAAGTGAGCTGTCATTCCACCTGATGTTAGGGATTGCCTCATTGATAGCTCACTTCACCTAAGTTATCACGGTGAGATTTTACAGAATCGATAGGCAGTTTGCGTGTCGAAGCGAAAAAAAAAAAACGTTGTAACAGGTACAAAAGTTTATTACAAAATCTCACAATCAGTCAGTTTTAGATTTAATACGAATCAAAATAAAATTAACTAACCAAGTTTTTTTACATATTAGGTCGGGGCAAAAGTATTTTCGTATTTTACATACAAAAAAAACATTTTACATTTATTTTACATTTATTTATTTATCTTCATACATTTAACCTTACAGGGTAACCCAATGCGATAAATGCGCCTATCCTAACTTAATTGATACTACAATTATTTATAACAAATTACAAACAATGCATTCCTTGTGAATTCACTCAGAGAACAAAAGAATAAGTCTGTCTCACTCGCTATGAGGTTAAGCGTGCGGAGTGCACGCGACAGCGGCGCCTCCCTTAGAAGGTTGGTCCGAGCACGTGGTTCCACTAGCAGTGGCAGCCGCCGTCGTCGCCACACGTACCTGTCTGGAACACACAGACTCACCTGCCCTAAAATAACTGCATTGTGCACCTTCCCTCTCAGTACATTAAATACATATGAGGTGAGCGCAAGATCCCTCCTAACGCTTAGCTCATTGTATCCTACCATACCTAAAATAAATAAAGTTGGATACATTAACGGGTAAAAGGGATAAACTCCGTAATACCATTTATATAAATATCTTATAAATTTATTTTGTACCCGCTCCAGCATGAGAATATATTTAGTTTCATGTGGAGCCCAGATGACTGCATTACATTCTAACTGGCTCCTCACCAATGCGTTATATAATGCTATAATAGCTTTCACATTCGAGAACCCACGGACCGTACGAAGCATGAAACCTCAATTTCGATACGCTCTTTTGCAGCTACGCATGATGTGGTCACGAAAAGTCAAACCGGTGTTAAAGCCTACCCCCAAGTCCTTGACTTCTGTGACCCGTGCCATAGGTACCCCGTCAATATGGTAGGTGTGTAAGATGGGATTGTGCGCGCGAGAAAAAGTGATGGTCACACACTTGGAGCTATTAAACTGCAAGACATTTTCCTTGCTCCACCTCACTACCCTGTCAATGTCCCCTTGCAGTTTGACACAGTCATCACCGCTTTTCACCGCGAGGGACAGTTTGAGGTCGTCGGCAAACAGCAAACAATGCGCGTCTTGGACTACTTCAGGTAGGTCGTTTACCGTCAGGAGGAATCCCAAAGGGCCAAGGTTACTACCTTGGCTTACTCCGGACCTCGTGAAATACGGATCTGACACGTGCCCCGCATACTCCACATATTGCTGCCTATCTCTAAAATAACTGGCAAAAAACTGGAGAGAGTGTGGGGTGAAACCAACACCAGCTAACTTTTTAAGCAACATGTCATTTTCGACTAGGTCGAATGCTTTTTTGAAATCAAAGTAAGCAGCATCAATTTGTCCCCCACTATCCACCGTCGGCACCAGATAAGCCATGTGGCAGAGAAGATTACTGGTGGTACTTCTTCCCGGTCGAAACCCATGCTGAGCGTCTGATAGCTGTGCGCTAACCTGAAGGTATATGCTCTTGTGAATAGCTGTTTCCAACACTTTGGCTGGGGTCGACAATACTGCAACTGGTCTGTACCCATCCACCGATTCTGATGACCCTCCCTTCGGACGTTTTTTTTTAGGTTCAATTTTGTTTTAGGTTTTTGTTTTAGGACACAAACATTTTGTTTTAGGTTCAATTTTTTATTTATTTATAATATGTATGTGCCGTTTTGATCGATGACTTGTTGCCATCTTGTGGGCAATTCCATGATCGCATTGCTGTAGAATTTTTGAGATTTTTTATCAAAAAAATCTGCCAGGTAGTTTTCACAGTGTTCTTTTGAGGTTAACTTTATGCTTCCTAAAGAGTTCTGAAGTGACCGAAACAGGTGGAAATCTGATGGAGCAAGATCAGGGCTATACGGAGGATGCATCAACACATCCCAGCCAAGCTCTCTCAATTTTTGCTGAGTGGCTATAGATGAGTGCGGTCTGGCGTTGTCGTGATGAAACACCAGGCCTTTGCTATTCACCAGCTCCGGCCGGTTTTTCTTAATAGCTTCTTTTAACCTCATCAGTTGTTGACAGTAGAGGTCAGAATCGATAGTTTTACCCGGCGGCAAAAGCTCATAGTGGACGATTCCTTTCCAATCCTACCAAACACACAGCATCACTTTGTTCCGAGTCAGGCCGGGCTTTGCCACGGTCTGTGGGGCTTGCCCATGCTTCGACCACGATCTTTTTCGGACATTCTTATCGTAAGTGATCCATTTTTCATCACCCGTAATCAACCGTTTAAGAAATGGGTCGGAATTATTACGTTTCAACAAAGAATCGCAAATGGAAACACGTTGCATTAAGTTTCTCTCAGTGAGATCATGTGGTACCCAAATATCAAGTTTTTTCTTGTACCCAGACTTTTGTAAATGCCGTAAAACTGTTTTGTGATCAACATCCAGTTCTTCAGCAATATCATAATTACTAATATGTCGATCTTGCTCCACTTTTACAAAAATGGCACTGATTTTATCCGTGATGCGAGCTTCATCCTTCACACTAAATTTCCTGACTTGAAACGCTTGAACCACATTTGTGCTACTCGTATTAATACCGTGTTAGGTCCGTAAATCGCACAAATTTTTTACCTTTGCGTTCGTCGCATTTTTACCTTTTTTATAATAAAATTTTAAAATGTACCGAATTTCTTCGTCACATACGTTCATGTTGCTTGCTTGAAAAACAATTGAGAAATGGCGGGAACTAGTTTTTTTTTAAATTTATTGCATCTTTAGAATGTCAACATTTAATAGTATTAAAACCAGCCAGTTACATTTAGTACTGCCAAAGAGGTTTGATACTATTTTTTTTTAATAACAATAGATTCAAAATACGAAAATATTTTTGCCCCGACCTATTATAATAATATAAATGCAAATATAAATGGCAACTGCAAATAATCACAAATAATTATCTTTTTAAACATTATTTTACATTTCAGTTTATTCGGGCGTATAGTTGTTGTAGACACTAAGTTGTTATACAGGCTGTCCCTGGAAGTATGGATCAAATCGAATAGGGGCGTGGGCAAGGTCATTTTCAAACTTTTTAGAACTGAGAATATTGGGGTTTTTTTTACGGCCTAAAAGTTATGACCAATTTTTGTTTTTTCAATCACTTCGCATAGTGCTCAAAATAAAAAAAATGATAAAAAAAACTATCAGGGCTGTCAATTTAATTTTTTAGATAGCCCTGATAGTTCTTTTTTCTTTGAGCACTCGGCGAAGTGATTGAAAAAAAAACAAAAATTGGTCATAACTTTAAGCTGTAAAAAAAAAATCCCCGACATTCTCAGGATTACAAGCTTCGATATGACTTTGTCCAGGCCCCTATTCGATTTAGTACATACTTCCAGGGACACCCTGTATAACAACTTAGTGTCTACAACAACTATAAGAAGGACTACAAAAAGAACTTTAAGAAGGAATACTGGTACAGCCCGATTCAAACCTTATGGTGTATGGTCGGAACATGAGGCGAGTAACTGCGCAGCAACAAATTCAGGTGTCAGCGGGGGTGCGCGGTGAGGTACTGCGCAGCGCACTTCAGAGCCGCCATAATGTTTGAATTGAGCTGTATTCTTTAGATTTTCAGATATTACATTAATATTGTGTAATATGTAGTTATTTTCACGGTCGGTTAACTGTTACACTATTATTCTAAACGCTTGCGACAGTTTCACTCACAAAAAAAAAGCAATTTTGAAAAAAAAAATACGATTAGCGAGCACTTGTCACCTTTTAGTTAAAATAATAATTTTCATTGATCATGTTGGCAGTACGAAGTCGAAAAGTGCGCGATGTAAGTAAAATATACTTTACATTTCGATTCCCCGACTGTTCATTTATTTAGATAATTATACTTTATTGTACATTAATTTGTTGTAAGTACAGTATGTTTATCTCAAAACGGAGCGCGCTTGACTTGTGGTTATCAAGTGTACAAACACGCCGTGAATGTGTGTATAAGCAGCGTGTTTGTACACTTGGTTATCACAAGTAAAGCACGCGTGCCTTGGTGAGATAAAAATACTATACACTGAGTAATATCAAATATATCGTGTCTCGTTGGCTTGATTTATCTACGGAATTCGTATAATTCTTTAAAAATAAACACATATTTAAATCAGCGTCATAAATCAATGGATTAAAGGAATTACATGACTTTGGAAAAACTTAAGTTATGTTATTAATAGAGATCGGATGTTCGGATGCATATTCACCTAAAGTGAATTTTTTGCTATATAAGTATGGAAGCGGCTTCATTAAATATGTTTTTCTGTCCGATCTCTAGTTATTAAACAATAGAGCTGATTCTTTTTTTTTACCTGTAAAATAAAATTAGAGCACGACTATCTTCGTATAAAAACCAAATTCAAGAGCTGCCAAACTAGTTTACATATTAAACAACAGCGTATTTCAGGATTTACTTTAATTTCTAATGTTACGTACTAATTTTAAGGAATTCGGAAATATGTATGAACTTTAAAATTAATTTGTTCATTTTCGATCCCGTCTCTTTCTTATTTTATTTTTAAGGAAAGTAAGGTAGCAGCCTAAGTTTAGGACACAACAGAATCAGTGTCATTATAGTTGCCTCAATCAGAGTTGCAAGTACAGTAACATAGTTTGTCCACCGCCACCGTCACCGCCGTCACCGGGTCGTCAATGAGAAACGAGATTATTCGAATCGACCGTGACGTTTCGTTTGACGGGCGTGCGGTGGACATGCGGCCATAGTAAATGTATGTCTACTTCGGCGCCATCATCTCGTTCTCGTTGACGTGGCGGTGGACAAACGGCCTTACTGTGCGTAAATATGACATATTTAGGTTTAGAAACAGGTACACAGATATAGATAGACCTAGATAACGCAATTATCACGATCGGTATGAAAACCCAGCGTGCCATTTTTTGACTACCTACTATGATGTCACAAGCACTCTTTCTCACTCACGCTCACCCAGCCAGTAGTACAGGACTGAGCGCGAAAGTGGCGGCTTACGATTTTTGTACGTAAGTTGTTGCGATTTTTGGCACGCGAAGTATGTAGTTGCTCTTGCGTTATCTAGGTGTATCTATATCTGTGAATATAACTGACTGAGCCAACGCTCTACAAATCCAAAGTTTTTCTAAAACTCAATAAGCAAATATTTACGGTTAGTTACATCGGTGACTAGCTATTGCCTGCGACTTCGTCTGAGATCCAGGATGATAAAATTTGCCACTTAGATAGACCATGATCTGGGTAAGGACATAAGCTACCTATGTCCTTAGCCAGATCATGGCCTATCTGTTTGACAAATTTCATCAAATCCGTTCAGCCGTTTTAGCGTGAAAGCGTAACAAACAAACTAACTCACTTTCGCATTTATAATATTAGTTAGGATAATATACATATGCGTTTTTTAAAACATTGTAACTTTTTACAAAACAGTCAATAGTGGGGCAAAGACATAGTTTACTTAAATAGCTGCGATACAGCAACCTAATTGGGTAACACTGTAGGCTATACCTACAAACAAACACATAAATATTAAACACATACATACATATTAAATACACTCAACAATATTAAAATTACTTACACTAATTAAATATCCACAATCGTGTGTACATGGCCTAAGTAGGTACTTCACATGTCTGTACACCGCCTTACTGTCTATTTATCGCTGAGACCGCGCACCGGCGCCACCTGTGCCGCACGGCGGCGCCGCGCGCCGTTGGTACCTACGAGCGGCAAATTCGTGGAACACGTTCGGATCGCCGCCCGCGCCGTCGCCCGCGCCGCTGCGTCTCCCGCGCGCGGGCGCACCCCTCGGACGCCCTAGGCAGTCCGCTACAGATCTCTACGGCGAATGCATGCCCATTGTAACTCGCGCCGCGCATTATTGTTACTAGTTTCTTATGGTTATTCATATTAATAAACTCTTATATTTTACTCAAAGTAGTGTTTAATTAATAGGTTACCGTAACCTACACCTAACACACTACAACACTATCAATCTC
The DNA here is from genome assembly GCA_949316385.1 of Globia sparganii. NCBI lineage: Eukaryota > Metazoa > Arthropoda > Insecta > Lepidoptera > Noctuidae > Globia > Globia sparganii. The sequence goes on from OX438660.1 coordinate 1,484,102, forward strand.
AATCTGAATCATTTTAAATGATATTGCTAATCCATTGCTTCATGTGTTCGAAAAATTTGTCTGCTCAACAACGTAAATAACGCAATGAATGTTGTTGAACTGTCAAAATGAAACCGATTGCTACTGATAGTGTGCTAGGTACACAATTACACCTCAGGTCATAGTGTCTCTGTGATTCCGACATTTTCACTGGTTACAATATAAATTGTCGCAAATAAATATTTTCAAGTTAAGTTTGATTTTCACAAGTTCAACGTTTTAGGTAATATTAACCTTTTGAACGCCATTGTCACATATACAGAGTTGATACGACAGAGGGGCATTAAATTACACTACGTATACTATACGTGTTTAGTATTAATTCGATAAGGTATAAAAATAAAAAGCTCCAAAATTGAGAATTTTTTTTTTTCAAACAAACTAAATAGCTTACAAATCAGAGTAAAACGCAACCACCCTTTGTAAATAAAGGAAAAACCCAAATTTCATAGAAACTTGGACCTGGCGACTGACCTTACAAAGTGGCAACGTCGTCGCACGCGCGCCGGGGCGCGGCATGTGTTTCGTGTCGAAGCGGGCGGCTTAGGCCTCCGCTCGCGCTGGCTGTTATGTTAGATAGTTTTGAAGCACGCCGACAACAAAAACACTAAATTTTTAAATTCTCTATGTGTCCTCCATTCACATTAATGCACAAATTATACCGACGGAGAATATTGTTATTTAGTTTTCTAATTAAATCACTGTCCGTCGCTAAGCACTTTAATTTGTGAAATGCTAAAATAATCCTGTTTTTTAGTTCAACAATTGTATTTACCTCGGAGGCATACACTTCACCCTTAATGTATCCCCACAAAAAGAAATCCATGGGAGTGAGGTCCGGAGTTCGTGGTGGCCACCTAACAGGTCCGAATCGACCGATCCATTGCTGCCCAAACATTTCTGTGAGCCGCTCCCTGGAAGCCATCACAGAATGTGGAGGCGCACCGTCCAGCTGGTACCACAACTTGCGATGAACGGCTAAAGGTAGTTGGTCAGTGTACTCGGCCACAGGACCACTTAATAAATCTAAAAATTTCGCCGCTGTAAGGGTGCCGTCAATAAAAACAGGGCCGATAATATTTTTATTATGGATACCAGCCCACACATTGAGAGAAAATCTGTACTGGTGTTCAGATTCTCGAAACACGTGTGGATTTCCCAAACTCCAGTACCGGAGGTTTTGCCGATTCCAGATGCCGTTCCGAGTAAAAGTACACTCATCGGTCCATATTACATTTGTTAAGAAATGGCGGTCTTCGGATGTTTTATTTAATAGCCATTGGCAGTAACTGTTCCTGATCGGTAAGTCTCTCGATAACAAAGCTTGCACCTTCCGATATTTATAAGGTTTGCGTTTGTTACGTTTTAGAACCTTGTGGATGGTTCTATGGCAACATCTAAACTGCCGGGCGGCTCTGTGCAGACTCGTTGTCGGGTTGCGGGAAAAATGATCTAATATTCGTTCGTCCCATGCAGCGGGTATTTGCCGCGGTGGCACTCCCTCCTGTTGCGGCACTACACGTTTATTGTCCCGTAATCTTTGTACTGCCAACTGTATGGTGCGGGCGTTCCTAGGGCAATTCCGGCTGTCACCATATCTTTCTCTGTATGTTCGCAGAGCTAATGCTGCGTTTCCACGGCATTCACCGTAAATTAAAATCATGTCAGTGTATTCTGACGCCGTGTAAGTTAGACGAGACATTGTTGAACACTTTAATTAGGTATACACACACACACAACCAAAGTTTAATTACGTGTCCTATCACAATAAAAAACAGTAAATCACAAAAAAAAACACTAACACCAAATAATTATAATAGCAAGTTACGTGTCTTGTCACAATAAAAAAAAGAAAGAAGTGTCCTATTCACAATAACAAAACAAAATCACAATTGTCAGCGCACGAGTTCGACAAAACAATAGCGGCACAGGACTTCCGTGTTACGTAACGTACGTCCCGGAAGGATAGCGTTGGCGCACTGAAAAACCAAGTTTTTTAGTTTTTAGAGGCCCCCCTCGCAAGGACCAAAGATGCAATAGCAACACACTGACCTATTTCTATTTCTTTTACGCGCGTGATGTTTTGCTAATGGGATTGTCACTTTCTTTTGTAGGACGTATTTGCTTATGACTTGCGTAAGAGCGGCAACAACGTATCGTAGATTTATCGTTTTAAGGTGCATGACCTATGCCTATAGAAATAATCAGCTGTTAAGAAAAATACATCATGTTCAAACGGGCCAAAAACTTAAAAAGTCATTTGCGACTAAACTACTGTTTCAATTTAAATCATATTTGGTACAGATCTTGAAAATAGTACCTAGTATAAGCAGTTTAAAGGAAAGCCTTTCTGTCGTATCAACTTTGTATGTGAACGTGGACCTCAATGTTCTTTTACATTTTTCAAAAATAAACCATTTGTCATAAAGATAAAAAAAAAAAATAATATATAGATGCTGGCGAAAAGACTTCGAAAAAAAGTTTATGAGCGGTACCTAATAGAAAAATATTATATATAAATTACTAGGTAGGTACATATTTAATTTTCATTCTATTGTAATTTTAACACAGAAGCCAACAAAATAATACAAAAGTCTAACAATTTTCTGTCACAAGTCTAACAATTTTCTGTCACAACTATATACTTTACAAATAACTTATAATAACATAGGAGGTTGCTATGGGGTAATGTTTAAATTCATAGGTACATAAACTGTTAAAAACGTGCATGACAACGCGCCGTGTGATCGTAGTCTTACTAGGTAGGTAACCTATGTTATGATTTACAATAAAACCTACGTGTAAGTAATTAAACGATACATAGAATCTCTTATCATGAAAGTTCTCCTCCACCACGCTAGGTCACAAGACCAGTAACATTGCCAGTTTTTTGGGCAAAGAACTAACCCTCTGGTCAGATAATTGCTAACGTGTAGCAGGATATACCATGGTGTCCGAAGCTGGAGTAACTCAAGAAGCGCCTAAGCATAGACGCTAAAGCTAAATGTGTAACATGAGCACGGGAGAGTGCAAGGCTAGAAAAACATTACATAGCCAATAGAATTCTACAAAAAAGATGTCATATTTCAGTGGAATTCTATTGGTTAATGTTGCACTTTTTTTTGCACACTCCGTTGCACACTCCGCTCCACTCCGCCACGCTCCCAATGACAGGAAAATTCTTAAGAGACACTCTAAACTTAAAGAATTCCAATAAATTCAGCTACCCATCCTGTGCCGCCATTATTCATGGTGGTTACAAAAACAATCTTCACAAAGTTATCATCACTCGTGTAGTCGGCAGGAACGTCCTCACAGAACGTTCGCACTACTACACCCTTATTGTCTACCAGCTGCACATAATTCTGCTCGCAAGTAATACCCAAGTCGAACGTAGGGAAATGTAGCAGTAACCGAGTTCCTAAGGGAGTCTCAAGCTCCCACTCGCAGCTCGATACCTGCCTGTAAACATTCGGATACATGGGACTGGTGACTTTACCCACCACACTTTGCAGTTTTCCACCACACCCACGACCTTTATCGGATGTTACGTAAACCAAATCAAACATGACACGATCACCAGCATTTTCATGATGGTGCAATAACAAATATCTACCAGTGGAGAAGACAGGGTTATTATTATCATATTCTGTGACAATTTTGTTAAGTCTTGGCGCACTAGCGTTATTTCCGTCAAGAATTTCAAGGTAACATTCAGGATTCCAGTAACTTGGGACGGCATTCAAGAAGTACAGAGATATCGTATAATTAGCTGGAGCAGTGATCAGCGTGTAACAGTCATGGTTGGGATTACTATCATAGATAGTTTCATAAACAGCCTGAACTCGTCCGTGAGGCTCTGTATAATTTCTCCCACAAAATCCTATGAACACTGCTTCTATTTCCATACCTTTATATACATTAGAATCCGAGTCTGCTGATGTGAATAAGTTAATAGACGTAGTTCCATAAACATAAAAGTCCGTCGGTTCCTTACGCCCGCATAGCTCAAACCGATCGGGTATGCGCAAAGTGTTGTCGTAAAACGAATTACGGCTAAAGAAGTCATCTGTCCGGTGGTTCAAGATAAAATCTTTTCCGAGCGTAGTATTTTGAACGCCTGGATTACTGGATATCAGCAGCTTGTCTCTATTGCAGCGCTTTACGCCTGCACTATCAGTGACGGGGGGCTGTATGTCTAAATCTTTAACAGTGATACGTAGTAAAACGTAAGGAGACGCACTAACATCCAAGCGATATAAACAATGAAGCCCCCGAGGGATGGAACCAGCTTCATAACCGGGAGATTTCAAGAGTTGTGGCGTATTGCTCACTGAAATGACGGAAGTCCCACATACTGCCGGCTGAGCTGTTAATGTGGACACAAAGCCTTGACTACCTATTTCGCCATCCGTGGACAGCCTGACGCTCATCACATTTCCAGATGATATTAATTGCGGTGGGAGGCTATGACCACAATAGGTTCCTATTAATAAGGCATTAGGATTTAAGCCATCCTTTATTTCAACTAAGTCGCAATCGCATTTACTGTACCCTATAGCAGTTTGGTTGACATTTTGGCAAGGGGCTACGTGGAACGAGGTGAAGTCGATTTTAATAACAGTGTCAGGTGGTGATATTATTGACCAATGACAATCTAAGAATTCTTCGTATACAGTATGACCCATGAAAGGAGATTTCAGAGCTTGCGATGACGCGGTTGTTAAATTAAAAAGTCCACCACATTTAGCTGCTTCAGAATAGCTAAAGTAAACTTGAACTTTGAAGCCTTTAAGGTTTACACTTGCGTCTGATACAAACTGTAACAACGCTGTGGCCCCTTTGCTTCTAAGTATTGTCGTTGAGTTGATATTACCACACATTAGCGCTAAACGCTTATCCTCATCAATTTTGAGTCCCTCATACACTGCAATATAATCATTATTACATTCTGTTTCGCTTTCTAAGTCAATATAAAGGAATTTAAGAACGACAACTTTAGTAGGTGGTGCTTCAATGAACCACGTGCAGTTCATATTTATTTCATAATATTCAGAAAGCGATGACGTTAGAACAGCACTATCGTTTACTCTGCCTCCACATGAATATATAAAATAAGCAATTTTAAATCCTTTCCTCTCTCTATATCTATCACTATTAAATGTCAATGATACTGTTTCAGACTGAGTTGTGACGGGAGGAATTTTGTCACCGCAGTAAACTTCGTATATATAGTTATAATCTGACTGGCCTGTTACTGTTACATTTTCAAACGAACAGTCAGGACTAGAGTCTTCTAGTTCAAAATCAAGGAACTTGAGTACGACTTTGTTGTTTGGAGCAGATATTGTATATTGGCAATTCATACGCGGTATGTAAGCATATGGAAAACCTGGACTATATAAAAATTGTTCCTTAAGAGTTGCTACATAATTTCCACCGCATATAGAATCCCATTCAGCTTTGAATCCATCGAGATTTTTATCAGCATCTGTGCGTAAGACAACTCTCATGCGATTAAAAGTGGAATTATATATAGGTGGTGTGTTTCGTCCACATACCCTTGCTATCTCCGTGTAAACGTCGTCTTTCCAGTCATAAATTATGACAGCATCTTTAGTACAATTAGTTGTTTCCTCAACAAAAAATCTTTCTACAAATTTAAGAGATACCCTGTAGCCTAAAGCAGCCTTTAATTCCCAGGAGCATTCCTGGTTAGGTAAGTAATTTTTAGGATAATTTGGCGATACAAATGTGTTTTGATATGAACTAAGCAATCCACCACATTGGCCAGTATCAGCTCTAACCATAAGCTTTATATTTGTATTGTTTTTCACATTCGAGTGATACTGAATGTACATGTTACTGAAATGCGTAACTAATGGGCTATCTAGAAGGGTTTCTTTGCAATAATCACCAATCACAGGTGCGTATTGTCTTGTGTTTGAACTTATTTTCAAATACTCCTCATCACAATTTAACGTGAAATGCCCTTCCATTTTAATTTCAACTCTATTAGTCGGACCAGTAAGAATCCAAGCACAATCTATGGTATCATTATAAGAATCAGGTAAGTTTAAAATATTTACAGGATTTTCTCCTATTTGAATAACACCACCACATGGTTGAGGCTTCCATTCTAAATGGAAGTAAATCGAACTCAATTTATTTTTTGTTGCAGTAATATCAATTATTGGTGATGGAATTCTGTATGACACTTCAGTGTTCCCGCAAATTTCCACAGAAAACCTACTTTTAATAGCTGACCTAATAACGACTTGGGGATCTAAGAATTTACAACGTGTTCTGGTTGCTGACGAATTTATCTTGGCCGTTAAAAATATAGAATTATAAGTAAGATTTCTTGTATTATAATCATTATCTGTGTTTGTTTGACTGTTATAATGCCATACACAAGTATAAGATCGGTTTAATCCTGGTGAAACGAGAACCTGGTTCATATCAGATAGGTCTCCGCCACATAGTGCTTGTTCGTCAGAGCTAAACCTAGCTTTGAAGCGGTGCGAGGAAAACCTAAGTAGGAGCAATACATAAAGTCCCAATGTGTTTCCAGAAGACTCAAAAACATTTGTTCCAGCAATATAATCGACGCTAGGAATTGATTGTATAACGGTACGAAAGTCAACGTCATTGAAAATACTAGTTCTATACTTTTTTGCGTCCATGTCTATAAGTTCCAAACGCACTCTTCGAGACTTATTTGGCACTATTACTAGCCATTGGCAGTATCTTAACGTGGTTTCTTGAGGATAACTTGGAGATGTTAAGTAACCGTCTGAAGCCGTTATTACGCCACCACACATAGGTCGGGAAGAATTAAAGCTGATTCGGAATCCTCTATTGTCCGATATTTGATCCCATGCATCCGGCTTACCGATATAAAGTTTGATACTAAACTCGTTTCTTGAAGTTTCAATCGGCTCAAGGGAGTAAACATCATCATTACATAAGCTTTTTAGTACGGTGATAGTGTTATTGGCAAGCACAGTTTCTTCAATAGTTATTTTGATTCCACAAGATAACTCAGAATCAGGTAACTCAATATCATCGGGTTTGATTCGAAAAACGTGTCCTGGAGGTCCTATAATGTGCCACTCACAAACTGTCCCGTAAGGAAGCATTTGCATGTGTGGATACCCAGGTGATGTCAGTTCGCCGGCATCGGTGACAATGGTTCCACCACACGTATCGATAGACACGTTGGCTTTGAATCCATTTCGCGGTTCAGCTAACTGAGTTATGTATTTGATATACATTGTATTGCCAGTACTCTTAATGGTCCCAGGTCTATCATTGCCACAATATTGGCCGTGTAGAGGAGAATACTTCGATGATCCAAATCGTATTTCGACGGCTTCAGTTCCGCAATCAACTACATGATCCAAGTCAAATCTATCAATAAAATCTATTCTAATAATTTCTCCAGGTGGGCCGGTAAAGACCCACTCACATTCTGAATACGGAACTGGCACTGATGGATAATTTGGCGAACTTATTATTTCCCAATTGTGGTCAGAAGTAAGAGATGATGTTGAACCACATTCATAATTATTCTCTTCGTAATTAACCACAAAACTTTGACGTGTGTATGATCCCTTTGTAAAACCTATAAATAAAGTATTACTAGAAGTAGTTATATCTGCTTTATTTTCGTGATCGTAACCGCAATACTTTCCACTTGCCAAAAGGGGCGCTTCCTCGGAATCGCCATTCCGTAAAATAACGTATGTTGTGCAATCGTCATTTTTATTTGAAATATTAAAATGATTGAATTCTAATTTGATGGTCCTGCCGGGGCGCACTTTGACGACCCAATTGCATTTCATTTTGTACATATTCCGATATTCCGGCATATCCCACCAAGTCGGGCCGACTTCACCGGACAAATCAGTCACGAGTCCTCCGCAAATAGACTTGACTCGAGCAAGAAATCCTTTTTTAGTAATGGATGAATCTGTTTTAAATTTAATTTTCATGTAAGTAGATGAATTGAAGCCTATTTTGGATGATTCTGTAGTACATATATTTTCATTGACAGGCTTCCAATTCCCAGGGGTGTCAGAGGAATAAATAGAAACTGAATCTGCAAAGCAAGAGTGAACATCTTCGATATTAAAATCTAAGAAAGTTAAACTTAAATGTCTTCCCACTTGTGATTTGTAAACCCATTCACAATTTAAATTATCTGAATAGTCCTTTGGATAATTCGGAGACATGAAAGTAATCGTACCGTTTCCTGGCCAAACTGTTACAGTCTCATTCGAACCACAGTTTATTACATCTCCAGTTTCAAGTTCAGAATTTCTAGAAGCTTTTGTCCAACTCATATGAAACATCGAACCCATATTTGATTCATCCGTTGTAAGGGTTATGTAAACTACACTGGAGGAGCTCTGGATGACTTTTGTTTCAACCAGTACACCATTAAGTTCTTCTAAAATTGGAGCAGTTGAATCATATCCATCATAAACAGTTAATTTGTTATAGTTTACATCGCTGTGTGAATAAATTTCCAAAACATCAAGTGTAATAGATATAGCATCTGAATCGGTAACGAGCACGCGCCAACTATATTCGCCAGAGCCCAAATATCGAGTGGGGTACAGTGGTGAAGATACCTCGCCACTATCTCCCGTAATATCATTTTCTCGTTGGAATCCATAATGTAAGAGAAAACCTTGACCACTGGTTTTGGAATTACTGTGGAACTTAACATATATTTGTGATGCTGTGCTATGATTGCTGGGAGTTTCACTACTACAATATACACCCAATATCCGACCTGCACCGTTATTTTCGCGAACTTCTACGTAGTCGTCGTTACACCCTTCAGAAAATTCTAAGTCAAATCGCTCAAATTGAACGTATGCAGTGTTTCCAGGGGATGATTTTAGTACCCATTCACAATCAGTGTTTACAGGATATGGGCCAGGGTAGTTTGGAGACGCGATGGTTCCTTCTTCTGAAGTTAATGTACCTCCACAGGCGTTATTAAGTGGTGAATAATGAGCTGCGAACATTCCAGTAGTTCTACCGGTGTAACTGCCGAACTCTATCGTCAAGGCACTGCCGCGGCTAACAATCATAGGTGGTACTTTGCGTCCACAGTATTCCCCGATTAGCGGAGCATTATTGTCATCTCCGTCGAGAACTCGTAGAAAAGAGGAGGGACATGACCTATTTGTGACTACATTATTGTCTTTTGGCAACGACATAAGAGTTAATGTTAAATATAATCTTTGATCGGGGGAATCAGCAAGAATGGTCCAAATACAGCTTTTGTTGGTATGTTGAACAAAGTTATCGCTTTGTATAATACCCTCATGTGCAGCACTTATAAGAGCACCACACGTAACAGTAAAGTAAATTTTAAAACCTTTGGCCGTTCCATAAGGATCGGTTTTGAATTGCACTACTATGTTATTGTATTTGCTAACGAATTTTGTTTGATTTGAATTTGGACATATACGGTACGTGTAATTTGAGGAAGGACTATAGTTCTTATCATAATCGTAGATTTGAATAGAGTCTCCACAGACACGTTCCCCATCATCGAATTCAAAAACAGAATAAAGATCAAGATCCATAAAGTTAAGTTCAACACGATGATATGCGGGGACAGAAATATACCAAAAACAATTCAAATTATTGTTGTAATTCTTTGGATAGTTCTTAGAGTATATGAGCCCAGATTTGGAATTTATAGCACCTCCACATTTGGAATTGGTAGAATGAAATTGTGATGAGAAGTGAACATCCCTGAGCTTTGACCGTTTGGACAAACACACCAATATGAAATTGCTATCAGATTGCACAGACACTTGTTGTTGATGGCAAATTTTTGTAAGAAGTGGAGCCATTGTATTTTGGCCGTTGTATATTTCAATAGCATCAATAGAACAATTAGCGTTATCTGTCATATATACGTCTGTAAATGAGATTGTGATACTCTTACCTACTTGTGTTTCTATCAGCCACTCACAATCAAGATCCTGGTCGTTAGTTTTACTTTTATCGAGGATTATAGAGCCTGTGGATTTTTTAATATGTCCCCCACAGCCATAACTGATCCATTCTAAACGGAACCCAGTGCGGGGCATATAAATACCGGAGACAAATTTAATTTGCAATGTATTACTCTTAGTGCTAATTGGACGCGGAGTTGTACTGCCACAGATTTTACTAGAATAATTTGGATCGGATAACTCTTTTGTTTGTAAGTAATCTAAATGGCAATCGTCGTTGTACATGCTATGCCGAGATCTCATCCAATTACGATAAAATCGGTGGATTTTGTAAACATCAAAGTGTGTGAAGGTTGCATTAATTTTATTTCCCTTGGGAACTATGATGCTCCATATACAATTTAAGTTCAACGGGTAATTACTTGGATAACCCGGACTCTCAATTACTCCGTATCTTCCGGTTATATTGTTATTACATATTGTTTGATAATTAAATAGAAATCCTTTACCGCCCTGGTATATATCAGATCTGAATTTAATGTACGCATAATTAGTTGACGTTTCGATGCTAGCTAGCTCCGTTGACATGTAACAATGTTTTCCTAAAATGGAGGCAGTCGTATCGCGACCGTCAAAAATTTCAACATAATCATCTCTACAATTAGGAGTTCTTTCAAGATCAAGCTCTGTGAATGTAATACGGATCCGTGAACCTTCACTAGTAACTATTCTATAGAAACATTCGGCATTTTCGTTGTAATTATTTGGATAGTTCGGCGATGATACAGAGCCAAAAGGGCTCGTCAGTGTGCCTCCGCATCCTGTTATAGTACCATCCCATTCAATTTTGAACCCAGTTCCGGTTAAATAGAAGTCAGAATGAAAATGAAGATGTATGGCATTAGATAATGATACTATTCTTTTCGATTGAAACATCCCACAATACTGGCCAATCAATGGTGAATTTTCGTTGCCACCATTTCTTATTTCTAAAAAGTCTCCGAGGTTACATTTATCTCGTATAGGTCTTTCTATATTAAACTGTGAAATGTTGAGCATGATTTGTTGTCCAACCGGCACCGTGATGATCCATGTGCAGTCGCGATTGGGTTCGTACGGCTGAGGCCAGCCGGGAGAGTATATGAAGCCATGAGTTTTAATATACGCTCCGCCGCAATGAGATTTTTCATCCAAAAATGTATACGACACAGAAAAACCAGAAGAACGAATGCTGCCATCAGTCTGGAAGTTTAACATGAGCCGGTTTGTGGACGTGGTCAAGGCAGGAGGCGCGTGAGTACCACAGAATTTGCCCACTACATTATGTGCATTGTTATCATCTATCTCTAGCAGCTCCAGGTAATCGCTGCCACAGCTGGGCATGTCCTCAATATCAAATCTGTTCCATGTTAACTTTATGTGCATTCCTTCAGGAGCAATGAGTAACCACTTGCAGGTCTGATAGTTTTTGTAAGTAGCAGCATCTCCTGACGGATGATTTATTAATCCAGTTGTCTCTCTGTGAATACCCCCGCACTCTGTATCGATAGTAGTATAGTTAGCATAGAATCCCGTGCCCGAAAGACTTAAATCTGATGTGAATCTTATGTACATATAATTATGAGTGGATGTTTGGACAGGCGGCGTGTGCGCGGCACCGCCGCAGTATTTGCCTAGTAAAGTAGAGTTTTGGTCGAGGCCATCCCTGACCTCAACGCTATCGTACCGGCAGTCATAGTACCGGTTGTCTTCAATATCAAAATCTTGAAATGATAATTCTATTGCTTTGCCGGGAACTGTTTTGATGATATAAACACACACTTTGTTCTCTGGATAACTGAATGGATAACCGGGTGATTTTATAATTCCACTATCACCTTCAACAGTTTTCTCGCATATGGCCTCGTACGTGATTCGGAAACCATCGGCGGGCATACTTCTATCAGTTTTAAATTTAAAATATAGTTCATTCGACGATGATGTATAGGATTTTGGAAAAGTAGTGCCACAAAATTTCCCGACAAGTCGTGAATCCGGAGATGGACCGTCATAAATTTTTAAATAATCGTATTGACATCTAAAAGACCGTTCTAGCTTGAATAACTTGAAGTCAAGTTTTATCTTGGTATCCGAACTAGTTTTAATTTTATACTCGCATAATAAATTACTTAAGTAAAGCCCATTATAAGTAGGAGAAACAATTTCCCCCTTTCCGGCAGTGTAGTAACCTCCACAGCCAGGAACACCTTCGACAGGCGCGTAAGCAATTTGGAATCCATGTCCCGCACCGTAAGCGTCTGAATGAAAATGTATCAACATATCGGAGCCTGCCGATTGCACGGGCGCGGGCTGTGTCGTGTTACAGTACCTATTGATAAGTGGATCCGTCATATGTTCACCGTCATAAATTGCTAAATAGTCGAAACTACAGTTTGAATGTGATTCAATGTCGAGAGCAAAGAAATGTAAGTTAATCCTTTTACCGAGAGTGGTCGTTAAGCGCCAATAGCAATCACGATTAGGAGGGTACGGGCCGGGAGAGCCGGGGGAGCTGATGTGACCGTGCGTGGTGGCGTCTACCTCCCCGCCGCACACTGGGCTTATACTAGTCCAATGTAGTGCAAACCCGTCTTTAGCTACTGTTTTGTCTGAATGGAACCAGAAATATAAATTGTTATGACTTGACACAATGTTACCGCCTTTAGGATAATTATTACCACAAAATCTTCCTATAAGCTGACTAGACGATTTTCGACCATCGTGAATTTGTAGGAAATCGTACATACATTCGGGACTTCCTTCTAAATTAAATTTACTGAACGTAACATTAATTACTTTATCGGGAGCTGTGTGTATTACCCAAGCGCATTGAGAATTATGATTATAAGTCGTATTAGTTAAAGGATAAACAATGCTGCCTTCTTCGTTATCGAGAACACCACCACAAGACTTTGTCCTTACCTGACACAAGGTGCCCGAGAACTGTGCTGCGCACTCACAACGGAAGCCTCCAATTGCACTGTCGTCTGGTCTACAGATTCCTTCGTTGTGGCAAGGATTCACTCCGCAGATGGCGGTGGGCATTTCACAGTGAGCGCCACCGTAGCCATTGAAACAGATGCAGGTGTAGCCGGTACGAAGGGAATGGCATTGTCCGTGGATGCCACATGGTTTGACTTCACAACCATCAGTGTAGTTGCTCCCTGTTGCAACGTAGCAGCCACTGATTCCTACTCCATCGCCTTTCATGCCGTCGGGGCATATACATTGTGCTGATTGGCCAGTTGGCGATGCGCTTTCTATGCACTGCGCAGACGGGTGGCACCCTCCATGACCGATGTTGCACGTACCTCTCCAAGAGCACGTAACTCCGTCACCTTGGTAACCAGGCGGACAAGAACCACATATTCGTGACCCGATGGTGTTGTGACATGTCACTAAAGGACTGCAGCCTCCGTTGGGAATAGTTGTGCATTCGTCGATATCGTAACAGCTGTGACCGTCGCCTTCGTAACCAGAAGGACACTGTCCACATCGGAATGAGCCCGGCAGATTGATACAGTCAACCCTGGGGTTCACGGAACACCGAGGACCTTCATATGATTCACATTCGTTAACATCGGTTAAGCAAGCGACACCGGTACCATTCGTTGTCCATCCCTGGTTGCATATGCATTGAACACCCACTCCGGAAGATACTTGTACACAGGTTCCATAGCCACACATTTCAAAGTTACCACCGGAACAATCCTTTTCCTTCCTAGTGCAATGTAAACCAAACCACCCAGATTTGCACAAACACTCATAAAATCCTGGTCTGTTGATGCACGTAGCTCCATTTTGACAGCCAAGGTCGGTTCCAGCAAAATTCCGGCATTCGTTTACATCGACGTCACAATCTCTGCCTTCCCAATTTGAAGGGCAAAGACAATGGTAGCCGTTTACCAAGTTGAGGCAAGTTCCACCATGCTCGCACGGATGAGACTGACATTCGTCTTTTCCTCTATTATTTAATTGAACTTGTAAATTTAGCACTTTCCTGTGAATATTGTTAACTTTTCGCCATAGCAATGATATATTGAAAAGTAAGTCATTCGGAAGCATAGAATCCTTGCTCTCCAATCTCTCAAGTCTTTCTAATATGCCATTTATATTCTTGTCGGTGTTTTCATTATTCGATGGCTGGTACTGCGTTCCCTCACTCGGGACGTTTCGTTTGAGTAAGTTTATATCACCAACAAAGATGCTCGATTTCGGTCCATTGGGGCGTAGATATATATTTTTATCGAATGCTGGTTCTAGAATTAGATCACCTCCCGAAGTCTTGATTTTTGGACGATCCTGGTAGATTTCACAATCAAGAGGAACAAAACAAAGTACGCCTAGCAGGAAGAGGCATTTTCCGAGTATGCTGGACATGGTCCATGTGTCTAGATAAGTGGTTCTGTTTGCACTGTGGGCTGCACTGGTGTTTGGAGTGTCAATATAACTTGTATTATCAGAGGGGGCGTATTGCTGTACGCCCCTAGCGATGATTACTTGTTTACGATTAACCAATTCGGGCCATCTGGTGTAATCGATGACATATGTTTTCTAGAATATCATAAGATTATATTACTTTGTATGATTATGAATTTAAACCGATATCGGGCTGTGGATTTCGTGGTTATCAACGACAGCTTTGTCACGCCTCATTTTGATAGAATATTGTTCTAGGGGTGCGCCGAACGTGCTTTGAGCCGAATACAAACTTCGATTATTTTTAACGCGCTTTCTCGAGAGGGACCGTATTTTCTTTCATTCGTTCGACTTATCTCAGAGGCAGGAAATGTGTATCAACAAAAATGTAAAACAGATTCTTGAACAGGTTTTTGCACCATAACCTGCCCTTGTTAAAGTTTAAATACCATTTGGTAATATTTATAAGATTTCATTTAACACTTTTATAAAATATAAAAACTGTGATTTTTGGCGATAATTATTTCAATGTACAGACGCCGCACATCAAGCTACCACAATCTGTCAAATTTATTATTTTGAACTTTATCTAAAGCGAAAGCATAAGGTTCAAAGTTGATTGGTAAAATTTAACAGTTTCGGGTAGCTTGATGTGCTGACGTCTGTATATTTGTATTTGTCAACATTTTGATAGTGTTCAGAATCAGCTTTCAGTCTAACCGGTTGCAGCTGAATACCAGTATTTTACTTGGTGGGACTGCCTATCTGCACCCTAATTGCGTAACGCACGATTAATCATAATCTGAATCATTTTGAAACAGATTGCTAATCCATTGCTGCATATGTTCGGAAAATTTCTGCTCAACAACGTAAATAACGCAATGAATGTTGTTGAACTGTCAAACTGAAACAGATTGTGATTGATCGTGTGTTACACAATTATGGTGCTGACCTCCACAACCCAGTTACTGGGTAATATAATGCCCCTTGGTAAGACTGGTTGTCAGGCGGTTCAGGCTTCTGACTACCTGTAACGACTGTCAAAGATCTACAAATAAAACCCGGGAACAACAGCTTAACGTGCTTTCCGAGGTACAGAGGAGTCTTGATTTGTTATGGACCAATCCATGAACGGACCGCGGCAAGCGTAGCTTAACCTTTGAACGACCCGTGCGGCTGTTATTATTTAGCCAATTAGTAACAAGTAAAGAGCAATAAAAATCAAAACATAGGCATTAGGTATATTGTCTAAGTCAGAACAGTTGAGTTATATTTTAATAATTTCTTGTATGGAGTATTCGGCATTTGTACCAAATATCGATCGAATGTTCGGTTAAATCGAATGTGAAAGAAATTTCGGCCCATCCCTAGAATATTCATTTAGTACCTAATACGAATTTCAATTGTGGTATCCACCCCTCACAAATTCGTAAAAAAGTATTACCACTAATTGCTATGTAAATAACAGTGATAGGATAATAACATCAACACACGTAATCAAGGAGAAAGCAATTTAGATATTGAAAAAAAAATCGCCGATTGCATCACCTACTATATCTTTTGATGTCGGTTAAAAAGTAACAATTGGAGAAACATTATGTGAAGGTTCGGTAGGAAGTTATCCTACATATGTATAATAATAATCTAATCGTCTGTAACTAATGTTATGTTTGATGGCCGTTTAATGTTAAATTAAAATAAATGTTATGAGACTCACCCTATTTTCATCTTGTTCGTCGTTCCCCGTCTGCAGAGGATCGCAATCACATGCGACGCGTCTTGTTTGCGGTCTGCCAAGAGTCCCAGGCTTTACCCTCTATTACTAGGAACTATCTAGTAGCTGTCGAAATATTTGTTTGGAATCTGAAGAAAATAATTTTTATTATCATTTGTACAACTTTTGCTACAGGATCGACTCTAAAAACTTGAAATGTTTCTCACCTTTTTTTTTTTTAGCTCGATTTATACTATTTTTTAATATACAGAATGTTGCAGATATATCGACACGCAAATTGTTACCACGGATTCAGTACATGATTCTGAACGAACGTAGGTTGTAAAAGAAATCTGCTGTTTCATAGAAAAGTGCAATACCAACGCGGTCAAAATATTCTATATACAGAGTTGATACGACAGAGGGGCATTAAATTACACTACGTATACTATACGTGTTTAGTATTAATTCGATAAGGTATAAAAATAAAAAGCTCCAAAATTGAGAATTTTTTTTTTTCAAACAAACTAAATAGCTTACAAATCAGAGTAAAACGCAACCACCCTTTGTAAATAAAGGAAAAACCCAAATTTCATAGAAACTTGGACCTGGCGACTGACCTTACAAAGTGGCAACGTCGTCGCACGCGCGCCGGGGCGCGGCATGTGTTTCGGCGGCGGCCGGCGGTGGCGCGGGCGGCGGCTTAGGCCTCCGCTCGCGCTGGCTGTTATGTTAGATAGTTTTGAAGTACGCCGACAACAAAAACACTAAATTTTTAAATTCTCTATGTGTCTTCCATTCACATTAATGCACAAATTATACCGACGGAGAATATTGTTATTTAGTTTTCTAATTAAATCACTGTCCGTCGCTAAGCACTTTAATTTGTGAAATGCTAAAATAATCCTGTTTTTTAGTTCAACAATTGTATTTACCTCGGAGGCATACACTTCACCCTTAATGTATCCCCACAAAAAGAAATCCATGGGAGTGAGGTCCGGAGATCGTGGTGGCCACCGAACAGGTCCGAATCGACCGATCCATTGCTGCCCAAACATTTCTGTGAGCCGCTCCCTGGAAGCCATCACAGAATGTGGAGGCGCACCGTCCAGCTGGTACCACAACTTGCGATGAACGGCTAAAGGTAGTTGGTCAGTGTACTCGGCCACAGGACCACTTAATAAATCTAAAAATTTCGCCGCTGTAAGGGTGCCGTCAATAAAAACAGGGCCGATAATATTATTATTATGGATACCAGCTCACACACTGAGAGAAAATCTGTACTGGTGTTCAGATTCTCGAAACACGTGTGGATTTCCCAAACTCCAGTACCGGAGGTTTTGCCGATTCCAGATGCCGTTCCGAGTAAAAGTACACTCATCGGTCCATATTACATTTGTTAAGAAATGGCGGTCTTCGGATGTTTTATTTAATAGCCATTGGCAGTAACTGTTCCTGATCGGTAAGTCTCTCGATAACAAAGCTTGCACCTTCCGATATTTATAAGGTTTGCGTTTGTTACGTTTTAGAACCTTGTGGATGGTTCTATGGCAACATCTAAACTGCCGGGCGGCTCTGTGCAGACTCGTTGTCGGGTTGCGGGAAAAATGATCTAATATTCGTTCGTCCCATGCAGCGGGTATTTGCCGCGGTGGCACTCCCTCCTGTTGCGGCACTACACGTTTATTGTCCCGTAATCTTTGTACTGCAGACAGCAGATTTTTTTTCGCGAATTCAGGTTTGGTCCCATAGTAAAAGTTGTTTGTTATCATGAGTACAATCACGTGTTTAGGTATCGGTTACTAATTACCAGTCACCCTATATACAAAGTTGATACGACAGAAAGGCTTTCCTTTAAACTGCTTATACTAGGTACCATTTTCAAGCTCTGTACCAAATATCATTTAAATTGAAACAGTAGTTTAGTCGCAAATGACTTTTTAAGTTTTTGGCCCGTTTGAACATGATGTATTTTTCTTAACAGCTGATTATGTCTATAGGCATAGGTCATGCACCTTAAAACGATAAATCTACGATACGTTGTTGCCGCTCTTACGCAAGTCATAAGCAAATACGTCCTACAAAAGAAAGTGACAATCCCATTAGCAAAACATCACGCGCGTAAAAGAAATAGAAATAGGTCAGTGTGTTGCTATTGCATCTTTGGTCCTTGCGAGGGGGGCCTCTAAAAACTAAAAAACTTGGTTTTTCAGTGCGCCAACGCTATCCTTCCGGGACGTACGTTACGTAACACGGAAGTCCTGTGCCGCTATTGTTTTGTCGAACTCGTGCGCTGACAATTGTGATTTTGTTTTGTTATTGTGAATAGGACACTTCTTTCTTTTTTTTTATTGTGACAAGACACGTAACTTGCTATTATAATTATTTAGTGTTAGTGTTTTTTTTTGTGATTTACTGTTTTTTATTGTGATAGGACACGTAATTAAACTTTGGTTGTGTGTGTGTGTATACCTAATTAAAGTGTTCAACAATGCCTCGTCTAACTTACACGGCGTCAGAATACACTGACATGATTTTAATTTACGGTGAATGCCGTGGAAACGCAGCATTAGCTCTGCGAACATACAGAGAAAGGTATGGTGACAGCCGCAATTGCCCTAGGAACGCCCGCACCATACAGTTGGCAGTACAAAGATTACGGGACAATAAACGTGTAGTGCCGCAACAGGAGGGAGTGCCACCGCGGCAAATACCCGCTGCATGGGACGAACGAATATTAGATCATTTTTCCCGCAACCCGACAACGAGTCTGCACAGAGCCGCCCGGCAGTTTAGATGTTGCCATAGAACCATCCACAAGGTTCTAAAACGTAACAAACGCAAACCTTATAAATATCGGAAGGTGCAAGCTTTGTTATCGAGAGACTTACCGATCAGGAACAGTTACTGCCAATGGCTATTAAATAAAACATCCGAAGACCGCCATTTCTTAACAAATGTAATATGGACCGATGAGTGTACTTTTACTCGGAACGGCATCTGGAATCGGCAAAACCTCCGGTACTGGAGTTTGGGAAATCCACACGTGTTTCGAGAATCTGAACACCAGTACAGATTTTCTCTCAATGTGTGGGCTGGTATCCATAATAATAATATTATCGGCCCTGTTTTTATTGACGGCACCCTTACAGCGGCGAAATTTTTAGATTTATTAAGTGGTCCTGTGGCCGAGTACACTGACCAACTACCTTTAGCCGTTCATCGCAAGTTGTGGTACCAGCTGGACGGTGCGCCTCCACATTCTGTGATGGCTTCCAGGGAGCGGCTCACAGAAATGTTTGGGCAGCAATGGATCGGTCGATTCGGACCTGTTCGGTGGCCACCACGATCTCCGGACCTCACTCCCATGGATTTCTTTTTGTGGGGATACATTAAGGGTGAAGTGTATGCCTCCGAGGTAAATACAATTGTTGAACTAAAAAACAGGATTATTTTAGCATTTCACAAATTAAAGTGCTTAGCGACGGACAGTGATTTAATTAGAAAACTAAATAACAATATTCTCCGTCGGTATAATTTGTGCATTAATGTGAATGGAGGACACATAGAGAATTTAAAAATTTAGTGTTTTTGTTGTCGGCGTACTTCAAAACTATCTAACATAACAGCCAGCGCGAGCGGAGGCCTAAGCCGCCCGCTTCGACACGAAACACATGCCGCGCCCCGGCGCGCGTGCGACGACGTTGCCACTTTGTAAGGTCAGTCGCCAGGTCCAAGTTTCTATGAAATTTGGGTTTTTCCTTTATTTACAAAGGGTGGTTGCGTTTTACTCTGATTTGTAAGCTATTTAGTTTGTTTGAAAAAAAAAATTCTCAATTTTGGAGCTTTTTATTTTTATACCTTATCGAATTAATACTAAACACGTATAGTATACGTAGTGTAATTTAATGCCCCTCTGTCGTATCAACTCTGTATAGAATATTTTGACCGCGTTGGTTTGTTTGTTTTTGCAAATAACCGTCGAAAAGTTTCTTTACTAGGGGTCTAGAATCATGAGCTCAATTCATGCTAACAGCAGTGCTATTCTGTAAAAATCTCACCGTGAAAACTAAGGTGAAGTGAGCTGTTATTCCACCTGATGTTACGGATTGCCTCATTGATAGCTCACTTCACCTATGTTATCACGGTGAGATTTTACAGAATCGATATGCAGTTTGCGTGACGAAGCGAAAAAAAAAAAAACGTTGTAACAGGTACAAAAGTTTATTACAAAATCTCATAATCAGTCAGTTTTAGATTTAATACGAATCAAAATAAAATTAACTAAGTAAGTAATCAAGTTTTTTTTACATAAAATAATATAAATGGCAACTGCAAATAATCACAAATAATTATCTTTTTAAACATTATTTTACATTTCAGTTTATTCGGGCGTATAGTTGTTGTAGACACTAAGTTGTTATACAGGCTGTCCCTGGAAGTATGGATCAAATCGAATAGGGGCGTGCGTGGGCAATGTCATTTCCAAACTTTTTAGAACTGAGAATATTGGGGAATTTTGTTACGGCTTAAAAGTTATGACCAATTTTTGTTTTTTTCAATCACTGCGCATAGTGCTCAAAATAAAAAAAAAATATAAAAAAAACTATCAGGGCTGTCAATTTATTTTTTTAGATAGCCCTGATAGTTTTTTTTTCTTTGAGCACTATGCGAAGTGATTGAAAGAAACAAAAATTGGCCATAACTTTTAAACCGTAAAAAAATTCCCCGACATTCTCTGGGTTTAAAGTTTGGAAATGACCTTGTCCAGGCCCCTATTCGATTTGGTACATACTTCCAGGGACACCCTGGGTGCGAATAACAAAAAATAAATAAAAAGGAACACTGGTACAGCCCGATTCAAACCTTATGGCGGTTCGGAACATGAGGCGAGTCACTGCGCAGCAACAAATGCAGGTGTCAGCGGGGGTACGGGGTGAGGTACTGCGCAGCGCACTTCAGAGCCGCCATAATGTTTGAATTGAGCTGTATTCTTTCAGACTTCTTTCAGACATTACATTAATATTGTGTAATGTGTAGTTATATTCACGGTCGGTAAACCGTTACACTATTATTCTAACTGCTTGCGACAGTTTCACTCACAAAAAGAAAAGTAATTTTGAAAAAAAAAATACGATTAGCGAGCACTTGTTACCTTTTAGTTAAAAGAAAATTTTTATTGATCATGTTGGCAGTACGAAGTCGAAAAGTGCGCGATGTAAGTAAAAATATACTTAACATTTCCATTCCCCGACTGTACATTGATTTATATAATTACTAGCGACCCGCTCCGGCTTCGCACGGATGCAATACTGATACTAAGTACAGGTGTTTCAAGAATGCCAGCACGCGCCGCCGCGGCCGGTACCGCAGCAACCGCTATGTCCCTGCATTTTAAATCTGTAATATCTTCGAAAATATTCATTTAAATTAAATGCTGTGAAGGGCCATATTTATCTATATTAAATGCACAATGTATTTAAGGTACTTAATTGGATAAGGATTAATGCTGTATTGCTTAAAATCGCTTCGTAAATAAGCCATTATTTCTCGTAAAAAGTAAGGGATAAAAAATGATTATTGTGGGTTATCCCTAAGAGATAGACATATACCATCGCGGACTTTTTTGTAGACCTTTTTAAGGTGTACAATACTGTATTACATTATTTTGACCTATCTCGTAGGGTTCAGCCAGCGTTTGAAAAGAAAGCGCAAAAAAATGTGTTTATTTACGACATCACATGCATGCATGTATTATATATATATAAACCTTCCTCTTGAATCACTCTATCTATTAAAAAAACTGCATCAAAATCCGTTGCGTAGTTTTAAAGATCTAAGCGTTCATAGGGACAGAGAAAGCGACTTTGTTTTATACTATGTAGTGATACTTTATTGTACATTAATTTGTTGTAAGTATGTTTTATCTCAAAACGGAGCGCGCTTGACTTGTGGTTATCAAGTGTGCAAACACGCCGTGAATGTGTATATAAGCAGCGTTTTTGTACACTTGGTTATCACAAGTAAAGCACGCGTACCTTCGTGAGATAAAAATAATATACACTGAGTAATATAAAATATATCGTGTCTCGTTGGCTTGATTTATCTACAAGGTATTACGGAATTCGTATAATTCTTTAAAAATAAACACATAAGTATTTAAATCAGCGTCATAAATCAATGGATTAAAGGAATTACATGACTTTGGAAAAACTTAAGTTATTAATAGAGATCGGATATTCGGATGCATATTCACCTAAAGTGAATTTTTTGCTATAAAAGTATGGAAACAATAGAACTGATTCTTTTTTTTTACCTGTATAATAAAATTAGGACACGACTATCTTCATATAAAAACCAAATTCAAGAGCTGCTAAACTAGTTTACAGATTTAGACAACAGCGTGTTTCAGGATTTACTTTAATTTCTAATGTTACGTACTAATTTTAAGGAATTTTTAAATATGTAGGTATGTACTTTAAAATTAATTTGTTCATTTTCGATCCCGTCTCTTTCTTATTTTATTTTTAAGGAAAGTAAGGTAGCAGCCTAAGTTTAGGACACAACAGAATCAGTGTCATTATAGTTGCCTCAATCAGAGTTGCAAGTACAGTAACATAGTTTGTCCACCGCCACCGTCACCGCCGTCACCGGGTCGTCAATGAGAAACGAGATTATTCGAATCGACCGTGACGTTTCGTTTGACGGGCGTGCGGTGGACATGCGGCCATAGTAAATGTATGTAGCGCTACTTTGGCGCCATCATCTCGTTCTCGTTGACGTGGCGGTGGACAAACGGCCTTACTGTGCGTAAATATGACATATTTAGGTTTAGAAACAGGTACACAGATATAGCTAGACCTAGATAACGCAATTATCACGATCTGTATGAAAACCCAGCGTGCCATTTTTTTACTACCTACTATGACTTCACAAGCACTCTTTCTCACTCACGCTCACCCAGCCAGCAGTACAGCGGTGCTATTCTGTGAAAATATCACCGTGAAAACTTAGGTGAAGTGAGCGTGGAGTGAGCTGTCAATGGTGTCAATTCCTAGGAAAAACAAACTCACTTCACCTAAGTTTTCACGGTGAGATTTTTACAGAATCGACCGGCAGGACTGAGCGCGAAAGTGGCGGCTTATGATTTTTGTACGTAAGTTGTTGCGATTTTTGGCACGCGAAGTAGTTGCTCTAGATAACGCATCTAGGTGTATCTATATCTGTGGATATAACAGACTGAGCCAACGCTCTACAAAGCCAGTTTTTCTAAAACTCATTAAGCAAATATTTACGGTTAGTTACATCGTTGACTAGCTATTGCCTGCGACTTCGTCTGAGATCCAGGATGATGAAATTTGCCACATATATAGACCATGATCTGAGTAAGGACAAGAGCTACCTATGTCCTTAGCCAGATCATGGCCTATCTGTGTGACAAATTTCATCAAATCCGTTCAGCCGTTTTAGCGTGAAAGCGTAACAAACAAACTAACTCACTTTCGCATTTATAATATTAGTTAGGATAATATACATATGCGTTTTTTAAAACATTGTAACTTTTTACAAAACAGTCAATAGTGGGGCAAAGACATAGTTTACTTAAATAGCTGCGATACAGCACCCTAATTGGGTAACACACTATCAATCTCAATCTGAATCATTTTAAATGATATTGCTAATCCATTGCTTCATGTGTTCGAAAAATTAGTCTGCTCAACAACGTAAATAACGCAATGAATGTTGTTGAACTGTCAAAATGAAACCGATTGCTACTCATAGTGTGCTAGGTACACAATTACACCTCAGGTCATAGTGTCTCTGTGATTCCGACCTTTTCACTGGTTACAATATAAATTGTCGCAAATAAATATTTTCAGGTTAAGTTTGATTTTCACAAGTTCAACGTTTTAGGTAATATTAACCTTTTGAACGCCATTGTCACATATACAGAGTTGATACGACAGAGGGGCATTAAATTACACTACGTATACTATACGTGTTTAGTATTAATTCGATAAGGTATAAAAATAAAAAGCTCCAAAATTGAGAATTTTTTTTTTTCAAACAAACTAAATAGCTTACAAATCAGAGTAAAACGCAACCACCCTTTGTAAATAAAGGAAAAACCCAAATTTCATAGAAACTTGGACCTGGCGACTGACCTTACAAAGTGGCAACGTCGTCGCACGCGCGCCGGGGCGCGGCATGTGTTTCGTGTCGAAGCGGGCGGCTTAGGCCTCCGCTCGCGCTGGCTGTTATGTTAGATAGTTTTGAAGCACGCCGACAACAAAAACACTAAATTTTTAAATTCTCTATGTGTCCTCCATTCACATTAATGCACAAATTATACCGACGGAGAATATTGTTATTTAGTTTTCTAATTAAATCACTGTCCGTCGCTAAGCACTTTAATTTGTGAAATGCTAAAATAATCCTGTTTTTTAGTTCAACAATTGTATTTACCTCGGAGGCATACACTTCACCCTTAATGTATCCCCACAAAAAGAAATCCATGGGAGTGAGGTCCGGAGTTCGTGGTGGCCACCTAACAGGTCCGAATCGACCGATCCATTGCTGCCCAAACATTTCTGTGAGCCGCTCCCTGGAAGCCATCACAG
This sequence comes from Globia sparganii, assembly GCA_949316385.1. Lineage (NCBI taxonomy): Eukaryota > Metazoa > Arthropoda > Insecta > Lepidoptera > Noctuidae > Globia > Globia sparganii. Next base: position 1,508,920 of record OX438660.1, read on the forward strand.
AATGTGGAGGCGCACCGTCCAGCTGGTACCACAACTTGCGATGAACGGCTAAAGGTAGTTGGTCAGTGTACTCGGCCACAGGACCACTTAATAAATCTAAAAATTTCGCCGCTGTAAGGGTGCCGTCAATAAAAACAGGGCCGATAATATTATTATTATGGATACCAGCCCACACATTGAGAGAAAATCTGTACTGGTGTTCAGATTCTCGAAACACGTGTGGATTTCCCAAACTCCAGTACCGGAGGTTTTGCCGATTCCAGATGCCGTTCCGAGTAAAAGTACACTCATCGGTCCATAAGTATTACATTTGTTAAGAAATGGCGGTCTTCGGATGTTTTATTTAATAGCCATTGGCAGTAACTGTTCCTGATCGGTAAGTCTCTCGATAACAAAGCTTGCACCTTCCGATATTTATAAGGTTTGCGTTTGTTACGTTTTAGAACCTTGTGGATGGTTCTATGGCAACATCTAAACTGCCGGGCGGCTCTGTGCAGACTCGTTGTCGGGTTGCGGGAAAAATGATCTAATATTCGTTCGTCCCATGCAGCGGGTATTTGCCGCGGTGGCACTCCCTCCTGTTGCGGCACTACACGTTTATTGTCCCGTAATCTTTGTACTGCCAACTGTATGGTGCGGGCGTTCCTAGGGCAATTCCGGCTGTCACCATATCTTTCTCTGTATGTTCGCAGAGCTAATGCTGCGTTTCCACGGCATTCACCGTAAATTAAAATCATGTCAGTGTATTCTGACGCCGTGTAAGTTAGACGAGACATTGTTGAACACTTTAATTAGGTATACACACACACACAACCAAAGTTTAATTACGTGTCCTATCACAATAAAAAACAGTAAATCACAAAAAAAAACACTAACACCAAATAATTATAATAGCAAGTTACGTGTCTTGTCACAATAAAAAAAAGAAAGAAGTGTCCTATTCACAATAACAAAACAAAATCACAATTGTCAGCGCACGAGTTCGACAAAACAATAGCGGCACAGGACTTCCGTGTTACGTAACGTACGTCCCGGAAGGATAGCGTTGGCGCACTGAAAAACCAAGTTTTTTAGTTTTTAGAGGCCCCCCTCGCAAGGACCAAAGATGCAATAGCAACACACTGACCTATTTCTATTTCTTTTACGCGCGTGATGTTTTGCTAATGGGATTGTCACTTTCTTTTGTAGGACGTATTTGCTTATGACTTGCGTAAGAGCGGCAACAACGTATCGTAGATTTATCGTTTTAAGGTGCATGACCTATGCCTATAGAAATAATCAGCTGTTAAGAAAAATACATCATGTTCAAACGGGCCAAAAACTTAAAAAGTCATTTGCGACTAAACTACTGTTTCAATTTAAATCATATTTGGTACAGATCTTGAAAATAGTACCTAGTATAAGCAGTTTAAAGGAAAGCCTTTCTGTCGTATCAACTTTGTATGTGAACGTGGACCTCAATGTTCTTTTACATTTTTCAAAAATAAACCATTTGTCATAAAGATAAAAAAAAAAAATAATATATAGATGCTGGCGAAAAGACTTCGAAAAAAAGTTTATGAGCGGTACCTAATAGAAAAATATTATATATAAATTACTAGGTAGGTACATATTTAATTTTCATTCTATTGTAATTTTAACACAGAAGCCAACAAAATAATACAAAAGTCTAACAATTTTCTGTCACAAGTCTAACAATTTTCTGTCACAACTATATACTTTACAAATAACTTATAATAACATAGGAGGTTGCTATGGGGTAATGTTTAAATTCATAGGTACATAAACTGTTAAAAACGTGCATGACAACGCGCCGTGTGATCGTAGTCTTACTAGGTAGGTAACCTATGTTATGATTTACAATAAAACCTACGTGTAAGTAATTAAACGATACATAGAATCTCTTATCATGAAAGTTCTCCTCCACCACGCTAGGTCACAAGACCAGTAACATTGCCAGTTTTTTGGGCAAAGAACTAACCCTCTGGTCAGATAATTGCTAACGTGTAGCAGGATATACCATGGTGTCCGAAGCTGGAGTAACTCAAGAAGCGCCTAAGCATAGACGCTAAAGCTAAATGTGTAACATGAGCACGGGAGAGTGCAAGGCTAGAAAAACATTACATAGCCAATAGAATTCTACAAAAAAGATGTCATATTTCAGTGGAATTCTATTGGTTAATGTTGCACTTTTTTTTGCACACTCCGTTGCACACTCCGCTCCACTCCGCCACGCTCCCAATGACAGGAAAATTCTTAAGAGACACTCTAAACTTAAAGAATTCCAATAAATTCAGCTACCCATCCTGTGCCGCCATTATTCATGGTGGTTACAAAAACAATCTTCACAAAGTTATCATCACTCGTGTAGTCGGCAGGAACGTCCTCACAGAACGTTCGCACTACTACACCCTTATTGTCTACCAGCTGCACATAATTCTGCTCGCAAGTAATACCCAAGTCGAACGTAGGGAAATGTAGCAGTAACCGAGTTCCTAAGGGAGTCTCAAGCTCCCACTCGCAGCTCGATACCTGCCTGTAAACATTCGGATACATGGGACTGGTGACTTTACCCACCACACTTTGCAGTTTTCCACCACACCCACGACCTTTATCGGATGTTACGTAAACCAAATCAAACATGACACGATCACCAGCATTTTCATGATGGTGCAATAACAAATATCTACCAGTGGAGAAGACAGGGTTATTATTATCATATTCTGTGACAATTTTGTTAAGTCTTGGCGCACTAGCGTTATTTCCGTCAAGAATTTCAAGGTAACATTCAGGATTCCAGTAACTTGGGACGGCATTCAAGAAGTACAGAGATATCGTATAATTAGCTGGAGCAGTGATCAGCGTGTAACAGTCATGGTTGGGATTACTATCATAGATAGTTTCATAAACAGCCTGAACTCGTCCGTGAGGCTCTGTATAATTTCTCCCACAAAATCCTATGAACACTGCTTCTATTTCCATACCTTTATATACATTAGAATCCGAGTCTGCTGATGTGAATAAGTTAATAGACGTAGTTCCATAAACATAAAAGTCCGTCGGTTCCTTACGCCCGCATAGCTCAAACCGATCGGGTATGCGCAAAGTGTTGTCGTAAAACGAATTACGGCTAAAGAAGTCATCTGTCCGGTGGTTCAAGATAAAATCTTTTCCGAGCGTAGTATTTTGAACGCCTGGATTACTGGATATCAGCAGCTTGTCTCTATTGCAGCGCTTTACGCCTGCACTATCAGTGACGGGGGGCTGTATGTCTAAATCTTTAACAGTGATACGTAGTAAAACGTAAGGAGACGCACTAACATCCAAGCGATATAAACAATGAAGCCCCCGAGGGATGGAACCAGCTTCATAACCGGGAGATTTCAAGAGTTGTGGCGTATTGCTCACTGAAATGACGGAAGTCCCACATACTGCCGGCTGAGCTGTTAATGTGGACACAAAGCCTTGACTACCTATTTCGCCATCCGTGGACAGCCTGACGCTCATCACATTTCCAGATGATATTAATTGCGGTGGGAGGCTATGACCACAATAGGTTCCTATTAATAAGGCATTAGGATTTAAGCCATCCTTTATTTCAACTAAGTCGCAATCGCATTTACTGTACCCTATAGCAGTTTGGTTGACATTTTGGCAAGGGGCTACGTGGAACGAGGTGAAGTCGATTTTAATAACAGTGTCAGGTGGTGATATTATTGACCAATGACAATCTAAGAATTCTTCGTATACAGTATGACCCATGAAAGGAGATTTCAGAGCTTGCGATGACGCGGTTGTTAAATTAAAAAGTCCACCACATTTAGCTGCTTCAGAATAGCTAAAGTAAACTTGAACTTTGAAGCCTTTAAGGTTTACACTTGCGTCTGATACAAACTGTAACAACGCTGTGGCCCCTTTGCTTCTAAGTATTGTCGTTGAGTTGATATTACCACACATTAGCGCTAAACGCTTATCCTCATCAATTTTGAGTCCCTCATACACTGCAATATAATCATTATTACATTCTGTTTCGCTTTCTAAGTCAATATAAAGGAATTTAAGAACGACAACTTTAGTAGGTGGTGCTTCAATGAACCACGTGCAGTTCATATTTATTTCATAATATTCAGAAAGCGATGACGTTAGAACAGCACTATCGTTTACTCTGCCTCCACATGAATATATAAAATAAGCAATTTTAAATCCTTTCCTCTCTCTATATCTATCACTATTAAATGTCAATGATACTGTTTCAGACTGAGTTGTGACGGGAGGAATTTTGTCACCGCAGTAAACTTCGTATATATAGTTATAATCTGACTGGCCTGTTACTGTTACATTTTCAAACGAACAGTCAGGACTAGAGTCTTCTAGTTCAAAATCAAGGAACTTGAGTACGACTTTGTTGTTTGGAGCAGATATTGTATATTGGCAATTCATACGCGGTATGTAAGCATATGGAAAACCTGGACTATATAAAAATTGTTCCTTAAGAGTTGCTACATAATTTCCACCGCATATAGAATCCCATTCAGCTTTGAATCCATCGAGATTTTTATCAGCATCTGTGCGTAAGACAACTCTCATGCGATTAAAAGTGGAATTATATATAGGTGGTGTGTTTCGTCCACATACCCTTGCTATCTCCGTGTAAACGTCGTCTTTCCAGTCATAAATTATGACAGCATCTTTAGTACAATTAGTTGTTTCCTCAACAAAAAATCTTTCTACAAATTTAAGAGATACCCTGTAGCCTAAAGCAGCCTTTAATTCCCAGGAGCATTCCTGGTTAGGTAAGTAATTTTTAGGATAATTTGGCGATACAAATGTGTTTTGATATGAACTAAGCAATCCACCACATTGGCCAGTATCAGCTCTAACCATAAGCTTTATATTTGTATTGTTTTTCACATTCGAGTGATACTGAATGTACATGTTACTGAAATGCGTAACTAATGGGCTATCTAGAAGGGTTTCTTTGCAATAATCACCAATCACAGGTGCGTATTGTCTTGTGTTTGAACTTATTTTCAAATACTCCTCATCACAATTTAACGTGAAATGCCCTTCCATTTTAATTTCAACTCTATTAGTCGGACCAGTAAGAATCCAAGCACAATCTATGGTATCATTATAAGAATCAGGTAAGTTTAAAATATTTACAGGATTTTCTCCTATTTGAATAACACCACCACATGGTTGAGGCTTCCATTCTAAATGGAAGTAAATCGAACTCAATTTATTTTTTGTTGCAGTAATATCAATTATTGGTGATGGAATTCTGTATGACACTTCAGTGTTCCCGCAAATTTCCACAGAAAACCTACTTTTAATAGCTGACCTAATAACGACTTGGGGATCTAAGAATTTACAACGTGTTCTGGTTGCTGACGAATTTATCTTGGCCGTTAAAAATATAGAATTATAAGTAAGATTTCTTGTATTATAATCATTATCTGTGTTTGTTTGACTGTTATAATGCCATACACAAGTATAAGATCGGTTTAATCCTGGTGAAACGAGAACCTGGTTCATATCAGATAGGTCTCCGCCACATAGTGCTTGTTCGTCAGAGCTAAACCTAGCTTTGAAGCGGTGCGAGGAAAACCTAAGTAGGAGCAATACATAAAGTCCCAATGTGTTTCCAGAAGACTCAAAAACATTTGTTCCAGCAATATAATCGACGCTAGGAATTGATTGTATAACGGTACGAAAGTCAACGTCATTGAAAATACTAGTTCTATACTTTTTTGCGTCCATGTCTATAAGTTCCAAACGCACTCTTCGAGACTTATTTGGCACTATTACTAGCCATTGGCAGTATCTTAACGTGGTTTCTTGAGGATAACTTGGAGATGTTAAGTAACCGTCTGAAGCCGTTATTACGCCACCACACATAGGTCGGGAAGAATTAAAGCTGATTCGGAATCCTCTATTGTCCGATATTTGATCCCATGCATCCGGCTTACCGATATAAAGTTTGATACTAAACTCGTTTCTTGAAGTTTCAATCGGCTCAAGGGAGTAAACATCATCATTACATAAGCTTTTTAGTACGGTGATAGTGTTATTGGCAAGCACAGTTTCTTCAATAGTTATTTTGATTCCACAAGATAACTCAGAATCAGGTAACTCAATATCATCGGGTTTGATTCGAAAAACGTGTCCTGGAGGTCCTATAATGTGCCACTCACAAACTGTCCCGTAAGGAAGCATTTGCATGTGTGGATACCCAGGTGATGTCAGTTCGCCGGCATCGGTGACAATGGTTCCACCACACGTATCGATAGACACGTTGGCTTTGAATCCATTTCGCGGTTCAGCTAACTGAGTTATGTATTTGATATACATTGTATTGCCAGTACTCTTAATGGTCCCAGGTCTATCATTGCCACAATATTGGCCGTGTAGAGGAGAATACTTCGATGATCCAAATCGTATTTCGACGGCTTCAGTTCCGCAATCAACTACATGATCCAAGTCAAATCTATCAATAAAATCTATTCTAATAATTTCTCCAGGTGGGCCGGTAAAGACCCACTCACATTCTGAATACGGAACTGGCACTGATGGATAATTTGGCGAACTTATTATTTCCCAATTGTGGTCAGAAGTAAGAGATGATGTTGAACCACATTCATAATTATTCTCTTCGTAATTAACCACAAAACTTTGACGTGTGTATGATCCCTTTGTAAAACCTATAAATAAAGTATTACTAGAAGTAGTTATATCTGCTTTATTTTCGTGATCGTAACCGCAATACTTTCCACTTGCCAAAAGGGGCGCTTCCTCGGAATCGCCATTCCGTAAAATAACGTATGTTGTGCAATCGTCATTTTTATTTGAAATATTAAAATGATTGAATTCTAATTTGATGGTCCTGCCGGGGCGCACTTTGACGACCCAATTGCATTTCATTTTGTACATATTCCGATATTCCGGCATATCCCACCAAGTCGGGCCGACTTCACCGGACAAATCAGTCACGAGTCCTCCGCAAATAGACTTGACTCGAGCAAGAAATCCTTTTTTAGTAATGGATGAATCTGTTTTAAATTTAATTTTCATGTAAGTAGATGAATTGAAGCCTATTTTGGATGATTCTGTAGTACATATATTTTCATTGACAGGCTTCCAATTCCCAGGGGTGTCAGAGGAATAAATAGAAACTGAATCTGCAAAGCAAGAGTGAACATCTTCGATATTAAAATCTAAGAAAGTTAAACTTAAATGTCTTCCCACTTGTGATTTGTAAACCCATTCACAATTTAAATTATCTGAATAGTCCTTTGGATAATTCGGAGACATGAAAGTAATCGTACCGTTTCCTGGCCAAACTGTTACAGTCTCATTCGAACCACAGTTTATTACATCTCCAGTTTCAAGTTCAGAATTTCTAGAAGCTTTTGTCCAACTCATATGAAACATCGAACCCATATTTGATTCATCCGTTGTAAGGGTTATGTAAACTACACTGGAGGAGCTCTGGATGACTTTTGTTTCAACCAGTACACCATTAAGTTCTTCTAAAATTGGAGCAGTTGAATCATATCCATCATAAACAGTTAATTTGTTATAGTTTACATCGCTGTGTGAATAAATTTCCAAAACATCAAGTGTAATAGATATAGCATCTGAATCGGTAACGAGCACGCGCCAACTATATTCGCCAGAGCCCAAATATCGAGTGGGGTACAGTGGTGAAGATACCTCGCCACTATCTCCCGTAATATCATTTTCTCGTTGGAATCCATAATGTAAGAGAAAACCTTGACCACTGGTTTTGGAATTACTGTGGAACTTAACATATATTTGTGATGCTGTGCTATGATTGCTGGGAGTTTCACTACTACAATATACACCCAATATCCGACCTGCACCGTTATTTTCGCGAACTTCTACGTAGTCGTCGTTACACCCTTCAGAAAATTCTAAGTCAAATCGCTCAAATTGAACGTATGCAGTGTTTCCAGGGGATGATTTTAGTACCCATTCACAATCAGTGTTTACAGGATATGGGCCAGGGTAGTTTGGAGACGCGATGGTTCCTTCTTCTGAAGTTAATGTACCTCCACAGGCGTTATTAAGTGGTGAATAATGAGCTGCGAACATTCCAGTAGTTCTACCGGTGTAACTGCCGAACTCTATCGTCAAGGCACTGCCGCGGCTAACAATCATAGGTGGTACTTTGCGTCCACAGTATTCCCCGATTAGCGGAGCATTATTGTCATCTCCGTCGAGAACTCGTAGAAAAGAGGAGGGACATGACCTATTTGTGACTACATTATTGTCTTTTGGCAACGACATAAGAGTTAATGTTAAATATAATCTTTGATCGGGGGAATCAGCAAGAATGGTCCAAATACAGCTTTTGTTGGTATGTTGAACAAAGTTATCGCTTTGTATAATACCCTCATGTGCAGCACTTATAAGAGCACCACACGTAACAGTAAAGTAAATTTTAAAACCTTTGGCCGTTCCATAAGGATCGGTTTTGAATTGCACTACTATGTTATTGTATTTGCTAACGAATTTTGTTTGATTTGAATTTGGACATATACGGTACGTGTAATTTGAGGAAGGACTATAGTTCTTATCATAATCGTAGATTTGAATAGAGTCTCCACAGACACGTTCCCCATCATCGAATTCAAAAACAGAATAAAGATCAAGATCCATAAAGTTAAGTTCAACACGATGATATGCGGGGACAGAAATATACCAAAAACAATTCAAATTATTGTTGTAATTCTTTGGATAGTTCTTAGAGTATATGAGCCCAGATTTGGAATTTATAGCACCTCCACATTTGGAATTGGTAGAATGAAATTGTGATGAGAAGTGAACATCCCTGAGCTTTGACCGTTTGGACAAACACACCAATATGAAATTGCTATCAGATTGCACAGACACTTGTTGTTGATGGCAAATTTTTGTAAGAAGTGGAGCCATTGTATTTTGGCCGTTGTATATTTCAATAGCATCAATAGAACAATTAGCGTTATCTGTCATATATACGTCTGTAAATGAGATTGTGATACTCTTACCTACTTGTGTTTCTATCAGCCACTCACAATCAAGATCCTGGTCGTTAGTTTTACTTTTATCGAGGATTATAGAGCCTGTGGATTTTTTAATATGTCCCCCACAGCCATAACTGATCCATTCTAAACGGAACCCAGTGCGGGGCATATAAATACCGGAGACAAATTTAATTTGCAATGTATTACTCTTAGTGCTAATTGGACGCGGAGTTGTACTGCCACAGATTTTACTAGAATAATTTGGATCGGATAACTCTTTTGTTTGTAAGTAATCTAAATGGCAATCGTCGTTGTACATGCTATGCCGAGATCTCATCCAATTACGATAAAATCGGTGGATTTTGTAAACATCAAAGTGTGTGAAGGTTGCATTAATTTTATTTCCCTTGGGAACTATGATGCTCCATATACAATTTAAGTTCAACGGGTAATTACTTGGATAACCCGGACTCTCAATTACTCCGTATCTTCCGGTTATATTGTTATTACATATTGTTTGATAATTAAATAGAAATCCTTTACCGCCCTGGTATATATCAGATCTGAATTTAATGTACGCATAATTAGTTGACGTTTCGATGCTAGCTAGCTCCGTTGACATGTAACAATGTTTTCCTAAAATGGAGGCAGTCGTATCGCGACCGTCAAAAATTTCAACATAATCATCTCTACAATTAGGAGTTCTTTCAAGATCAAGCTCTGTGAATGTAATACGGATCCGTGAACCTTCACTAGTAACTATTCTATAGAAACATTCGGCATTTTCGTTGTAATTATTTGGATAGTTCGGCGATGATACAGAGCCAAAAGGGCTCGTCAGTGTGCCTCCGCATCCTGTTATAGTACCATCCCATTCAATTTTGAACCCAGTTCCGGTTAAATAGAAGTCAGAATGAAAATGAAGATGTATGGCATTAGATAATGATACTATTCTTTTCGATTGAAACATCCCACAATACTGGCCAATCAATGGTGAATTTTCGTTGCCACCATTTCTTATTTCTAAAAAGTCTCCGAGGTTACATTTATCTCGTATAGGTCTTTCTATATTAAACTGTGAAATGTTGAGCATGATTTGTTGTCCAACCGGCACCGTGATGATCCATGTGCAGTCGCGATTGGGTTCGTACGGCTGAGGCCAGCCGGGAGAGTATATGAAGCCATGAGTTTTAATATACGCTCCGCCGCAATGAGATTTTTCATCCAAAAATGTATACGACACAGAAAAACCAGAAGAACGAATGCTGCCATCAGTCTGGAAGTTTAACATGAGCCGGTTTGTGGACGTGGTCAAGGCAGGAGGCGCGTGAGTACCACAGAATTTGCCCACTACATTATGTGCATTGTTATCATCTATCTCTAGCAGCTCCAGGTAATCGCTGCCACAGCTGGGCATGTCCTCAATATCAAATCTGTTCCATGTTAACTTTATGTGCATTCCTTCAGGAGCAATGAGTAACCACTTGCAGGTCTGATAGTTTTTGTAAGTAGCAGCATCTCCTGACGGATGATTTATTAATCCAGTTGTCTCTCTGTGAATACCCCCGCACTCTGTATCGATAGTAGTATAGTTAGCATAGAATCCCGTGCCCGAAAGACTTAAATCTGATGTGAATCTTATGTACATATAATTATGAGTGGATGTTTGGACAGGCGGCGTGTGCGCGGCACCGCCGCAGTATTTGCCTAGTAAAGTAGAGTTTTGGTCGAGGCCATCCCTGACCTCAACGCTATCGTACCGGCAGTCATAGTACCGGTTGTCTTCAATATCAAAATCTTGAAATGATAATTCTATTGCTTTGCCGGGAACTGTTTTGATGATATAAACACACACTTTGTTCTCTGGATAACTGAATGGATAACCGGGTGATTTTATAATTCCACTATCACCTTCAACAGTTTTCTCGCATATGGCCTCGTACGTGATTCGGAAACCATCGGCGGGCATACTTCTATCAGTTTTAAATTTAAAATATAGTTCATTCGACGATGATGTATAGGATTTTGGAAAAGTAGTGCCACAAAATTTCCCGACAAGTCGTGAATCCGGAGATGGACCGTCATAAATTTTTAAATAATCGTATTGACATCTAAAAGACCGTTCTAGCTTGAATAACTTGAAGTCAAGTTTTATCTTGGTATCCGAACTAGTTTTAATTTTATACTCGCATAATAAATTACTTAAGTAAAGCCCATTATAAGTAGGAGAAACAATTTCCCCCTTTCCGGCAGTGTAGTAACCTCCACAGCCAGGAACACCTTCGACAGGCGCGTAAGCAATTTGGAATCCATGTCCCGCACCGTAAGCGTCTGAATGAAAATGTATCAACATATCGGAGCCTGCCGATTGCACGGGCGCGGGCTGTGTCGTGTTACAGTACCTATTGATAAGTGGATCCGTCATATGTTCACCGTCATAAATTGCTAAATAGTCGAAACTACAGTTTGAATGTGATTCAATGTCGAGAGCAAAGAAATGTAAGTTAATCCTTTTACCGAGAGTGGTCGTTAAGCGCCAATAGCAATCACGATTAGGAGGGTACGGGCCGGGAGAGCCGGGGGAGCTGATGTGACCGTGCGTGGTGGCGTCTACCTCCCCGCCGCACACTGGGCTTATACTAGTCCAATGTAGTGCAAACCCGTCTTTAGCTACTGTTTTGTCTGAATGGAACCAGAAATATAAATTGTTATGACTTGACACAATGTTACCGCCTTTAGGATAATTATTACCACAAAATCTTCCTATAAGCTGACTAGACGATTTTCGACCATCGTGAATTTGTAGGAAATCGTACATACATTCGGGACTTCCTTCTAAATTAAATTTACTGAACGTAACATTAATTACTTTATCGGGAGCTGTGTGTATTACCCAAGCGCATTGAGAATTATGATTATAAGTCGTATTAGTTAAAGGATAAACAATGCTGCCTTCTTCGTTATCGAGAACACCACCACAAGACTTTGTCCTTACCTGACACAAGGTGCCCGAGAACTGTGCTGCGCACTCACAACGGAAGCCTCCAATTGCACTGTCGTCTGGTCTACAGATTCCTTCGTTGTGGCAAGGATTCACTCCGCAGATGGCGGTGGGCATTTCACAGTGAGCGCCACCGTAGCCATTGAAACAGATGCAGGTGTAGCCGGTACGAAGGGAATGGCATTGTCCGTGGATGCCACATGGTTTGACTTCACAACCATCAGTGTAGTTGCTCCCTGTTGCAACGTAGCAGCCACTGATTCCTACTCCATCGCCTTTCATGCCGTCGGGGCATATACATTGTGCTGATTGGCCAGTTGGCGATGCGCTTTCTATGCACTGCGCAGACGGGTGGCACCCTCCATGACCGATGTTGCACGTACCTCTCCAAGAGCACGTAACTCCGTCACCTTGGTAACCAGGCGGACAAGAACCACATATTCGTGACCCGATGGTGTTGTGACATGTCACTAAAGGACTGCAGCCTCCGTTGGGAATAGTTGTGCATTCGTCGATATCGTAACAGCTGTGACCGTCGCCTTCGTAACCAGAAGGACACTGTCCACATCGGAATGAGCCCGGCAGATTGATACAGTCAACCCTGGGGTTCACGGAACACCGAGGACCTTCATATGATTCACATTCGTTAACATCGGTTAAGCAAGCGACACCGGTACCATTCGTTGTCCATCCCTGGTTGCATATGCATTGAACACCCACTCCGGAAGATACTTGTACACAGGTTCCATAGCCACACATTTCAAAGTTACCACCGGAACAATCCTTTTCCTTCCTAGTGCAATGTAAACCAAACCACCCAGATTTGCACAAACACTCATAAAATCCTGGTCTGTTGATGCACGTAGCTCCATTTTGACAGCCAAGGTCGGTTCCAGCAAAATTCCGGCATTCGTTTACATCGACGTCACAATCTCTGCCTTCCCAATTTGAAGGGCAAAGACAATGGTAGCCGTTTACCAAGTTGAGGCAAGTTCCACCATGCTCGCACGGATGAGACTGACATTCGTCTTTTCCTCTATTATTTAATTGAACTTGTAAATTTAGCACTTTCCTGTGAATATTGTTAACTTTTCGCCATAGCAATGATATATTGAAAAGTAAGTCATTCGGAAGCATAGAATCCTTGCTCTCCAATCTCTCAAGTCTTTCTAATATGCCATTTATATTCTTGTCGGTGTTTTCATTATTCGATGGCTGGTACTGCGTTCCCTCACTCGGGACGTTTCGTTTGAGTAAGTTTATATCACCAACAAAGATGCTCGATTTCGGTCCATTGGGGCGTAGATATATATTTTTATCAAATGCTGGTTCTAGAATTAGATCACCTCCCGAAGTCTTGATTTTTGGACGATCCTGGTAGATTTCACAATCAAGAGGAACAAAACAAAGTACGCCTAGCAGGAAGAGGCATTTTCCGAGTATGCTGGACATGGTCCATGTGTCTAGGTAAGTGGTTCTGTTTGCACTGTGGGCTGCACTGGTGTTTGGAGTGTCAATATAACTTGTATTATCAGAGGGGGCGTATTGCTGTACGCCCCTAGCGATGATTACTTGTTTACGATTAACCAATTCGGGCCATCTGGTGTAATCGATGACATATGTTTTCTAGAATATCATAAGATTATATTACTTTGTATGATTATGAATTTAAACCGATATCGGGCTGTGGATTTCGTGGTTATCAACGACAGCTTTGTCACGCCTCATTTTGATAGAATATTGTTCTAGGGGTGCGCCGAACGTGCTTTGAGCCGAATACAAACTTCGATTATTTTTAACGCGCTTTCTCGAGAGGGACCGTATTTTCTTTCATTCGTTCGACTTATCTCAGAGGCAGGAAATGTGTATCAACAAAAATGTAAAACAGATTCTTGAACAGGTTTTTGCACCATAACCTGCCCTTGTTAAAGTTTAAATACCATTTGGTAATATTTATAAGATTTCATTTAACACTTTTATAAAATATAAAAACTGTGATTTTTGGCGATAATTATTTCAATGTACAGACGCCGCACATCAAGCTACCACAATCTGTCAAATTTATTATTTTGAACTTTATCTAAAGCGAAAGCATAAGGTTCAAAGTTGATTGGTAAAATTTAACAGTTTCGGGTAGCTTGATGTGCTGACGTCTGTATATTTGTATTTGTCAACATTTTGATAGTGTTCAGAATCAGCTTTCAGTCTAACCGGTTGCAGCTGAATACCAGTATTTTACTTGGTGGGACTGCCTATCTGCACCCTAATTGCGTAACGCACGATTAATCATAATCTGAATCATTTTGAAACAGATTGCTAATCCATTGCTGCATATGTTCGGAAAATTTCTGCTCAACAACGTAAATAACGCAATGAATGTTGTTGAACTGTCAAACTGAAACAGATTGTGATTGATCGTGTGTTACACAATTATGGTGCTGACCTCCACAACCCAGTTACTGGGTAATATAATGCCCCTTGGTAAGACTGGTTGTCAGGCGGTTCAGGCTTCTGACTACCTGTAACGACTGTCAAAGATCTACAAATAAAACCCGGGAACAACAGCTTAACGTGCTTTCCGAGGTACAGAGGAGTCTTGATTTGTTATGGACCAATCCATGAACGGACCGCGGCAAGCGTAGCTTAACCTTTGAACGACCCGTGCGGCTGTTATTATTTAGCCAATTAGTAACAAGTAAAGAGCAATAAAAATCAAAACATAGGCATTAGGTATATTGTCTAAGTCAGAACAGTTGAGTTATATTTTAATAATTTCTTGTATGGAGTATTCGGCATTTGTACCAAATATCGATCGAATGTTCGGTTAAATCGAATGTGAAAGAAATTTCGGCCCATCCCTAGAATATTCATTTAGTACCTAATACGAATTTCAATTGTGGTATCCACCCCTCACAAATTCGTAAAAAAGTATTACCACTAATTGCTATGTAAATAACAGTGATAGGATAATAACATCAACACACGTAATCAAGGAGAAAGCAATTTAGATATTGAAAAAAAAATCGCCGATTGCATCACCTACTATATCTTTTGATGTCGGTTAAAAAGTAACAATTGGAGAAACATTATGTGAAGGTTCGGTAGGAAGTTATCCTACATATGTATAATAATAATCTAATCGTCTGTAACTAATGTTATGTTTGATGGCCGTTTAATGTTAAATTAAAATAAATGTTATGAGACTCACCCTATTTTCATCTTGTTCGTCGTTCCCCGTCTGCAGAGGATCGCAATCACATGCGACGCGTCTTGTTTGCGGTCTGCCAAGAGTCCCAGGCTTTACCCTCTATTACTAGGAACTATCTAGTAGCTGTCGAAATATTTGTTTGGAATCTGAAGAAAATAATTTTTATTATCATTTGTACAACTTTTGCTACAGGATCGACTCTAAAAACTTGAAATGTTTCTCACCTTTTTTTTTTTTAGCTCGATTTATACTATTTTTTAATATACAGAATGTTGCAGATATATCGACACGCAAATTGTTACCACGGATTCAGTACATGATTCTGAACGAACGTAGGTTGTAAAAGAAATCTGCTGTTTCATAGAAAAGTGCAATACCAACGCGGTCAAAATATTCTATATACAGAGTTGATACGACAGAGGGGCATTAAATTACACTACGTATACTATACGTGTTTAGTATTAATTCGATAAGGTATAAAAATAAAAAGCTCCAAAATTGAGAATTTTTTTTTTTCAAACAAACTAAATAGCTTACAAATCAGAGTAAAACGCAACCACCCTTTGTAAATAAAGGAAAAACCCAAATTTCATAGAAACTTGGACCTGGCGACTGACCTTACAAAGTGGCAACGTCGTCGCACGCGCGCCGGGGCGCGGCATGTGTTTCGGCGGCGGCCGGCGGTGGCGCGGGCGGCGGCTTAGGCCTCCGCTCGCGCTGGCTGTTATGTTAGATAGTTTTGAAGTACGCCGACAACAAAAACACTAAATTTTTAAATTCTCTATGTGTCTTCCATTCACATTAATGCACAAATTATACCGACGGAGAATATTGTTATTTAGTTTTCTAATTAAATCACTGTCCGTCGCTAAGCACTTTAATTTGTGAAATGCTAAAATAATCCTGTTTTTTAGTTCAACAATTGTATTTACCTCGGAGGCATACACTTCACCCTTAATGTATCCCCACAAAAAGAAATCCATGGGAGTGAGGTCCGGAGATCGTGGTGGCCACCGAACAGGTCCGAATCGACCGATCCATTGCTGCCCAAACATTTCTGTGAGCCGCTCCCTGGAAGCCATCACAGAATGTGGAGGCGCACCGTCCAGCTGGTACCACAACTTGCGATGAACGGCTAAAGGTAGTTGGTCAGTGTACTCGGCCACAGGACCACTTAATAAATCTAAAAATTTCGCCGCTGTAAGGGTGCCGTCAATAAAAACAGGGCCGATAATATTATTATTATGGATACCAGCTCACACACTGAGAGAAAATCTGTACTGGTGTTCAGATTCTCGAAACACGTGTGGATTTCCCAAACTCCAGTACCGGAGGTTTTGCCGATTCCAGATGCCGTTCCGAGTAAAAGTACACTCATCGGTCCATATTACATTTGTTAAGAAATGGCGGTCTTCGGATGTTTTATTTAATAGCCATTGGCAGTAACTGTTCCTGATCGGTAAGTCTCTCGATAACAAAGCTTGCACCTTCCGATATTTATAAGGTTTGCGTTTGTTACGTTTTAGAACCTTGTGGATGGTTCTATGGCAACATCTAAACTGCCGGGCGGCTCTGTGCAGACTCGTTGTCGGGTTGCGGGAAAAATGATCTAATATTCGTTCGTCCCATGCAGCGGGTATTTGCCGCGGTGGCACTCCCTCCTGTTGCGGCACTACACGTTTATTGTCCCGTAATCTTTGTACTGCAGACAGCAGATTTTTTTTCGCGAATTCAGGTTTGGTCCCATAGTAAAAGTTGTTTGTTATCATGAGTACAATCACGTGTTTAGGTATCGGTTACTAATTACCAGTCACCCTATATACAAAGTTGATACGACAGAAAGGCTTTCCTTTAAACTGCTTATACTAGGTACCATTTTCAAGCTCTGTACCAAATATCATTTAAATTGAAACAGTAGTTTAGTCGCAAATGACTTTTTAAGTTTTTGGCCCGTTTGAACATGATGTATTTTTCTTAACAGCTGATTATGTCTATAGGCATAGGTCATGCACCTTAAAACGATAAATCTACGATACGTTGTTGCCGCTCTTACGCAAGTCATAAGCAAATACGTCCTACAAAAGAAAGTGACAATCCCATTAGCAAAACATCACGCGCGTAAAAGAAATAGAAATAGGTCAGTGTGTTGCTATTGCATCTTTGGTCCTTGCGAGGGGGGCCTCTAAAAACTAAAAAACTTGGTTTTTCAGTGCGCCAACGCTATCCTTCCGGGACGTACGTTACGTAACACGGAAGTCCTGTGCCGCTATTGTTTTGTCGAACTCGTGCGCTGACAATTGTGATTTTGTTTTGTTATTGTGAATAGGACACTTCTTTCTTTTTTTTTATTGTGACAAGACACGTAACTTGCTATTATAATTATTTAGTGTTAGTGTTTTTTTTTGTGATTTACTGTTTTTTATTGTGATAGGACACGTAATTAAACTTTGGTTGTGTGTGTGTGTATACCTAATTAAAGTGTTCAACAATGCCTCGTCTAACTTACACGGCGTCAGAATACACTGACATGATTTTAATTTACGGTGAATGCCGTGGAAACGCAGCATTAGCTCTGCGAACATACAGAGAAAGGTATGGTGACAGCCGCAATTGCCCTAGGAACGCCCGCACCATACAGTTGGCAGTACAAAGATTACGGGACAATAAACGTGTAGTGCCGCAACAGGAGGGAGTGCCACCGCGGCAAATACCCGCTGCATGGGACGAACGAATATTAGATCATTTTTCCCGCAACCCGACAACGAGTCTGCACAGAGCCGCCCGGCAGTTTAGATGTTGCCATAGAACCATCCACAAGGTTCTAAAACGTAACAAACGCAAACCTTATAAATATCGGAAGGTGCAAGCTTTGTTATCGAGAGACTTACCGATCAGGAACAGTTACTGCCAATGGCTATTAAATAAAACATCCGAAGACCGCCATTTCTTAACAAATGTAATATGGACCGATGAGTGTACTTTTACTCGGAACGGCATCTGGAATCGGCAAAACCTCCGGTACTGGAGTTTGGGAAATCCACACGTGTTTCGAGAATCTGAACACCAGTACAGATTTTCTCTCAATGTGTGGGCTGGTATCCATAATAATAATATTATCGGCCCTGTTTTTATTGACGGCACCCTTACAGCGGCGAAATTTTTAGATTTATTAAGTGGTCCTGTGGCCGAGTACACTGACCAACTACCTTTAGCCGTTCATCGCAAGTTGTGGTACCAGCTGGACGGTGCGCCTCCACATTCTGTGATGGCTTCCAGGGAGCGGCTCACAGAAATGTTTGGGCAGCAATGGATCGGTCGATTCGGACCTGTTCGGTGGCCACCACGATCTCCGGACCTCACTCCCATGGATTTCTTTTTGTGGGGATACATTAAGGGTGAAGTGTATGCCTCCGAGGTAAATACAATTGTTGAACTAAAAAACAGGATTATTTTAGCATTTCACAAATTAAAGTGCTTAGCGACGGACAGTGATTTAATTAGAAAACTAAATAACAATATTCTCCGTCGGTATAATTTGTGCATTAATGTGAATGGAGGACACATAGAGAATTTAAAAATTTAGTGTTTTTGTTGTCGGCGTACTTCAAAACTATCTAACATAACAGCCAGCGCGAGCGGAGGCCTAAGCCGCCCGCTTCGACACGAAACACATGCCGCGCCCCGGCGCGCGTGCGACGACGTTGCCACTTTGTAAGGTCAGTCGCCAGGTCCAAGTTTCTATGAAATTTGGGTTTTTCCTTTATTTACAAAGGGTGGTTGCGTTTTACTCTGATTTGCAAGCTATTTAGTTTGTTTGAAAAAAAAAATTCTCAATTTTGGAGCTTTTTATTTTTATACCTTATCGAATTAATACTAAACACGTATAGTATACGTAGTGTAATTTAATGCCCCTCTGTCGTATCAACTCTGTATAGAATATTTTGACCGCGTTGGTTTGTTTGTTTTTGCAAATAACCGTCGAAAAGTTTCTTTACTAGGGGTCTAGAATCATGAGCTCAATTCATGCTAACAGCAGTGCTATTCTGTAAAAATCTCACCGTGAAAACTAAGGTGAAGTGAGCTGTTATTCCACCTGATGTTACGGATTGCCTCATTGATAGCTCACTTCACCTATGTTATCACGGTGAGATTTTACAGAATCGATATGCAGTTTGCGTGACGAAGCGAAAAAAAAAAAACGTTGTAACAGGTACAAAAGTTTATTACAAAATCTCATAATCAGTCAGTTTTAGATTTAATACGAATCAAAATAAAATTAACTAAGTAAGTAATCAAGTTTTTTTTACATAAAATAATATAAATGGCAACTGCAAATAATCACAAATAATTATCTTTTTAAACATTATTTTACATTTCAGTTTATTCGGGCGTATAGTTGTTGTAGACACTAAGTTGTTATACAGGCTGTCCCTGGAAGTATGGATCAAATCGAATAGGGGCGTGCGTGGGCAATGTCATTTCCAAACTTTTTAGAACTGAGAATATTGGGGAATTTTGTTACGGCTTAAAAGTTATGACCAATTTTTGTTTTTTTCAATCACTGCGCATAGTGCTCAAAATAAAAAAAAAATATAAAAAAAACTATCAGGGCTGTCAATTTATTTTTTTAGATAGCCCTGATAGTTTTTTTTTCTTTGAGCACTATGCGAAGTGATTGAAAGAAACAAAAATTGGCCATAACTTTTAAACCGTAAAAAAATTCCCCGACATTCTCTGGGTTTAAAGTTTGGAAATGACCTTGTCCAGGCCCCTATTCGATTTGGTACATACTTCCAGGGACACCCTGGGTGCGAATAACAAAAAATAAATAAAAAGGAACACTGGTACAGCCCGATTCAAACCTTATGGCGGTTCGGAACATGAGGCGAGTCACTGCGCAGCAACAAATGCAGGTGTCAGCGGGGGTACGGGGTGAGGTACTGCGCAGCGCACTTCAGAGCCGCCATAATGTTTGAATTGAGCTGTATTCTTTCAGACTTCTTTCAGACATTACATTAATATTGTGTAATGTGTAGTTATATTCACGGTCGGTAAACCGTTACACTATTATTCTAACTGCTTGCGACAGTTTCACTCACAAAAAGAAAAGTAATTTTGAAAAAAAAAATACGATTAGCGAGCACTTGTTACCTTTTAGTTAAAAGAAAATTTTTATTGATCATGTTGGCAGTACGAAGTCGAAAAGTGCGCGATGTAAGTAAAAATATACTTAACATTTCCATTCCCCGACTGTACATTGATTTATATAATTACTAGCGACCCGCTCCGGCTTCGCACGGATGCAATACTGATACTAAGTACAGGTGTTTCAAGAATGCCAGCACGCGCCGCCGCGGCCGGTACCGCAGCAACCGCTATGTCCCTGCATTTTAAATCTGTAATATCTTCGAAAATATTCATTTAAATTAAATGCTGTGAAGGGCCATATTTATCTATATTAAATGCACAATGTATTTAAGGTACTTAATTGGATAAGGATTAATGCTGTATTGCTTAAAATCGCTTCGTAAATAAGCCATTATTTCTCGTAAAAAGTAAGGGATAAAAAATGATTATTGTGGGTTATCCCTAAGAGATAGACATATACCATCGCGGACTTTTTTGTAGACCTTTTTAAGGTGTACAATACTGTATTACATTATTTTGACCTATCTCGTAGGGTTCAGCCAGCGTTTGAAAAGAAAGCGCAAAAAAATGTGTTTATTTACGACATCACATGCATGCATGTATTATATATATATAAACCTTCCTCTTGAATCACTCTATCTATTAAAAAAACTGCATCAAAATCCGTTGCGTAGTTTTAAAGATCTAAGCGTTCATAGGGACAGAGAAAGCGACTTTGTTTTATACTATGTAGTGATACTTTATTGTACATTAATTTGTTGTAAGTATGTTTTATCTCAAAACGGAGCGCGCTTGACTTGTGGTTATCAAGTGTGCAAACACGCCGTGAATGTGTATATAAGCAGCGTTTTTGTACACTTGGTTATCACAAGTAAAGCACGCGTACCTTCGTGAGATAAAAATAATATACACTGAGTAATATAAAATATATCGTGTCTCGTTGGCTTGATTTATCTACAAGGTATTACGGAATTCGTATAATTCTTTAAAAATAAACACATAAGTATTTAAATCAGCGTCATAAATCAATGGATTAAAGGAATTACATGACTTTGGAAAAACTTAAGTTATTAATAGAGATCGGATATTCGGATGCATATTCACCTAAAGTGAATTTTTTGCTATAAAAGTATGGAAACAATAGAACTGATTCTTTTTTTTTACCTGTATAATAAAATTAGGACACGACTATCTTCATATAAAAACCAAATTCAAGAGCTGCTAAACTAGTTTACAGATTTAGACAACAGCGTGTTTCAGGATTTACTTTAATTTCTAATGTTACGTACTAATTTTAAGGAATTTTTAAATATGTAGGTATGTACTTTAAAATTAATTTGTTCATTTTCGATCCCGTCTCTTTCTTATTTTATTTTTAAGGAAAGTAAGGTAGCAGCCTAAGTTTAGGACACAACAGAATCAGTGTCATTATAGTTGTCTCAATCAGAGTTGCAAGTACAGTAACATAGTTTGTCCACCGCCACCGTCACCGCCGTCACCGGGTCGTCAATGAGAAACGAGATTATTCGAATCGACGGTGACGTTTCGTTTGACGGGCGTGCGGTGGACATGCGGCCATAGTAAATGTATGTAGCGCTACTTTGGCGCCATCATCTCGTTCTCGTTGACGTGGCGGTGGACAAACGGCCTTACTGTGCGTAAATATGACATATTTAGGTTTAGAAACAGGTACACAGATATAGATAGACCTAGATAACGCAATTATCACGATCTGTATGAAAACCCAGCGTGCCATTTTTTTACTACCTACTATGACTTCACAAGCACTCTTTCTCACTCACGCTCACCCAGCCAGCAGTACAGCGGTGCTATTCTGTGAAAATATCACCGTGAAAACTTAGGTGAAGTGAGCGTGGAGTGAGCTGTCAATGGTGTCAATTCCTAGGAAAAACAAACTCACTTCACCTAAGTTTTCACGGTGAGATTTTTACAGAATCGACCGGCAGGACTGAGCGCGAAAGTGGCGGCTTATGATTTTTGTACGTAAGTTGTTGCGATTTTTGGCACGCGAAGTAGTTGCTCTAGATAACGCATCTAGGTGTATCTATATCTGTGGATATAACAGACTGAGCCAACGCTCTACAAAGCCAGTTTTTCTAAAACTCATTAAGCAAATATTTACGGTTAGTTACATCGTTGACTAGCTATTGCCTGCGACTTCGTCTGAGATCCAGGATGATGAAATTTGCCACATATATAGACCATGATCTGAGTAAGGACAAGAGCTACCTATGTCCTTAGCCAGATCATGGCCTATCTGTGTGACAAATTTCATCAAATCCGTTCAGCCGTTTTAGCGTGAAAGCGTAACAAACAAACTAACTCACTTTCGCATTTATAATATTAGTTAGGATAATATACATATGCGTTTTTTAAAACATTGTAACTTTTTACAAAACAGTCAATAGTGGGGCAAAGACATAGTTTACTTAAATAGCTGCGATACAGCACCCTAATTGGGTAACACACTATCAATCTCAATCTGAATCATTTTAAATGATATTGCTAATCCATTGCTTCATGTGTTCGAAAAATTAGTCTGCTCAACAACGTAAATAACGCAATGAATGTTGTTGAACTGTCAAAATGAAACCGATTGCTACTCATAGTGTGCTAGGTACACAATTACACCTCAGGTCAGTGTCCCTGTGATTCCGACCTTTTCACTGGTTACAATATAAATTGTCGCAAATAAATATTTTCAGGTTAAGTTTGATTTTCACAAGTTCAACGTTTTAGGTCATTAACTAAGTAGTTAGATAACGACAAAATTTTACTAAGCACGTTAACAAATAACATAATATGTAAGTAGGTGCACTGTAGCCTACAGTAATAAGTGATATACACAGGCTGGCAGGAACATCGTCGCGAAAACTGTAACCCTGATTCAGCACACGATTCTTGATATAGGCATAGAAATTATAATTTATATATACTTTATTGTACACCACAAAAATACAACATGTAAAAAAGATACATCAAACACTACAAAATATACAATGGGCGGCCTTATCGCTTTCTGCGATCTCTTCCAGGCAACCTTAGGATGGACACTGATTTTCCTGGACATAAAATGGGGCTGTCGTTGGTGCAAATATTATGTATACAATACACTAAAATATATACACAGATATACAGGGTTATTTGTAAAACACCAGCAACCTCATAAGAGGTCACTGTACTCATCATTATGAACAACTTTTACTATGGGACCAAACCTGAAATCGCGAAATAAAAATCAGCTGTTCCCTACATTTATCTGCGTCTATCTCGTCAAAATGTAGGGAACAGCTGATTTTTTTTCCAAAATCCAAAATTATAGATCGTCGTCGTCGGTCGTCATCGTCGTTTTTTATCGGTTATAAAAAAAAACTACTATTTCATAGAAAAGTACATACGCGGTCAAAATGTATGGAACATTATTATTATTTTTTTTTAATAACCGGCGAACGTCTCTATAGAAAAGATCTTTTCGCTGAAAGACATTATCAAGACATTACCAAGATAGCCGAAAGACAATTCAGCTACATGACTTAAAAGCAGAGTACCCATACAGCAGAGAGTCAACTCAGCTGGACGACATAAAAGCAGAATGAGCTAGTAGCAAAACGTCTGGAATTGCGAATAGTCCGTATGATTAGAATACCTTATTAGCTGGAAGTCAAATTAGTTGGATGACAAAAACTCAGAATGAGCTAGTAGCGAAAACGTCTGGAAAAGAAAATTGTCTGAATCGTATGTCAGCTAACCCTCTCTAACAGAATGACCTTTTCGCTGAAAGTTAATTCACGATAGCCGAAAGACATTAATTTTTCGCTCATTGTACCGTTAACTATGGCATCTTTACCATGGGAATTCATATATAGACCCGATGGGTTGACTGCCACTCTATTCATAGTCATCCAAATGTAGATAAAATTATCAGAGTTAAATGAAAGTGTAATGTTTATTTTTCCCTATAACATTTTATTTTTTAAACTACATAATTATGAACAAAAATACTCGTTATATTAAAAAAAAAACAAAAACATATTTTTATGACAACAATAACAAATTAGTGATTTAAAAAAATAATTATCTAAATTAAATTAAATTAATTTTCATGGTCTTTATAAATTTTATTTGATTAGGAGTTAACTAAGCACAAACAAACAATAAATTCATATCAACAAACTCTGCATCTTATGGACATTTAGCGTACATGTCTTAGTAACCCAGACGTTTTGCTACTAAGGCCTTTAGCGTTCATGTCTATTTAGTAACTATGGCATTTTAAAATCCAGACGTTTTCCTACTAAGGCGTTTAGCGTTCATGACTATTTCGTAATTAAGGCGTTTTATTAACAAGCCGATTTGCTTCAAGAGTATTTATTTTGAATTACGACATTTTAAGATCCAGACGTTTTGCTACTAAGACGTTTAGCGTTAATGTCTATTTAGTAACCATGACATTTGAATTTTAAGACGCTAAGGCGATATGGTCATTTTGCTACGTGGATATTCTGATAGTGACCCAAAATTTCATCTCAGGGGATTTAGAATCATGTACTAAATCCATGGGTACAGGATGCGCGTCTACGCCCACGCTAATTTAATTTATAATAATATGTATTATAACTAATAAAAACTTGTTTACAATACTTATTTTATTTACAACATAAGGAGAAACACATAAAATATGAACCAAAAGAAACAAAACATTTTTTTTTGTATGATTTAATTATAGAGGTGTTGTAGCGTGTCGTATGGTGGGTACGAGAAAGAGCACAGTTAGGAAAATGGATTGTTTAACAAATTGACATCGTATGTTATATTAAAATCATAACTGTCCCATCCTTATCGTGTGGAGCTGCTCGCACTCTTCTTCATAAGAAACAACCGATTCCCCTCACTTCTGTTAAAATAAAATGTTTTGAATTTGTATACGACATGGTTGTAACACGGCTTATTTACGTAGCGTCTCAATCTGCTAAACAATACATTTCCCTGAGTGTGCGTAATATGTGTGAGCGTGGAGGTGCTTTTGTATAATTTGTTTAGATCGGTATGAATTGCAGGTAACTATATCATCACTCCGCATACACAGGGTCAAATTAAATTAACTAGCGAAACTCCGTAGACGTGTTTTATCTTGTTTAAATATCGATTCCCATCACGTCTGCGGAGTTTCACTAACTAATTTAATTTGACCCTGTTATTTCTACGAGTATCTTTATGCGTTTCTCCTCAACTTATTTCGTTTAATACTATATAATACAAATAATAGAGATTTTATTCTTATAACGATTATTGAGGCACGAACAGTGAAATAGCACCAAGTAGTTATTTCACACTCTAATAACAAAACATCCAGATCAGTGATAATTACGTCAATATGCGCCATTTTACTGTGCGTTTTATATTTTATCATTTTATTTAGGATATGGAGACTAGAAAAATGAAGCAGTGTATACTGTATAGACTGTTTTGTATTAAAAAATGACGTATGTCTGGTGTGTTTATAAATGAAAATGTGAAACAACTGTCGTAGTACGGTACTTATAGCAATATTACAATAACAGCTAGGCCAAGTAATTAGCTAATAACTACGTCATAGGCATATACCAACCTTGGCATTTATCAAATATTTTTAAGCGGCCAATGTTTGTGTTAAAGCTGGATTGTAGCATCAGTAGCTGCGAGGGGGGGCGGTAGTGCAGGCTAATGGCACATTCTAGAAAGTGGGGCGGAGGGTTCGGTAGTGACACGTCGGTACACGGGAGGGGGAGGGCCGGCGGGCCAGGGGCGGGGAGGAATCCGCTGGAGTATCACGTATTACTGCACTTTGGTCACTTCGGCGATCGGAAATTTGGCCGATCTGTGCCGAGTCGCGTCGTCTGAACCGAAACGAGACAAATTACTTTTTTTCGCTTTCATTGTATGAACATAAAATTCTTTCCTATCGGTTCAAGTCTATTCCGCGTTAAAAAGTGTGTTTTGAGTGGCTGCCACGTGAGGTTAACACTAGCCGATCGATTCTGGAAAAATCTCACTGTGAAAAGTTAGGTGAAGTGAGCTTAGAGTGAGTGTATCAATCCCTAGCATCAGGATGACACTGACAGCTCACTCCACGCTCACTTCACCTAAGTTTTCACGGTGAGATGGTTACAGAATCGCTGCAGTGCTATTCTGTAAAAATCTCACCGTGTAAACTTAGGTGAAGTGAGCTGTCACTCCACCAGAGGGGCAATTCTTGTAATTTTTAAGAACGTTCACAGTCTCAATCTGTCAAAAATACTTCAAATTTCCCTACATTTTGACAAGTTTTTGACATTTGTTTGTCGCCGAGATGAGACTGCGACTAGATTTTGAACGTTTTAAATTAGCAGAATTTGCTTGCTGATGTTAGGGATTCCCACTACTGATAGCTCAGTTCAGGCCCGCTGGTTCGGTGCGGACGCGACGGGCACAACGGCCTGGCTGTGGCGTGCAGTGCGCGTCAGTCGCGCGGCGCGGGCGAGGGCGGCGGCGCGCGGTGCTCGGGCTCGGACTCGGCGGCGTCGGTGGAGGCGGGCGTGGGCGGCGGCGGCCGGTTGCAGGCGCGGTAGTGCCGGTAGGCGCGGCGTCGCGGGGCCGCCGAGTCGCTGCCCGTGGCCGGCGACGGCGGCGGGTTGGCCGTGGGCCGCGGGTAGCGCGCACAGCTGCTGTCCAGCGTGCTGCGAGTGAGTTTTGTTAATAATAATAATGGATTAATAGCCAAGAGCCTCGACCAACATCTGAGGAGGCTCTCGTTGGGCAGCTGGATCAAGGGCTTGATTCAGAAAGCAGTACTACTTCTGGACACTGCCCGCATTGTTAGGACGTTCCTCTCTCTGGAGCCCTGGCCGCCGGTAGCTTGGACCCTGTTCCGGTGATACCGGTGGGTTACTATTTTTTATATTTTTAAATGTTTTTATATTTTTTTATTCTAATATTTAAAAATATAATTTATATGTATTTAGTTAAATAAAGGAAATAATAATAAATTGATTTCAGACCATAAGTCCATAACAACACACATTACAATTCTATACAAAAAACATACATACACGAAAAATACACTAAACAACTTAACTTACTTACTTATACTTTACTTAACTTACATTTTGTTAAGTATGGTTTTATAAGCAAAAAGAAAATAAACCTTTACGAGATAAACACTCTCAGCTAGGGCTTCCAATCTCGGTATACCGAGATCCCACACAGGGCCGTAGCTAGACTTGAATTTAAGGTAGGGCAACTGTTGTTACAGGTAGGGCGGAAGTAAAAATGCTACTTAATCTATTCTGGTCAATCGATTTGTGGCTTTCTTGACTTATGTGTCAGTTAATACTTAATTGCTGGGGGGGGGTTAAATAGGCTGACTGTGAAAACATGCAACAAAATTTAAGGGGGTGTTCTACCCATCAATATTAACAACTTTTACTATGGACCAACATAGAATTCGCAACAAAAAAATCGAACTTCCTCAGATTTTAGAGGCTATGGGGTTCCTCGTTCCTTAGACTGCAATACAAACAAATCTCGCACACATATTTCAAATGCCATCTATGAGCAGAATAAAGAAAAATTATGATTTTAGGAGGATTGTGATTTTTTTCCGTCATAACTTAGTTGAGGGTGTTTTCTTAAGGTAGGGCATTGCCCCACGATGCCCCCTAGCTACAGCCCTGATCCCACATTGTATGCGCTGCTGAATGGGTCGCACACACCTTGGATTTTAGCTTGAATGATAAGTCACGGATAGCCAAAGATGACGGCTTACTGAGTATATTTAACTACCACGTAACAAATGCTATATGAATGTTGTATGAATGAGTACAGCTGACTATGAACGCTGATCGTATACTATCGCGTTACACTATAATTCGTGCAAGGCGACGGAAAAGTGCTCTCAAAACGGTGAAGGAAAACATCGTGAGGAAACCGGCATGTCCTAGAACCAAAAATTCGAAGACATGTGACATCTACCAACCCGCACTGGGCCCGCGTGGTGGATTACGGCCCACTGCCTCTCAAAGATAGGAGGTCTGTGACCCAGCAGTGGGAACATTATAGGCTGGTTATGTTATGTATGACGGAAAAGTGCTGATCTCTGCAGTGCGCGCGTGCCAATTACGATCCATGACTCGTACACACATGATTTCGTCAATCCCGCTCACTGCGAGATGAAGGTGCGGGATCCCGCGGGATTTGCAGGATTGTCGCGGGATTACGGGCACATCCTTTCGCGAGCGCTGACGCTCAGACACACTAAATGATAATATTACCAACTTAAAGCCGAAGTCTCAAGCTTTCAAACACTATAATGTTTTTTGTAAAAAGCAATGTAATTTTCGAAAAATACACATATTTAATGCGCGCGTATGGGTTGAGTCGATTTAGTTGCTCGCGAGTGTAGTACGGTACAAAACATTTTCTTTTACCAATAAAATCTGGAAGTATTTATATAAGTCTGAGGACAACCAACTAATTACAAAGTGTTTATTGTGCAAGGCAATTTTGGAGATTAAAGCAAGGTCTATGAAAGGACTACGTGTTCATTTGAAATCAATCAATCAAGCGTAGAAGCTGAGTGGGTGTTCTTCATTGCCGGTTAACTTGCCAAAAGATATAAAGTAGTTTGTTGCTGATGACATTTTCGGAATGTTGTGTTCTGCGAAAACATTTCTGAAATCATCGTCATCTGCCTTTTCCCAACTATGTTAGGATCGGCTTCCAGTCTAACTGGATGCAGCTGAATACCAGTAACATTTCCGAAATGTGAAGTAAATTTATTTTTGTACTTGTTTTGTTATTTTTTTAATAAATATTTAAAACTTTAAGTATACTGTGTTTGTTAACAACTTTTATCGTAAAATGCGGAATCTCGCGTCATTGAAATTTTTTGATGTCGCCAATACCGAGATCCCGCAAGGATATGCGGAGTTGGAGACCCTAACTCTTAGCTTAGTGCATCATTCAACAGTATGGCAAAAGAAAAAAAAAAATAATGTAGATAATACTGACTCGGTGTAGGTGGTGGTGAGGGCGACCAGAGCGGTGAGGTCGCGCTTGTGCAGCGGCGCCAGCGCAGGGGCCGCGGGGCCGGGCGCGCGGGGCCGCGGCGCGGGGGCCCGCGCGGCCCGGCGCGCGCGGCGCAGCGCGGCCCAGGCGGCGCCCAGGCCGGCGGCGCCGCCCGCCACGCAGCCGCACACCAGCGCGGCGCTGGCGCGGCGGCCCGGCGCGGCCCGCTCGCGGGCGCCCAGGGGCCCGCACGTGGCCGCCGACTCGTCGGACCCGTCGGAGCAGTGCTGGTGGCCGTCGCACAGCAGCCGCGGCGCGAGACACAGGCGTTCGTCGCAACTGCACCACAATATTATTTATTTTATTTTATTAGTTTTAGGAAAACTTACAGCTAATACGTTTTAATATCTAGTACAATGCGTAAGCGTTGGCCAATTACAAGCTTCCACTAACGATTAGTGTGGATAACATAAACAAATACGCGAAGACAGCGACGTAAGAGATACGCAATATCTCACGCTCAAAAAATACAATAATAAACAGAAGAAAAAAAAATAAAAAAATAAATGGTTATAAATCGAAAAAACAATATATTGTAAAAACTACTATGTTGTATAGTAGAATTTAAACAGATTCTACAAAAGTACATTACTGCAGCGGCCAGCAAAAGAGGCATTGATAAACGAATGTGTAAATGTGGGCCGAGGCACTCATACAATGTCCTCAATGCCTAATTGTGGTAAAGGCTTCTATAATAGTACTTTTCTCAAGTAATGCGCAGAAATTAAAACTAAGTAGTACCTAAGCAGAACTTTTTATTTGAAAATACAATTAAGTACTTTTCAAAATCAATGACAAACAACGAACAACAATAATTTTTCCTGCGTTAAAACGTTCATTTGTTTTTTTTTTTTTTTTCAATAAACAGCTTTCTATTTGCAAGTCAGTTCGAAACTGAAATAAAATCTTTGTTATGTTATCTCTTTGGTTGCCATGATTCGGAGTAAAAGATCGTTCCATTTTTAAAGGACATGTCCAGTTTCTGCCCTCTGGTAATTCTGGTATCGATAATGTTCACAATTTAAGGTTTTACATTAAGATTTAAAAATTTAGATCTAAATTACTATGGATTTATTAATTCAGTATTACTTGCGTAACATAATTCTCAAAAAAACAGTACTCAATCGTACCTTCCGCTTTGTCATTTTTAACGGGAAGTACTAAAAATATTTTAGTAACACTTAGTAAGTATTTAATAGATAAACAATAAGTGCTTTACATTTTTGTTGTACAAATAGACATATCCAAAAAAACTGAAGAATATGATCTCAGACTAACAAAATATTAAACGTTTCATTAGCCTCACAAAAGCATATCACCAATTAGTACCTGTAATCGCTCACAGAAGGCGTTATACTAAAAAAACTAAGAAAAATCCCAGCATATAAACCTTATTTTGACCAGTTTCCGCAAGATCCTGACTCCTGAAACTTACTTATTTATAAAGTATAAAATACGACGACTATAATAATATAACAATCATTACTGAACATTTTCTTTGACTACCTAGACAACCACCCATTGTTTCACCAGACATGTCCTTTCTATTCTAGTTGTAGCAATAGATGCTACTTGTTCAACTACTTCAAACCAGGTAGCAATTGAACGTGATTTTTTTTCAAAATAGTATAATCGGATAAGAAACATTGAACTCATTTAGTTATAAAACCGATTTTTAAAGCCAATTTACAGAAATTATCGTGTATCGTTAATTATAGAGCAAAAGATGTCTGCCTAAATTGCCACCGACACGCTTAAAAAACAAAACCAAAGAACGACGCCGCCCCAGTGCGCACCGGAAGGCGTCGGGCAGCGGTGCGCGCTCGCAGTAGGCGCCGGCGTCGCACGCGCCCAGCGCCGCGCCGCACGCGCCGTCCGCGCAGCGCAGCCCGCCTGCGCACGCGCCGCACATGGCCTCGTCCGCGCCGTTCTCGCAGTCCTTCTGCCCGTCGCACCTGTGCGGTAGCGATATTAATAATGCCTATAGTATTTCAAGCGAAAAGCTAAGATACAGCCGAAAAAAATCCAAGATGGAAACTGCAAATAATGATTTTCTTTCGACTGAAAAAGGTATCTGTGAATATCTAATAAAATAATACATAAATATTTATTGAGAACGAAAATTGGTTAAATATAAACCTATTCATGGAAAACAAATTATCGAATTTTTCATCATGGGTAGTTTTCAAAGTTTTCGATATTAAAAATGTAGGCCATCTCCAGATCTACTTAATAAAAATCTTAAATTAATTCGTATACCTAGGTTTAGAAGCATGAAAATTTGCACAAGAGTTCCTTATAAAGCGAAAGTGAGCACTCAGAAATATTTTTTGAAAATTTACATCCTAGGGGTTACTCAAATAGGAAATTTGTATGGAAGTCCGTAGTTTTTGCCGATGGGAAACCCATCGGGTACTGTCTTTAAGTAGGGCTGTGTGGAGTAGAATTTCGACGCACAAAATATCGATAAATGCTAATACGATGCTTCAAAATTGCGATGCACGTTGCTGCGAAAGACCGTCTCTGCGATACTACTTCACTTTGATGCAAATTACTGCGAAAAATTTTCACTGCAATACTACTTGACTTCGATGCACGGTAAAGGTAATTGTATTCTCATTAGCTCGCTCTTGCATCCTATGTCGACGGAGCCCCGCTTGGCGAGGCTCCTATTTCTGTATAAAGGGTTTAAAGTAACCTAACCAAACCTAACCTCGGGGTGCCCTTCGTTCGCTCTTGCATCCTACTTCACCTATTGCGTTCGTGCATCGAAGCCAATTAGTAGCGCAGTGAAAATCTTTCGCGGTAACGTGCATCGAAGTCAAGTAGTATTGTAGTGAAGATCTGTCGCGGTAACGTGCATCGCATTAGCATTTATCGATATTTTGTGCATCGAAATTTCGTGTCGCACTGGGCTGTGTGGTACTAACTTCCAGTGGTGCGGGATGCAGCGCGGCTCGGGCGCGGCGGGGTCGCACAGGAAGCGCTGCGGCTGGCACGGCGCCGCCGCGCCGCCGCACGCGCCGCCCGCGCCGCACGCGCCCGCCGCGCCGCCGCACGCGCCGCCCGCGCCGCACGCGCCCGCCGCGCCGCCGCACGCGCCGCCGCGCCAGCACGCGTGCGTGCGCGCCACCTGCACGGGCCGACCCTCAGCACTAGCACGCTCCATAATCATTACCTATTACTACTACATCACCAAATGACGTTTGTACACGTGCGTCATGCGGAGATAGGAGCCTTTTGGCCTCGTATAGGACTTTTTGTTTCATTTTTCTTTTTGTTACTTTTTTAATTTTTTTAGTTTTTATTTTGGTATTTTAATTTAGACTGTGTTTAATTTAGTTTGTGATCCTCCTGTACGAGTCGCAATAAATACTTTTTCTTTCTTTCTTTTCTTTCAACTGTGTGCGTGAATACGCTATTATTTTGCGAGCGTGGTATTTCAGAGTTCACGCACACATTTGCACGTGTACAAACGCCATTTGGTTATGTAATAGTAATAGGTAATTATTTTGCGAGCGTTGCATGTCGTGCGAAGGTTAAAAAAAATGGCGAGGAAATTGTAGCAATTTGCGTCGGACGACCCGAACGACGACGGCGTTGCCCGAACGTATGCAAAAATTTGACCTTGTATGAGCAGCGTTCAATTATAATAGTTATTATGTAAAAGATGTTAATTTATTTAATCAAAATAAGGTATCTAACTAAATATTGCTTACGTTAAAATATCTTCGTTTAAATGACTCTATAAATAATGGGTTATTAAATCGCATGATATTAAAAATGTGAAATCTAACAATTTATATAAATACAAATTCGGAAAAGTATCACAATATCCAACCATCATGATTAAAACTGAAATAAAACTTTTAAATCGCAAAATTGTGTGTTCGTGTCAGCAATACAGTGCTGCGATTCTACGCGAGCGCCCTTGCAAAAAAGTCGGCGACGAACACCTGGAAGTGCGGGGTGAGGTGCGAGATCTCATATGAGCGCGGGGAAGGAGGTGATCGTTCTGTACGTAGTACTATTAAGTATTCTGTACCGTGGCCGTCACACTACTACGATCACTCTTGTAAACTAATAAATAATGCAATATCCATCAGTTTTGACATCTCTCAAGTCCTGTCAAATGTATGTGCGATGACCCTCCGTTCAGCCTCGGCCAGGCCTGCAGCCGCGCCCCCGCTGCACCTGCGGCAGTACCTTGTGCACGGCGCGTGCGGCCACGAGGCGCGGCACGTGCGGCACGGGCGCGGCAGTACCTTGTGCACGGCGCGTGCGGCCACGAGGCGCGGCACGTGCGGCACGGGCGCGGCAGTACCTTGTGCACGGCGCGTGCGGCCACGAGGCGCGGCACGTGCGGCACGGGCGCGGCAGTACCTTGTGCACGGCGCGTGCGGCCACGAGGCGCGGCACGTGCGGCACGGGCGCGGCAGTACCTTGTGCACGGCGCGTGCGGCCACGAGGCGCGGCACGTGCGGCACGGGCGCGGCAGTACCTTGTGCACGGCGCGTGCGGCCACGAGGCGCGGCACGTGCGGCACGGGCGCGGCAGTACCTTGTGCACGGCGCGTGCGGCCACGAGGCGCGGCACGTGCGGCACGGGCGCGGCAGTACCTTGTGCACGGCGCGTGCGGCCACGAGGCGCGGCACGTGCGGCACGGGCGCGGCAGTACCTTGTGCACGGCGCGTGCGGCCACGAGGCGCGGCACGTGCGGCACGGGCGCGGCGGGCGCGTCTCGTCTCGTCAGGGCTACGCGCATGGCGCCGCCCTGGCCCGAGAAGTACGCCCAGCCGCCCCACACGCACAGCGCCGTAGCCCAGCCGCCCTGCCACACCACGCGTCTGTGGGTAACAAACAACAATCAAATAATATTGGCACAATAAAAAAATACTCATCTATCATCCATCATCTCACAGAATCTCAAACATTCCACTACATACAATATTGCGTGTGGATTTTCCTCCTTATTCCAAAATATTTTTTTAAATTTCGAACATTTATTTATAAAGGTTAAATTTGTGGCAGTAGTTCTACAGAGTTGTCTTAAATAAGTTGATATAGTCTGCTTGTTCCCTAGACTTTGTTGAATAGATCTTGCACGTCTCTATTTCAGTTGCATTTAAGTACGTTATCAATCAATAAAAAACTGCTCGAGCATTTTGCAACTTTGCAAGAAAAGTAAATTATTTTGTTCGTTCGTTTTTTCGTTTACCCTTTTTTTTTAATTGAAATGCCATGCGATTTTGTACTATGTTTGCACCAACTATTAACTGCCACTTTATACTGCCCTGCGAATGATTATGATAAGTACCAAAGTCTACCTCACGAGAAGCTATAAATTTTGTAAACACACATTCAGGAGTTCGCAACCTTTGGATCAAATAAAAAAAAAAACAGTTTTGTAATGATTTTATCTCTCTATTATTGTTAAATGAAGAACATATTTAAGGTGACTTTTGAATTTCGGTTTTAAGTATTCAAATAGATTTAAAGAGTACTAATAAAATTAAATCACTCAATTTGTAAGTGGCACTAGAAATTGGCAACCACAGGTAGCTCAGGTACTTATGGGCGCGTTTTTTTTTTCGCACACTGGATTTTCGACGCACTGCTCAGCGCCTTCAGTTGAAAATCCAACAGTGTGTTTTTTTGACGCGCTGGGATGCGCCCTGTGGGATTCTCAACGCTCGGTTCAGCAGCGAGAGTTGAAAATCCAGTGCGCGATGCAATCCCGCCGCGATATATTTACGTCCGTGTGAACCCCACGTATGTTTTCTGATCCATTTGCTTACATTTTCATCGGTAATTTTTGGAAAAGACTACAGGTACTAACTTGTTAGAGCCATCAAGGTCGACGGCATGAATTTGTCTGCTAACGGCCCAATACACTGTGCCAGTAGTATGGTCCACTGTGAGCGCGGTAACATTGCTCGCCCGCGCCAGCTCTACTCGTGATGTACCGTCCACGTTCGCGCGCATTATCACGCCCAGGGCTGCGTCGTTCCAGATCAAGAACCTGCGAAATAAGGCATATTTGAATAGTATCTCATATGTACAGACGCCAGCGCATCAAGCTACTACAATCTGTCAAATTTATTTAATAGGTTTTCAACTTTATCGCTAATGCATAAGGTTCAAAGTTGATTGGGAATATTTGACAGTTTCGGGTAGCTTGATGTGCTGGCGTCTGTACAGAGAAAGAAATGTATGGTTTAGCTAGCAGATTGAGCCGGCTTTGTGATTATTCGTACTACTCGGGCGATCGAAATTTTCGTTGAAATTCAATTAGCTGAACAATGTTTCTCAGAGTATGCTTGAAAGAAAATGGCCCCGATTGTGTTGTTCACAAACTAAACTAAATTTAAGCTCAGTGCATCTTTTTCTTTCTAATTCAAATTAGATAATCCACAGACAAGTTTAGACGTCATTAAAAATATGGCTTCTAAAAATACGTCAATTTACGTCAGGCGCTGACTAATTTGACAGGACTAAACTAATATTTATCTACTGTCCTTTTCTTAATGAAATAGAAAGAAAAAGATGCACTGAACTTAAATTTAGTTTAGTTTGTGAACAAGGGTATCGGGGTCAATATTAATCAAACCATAAAACCAACTTTAGTAAAAGGACAGATTTTCTCTAATGTTTTGACGTTACTAATTTCTGCTTTTTTTATTTCACACCAATTCAAAAAAGGTAAATAAAAGTAAACTATAAAACGTTAAGGTGAATGGGAAGTGGTAGACCGCGAAATTCAAATTTTATTACGTTTTTTGTAATTTGCAGGTCAGTATCAGGTTGTATCTTGATCAAAATTTGATTCGCGACTATGACAGGTACGTGTCTAAAGAATTATAATCATTAGAATCATTAATACATCTTCCTAAGTGAGATTTGTACCACAAACACTTATCCATGAGAGATTTCTTCTTGTGGTACAAATCTAAGTTAGGAAGATGTATTAATGATTCTAATGATTATAATTCTTTAGATACGTACCTGTCATAGTCGCGAATCAAATTTTGATCAAGATACAACCTGAAACAGACCTGCAAATTGCAAAAAACGTAAAAACATTTGAATTTCGCGGTAACCACTGCGCAATCACCTTAAAATAAACTCACCTCTTAGTCTGATGGAAAGCCAAGAACCGTGGCATCATATTATCTCCTCTCAGTATCACTCCGGTCGACGAGTTGTTGTCAATAGAGGTCGCATTGATCGAGTCCGTATCCGCACAGGTCCAGTATAAGGCGCGTCCTAATATGTCCAGGACCATGTGGAATGGGCGACTGAGCCCTGAGATCACTGTTACTGAGTCTGTGATGGCGGAGGTGACGGAGTAAGAGATCGGGACTCGACGGATTGCGTGAGAGTCTTCGTCCATCCAGTAGAAATGTCTGGGGTAGATAAAGAAATATATAGTAAAGTTGCTATAATAGCCTCCCCCCGACCGATTTCGGTCACGGTGACCAATCTCAACGGAGATTAGCCAGGTACGCAGGAGATATTATAGTGCACAAGTGTGCGCGCAGACACAGGTGCACTCCCTCTTCCCTCACTCTCATAGTCCGATGGGACGGCAATCCGACACGACCGGAGAGAGATCAGGCGCAGGACCAACGGCTTAACGTGCTTTCCGAGGCACGGGGGTATTAAACCGCCAACTTCCAAACTCCGGGCTGTTACTAAGAAATTACTAATGGAAAAACTCAATAACTCTTTGTCCGACCCGGGAATCGAACCCAGGGCCCCACGCTCAGCAGTCGCGCTTGCAACCACGAGACCAACGGGACAGTCAAAAAGTTGCTATATAGGCTATATGGATAATTACTAAACTCTTGCATAGACACCAAACTCCAACACTCGTAGTCATAAAATGCACAGCACATCAAGCTACCCCAATCTGTCAGATTTCTTTAATAGATTTTCAACTTTATTGCAAGGGAATAAGGTTCATAGTCAATCGGGAAAGGAGATGTTCCAAAATGTATGGAGCCTGGGCCAGGTCCTTGTACACTATACTTAAAAATAGGGAAATTCATTTAAAACAGTTCTCAACTGTCCAATTGCTTTAAAATAGCTTGGTTTTCTGGTAAACAGAAGAAATTACACTTGAAATTGCAACACACAAAAAACAACCCGTCATGGCGGTAAGTTGTCATTTCATTTGACATGTTTTTGTTTAATTCGACGCTAGACAAAAATGACAGAAGTGACACTGTTGTGATAACTGACAGTTCTCTTTTTAACAACAGAATAACTAAATCTGTGAGACGCCATGTTGAAAGTCGATAAAATTAATTGATAAATATCAGTTCAATACCACAACAGTACACATTTAATTGAATTATCTGTATTTTTCCCGAATTCTGCAGATTTTTCTCTTTTTTTTGAGATACTGTACATAGACCTGGCCCATTTTGAAACATCTCCTTTGACAGATTGGGGTAGCTTGATGTGCTGGCCTCTGTACGAGTAGGACGGTGAATATTTTGTGTAGTAATTCTATAGTGTTGTGTCATCGCGCTCCCACGATATGTTGTATGACCACACCACGTACGTTGGCTTTGGAGCATCTAAATATTTAACACACAAATACCTAATGTAAATGCTGATTGTATTTTATGCTCGGGCTAGTACCCTAGGCAAAGAAAAAGAAACAATCAAGGCATAAAATGTAAAATAAACAAAATATAGGTGATATTTTGCTATAAAGGAGGTATGAATAAAAATAATGTAATTATGTGTGTTGTATATGATTTGAATCTTCATTTACAAATGGACACAAGTGTATGTCAATAAACTTTTTAACCAATACTTACTTGTTTACAGGATCGTATTCGATGGCTTTCACGTTTTTCAATCCAGTCAGAGGTATGTAAGCATCGTTGCATTCACCATTAGCAACTACTATCCGTCCAATTGCATTCTTTTGCGCGAATATCAGAAATTCCTCAGGTTCTGTGAACAGGTAAATAATTTTGTAAAAAGTTATAATACTTCGTTTGAGGTTGTAGCGGAATCTACAACGCCACATGCGAACAACGCGTCATTGTGACGTCACAAAATCCTGCATCTCGCAAGCAGAGTTTACCGCGCAACTAGCATACATACAACGGTCTGACATGAATCATCGGGCAGTTGCCCGCCAGACACAACACCCGTCTGGTTGGACGGTCCTCCCGTTTCTATGGAGTTGAGTTTTGCTTCTATAACGAGTATTATTCATTTTACTACGACGTAAAGTTGTTAGGAAAAATTCTACCGCGTTATCATACTCAAGCAAGAAATAAAAAATACTTGGCTCTAGTTGAGCAAGGATCTTTTGATGCGTGGCCAAAATCGGAACTAACGCCGCCATCTTGTTTGATCAATACATTTTTATAAAATAAATGTTCTCCATGTCAAATGCCATTCAAGCACCAAAAAGATCTTTGTAGCATTACAAATAAAGGTTTCTTTTGTACACAAAGTTACAGCAGAACACTCGACTTCTAGGTCACAGGGTTCTCTAGTTTAAGAGGCAGGGTTTTTCCCTATTTGTGCAGCCTTTTCCCAAAATCTAATGTACAGAGGCCAGCACATCAAGCTACCTCAATCTGTCAAATTTTCCCAATTAAATATAAACCTTATTTCCTTGCAGTAAAGTTGAAAATCTATCAAGGAAATCTGACAGATTGGGGTAGCTTGATGTGCTGGCCTCTGTACCTATGTGAAATGTATTGGTATTGTCAAAGGTATTTTGTGTCAATAAACTTATTTTATTTATTTACTACGATAATATATATATAAGGGGGAGGCCTTTGTTCAGCAGTGGACGTCTAGTCCAGTCAGTCAAGACAATTAATTCATTATAATTCCAAAAGTTTTCAAATTTTGATGTAAGGTCGGGAATGGTATTAAAACAAACTATAAAATTTTGCAACCTGTTCTGCGGTCCGGAACATTGTTAAAAATGCAATAAATGATAATTTGCTCAGTTCTTCAGACCAAAATTCCAAAAGTTCTGCAAAGTTGGAGTGGTGTTAAAAATATTATTTTACATCACGTGTCAAATTTGCAACCAATTTAAGTGTACGGAACATTTTTTGTTATTAAAAATTAATGTTTTTCTTTATTAAACTGAAGGAAAACGTTCCAAAAGTTCTGCAAATTTGACCGATATATCGGAAAAATATACCGAACGATTGTATAAATTTGCAACCTTTTACGTTGACCGGAACATGTTTATTTATAATTATTTTTAATTCGTGGTCATTTTTTCGAGTAAGGTGGTCTCGGAATAATTACAAAAGTTTTGAAACTTGGTTGCAAACTTCAAAAACATCTATTCTGATGCATTTACAAATTTGCAACCTCATACGCGATCCGGAACTTTATGCAATTTGCAAAAGGTAACTTTTTTATTTTTTCACCTTCAAGAAAATTTCAAAAGTTCTGCAAATCGAGGGGACTGTTTAATTTTGGGATTAATGTCAGTATTTGAATTTGCAACCATATCCGGAATACGGAAATATTTTTTAATCACATTCACGCAAAATATTATTTCCGTACACATCGCTGTTATATATTCAGGGCCTAAACTTTGTGCTATACGAAGCCGCCGCGACGTCGTATACCTGCGTTGCTATGGTAACGCGACCGTGGCCACGTGACCGTGGCACACTGCGGACGTACTAACCGCTGACGCGCCCGGGCTATCTAGATTACGTAAGCTTGACTGTCCCCATACATTTGTGTTTAATCGTTTTATTGTTTATATTTAATTGTTTACGTAGTACGGAGGCGCGGCGGGTGGTCCACTCGACGGCACTTGACGGTTACACGACTCCTACACAAAAAAATTCTATGGAGCCCTTATAAACTAACGATTGTATATTTAAGTAGATAAACCCGAGCCCATTACAAAGCTTTTTTTTTTATTCTAATTGGTTTTGGTTTTTTCCAATAAGAATTTATTTTATAAGTTTGTTTACATTACGCTGCTTACCACTTTGTCGAATTATCCTGCAAAATCTATCGCGTTGACCTATGTTTTTTATTTATCTAAAAAATAGCCCAATACATATAAAATCGAATGGTAAAAGAAAAAATCAATTTTATTTAATAGTTTTGAAATACGATAAAAATAATATCACCGGACCGCCCGTCGACCGCACGACAACGTTATTCCTCTTTCATTTTCAAGCTATTAATTTCATTTCGTAGACACTTTTTAGCATCAGAATTTTTTGCATATTAAACTACGTTAATTTTACTATCGAGGAAAAATAAAAAGAAACTTATAGCTCTAAAAACAAAACTACAGTGGCTTAAAATGTTCGTGGTAACTTTCGATTTTTTGCAAAGAACACAAAGTTGCGGATCTCATGCGGGGTTGCAAATTTTAATACTGACATGCACCTCAAAGAAACAATCATTGGCTCAATTTGCAAAACTTTTGCAATTTTTTCGAAAATGAAAAATGCCATAAAGTTAAATTTCCGACATCACACAAGATTCCGGATTGCGTGAGAGGTTGCAAATTTTAATACTAACATTAATCCCAAAATGAAACAGTC
This sequence comes from Globia sparganii, assembly GCA_949316385.1. Taxonomy (NCBI): domain Eukaryota; kingdom Metazoa; phylum Arthropoda; class Insecta; order Lepidoptera; family Noctuidae; genus Globia; species Globia sparganii. Next base: position 1,549,978 of record OX438660.1, read on the forward strand.
CCCTCGATTTGCAGAACTTTTGAAATTTTTTCGAAAATGAAAAGTGCCATAAAGTTAAATTTCCGACATCACACAAGATTCCGGATTGCGTGAGAGGTTGCAAATTCAAATACTGACATTAATCCCAAAATTAAACAGTCCCCTCGATTTGCAGAACTTTTGAAATTTTCTTGAAGGTGAAAAAATAAAAAAATTACATTTTTGCAAATTGCATAAAGTTCCGGATCGCGTATGCGGTTGCAAATGTGTAAATGCATCAGAATAGATGTCTTCGAAGTTTGCAACCAAGTTTCAAAACTTTTGTAATTATTCCGAGACCACCTTACTCGAAAAAATGACCACGAATTAAAAAGAATTATAATAAACATGTTCCGGTCAACGAAAAAGGTTGCAAATTTATACAACCGTTCGGTATATTTTTCCGATATATGTGTCAAGTTTGCAGAACTTTTGGAACGTTTTCATTCAGTTTAATAAAAAAAAACATTAATTTTCAATAACAAAAAATGTTCCGTACACTTAGATTGGTTGCAAATTAAATACGTGATATGAAATATTATATCGAAAACTTCCCCAAGTTTGCAGAACTTTTGGAATTTTTTTCACGATCATACAGCAAAAATTAATTTAATTGCAATTTTAACAATGTTCCGGACTGCGGACAAGGTTGCAAAATGAGATTTATGGTCGTCCCAATGTACACACGGCTACACATCAAGCTATACAAAACCAGTTTACGCTGGTCTCGCATCGTACGAAAATCCTATGCAATGTGAGATCAGCTTATACTGGAAATGTATAGCTTGATGTGTAGCCGTGTGTACCATTCACTTTACCGAAGTTTGAAAACTTTTGGAATTATAATTAAATTTTCGATTTCGAATGTCTATAATGACTGGACTAGTCTTTCGGCTGATGATGATGATGATAACTACGATAATATGTCATCATAAGAGACAGTTTTGTTTGCAGGTAGGGCTTCCAATTTTCAAAGGCCAGACTATTTCTGCTTTTCGTGATGGCCTATCGTACACACATAACCAGCCTATAATGTTCCCACTGCTGGGTCACAGGCCTCCTCTATGAGAGGCAGTGGGCCGTAATCCACCACGCGGACACAGTGCGGGTTGCTAGATGTCACATGTCTTCGAATTTTTGGTTCTAGGACATGCCGGTTTCCTCACGATGTTTTCCTTCACCGTTTTAAGAGCAGTGGTTATGGTCGCGACTTACGAGTTTTAGGTCGTAGGTTCGAACCGCGTCAGGCGCTTTATTTTGTGGCCTATCGTACGTATACGAGTATTTTTAAAGTGAAACTTTTATTACATCGTCTCAAACTTTTTCGTCTGTGTGTTGCATGTCGCGTGACGGTCGGCCGCGGAGTAGGGATAAAGTGAAATTTTTAGTTAAAATAATGTGAAAAAAAGTTTCACGTTTACCGTGGTGTCATAAAACCACACAATCCTTTTTTTTTTGTTAGTCTATAGGTATTGCAGCCCGTACCGGCGCACGTGAGGTTGTCCCAGTTGAGCCGGTAGTGCTGCGGGCAGGCACAGCGGTAGTCGGGCGGCGCGGCCAGGCACAGGTGTGCGCACCCGCCGTTGTCGGCCGCGCACTGGCTGGCTGCACGCCCGCGCTGCCCGAACACCTTCAGCTCGGAGATGTACTCCACCCCCGAGTGAATCACCTTGCGCGATTCACCCGAAGTTTTTGATGCCGATTCTACGATGCCTGTGGGTAAAAAAAACACTTTTGTGTGTGGAGCGATTGAACAATTAATTTTAATTTTGTTCGTCAAAACAAAAATATGTAATTGTTTCGGGTCGTCACACCTACCAAAATAACACCGGCTCGGCCCAAAGTAAACCATTGAAATATAAGCTTTATGCTTGTCACGAATAGTAAAGTTTCCAGATCTAATATATAAAATTCTCGTGTCACAGTGTTAGTTACCATACTCCTCCGAAGCGGCTGAACCGATTTGTATGAATTTTGTGTGCATATCGGGTAGGTCTGAGAATCGGCCAACATCTATTTTTCATACCCCTATTTTTTTTTTGCAAAACGACGTTTGCGGGGTCAGCTAGTATTTCTATAAAAATATGACAATACTGTAGTTGACTACACTTTAAATGTTACTTTACGTCACACATCATAAAGCCTACATTTCATTGCAATTGAGCAACTGAGCAGTTGAGCAGTTTGTGTAAAAAAAAAACATTGTCTTAATAAGCACACCCAAGATATAGGGCCTCCTTGGAACAAGATGTCTAAAAAATACTTGAATCAATAGCAGAACATACCTGTATTCCAATCACCCCAGAACACCCTGTCATTATACAGCGCCAACGTATAAGGCATGGACACATTGCTCACTAACACCTTCCTTCCCGTTCCATTGAGAAACGCGAACTCAATCGCGGGCGGGTCCAATGCTGCCCAATAGATGGCGCGTCGTTCATAGTCTATGGCTATGGAGTGGACTTTGCCCACTTGTTCGAAGAGTATGGTAGGTGATGAGCCATCCATACCAGCTCGTTTTATGGTTTTAGAGCCTAGTTCTGACCAGTACATGTAGCTGGAACAAGAGAGCAAAAGATTAGCATTGTTAGTGTTGTGCCAAAGTACTTTTCAATAAAAGTGGTTTGACTTCTAATGTTGGCTAAGTTTTTGGGTTTTCATCCAATATTTGAGTTAGACGCAACATTATTTTTAAGAAATAAGCATTCGAGAAATAAATAGTAGATTGTTTGCCAAGGGAGCAAACAACTATTTTGAAGGCGAGCTTTTTATTACCCTCTATGAAAAAATAAGTAAGTGCAACTTATGAATAAGAATAGTACGTTTATTTATTTACATACAATTCTGAGTAACCAATTACGAACGAAGGCTATTCGCGCGTTTTAATTTTTTCACGAACTTTTTTATTTTTTTTTATTTGATTCGCGCGAGTTTTTCTTTATCATACAACCTGTTACTTGTTCATACAATGTTCGTGATTGATCTCTTTGGTGATCGGAACTTTTACTAACAACATCTACATTCCAAATTAAAAACACTTTTAGTCCCTAGGGACTAAAAGTGAGTCTTTAATCCCTAGGGATTAAAGAGCTATTTTTGTCTCTGTTTACGAAGAACACACTAGCTCTTTTTGAATAGATGTGATAAAAAATAATTTTCACAAAATGAGAGATATTTAATTTTAAATAAGCATCATAATTATTTTTTCAATAAGCGCGAAGTTTCATAATTATCGATACTTAAAATGTACTCTGGCGGACACACGGATAAATCAAATCATATTTTATCACGGTTTATGAGATATTATCATATTGTTCGACAACACAACTAAAACCTGAATTAATAATTCAGGTTTTAGTTGTGAACTTACCCTTTCTTAGGGTCCAGAGCAATGCTCTTAGGTTTCTTGAGTCCCTGCCAGATAAGGGCTCTTCGACTAGAGCCGTCGAGACGCGCCACCTCGATACGTTGGGTTGCCGTGTCCGTCCAGTAAATGTTCTGACCAGACCAGTCTATTGCTATACCTAGTATGGAAAATTATAGTTTTAATTTTTTTACTGTACGGGCCCCGAACTTAAATTACAAAGGTATTGCCATTATTTGTACAGGGGCAACTAGAAAAACTTTTTTTTTCTTGGAAGTGACGTTCAAAAGTTATTTTAATGGTCTAATTGAAATGTACGTTTTTAATTGATTTTGAGTAAAAAAAAAAATTAAGTAATAAAAAGAATAGATTGGAGCACACTAGCTTAAGACAGAGAAGAAGAAATATTAAAGGGAGGCTTCTGCTCTGCAGTGGGACAAATAGGCTAAAAATAATAAAGTAATGCAAGCCATAATCGTTTACCTTAAAAATTCGTCTTAATTATTTAAAATTCTTTGTAATAAATAAAACTTAGATGCATTTTCTTCTTGTCGGCTATCCAGCTGAAATCGCTTTTCACCACTTTTACCACTACAACTCAAAAATGTAGATTCAAAGTGTTGTGAAAAATGTAGCGCATACCTTCAACCAGCCCCATCCACTCCAGCACTTTCTCCATGTTGGATCCGTTGACAGAACATCGGTTGATGGTTTTAGTTTTGCTGTCTGACCAGTACAGCTTGTTGCCGGATACATGCACCGCCAAGGCACTGAAACAAAAACAATATTTATACACAAATTGTCGATAAACTCACTCACAGTGATTTATGAGGTTGACTCATACTGAGGATCTTTCCACTCACAGTGGTTGACTCATACTGAGGATCTTTCCACTCACAGTGATTGACTCATACTGAGGATCTTTCCACTCACAGTGGTTGACTCATACTGAGGATCTTTCCACTCACAGTGATTGACTCATACTGAGGATCTTTCCACTCACAGTGGTTGACTCATACTGAGGATCTTTCCACTCACAGTGGTTGACTCATACTGAGGATCTTTCCACTCACAGTGATTGACTCATACTGAGGATCTTTACACTCACAGTGGTTGACTCATACTGAGGATCTTTCCACTCACAATGGTTGACTCATACTGAGGATCTTTCCACTCACAGTGATTGACTCATACTGAGGATCTTTACACTCACAGTGGTTGACTCATACTGAGGATCTTTCCACTCACAGTGGTTGACTCATACTGAGGATCTTTCCACTCACAGTGGTTGACTCATACTGAAGATCTTTCCCAATGAAACCTATACATGTAACTAATGCCTGTGTAAGTTTGACCTCATAAAAATGTACACGTTACCGCTATCATCAAAATAAGACAGACTGAGTTGAACAATGAGTTTCGATATTAAAAAAAAAACCACACATTTTTTTTTATACAGAGTTGATACGACAGAGGGGCATTAAATTACACTACGTATACTATACGTGTTTAGTATTAATTCGATACGGTATAAAAATAAAAAGCACCATAAATGAGAATTTTTTTGTTTCAAACAAACTAAATAGCTTACAAATCAGAGTAAAACGCAACCACCCTTTGTAAATAAAGGAGAAACCCAAACTTCATAAAAACTTGGGCCTGGTGACTGACCTTGGATAACTATACAAAGTGGCAACGTCCAACGTCGCGCGCGGGCAGTAACTCGAAACACACTGTGGATTTTCCAAACTGCAGTACCGGAGATTTTGCCAATTTCAGATCGGTCCGAGTAAAAGTACTCTCATCGGTCCATATTAAATTAGTTAAGAAATGACGGTCTTCGGATGTTTTATTTAGTAGCCATTGGCAGTAACTGTTGCTGATCGGCAAGTCTCTCGATAAAAAAGTTTGCACCTTCTGATATTTAGAAGGTTTGCGTTTTTTACGTTTTAGAACCTTGTGGATAGTTCTATGGCAACATCTAAACTGCCGGGCGGCTCTGTGGAGACTCGTCGGGCTGCGGGAAATAATGTCTAAAATTCTTTCGTCCCAAGCAGCGGGCATTTACCGCGGTGGCACTCCCTCCTGTTACAGCACTATACGTTTATTGACCCGTAATCTTTGTACTGCCAACTGTATGGTGCGGGCATTCCTAGGGCAATTGCGGCTATCACCATACCTTTCTCTGTAAGTTCGTAGAGCTAACGTTGCGTTTCCACGGCATTCGCCGTAGATTAAAATCATGTCAGTGTATTCTGACGCCGTGTCAGTTACACGAGGTATTTTTGAACACTTTAATTATACACACACACAACCAAAGTTTAACTATCACAATAAAAACAGTCAATTACAAAAAAAAAAAAACACTAACACTAAATAATAATAATCCCAAGTTACGTGTCCTGTCACAATAAAAAAAAGGAATACTGTCTTAAACTTATTTAGTGTCCTATCACAATAACAAAACAAATTCACAATTATTGTCAGCCCACAAGTTCGACTAAACAATAAGGGCGCAGGAGCTTCCGCGTACGTACCTACGTTCCGGAAGGGTAGCGTCGGCGCACTGAAAAAACAAGTTTTTTGGAAGCCCCACTTACTGATCGCAAGCACAAAATACAGAGAGTACAGAAGTCAATCTACATACAAAGTGCGCTCGAGCAACGCACACATAGACACCGCTCACGGACACGATATCTCGGACTGGTTGGGACTAGTGCGAGCGCAAGTGCCATCCGCTTGAGACATGCGTCTATGAAGTGCAAAAATGGAGCAATAAAAAAAATTATAATTGTTCAGTGGACGGTTGTTTAAATTCAACATTAAACGGTGAATTGTCGTTTTTTAATCTACCAGTTGTTTCAGAGAGGTAAGTAGGTATTTGCTTGTATTTCGATGGTTTGTATTAACGTAACACAGTAGTTAGGTAGGTAGGTAAGCGCCCCGGCCCCCGGTCCCGCGCCGTAAAGTAAAAGCGAACATGACTTTGTAGCACTTTGTGACAAATTTGTAATGTAACAATAACATTAAAATTAAAATATTTTAGTTATTATTGGTTTTTTCGTTTCTCATCAATAAATCAAACAACTAGATGCGAGTGCCACTACCACGATAGTTTTTTGTGCATAAGCCAAAGTTTACAACCATAGCGCGACCGCCGAGCGTGGACTTCTGTACTTTCGGTATTTTGTGTCGCAAGGATCTAAGATACAATAGCAACACACTGACCTATTTCTATTTCTTTTACGCACGTGATGTTTTGCCAATAGGATTGTCACTCTCTTATGTACTACGTATTGGTTTATGACTTGCCTAAGAGCGGCAACAACGTATCGTAGATTTATCGTTTTAAGGTGCATGACCTATGCCTATAGACATAATCAGCTGTTAGGAAAAATACATCGTGTTCAAACGGTGCAAAAACTTAAAAAATCATTTGCGACTAAACTACTGTTTCAATTTAATTGATTTTTGGTAGAGAGCTTGATAATGATACCTAGTATAGGCAGTTTAAAGGAAAGCCCATCTGTCGTATCAACTTTGTATATACTACAACAACAACGCATTCATATAAAATGCTTCATTGTATTGTTCGTTATTGAGATAGACGCATGATAGCACAAGTTTAAACCTTAGTGGTTTTTGGTTGCTATTTAATAATAATAATCCTGTATTCTTTTGTTTAAATGATAAATAAAAAAATCAAATCGTGACTATAAGTCCCTGAGATGCTACGCCAACCCCAAATAAATTGGAATAAGGGCAGGAGCAAGGTGATAAGAGTACAAAGGAGATTTATGATTTTTTTTATTATTAAAAAAAATATTTTTATTTTTATACATTATTATTAAAAAAAGAAAAATATTTTTATACCCACTATCACGCCATTTAGATTTTTTTTCAAAATGGCGATTGTAGGTTTGCCACGGATCTTCAAAGCCCTTTGCAGTCCAAGTTAAATGAACAAAGTTAATCATTAATCATGTATGAGCTTAGCTTTGTATGAGGCACTTACCTGACTTCTTTCAAGTCTTTTAGAGGCAGTACGACGTCGTTCTCCTCGTTCTCAATACTGATGTGACCGATGACATTCTTGCGACTGTACACTAGAAAGGCTTCAGGTTCCACGCAAGTCTTCCTGTCTTTGCTGAGTTCCAGACCTGTAGGTGGTAAAAGGGTGCGATTATTTTCGGGCTGTATTTTGTAATCTACGCTAAAAGAAACTAATCAATTTATAGCTTTTTTGATCACTTTCAGATATTATGTTCCGGTTAGGTTATCTGGCACATAATTTTACACAAATTCTGTACTATTTTTGCATTATGATCACTTACTAGTTTACTATAACACCCACCAGATAAAGAATATGGGTGATATAGTAAACTAGTAAGTGATCATTTATTTGCCAAAAAACTTCATTCTAAGTAATATCAGTGTTGTTTCAATAAGGCATGGGTATGGCTATTGCAGATGAATAAGACCCCTGTCCTTCGAACTAGGAAAGTCCTGTGTCTTGAAGCCTCATTCTATATTTTATTATTCAGTTCATAGGAGGATTTTACTTTTAATTGTTTACTAACTATGCTCGCGACTTCTTTCGCGTGCATGTCGGAAAACAAATTGGATTTCATAGGTTTTATTTTTTTTGTGTAGACCCCTAATATTTTTCTGGAATAACAGTAGCCTAAGTTATTCCTTATAATATCAGCTATCTGTCAGTGAAAGTCCTGTCAAAATCGGTCCAGCCGTTTCAGAGATTAGCTGGAACAAACAGACAGAAAAAAATTTGACTGTTTTTTTTTTGTTACAAGTACCGTATATACTTTCATATACAAGGTGTAACATAATTAACGCAAGATCCCATACACCCCAATTAGAGTATTGAGTTAAAAGCATAATACAATGACAACAACTTTTTTTTAAAGCTTGCTATTTTTATTAAGACTATGCCGACCGCACATCGTTTGTTTGGTTATTTCATACAATTTAGAATGAAAATGCAGAAAATAACCACGTTAAGTTGTGCTTCACAAGATTATACGTTAATATTATAATCCTTAAAACGGATAACAGTGGCCACTATATTCCGTTTTAAGGATTACAATAAAATTAAACAATGTAAAACTACCGTTTCTAATAATATTAATGTATAATCTTGTGAAGCACAACTTAACGTGCTTATTTTCTGCATTTTCATTCTAAATTGTATGAAATAACAACATAAACGACGAGGGCGCCACTGTGCGGTCGGCATTACTTTACGCATTTAAAATTGGTTTTTATTGCCTTGAAATAAGATTTAATTTAATTTGGCTCAATCGGCGGATATTATGAAAAAATACATAATTTTTGAAAAAAAAAATACCTATATTAAAAGTTACTGAAATCGACTCAGAAGTCGATTATGAATAAACTACTTCAGGACTTGCGTTTATTCTGTTACACCTTATACAGGGTTATTAGTAAAACACCAGCAACCTCTTAAGAGGTCATTGTACTCATCATTATGAACAACTTTTACTATGGGACCAAACCTGAAATCGCGAAATAAAAATCAGCTCTTCCCTATACTCGTATTTATCTTCGTCTATCTCGTCAAAATGTAGGGAACAGCTGATTTTTTTTTCGCGATATCAGATTTGGTCCCATAGTAAAAGTTGTTCATAATGATGAGTACAATGACCTCTTAAGAGGTTGCTGGTGTTTTTCAAATAACCCTGTATAATGCATTATTAAAAAGCTGTTATTTTGACATAGCAAACAGACACTTCAATTTTATTTGGTTTGATGTTAGACTAATATAGCAATGGGCTCAATGCCTTCTTTGTATTAGAAGAACGCTTTGCATTGCCGTGGGACGAAAATAGCCTGGTATTTCAAGAGGAAAGTTAGTGTACTGTAAAGTTTTAAGTTAATGTTGATTACACAGATTAAAAAAAAATTCTTCTATTTCGGGCAATAATCTTACTAGTACAATGACTCACCAATAGGACAACTGCACACATAGTGGTCGGGAGTGTTGAGGCACAGATGTGAGCATCCTCCGTTGTTGTCGGCGCATTGGTTCCATCCCAGCGACTCGCCCAGGCGGAACGCTTTCACTCCCATCATGTTCGCCATCTGCTCTACTACGGGCTGACGTTCTAGACCTGTAGGTTTAAGGCAAGTAATAAGTAAACTGTAGTGCTATTCTGTAAAAATCTCACAGTGACAACTTAGGTGAAGTGAGCTGTCATTCTACCTGCCTATCGATTCTGTAAAAATCTCACCGTGATAACATAGGTGAAGTGAGCGTGAAGTTAACTATCAATAGGGGCAATCCCTAACATCAGGTGGAATGACAGCTCACTTCACCTTAGTTTTCACGGTGAGACTTTTACAGAATAGCACTGCTGATGTTAGGTCTCGCCCCTATTGAAAGCTCACTTCACCTAAGTTATCACAGTGAGATTTTTAGAGAATCCATCGGCTGTATTGAATGAGCGGGACATGTCTGACGCATGTCAAAAAACCTAAAATTGTGGGCCTATGAAGGAGATGGTCGGATCAATTAGAAGTATTAGAACTAGATGGATTCCTTCAGACCAGCAAAGGCGAGGCAAAGGATCACGGGGTAAAGAAAAAAATGAGTCAACATGCTATTTTGCCCGGAAATAGGGCGGAATGCATATTGTTTTAGGTTAAATGAAATAAATAGGAGGAATTTCACAGAACTGACGGGTTTTGATATCAAATCATTTTGATTTGACACTGTAGATAAAAACAACAATCAAAACAAGTGTGTACCTGTATTTTTGTTAATCCTGTCTAACGTTCTTTTCTGCATATCCGTCCAATAGAGGTGTTCGCCCAGTAAGGTGAGACCGAAGATGTGTAAAATTTCACTGCTGTGGAGTTCTTTTCTCTCCGTGCCATCCATGTTGCATACCTAAAGAGTAGGAGATAGTACCAATGAAATAGGTCCAGCTTAAAGTCGCATCGATCAATATCTATGACAAAATTACAAATGTTAGTGTTGTTTTGCCATTACAAAATATATGTGACGAAATTAAAGTATATTTTGTACTAGCAGCGCCCTGCATAAGTGTCGATCACGTGAGAATATAAGGATAAAAAGTATCCTATGTGTTATTCTGATGAATAAGCTTAATACTTTAAAGTTTTATTAAAATCCGTTCAGTAGTTTTTGTGTGAAAGTGTAACAAACAAACATCCATCCATCCATCCACACTTCCGCCTTTATAATATTAGTAGGATTGGCATATCAAAATTATTTGGTGAAATACGTCAAGTGAAGTGTCAGCATATCTAGTACAACACTCAGCAGAGAAGCGAAACCACAGTTCCGAATGCGTTTAATTTTTATTTATTTATTAATCAATGATATTACCTCAATTTTATGTGTCCTGGCATCTCCCCAGTAAAGCTTGTTCTTCACTGTGTCCAGTGCGATGCCGTTGGGCCACGTGAGTTTCTCATAGACCAACAGCACTCGCCCACTGCCGTCCAAGTTGGCGCGTTCGATTTTCGGCTTCTTGTCGTTCCAATCTGACCAGAACATCCAGCCAGCGGTTGGATGGAGAGCTATGGCACGAGGGTCATATAGTTCGTCGTGGATTATCACCTAGAATTATATAACAAATCAAGCTTGTGGTCTCTGAAGGGGTAAGCAAAAGTGTATGGTACACTGACATTGTGTCAGTTGTACTTTAGTTTCATGTAATGGGGAGCCTAGTCTATAGCCATCAACAAAATTATGGTAAAGAAAGAAAAAAATATAAATCCGTATATTGGCATTACAGCAAAATAAAAATACGCATTAAAACTATAAAAAGATAAGAAACAATTATAATAATGCTAAAAGGGCCCCAGCTCAGCATAATGTCAGATGATGACACAAAGTGTTCTTCAGCTACAACCTACGAGTAGCCAGAGGGTCGATAGCAATGCTGTCAGGCACTCTAGTACCACCGGTGGTTCAGTTCGGTCACAAAATACAGAGAGTACAGAAGTCAATCTATATACAAAGTGCGCTCGAGCAACGCACACATAGACACCGCTCACGGACACGATATCTCGGACCGGTCGGGACCTGTGCGAACGCGAGTGCCATCCGCTTGAGACGTGCATAAATGGAGCAACAAAAAAAAAGTTATTATAACTATTCAGTGGATGGTTGTTTAAATTCAACATTAAACGGTGAATTGTCGTTTTTTAAGCTACCAGTTGTTTCAGAGAGGTAAGTAGGTATTTACTTGTATTTCGACGGTTCGTTTTAACGTAACACAGTAGTTAGGTAGGCAGGTAAGCGCCCGGGCCCCCGTTATTTGTAAATAACAATAACATTAAAATATTTTATTTATTATTGGTTTATAATATTTCCTTTCTTCCTGTTTCATACTCAACAATAAATCAAACAACTAGATGCGAGTGCCACTACCGCGATAGTTTATTGTGTAGTAAGCCAAAGTTGACAACCCTAGCGCGACCGCCGAGCGTAGGTATGAAAAGTGAAGTACTTACATACATGTGATTGACTTCTGTACTCTCTGTATTTTGTGGTTCGGTGGTATTAGTGGGAACAAAGGCTTTGTATTACTTCTGTCTGTAGTATTAACATACCTTCTTAGAGGTGCCATCGAGCCGGGCCACGTTGATGGTGTCAGTGACGGGGTCTGTCCAGTAGATGTTCCTGGCCAGAGGGTCGATAGCTATGCTGTCAGGCACTCCACTGCTGTGTATAACTACTGTTTGTTCGCTTCCGTCTAGCCTTGCTCTGGATATCGTCTTTGCCTGAATAAATGAAGATTTATTTATTCACCAAAAAGAAAAAAGCATTAAAAGTAAAAATGGTAAAAAAAACGAGCACGACGTAGTTGCTGACGACGTTAAATAATACACTTTGTGTGTGAGTGACAAAGTGCAAAGTTGTACAAACAACGCCGACATGAAACGTCCCATCAGACATTTGCGATCGCTGTTTCGTTTGCACTTTAAAACACTTCTATTTTTCGTGTCGATAGTATAGATAGTGCAATCCACGAAGATGCGCCCCACTCTTTTTCCTAATGCTTACAGCAGAAGTGTGCAACATTCCGCTAGAGTTTTAGTTCTGTAAATACACACTAATTATTATAAGTGGGTAATTAGAGTGTATCGAAAGAACTAAAACACTAATGGAATTAACTAGCGATAAACACTAACGATTCGGAAAAGAGTCTTCGTGGATTGCACTATCTATACATTTATATTATAGCACTCATAATAAAGTTTGTAATTCAATATCCATTCTCCGTAAGCCGCCATCTTAGGCTTTGTTTCATTTTTGCTCAATGTTCATACAACTTTGCACTTTAACACATAAAAATTAAGGTTTATTATTCATTGTCAGGCAACTCGCTTCTCAATTACTCACCAAACTATCAGCCCAGTAGATATACTCAAACTTAGGATCAAAGTCCACAGTTAGAGCCCTCTTCAGGTCTTTGAGCGGCAGCGTGTAGGGCGTGAAGTCAGGTGAGTCTAGTGATATCTTGGATATGGCGGAGCGTTGGGCCACGACGAGGAGTGATTGTGGACTGTTGTAGCAGGTCGTGTTGCTGCCGTCGCGGAGTTTTGAGCCCGTCGGACATGCGCACTGGTAGCCTGGATATAATAATGATGTCTCAGTCAGTACAGTGTAGCCGCAAGGTCGATCGATCAGGTTAAGCTACGCTTGCCACGACTGGTCTGTGGATGGGTGACTATCTAAATAATAACAGCCGCATAGGTCGGTCGCAGTGGCGAAGGAACCATACAACTCGATTCCCACCGGCTTCCCTTCGAAAATTCAGAACACAACCACTATAATTATAGTCAATTCATCATTGAAATATAATGAAACGATTTATTGTCATTTTTTTCTTGCTCTGGCTTACCTCTGTCATAAATTCACCCTTCGCCACTGGTCGGTCGATCAGGTTAAGCTACGCTTGCCACGATTGGTCTCTGGATGGGTGACAATCTTTTCATATCGAGACCCCTCCATGAGTCGGAAAGCACGTTAAGCGGTTGGTCCCGGCTGTCATTCGTGGATCTTTGACAGTCGTTATGGGTAGTCAGAAGCCCGAAAGTCTGACAAGTCTTACCAAGGGGTATCGTATTACCCAGTAACTGAGTTGTGGAGGCCACATAGGCAGTCGCTCCATGTAAAATACTAGTATTTAGCTGCATCCGGTTAGACTGGAAGCCGACCCCAAAATAGTCGGGAAAAGGCTAGGCCGATATGTTGTTGTGAATACTTATAATGCAACAGTTGTAACTCTTATAACTATTAAAGATTACCATAGACAAAGGACAAGCTAAGCAGTAGAAGAATGTTATGTGATTTTTTTATCAAAGCAATTTACAATAGTATAATCAGCCTATAATGTTCCCACTGCGGAGATACAGACCTCCTCTCAGTGAGAGGTATTGGGACATAATCCACCACGTGGGCCAGTGTGGGTTGGTTTATGGTGGATTTAAAATGAAGAGTAAAATAAAATATTACCTGGTGGTGTTGGAGCTAAAAGGCACAAATGTGAGCACCCTCCATTATTCCCCTTGCATGGATAGTCTCCAATGGGCATCACTTGTCTGCTTCCATTATAAACCTTTAAATCTACAGGCACTGGGTCGGATTTTATTATCTCCTTCATTGGGCCTGTTGTTGATATGTCCCATGTGTGAATCGACCTTAAACGGGAAGTAATAAGGCTTTACTTTAATGAGGAAAATAAGTGATTAAATGTAAATTAGTAATGAACACTTATTAATATTAAAAACAGACATTTATAAAAAAACTAGCTGACCCCGCAAACGTCGTTTTGCAAAAAAAACAATAGATAGTAGCCGATTCTCAGACCTACTGAATATGGACACAAAATGTCTACTAATAATATACAAATCGGTCCAGCCGTTTCGGAGGAGTATGGTAACTAACACTGTGACACGAGAATTTTATATATTAGACTACCTGCTGCCCGCGACGTCGTCTGCGTGAAGTCTCTATAGCACCAAAATACCTACGATGCCCAGTGTCGCTATAGCATTATAAGTAAACAACTTTTAAAATAGCATTAAAATATAAGTTTTTTTTTTGCAAGCGAAGCAAGTGAAGAGAGTTATATGGGAATCCTGCTGAAGATGTGACTGAAGAAAATAGAGAAAATAATGCAGGAATACATTCCAGGACACAAAAGAGTAAAAATACGTACAAAGGTTTCATACCTTTCAACACTTCTCTATAAACTACGTTAGTAGTTATGCTGCCAGGAGCCAAAATGTAAAGAGAGTCAGGACTGGTGACGCGAAAGCAAGCGACGTACAGTTGTTATATATTAGATGAGGGAGTGTACTTCATTATCAGCCAGAAGACGTCCACTGCTGTACAAAGGCCTCCCCCTTTTGTGTATGTAGTGTGCGTAAGTGTACTTATGATCATTCAATAGAAGTGAAAACTTATATGATACTTTAATTTTAAAATCTGATGACGATTGGAGCTAAGTATACACCATTCAGCCCGGAGTATACCCGACTCAGCGTCACCGACCCAAGCGGGGTTCAGTTTCATTCACTGTTCAGAAAGAGCGCCAAGTGCGCCTAAAGAAGTTTTCACTTCAACAATAGCAACTGTTAGTTAGTAACATCAAGGCGTTGCTGGCCTTCCTTGAGGAGCTGGAGTGGATCAAATAATCGATTTTTCCACCCGTACGCAAAATACGCGCATTGACGTGTTGCAGACACCAGCCCGTATTACCGTATTAGGAACTGTTAAGACAGCCTTGCAAGTATTAACAAATTGTTAGATCTCAATAGTTGTATAATCTTATCTTCTTCTTTCTAATATATAAAATTCTCGTGTCACAGTGTTAGTTACCATACTCCTCCGAAACGGCTGGACCGATTTGTATGAAATTTTGTGTGCATATCGGGTAGGTCTGAGAATCGGCCAACATCTATTTTTCATACCCTTATTTTTTTTTTTTGCAAAACGACGTTTTGCGGGTTCAGCTAGTCTTAATATATATAAATTACGTGTCACGTTGTTTGTCCGCAATGGACTCCTAAACTACTGAACCGATTTTAATAAAATTTTGCACACTGTGTGCAGTTTCATTCAACTTGAAAGATAGGATAGTTTATAAATATCTCAATTTATAATCGCAATATTATTTAATTGCTAATATTGCCAGGACAAAGTTTGTACGAAAGAAAATTTCGGAAATTAAAAAAAAAAAAATGCACCCGTGCGAAGCTGGGGTGGGCCGCTAGTAACTATAACTATGTATATAATAAATAAAGCCTTACCATGTTTTCCAATCAGTCCAATAAAGCTTATAGTTAAAAAACGCGAGTGCATATGGATACACGAGATCCTCTTTAACAACACTTTTCCTTTTTTCTCCATTAAAATCAATAACATCAACAAAATGCAGCTTAGCGTCCACCCAGTATATCAGGTTGTTGTCATAATCGATTGTGATTCCATTTGGCCAGAATATGTGGTCTTTGACTATAATTTTACGTGTAGCTGGATCACCGTTCATGCCAGCCCTCTCTATTTTGGGTACTTCGCCCCAGTCTGTCCAGAACATGAGACTGAAAATAGAGAGATTTATTTATTTATTGGATTATTGGATCTCCAACAGAGTCTACACAATTACAAGCAAGTTTACAAGAACAGCTGATCTATTTTGTGAAAATGTCACAGTGAAAACTTAGGTGAAATAAGCTTGAAGTGAGCTGTCAAGTTCCTAGCATCAGCCGGAATGACAGCTTAGATCCCGCTAACTTCACTTAAGTTTTCATGGTCTTCTTCTTCTTAGTGTGTCGATGAAAATGTAGTAGATTTCGTGGTGAGATTCTTATAGAATGCCACTACAGGGAGTAGGGACCATTACTGGTCAGTGCCTCTAGTAAAATTAAGTTTGACAAGGAAGAAAAAGATATAAAAAAAAATTAATACACATATTGGAGAATGGAAAATAATTTGTACAAATGCATAGATTAATGAAATTGTTATCTTACCCTTCTTTAGGTACAACGGCAATAGCCCGAGCAAGGTCTACCTCTGACCAGAATAGCACTTTTCTGTACCTCTGCTCTATGCTAATGACTTCAATTTTATTGGTCTCCCCATCTGTCCAGTATATTTTATCTGTGTACCAGTCTATTGCTATACCGGTTGGTGTTATTAATCCCTCGGATACTACTCTAACCTGCAATAGACAACATACATTAATTTTCAATTTAAAATTCCATTATTTCATCATGCCCGTAATCCATGAAGGGATAGGTGGAGGTAGATCCACAATTCACCACTTATGTTAAGCACAATGCTAACATTTCTATAACATTTGTAGCCATATTTTAGCAACAGAATAACAACTGTTTTAAAAAGTTGGTTGAGGATTCAGCGTTGTTTTGTTAAGCACCCAAATCACAGGTTATTTATTATGAATCAATTATATTGATTACTTACCTTATCCCCTACATGAGTCTCATTATAACTCATACATTGTATCAATTCTGCGGTCTGATCCGACCAGCATATAAGATCCTTTCTGTGAAGGAAGTCCACAGCTGATCCTTGCTCCAGGTCCTTAACTATAGTGTTCACTTTACTGAGCTTCAACGTATTCACTACTCGAATGTCTGATGCCGTTGAGTACAATAACATTGGGTTACTAACTACTGCATAGAAACCTGAAACATTTATAATGTAATTAAAATAAACTGGAAGTGGCATAAGAATAGTTTCATTTATTTATTTAATCTTTTCGCACACAAAAAAGGTACAAAGGCGGACTTAATGCCTGATTTCTGAGGTTGCACATTTAATCTATTTACAAGTGCAGGTATTAAATAATTTGAGTTTAAAAAATCAGGTAATTTGTTGAAAATAAATGTTATATTACTATTGATTAACACAAAAATCTTGATTGTATGTTTGAAAAACATGTCAATAATTATTAAATTAAAAACACATGAATATTGCAGCGGCGAGTTATCTTATAAGCTATTATCTTTTTTAAACCACTTGATGGTTTAATTTTAGTTGTCAAAAGTTGCAGGAACGTTATCATGTCAATTCTATACAAGGTGACTTTTATCAACGAATAAACAACATTCTCATTAGTAAATTATGAATAAGATGTCTTGTAGAAACAAGGAAAGTGTTTCGATAAATCACGAATTAATTATCTTTCGAGAATATGTCAAGAAGTTCACATCTTCAGTGATAAGTATGCAATGTTATGCATACTTGGTAAAGAGGCGAAGAGGCGATAACTAGCAATAACAACGAATATGGACTAACCTTTTAGCTGCAGGAACATTAGCAAACAAAACACATTCATAATATTTTGAATTATTTTGTCCGCGTGAAGTATTCTTCGGCGTTTTGTCATAATGAAAACAAATGCTCAATCGTCCAATCTTTCATGTGTTTATTTCACTTTGATACTGACTTGTTTGGCACGTAAATTAATTAAGGCACGGTTAAAAATCATCAGGCTGCATTTTCGTCTTATTTATAGACCAAGAAATAACTTTTTAGGAATTTTGGTTAGGGATAACAATTTCTCAGACAATGAGTTTGAGAGATCAACAAACGCAACACGAACACAGTGTTGCCAGCTCCGAAAGTTTATTTTGGAGTTTTGGACGGTAGATAAAAAAAAACAGTTAGATGAGTGAGGGAAATACAAATTAAAAGTAAATAAAAACATTCTTGCATGCCTCCGTAATAGTAACGTATCTTTTACTGTCATAGTCTTAGTTGACTTGGCGCCCACAGACAGTAGCATGCCATGATGCCACTACGACCACTGTTTCAAAAACAGGAGCACTTTTGTACATCATTAATCTACTAGATGGCGCTAGTTGAACGACGTTCTAAGACATATTGTGTTCTATGGTTCCGCACCCTAATCATTATCGAAATTCAGGCCAGCATTGTTTAAAACCATTGATATTTTAAAACCAGAAAAATCTAAAGCACATTTTTGTAGTTTTGGCTGTGCGAGGTTACATAGGTACAGAGGCCAGCACATCAAGCTACCCCAATCTGTCAGATTTTCCCAATTGAATATGAACCTTATTCCTTTGTGCTGAAGTTGAAAATCTATCAAAGAAATTTGACAGATTGGGGTAGGTTGACCTCCTGGCGTCTGTACATACTATTATCACGTTAGGAACGTGAGATCTATGATCATTATTTTAGATAGGTGCCTACTGCTTTTGACAGCTTTTTTTCTTCTTCGGTAGTCGGCTAAAAACCACACGTCACACTTTTAGTCATCTGGAAATTATAAAGGGTGGCAGGGCATCGATGCGCAACCTTTCACCATGGATTCAGTAGGTACAATGATTCTGAATCCCCTGACATGTTTGGCGGGTTATAAAAAAACTCTGTTTTATTAATTTTGACCGCGTAGATTTTCACTTTTTTAGGAAACAACAGATTTTTTTTTTCGATATCTTACCGACGAAGAATTTCTCTGCTAGGGGGTATAAAATCATGTGCTGAATTCATGGCTACAGTTTGCGCCAAAGAAAACGTCACTTGGTTTCTTGCGCGTCGATGTGCCTGCCACACTACCTATTAACAGTGGCGAAGGGTGAATTTATAATAATATGTCAGAAGTAAGCCGGAGCAAAAAAAATATGTCAATAAACCGTTTCATTATAATATTTCAATGATGAATTCACTATAGAGTGCTTGTGTTCTGAATTTTCGAAGGGAAGCCGGCGAGAATCGAGTTGTATGGTACCTTCGCCACTGCTATATAATTATTGTTTCGATTTAACAAGGCTTAGTAAACTGTGCTTATTCGAGAAGCGGGTTTAGATACGCTTTGATAGCAAAAGTGTAACGCCTGGGGAATTGGGGATCGAACTCACAGCCTAACTCTCATCGGTCCACGCCTCAACCATTGAACTATTATTATTTATATTATTGTAGCAAATTTATTTTTTTTCATGATAGGAACGGACAATTACATACCGAGGTCCCTCCGTGCCTCGGAAAGCACGTTAGGCCGTTGGTCTCGGTTGTCATTCGTGGATCTTTGACAGTCGTTACGGGTAGTCAGAGGCCCGAAAGTCTGACAACCAGTCTTTTACCAAGGGGTATCGTATTACCCAGTAACTGGGTTGTGGAGGTCAGCTAGGCAGTCGCTCCGTGTAAAACATTGGTATTCAGCTGCATCCAGTTAGACTGGAAGCCGACCCCAACATAGTTGGAAAAAGGCTAGGCAGATGATCATAGGAACGGGCAATCGCATGTCAGTAGATAAGTTTCGCAATTAAACTGCGAAAACTATCCATAATGCTAAGAAATTAGGGCGCTGTCAATGTTCTACGCATCATCCTGCTTTGAAGTGGAAAGTTAAGGTACAGTCAATCGCACCTCAGTGCTGATTTACACTGACAGCGCCTTTATGCCCTAGCAATGGGTAGTAGGAGCGGTTTTCGAAGAGCAAGTCAGTGGTAACTGATGAGCGCTCGACTGTATGAACCTATTTTTTACATCGAGCATGAGGTTCTGTTTTCGATTTCCAGGTATCTACGACAAATTAAGATTCGGTGTTTTCTTGAGGGATTTCCCTTATTATCAACTGACATGGGACTTCAATATACCTAGGTAACTGGCGATATATTCAAACACCTGTTTTTAATTCATCGGGGAATACAGGCGGTATTGATATTTTAGTGCTTACTGTAGCTAAATAGCACACTTGCATTGGTATAGTTTTACTTACCTACCTACGTAAGGTGTTTCACAAGGAATCTACCACTAATTCCAACATAAATGCAACATTCCCAAATACCTCTCCAAAACAATAACGCTTACTGCACCAAACCCTGCTAAGCGCTTTAAGCGCTCAATTATCTCCACAACACGTGATGTTCATATAGAACAGCACAGTAAAGTACTAAATAGTGGTTGTTTCGATTTGGCTCGCTGCAAAATTGACTCGATCCTCGATCACTAACAATAACAACTAAGTACCTATGTAACCTCGCACAGCCAAAACTACAAAAAAGCACATTTTTGTAGTTTTGGCTGTGCGAGGTTACATAGGTACAGAGGCCAGCACATCAAGCTACCCCAATCTGTCAGATTTTCCCAATTGAATATGAACCTTATTCCTTTGTGCTGAAGTTGAAAATCTATCAAAGAAATTTGACAGATTGGGGTAGGTTGACCTCCTGGCGTCTGTACATACTATTATCACGTTAGGAACGTGAGATCTATGATCATTATTTTAGATAGGTGCCTACTGCTTTTGACAGCTTTTTTTCTTCTTCGGTAGTCGGCTAAAAACCACACGTCACACTTTTAGTCATCTGGAAATTATAAAGGGTGGCAGGGCATCGATGCGCAACCTTTCACCATGGATTCAGTAGGTACAATGATTCTGAATCCCCTGACATGTTTGGCGGGTTATAAAAAAACTCTGTTTTATTAATTTTGACCGCGTAGATTTTCACTTTTTTAGGAAACAACAGATTTTTTTTTTCGATATCTTACCGACGAAGAATTTCTCTGCTAGGGGGTATAAAATCATGTGCTGAATTCATGGCTACAGTTTGCGCCAAAGAAAACGTCACTTGGTTTCTTGCGCGTCGATGTGCCTGCCACACTACCTATTAACAGTGGCGAAGGGTGAATTTATAATAATATGTCAGAAGTAAGCCGGAGCAAAAAAAATATGTCAATAAACCGTTTCATTATAATATTTCAATGATGAATTCACTATAGAGTGCTTGTGTTCTGAATTTTCGAAGGGAAGCCGGCGAGAATCGAGTTGTATGGTACCTTCGCCACTGCTATATAATTATTGTTTCGATTTAACAAGGCTTAGTAAACTGTGCTTATTCGAGAAGCGGGTTTAGATACGCTTTGATAGCAAAAGTGTAACGCCTGGGGAATTGGGGATCGAACTCACAGCCTAACTCTCATCGGTCCACGCCTCAACCATTGAACTATTATTATTTATATTATTGTAGCAAATTTATTTTTTTTCATGATAGGAACGGACAATTACATACCGAGGTCCCTCCGTGCCTCGGAAAGCACGTTAGGCCGTTGGTCTCGGTTGTCATTCGTGGATCTTTGACAGTCGTTACGGGTAGTCAGAGGCCCGAAAGTCTGACAACCAGTCTTTTACCAAGGGGTATCGTATTACCCAGTAACTGGGTTGTGGAGGTCAGCTAGGCAGTCGCTCCGTGTAAAACATTGGTATTCAGCTGCATCCAGTTAGACTGGAAGCCGACCCCAACATAGTTGGAAAAAGGCTAGGCAGATGATCATAGGAACGGGCAATCGCATGTCAGTAGATAAGTTTCGCAATTAAACTGCGAAAACTATCCATAATGCTAAGAAATTAGGGCGCTGTCAATGTTCTACGCATCATCCTGCTTTGAAGTGGAAAGTTAAGGTACAGTCAATCGCACCTCAGTGCTGATTTACACTGACAGCGCCTTTATGCCCTAGCAATGGGTAGTAGGAGCGGTTTTCGAAGAGCAAGTCAGTGGTAACTGATGAGCGCTCGACTGTATGAACCTATTTTTTACATCGAGCATGAGGTTCTGTTTTCGATTTCCAGGTATCTACGACAAATTAAGATTCGGTGTTTTCTTGAGGGATTTCCCTTATTATCAACTGACATGGGACTTCAATATACCTAGGTAACTGGCGATATATTCAAACACCTGTTTTTAATTCATCGGGGAATACAGGCGGTATTGATATTTTAGTGCTTACTGTAGCTAAATAGCACACTTGCATTGGTATAGTTTTACTTACCTACCTACGTAAGGTGTTTCACAAGGAATCTACCACTAATTCCAACATAAATGCAACATTCCCAAATACCTCTCCAAAACAATAACGCTTACTGCACCAAACCCTGCTAAGCGCTTTAAGCGCTCAATTATCTCCACAACACGTGATGTTCATATAGAACAGCACAGTAAAGTACTAAATAGTGGTTGTTTCGATTTGGCTCGCTGCAAAATTGACTCGATCCTCGATCACTAACAATAACAACTAAGTACCTATGTAACCTCGCACAGCCAAAACTACAAAAAAGCACATTTTTGTAGTTTTGGCTGTGCGAGGTTACATAGGTACAGAGGCCAGCACATCAAGCTACCCCAATCTGTCAGATTTTCCCAATTGAATATGAACCTTATTCCTTTGTGCTGAAGTTGAAAATCTATCAAAGAAATTTGACAGATTGGGGTAGGTTGACCTCCTGGCGTCTGTACATACTATTATCACGTTAGGAACGTGAGATCTATGATCATTATTTTAGATAGGTGCCTACTGCTTTTGACAGCTTTTTTTCTTCTTCGGTAGTCGGCTAAAAACCACACGTCACACTTTTAGTCATCTGGAAATTATAAAGGGTGGCAGGGCATCGATGCGCAACCTTTCACCATGGATTCAGTAGGTACAATGATTCTGAATCCCCTGACATGTTTGGCGGGTTATAAAAAAACTCTGTTTTATTAATTTTGACCGCGTAGATTTTCACTTTTTTAGGAAACAACAGATTTTTTTTTTCGATATCTTACCGACGAAGAATTTCTCTGCTAGGGGGTATAAAATCATGTGCTGAATTCATGGCTACAGTTTGCGCCAAAGAAAACGTCACTTGGTTTCTTGCGCGTCGATGTGCCTGCCACACTACCTATTAACAGTGGCGAAGGGTGAATTTATAATAATATGTCAGAAGTAAGCCGGAGCAAAAAAAATATGTCAATAAACCGTTTCATTATAATATTTCAATGATGAATTCACTATAGAGTGCTTGTGTTCTGAATTTTCGAAGGGAAGCCGGCGAGAATCGAGTTGTATGGTACCTTCGCCACTGCTATATAATTATTGTTTCGATTTAACAAGGCTTAGTAAACTGTGCTTATTCGAGAAGCGGGTTTAGATACGCTTTGATAGCAAAAGTGTAACGCCTGGGAAATTGGGGATCGAACTCACAGCCTAACTCTCATCGGTCCACGCCTCAACCATTGAACTATTATTATTTATATTATTGTAGCAAATTTATTTTTTTTCATGATAGGAACGGACAATTACATACCGAGGTCCCTCCGTGCCTCGGAAAGCACGTTAGGCCGTTGGTCTCGGTTGTCATTCGTGGATCTTTGACAGTCGTTACGGGTAGTCAGAGGCCCGAAAGTCTGACAACCAGTCTTTTACCAAGGGGTATCGTATTACCCAGTAACTGGGTTGTGGAGGTCAGCTAGGCAGTCGCTCCGTGTAAAACATTGGTATTCAGCTGCATCCAGTTAGACTGGAAGCCGACCCCAACATAGTTGGAAAAAGGCTAGGCAGATGATCATAGGAACGGGCAATCGCATGTCAGTAGATAAGTTTCGCAATTAAACTGCGAAAACTATCCATAATGCTAAGAAATTAGGGCGCTGTCAATGTTCTACGCATCATCCTGCTTTGAAGTGGAAAGTTAAGGTACAGTCAATCGCACCTCAGTGCTGATTTACACTGACAGCGCCTTTATGCCCTAGCAATGGGTAGTAGGAGCGGTTTTCGAAGAGCAAGTCAGTGGTAACTGATGAGCGCTCGACTGTATGAACCTATTTTTTACATCGAGCATGAGGTTCTGTTTTCGATTTCCAGGTATCTACGACAAATTAAGATTCGGTGTTTTCTTGAGGGATTTCCCTTATTATCAACTGACATGGGACTTCAATATACCTAGGTAACTGGCGATATATTCAAACACCTGTTTTTAATTCATCGGGGAATACAGGCGGTATTGATATTTTAGTGCTTACTGTAGCTAAATAGCACACTTGCATTGGTATAGTTTTACTTACCTACCTACGTAAGGTGTTTCACAAGGAATCTACCACTAATTCCAACATAAATGCAACATTCCCAAATACCTCTCCAAAACAATAACGCTTACTGCACCAAACCCTGCTAAGCGCTTTAAGCGCTCAATTATCTCCACAACACGTGATGTTCATATAGAACAGCACAGTAAAGTACTAAATAGTGGTTGTTTCGATTTGGCTCGCTGCAAAATTGACTCGATCCTCGATCACTAACAATAACAACTAAGCACCGCAATATTCAATGCAGCCGCAGCGCGACCGGCCGCTGTTAATGTTAAACTTGTTCCAACACTGCCAATGAATAGTTCAGCTTCTGATTTGGATTTTAGAGAATGAAATAACTTGTACAGATTATGTTCAAACTTATCCTCGATTTCCGAACGCGTTTTCCGCGCTTATTTAAAGGTGTGGTGTTTTCTTGTTGTTATTTTGAACACCAAAGTGTTCGAACACTGTCAATTAGTAGTAAATGTATGTTCAGCTTCTGCAGTGCTATTCTGTAAAAATCTCACCGTGAAAACTAAGGTGAAGTGAGCTGTTATTCCATCTGATGTTAGGGATTGCCCCTATTGATAGCTCACTTCACGCTCAATTCACCTAAGTTATCACGGTGACATTTTTACAGGATCGATCGGCTGATTTGGACTTTATATAATAAGATAAATTTATTTGTTAAAACCTACCATACTCAACCCTGGTTTCTGACTCTTTTCCAATTTAGATTCTATTCAGTAAAGTTTTATATTTAGGTAGTGTAGTGGTTTCTTGTTATTATTTTTGTCAATTAATTAAATTAGACGAAGTTTGACAAGAGATTTGTGTCAGCATCACTAGGTAGGTAATGATCAAGCCTTCCTGCTTTCAGAAAAAAAAACCGGTCAAGTGCGAGTTAGACTCGCGCACTGAGGGTTCCGTACTTTGTAAGTATGTAACTACAAATTTACAGTTTTCGGATTTTTCCTTTACTTGTGCTACATGACATTGCTTCTTGCCAAATTTAATTATTCTAGGCCAACGGGATAAGTATCCTATAGGTTTTGATTCTCTCGTGAGTGTCAAAATATGCGGCATAAACGGAATATAAGCGCCCGTATCTTTTGATTGCGTTGATTTAGAAGTTTGATTTTTTTCACTGCTTCATGGGATTGCAGCTCTGAGTATTTGTTATTAATTTCAATTCGATGACTCTAAGCGTTCCTGAGAAAAAGGGTCTTGACAGATGGACAGACAGACGGACAACGAAGTGATCATATACCTAAGGCTTCCGTTTTTCCTTTTGAGGTTCGGAACCCTAAAAAGAGAAAAATCGGCACCTTATTCAATATATGTACAAGCTTCAGTAAATTAGGTAATAGGTAGTCAACAACTTTTTCCACACCACCTGCTCCCTAACGTCAAATTATATGTCATTCAAACCTAACATAAAGCAAGTTAGGCCTAGGCTCTAGCCGGGCATTAATATTGTACTTACTGAACTTTATTGGGACCCGCTAGTCATTAATGTGATTTAAATTCGGAACGTTAACTGAGAAAATCATAAAGGAAACATTAACCAAAAAAAAACTTTTTTCTATTAATGTACAAGTCCACCAAAGAGTTCTCCCTTCATACCTAGGTGTTGATCTCCGTCGACGAACAATAACCCCCTGCGTTACAATTGCAATTTTGGATTTGGGCTGACGCTCCATTGACGATTTTATGTTTTGTGTTTTTGATGAAAATGCATGAGATTAGTTCAATCTCTGATTTGATGCCACCAACTCCATCAGACTGCTTGAAAGTGAGCTGGTTTTTGATCTTAGTTGCAGTCGGGTTTAGATTTTATGATTTTATTATAATTTTAATCGTTTTAGTGTGGTATATTTTTGGAATCGTCTCCTCAAGCTCTTTATTTTGGTACCCCACATAGTAACGCTACTAATTTTTTTTTTCAAGACCTTACTTTTTGTATTCTAAAATCCGTTATTTTGATTTTATATAAACAAAACCTAGCCTATAACATCCAGGCGACCCAAACGAGTCGATACCGACAACTCATGTATTAAATCCATCCGGCCCTTAGGATACTTCGAGGGTATAAGGAATTCCTTATACAAAGATACATAGTTAAGTTCGCGGTAAAAACATAACCTTATCCTGTCACGTCGTTGGGTAAATAGTGTATTATAACACCTAGGTATTCCCCGTTTATTAAACAGTTTCATAAACTAATAATTCGATAATCGAATTGGGTTTTATTACCTCGCGGTAGAATCGAAAAGTAGAGAATTCTCCTCGGGATAAAGATGTCTTCGTTTTGGGCGAGCTTGAATCCCTTACTGCACTCAGGATTCTAGTCTTAACTCCATTGATTCGCTTAGGAGTTAACTCAGGGCCCTAAAATCCTTCGCGTTCAGGATTTAAAATAGCGCCCGCGGCATGTCTACTATTAATTTATGATTCTAAGGCGGATCACCCACTGCACCGCTTCACGCGGGACGCAGATAACATGCCACCGCGCGTGATTTTTTATGGTGATCCGCCTAAAAGCTGTAGGTCGGTAGAAACCCTTTGAATGCAAGTCTTGACAATTGTGGCGGGGTGTCAAACACGCAAGCACGTAAACTTGGCCCGACAATATCAGACAGTAGCTGTCAACAGCCGACAGGCGTGTCACACTTCGGGCAAATTAGTGTCGGCCGTGATGCCGCCACAGGCAAACTGACCGCGCTACTGTGGGCTGAATGTGATTTCAATGTCAAAGGACCTCTAAACTGGACATACACTGTTGGCAAAGTAGCTCTATGAGGTTAGCATAATCAGTCTATAATATTCCCGCTGTTGGGACACAGGCTTCCTCTATGTAAGAGGGAGTGGGCCATAATCCACCACGCGTGCCCAGTGCGGGTTGGTGGATGTCAGATGTCTTTGATTTTTTGGTTCTAGGACATGCATCAGCAAAAAAAAAACATGTGACTGTGTGATCGTGAGTAAACCGTTACTCACGATGTTTTCTTTCATATCTACTTTGAGAGAAGTGGTCATGGAATCATTTGCACAAAGTAAAGTGCCTCCTTGGGATCGAACCCACGACCTACCACTCGGAAGTCACGGCCGTTACCACTGAGCCACCACTGCTGCCTAACTAACTACCTAGTAACGAATAATTTCATTGATTTAATTGAGCAACAAAAGCTTGATTAAAAAATTATGTTAAGACTTAAGAAGAGCCTATTGTAAAAGAGTTTTAAAGGGTGAAATTTTAATCACCGTTTTCCTCCTAAGGGGTCATTGTATTCATCATTATGAACAACTTTTATTTTATGGACAAACCTGAAATCGCGTAAAAAAAATCAGCAGTTCCCTGCATTTTGACGAGTTATGCGAACATAAATGTAGGGAACAGCTGATTTTTTTTCACGATTTCAGGTTTGGAGCCATAGTAAAAGTTGATCGTAATGATGTACAATGACCCCTTACGAGAAAAATGGTGATTAAAATTTCACCCTGTATATCACTGCAACGTTTGTTTTCTCACTTTACTTTTTAAAACGGGATCGGGATAGCCATAGGCTAGTTTCCACCATCAATAAATTGAAAATCTATTTAGTCCGTCAGAGTATTGGAAAATAATGGACACGTATTTTTTGTTTTTGTAAATTAATGAATATTGACAAAGATAAAACGCATTAAAACTCGGGAGTGGGGGCTCGTGACGTCAGAACGCACTAAAAATTATACCAAGGTGTGACGTATTGAGAATTTTAAAAGCGTCGTATCTTCGTCAATTTTGATTTACGTAACAAAAGAAAAAATACGGGTCAAATATTTTTTTATAATCTGACTGACGGACTAATTAGATTTTTTCAGTTGACAAGCCTATTAGGATAATTGTTTCAATGTTGTAGCACGAGGATTAATATTCGTGTGACCAAATTAATGGAACTTAAGGGTTCTGATGCAAACTCAAATTACCTCCAACTCAAATTATGGTGTGCATTTGGAATATTTTCCCATTCATAAGACGAGGTCGAGGATGGTGGAAGTGGAGGTCGAGTGATGGGTCGAGGGGAGAGAACATCTCTTGCATCCAAGCAGTCTCCGCTGAGATTGGAGGCCATGGCGGAAAAACGGTCAGGAAGACTATCTATATTGAAAAATTAAAAAGCTGTTCACTGTGATGGTCTTCAAGAGTGAAAAAAAAGGAGGCCACGAACGACACCCAAAATTTTAAAGGTGTGTGGCAACCTTAACACATAATAAATTATGTCCCTGTATCTTTGGGGTTCGGTAGTCAAATGGCAAAAATGGAACCCTTGCAGCCGGAAGATTGAATAATAAAAATGCACATAAGCGATTAAGTATGTATGTATGTATTTATGTATCTATAATTTTGGATATGTATACTGTGTATATATTTTAGTGTATTGTATACATAATATTTGCACCAACGACAGCCCCATTTTATGTCCAGGAAAATCACTGTCCATCCTAAGGTTGCCTGAAAGAGATCGCAGAAAGCGATAAGGCCGCCCATTGTATATTTTGTAGTGTTTGATGTATCTTTACTCGTTGTATTTTTGTGGTGTACAATAAAGTATATATAAATAAATAAATAAGTATTGCTGGATCCTATAATTTAAAAGATTATATAGGTAATGTTTCTAAGTGACTTTGCTATTAAGTATTTTTTGGTAGTAGGTAGCTCAACTATCACTAATGAATGAGACACAATTACTTTTTCTGTTGTTACCGATCTTTAGGAGATTTCGCGACATCGGAGCAGATATGGGATATTTTTAATTACAACCCTTAAAAAAAATACAATGAAAGACAAACAAAACTTATTTTTTCGACCGGCAAAATCAACACACTTTATATGTAAATAGGCATCTCAACTACGGTCTACGGAACCCTTCACTGTGCGTGGTACGAAATGCACTTGGCCGGGTTTCATTTAACGGACCTCCGACCTGTGCTGTTTATTACTTAAATCTAATTGTGTAGAGTTTCTCGACTTCGTTTGTTAAGCACGGATTTCGTTGTTGGCTGCGGCAGATTCGCCGGGCCTTTGAGTTTTTATTTTGTGTGCGGAAATAAAATTAGTTTTCTAAAGAAATTAGAGGAGAATTGCTTGTGCGTTTACAAGCGATTGTCCGCTTTGTATTTTTATTAAATTATGTTGAAAAATAGGGACATTGTTCTTCGTTATGCTTATAAAGAGAGATGAAGAGATGAAGAGCATTAAAGCATTTTCAAGTTGGTATTTAGCCTCTGAAGTAGAAGTAGAATTCATAAGTACCATAGAAAAAGACCGTTCAGTTTTTCCCGAATTTAAAAAGTATCCGGGAAAGGAGACGTTTCATGTTTGTATGGGACTCCGGCCATAACATCCACACTTTAGAAAACTCGGAAAACGAACCCCTGAATACATTAAAAATGATTTTTTTCATAATAATTAATATTCTTTAGGCACTAAATAAAAATTGAAAATGTTTGACGTTTGCTAAGACCATCAACAGCCAGCCATGATAGGTTGGAGATATGACGTTTACGCAACCTAGAATTTGTCAAAACTGTGATTGTTGTTTTCCGTTATAAAAAGCCAAAGTCGTAAGAAGTTAAAAGAAAGAAATGAAACGCAAAATAACACCGAAAGCCACGAAGTCGAAACGAACGAGACCACAATGAGACTGACAGACTGACTGATGTAATGTCGTTGCCAATAATACAAACCTAAAATTTTTCGTCCAGAAGTACCTACAAATCTACAATCCAAAAAAGTAGAATATATATTTTTAACGATGCGACACACTTTCTTGTAATTAGTCAAAAAAGTTGTTTATAATAGATATCTTACCATAATAGCAAGGAAATACATGCCTTTTATAACTAAATAAATAACGTCTACGTGATATTGTTATGTAATAATGTAACATGAGTTACATGATTTCTGGACGAAAGCAGTATGCAAGTAAGACGACGCCATGTTCAATAGATTATGGCAATCGTTTGAAAAACTGTTATTTTGTGTGCCGAAGTTATCAGGGGAATATTCAGAAAAGAATATTTTTCCACAATTCGTGGAATTATTTCCTATTTTTTCACTACCGTACAGTTTATGGCCGAAAATGAAACATGTCCTTTGTCCAATTTTTTTACCATAAAACCTATTCCGGACTATTACAAACATTTTAAAACAAACAATAGTGAAATCGGTCCAGCCATTCTCAAGTGATGCGCTTACCAACGAACAGCGGGGTGATTGGGTTACACACTATCAGTAGAAATGGGTTTCAATTTGACAGTTCAACAACATTCATTGCGTTATTTACGTTGTTGAGCCGGCTAATTTTTCGAAGATAAGAAGCAATGGATTAGCAATATCCTTAAAAATGTATTATTCAGACTGATATTGGTAGTGTTACACAATTAGGGTGCAGCATTTCATTTTTATTTACATAGACAATAATAAAATTTAATTTTAATAAGTACTTATTCTCTATTATCAGCAAAGAAAATAAAGCTTGGGCTACCTTTATATTAAAAGACATTAAACTTACACTGGAGTGCTTCACCGAATTAATTAATTAAGCTATATTATACAGGGTGAGGTTGTTGAATAGGGATTGCAACGGCAGCTAGCTGGAAATTCTCCAAACGACTAGTTTTGCTTATTGAAACTGCATTTGAAGATTTAAAAGGTAGGGATTTTATGTGTTTCATTTTATGTTTTAATTAATAATTACAAAAAAAAAATACAGGGTTAAGCAGTTGTGTCAGAATCAGATACGTTACACCCAAACGTCACTATTTAAAAAAAAATCTTTATTTATTTGAAAGGGTTTTATCACTTAGTGATAATGTCACACCGTAACACAAAACATTCAACAACTTAAAACTAAACAATGGATAATGACCAGTTATTATTATAATTTATTATGACCTATTTAATAGTGTTGTCCCTATTCGTTTTGGTAGATAAGAACAACAGTCGACATAACATCCTAGCCTCCTCTGACAAAGGGGATGCTAGGATGCTGTTACAAACGTCACTATGATACATAACATCTAACATAGTGACATTTGGGTGTAATATATAGGTCAGATCAAGTCCCATGTAATAGGGGGCGAGCAGCGAGCTTGTTGCCACCAACGGGGCGCAAAGGGTGTACCATAGGTACATCTCTGTCTCACCCCTCGGGAAACACAGGCGTGTAATTATGATTTTATGTTAGAAGGGTAATTATGTAGTCTATTCAAACTCAAGTTTCAAATTAATATTATTTCAAGTTAAACAAATATCAACTTTATTTTAATGGTAGGTAATTAAGTTGATTTCAGAGTGACTAGCGCTATTGAAAAAATTATAAAAAAATGTTTGAAGTTGTAGCGTAAACTGAACTTTATCATGTAGGATTTAAAGTTATTTTTCCATAAACTCATATTTGTTTACATTTTTGGCAAATATATCGCGAATGCAGATTATATCTGGCAACGAATCCTCCCACCAAGTATGGTAATGCCAGTTAACTAGGTAACTCATCCTGTATATTAAAAGGTTCATGAAGTGTGTAACGGCCACTGACAAAATTAATAATCTCGAAGAGGGTGTGAGCGTTTCAAATGATGGCATTATGCGCTATTATTCGGATGATGAAATTAATTACGTACCTACATTAAATTTACATATTTTCTGCTGTGTCGGGCTAACTTGTTCT
The DNA here is from genome assembly GCA_949316385.1 of Globia sparganii. Taxonomy (NCBI): domain Eukaryota; kingdom Metazoa; phylum Arthropoda; class Insecta; order Lepidoptera; family Noctuidae; genus Globia; species Globia sparganii. The sequence goes on from OX438660.1 coordinate 1,581,973, forward strand.
ATCGAATTGAACGAGGCAGTGGTAATCTGTTTGGAGGTGCTTTGTAAAGCGATAATGTTGCCAGATAAAAAAATAACTGTACAACCAGCGTTACTTGATTTTTCTAGCTATTTTTGGGTATGTTGGATAGGCGCTAACATTTCGCGTTTAAATCTATACTTCTATACTTAATATTATAAAGAGGTTAAATTTGTTTGTTTATATGTATGAAGGGTATAATCTCCGGAGCTAATGATCCAATTCTGTTTTTTTTTCACTGGTAACAAGCTTTATTATTTCTAAGTGCTATAATGCTATAAAATTATGTTTATATCTTGTATTTTAGCTGAGCTATCATAACTTTTGTCTAGCAAGTCGGAAAGAGATACTTCTTAAAACAGAATTATTTACATTCGCTGCCTAAACTCCAACCATTCATTTCAAATAAACCAATTACAGGCATTTTGAATTGTCAAGGGGTCGGTCGGTCAGAAAGAGGAAGCTAGCTACAGCCGATCGATTCTGTAAAAATCTCACCGTGAAAAGTTAGGTGAAGTCAGCTTAGAGTGAGCTGTCAAGAGTATCAATCCCTAGCATCAGGATGACACTGACAGCTCACTCCACGCTCACTTCACCTAAGTTTTCACGGTGAGATGGGGTTACAGAATCGCACTGCAGTAAACAGTTGTATGTACCGCGTTGTCTGGTCCGCCTTAAATAAAAAAAAAAAATGTTAAACTCTTAGACAATCTCCATTTCTACTTATCTCTTTTCTCTCCACTGTTTCCATTGGCAGTCTAACGATATAATAGGTACCTAGTTACACAAAATAGATAGGTACAGAGCTATAAACAAGTTAGGTACATCGCAGATACGCCATAATGTGTACCAGCTAAGTAATAGTTGGCGCTCGTTTGCGCCACCATTGTCAAAGTAATGGCGGGCACCGCTATTTGGCGACTGGATACGGGGTCACATTACACCAAATGGTTAATTAAAATATCTACTGTTATTAGTCCGTGTATCCGAACTGTGAAATCATTTCAGCGGAATGGAGCTATGGAAGAGCGTAAACGGCTGCCCGTTTAATAAACCTGTTCATTATGTTAAAGTAATGCATTTTACAGAATGATTTAAAGTTTTTGAGCAGTGGTGGCCCAGTAGTCACGACTTACGAGTTGTGGGTTCGAACTCAAGCACGCACTTTACTTTGTATAAATTATTTCATCACCACTGCTCTCAAAACGGTGAAGGAACACACGGTGAGGAGACCGAACTATGTTCTAGAACCAAAAATTCGAAATCATGTGACATCCGTCAACGCACACTGGGCCCGTGTGGTGGTGTATGGTCCACTACCCACCAGTGGGAAAATTATAAGCTGAATTTGTATGTTAAACTTTTTAATGAAAGTAAGTGTTATCATCTGTGTAAAAGCTAGACAATTTTTTTTTTTTACAAAATTTTAAACACCACATGGAATTTGAACGACCTGGTTTTTGAAAACCAATCTCAATGTCAATCTCATGTGAAGGCGGATCACACACTACGCGACGTGGCGCGGGAAACGGAGTCAAATTCCCCGCGCGGAAATGCGTTTTCAAAGATCCTTTAAACCGATTAAAACAAGAATGATAATTGTCGTACATATTATCTATACTAATAATAAAGCGGAAGGGTTTGATTAAAATAACTAGGACGCTTAGGGGTCGAGCAAAAACAAAAAAAAAAAAACGTTAGATAGAATATTAAGCGGAAAACAAAGTAATAACGCGGGCAGGCAATCTGATAGGACGAGTTGGACAAGAAATTTCACGCGGACGAAGTCGCGAGCAGAAGCTAGTAAGAGTAGTAAGCGATAAAATTCAAGTCTCAACTCAGCGACAGTCAAATTCATAAACTAGTCAAGAGTATTAGATCATTAGAGTTTGTTTTTTAACAAATTGAGATTGCGATTAGAATGTGAACGTTCTTATAAACATGAGATTGTCTCTACGGAGAAAGTTCTAAATTCGGCATGAAATTTTGTTTCTCTCTTCACAGGAACGCGTGGAGTTCATCATCAGTCTAGCCTTTTCCCAACTATGTTGGGGTCAACCTCCAGTCTAACCGGATGCAGCTGAATACCAGTATTTTACATGGAGCGACTGCTTATCTGACCTCCACAGCCCAGTTACTGGGTAATACGATACCCCTTGGTAAGACTGCCTGACTAAGGTTGCCTGGAAGAGATCGCAGAAAGCGATAAGGCCGCCCATTGTATATTTTGTAGTGTTTGATGTATCTTTACTTGTTGTATTTTTGTGGTGTACAATAAAGTATACATAAATAAATAAATAAGACTGGTTGTCAGACTTTCGGACTTCTGGGCGTGGAGTTATCAAGTTGAAATTAATATCAAACAGTGGGCTGTAATCCCTTCAAGCAGTGAAAAAATCAAACTTCTAAGTCAACGCAATCAAAAGATACGGGCGTTTATGTTCTGGAATCAAAACCTATAGGGCACTTCCCGTTGACCTAGAATCATGAAATTTAGCAAGAAGCAATTTCATGTAGCGCAAGTAAAGGAAAAAATCCGAAAACCCTTTTTTTTTTTTTGTGGATGGGAAATCATCAAATGACCCCTCCCGCTCAGGGTGGAGCAGAAGGGAGTGTCAGACTCTTACTGACTAAAACCCACCCGTGTTCCTTCCTTAGCCCTTTGTGTTCCGGGGTAGCGGTAACCCTTTCGGACAATCCCGCTGCCCCGGCAGGCTTCGGCCCTTTCGGGCCTCTTCCTTTATGCTGACATCTCTTTGAACACGTACGCGCCGTCCGGCACGGGCCTGGTCCTGATCGGAAGGAGAGTTACCCATTACTCTCCGCCCGCAGGCCCGCGCCTACGGTGGTCGGGAGTCGTCACGCGGCTCCCGACGCCCGGAGCGTCTCCTGCGGCGGCTGGGACGTGAGGCTCTCTTCCTCAGCCGTCCCGCCACCTCCTTTGCTAGCATGACTGCTTCGCAGAAGGAGGTGACTGCCTCCCACTCCCTCTCGCCCCGGACCATGGCTTGAACCAGGGCCGGACGCGAGAGGTCGCCGCCGCTGCCGATCGCCTCTACGAGAACACGGCGGTGCTCCGCCCAAGTGGGGCAGACCTCCACCGTATGCTCCACCGTGTCCTCTGGGCGATCCTCGCAGTATCCGAAAACCCTAGTAGTTAAATTACAAAAAAAATATCAACAAAAAAATAAATCGTCAAGAGATTTTTTTTACAACTATTTACATCCGCTCGTTGATCGATTTTTTTTTGATTTTACAGTCAATTTTTTTTTTTTTATAATGTTCCGTTGGGTCCCGCTTAATGGCAAACGACATCGCGGCAGGCCCAGACGGAGAAGGCGGGATGAGCTGGACTCTTTTCATAGAGATTGCTCCTTGGCAGTTCTGGACAGAGAGAGGTGGAAAGAGAGTAGGGAGGCCATTGACCAGCAGTGGGACATTAACGACTAAAAAAAAGTTTTTTTTGTATTTTAAATAACCGGTTAGGTATATCCTTTCAATACTTAAAATTGTTAAAGCATTCCTCCAGTGTAATGTTTTCTCACGTAGAAACCCAATAACATTGCGCTAAAGAACTTAAGTTGGGATAATAAGTAGATGTGTTTACACTTGAGACAATAAAACACTTAGCGTAAGTAAGTGTTCGACATGGAACTTGAATTTTGTGAGCGGATAGCGGTAATGAAATCGCATGGTTAGGGTGTAAGAATCGTAATTTATATTGTATTTTCTATTTTGTTTTCAAGTTGGTGTCTAAATAGTGAAAATATAGATATTTGGCCAATTCGAATGTACAATTTTTTTGCCCACCATTTTTATTTGGTGCCCAATTTTACGGCTCTTTAAATATCCGGAAAATATCTGGAACCTAATCTACGTTTGTTATTAAATTAATCTTAATTAAAAGTTGTATACCTTTGGCAGTGGTAGCCCAATGGACCCGACTTATGAGTTGTAAGTCGTGGGTTCGAATCCAGGCCGGCGCTTTACTTTGTGTAAATAATTTCATCACCACTGCTATCAATACGGTGAAAGAAAATATCGTGAATTGACCGATATGTCCTAGAACCAAAAAATCGAAGACATGTGACATCTACCAACCCGCACTGGGCCCGCGTGGTTGATTACAGCCCACAACTTCTCCCAGCAGTGGGAACATTTTAGTTAGGATGATTCTGCTTCTACCTTCGAATTGACCACCCTGTAGTAAGTCCTACTTACTTGAACTTTTTTTAAAGGAACCCGTCGTCCGGGTGGCGTATTAAGAAACCACGAATTAATTTATCCAGAAACCATTGCGTGGTAGGTACGGAGCACCGGCAATGAACGCAATGGTCAATGTTCTCTATAGTATACGACTGAAAAACTACAGTTAACGTAGTAGTAGTAGGTAGTTAGTTAAATTGTCTGAATATGTTGCTCAAATGTACAGCTTTTCACATGCAGATCTTCATTACAGAGCTCCCGTTTTGGGTACCTCAGTATTGCGTCCAGGTAACTAGATATTTCTGCTACATTCCAGCTGTCACTGGGATTTCAACAGACATCATAAACTTTGAAATAATTCTATCGCAACACTTCTTTGTACAGAGGCCAGCACATCAAGCTACCCCAATCTGTCAGATTTTCCTAATTGAATATGAACCTTATTCCTTTGTACTAAAGTTGAAAATCTATCAAAGAAATTTGACAGATTGGGGTAGCTTGACCTGCTGGCGTCTGTACATATGAGCACCATAAACAATATTTTCCAGCTTCAAAACCTTTTTAATTGCCGCGTAGAGAATTAATGAGTGCTTTATTTATTGTATTTTTAATATTTTACGTAATCTATGTTATTTATTTATTTTTTTTATTTTTTTATTTCTTTTATTATTTTTTTATTTCCGTAACTGCCCGTGACACCACAGCGGGCCCTATCAGAATACCAGCGCTGCGATATTTATTTTTAAATATCGCAGCATCATGCTGAGATAGGAGCCTATTGGCCTCGTATAGGACTTTTTGTTTCATTTTTCTTTTTGTTACTTTTTTAATTTTTTAAATTTTTATTTTAGTATTTTAATTTAGACTGTGTTTAATTTAGTTTGTGATCCTCCTGTACGAGTCGCAATAAATACTTTTTCTTTCTTTCTTTCTTTCTTTAAAGCGACACACCGCTTCACGGCCGATGTGCTCTAAGTGGACCATACAGGTAACTATGCTACACTGGCTACAGTTTTACGCCCAGTTGCTGGCAACATATGGCCCTGCTGAGACTTTAGAATGAGTCCTCACTGGGGGATACTGTGAAATACTTAGTAGGCTGTTTTTAGAGTGACTTTAGATTGTTTTATTCCTGAGTAGCTGTATTTACAGTGAGTAGTGAAATGCCAGATTTGAGTTTATTTCTAAAGTGAAACGTATATGCTTTGGGAGATTTGGATGGGCTTGTGCCTAAATAATAACAGCTGCACAGCTTGCCGAGGTTGGTCCGGGTATGGGTGACCATCTTTACATATATAGAGATATGAGGATGAGGATCTGGGTTTAAAGATCATTCAACCTCCATAGAAAAAGGAGGATCCTCAGACCATACAAGTATTGTGATTCATGTCGGGCTGTTGTATATAGTAATAAGCTAGTCGCGCGGTAAACTCTGCTTGCGCGATGCAGGATTTTGCGTGACGTCAGTGTAATACGTAGATCGCATGTGGCGGTGTAGATGCCGCTACACATAGGTACAAAGACCCGAGTGCCTCGGAAAGCACGCAAAGCCGTTGGTTTTACAGCCAGTCGAATTCCAAAGTCTGACAACCAGTCTTACCAAGGGGTATCATGTTACTGTGTAGTTGTAGAAGTCTTTTCATATAAAATACTGGTATTCAGATGCATCCAGTTAGACAGATGATGACAGACTTACTCAGCAACCGTTTCTGTCAATGTAGCTCCAATCGCTCCGATCTGCGGGGTAATTGAATTGGGTTAACACACTATCAATAGCAATGGCTTTCATTTTTCATTTTTCCATGTGCGGTGGCAGCTTCTGTACATCCGCAGGCTAACATAAACTGCTATGATTCCAATAATGGTCAGAACAATGTAGGTCACAATGCTAAGCCGTTCCTCGTGGCCAGGGTCGTCTTGACCATATTGGGCGCCGGGGTGCGAAAATCAGCCTGAGTCCCAATTTTTATGTTTATTCTTTTATTTAATACTTGCTTTTTGCCCAGCAGTGGGACAGTATAGGCAAATCAATTTTTTTCCGGCTTTGAAGTCGGCAAACTTTTACATAATATTGTCTGCTTTGTAATCTTAATTGTAAGTAGTTTTTCATTAATTTCAATTTCAAGGTTTGATTACGCATGATATGTGTAGGTATAAGGCGATTGGCTTCCGCCCCTAAGACCCTGCGCCCGGGTGCCACGCACCCCTTGCACCCCCGGGTAAAGACGGCCCTGCTCGTGGCCTCCGATTTCTTTCAAGGTGGCTTCATTGCTGCCTCCAGCCGAGTTTTGGCTGAGGAAAACCTCTTCCTTTTCCAAAGTTGACATGCGCGGTCCGAGGGGGGGGGTTGTGGGGGTCATGACCCCCCCCAAAATCATTCAAGCTGTCGAGAGTCTGAAAGTCTGACTTGTCTTACTAACTTAACTTGTGCCACGGAGACCTCGATGGGCAAGTATAACATTAAGAACATAGGCAGACATGGGGACTGCCACAGAAGTAGCAACTTAAAACTATGAAATGACAGTGGGTTTTTTAACACGCGTAAAAAGTTTTTACTTCAAAAAGCCTGTTGTAAAATAGGTATACCTACTGGATGAAATTGAATAGGTTCTCCAAATTAAAACATCTAATTCAACGTGTTATAAAGCAAATTTCGCGTTATAAGAACCAGATGAACGTATATACAAAAAATTAAGTATGTAGATACGTTCATCTGGTTCTTATACCGCGATTTAGAGCATGTCATTAAGGAAGGGATGCACATGATACCTACGTGCGAATAGGCTAGCGGTTTGGCAACGTCGTCGCGCGTTCTTTTTTTCTTAAGTAGGGTCTAAATTAGGTAAGTACTACTAGTTCAACGTATTGCCAACTTGATTCATGTTGTGAACTTGTGATTTCTGTGATGACTAGATTGCTTATCGGACGTGCGCTAAAATTGACACTTTAATTTTCATAATTGTTTTGATAATTTAGAAAAAAAATCCGTAAGTATCGACGTTTATTCGTATCTACTTGAAGGCAATAACTTAGTTTGCGCTATCTAAGACGATAATTACACGATTTTTTTCAAGAATGTTGATTGGGACATGACAATTTATAATGATAGTTATTGGACCTTCTATATCGATTTGGCGCAAGTTTTCAATTTCATCCTGTAGAATCTAGGATGCAAGAGCGAGCGAAGCAAACTCGGGATAATAGGGCACCCCGTTCGTAGGGCCAGATTCCAAAGCCTAAACTGTTGTAAAACGAGTGCAATTGTCCTAATTCGATAAATTAAGTTCTCTTTCTGTATAATGGTCAATAGAAAACGGAACCTATTTGAGGTAGGGTGCTAAAATTTTCAGGCTCGCTTCACTCGCTCTTGCAATCTGCATTCTGTTGATTCTTGAGTATTTCTTCTTAAGTCGGCAAAGCAAGCAATTCCTAGTCCTTTTAGAATGAAAAGAAAATTGAGCCTATCCGAGAATGTACAAAAATTTCGAGCTCGCTTCGCTCGCTTTTGCAATCTAAATTCTCATAGTTGCTTGGACTTGCCTGCATAAATCGACAATGTAACTCGTATTTCAGCATAAAAATATCAAAGAAAACCTAACCAAACCGAGGCGGGTGGTTAAAATTTTCGAGCTTGCATCGCTCTCTCTTGCAATCTAAATTCTCATAGTTGCTTGGACTTGCCTGCATAAATCGACAAAGTAACTCCTATTTCAGCACAAAAATATCAAACAAAATCTAACCAAACCGAGGCGGGCTGTTAAAATTTTCGAGCTCGCTTCGCTCGCTCTTGCAATCTAAATTCTTATACTTGCTTGGACTTGCCTGCATAAATCGACAATGTAACTCCTATTTCAGCATAAAAATATCAAACAAAAATCTAACCAAACCGAGGCGGGTTGTTAAAATTTTCGAGCTCGCTTCGCTCGCTCTTGCAATCTAAATTCTCATAGTTGCTTGGACTTGCCTGCATAAATCGACAATGTAACTCGTATTTCAGCATAAAAATATCAAACAAAACCTAACCAAACCGAGGCTGGTGGTTAAAATTTTCAAGCTCGCTTCGCTCGCTCTTGCAATCTAATTTTTTATAGTTGCTTGAACTTGCCTGCATAAATCGACAATGTACCTAACTTCTATTTCAGCATAAAAATATTATACAAAACCTAACCAAACCGAGGCGGGTTCTTAAAATTTTCGAGCTCGCTCCGCTCGCTCTTCCCACCCAACATAATAATCTACCGTTCTTATACATACGACCAATTTTCTGGCATTATTAAAGACCCCCCCCCCCTCCCCTCTTCAGTAAAAGCTGCGTCCATGAACAGCATTAGTAATGTGGAACTGGAGATGTACATGAACATTAACATAACACCACGCTTTTAATCCCCGGACGGTTAGGCAGGTGTGTACCTTCATATAGTACTTACACCCACAAGTCCCATGTTATAGGGGGCGAGCCTACTGCAATCAACCGGGCACAAATCCATACACCGGGCTGTTTCTGAGAAATTTCTGATGGAAAAACCTAATAACACTTTACCCGACCTAGGAACCCGACCCAGGACCTCATGCTCAGCAGTAACGCTTGCGCCCACTACACTAACGAGGATATGTACTCTTAAAATATTCCGCGGCACCTATGGTGACCCCCCCCAAAATCTTGGGCTGCGACCGCGCCTGACTGTTGACCGACACATTATACTATTGTGGCAGTTATCTTCTATATATATATATATATAAAAAGAGAAGTCCTGACAGACTGACTGACTGACTGACTCATCAACGCCCAGCCTAAACCCTGGGACCTAGAAAGCTGAAATTTTGCACAGAGGTTTTCTTTATAATGTAGACGAGGAATAAGGAAGGAATTTTCGAAATTCAACCCCTAAGGGAGTTAAATAGGGGATGAAAGTTTGTATGAAAACTCTTATTCCTTGGGTTAATAAACTTGAAACTTGGCACGAATACTTATCTAAGTAAATTATGAAAATTGGTCTTTTTTGTTTTTCTAAACTACCTTCTAAAGGGGGATGGGGGGGTGTCATAATTTGTATGGAAGAATTTTAATGCACGGTCCGATTAACTCAAAACTCAGTATTTATACTTAATACCAAAAATAAAGAATTAAGTTTATCAGGGTTTTTCGAAAATCTACCCGTAACGGGGAGAAAAGGGGTAGTTAATTTTACAGGGCAAATTTTACTGCCTCGCTTAATTAACTCGAAAATTGGTATAAATGATCTGTGAGTCAAGTAATGAACACATTCCAAACGATTTTTAAAAATTCCACCCCTGTGGGGGTGAAAAGTGGGGATACAGCTTATATGAAAAATCTTATTCATTTGGTTAATATACTTGAAACTTGGCATGAATACTTATCTAAGTAAATTATGAATTTTGGCATTTTTTGGCTTTTCTAAACTACCCCCTAAAGGGCGATTAGGCGGTGTCAACATTTGTATGGAAGAATTTTAACGTGCGGTCTCCGATTAAGTCGAAACTCAGTATTTATACTTAAGACCAAAAGTAAAGAATAACATGTTCAGGATTTTGCGAAAATCTACCTCTGACGGGGTGAAAAGGAGTAGTTAATTTTCCATTTTACTGCGTGGCTTGATTAACTCGAAAATTGTTGGACATAATCTTTGAGTCAAGTTATGAACACATCCCAAACATTTTTCAAAATTCCTCCTGTGTGGGGTGAAAAGTGGGGAAAAACTTTATACGAAAAATCTTATTCATTTGGTTAATAAACTTGAAACTTGGAAGTAATATTTGCCTAAGTAAGTAATAAGAAATGGGTCTTTCGAAAGTAGACCCCTGACGGGTAAAAAAGTGGTAATTCGATTTTTAAGGCCGGTATTATAGTGCGTAGCTTGATTTACTCCAAAAAAATGGTATGAATAAATTTAAGGTTCAAACTTGGCACAAATACTTATCTAAGTAAATTATAGTTTGTCATTTTATGTTTTTCTGCTCTAAAGGGAGATTGAGGGTGTCAGTTTGTATGGAAGAATTTTATCGCGCGGTCCAATAATATAAACTCGAAACTCAGTATGTATACTTAAGACCAAAATAAATAAAAAAGTGTGACTGGGTTTTTCGAAAATCTAACCCTAACGGTGTGAACGGGGGTAGTCCATATCACGGAGGAGTATTTTATTGCGTGGCTTGATTCAATGGGAAATTGGTATAAATAATCTTTGAGTCAAGATATGGAAACGTCCCAAACATGTTTTCAATATTTCGCCCCTATGGGGATAAAAACTGTGAAGGTGAAAAGGTGGTCTTATTCCTTTGGTTAAGAAACTTGAAACTTTTCAACATTTGCCTCAGTAAATAATAAAGATTGTCACTTTTAGGGGTTTACTACTTACTTACTTAAAATAAAAAAATATGAGTTTTAGGGTTTTACTTATTCAACTCCTACTGGGGTGGAAAAGGGTAATAAAGTTTAAGGAGAAGAAACTTCAACTTCCATTAACACGAAAATGGGTATAATCTTTATATCATAAAAATGGAAACGTACCAAATGCAAAAAGAAGCCCTGTCGTGATGAAAAGGGAGGATAGTTTATTTGAAACATCTTAGGTAGTTTAACTAAAATATTGGCCCGAATACTTATTTCTTTAAATAAAGTAAGTATAAAGATCGTAATCAGTAATTTTCGAAATACCTTTCAGGGGGAGGTAGAGAGGGTGTTAAATTTATTTGAGGAAAGTACGAAACCCACGCGGACGAAGTCGCGGGCAAAAGCTAGTACTTATAATAAATCTGTAGAGAGGTCAATTCTGTACATGAAATATATTTCCAAAATAACTATCAGCGGGTGATTAGTGATCGTTACTGACGCCAAAAATGCAATCAGTAAAATTTTTGTCTGTCTGTCTGTCTGTATGTTCGTTATCGAAACAAAAACCACTCGACGGATTTCAACGAAACTTGGTACAATTGTTCTTCATACTCCTGGGCAGGTTATAGTATACTTTTCATCAGGCTACGATTAATAGGAGCAGAGCAGTGAAGGGAAATGTTGGGAAAACAGTATTTCTTTTTAGGTGAAGTAGTAATAGGTTAGTAGTAGTTAGTTAGTAGTAGGTAAGTTTTGGTTAATTTATGTTCAGTTTTTTTTAATATTAAGTAGGTAAAAGCGTAGGTACTTTTATTAATTATAGGTATAGGTATTATTAATTGTAGTAGTTATAGGTATTTAGTTTTAAGTGAAGTAGGTTTTATTATATATTATTTTATATATTAGACGTAGTTATATATTTTTAGTTATTCAAGCCCCAAGCGGACGCCGGCGTCCGCCCGCTATTGTCTTGAAAAACGCGTTGAATGAGAAATACGCGTTCTCAAGAATCGGCAGAAGAAAGAGCACATCGGTTAAACTCTATGAGAGTTAGTGCCTCAATTTCCGGAAGTCATTATTCCACGCGGACGAAGTCGCTGGCAAAAGCTAGTGCTGAAATAAAATGCTGAAAAACTGAACCTTTAATCAAACTACTAACATCCCCTCGGCAGAGTACCGTGGCAGGGTCGCCATGTAATGTTGGGGTTCCTAAAGGGTACCACATCTGTTAGGTACTATTTAATGACTACTCGAATAATTATACAATAATCGCACAATAGTGCAAACTCAGCATACATGATCAGTTATAAAGGAGTGTACTTACTAAAGTAAAGGAGCATACATATTGTATTCTTACACTTCAGACTGTTCATCAACATTCATTGCGTTATTTACGTTGTTGAGCTGATAAATTTTTTGAACATATGAAGCAATGTATTAACAATATCCTTCAAAATGATTTAGGTTGAGATTAATAATAATATTTATTAAAAAAAACGTTTACAAAAGGTGTACATTTAGCCAAGAGAAGTTAATTTTCTGTACAATTATAGTGCCTAAAAATTAACTTAAAACTACAATATATTTTTTATATAACAGGTTCTAGAAGTGATGGTTCGGAATTAATGTCTGGTAGCGTCCCGCCCGCACTAGGGTTATTCAAAGCTGTGTTTCAGGCCATCACTTTACATTTCAATAATTAATAATTGATAGTGTGTTACGCAATTAGGATGCAGGCTTTTAATTTCTGTCAGTTTTTGTATCCCGTTGGCAAATCAAATTAAATTGGCTGATGATAATGACTGGCTTATAAACAGCAAAATGTAATAACAATTTACCTTTGTTTCCTACGATGACTTACTCCTCGCTAGCCAGTGATTTCCGTCTTCTATTATAACTGGGTTAATAAACACAACGCGACAATGTTAACGAGATCAAAGTATTTACACAGGACGCTTAAATTAAAGCTAATCTTATTACCACGTTAATATAAATTAAATTACACGATGTTTGAATGTGAAACAATGTTGCAAGCGGCAGCTGGGAGCCAAACAACGGAGTTCGGGTTAAATCTCCTTTAGTTTGTAAAGGGTTCAATTTTAAAATACAACTGCCCGGTTCGAAACTAGTTAATAGTTGTTGAAGTAGATAAGACAGTTTATTGGCAATAGATTCGTATTTTGTTTGTTTTCTGGCAATTTGAATTGTCCGAAAATTTGCAAGAAAAGTTAGTAGTTCGTTACCAGCGCTGCGGTATTATTTTTTTGAATATCCCAGCATTATGCTGAGATAGGAGCCTTTTTGACCTCGCACAGGTCTTTGTTTAAGTATATGGTTATGTCAATAAAATAAGATAATTTTGTTAGTGTTAAATGCTCCTTCTTTTTTAATGTCTGTATTTTTTGTGCGTCTCCCAAATAAAATATTTTTGTTTCTTTTTCCAATGCCCACATTACTATTTCTTCAGGAATAATTGCCAAACTACAGTGTCACAATAAAATTTAAAACGACCAATTAGTCTATTAGACCAGAGACAATACTATTAGTAGACTTTAAGCGGTCAGTTCCGCTACCGTTCGTCCGTCGCGCGTCGGGTGGTTTTCATTCGATGATCATCCCCTTCTGAACGGTATTTGTGGAGTGGTTATCGCTTCGTTTATGGTCACACAAACTGTCATAGAAGATATTATCGCCAGTTTAAGTATCAATCGCGGTGTGAGCTTCCAGATTACGGTCTTAGAAGTCGTTGGGATAACGTTTGTTGGGCGTGTAGTTAAATCCGAGTCTCTTATCCTTTTTCTTACTTATTTTAAGGTACCTATAATTTCATTATCACTAATTAATTTTAAAAAATTGTGACCCTTTTTTTCTTCAAAACGACATTTTAAAGAAATTTATGTAAAAGTGTTTTACCGAAACTTGTGATGTATGTACAGTCAGCAAAGGAGATAAATATGCAGGGTCGTCAAATATAGTTGAAGTTTAGTAAGAAACCGATTGATGTTTTCGTATGAAATTTAATTAAATTTCAATAATAGAAAAAAAAACAGTTAATTTATCAAACTTCATTCGAAAACATCAATCGGTTTCTTAGTAAGCTTCAACTATATCCAACAACCCTGCATACTTATCTCCTTCGCTGACTGTACCTAAAAAATAATCATTGTCTTTTAACCAAGCTTAATCAGTAGATATCTACCTAGTCACCTATTTAGCCGGTTTGTTGAAGAGGTCAGTAAGTCTAAATGTTATACCAACTTAATGGACCTCATTCTACCTGCATCACTAAGAAAGCTCTAGTTTCAATGTTCTGGATAGCAATGATTTGTCACTGTCTTTGACAATTGATACTGCCATAACTCACGACACACTAGAGTAAGTCCAACGTGGTGCTTACACGAAGATATGTTACCCTGTCACAAACGTGTCGACTCCCAAAAAAAAGGGACAAACCAAAAAGTTCAATCTCGTCCTGTGAGTCTTCTATCAAAATAATGTAAGCTGACTTTTATTACAACAAAAAGCCGGTAATGCCCGCAAAAAAATGATAGTTCGCGAGATACGTGGCATATGTGCGGCTACAATTCAGGAGAAATGACCCAGACATCGCGTACGAATACTAACAATATTTACAGCTGCTATTACTAGCCTTTTATGTGACGCAAATGCTAGTCGCTGTAATCTGGGACGGTTTTTACGAGCATTTTAAATAATGTCCAGTGGCTGCAGGTATAAATCACAGGCACAATAGTTGCAACATTTGCATTAAACGACGCTTTGTATCCGAAATTGCTGTCATTTTAATTTAATATTAAACGTGTCCCAGTTAATTTATTTTAAAGCGTGCCGCACTCGCTGTAAAAATTGCTTTACCGGAACTTTGGGTAACCGATAGGTGGATTAATTTGATCACGCTTTAAGCTTTACAGTTTTCAGTGAATGCAACTCATTATTTTATTACTAGTCTTTCAGTTTGCGGTCTGGGCGGATTTTATTGTAGGCATTGGTCGTTATTATTTCATTTTCATAATAATTGATTTTTATTATTCACTAGCTTCTACCCGCGACTTCGTCCGCGTAAATTTTTTTTGTTTCCCCGACCCACCCCGTCGCAACGTGTCGCCGGCCTGCGCTATTACTTCGTTTTCGCTTGGCGAAAACTTCAGACTTTTTTCTTTTTGCTCAACTCCTAAGGGTCCTAGCGTCAAGTTTAATAGAATATAGCCTTCCTCAAGAACTGGGCTATCAAACGCAAAAATATTTTTATATATGCGACCGATACTTCCAGAGATTTAGAGCTTTCAAACCGTGTTTCAAACAAACAAACTCTTCAGCTTTATTATTAGTATTATTTTAAAACTATGATATCTCCTAAGATATTCATTGAAATCAAATGATGTCACAGGCACTTTCGTTCAAAATTAAATACATGTGATGAATAACGTATTTATTTGGACAAGGATTAATACCATGTTTATAAAAACACCTTCGCAAATAATGCATTATTTTAGAACAAATTTGGTTAGCATAAAAGAGGTTATAGTGAGCTAACCTTAAAAGATAGACATATGCTGTCGCAGACTTTTTTTTAGAACTTTTAAAGGGGAACAATTCTGTCATATATGATTTTTGCGAAACTTTAACCGTTTACGCAGCGCACGCAGCGGAAGCTCTCAATAGGAAAAAAATCCCCCGATTTTGAAACATTCTTCATTGGTGCTCCGCTCCTATTGGTTTTAGCGTGATGATATATAGCCTATAGCCTTCCTCGATAAATGCGCTATCTAACACTGAAAGAGTTTTTTAAATCAGACCAGTAGTTCCTGAGATTAGCGCGTTCAAACAAACAAACAAACAAACAAACAAACAAACAAACAAACTCTTCAGCTTTATAATATTATAGTATAGATATGAGTGTGCTCGTTTTATGAAAAGTAAATTTGCGCTTGGGGGCTGTTGGTGGTTGGCTGTTCAATGACTGGAGTGATTAAGTTTCAATAAATAGTAAATATTTAATGAAGGACTAAACTTTTAATTACTTTTGCATATAAACTAATATTCAACAAAGGCACACCCTCTTGCTTAAAAAATAATATAGTTAAGGGGTAGTATTTAAACACAAATCAAAAAATATCCTTTTTCTATGCAATAAAATTCCGAATTCCCATCAAAATTATTGATTGCACAGCAAAATATTCAACTCAAAATATCACTAAACACACTACAATTTATTTTCGCAGCGTACAGCGATTTTTACGTCAGGTCGACGGAGCCCCGCTGCTCGGGGCTCCTATTTCTGTCTGTAGAGTTTAAAGGAACCTAACCAAAACGAACCTCGGGGTGCCCCTGACGTCGTTTAGTATTATGCGGATTTGCTGTGCAGTCAGTATTATTTGCTGTGCAGTCAGTATTTATGCTATGTATGCAGTATTTTTTGATATGCAATTTATAATATCCCATAGTTAAGTACCTACATTAATAATTCACATACACATTAGCATATACGCTTAGATATTAGTAATTAGGTACATTACTCGCATAAAACTTACTTGGAAAACAACGAGCTTAGAGAATATTGGGCACAATGATAACATATATATAAGAGAAGGGCTTCAATTAGGAGCACTACCTCTATTAGCCGGCAAGACGCGCTTTACTGGCAATAACCGGCTATAACCGGCTGTAACCGGCCCCGGCCGCCCTCGACAAGCCTAATCCGGATAAATGAGACGCGAAAGATGACATCCACTCGCTAATTGGAGGACGGAATTAAGTGGGCACCTTGACAAAATGTTATTAATTTGGTTTTTTGACGTTCTTGTACGTTGATCTCTTTTTTTGGATTGATTTTCAGCCTTGCGTTGTGTGGCAAAGGCGTCCAACACGTTCTTTCGGGTGATAAAATGATCGAAGAACCAATTCGATCCTCGGCAACTCTCATATAGCTGCCACGTTTAGGCGACTTACCATACTTTCGCTAAATAATAAATTGGCTCTTAATAAAAGTAGGCTTAGTCGACAATAATATACGAAACTTTGTTTAATGAATAAGACAAAAGTTGCTTATCCTCACTCGAATTGTAAGTAATTAATTAGGCCAACTTCTTATTCAATTTCTCCTTCAATCTCATCATACCGTCCTCTACAGAACATATGAAACTTCTCTCGCTGTTTATTTAATCCAAGTAAGATTAAAACCACTGAAAGGATTCGAGCTATCATTGCAAGTAGATAAGTTAACTTACTAGGTATTACTTATGTCTGCTGTTTGTTAACAGTTAAGATGGTGGGGGTGGCTGGATGGTTGGGTTATATTTATATGTAATTAGGCATATATATCATAGTTTTAAATAGGGAGGGGCCCGTGGCTAAATAATAACAGCCGCACAGGTCGATCGATCAGGTTACGCTACGCTTGCCGCGGTTGGCCTGTGCATGGGTGATCATTTTTATATACCGAGAACCCTCCGTGCCTCGGAAAGCACGTTAAGTAGTTAGTATAGTATGTATGTGTATATAACCTATTTATGTATTTGTGTATCTAGTTTTAACAGGTTTTTTTTTTCTTCATTGTTCCTCTCAACTTAAGCACCTGCCATCTAATCTCTTCACCACCCTTGGTTGACTGGTAGAGAATGCCTAAGGCATTAAGTCCGCCTTTGTACCTTTTTGTGCGAAAAGTTTAAATAAATAAATAAATAAGCCGTTGGTCCCGGCTGTCATTGTTACGGGTAGTCAGGAGAACGAAAGTCTGACAACCAGTCTTACCAAGGGGTATCGTATTACCCAGTAACTGGGTTGTGGAGGTCAGATAGGCAGTCGCTCCATGTAAAATACTGGTATTCAGCTGCATCCGGTTAGACTAGAAGCCGACTCCAACATAGTTAGGAAAAGGCTAGGCAGATAATGATCATAGTTTTAAATAGGTTTATGCGGATCTTTATATTTATAAACATTTTTCTTCAATTTTCATGATTGCACTTACCACTGTTTGTCTTTGCATCACCCAAAGGTTGTCTGGTAGAAAATTCCTATGGCATTAAATCGACTCTGTACATTTATGTGCTTAAACTATTAAATAAATGGATGCTGGCCACTTTCATCAAAAAGTGGTATTAAAAACGTTGAAAGAAAACATCGTGAGGAAATCGGCATGTCCTAGAATAAAAAATTAGAAGACATGTGACATCTACCAACCTGCACTGGGTCCGCGTGGTGGATAATGGCTCAATCCCTCTCACAGAGAGGAGGCCGATGTTAAAGCAGTGAGTGGCAACATTATAGGCTGATAATGATAAGTGGTAAACAAGCATACAGCCGACCTGATGGGCAATTCTCGTAATTTTTAAGAACATTCACAGTCTGATCTCAGTCTCAATCTGTCAAAAATACTTCAAATTTCCCTACATTTTGACAAGTTTTTGACATTTGTTTGTCGCCGAGATGAGACTGCGACTAGATTTTGAACGTTTTAAATTAGCAGAATTGGTCTACTGATGGTAAATATCCACCAGCTCACCGCATCTACATCTGCTCAAATGCCAAGAGCTATCACTGAAAGAATGCCACCCTGGAGAGAAAATGTAATATCCCGTTGTACCTTTAACTTTCTCCGACAGGCATAACTCCATCTGACTAGCCTTTTCCTAACTATACAACGTGTAACGTTAAATGCGCAAACCCTGAAAATAGTTTGTTCATAATTGACTACTGAATCGATTTCAGTAACTTTTAATATAAGTATTTTTATAGCACGTTGTGACCCGCACTTAAGCCATGCTTTTCTGTGATTTAAGTTTTTAAATTATGTATTTTGCTATACTATCTGCCGATTGAGCCAAAGAAAATTAAGTCTAATTTTAAGGCCATAAGACTCAATTTTGAATGCATAAACTAATGCTAGGATCAACACGATTTTCTTATAAAAATAGTTAGCTTTAAAAAAAATTGTATTATGCTTTTAACTCAATTATTAGTAGTTGTATAAGGGTCGGCTTCCAGTCTAACCGGGTGCAGCTGAATACCAGTATTTTACATGGAGGGACTGCCTATCTGACCCCCACAACCCAGTTACTGGTTAACATGATACCTCTGAGTAAGGCCGGTTGTCAAACTTTTGGGCTTCTGACTACCCGTAATGACTGTCAAAGTTCTACGAATGACAGCCGTGACCAACAGTTTAACGTGCTTTCCGAGATACAGAGGGTCTCGTTTTGTAATTGACGGCGAATATGGCTTAACCTTTGATCGTCTCGTGCGGCTGTTATTATTTAGCCACGAGCCTCTCTGGTTTCTCTGGCAGCCATACCTGAATTAAAATTAACACAATCTTAAAAAAATATGTTAAAAATTCATTTAGGAAGAATAATTCATTTACGAGTTTGTCCTAAACTGTTCTACCACGGTCCATTACAGGTAGAAAGTTATGTATTCATATTTGAGACCAGAACCACTGACATATATGTTACGATCTGTCTACATACTTTAACTTTCTGCCGGCTTAACTTGGAAACCGAACTGTGTGAAACTTGTACTTTCGCCAAAGTTTCAGTCATACACGCGTACCTACGACTTTTCACGGGTCATTAGTTTCAAATATCTTGTTTTCACTGAACATTGTTGAAGATTAGATATCAGAAGCTATAGCCTCTTTGGTTGAGCAAAAGGAAATCGTGTATAGCCAGAAAGAGAATGTTCTCTTTCTGGCTATTCACGATTTTATTTGTCAAACCAAGAGTTTTGACTGCCTCATTCGTCTAGTGGTCACAAATGCGTTTTCTGGCGAAATGCGTAGCGTATTTGACCACTTGCGTTTCTAACGACATGCTAGAGCCTGCTAAGCATGAGGTTCCTGGGTTTGATTTCAGGTCAGGCAAAGTCTTATTAAGGTTTCCATCAGGAAAAGAGGTGTGGTTACCGGATGGCTAACTGAATAAGGAAAAACCCCATCTCTTGTTAACAAATTTATTACAAAAAAAGATATTTTGGTCACAGCTTCCAAGACTCGTACACAAACTACCAGCATCACAGCTTATAACTAAATCTATTTTAAGGGTCCAATGTAAGGCATTAAGATAAAAAACGAAGATAAACATCAGCAAGACTTTATTATACGTCGCGATATCCGTGTAAGAGCGTGGCTACATGAAGGGGCTCCCGAGAGGACACTTGTTCATAAATTAAGAAGAACCCCACTCATTCCCGTCTTATCTTTATGAGGGTCCCTGCCCACTAGCCGTGGAATTAAGTAATCATACAACATACTATTGAGATTGATCTTGAGAGGCGAAAAGGGTCTCTAAAGACGTAGTTTTTCTGTAAGCACTAAATAATTAGGACATTGCATTTGATCGGAGACACAGTCAATCCTCTTTGGTAGGACGCAAAGTTTTTCAGACGCAATAAATATCGCGGGACCTGGAGACTTCAATTATAGGGAAAAGCAACATAATGTCTTACCTGCGAGGTAATTGCCTAACACATTATCAATCTCAATTTATATCATTTTGAAGGATTCTGTTGGTATTCAGCTGCATCCGATTAGACTGGAAGCCGTCCCCAACATGGGAAAGGCTACCTGAGCCTTCGTAATTTTCCTTGAGACCACCATTCTTGTTCCAATATAGGTATTTGGGGTTGGCACAGCGCGCTTGTTTCTTCTATAAATCTCTATTAGCCGTCATGTCACAAAATTCTGTTCCCACCTAGCTATTTAACATCTCCCACATAATCAGCCTAATGTGTTCCCACTGCTGGGAAACAGACCTCCTCTCTATGAGAGGGAGTGGGCCGTAATCTACCACGCGGGCCCAGTGCGGGTTGGTAGATGTCACATGTCTTCGAATTTTTGGTTCTAGGACATGCCGGTTTCCTCACGATGTTTTCCTTCACCGTTTTGAGAGCAGCGGTGATGAAATTATTTACACAAAGTAAAGCGCATGCCTGAGTTTCTAACCCACGACTCGCATCTGGGTTCGAACTCGTAAGTTGGGATCACCAACTGTTCTTATCTGCCGCATAATTTACCATTGCTTTGATCTGCCTCTATTCTTATATTCATACTTATCACTTTTCTTGTAATATGCTCTTCAAGACCATGATCATGACCTGAGATGATTTGACCAAGATTACGTCTGGACTTTAAAAGAGACTTTGACTCCTTTCACCATTTCTTCTCTCGGGTAATTAGAGAGGATATGTCGACTCCAGATAGCTTTATTTAATATTATGTGTGAAAGTGATTCCGCCATCCTATTTACAGAATAAACAATTGAATTTCTCCGCATCACAGGTCTGAAGGCCAATTCTCGTAGTTTAAAACGTTCAAAATCTAGTCGCAGTCACATTTCGGCGACAAACAAATGTCAAAAACTTGCCAAAATTTGGGGAAATTTGAGGTATTTTTGACAGATTGAGACTGAGATCAATCTGTGAACGTTCTTAAAAATTACGAGAATTGCCCCTCTGATCACCGTAATAATAGTGTCCACTTTAAAACAAAATCCCTCTATGACGTCAAACGTGTTCCTCATTCAATTTCAATATTTTTTTTCCCAAAGTAAGTCGTGTATGTGGTCTCCGTGCATGTTTGATCGTGTCGCCGGTATGGGGGTATTGTAAACATGCTCGCCGCGAGTTATGTTTGAGTTCGATGCTGGAACTCCATCCCTGGA
Source organism: Globia sparganii (assembly GCA_949316385.1). Taxonomy (NCBI): domain Eukaryota; kingdom Metazoa; phylum Arthropoda; class Insecta; order Lepidoptera; family Noctuidae; genus Globia; species Globia sparganii. The sequence continues at coordinate 1,603,222 of OX438660.1, forward strand.
ACGAAGAACGACACGGTAGGTGCACGAAACTCGTTGTTTTAATATGTACAAAATACGCACAGCGTCAACGCCTGCCTGGTTAGAATCTTTCAAGCCCGTATTTACTGCGTCATCAAAATATATCGCGAATACTATGCATTAGTAGTGCGGTGAAATAGGATGTTAACTAACTTTGTGCATGTAACGCCTCGTTGGTCTCGTGGTCGCATGCACGACTGCTGAGCGTGGGGTCCTCGGTTCGATTTCCAGGTCGGGCAAAGTGTTATTGAGTTTTTCCATTAGTAATTTCTTAGTAACAGCCCAGAGTTTGGAAGTTGAAAGCAGGTTAATCCGTTGGTCTTGCGCCTGATCTCTCTGGTCGTGTCGGATTACGTGCCGTCATTGGATTGAGAGTCTATAAGTATGAGATTGAGAGAAGAGAGATTGCAGCTGTGTCTGTGCACTTGTGCACTATAATATCTCCCGCGCCGAAGGCTAGTGCGAAATACGGTCTAGAAGCCTATTTTATTATTATTTATTATTAGACTAGCTTCTGCCCGCGACTTCGTCCGCGTGAAATTTTTAATTCCCCCGACCCACCCCGTCGCATCGCATCGCCTGCCTGCGCTATATCTTAAGATAAAATATTATAGTACCTTAGCCGTGTGTAGCGCCCCTTAGTGAAATCCACTGCGGGTGACGTAACCTACGACAAACTTATTATTTGCGGTTGGTACAGTAATCGGGTCTAGGGATCGAACCGCAAAATTAAGTTTGTTTTTTATTGTATATACTTTTCCGGGATAAAAAATACCCAGTGTGGTGCCCAGGATATTAAAAAATAATTATACTAAGTTTCATCGTAATCGAACCGGTAGTTTTTGCGTGATGCCTGAACAAACAGACAGACAGACAAAAATTTTTTTTATCACATTTTTGGGTTCGGTTTCGGTCTAGTAACACCCCCTGCCATTTCTTTTTTTGATATTTTCAATGTACAGAATTTTCACTTCTACAGATTTTTTATAAGTATAGAAGTGCGGGAAAAACACTACTAATTTTGTGCATGTAAAGCAAGCTACGTGACCATTGTTCACACAGATAGTCGATAGTCTATTTAGCAGTTCACTGTTGGACTGGTTTTCCAATTACAAGCTACTGACCTCGATCCTCAGTTCCTCTTATAAAGCCATTACTTATTTGGCGTTTTTCGGTTAGTGTATCTATCTAGGCGCTTTTTTTCGAAAGTTTTTACATTTTTGTAGACAGTAGAGCGCCAACACGACCTATGTGAAGCGAGCCTCTCCCACTTTCTTGGACCAATAGCGCAAACGCTTAGATGCTTCTTGAACAGATCCTTATAGCGGGAATGTTGACCGCCATGCTTCCGTTTACTTTCCGCCATCTTAGCCTTGTGTTCACTAACTTCTAAATCAACTGATTAAATATTTAACACTTCTACATTTAAAATTTCCTTATGAAATTTGACATAAACCAACTGTTAAAATACCCAACCGGTGGTTTGAATGTTGGTCAACTCAGGCCAGAAGACTACTTTGGTTAACGGGTGATCCTCCAACGACGAATACGAAAAGAGAAACCTAAGCCCATATACCTATAATTTTAACTCGGCCAACTTTATTGCATTAGTTGTGACCGGGTATTAAAACAAAACTCGGTCTGGTGGGTCATAACACGAGGCTTAAGCTAGGAAATAATAATTTCAAAGGGTCGCCGTTATCGAAATCGATAAGGAGGACTATATATATTTATATATCCATTACCTACTCTCGGTATTAGCTACCGGTTAGTTAAGGACCCTCCTTGAGAACATGGTAGAACGGATATCCTTTTTGCCCAACATCGAAAACAGGCTAGTGCTGGTCACCATAAAAATCTACCTTAAAAAAAGCCATAGACAAGCCAGATACTGTGTCTCTTCACAATACCCGGCGACGTCGACCCAGACTAATTTCCATTTCTTTAATGAGCTCTCAAATGACTTGCAAGTCTTGAAAACCCGGTCACACCGTGTACAGAAGAACTGAAGGCTAATTCTCGTAATTTAAAACGTTCAAAATCTAGTCTCAGTCTTATCTCGGCGGCAAACAAATGTCAAAATCTTGTCAAAATATTAGGTATTTTTGACAGATTGAGACTGAGATCAGACTGCGAACGTTCTTAAAATTACGAGAATTGCCCCTCTGATCAGCATCACTGTATGTGTAGGTATATGAAGATACGACCTTTGCGTAATTGTGGCTCTTTGCGTTTCTTCGTCTTCAAGACGATTTGTTTCAAAACATTCACTTGCTTTGCGGATTGAAGTGTGTCACTTTTCTTGGTTTCGAACAAGCTCCTGCCACCGACCGACGGGTATGCCACAAGTCGTGAGGTGACGTGTGAGAACGTCTTCGTAGCGCAGGTCTTGCCCGCCCCGTGCACGTACTGACGCATCCACACTGTTACTACCTTCTACGATCCTCGCTCCACCCACTTAGTCTCCTTGTAAGTTTGTTGTTGTTGTCTTTATTTTAATTGAAATGCTGTGTTCTTTCGCTGGCTCGGATCACTATGGCTATTGGAAGTTTGAAGTTGTTACGGTATGGAAAGTTTTTGCAAAACAGGAGTTGTTTTACTGGGAATATTTTGCGGCCATTTATTCTATATAGACGCCCTTCTTCAGTACTAAATACCTTAAAATGGTTTCGCTTGACGTTACTTTAGGCTGGGCTATGGGGTCCGAGTGTTCAATGAGCACTGCTCATCGAGTATTGCGGGACATCGCCAAGCAGTCGACTCTTCACGTGACCAAGGCTGGCCTATTTTTACCCAACTACGGCAAAGCAAAAAGGAGGGTTATGATTTTGACCGGTAGTATGTATGTATGTTCATCTGTTCTCTCATAACTTCTAAACTATTTGTCATAATTAGATAAATGAGGTATTGTTGGAAGCGTCTTGATTTTCCACTGGTTTATAGGCTATGTGCCTTTACATTAAATTGAATATCGCGCCCTCTAGCGGACATAAAGTGGTGACCTAAAAAAATATTTTTTTGTAATCATGCCGTGTTGGGTATCAAATGAAAGGGCCTAATTAGCACATTTCAAAAATATACATATTGTTAGGTGTTGCTTATCATACCATGGCTTATGAGTATGTTAGTACAGCGACATGCGACCACGGGAAGGTACTTTCTTGTTTCATCCTTTTCAGTAGTTGGGTTTTAGTTTTTAAACTTATTTTTAGAGCGTGATTTTTCAGTAGTTGGGTTTTTTAAACCAAAGAATCACCGATTGATGCTTTCGAATCAAATTTAATTTAATTAATAAAGAACAAACAGTTCATTTATCGAAAACATCAATCGGTTTCTTAATATCTAAACTTTAACTATATTCGACGACCCTGCATACTTATCTCTTTTGCTGACTGTACATAATATAAATAATATTGTTAACTTGTACATTGTATTTAAAACTTTATTTTTTCTGCAATTACATATATGGAATTAAGATCCAGATATTTTAGTACCTAATTAAAGTTATTGTTATCACAAAACCGTTTCCATCAGACGAGCTGTGTAGATTGCCTTATAAAAATTTGGCGGGTACAGTTGGCAAAGCAGAATGGCGGCCGGCTCGTAAACACTGTGATAACGGTCACATTACACGCTATTTGTCTGAATTATTAATGTATGGCCCATTCTGCGGTAATAGCAGTGCTAATTTTTTTAGTGGAGGTTTTTAGATTATTCTCTACCTTTCTGGACGAAATAGTTTGACTTACAAAAAGTACAAAGTAGCTGACAGTGGAAGTGCCGGGAAGGGACGCGTTAGGAGGACTTTATAATGACCTTATTGGTGATGTTCTTCAGAAAGGTCAAGGTCAATTCTCGTAACTTAAAACGTTCAAAATCTAGTCGCAGTCTCATCTCGGCGACAAACAAATGTCAAAACCTTGTCAAAATGTAGGGAAATTTGAGGTATTTTTGACAGATTGAGACTGAGAACGACTGTGAACGGTGTGTGACTGTGAACGTTCTTAAAATTACGAGAATTGCCATTCTGATGTATGAACGTCAACGAGGCAAAAGGAGTATGTAAGGATCGCAGCAGGTGACGTTCTGTAGTTTCTGCCTACCCCCGTGGGAAGAAGCCGTAAGTTTATGTATGTATGCCATATGTGTATAGTCTAAAAGCGACTAGATATAAAAGTTCATGCAAAGCTTATGTAGTAAAATTGGATACTTCCGCGCTCTCAAGCTAGTAGTATTTTAGTAACCATGCTTTTAATCAGATAATAAGCATAGGACTCATTCTCATAAAATAGTGGAAAGGTATATTGAACTAATACCATTAAAGTAATACTTTTATTCATGTACGTTTTTACAACTTCTAGCATAACAGAACAATCAGCCTATAATGTTTCTACTACTGGAACACTGGCCGCCTCAAAAACTTCTAGCTCTTTTAAGTTAATTAAAATGGAAAAGATTTAAATAATGACCAGAAAAGCACGACCCCTAATATCGAAGTTAAATCCTAAGTTTCACGTGACAGATGAACCGGCCGAGATCATTAACCGGGCGCTTCCAAAAACCATCAAGTTTTTTATGAAGATAAATAAAACTGAAATCAGTTAAAAATAGCAAATAAACCCCAACACTATAAAGCCGAACACCCAACCAATCTAACAAACAGAAAACTAATTGCCAATAACGTATTTACACACACTACGAACGAAATCAATAAACAAAAAGCTGTGGGCCACAGTTAAATGGCAACGATAACTAAAACGCCTTGTTTGAAAACCCGTGAATCTGTGCGAAGAGTTATTGGGGTTCAGTTTCTATAAGATGGCGGGCACAACTCAGGTCCCCTGTCAATTTACCGCCCGTATTTATGTCCGGCCGTGTCAAGTGATTTAAAAGTTTACTCGACCACTATTATTGTAATAAATCTAGTGGCACCGTGGACTTTTGACATTATTTTAAGATGATTTATGAGATTTGTTATGTTTTAATTATTTTGGTAGAATCTAATACTAAACTGCGATAAACTACTATAATCAGGCGAGTTAATTCTATTCTGGCAATAGGTACTGTACTTTCATTATTCATCTTATGACTTTACAGAATTATAATCATTAGAACCAGCAATAGAACTCCCTGACTTAGAATTGGCCTCAAATATCATGATATTTTCATCATCATCATTCAATAGGGTAATATGAAATTAGAGAGTTATATTGCTGTTTCTTATGATTATAATTCTATAAATAAATTACTGTGGTGGCCATGAATCATATTTAATAATTATTTATATCAAGAAACAACCTTACACTGACCTGCAAATTGCAAAAGAGTAAGAAAATTTGAATTTCGCGGGATACCTTAGCGCATCCCCTTAAATCTAGGATATTTTTTGTCCAAATAAAATGACGATAATTTTATTTCTGTGACAAGATTGACTACTATCATACTTAAGGCATTCCACATTGAAAACCCTACAGATATCATGCCCAACCTGGGCATCAAACCTTGGACCCCATGCTCTGCTCGGACCTCGCGCTCGAGCCTACTAGATCAACGAAGCAATCCGTCGAGGCAGAAAGCCTCCCTCCAATGGTTTTTGGAAATTATTGGCTTAATGGTTCACGGTGTTTTACCATGATACGTTCAAATTGTTTTGGCGGTTATGTCCTTGTCCCATGGGGGTGGTAAAGGTGGATAAATGAGCGAGAGGATAGGCAGAGCGAGCAGTGTCCACCTGTGAACTAATAGCTGCGGGGATGCTGGGCGATCATTTGTCATTGTTATGATAATATTTTATTATTTTCGGGAACGTCTGTTGTTTATTCAGTATTACGTAATAAGTAGAGGATGTATAAATGTGAAAGTGTCTCTGTCTATTACCTCTTCACGCTTAAACCGCTGAACCGATTTAGATGAAATTTAGTATAGAGATAGTTTGAGTCCCAGGAAAGCGAATAGGATAGTTTTTATCCCGATATTCCCTCGGGATCGAAAATTATGCGTGTGAAACCGTGGGTCGCAGTTAGTAAGATTATAAAGATTAAATTATTACATAACACGTTATTTTATCTTTTGTTGTCGTTTACATTATACCTAAGTCGCTGTATTTCTTTCTTAAGTGCGCTGTTTTACAAGTAGGTACTCTTAAAAATAAACAAACTCGAACACAATAAATTATTATCCAGAGTTTCTACCAAAACATTTCGAGTCAACATTCCTTTCAGATTACATCGCAATCCAACAGCCTCTCTAAATCTAAAATCACTGGAAATCCGCAGTTATTTAAATGTTGACCCAAGAGCGTTGTCACTTGAAGCGAAGTGGTGTGCCATATTGTCTTAAATCCGGATCACACGAGTTCCGGAGTTCCGCTTTGACAAGGAGCCCCCTCTCACGGACTGGTTGAACAAACACAATGGGAACCAACGTGGCGAGGAATACTGCAGGCTGGCTTGCAGGCCGCCAGAACTTGGGTTTTGTTTCGAAGTGAAAATTGACTCGAGTAATTTGTTTGACTGTAACTTGAAGCGGCATGTTATGACTTACGGATGCAAAGAAGAACGAACAGTGGTCCAGAATGTATTTATTTGTCCACCGTGTTTAACAAGGTCAAATTTAATTAGCTAGTGAAACTCCGCAGACGTGACATGACGATATCAAAAAATTATGAAACAAAAAAAAAATTAGATAATTTTTGTGAGGTATTGACCGCATTTAATGTAGTCACTTGAAATATTAGTTAAAAAAACAATTTTCTTGTGTGTAAACTTCACAGACATGATGTGTGTCGATATCTTTAACAAAAGAAAACAGATTTTCTTAACAAAACGATTGCTGTTAAAGTATGCAGGATGTTAAATTAAGTTAATTATGTAGTCCGTTGGCCCGTTTACCAGCTAAGAATAAATTCGTATTGAATAGTTTGACGTATAAACCATAGGCAAAATAAAATTCACAGAAACTGTAAACACATTCTAGCAATGGTATTAAAAAGAAACAATTGCAAAAAAATCAATTGACTTCTGATCAGACCGCAGGAAAATAAATAGGGTGTTTGTATTTATCTTTATAGTCTGTTCATGGACTCAAGGACCAAAGCAATCCCATTGAAATGTCCCGCAATGGTCCCGTTTGGCTTATTCTATGAGAGAAAACCGGTAGTGACGGTACTCCAGCTGGTTATGTGCACATTGTGCAGCCATATTCTCTTACTGAGAAATAAAATGCATAATGCTAACAGAATTGTGTGTATTTTCAAAGCACTACGAATACTATTATTTATTTTCTTCCAGTTATTTGTCAGCTTGAGAAATACGTGGTTTATACCAACGAAGCATAATTTTCTTATATACACATTAAAATCTCGTAATATCATTAATTACAACACCGAAGTCAATATATTAGTGCTAACGAGCGGCCATTATCGCGCCTAAATCACGGCTAAATAGCTGGCAAAATAACAAAACTAACTAAACGCAATATATTACGGAACAATAGGAGTTAAACATTTCTAACCGAAATTAGAGACTTCATTTAATAATCGTTGAAATTTAGTGCGCCATTAGCGATCAACTGCGCGGAACGTGGCCGTCCAAGCCGCGGAAAAACGGAAAATACCAATTCGCCCAATATTTACTTTAAAATGTTTAAAACGTTGCGCGCCGCTCAATTTACTACTTTGAAACGACCAAATTTCGTTGTGATACCAATTTGTGTGGGATACGTCCACAGTTCCACATTAATGTCGGAATACTGCGAGCTGTGTTATAGCTATGATTGAAGCAAACATTATACACAGAATGAAAGCTTCATATAGCAAATACGGTTTAGAGTTCCCGCAGTTAAGTACAAATGTTACAATCGCATTCCCTATTATGCCTTCGGACCAGCGGTGTACGGAACATTCCAACTGTTGCCCGCTCCAACAAATACCGCGCTGCTGCACTATTATCGATACATTACTACTTGACACACTTTACAAACTAAACTAGTCTTTAACACAACGATATAGAGATTAGCGTGTGTGTCTTCCAGTGAATAGATGTCCTAAGTCATTGTTCAAACTGGATTGTTTTGGAACTGCGTTGTTACATAACTTAAGATAAGTCCTGTACACAAATAGTTTCATGAGCTACTGTAATTAAGGTACATTTTGTTTTATGACAGTCTGGGGATGCGAAGGCTGAATTACGAACTGTTAGCGGAGATAGTAGAAGTGTGGGCAATTGGTGAATGCCTAAGTTTTGCGTAATTTTACAGCGCTGTAAAATTATTTAACGTTTATTTTATTATGAGTTAATGACTCGGTTCTGAAATGAATTTAGCGTACTGCGGCGTAATTGCGCAACACACTATAGCTGATAGTAATGGCTTCCATTTTGACAGTTCAAAAAAAATCATTGCGTTATTTACGTTGTTGAGCGGACACATTTTTGGAACATATACAGTAATGGATTAGCAATATCTTTTAAAATGTTTCAGATTGTGATCCACAGTGTGTTACGCGATTAGGATACAGGTGTTCTTTAGTTTGACCACTCTCTCATTTATTGTTTTGTTGATTCTAAAATATAGTATTTTAGAGGGGTGAAAGTACCTATTAGTGCATTATCTAATGGCAATAAATTACAGTAGAGGAGATAAATAGATAGATAGAATGTACAGACGCCAGCACATCAAGCTACCCGAAAGTATCAAATTTTCTCAATCAACTTTGAACCTTATACGTTAGTGATAAAGTTGAAAATCTATTAAATAAATTTGACAGGTTGTAGTAGCTTGATGTACTGGCGTCTGTACATATTGCAGATGGATTGTCGAATTCGCTGCTTTACATAACACAGCTCCGTTATGTAAAAAAATTGGACGACGTCTAGCGGTTTTTCATAATTAGGTACTCGTATTGAACTCTAAGAGGCATCTTACAAAAATGCGCGGAGATTCATGATTTCTTCGTTGAAATTGAATACTATTCGTTGGTTGGTCTAAATAGCAATTAATTGGTAATGATAGTTCTTTTTCGCTTCTACAATATAATAAAGCGATTTTTTTATTTGTTGTCTATATATTTAGCAATAATCGTTCTCCTGATGCATGTTTAGGCAAAAAGTCATGGAGAGCTGATTTGAGAACTCTAATTTGAAGATTCTGTTGAAAATAATCCATTAAAACAATTTTTCTCCATATCACAAATATCATATAATTGAATAATAATAGAATACATTTTTGTTTTTTTCCCCTAAAAAAAATAAAAAAATACTGGACTTAATTCTATGTTCTACTCGAAACAAGTCTGAATATCTCCGTACTTCCACATCATTTTCACGTAGTATTTATACAAAAATAGTCTTCAATAATTGCTTCAACAATATTAATAAAAAAAAAACAAATTTTGATACTTTGATTTTTTAATAAATAAAATAAAAGTAGGTAATCTAAATTTCACTGCGTCGGCGATGCGCGCTCGCCCTGGCTGGAGGCCTTAATTTATTGAGGCATCCACAGGCAATCCCGATCAAGAAGACAACAATCACATAGGTTGAACTGCGAGATACCATTTACATCAAAAAAAAAAAATATACGGGCACAGAGTACCAAAATGTAAGAGGGGTCTTACCACTGCGTGTGTGGAGGTTTATTGACCTAAGTCAAATTACCTCTATTAATATAAAGTACCAACCACATTAGTCCACAGCAAATACCAACATTGTCACGCGGGAAAACACTACATTATGAGCCAAAATTAGAGCATTTTAATTAACGCGGCATCGATAGTGCTGTGTCCATACCGCGCCGCGCCGCGCCGCCCACCGCCGCCCGCGCCTCTGTTAACCCCCATTTATCATACAGGATTAAGCCAATCCCCTGTATATTATTTTTATTCGTCCCCGGGGGCGAGCTCTGTCCGTTTGCTGGACAACGGCTGTTTATTATTATTTGCGGTGATTTTTCGAGTGTTGTTTCTTGGTTAGACTAAGATTGTTTTCGGGACACACGTGTAGCGGCTTAAGGATACTCGTGTGTATAACTAGCGGATTTCGTTGACTTTATTTACGTCCTGGCTGGCTGGAGGCCTTAATTTATTAGGGTATTCACTGGATAGTTTGTTAAGCAGTCAACAACGTCATAAATTGACCTGTAAGATGCCATTCGCAAAAAAACCCTTCCGTACCACAATGGAAAACACGCCGAAAAAAACATGTTTCTTATATGGGTCTCCATACAAGGTTTTTAATTTTTTGTTGGTATAGTGGCAATAGAAATACATTCTGTGAAAATTTCAACTGTCTACCTATTACGGTTCATGAGATTACAGCCCGCTGACAGACAGACGGACGGACGGACAGCGCAGGCTTAGTAATTAAAAGGGTTCTGTTGGCACCCTTTGGGTACAAAACCCTAAAAAGAGACTTACAATCATATAATATGGCGACAAAACATTTATACAAGCTGTAACTGAATAAACGCAAGTCCTGAAAGTAGTTTATTCATAATTGACTACTGAATCAATTTCAGTAACTTTTAATATAAGTATTTTTTCAAAAATTGTGTATTTTTCATACTAACCGCCAAATGAAACCTTATTTGAAGGCAATAAGACTCATTTTAAATGCATAAAGTAATACTAGTGTCAACACAATTTTCTTAATAAAAATAGTAAGCTTTAAAAAAAATTGGGCCATTGTATTATGCTTTTAACTCAATACAATTGCGGTGTACGAGTATGAGGTCTTGTGTTAATTATGTTACACCTAGTTTAGATAGTTTATTTGTGACCGAAGTGATCAGACACTGCGGGACGGAACTGTGACAAGCCTCAGTTTTGCTGGACGGAAAGTTCTGTCAATAATGGTTATGCAGATAAAACTCCATAGAAATACCAAGTGCATTGTCCATAACCGTGTCTCTATTATTTCATAGACAACTTTATATACAAGCCGATATGCCGACGCCTCTTCCATTTCAACAGCAATTAATGAAAGGCACTGAGATAATGGCCGTGACAGATAGACAGACACCGAAAGCTTATCATAACCGAGAGTTTACATTTTAATATTTTACGTACGAAGTCGTAAAAAGTGGGATCAGCCTGGACTTTTAAAACTAGGTATTAGGTAGTGTTTTTGGGTGTTCGTTTAATTCCGCCGAAATACACTCGGTATGAAACAAGAATTTTCTTGTTGTGGATGCAGTTAAAATTCTCATTGGACTATTCACTACTACGCTATGTGGGTGCCTATGTATGCTGGCTACTGCAGTGGGTACTGGACCACGGGTAGTGCTGACTCGGATTTTGCTGGGAAACAATTTTAGAACTTCAGTGTTATTATTGTATAAAATCCTGTCCATTAAAACTTGTGTTGGTGCACAATTTTCTTTGGTTATCTTCAATTAGCTTTGGTTATCACAAAACGTTCACTCAGAGCTCTCTCAAGGAGCCAGATCTACATCGAAGGGCTCTGTCTGTGCACAGATATAGATAGACCTATATAACGCAAGTCCGTATGAAAATCAAGCGTGCCATTTTTTCAAGAAGCTTGTAGATAAAAATGGAGACAACACTCTAAATACCTAAGTGAAACCGACTGTGGGCTGACGCTCTCTTTCTAAATACGCACTTAAGAACGAGACAGCGATATATGTTTTCTTTGTCTTATGTATCTATTCAGAAAGAGAGCGATAGCCCACAGTCGGTTTCTTGTATTTTTTGACTACCTACTATGACGTCACAAACACTATTTAGTGACAGGAAAATCAAATAGATTCAAAGACGCCCGTCTCGTCGCACCCCCGGGGTCTAGCGCCAGCGCTCACGCTCGCCCAGCCAGCAGTATACAGGACTGAGCGCGAAAGTGGCGGCTTACGATTTTTGTACGAATAAACCTCAAGATCGACTGTCGCCCGTGCTACTGGGTCAGTACAGACAGAGCAGTAAAATGCAGCTGGGCACTCGGAGTAGTTGCTCTTGCGTTATCTAGGTGTATCTATCTGTGGCCCTGTGCTTCTCGCATCCAGCAGATTCCCGCAACTTTCGTCAGGTCATCGGTAAAATACAGTTAGCTTATTTAATCTCTTTAAAATATATGTTTGCTTTTACTTTTTTGTATTGCTTTTTAATATGAACTATTATCATAAAAACTACATTTACTACTTGAGTTCTAACTAACACGCAATCATGAAACATTTGTCAACGAAAAATATAATCTTTCTAATCTATTTACCAACACAACCGAACCATTTTTTTCTTTAATTCCCCTTACCAAGGAAACTGCCGCCGCAAAAGGGTGTGGTATTAAACAATATTTTAAAAGCGGGTAATCTGTAGCTCATAATTCATGTGTGGAGTATTTTAAAACATGTTTTATATGGGAAAGCAAAAAGTTCAAGCTGGATGCTGAGGCACGATGCTATGCCGCCGTACTTACTTCTCATTCGTCCATAATGGTGCATTAATCATGTGGTTTTGAACGAGGATTATTTTTAATGGTCGGTTTTAGGCTTGAGGTTCAATATTTCATATTTTAGAAAGATTTTTACAAGGTAGGTATGGTTCTAGTTTATTTTATTATATAAAGGCTTACTAAACACGTACACAGTATTCACCCAAAATCTTTGATGTTTATAGATCTCGCACGTATCTAAATTATAGGAAAGCACGGCACTATTAATAAGCGTACTAGAACATTTTACAAAAAAAATGTATTATAATATAAAATTACTAGCTGACCCCGAAAACGTCGTTTTGCAAAAAAAAAAAAATAGATAGTAGCCGATTCTCAGACCTACCCGATATGCACACAAAATTTCATACAAATCGGTCCAGCCGTTTCGGAGGAGTATGGTAACTAACACTGTGACACGAGAATTTTATATATTAGACTAGCTGACCCCGCAAACGTCGTTTTGCAAAAAAAAAAAATAGATAGTAGCCGATTCTCAGACCTACTGAATATACATATCAAATTTCATACAAATCGGTCCAGCCGTTTCGGAGGAGTATGGTAACTAACACTGTGACACGAGAATTTTATATATTAGATAAATATCAAATAATAATAAAAACATGAAGAATACTATGTTATAGCTTCCAAATGCTGTTTTTTTAGTGAAATCTATTTCATAAGGTCTTAATATTGCTTAATGATATTTGGATCGTAATGTGAAATTAAACATCCGTATGGGATTGAATTGATAGTTTTTATCATTTAATTATATCTAAAAATATGATTATTATCAACAAAAAATAACAAAATTAAATCCTAACTTAACTAAAATAAAAAAATAAAAAAACTAAAATATAGCGTCGAAAAATTCATCCGCATCGCTGTCGACTGGTAAAGTACCCAAGAGACTGGCGGCATTACCACGTTGAATAGCAATGCTTAGCCTCTGGCCAAGGTAAAAGCCAGCCCTTGGGTCATGGGAAGTGTCAACCAGTCGTTTTGAAATTTCCTTAAAAAGAACATGAGCATTCGGACCCCACGGCCCGAGGGTTTCAACCCCAAACGGCTCGAAAATATAACTTCCGCTAAAGTTATTATATTTTCGCCGCTTGAGGTTTTCCGCAGCCGCAGCAGCAGCGCCAGCACAGCATGCCGAGCCAGGAAGATGGGATGGCGCAAGAGTATCGACACACGTTGCGTCCCACACTAAAGGCCTACCCGACTTCCAAGGAAATAAAGACATACCGTCCGGTCTCTTGCCATCATCGCGTGCCAAGCCATTGGGTTCTAATACAGCTGGAACGCCGACGGTGACAAGAGCTCGTCGGATGATGTCATTAATGTTCGCGTGCCGCGCTAAACGACCCGCACTTCGGCTGCAAGAAAGGCCGTGGTGTCCGAGGCTGTTGACATCTTCGCCACAGTGACAGCGATGAGGAGAACAGCAAGAAGTGCCTAGCCGAAGAGAAGCAGCGAGGCGAAAAGTAGTGTCGTCGAACAAAGTGCCTATGTTCGACGAAGGTAGTGCAAGAAGCCAAAGACCCGACTCCCACCTATCCACAGCCAGCAGGCGCGCATGCTCCGCAGAAGTAGCAGACGATTCAAGTAAATTGTTCTGTACTACTCTGCAGAGCGGCTCATCCCACCGTTTTTGGGAAGACGGATTGTCGGGTAGATCTGTATTCGGGCAAGCGAGTCTCCAGGCATCCATAGCCTCGGTGAAACACGGCACATCAAAATCAATCAGTGTGGATGCTAGGATTTTCCTGATTAATTTATCAGTGCCGTGGACCGAGGATAAGAAAGCCGGTAAACTAATACTAGAAATTTTGTGGACGCCGAGTCCTCCCATACGAATGGGAAGAGTAGCTTGTGCCCAAGCTCGGTCGTCCAATGCCACATTTAAAATAGAAGTTAATGTATGCCTGATAATTTGGTCAATTTTATCTAAAAGGTGAGTGTGCTTCCATAAATGTGAAGCACGAAGGAAATAAATTAATTTAGGGCCAAAACAGCAGTAGCGGATTAAAGTTATGGCCGAATGCATATTAATTTGGAACAATCTATCCAAAACGTCATTGAAATTTTGGATTTTTTCCTCAATAAAAACGGGAAAGGAATTGTCAAAGATTGGACACCCAAGGAGGCGAAGAGAGCTTTTTTCAATAATTTTGATTTCTGGAGCTATTGCGTTAAATTTGGGAAGTGTCAGATGTCTGTCAGTATTGTCCGTTAAGTATAATTCACATTTCGAAAGATTGAGATCAAGGCCGATGGAATGAAGTTCATTTTTTAAAAATTGAAGGTCCTCTAATACAGTTTCTGCATCGCCTCCCAAGGTTCCATCATCGAGATACCAAACGTTAAATTTAATGAAAATTAATTTTATGGTCATTAATTTAATTGAATGAATGACCAGTAATTTAATTTAATGAATGAATGAATGGTATTAATTATTAAAATGAATTAATACCGTATGGTCATTAATTCATTTTGGGCTTCCTCAAAAACTGTCTAAGTGCCAGTACACACGGCGCGTAACGTCGTCGTCGCAACGCATGAATTTTAACGCATTGCCGGCCACACGGGCGCTGCGCTGCGCAGTCGCAGGTAATTACACCCCTCCCGCTTCGTCTCCTGGGCAGCTATCCGTCGTGTGTGCGTTGCGACGACGCGGCGCACCGTGTGTACACTATGGTTATTTGTATGTAAAACCGCAACGGCAGCGCTGCGTCGACGCAACGCTGACGCAACGCGACGTGTGGACTGGCTCTAACAATTAACCTCTTTATTTAATTTAAAATGGCTCCAACATAAATAAATAGTACATTTATTTATGTTGGAGCCATTTTAAATTCGACGATAAGAAGAAGAATCTAAAATCGAATTTCTTGTGGAATGTCGGTAAGAACCTACCTACGTTAAATAAACGTAAACATAGACGATAGGTACGGGGTACCTAGGTTGCGAAATATTTATCATAGATGTGTAGAAACGCAATTTGCCATGATATTAGACCAGCACAATGCCAACATTGGAACCACCTCACAAACTGAACCAATAACATAGCTTTTGGTTAAACCTAAATAGAATTTGAGCTGGATAGCTCAAGAGATGTGCGCTGTAACATTACTAAAACAACTTTGTGTAATAGAGCCTCCAGGCTCGAGTTGTTGTTGAGACAATTTCGGCCTTCCAAATTGTCTCTAAATTATTCTAAATTAAGGCAGCAAGATGCCTGGCAGAAGTTAGATGCGGAATTTCTAAGTTTGTTGCTATAATTTTTATAATGCTGACAACTTTATTGCGTTGCCTGAAGTAGGTACCTACTCATTTATTTTTTTTTATTTTTCCACTAATTAATCTGAGAAATGACACTTTAATTCTCTCAAATTAGACCAGCACCCAAATTGCGTAATACACTTACAATCACAATCGGAACCATTTTGAAGGATATTGCTTATACATTGCTTCATAATTATTATGCTCGAAACATTTGTCTGCTGAACACCGTAAATGACGCAATGAATGTGTTGTACTGTCGAAATAAAAGCCATTGCTACTTTTAGCAATTACCTCGTAGGCAAGGGAAACAAATTACCGGAGTAACTATTAAAAAATAAACGAAGCAATAAGTCGTTTCACTACTTTCTTTGAGCTGTATTGACGCACTCGTTTTATCTCGCCACTCAATCTCGCCAGACAGGAGGATGGCTACACTGCCCCACCGCTATACAAAGGCATCTTAAGCCGCGGTAACAGAGCACAAATCCAAGCGGGCAAATTGAAAAACCACTGAAACACCGAACCCGTGGACGTGGCGTACCGTTATAACCACTACGCATTACGACCGAATTCCCGTTTCGGTCGTCCGTATACGGCCCGGAATAACACAGATCGGTAACGAAACACAATGGCCGCTGTTCCGGGGGATCTATTCCGCCCCCTAATCCAGAAAGGTCGCTGGAAGCTATTCGATAACCACTTAGAGTGGGCACGATTGTACCGCGCTGATAACGGCCGGCGTCCGCGCGGTGTACGCTTTATTATGATTAGAATATGAAGAAGTACGAGTATCGGCAGATTTTATTACTACACAGTAGGGATCGGGGACTCAGGTATTTTTATAAATAAACAGATACTTTCATCAAAGTTTTTCACTCGGGGTAAAGAAGTCGAGAGGCTGGCTAGCTAATGCAGTAGATTTACGCGATATGATTAGATTTTGTGTTGTAAACATGACTTATTGTCAAAGACTAACTTACAAAGTACTAAAATGAAATTATACAGCGCAAACATCCTCACGACGTTAACACCTCCATATGCACAACTCACAGTAAAAGAACTTAAGGCAACTGAAACAAACTTCGAAACGTTTGTTTAATACGTTGTCTAACAAGACGGTAAGCCTCGAAACAAAGTTTCCTTCATAAACGGTTCTCTTTATGCAATGGCTTCGGTCTATTTTGTAGAATTTATTCGAACCAATGGACTGTTAATGAGGACCTTTCCAACGCTTGCATTCCCTCTTTATAGATCCTCTGTATTAAATGCAGGGTTTTTTATAGCTCTAAATCCCTTTTCCAGAACGATGCTCAAGCATAAGAATCGATTTGAAAACTAGATTTGTATCAAATGTGTCGGACTCGATTCATCTTTTCACGAAGAAATTACATGCCTCCTTAAATGCACGGTAGGTTAATTGTGCGATATTTTTACAGTGATGAATTCTTGCCAGAAAATGTCTTTATTTGAGAATGTTTCCTATTGTCTTGAAAAGCTCCTTTTCACATAACAATGTCTGTTGATCAGAGATTAGCTTGAGTGATTGATTATATTATTGCTGATCAATTAATAAACCATCAAAAAGCACTCCCTCACCCGCAAAGCAACGTTAATAGAATTAATAACATTGCAACTAATACGAGTCGACTTAGCAGAGTTGGGTCAAACTTTTATCTTTTATTAGCCCCGCTACGAAAACTGCCATATTGGTCGCAAACTTTCGATATTAATACCGCACAAACTAGCGATCCTGGCCGTTCAATCATGTTTTCTATTGTTGTGTAAGAAAGATTCATAAATGTATTGCGGATATTACGTATTTAATCTTTTATATCTTTGTTTCCGCCGAGATTTGGAAGGACATTGGATTAGCTCGTTATTTTTCGGAGATGTTTTCTTTGTTTTTCTTGTTAATTGGGTTGTTGCTGTAGACAGAAATGGGACTTATAAGCTGCTTTGCGAACAAAGACTGGCGTCTAATGCTGTCTGATGGTCCAAGAAGTTTGATAAGTTCTATCAAGAATCAAGATCTACTATTGGATTTGAATAGCTATAAACCTTTTATTTCAGAGAGTCCATAGGGTTAGTAGCAATTTTACTTAACTTCTAGTGTTTGTAGGTTACAGACACAGGTTAATATACAGGGTTATTGGAAAAACACCAACAACCTCTTAAGACGTCATTGTACTCATCGTTATGAACAACTTTAACTATGGGACTAAACTTGAAATCGCGGAATAAAAATCTGCTGTTCCCTAAATTTATTTTCGTCTATCTCGTCAAAATGTAGGGAACAGCTGATTTTTTTTTCGCGATTTCAGGTTTGGTCCCATAGTAAAAGTTGTTCATAATGATGAGTGCTATGACCTCTTAAGAGGTTGCTGGTGTTTTTCCAATAACCCTGTATACAATTACAAATCCGCGTGAAGCTGTATCCACCTCCGCAACATCAGGGAAACCCGATCAGCGAATACGTTGGTGCTGCCGCGAACTCGCGTCAGGGATGCACATCTATTCCTAATAATGGCGAAAAAATCATTAATGTTATTATCCGCAAACATTCCTGATTCCCATTAGAAGGTAGCTCCACGAAAAATGTTGCGGAAGCTCTAGTGGATCATGCGATTAGCATTATTTTAAAAATGAGCGGTGTAAATTGGAAGCTTGGCGTGTAGGTATATCAATGGCCCCGATTCTGTTGTTCACAAACTAAACTAAATTTAAGTTCAGTGCATCTTTTTCTTTCTATTTCATTAAAAAAAGGACAGAAGATAAATATTAGTTTAGTCCTGTCAAATTAGTCAGCGCCTGACTTAAATTAACGTATTTTTAGTAGCCAATTTTTTAATCACGTCTAAACTTGTCTATGGATTATCTAATTTGACGGGACTAAACTAATATTTATCTTCTGTCCTTTTCATAATGAAATAGAAAGAAAAAGATGCACTGAACTTAAATTTAGTTTACTTTGTGAACAACAGAATCGGGGCCATTATCATTTTCCAGTCCCTCCCCAACATTAACATTTACTTCAGCAAATCTAACGAGATGCGGCTGAACGGAGTCTAGTCTATATTCCGTGTCCTCAAATTAGCTGATGATATTAATTACCATTAACCGTATTGTAGTAACATTAATTGTTCTAGTATTCTCGGTATTCAGAATAGGAAGTCTTGCGTAGCATTATGCCTAGAGAATTCAAACTTTTTTTTTGGTTCACGGTGGAAATCCTATCTTGCAATTCCGCATTATGCCTAGGGAATTCAAACTTTTTTTTTTGGTTCACTGTGGAAATGCTCTCTTGCAATTCCTTCATCTTGGGGGTGACAGAGGGGCATGCCGGACTCTTACCGGCTAAAATCACCGCAGTGTTTCAGCTCTGCCTATGGCCGGGGGTGCGGGATTCGCATCAGCATTCACCGCCCCCAGAGAATTTCAACCTGCTACTGGTAAATAATCCTAGATTAATATCTAGGATGTGGTTGTGTGGCCTGCTAATGAAAATATTTCAGGGCTATGGTTGGAATAAGACCAGTTGGACAAGTTGGTTGATTGTGATTTTATAAATGGGCCGTGTAAAGACAAGTTTTGACAAAGACTCGGCTGAAAACATGCATAACTATTAAAACGTGAAAGAAATTTGAAAGTGTTTCATAATCATCAACAGCTTCTTTGTATTTATTTAGAACTAGCTTTTGCCCGCGACTTCGTCCGCGTGGGTTTCGTAGTTTCCTCAAATACATTTAACACCCTCTCCACCTCCCCTTGAAAGGTAGTTATTTCGAAAAATATTGATTACAATCTATAGACTTTATTTAAAGAAATAAGTATTCGAGCCAATACATTAGTTAAACTACCTAAGATGTTTCAAATAAACTATCCTCCCTTTTCATCACGACAGGGCTTGTTTTTATTAAAAAAGCATTTGGTACGTTTCCATTTTTATGACATAAAGATTATCTAAACCCATTTTCGTGTTAATGGAAGTTGGAGTTTCTACTCCTTAAACTTTATTACCCTTTTCCAACCCGGTAGGAGTCGAATAAGTAAAACCCTAAAACTCATACTTTTTTATTTTAAGTAAGTAAGTAGTAAAACCCTAAAAGTGACAATCTTTATTATTTATTGAGGCAAATGTTGAAAATTTTCAAGTTTCTTAACCAAAGGAATAAGACCGCCTTTTCACCTTCACAGTTTTTATCCCCATAGGGGCGAAATATTGAAAACACGTTTGGGACGTTTCCATATGACTTGACTCAAAGATTATTTATACCAATTTCCCATTGAATCAAGCCACGCACTAAAATACTCCTCTGTGAAATGGACAACCCCCGTTCACCCCGTTAGGGTTAGATTTTCGAAAAACCCAGTTACACTTTATTATTTATTTTGGTCTTAAGTATACATACTGAGTTTCGAGTTTATATTATTGGACCGCGCGATAAAATTCTTCCATACAAACTGACACTCTCAATCTTCCTTTAGAGCAGAAAAACATAAAATGACAAACTATAATTTACTTAGATAAGTATTTGTGCCAAGTTTTAAGCTTAAATTTATTCATACCATTTTTTTGGAGTAAATCAAGCTACGCACTATAATACCGGCCTTAAAAATCGAATTACCACTTATAACCCGTCAGGGGTCTACTTTCGAAAGTATTTGTGCCAAGTTTTAAGCTTAAATTTATTCATGCTATTTTTTTGTAGTAAATCAAGCTACGCGCTATAATACCGGCCTTAATATCGAATTACCACTTATAACCCTTCAGGGGTCTACTTTCGAAAGGTCTTATTACTTACTTAGGCAAATATTCCTTCCAAGTTTCGCGTTTATTAACCAAATGAATCAGATTTTTATATAAAGTTTTTCCCCACTTTTCAACCCCGCACAGGAGGAATTTTGAAAAAACGTTTGGGATGTGTTCATAACTTGACTCAAAGATTATGTCCAACAGATTTCGAGTTAATCAAGCCACGCAGTGAAATGGAAAATTAACTACCCCTTTTTCACCCCGTCAGGGGTAGATTTTCGCAAAACCCTGATACATGTTATTCTTTATTTTTGGTCTCAAGTATAAATTCTGAGTTTCGACTTAATCGGACCGCACGTTAAAATTTTTCCATACAAATGTCCTAATCACCCTTAAGGGGGTAGTTTAGAAAAGCAAAAAATGCCAAACTTCATAATTTACTTAGATAAGTATTCATGCCAAGTTTCAAGTTTATTAACCAAATGAATAAGATTTTTTATATAAGCTGTATCCCCACTTTTCACCCCCACAGGGGTGGAATTTTGAAAAATCGTTTGGAATGTGTTCATTACTTGACTCACAGATTATTTATACCAATTTTCGAGTTAATTAAGCCAGGCAGTAAAATCCAGCCCTGTAAAATAAACTACCGCTTTTCTCCCCGTTAGGGGTAGATTTTCGAAAAACCCTGATACACGTAATTCTTTATTTTTGGTAATTAGTATAAATACTGAGTTTTGAGTTGATCAGACCGCGCGTTAAAATTCTTCCATACAAATTTTGACACCCCCCAATCCCCTGTTAGGGGGTAGTTTAGTAAAACAAAACATGCCAATCTTTATAATTTAATTGGATAAGTATTCGTGCTATGTTTCAAGTTTATTAACCCAAGGAATAAGATTTTTCAAACAAATTTTCATCCCCTATTTAACTCCCTTAGGGGTTGAATTTCGAAAATTCCTTCCTTATTCCTCGTCTACATTATAAAGGAAACCTCTGTGCAAAATTTCAGCTTTCTAGGTCCAAGGGTTTAGGCTGGGCGTTGATGAGTCAGTCAATCAGTCAGTCAGTCAGTCAGTCAGTCAGTCAGGACTTCTCTTTTTATATACACACATCAAAAGTGTCTAGGGATCAAGCATTTTTATGCGGATTTCTTGAGATTGAGATGTGGCTTTGTAATAAATTTATGATTTTATAAATTTATATGGATCCTTTTTGGTGCATTTCATAATTTGAATCAGGAACTGTGAATCAAATTCGAGTAAAAGATGAAAATCAGCTGTCAATATTTTCCCTATAAAAACATACAACGCATTGAAGACATTATTAGTGCTACTGTTTCCCTACTACTGATTAAAACCAACGTTATTATGGAGCGGCGACGTCATTTAAGCAGGGAAGAAATGCTCAGAGCCGTGGGAATGATAGAAGCTGGTTCCCGGCAACGTACTGTGGCTTTAGCTCTGAATACAAGTCAGAGTGTTATCAGTCGACTTTGGACACGTTACCGAAGCACTGGTACCGTGGCTGAGCGCCATGGAGGACGGTATCGCTGCACCACACGGAGACAAGACCGATACATTCAAATCTTAACTCGAAGAGCTCCAACAATAACCGCCATGATGTTAGCCGTGAGGCTTCATCACTCTTCAGGGAACTTAATTAGCGACCAAACTGTCAGAAACCGCTTGCATGAAGTGAACCTTCATTCCCGAAGACCGCTACGGGTACCACCTATAGCAATGCACAATCGTAGGATTCGATATCAATGGGCTCTTGAACACAGAAATTGGGCAGAAGAACAATGGCGTTTCGTGTGCTTTTCTGATGAGTCTCGTTTTGGTATGAGACCGGATACAAGACGTATACGACACTGGAGAACCCCTGGACGCCAACAGCGATTAAAATCCTGCCAGGAAGTCCATCCTTATAGTGGTGGAACCATCATGGTATGGGCGGGTATTTGGATCGGCGGAAGAACTGAGTTGATTTGGATCAGAGGCAACCTCAACGCTCAAATTTATGCTGAGACGATTGTATCAGACGTCATCGTTCCTCTACAAGTGCAAATCGGTCCCTTATTTCAGTTAATGCATGATAATGCACGACCGCACACCGCAAGAGTTGTAAGACAGACTCTCGCCGCAGCTAACATCAATGTCCTGCCCTGGCCTGCTCAGTCGCCAGACTTGAACCCGATTGAGCATGCATGGTATGCTACAGAGAAGAGCTCTGCCGAATATGGAGGGTATCCAGTCGCAAGAAGACCTTTTTTTGTTGTTGCAACGAACATGGGCGGCCATTCCACAGCGTGATTTGGATGAACTCATTTTGAGTATGCCAAACCGATGTTCTTGTGTTGTTAGTGTTCGCGGTAGAAACACGGATTATTAATTGTTTAAGTTACCCAATAAAATTTTAGAGAAAACTGTTATTTCAGTCTTTTTTTCGAACTTTTGTGTTAGTGGTTCAAATGTCAAAAATCCCTTTATTAGGAAAATGGCAAATTTCTTTATTAATGCAAAGGTGACTTGGTTTATCGTTACTGTGACAAACGAAAACACTTTATTTGATGAATCCTTAAAAAAAATTTTAATTAATATCAATCAGGAGAAAAGTTATTGCAAAAATATATGTTGATCCCTAGACACTTTTGATGTGTGTATATAGATTAAAATAATATGTAAGTACGTGAAAAACGTGATAAATGCGTCGAAAAATTCATCCGCATCGCTATCGATTGGTAGTACTCGTATACCCAAGAGACCGGCGGCATTAGGTACCTACCACATTGTATGGCAATGTTTAAAATTAGTTAATAATTTAATTTTAATAACCTATAGATACCGCTGCTGTGTTGATCCACTTTTCTAAGCTTTTCAGTAATGTGTAAGTGAATCCAATATGGCGGCTATACATTAATAATTCCCGCGCAAATCTTGCGAACTCATTGTTTAGTGCCCCGTATCGCTTGCGCTGCCAAGCGGTTTGTTGTGTTCATTTCAGACTGCCGATGTAATCTTGTTGCGCACTTTGTTAAAACAATTTCTTGATTATTCATAACTGGTGTTGAAAGTATCATGAAAGTAATTTGGTTATGAAGCTATGTTTTAAGGGTTTTTGTTTTTAAGCATGACAACGAAATACTTGGATTCGAAATCAAGTGTCAGACTTTCATCTGTCACTGAATGAAACGTTATTTCAGCGACTCATTTTATACTCATTTTTTTCAAGTTACGTAAAGTAGGTTTTTTTAGGTTATCGCTCATCGGAAAACATCCTAATGTGGGCATTGAACGTAATGATCAAACTTTTAAACTTGACTTTCCAGTTTCCGAACATCGAAGAGACGTAATGACAAAACACACATAAAAACAGCAATAAAACACATAAACGCCGTTATTATGAACACAGGCGCATTAGAATACGTCACCATAATAATAAAAACGACGTCCCGAGGTAAACAATCAAAAACATTTTAGTACTA
Organism: Globia sparganii; assembly: GCA_949316385.1. NCBI lineage: Eukaryota > Metazoa > Arthropoda > Insecta > Lepidoptera > Noctuidae > Globia > Globia sparganii. The sequence continues at coordinate 1,627,205 of OX438660.1, forward strand.
AACATTGGAAAGTGCGGTGTTGCCGTAAAAACTCACATTCCAACTTCTTTTCTTTTTGGCGACAGATGTTCCGATATTAGGGGGTTGTTCTTTATGGTGTCATTTAAATAAAGAGCCTCTTATAGTGTACTACGTATGGATATTATGATATGTATTATGGTTGTCTATAATGGACGGTTGTTGTTGTGGTAATGTATATACAGGATTCTTTTAAATTGGTTAGTTAAATTCCACAGACGCGATGGTTAGGTATCGGTATTTAAACTCGATAAGACTCGAGTAAGATATGTGACAGGCATAATTTTAACACTAGAAATTTTTTTTTTTTTTTACAACTATCACACAACGCCATCTAGTCCCAAGCTAAGCAGAGCTTGTGTTATGGGTACTAGACAACTGATAAACATACTTATATATTTCTAAATATATAAATATTATAGATAAATTACATCCAGACACAGAACAAATGATCATGCTCTTTACACAAACATTTGTCCTGGGTGGGAATCGAACCCACGACCTCCGGCATAGCAGTCAGGGTCACTAACCACTAGACCAACAGGCCTGTCTAAGAAATAGGAACAAATTAGATCAACCTCGTTTCAGATTGTCTAAAGTAAAAACTTCTTTTATGGGTTATTGTGTAGAGTGTTATAATAAAATACCACTCGATATTCTTCAACCAAATGAGAAGAAATTTAAAACATGCATTAAACGCACACTATGTAGACAAGCATACTATAAGTTGGATGATTATATCGTAGATAAAAATGCTTGGCTAAATGCTGGTCCTGCTCCACAGACACTTGGGCTCACTAGTTAAAATTTCAATATTTGGAAGACATGATTCCCTTTTTTTTTCCTTTTCTTTTTTTTGTGTTTCTGACATTCGAACTTAATGTGTATTTTTAATTCGATCAAGTTTTAATTGTTACTTTAATATCATATACCTCTTTCTAGTAAAATTTTATTCATCTCGCAAATAATTTGGAAACTATAGTTTTGTATAATTTAGAAGCATTTTTTTTTTAAATTTTGTAAATGTAAGAACCATGGATCCATTTATTATATTTTTTTTATATTGACTTGAAAGAGCATGGCAGTTGAGAATGTGTCATGCTCACATAAATGTCTCACTGATGGTGGCGCGTGTGTTGGATCATTCGGTTCCCTTCAAAATGGTTGAGCTGGATGGTGCTGATCCATGCGTCATGTTCGTGAACGGGCGCTGTCAGTTGAGACTGGTCATCTCTTAGCTGCCAGGGCTTCTTTTTAATCTTATACCTATTTGAATTGAATTGTTTCTTCATAACATTGTTCTCACATATAGAAGCACAAGAATACTGTACTCAGGATTTTCTAATATCTTAATTTAAAAGAGTGTCCTTGGAGTTTCTTGCCCGTTCTTCTCCAAGAGATCTACGTTTTGGAATGGGCAACTAGCTTCAACTTTCTGACTAACTGACCGACTAGTTAATTTTGACAATTCAAAAGTGCCTGGAAATGGTTTAATTGAAATAAATGCTTTGAGTTTGAGTTTTGAGTTTTGATAAAATAACAATTTTTTGAACTGACATTGATCATATTTTATTAAAACTTTATGCGCAAGTAAAAAATACTGTACAAAGGCGGACTTAATGCCTGAGGCATTTTGTACCGATAACTCGCAAAATAATAACTATCAAATACTAGAATAAATAATAATACATTGATACAATACATTTAACGGATATAATTTATTGCCGTCTTGAAAAAAATAGGGTATAATAAGTGAACGGAGCAGAAGCCTATGGTACAGATTTTATCACAATAGCGTACAAAGAAGTTGATAGCAATAAACATTTGAAATAAACTTTTCGTACTAGAACAATAAAAACAGAAATTTTGAATTACTCTCATCTAAATGCGCGGAATTTATCAATGAATTCGTAGCGCGATCCTATACTTTACCTGCGAATATTCTCGTGTATCTATAGCATTTGTTCCACTTAAACAATACACCATATTATTTTCGAGACCGTAAAAATATCATCTGGAATAATATATAATACATACAAAATAACCTATAACTTTCTTTCTCTAGATTCATGATCAGAAATAGAATCATTCAGTAGAATCTTATTGAACCAATTGAACTATTCGAATTGATTTATAACTATGAGCCATTATGTCCAAAGAAGGTCACTGTTCAAAGGAAGCAATGATTTGTAGCAACCTCTGATCTCTATAGTCTTTGATGTCCGTTTTGACATAAAGTATCTTGGCGTCTGGCGAGCAACTTGTTTATGTGTAACTATATAATTATGAGTTATGTATGGACGTCCATTAAATACGACCAGTGGCTCGGAAAATGGCCTGTGCGGTAATGTTGTCTTCAGATGGTAATGGTTTAAGTCACATTTTTCTTCATAGCTATTTTATAATATTTGGTACTTACAAACTAAAATAAAACTTATTATTGTACAGAATCAAGGTTTTCTAACTGAACAGACAGCTGTGCTGCTGGGGAATTTATTGCGCCCATTGTTGCGTCACTTTGTTTGTTGCCCAGTGAAAGCACTAGGGGGAGGTGGTAAAGGGCGGACGTTTTAGAAAATTAAATAAGACGGTCCTCTTAAGTAATCTTGACGTTCGAAAAGTACTGACCTTTGATTTTGATAATATTAATTTTTAAACTTTCATAACACAACATCTTGAGCCTGAAATCTCCAAAGGCTTGTGGAGAGATGTACCTACTTATATATACACACCCATATTCAAATCTTTTCTGTAACGGCAAAAGATGGAATATTTTGGTATAGACAAATGTTCCGACGTGCATGCTTGTAGAACAAGGGGAGATTATGGAATTCTTGACAACATACCTGGCGAATTTCATAGCTTAACTGCAACTTGGGTATGTCGGAAGCGTTGTGCATCTATGCAACTAACAGGTACAATCACCAAAAGAGATAAGTAATCTAGCTCGCCGGATATAGTTGAAGTTTAGTGAGAAACCGATACATATTTCGAATGAAATTTTATGAAAAAAAAAAAAAAACTTTTTGTTTTCTATAATTAAGTTAAATTACAATTAAAAAGTAATATTTGACATGTACCTAGATGTTTTTAAGCGATCTTTCATGGGCTGAAACGTATCCTGTAGGTTTCGGTATTTCTTCGAGGGTATATCAAGTGTTTTGTCTGCGCAAGAATGGTCAATTGTTGTGATCAATAAACTATTAACTAAAAATACAGCATTTTTACGCATGTCAGGGATTCAGAGGATTCCATTCGACCCAATTTTGGATATTTGTTACGAATATCTGATAAGAAAACAGCTTTCGTTTATAATGTAATCCATTTTTAAAATTAATACTTGTAATTTATAGCATCGCTTTGTAACATACAATAATAATGAAAACACCAAGTTATTAAAATACCAACGTAGTTGGAATGTGATGAGAGAACATTTTCCTTAGGATCATAATGAATAAACGTATGTTTTTATTTTCGGGAAATAATGAAGTAAAAGTTTACGATACGTGTGACTTACCTAAGTCACGAGTATCGTATACTATTTTATAGCTCGTGTGACCTAAGCCCGCATTTAAGTCACGTTTTTCTATGTCAAAATGGACAACTTAAATCACAGAAATCATGGCTTAAGTGCGGGTCACAATGTGCTATAAAATACTTATATTAAAAGTCACTAAAATCGATTCAGTAGTCAGCTATGAACAACCTACTTCCAGGATTTGCGTTTATTCTGTTCTACCTTGTATAATTATGTCATTTCCATACTCATGGTTCATGTATCGGAAAAACGACTGTCGAAGTTACGTACCTCTCGCAGTTACACAATTGTGTAGGCAACCAAAATAGCGTCACGTTCAGCCAAATTATGAAAATTTTCTATAATACCTCCAGCAAAATTCGAATGGCTCCGTCCTTCCATCGAACGAATAAAAGAGAAACTAAATAACCTAAGCTGCTACCCAAAACTACGTGGTGAACTGGCAGACGTATTCAGATTTAAATATCGCGACCTTTGAAAGTCTTCGAAATTCTGGAGACAGGATGGGCCCAAGGTTGATGCTATTTAGTAATGCGCTAGGGATTTCTGAAAGGTCCGGGCGACAGCAAAACGTGTTAGTTCGCCTTATTGAATATCGGGAATATGACAGGGTCCCGCAGGGCCCCAATATCGGGTCGGCAGAGTTTGGCATACGTTGCATTCTCAGCGGGTTTTAGGGATGACTTTTACACGTCCGGGTAATGGTATTCGGATGGTTATTGCTGTTACCTGTTACGTAAATAAAAATTAAAGTGCGTTACATAAAAAGTTTAGTTCGCTTTTACTTACAAATTTTTATGGAGTTTTTCTTCGTGAACACAAAACCCCCAAGTTCAAGTACCTACTTATGATTTTTGTAGGGCAATATTTACATAACTCCCGCCACCTCCTCGTATTATTTTAAACAATGTTACGGATTATCAGCTCGCGTTATTTATAAAAAATTCCACAATAAACAAACCATAAACAAAAACTTAAAACTCGAACCCGCTTCATTTCCCCAATCAGCGCAAACAATCAACAAATTGATTTACACAAACTGCAATTCTAAATACAAAACTTAAGTTTGTATTACAGCCGAAAACAATTGCACGAACCCAATATCAGGGAACTAAGGGCCTCTACAGACGAGCCACAACAAACCACACCACAGCTGTACAGCGACAAAATGTGGCCAGACACCGTATGAAAACGTGTAGATTCACAAGTAGGTGCGCACGGCGACATTTCAAACTATACATTTCCAGTTTAAGGTGATAAAATATGATAAGTTATTTTATTTCTGTAAGTAGGTTTTTATAAACACTTTTACACGTCAATCATATTTTTAAAAACGAGATGAGGTCGGCGTTTCCTATCTTACTACTCTTGAGAAGAAAGGCCGAAACAAACTCAGAGGTCACAGTCTCTTTTAAAGTCCAGACATGACTTATAAGTCTATACAATGCGATCTCAGCTAAATCTGAAAATATATAGCTTGATAAATCGTCGTGTGTACGATAATTGGAAGTTGTGTTCAACGAATTTTGAAAACGTCAATACATGTAGTCAATACCCACGACACCACAGCGAAAAATGCAGAATTTGGCAACAACCAATCTTTCCGAAATATGATTCAGTTAAGAAGCCTAGTTGCATTACATAGCTAGTAACCCGATTGTGTGACTACAGCCATGTTTTCATGTGGCCACCTCATTCGCACTAGCCACTGCCAGGCGAGATTCTGTCGCTGTGGTGTGGTGTGCTTGTAGCGCGTCTGTATACCACCTCAGTGGGTGAAAGTTGGTGAAACAATAACGGCAGTCATATTTCATTGTTTTCTCGTATCGAAGTCGCGCGGCCTACGTTCCAGATATTTGAGCAGAACACATTTGTATTAGTTAGTAAGTTTAATGCGGACGTACAGACGCGATGCAGATGCTACTTTTATGTTTTATGACCGAATTACTTGTTGTGTGTGTGACGTGTAAAGAGATATCTATATTGTTTGAAATTGTGTGAAAATTGGGGCTAGATGAACTATATTTTATCTAGGTTTTTACAACACTAGGTATTAAAAAACATATTGCTTACATGTTGTGCGGTGTGTGTTGTGTGTGTGTTTGTTTCAAGTTATATTTTCAAAAGATCCTGTTATTAGTCCGTATGTGGCAAATATACATTTTTGACAAAAACTTTTTGTATGTGCAAATATAAAGGCAATTAGGATAAAACCCCCATAGTTACCGGTAGATGGCGACACTAGCGCCCCACGGCCTTCGGCCCACGGTCGCTGCTTCATTATTAATGGATAACACTAACTCAATATAATAACTGTATTAGATAACAGGATATTGGAAGTTGGTAGATTATGATATCAGGACGAAATAATGGATTTTTATTTTATTTTCATTCCTACACATGCTTCAGTTATTGGATTTTCTTTTTGGAATATGTTGAGCATTTAATTAAAGCTGTTGTCTGTATTTATATTGGTTTATTACTTATTTATTATAAATATAAAACGTTGATTTTGTAGAAAGAAAATATTAATAATGTGCCAAACAAGAGTTTTACAGCGCACACATCTAATATATATAAAATAAATTAAACTCTTTTATTATTAGGTACACACGGCTACACATCAAGCTATACAAAACCAGTTTACGCTGGTCTCGCATCGTACGGAAATCCTATATAATGTGAGATCAGCTTATACTGGAAATGTATAGCTTGATGTGTAGCCGTGTGTACTTACTACTTTTTTTCTCTCTTGTGTATTTGTAAACCTACCTTTTAATGCCATAACTATAACGTTTCTCTTCTTTGTTTTGGTCTATCGCGCTTCTTTATCATATTTCCTGTAAATTGAGAGATCTGGCTGGATCTGATACAGGAACTTCTACTACAAGAGTCTACACTGATGTTTGTATCTTGAAGTGAAAATAAAAAAAAACATATTGGCCTTGGTCGTATTTCGTGTCCCTTTATTTTTATAGTATTAGATGGGTCAATGAATACTGTTTCGTATAACAGACACCTACGAACAACTAACAACAACAAGTAAATCGGATGTAATAGTAGGTAATAGGCTAGTTTCCACCATCAATAAATTAAAAATCTATTTAGTCCGTCAGTTAGAGTATTGGAAAATAATGGACACGTATTTTTTGATCAATGAATATTGACAAAGATAGAACGAACGCATCTAAACTCAGGAGTGGGGGGCTCGTGACGTCAGAACGCACTAAAAATTATACCAAGGTGTGACGTATTGAGAATTTTAAAAGCTTCGTATCTTCGTCAATTTTGGTTTACGTAAGAAAAGAAAAAATACGGTCAAATATTTTTTGATTCTAACTGACGGACTAATTCGATTTTTTCAGTTGACATGCCTATTACACACACACATCTGATTTACTACCTAAGCTAGAAATCCACGGCTGATTTCAAACAGTATAAAGTGAATAAGGCCAGCCAAATTACTCGTAGCTACTAACTGTTGTCATTTTGAGGTCACAGTGTTTTTAGTGCACAAACTTGTGGCCTGTCCAGCCGTAAATCCAGTAGTAACATATGCGGCAATGTAACTATGTATTTTACAGCCATTACTATTATGTAAACGTCATTTTATGTTGCAGTTTAGAGGCTTTCAAAATTGCGACTATACGATGTTTAATTGTTCACATCTGCAGTGCTATTCTGTAAATATTTCACCGTGAAATCTTAGGTGAAGTGAGCTTCAAGTGAGCTGTCACTAGTGTCAATCCCTAGCATCAGCAGTGCTATTCTATAAAAATCTCACCGTGAAAACTAAGGTGAAGTGAGCTGTCATTCCACCTGATATTAGGGATTGCCTCCATTGATAGTTTACTTCACGCTCACTTCACCTAAGTTACCACGGTGATATTTTTACAGAATAGCACCGCAGTAAATATCTCACCGCGAAATCTTAGGTCATGCAGTGAGCTGTCACCAGTGTCAATCCTTAGCATCAGGTGGAATGATAACTCACTTTAAACTCACTTCACCTAAGTTATCACGGTGATCTTTTTACAGAATAGCACCGCTGAATCTCATTGATCTCTTCGTGTAGGAGCTTGTTTTGGAAATATTTATTTATTTATTCCTCAGAAAGCTTACAGTCTCATATAGTGTTAAAAAATTAACCCATAAAACTTTAAGAAGTGCTTTAGACTATCGAAATGAACAACTTTCACTTTGGGACCAACTCCGAAATCACGAAAAAATCAGTCGTTTCCTACATTTTGGTCAAGTAGGTATTGAAGTTTTGTATTAAACAGCTGTTTTTTTTCGTGATTTCAGAGTTGGTCCCATAGTGAAAGTTGTTCAGTTCGATTATCTAAAGCACCTCTTAAAGTTTGTCGGGTTAATTTTTTAACACCTTGTATATGTAAGTAAATAATGCACAATTAGCGCATACAACTGATACTTAAGCCACAAATTGAAGACCATCCACTATCCTGTGCATTTTTTTGTTAATAACCGACCATATATTTTAACGCAGCGGAGCCCAGAATGATGTACTGACATCTGACACCATGGTTACAAGTTGCGCGTTGATTTCTCTGCCACCTTTCATATTATTATCTAAGTTAAAAAAACACGCATAAAAAACCTCTTAAACAGGAAGAATCAAACAACGACTTCTGTAACACGACAATTAAAAGTATTTTTAGCTCTACCACTATTTTTATTCCAGTCGACAAGCTTTGTTGTTGTGTTTCTGGCTGAAGGAGGTGAGGCCTTAGTAATTACTTACAAGCACATAAGACATTTCAGCCTTATTTTTTTATTTTTTGATATGAAGTACTAGGATTTTTTATTGATTTTATTGTATTTGATGTTCCTCTTTCTTTTTTTTATCTCATGTATTAATTAATTTAAAAATGTATATTTTTTTAATGACATAATGTAATGACACCTGACGGGTCACATAAATTTGTATGTCTTGATTATGACAAAACATAGCGCACCCCCTATTTATGTAAACACCTATTTAAACACCTGTGTTTCACAAATAAACTGATTGATTGATTATTTTAGGGCTGGCAACACTCATGTCTCCAGTTTTGCAGATGTCCACAAACGGCGGTGGCTGCTAAGGCCAGCTGGTGAAAGGTCACAAGCCTGCTGGATTGCCACGCTATAGAATAAATCGATAAAATAATCATGAACATCGCGTCTAATCTAGTTTGTGTTCTTAATCATAATGTAACTTCGTAATTACTTTTACAGCAAAATGTTATTATTCCTCGGAAAATTTCCTTCGCCAATAATGTTTTTAATATAATAAACGCTCGCAGCTAATAAAGAAAAATACCTCGAAGCCTTAATATACTCGGAGGATCCACATTTTCTTTGCAGCTGCACGATATACTATTAACGACATATTTTCGTAAAATTAAGAGTAAAATTACAATTTGAATGACTGACGCTGGGGAGAATGGAAGATAAAAACGGTTTCGTCGACCCCAAGTAACATGACACTAGGGCAGGTAGAATAAGAAGTCTAACAAATTGACTTACAATGTTGAATAGAAAGGGTACTGGCTATTAAGCTGAAAAAGGCTTTAAAGTACAAACTCAAACCAAAAAATTATCTCTTTAACTTTCCCCAAAGCTAAAACTACATAAACAGCCTATAATGTTCCCAATGCTGGCCCATAGGTCTCCTTTCTGTGAGAGGGAGTTGGCGGTAATCCACCACGCGAGCTCAGTGCGGGTTGGTAGATGACACATGCCTTCGAATTTTTGGGTTCTAGGACATGCCGGCTTCCTCACGATATTTTCCTTCACCGTTTTGAGAGCAGTGGTGATGAAATAAATTACACAAAATAATTCGTCTATCAGGGTTCGAACCTACGACCTACAACTCGTAAGTCGCGACTGTAACCATTGACCACCACTGAATACCACTGCTATAAGTTAACACTACTTATTTATTAATAATGGAATTACGATATATCTGGCAACACCATACACTATCCCAACTCTTAAATAAGTACTAAAAAGAATGATGGTAAAACCTTGTATCGATACACATGAAAGATATTTATGACAGGTCCTTGAATCTGATCCTATTGATCAATATTCAAGGACCTGTCATAAATATCTTTCTCGGATAACATAAAGGTTCCGTAAACTTAACCACAGCTTAAATATTTGGTGAAAGATTAAAGCCGAACTTGAAGAATTTAGAAAAGGTTCGGCCTTCCGAATGGTTCATAAAAATGTTGGTGCTTTTTATTGGATATAAGAAAACGAGGGAGATTCCTCTCATTTTAACCGACTTAAAAAAAGAAGAAGGCTCTATGTTCGTCTATGTATATTTTTTATGTACACACATCAAAAGTGTCTAGGGATCAAGCATTTTTATGCGGATTTCTTGAGATTGAGATGTGGCTTTGTAATAAATTTATGATTTTATAAATTTATATGGATCCTTTTTGGTGCATTTCATAATTTGAATCAGGAACTGTGAATCAAATTCGAGTAAAAGATGAAAATCAGCTGTCAATATTTTCCCTATAAAAACATACAACGCATTGAAGACATTATTAGTGCTACTGTTTCCCTACTACTGATTAAAACCAACGTTATTATGGAGCGGCGACGTCATTTAAGCAGGGAAGAAATGCTCAGAGCCGTGGGAATGATAGAAGCTGGTTCCCGGCAACGTACTGTGGCTTTAGCTCTGAATACAAGTCAGAGTGTTATCAGTCGACTTTGGACACGTTACCGAAGCACTGGTACCGTGGCTGAGCGCCATGGAGGACGGTATCGCTGCACCACACGGAGACAAGACCGATACATTCAAATCTTAACTCGAAGAGCTCCAACAATAACCGCCATGATGTTAGCCGTGAGGCTTCATCACTCTTCAGGGAACTTAATTAGCGACCAAACTGTCAGAAACCGCTTGCATGAAGTGAACCTTCATTCCCGAAGACCGCTACGGGTACCACCTATAGCAATGCACAATCGTAGGATTCGATATCAATGGGCTCTTGAACACAGAAATTGGGCAGAAGAACAATGGCGTTTCGTGTGCTTTTCTGATGAGTCTCGTTTTGGTATGAGACCGGATACAAGACGTATACGACACTGGAGAACCCCTGGACGCCAACAGCGATTAAAATCCTGCCAGGAAGTCCATCCTTATAGTGGTGGAACCATCATGGTATGGGCGGGTATTTGGATCGGCGGAAGAACTGAGTTGATTTGGATCAGAGGCAACCTCAACGCTCAAATTTATGCTGAGACGATTGTATCAGACGTCATCGTTCCTCTACAAGTGCAAATCGGTCCCTTATTTCAGTTAATGCATGATAATGCACGACCGCACACCGCAAGAGTTGTAAGACAGACTCTCGCCGCAGCTAACATCAATGTCCTGCCCTGGCCTGCTCAGTCGCCAGACTTGAACCCGATTGAGCATGCATGGGATATGCTACAGAGAAGAGCTCTGCCGAATATGGAGGGTATCCAGTCGCAAGAAGACCTTTTTTTGTTGTTGCAACGAACATGGGCGGCCATTCCACAGCGTGATTTGGATGAACTCATTTTGAGTATGCCAAATCGATGTTCTTGTATTGTTAGTGTTCGCGGTAGAAACACGGATTATTAATTGTTTAAGTTACCCAATAAAATTTTAGAGAAAACTGTTATTTCAGTCTTTTTTTCGAACTTTTGTGTTAGTGGTTCAAATGTCAAAAATCCCTTTATTAGGAAAATGGCAAATTTCTTTATTAATGCAAAGGTGACTTGGTTTATCGTTACTGTGACAAACGAAAACACTTTATTTGATGAATCCTTAAAGAAATTTTTAATTAATATCAATCAGGAGAAAAGTTATTGCAAAAATATATGTTGATCCCTAGACACTTTTGATGTGTGTATGTTTATCGATATTTTCATCAATAAAATTGTGGATCGATTTAAATGTTTTTTTCATTTAGTGAAAGTGTTTGGGTGCTTGCGCGGAGGTCCCATTTACATTTTATTGTTAACTTTGCTGGTGTAGTTTTTGTGTTAGTTTCTGTAATACACATTTAATCCACTTGGTGTAAGTATGATGATTTATAAAACTTCCTGTCACTCTTGCTTAGAGTGCGCTCAGGATAAGTCTGCGCGCGACGTTTGTCAAGATTATAACCCTGCCAGCACTTTTAATCACTTTCGGCGTAATGATGGCGATTATTTACTTTCGAAAACACAGAACATAGCACTCTTTTAACACCTGAAATAAACGTCCAGATAGCGGCAAACGATTATTTTGTGCGCGCTCTACATAGCAAGTAGTGGTTTACGAATTGGTGTACAGGAAGGTACCACAAAAAAAAAAATGAGTAAAAAAACTAAAAAAAAACAACCACCTACCAAAAAAAAATCAGTATAAAGTGAAAAATAACTAATTTCCGAAGTCAGGCGGTAAAAACGAAAATACGGAACTATAAAAGACCGATTTCCGAAATTAAGGTTAAAGTAAAAAACTTTTGTTGGAGGCATAATACTGTCTGTGGGAGTTTTAAAGCGTTCATTTGTTTATTTCCCATTCGCATGGTATGTGCTGGCCAGTTTTAAATAAGTAGGTTTCGAACTTTCGATGCAGCGTTGGGTTTGTTGGTAAAACTCATTTGGTTTTTCGTTTTGAGCGTTATTGAAGGATTTTAGAATAAATTAATGGTTTTTATTGTGAAAAAAGAATAAAATGAATGAAAGAAAACTTGTTTATTAAAATGACATAAAATACTTACATACAAAGTAGCCAAAAGCCTCGTATTCAAACAATAAAAGTTTGACAATTTTGTCCATTGCAAAATGAGGGTATTCTTGAACAGATTGTAGGCAAAATGACATCGTATTAAGAATAGAATTGGCTTTTGTACAAATACTTGGATTGCGATAACATCTCATCAGTGAATGTAGGTTTATCTTGAAGTTTCCACAACATGGATTCTCTGTGAAGTGAACTGAATAGAATGCTAATTAGATACATGTAACAGTAGGCGATATAGAAATCTGCCGTCATTTTGACTAGAGAGATATAAAAAACTTCAACGTAACAAAAACCGAGATCATTTATGAAAATTTTCACCGTCAGCAGTTAATGAGGCTATCAAACTTAGTCTAATAAACAAAGAAGTATTGAGAAGCTTGACATATCTGATCAAACTTGACTGTCTCCACAAATTCATCTAAAGATGCTTGAGATTCTTGGCACACAACAGAATGATAAATTAACCAAGTTTCTGGACTATGACACAGGGTCACACTTTTGTTTGGATATTCGAAAATGTAGTCAGCTTTGAAGGAAAGATTTGCAGAGTTTGGGAGCTATGCCTATATTTAGATATTTTGTGCAAGTCGCACCTTCAAAATAGTAGTGAGGAAATATCCCACATAGAATAAAAAATTCGAAGATATATGCCCCGCGCTGGGCCCGCGTGGTAGATTATTAGCCCACTTTCTTATAAGAAGACGAGGCCTGGGGGGTGGGGTGGGACATTATAAGCTGATTATGTATTAAATTGCGATGGACTGAGTTGATTGACCAATTAAATTTTTACTTTTAATGGTACTGATAGAATTCATAAGAGAAATTAACAAAAAGCGTGACGTCAAATGAGAAGGTTATTAAAAAATATCTTCTGAAATCAGGAGCTTTTTAAGACGATCCTTAATATTGTTAAGAGGAGTGCTTCGTTTCCTCGAAGGTACACTTTAGCTCTAATGGAATCAGATCCTCATTCCATCTACTAAATAACTTTAAATGGAAATGTCCAACGTAACAGGAATAATGCAACACACGCCTCGCACTCATTTACATCATTATCATCTCAATACAAAAGTTCCTAACACCGCCTCCAGTAGTTCCACCGGCAGCAAAAGGAACTCCATCATTATTCTAACAAAAAGTTGGGAAATGCATACAATTCTCTCAAAGGCGTGAAAGACAATACGTATCACAAAGTAGAGGAACGCAAAGTAAGAACGTTTGCTTGCCAAGTACCAGGAATGCAAACATGAGCTGGAGGTAAAGCGAGCAAGAGACGCCGTACCACCTACAAAACGTCACAACAACCACAAAGAAAACCATACCTTAAACATGACAGGTTAAAGTCGAATTTTGAAGAAGGCAATAAGAAGGTCGGATGCTCACATTTATTCGCGCAGTTGGAATGCGGCTGTTCCGTGATATGCTAAGCAAAAGCCAAGCAAACAAATTGGAAGCGACACATGAGAGGTGCACGAATAAAATGTTTCTTAAGAGAAAATACAGAGCGGAAAATTTAAAAACTATTCGCGCAAAAATAAATAGGTTGCTTTAGATATTTAGGAAGCTAAGAGCAACGTAAACAATATCAAGTTTGAGTTTTCCTCTATTTGTTTTCGTTTGGTACAAATAATATTACGTGGGTACTTTCAGCGCGTCTAGTTTATTTAAATCAACTGTCTTGGGGTCGGTTTCTAGTCGAGCAGAGTGCTGGTTTGTCATTATTAATTTACTAGCAGCGCCCCGCGGTTTCACCCGTATAAGTGTCGATCCCGTGGGAATATCGGGATAAAAAGTATCCTATGTGTTATTCTGATGTATAAGTATATTACTGTAAAGTTTCATCAAAATCCATTCAGTAGTTTTTGTGTGAAAGAGTAACAAACATCCATCCATCCATCCTCACAAACTTTCGCATTTATAATATTAGTTTAGTAGTAGGAAGTAGTATATTAGTAGGATACTTTCCAAGTGGCAATTTTTATGTAAAAACGCCAGCACATCAAGCTGCTACAATTTGTCAAATTTATTTAATAATTTCTACTTTATCGCTAAAGCATAGATATGGTTCAAAGTTGATTGGGAAAATTTCACAGTTTCGAGTAGCTTTTGATGCTGGCGTCTGTACGATCTATACTATGTAGAATACCTCAAATAGTAGGTACGTGGTTTAATTTATGGGAGAAAGTAATGGTAATACTTTCTTTTTCATCATAACAATGTTTCATTTGATTGTATCTTATACTGTATCTACCTGTAATTTTGTTGTTTGCGAGGCTGTTCCACGAGCAACATAGTATAGCAGGCTTAGTTAACGTTTCCCCCCTATGGAGCTAATCAGGGATTGGAGGCACGTCAACAAAAGGTGTGTTGTTCTGTCGCTCGTATCAGCTCCGCTACAAACCACATGCAGGAGCTACATTTAAACTTCACAATGTAGGCATGTTTTAATGAAGATACGAATAGGTTTACAACGTGTCGCTAGAATGGTGTCATTAAGAGCTGTACTACCTCAAATGGCTTAGCATGATCCTCCGTTATGTCAAAAATACTGCAGCATTAACTTTGAAATAAATATATGGTTAAAGTTGAGGATTAATGTTAAGTCCTATGTTTGACGAAAACACGATTCCATAAAATTATCTCGATAGAAAAAAAAACCCAAAGTTACCTCCAAACCGCTGGTATTCAAAAATACTTCAAAACCGCTGGTATTCAAAAAATACTTCAAATTAGATCATAAAACTTTGCATACTAACTGAACTAACTATAAAGCAGGTCTCACTTTTTTTTTAAATTACCGTTATTTTCACCGTAAAAAGCAAATACCTAAACTATTGGCACTGCCTGCCGCCCAGCACGGCACTCTGTTTCGCTCTCCCTTAGTCCGGGAGCAGAATCGTGCGAGCGAGATATAGAGTGAATTTTAGCTGAGGTAGTATAGGCTCTTAAGAGGAAATGCGCTCGGAGAGACTTTTGAAAAAGCCTAAGTAAAAAGTCATTATTCGAGGTTTGGCTCGCCTATTTCCTCCTCCAATATTGGACCAATTTAAAAGATATTTCATAAACCGTATAAAAAGGATATATACTGTGACCCTATATTTTTCTTTTTTCGTTAATAGTTCTCTTTGTACACTAGGCCTCTGTTGACAGCGGCAATTTTGAGCATATTTTGAGGGTTCTAGTGCTTATAAAAATAATGTATCATCAAAAAGGATAACGTCCCTATGTTTTTTTAATACATATTTTTGTTTATACACGTAGTTAATATTTATTATTCTGTAAAAAATCATTGCTTTATGGTCATTAACCAGAAAAAAAACAGGTGAGAGCGTTTCTATGGAGAACCCCCCCGCATTTACTATTAATTTAACACACGGGTTGGACTAGTGGCCAGTAATCATAAAAATTATAACAAAATAATATAATTCGTAATTTGAAAACTACCGCTTGCGCCGCTCGCCGACATAAGGCTCTCTTTCTTTCCTTAGATTCGCCTACTCTTTGTACGTTATTCGTTTAAATTTCATCGATGCTACGTTATGATCCGTAACCCCCAGCAAATGACCCCTGCGGTCATTTGCTGCAGTTTTTTTAAGTACAGGTTGCTCCAAGATGCTATTTTTATTTAGATGTTATTTTTAGAAAATTGGAATTAAATAAATACTAAACTTTTAATGATATTAAAATATGTTCATAAGTTTTGTACATATTACAGTATCGTATACTATATGTATATTAAGTTATGTTCATAACTGATTATAAACAGTTGTCTAAAAGCCAGTCAAACATTGTTTTCATGAATTTATTTAGTGGGCAACACTGTTGCGTGGGGGTAAATTGTTAAAGATTTTTATTGCCATGCCGTTCCTGCTATATAAATGTAGTCTCTGGCTAGGTGCGAGTAATTTATTTGGGGTTCTGCTTTTCACTCTTTTAGAAATGTTTTGAGAACAAAAGTCTATCATACTATTGATATTATTTTTTAGTCTATCATACTATTTATATTGAGAATAAAGTTCCGACTCAAACTGAAACGTTTCAGCGCACCATATAGGTACTGAGCCTACGGTCAAGGAGCAATAGCAAACAAATTCCTTTCCCAAATAGCGGCGCATGTCACTTTTTCAAACAGCCATTTTCAATGAAAATGTTAGCAATGACGTAGTCGGAAAAATAATAAGGTGCAAGTGATTTACTTACACGATGCAAGTTGTCTATGGCATACAATAAAATTGAAGCAACAAGTGAGTCGCATCATATAAAGACGGCTGTATAAACGGTGCAACATTTATTGTAGCTTCAATCAATCAATAGTCTTTATTTGTAAACATAGGTTTACAACAGTTGTGAAACATGTTACAATTGTTTTATTACAGTTTTGCTATTTGGCGTACAAATATACATTTATGCCCCATAACTGCCCCGTTGGTCTCGTGGTCGCAAGCGCGACTGCTGAGCGTGGGGTCATGGGTTCGATTCCCGGGTCGTGCAGTGTTAAAAGCACTGGTAACAGCCCGGAGTTTGGAAGTTGGTGGTTTGATACCCCCGTGACCTCGGAAAGCACGTTAAGCCGTTGGTCCTGCGCCTGATCTCTCTCCGGTCGTGTCGGATTGCCGTCCCATCGGACTATGAGAGTGAGGGAAGAGGGAGTGTACCTGTGTCTGCGCGCACACTTGTGTACTATAATATCCCCTGCGTACCTGGCTAATCTCCGTTGAGATTGGCCACCGTGACCGAAATCGGTCGGAGAGGCTATTATTATACATTTATGGGAAGCTATATTAAGCTATGCTATAGCCAATAAAATCACACTGATTTTATGGTCCTTAACATAATTATTAATTTAACGCTAGACCACGATTATGTCACATCGTTAAAAATATTTCTTCACAAAAAAACTGAGAGTATAATAATATTTTATCCAATAATGTATCGTGTATGTTGTTTTATTTTCAACGGCGGAGGTAATAGTATCGGCGGAGTGACCTCAATCCGCTGATGTGGAAAGTGCTCTCCATTCCGACTTTTTAGAGTTTTCCCGAACGGTAAAACGGAGATTATTGTTATATTTATTATGTTCCACTATTGAGTTTGCTTGTTATCGTTTCTTTTAATTGGATCATGTGTTTTTGAATTGTTTGTTATTGTTGTGGTGTGAGCGGAAAACGAATCCACGTTTTTTTTTATTTGTTAACCTCTCATACATATTTGTATTATTTACGTAAATAGTGGAACATATTAAACACAGCTTTTTTCTGAGTGACTTGTCTGTCTGAAAAGTTAAGAAAAACTTAGAGTTTCACCGATTCTTTCCAGTCATCATCATCATCTGCCTAGCCTTTTAGTTGGGGTCGGCTTCCAGTCTAACCGGATGCAGCTGAATACCAGTATTTTACACACTGCATACATTACATTTACATTTTTTTTGCGACTGCCTATCTGACCTCCACAACCCAGTTACTGGGTAATATGATACCCCTTGGTAAGACTGGTTGTCTGACTTTCGGGCTTCTGACTACCCGTAACGACGATTCTATCCAGTCATCCTCATTATACTTAATTATCGAGGCTTCGGCCTAATTTTAATTTTTGTGAGCGAGCCGACTTTAAAAGCTCTCCACGCTAAAGAACTTTATGTATTGAAAGTTTAATTAAACACTAAAAAATCATCCCAAACAAGAACAATAGCGGCATTAAAACATAGATCCATCAAGTCACCAACAAGCGCTATCAAGATCCCGGTATGTGTCAGCGAAATCACTACGGAAGTTCCCCCAGCAGATTTATTCATGACTTAGCCAAATATTTGATTGATTAACGTGTCTAAAGCAGTCCCGGCCTTCGATAAACTTGCCGACCACTCCATTTGGCGAAAAAGCCTCTTGTTTAAACTTCGCAAAGTGATGCTGCTCTTTTTTTTTTCTTTTTTTTATAGACCAAGAAAACATAAACTCCTTTCAATTTCGTTAAAATAACGCTCGCAGCGGAGGAGAATTATTATTGCAACGTACATAAAATCCGTCGGGATTCCATTAAGCCTTATATTATATAAGTAATATAATAACGGCTTAATGTATTTGTTGATAAGACTGATGTTTTGAAACGATTTTCATTTTTTTCCTTACTTGTTTGGGAACTGCCAATAAATTATGTTGTCGATAGAATACATATTCGTATGTTAATAGCTTCACTAGCTCGGTAAGTATGAATAAGACTCCAAGATCGGTTTTCATTTTTTTGTTTGGTCCTCGATAGAGTCCGTTCGTCCATTTTATTTTCCGCAGTTTGCTACTGTAGGTTCACCGAGCTAGGTACACCGACAAATTTATTTCGTGAATGAAATTGTCACTTGCAATGCGCACACATAGCATGGTGTATGAGATTTTAAGGTTACCTACATTGTTTTCCAACATTTTCATAAGACATGCAACAAAATGATAGTTATAATGCCAGCCTCCAGCCTATTATTGTATTATGGCAGGGCAATTGCCTCTTAAGACCTCTTCTTATATACAACGGCGACATTAATTTAACACACGAGTGCAGCTAGGGGCCAGTAATCATAAAAATTATAACAATATAAAATAATTCGTAATTTGAAAACTTCCGCCTGCGTCGCTCGCCGACAATCTTTCCTTCAATTCGCCTACTTTTTACACGTTATTCGTTTTAACCCTTTGACCGCCACGGTCGTGTATAGACGACAAATGAAAACGTGCCCAACACGCCACCGTCGGCTAATGCCGACAAGAAAACACCATGTTTTAAGTATAAACACAGAAAACTGAATTTAGTTTATTTATTTTGTACTTATAACATGGTGTTTTCTTGTCGTCATTAGCCGACGGTGGCGTGTTGGGCACGTTTTCATTTGTCGGCTATACACGACCGTGGCGGTCAAAGGGTTAAGGTTCATTTTTCAATCGACAGATATTTTTTATTCGAGGAATAAAATTAAGATCTGACAGTTTATGTATGGAAGCTAAGTTCAGCAGCATATGCTGTGAGAAAAATCCGTCAATTTACTGATGTTAATACCGCGAGACTGGTCTATTTTAGTTACTTTCATAGTATTATGTCGTACGGTATTTTACTATGGGGACGAGCTGCAAACATCGAGTCTATTTTTATTCTGCAGAAAAGAGCCATCAGAGCCATATATAGCCTCCGCAGACGTGACTCTCTAAGGGAACTATTTAAAGATATTAACATCATGACGGTACTTTGTCAATATATCTATGAAAATATCATGTTCGTAAGGAAAAATCTACATCTTTTTAGTAAATGAGGTGAAAGGTATAATTATATCACTAGAAATAGGGATCAATTAGTTCAACCAGGTTTCAGGCTGGCTAAAGTAGACTCATCTATCATGGGGTATTGTTTAAAATGTTACAATAAAATACCTACCCACATATTTCAACTGAATGAAACGAAATTTAAATCTTGTATAAAACGCACACTATGCAGCCAGGCATAATATAAATTGGGGGATTACATCACTGATAAAAATGCAAATAAATTTACTAGCATCGGAAAATACTGACTTGACTTGAATGTGCCCTGGCGGCTGAGAGTATGTCATGCTCACTCAAATGTCTCTCTGATAGTGGCGCGTGTGTTAAATCATTTAGCTCCCTTCAAAATAGTTGAGCTGAATAGTGTTAATCTAATTTATATATGAACTAGCTGCGCCCCGCGGTTTCACCCGCGTAAGTTTTGATCCCGTGGGAATATCGGGATAAAAAGTATCCTATGTGTTATTCTGATGTATAAACTATATTACTGTAAAGTTTCATCAAAATCCGTTCAGTAGTTTTTGCGTGAAAGAGTAACAAACATCCATCCATCCATCCTCACAAACTTTCGCATTTATAATATTAAAGTCAAATCATTTATTTCAAATAGGCACTTAAAAGGCACTTTTGAACGTCAAAATTTAAAATGAAAAAATAGAATTGATTCTAGTCGCCCATTCCAAAATGTAGTTTTCGTGTGGAGAAGAATGGGCAAGAAACTCCACCGTTACTCTTTTAAAATGTTTTACAAGTTTTTGTATACATTATTTATATAATTATATGTGAAGACGATGCACCTAAAATAAAATTTAGTCTACCAAAAATGGTAAAAGAATTAAAAATATAACAGACTGGTAAATCAATTATGTGATAGATACATGGTGTCCACATATTTACAAAGATTGAAAAAAATTTACTAGTATTTTAAAAAGTGTGTGAGTTACATTTGTCAAAGAATGTAAAAAACAATGTAAAAAAAAAAAATGTGTATGTATAAATTAAATTAGCAACCAGTTTGATTTTGTCTAGACTCTAGATTGTCCTATGGAGCAGGACCAGCATGTTTCCAAACATTGTTATCTTGGATATAATCCTCCAATTTATAATATCCTTGTTTACAAAGTGTACTTTTTATATGAGTTTTAAATTTTCTTTCATTTAATTGTAATATATCAAAAGGTATTTTGTTGTAGCATTTAACACAGTACCCCATAAAAGATGTTTGCACTTTAGATAATCTGAAAAAAGGTTGATCTAATTTATCTTTATTTCTAGTATTAAAATTATGTCTATCACTTATTTTATTAAAAAGATGTTGATTTTTTCTTACATACATAATATTTTCATAAATGTATTGGCAAGGTACCGTCATAATATTAACCTTTTTAAATAGTTCCCTAAGAGATTCACGACGACGTAGATTGTAAATGGCTCTGACAGCTCTCTTTTGCAAAATAAAAATGGATTCAATATCAGCAGCCCGACCCCACAGTAAAATGCCATATGACATAATACTGTGGAAGTAACTAAAATAGACCAAACGCGCGGTTTCTACATCTGTTAACTGTCTTATCTTTCTAACAGCATAAGCGGCCGAGCTTAGCCGCCCCGCAATAGATGTTATATGAGGCCCCCATTGTAATTTCTCGTCTAGCGTGATTTCTAGGAAAACTGTCTGATCAATAAACTCTAGTTTTTGGCCATTCAATATGATGTCACATTCGCTGCTTCTAACATTAGGCAATTTAAATTTAATGCATTTGGTTTTTTTTTCATTAAGTACTAAATTATTTACCGTAAACCAATCTTGGACCTGAAGAATAGAGTTATTCACGTCGTCAAGATTTTGTGACCGTCGGTCTATTTTAAAGATCAATGATGTATCATCTGCAAATAACACCATCTTTGGTTGATTTTGAAGTAATTGGGGTAAATCGTTAATATAAACTAAAAAGAGGAATGGACCCAATATCGAACCTTGAGGAACGCCCATTGTCATTTCAGACCCTAATGAGTTTATGCCGTTTACTTGAACTTTAACCTTTCTATCTTTCAGGTACGATCTTAGCAAATCAAGTGCTTTTTTTCTAATCCCATAGTGCTCCAGTTTCATCAGAAGTGTCTCATGGTTTACGCAATCGAACGCCTTAGAGAGGTCGCAAAAGATTCCAATGGCATCTTGTGCTTCTTCCCAGGCGTTAAAAATGTTCTTTATTAGGGTAACACCGGCGTCAGTAGTACAACGCCCTTTGGTGAAACCGTACTGGTGTTCATGAAAGATGGAATTTTTATTAAAGTGACGTAACATTTGATTGAGCATAAGCTTTTCAAACACCTTACTGAGAACTGGCAGAATCGACACAGGCCTATAATTGTTGGGTTCTTTACTGTCACCGGATTTGAATAATGGAACGAATCAGAAGCCCGAAGGCTGAAAGTCTGACAACCAGTCTCACCAAGTGATATCGTATTACCCAGTGATGACCCCAACCCCAACATAGTTGGGAAAAGGCTAGGCAGATGATGATATTTCGAAATGTAAGACTATAATATTAAAAAACTTTCGACACAAGCAACCTCTAATACTAATACTCCCGCAGATTGTTTCCCTTAGAGAGTAAAACTTCGACCTTTTCCGGTATTTAGTATACTGTTGGATTTAAAAATATAAAGTATCCTGAATATCTTCGCGGTGCAGGAAAAGTTAACTTAAAAGAAATTGGGAGCGACTTTTGCTTAGTAGTGCGCAAAGGGATCTATCGTTTATGGCAAAAAAGAAAACTTTAACATGGCTTAACTAAAAAGTGTACAAATATTTATTACCTGTCAGAGAAATCTCTTTCGGCCTTATTACAAAACAAGGTTTATAATTATGTAAACCCAGATTTATTCAGTTTTATTCATTAGTAGGAATAGTAGGAATAGGAATTAGTAGGATAGTAGGAAGTAGGATTGTTTCTTTTTTTCATATTTTCATAACGGACGCTTTTAACGTTCTGCATTGTTCTCACATGCATAATTTTTAACATGAATGATGTAACCAAGACTTTGTTACCGTGTTATATTGATTTAAAAGAGTGTCCATGGAGTTTCTTGCCCGTTCTTCTCCATAGGTACCTACGCTTTTGGAATGGGCAACTAGCTTCATCTTTCTGACTGACCGACACCTTGACAATTCAAAAGTGCCTGTAATTGGTTTATTTGAAATAAATGCTTTGAATTTGAATTTGAAGAAGTGTCAAAATTTCAAAATTATTCTTCTGATAAAATTATCTAGCGTTGGAAAAATCAGCCTTTAATTTCATTGATGCGATGGTATGATCCGTGACCCCGGTGAATGACGCGCTACAGTTTTTTTCAAAACAGGTTACTGCAAGATGATATTTTAGAAAACATTGTGAATAAATAAATATGTTTATAAAACGAAAATGCGAAAACGTGTGTTAAATTAATGTCACCATTAAAACGCCATGCTGTAGATAAGCTACAAGCATTGATCGCCACGCTAGCTCAAGACAATTTGGCGATTTTAGACATATATTTACTATAAGTCCAGGTTTCCTCATGATGTTTTTCTCCACCGATGTCGGTTATGTCCAAGGTAAACTCAGCAAAAACTCGTTAAACACTGAAAACCCTCCTACATAATGGCGATTCAAATATATACGATAGATAATAAAGTAGATAAAGAAACTCAAACGTTAGAGAGTTCCGAGGAAAATAAGTTGTTGCTTTTTAGGATTCTTAGTAAATTGCGAGGCGTAGAAGGGAAAGTTTGCGAGATGAATCTTTAGGTTTGAGCAAAAAGATCTTCGCTCACTCAACGTCTGCAAACTTATATTAACAAGGAAATTATTACGAATTTTGTCGGTTATTGCGTAGAGATTCTGAATATTTTAGTTGTCCTCTTGAGTAATGAACCAATGAGGATGTCTGAGTGGACCAAAATGGCCTTACTATAAAGCAAGGTTCATATTTAGTTAGCCCCAGGTTTAAACCTACAACCCATTTTTGAAATTCAAACTTAATTACGACAAAATTAAAGTTCTTGTTACAAAAATGAATAAAACTGAATAAATCTGGGTTTACATAATTATAAACCTTGTTTTGTAATAAGGCCGAAAGAGATTTCTCTGACAGGTAATAAATATTTGTACACTTTTTAGTTAAGCCATGTTAAAGTTTTCTTTTTTGCCATAAACGATAGATCCCTTTGCGCACTACTAAGCAAAAGTCGCTCCCAATTTCTTTTAAGTTAACTTTTCCTGCACCGCGAAGATATTCAGGATACTTTATATTTTTAAATCCAACAGTATACTAAATACCGGAAAAGGTCGAAGTTTTACTCTCTAAGGGAAACAATCTGCGGGAGTATTAGTATTAGAGGTTGCTTGTGTCGAAAGTTTTTTAATATTATAGTCTTACATTTCGAAATATCATCATCTGCCTAGCCTTTTCCCAACTATGTTGGGGTTGGGGTCATCACTGGGTAATACGATATCACTTGGTGAGACTGGTTGTCAGACTTTCAGCCTTCGGGCTTCTGACGTGGATCAACAGCCGGGACCAACACCTTAACGTGCGTTCCGACGCGCGGATGCTCTTGGTATATGAAGATGGTCACCCATCCACGGACCAACCACAGCAAGCGCAGGTTAACCTGATCGATCGAACCGTGCTGCCTTAATTACTTAGCCACAAGCCCCTCTACGTCAGGACGTAGAACAATCAGCAAAGTAAATCTCAAGCAATTCTTAAAACTAGTTTTAATCAATCAAATGACTTGAATCTAGTTTTAAGTAATGCTTGAATATTGAGTGACATTCTGGCAATCCGGTCCGGCTGGTGATACGGGGCTACATTTTGAAATAGAATAACATAATTATAATGTCCGCGATGTATTTTTTTTTGTGCCCGATTTAAGGTATTGGGCACGCCTCTTATTGTATACGTGGGACTCAAACATATATGGTGAATTATGGGTGTATAGGTACACCTCGAATCCAATGTGACAACCGCCAACCCGCATTGGACCCGCGTGGTGGATTATGGCCCATTCCTACTCACAGAGAAGAGGCCTGTGTGCAGTGGGAACATTATAGGCTGATCATGCTGTAGGTATACGTCTGCCTAACACTTAGTGCAATACAGGCGTGATAGTATGTTATGTTGTGAATTTCAAGTTCCGTTCGATCATCTGCAAGTTATCTGATACTTAATCGATGGATAATTTTTATTCGAAGAATAAAATTGACGTCTGACAGATTTTGTGCAAAAGAACTGTCAAAAATTCAAAATTATTCCCCCGATAAAATTATCTCATATATGTACCTACAGACGCCAGCAGGTCAACCTACCCCAATCTGTCAAATTTCTTTGATAGATTTTCAACTTTAGTACAAAGGAATAAGGTTTATATTCAATTGGGAAAATCTGACAGATTGGGGTAGCTTGATGTGCTGGCCTCTGTACCTTATCCCCCTCCACCCCGACACCTCCGTGCCTCGGAAAGCACGTTAAGCCGTTGGTCCCGGCTGTCATTTGTGGATCTTTGACAGTCGTTACGGGTAGTCAGAAGCCCGAAAGTCTGACAACCAGTCTTACCAAGGGGTTTCGAATTACCCAGTAAATGGGTTGTGGAGGTCAGATAGGCAGTCGCTCCATGTAAAATACTGGTATTCAGCTGCATCCGGTTAGACTGGAAGCTGATCCCAACATAGTTGGGAAAAGGCTAGGTGATAATAATGATTTATACCTTATTCTGAAACCTTACGGAGCTTTCACAATTATTTTACCTCTGATTTGCATCACTGTCCAAATCGGTGATCTTTATTCGCATTCTAATAAAGTTGCTGTTGGATTACTACCACTGACTCAGCCTAGTTTGAATAAATGAGTTTCATTTTGATTTGACTTTAGCAAGTCTGTCAAAATCAGTATGATCTTTATTCACGTTACCATAAGGTTGCTATTACTGTTACGTTGCTGCTGTCAGAAGTAAAATAACTGAGAACGGAATGTAGTGAATGCTCTATACTATGATTTTAAAATTCAAAAGTTGTAAAATTAGAATCCTGTGTTTTTGAAGTGAAAACATCTTTGGGCGCACTTTACACTCTTTGTAAACAATGAACGAAACTGCCGATAGATTCTGTAAAAATCTCACCGTGATAACTTAGGTGAAGTGAGCGTGAAGTGAGCTATCAATAGGGGCAATCCCTAACATCAGGTGGAATGACAGCTCACTTCACCTTAATTTTCACGGTGAGATATTTACAGAATAGCACTGATGAACCATCACGATCGGGCCGGTGAAGCTGAGTCGCGTATACTCGGCTCCAGTCGTAAGTTTCTACAACTATCGTGTAGTCAAAATCACACACCCTCTTTTTGCCCACTTTAAAAAAAAAAGGTTATCAATTCGACACGTAAGTAGGTATGTAATATTATTTAAACAAAGAGGTTCCCTTTCAAATTGTGTGTCAGTGATGTTCATACTACATACACTAGGTACATATTGGCCAAAACGACCATTAACACCTTCAAAAGTCTTTAATAAAGTTCTCTCTTGGTATGAATTCCTAGTATCGAGCGCGTAGCACTGAAGGGTATCTGACGTGTGCTGTCAGCGCCGACAGATGACATGAACTCGCTTTAATCTTTAGTAGAGATGAAACAGATAGGTACGGATGGTTTCGAAGAAAATGTAGCTTTGTAGAAAGTAGCTATTCGTTTTTGGAGATATCTATACTAATATTATAAAGAGGAAAGGTTTGTATGTATGTTTGTATCGAATTGGCTCAAAAAGTACTTTTTTTTTCCCGCTCTGGTTGGAGCAGAAGGGAGTGTAAGACTCTTACTGACCGAACCGAAGAGTTTGTTTGTCTGAACGCACTAATCTCTGGATAGTTCTGGTAGTGCAATTAAAAAAATATATGCTTGTTATGGGTTACTAAAGATCACGCTAGGACCCTAAAGAACCGAGGAAGAACAAAAAAATCCGAAAGAAGCTCAGCGTTATTTCGAAAACGAAGTAATAGCGCGAGCAGGCGATGCGATGCGACGGGGTGGGTCGGGGAACAAGAAATTTCACGAAGGCAGTAGCTAAAAATTACTGTGATCAAATATTTTTTGGAGATATTTCTTCCGTGTGTACCTTGTTTATTATGCACTAACTTAAATGTAAATCCATCCACCCTGTTCAGTCAGCCTCGCTATCACCTGAAGTTTTTGTAAAGCGTCTACGCTAGATTCTTGCAGTCACTTCTGAGCTAGGTTACTTCTAGGCAAGTCTGCCTGCAACATCGTCGACTATAATCTCTTAACATCTAAGAAATAAAAATATAGCAAGAAGAAAGATGTTCTTTTTCTGGTAAAACAATCTTACCCTATACAAAGTGGCATCGACGCGCAACCTATTATCATGGATTCAGCACACTATCCTGAATCTATTATACGGACGCCAGCACATCAAGATGTCAAATTTCTTTAGTAGATTTTCAACTTTATCGTTGAAGTGTAAGGTTCAAAGTTAATTGGGAAAATTTGACAGTTCCGGGTAGCTTGATATGCTGGCTCTTTTTTTTTGTGGATGGGAAATCATCAAAAGACCCCTCCCGTTCTGGGTGGAGCAGAAGGGAGTGTTAAACTCTTACTGACTAAAACCAAACCGTGTTCCTTCCATAGCCATTTATGTTCCGGGGTAGCGGTAACCTTTTCGGACAATCCTGCTGCCCCGGATGTGCTGGTTCTGTACCATAGGGAAGTGCCGTATCAGATTTCAGAATCATGTATTGAACTCATGGTTACAGTTAGCGCGACCCTGTTATCCTGTATAAAAAAAAGTTTTATACAGGGTGTCCAGTGGCAAAATTCAAAGTTCTAAAAATTGTAAAAACAAAATTACACCTCTTAAACAAAGAATGTTTATTGTTATTTAAAAACAATAAATGCGGATTTTATTTTTTTCTTCAAGTCTCGCACGCATGTTGTCAAAAACGCGTTTCTAGAGCGACTGAATCGTGTAAATCTTGAACGATTTGAATTTTTGCGGATGGAACTTGAGTTTTTTTCGAATTATAACCTGTAAGGTTGATTCGTAATTCCCAATATCGATGAACGTGCACGAAGTGATAAACGGGGATTTTCAGTCACAGAAACCATAACATGGTTCAATATTTTCTTTCGTGACTACCGCTGGTATAATAAACAAGGTCCTGGTCTGGGACTGTTTAGTTTTGATCCTGTAGGTCTGGACTTTGCCCTTCTAAGGGTGTTACCACACCAATCGATCGATGGTAGAATGGATTAGTCGACGTCGATCGATAGTTTCTACCACACCAATCGATCGATAGTCGATAGATGCCATCGATCGATGGTAGAATGGAAAATCGTACTGGCCAACAACAACACGTCCTCTTGTGTATACATTTCGAAAGAAACTGATGGAATATAGCCGGGGTCAATCAATCTACGTCGACCGATGCCGTCGACCGATGCTATCGATCGGCAATCGATCGATTGGTTAGTCGATCGGTATCCGTCGATCACTTAAAGCTACCACACCAATCGATCAACGTCGACCGATGTCGATGACATCGATCGACGATCGATCGATTGGTGTGGTAACACCCTAACGTGTTACGTTCAGAAACTACGTTGGTTCAAACTTTGAAAACTGCCACTGGACACCTTGTATGTATTCCCAAAATCCACCCAGATGAAATTATTAGTAAAAAAATATCGTACAGTGAGGACGAAGATTCTTATATTACGTCCAGGCGAGCACCCACACACGTGTCTTCCACATGTCCCTCCGATACCCGGCTTAGCGAAATCCCACTAATACAGACATTATTTTTATACTTACTATCGCGACGGCTATTAACCAATGTTTACGCTAACGATAACGTAATATCATGTTTATGTTACACTAGGAGGGGCTTATGGCTAAGTAATAACAGCCCCACAGGTCGATCGATCAGGTTAAGCTACACTTGCCGCGGTTGGTTCGTGGATGGGTGACCATTTTCACATACCAAGACCCCTCCGTGCCTCGGAAAGCACGTTAAGCCGCTGGTCCCGGCTGTCATTCGTGGATCTTTGACAGTCGTTACGGGTCGTCAGAAGCCTGAGAGTCCGACAACCAGTCTTACCAAGGGGTATCGTAATAAACGTAATAAATACATTTTAATTATGAAATTTCTAATAGTGGAGGTACAGAATCTGATTTTAATCTCTTACAGATGTAAATAAACAGCAATTGCTCAATATCATGCTGATAGCACCACCGTAACCTCAATACCATTAACTCATAATAAAATTATTTGTGAAAACTTTTAATTGGCCGTATTAGTGTTATTGACAAGTGCACTATTGTACATGACATACCTAGCTGTAAGTTTCCAAAAATGATAAAATAAATATATAGGTAAATATAACAATATTAACTTCCACTGACAGACAAAGCACAGCCCACATCCTAAGCCACTGGGTCTAGAAGCATCAAAGGTGAGCGCCAAATAAGGATTTTTGAAAATTTATTCTCTCTGTTGTTTTATAATTTTTTGGAGAAGATGCACTGTCTAACAACGTTAACACCTAAGACACCTAACTGGGAAGCAGATAGAGACCAACCAGCTATATTACCTACAACGGATTCCTATTCAATTCTGAGTTGAAATTAAATAGAAGTTCTCTTGGGAAAAATGGCTTTTCCGAAAATTTTCACTGAATTATTAGGCTCAATTCAATTTTGCTATTTGGACATAATGATACATGCATACATGATTAAATTACAAGTAGCATCAGCTTTATTATCTGCTTGTATTAATTAGCAGCGGGACAATAGTGGAGTATGCTCGGATTTGATCCATTGTCCTGCAATCAACATTGTAGCTGTACATATATTAATTGTTAGTGAATGTACCATTTGATTGACAATGCCAACTTAGCCTGTGGCAACTATTCGTTGATCGTATTAACGTCCAAGCCGATTGTAGGTAGTCGGATTATGGGATACTGGCTTCTGCATGTGGTTTTGCCTGTAAGGAATTTATGTTTTTCTCGTTATTTCCCTTTTTGTGTTGTTCCCGGAAAAATATATCAGTTTTAATTCCTTTAACCGTGGATTTTCCGACTTTGATCTTTTGTTCTTCTTTATTTTCATGATTAAATATGTTGCCTGAAAAGAGATATTTTTCATAAATTGATTATGAAAACCTGTCAACAAGAAAGATATACTTTCGTTTGTGTCTTACCTGACGGTAAGCGGTGAGGCTATGCACCACCGCGCACGCCTGTCTAGAAGTAATCTTCTCTCGAAACTGGAACACTCCCCGGTTATCGAGCTAAATAGATAGCAATGTTTGTACCATGAATGTTTGTAACTATGTTAAGTCGTAAGTATCAGGGTAGCCGAAATTCAAATTTTCTTACGATTTGTGCAATTTCCAGGTCAGTATCAGGTTGAATGTTGATCTAAATCTTCTTGCTGTCTTCGTTTTGTAGAGAACTACACGGATACCTAATATGTCATTATCATTTCAGCCAAACGGCGTCCACTGCTGGACATCTAATATGTAGTGTACTTTGTTAAATAATCTCTAAAACATCTGAAGGCCAATTCTCGTAATTTAAAACGTTCAAAATCTAGTCACAGTCTCATCTCGGCGACATACAAATGTCAAAAACTTGTCAAAATGTAGGGAAATTAGAAGTATTTTTTGACAGATTGAGACTGAGATCAGACTGTGAAGGTTCTTAAAATTACGAGAATTGTCCCTCTGAAGTACGTAGCTACCTACCAATGTCGAGGAAAAACTTAGGCTGAAAAAATCGGGAAGAAAGAACTTAAGAGTCTGAAAACACTTATTTCAATAATCACGGTTCGATAATAGGTACCTTTTAATTTTGATGAAGTTACCAAATTGAATCGTGTAAATATTAAAGTGTATCGTTCACGGTCGGCCTTATCGTTCATTTTTGGGCCTTTCAATCAAAGTCAATCGATTTGTTGAGACGTTTAACATTGCAAGTACACGCATTAAGTTCGCAATGCTGTTCTTTTTTTGCCCTATTTGTGAGTCTTTTTACTTCTTATAATTAGGATAGATTTGCAAGTAATTACATAACATAACATAAATCATATCATCATGGCTGTTTGCTTCGAAGGGTTATACACTTACATTTTGCCAGACGTGTTTAAGTCCCCTGTAATAGGGGCCTATTACCATCGGGCACAAATCCAGACTTCGAGCTGCGTACGGCAAATTCGTGATGAAAAACCCAATAATACTTTGCCTGACCTGCGGGGGACTACATGACCTAAAGCGCGGTCACTGTCGGACTGCATAGAAAAGAAAGAGAAGCGTGATGACATAATGCTGGTAATTTATTGCAAAATATGAAGCAATCATCTATTTACAATAAATCTATTGTTTGAGCTAAAAAAATAAAACACTAGTGCTTTAGTATGTTGCTTGTAGAATAATGTGACAAAAAATAAGAATGATTGTATGTATATTAATATTATGGTTTTATTGTAGTTTTTAGAGGTATCTTCATGATTTTTTTTTTTCGTATCAAATTTTCAACACACTATCTTACTAGCATATATCCTGAAGAATATCATATATTTTTCTGATTTTGTTTACTGTAGTCGATCATATACTTTTAATAGTTCTAAAACTTGCGTTTTTGCGTTTAGGTCTTGTAATCCCCATATGAGAAGTAATGCTTTAATGTTTTTTTTTTTTATTTTATTGTTTTTTTCATTTTGCATTTTTGAGCAGACAAATTTTTCGAAGATACCTATGAAGTACTGGATGGTTCACTATACCAAAGAGGCAAGTAATTAATCCTGTAATTTTACGCTGCTTGCTACTGCAGTTTAGTTTTGGTATATCCTTGGTTGAGAAAAGACCACTTTACTCCCCGGGGATGTAATAAGACACGACTAAGGGATTACGTCAGCAGGATAGATAGCAGTCATTTAACACCAGCTTTTCATCCCACATACATTGTAAAACTCAACTTAGATAGAGGTTTCAGTAAGAAAACAGGTTATTTTAGTGCTATAAGTTGTTTGTAAGAAACATTGTTGTGACCTTATTAAGACCAATTTTATCCATGGGCTCTCAAACTGAATTAATACATCGTGAGAAAACCGGCATGTCCTAGAATCAAAAATTCGAAGACGTGTGACATCTACCAACCCGCACTGGGTCTGCGTGGTTGATTACAGCCCACTCCCTCTCATAGAGAGGAGGCCTGTGTCCCAGCAGTGGGAACATTATAGGCTAATTATACTGATACAATAAGATACGGGATTACGGCTATTATAGTAACAAGCCCCATTTTGTCCCCAAGCCCCTTTTTTTTTTGGGAGTGGGAGGCAGTCACCTCCTTCTGCGAAGCAGTCATGCTAGCGAAGGAGGTGGCTGGACGGCTGAGGGAGAGAGCCTCACGTCCCAGCCGCCGCGGGAGACGCTCCGGGCGTCGGGAGCCGCGTGACGACTCCCGGCCACCGTAGGCGCGGGCCTGCGGGCGGAGAGTAATGGGTAACTCCGTCCGATCAGGACCAGGCCCGTGTCGGACGGCGCGTACGTGTTCCACGCGCGCCTCAAAGATATGTCAGCACTAAGGAAGGGGCCCGTAAGGGCCGAAGCCTGCCGGGGCAGCGGGATTGTCCGAAAGGGTTACCGCTACCCCGGAACACAAAGGGCTAAGGAAGGAACACGGGTGGGTTTTAGTCAGTAAGAGTCTGACACTCCCTTCTGCTCCACCCAGAGCGGGAGGGGTCATTTGATGATTTCCCATGCACAAAAAAAAAGGCCCTTTTTATTTAACGCCAAAAGAAGAAAAAAAAATACGTACCTTTTAAAATTTAATTCACTAAAATGTTGTGACAGTGAACTCACATTACGAGTTTTTATTTCACTTGTCACAAGCTTCCATT
Organism: Globia sparganii; assembly: GCA_949316385.1. Taxonomy (NCBI): domain Eukaryota; kingdom Metazoa; phylum Arthropoda; class Insecta; order Lepidoptera; family Noctuidae; genus Globia; species Globia sparganii. The sequence goes on from OX438660.1 coordinate 1,659,799, forward strand.
TGTATTTTATTCCATTTTATTCTTCGTGAAATACAGTACGCAAATTGTTCATGATATATTTTTTAAACAACATTTATTTCGCTCCATTGTTGTATACAGGGTGTGTAAATTACTGTTTTTCGTTAGTGTACTTATGCGATTTATATGTAAACAAGCATAAATAAACTACATGTTAAAGTCACAAGTCACAAATTCAGGTTTTAAAGCATGTTTTAACACTTAGGCTTTTTTGTACTTATTGTAAAGCATTTTTGTAACTAATTTTTGAAAATCAGTACCTACATGTTAAATTAAATCTAATTTTATAAAGCATTTAAATGGTAACATTTACTTAACGTCTGAACATTTTAATCATTTGAAACTCACTTCTATCGAGCTTTATTGAAAGTGGTTCGTTTTCATTGCTTGGCCATTAATGGTATAACTCACAAAAATTGGCTAACTACAGTCAGTATCAATGAGTTAAAATAGACATGTAATTTTAAGGTGATTGCGCAGTGGTTACCGCGAAATTATTTTTTTTTTACGTTTTGCAATTTGCAGGTCTGTTTCAGCTTGTATCTTGATCAAAATTTGATTCGCGACTATAACAGGTACGTATCTAAAGAATTATAATCATTAGAATCATTAATACATCTTCCTAACTTAGATTTGTACCACAAGAAGAAATCTCTCATAAAAGTGTTTGTGGTACAAATCTCACTTAGGAAGATGTATTAATGATTCTAATGATTATAATTCTTTAGATACGTACCTGTCATAGTCGCGAATCAAATTTTGATCAAGATACAACCTGATACTGACCTGCAAATTGCAAAAAACGTAATAAAATTTGAATTTCGCGGTCTGCCACTTCCCATTCACCTTAATACATATCAGGATATTTTTTATAAATGTATTCGGGTTTCTTTTACTTAAAAAAAAAAACAAACATAAAATGGTTTTATGGATACGGACGATTGTAAACTATTTAACAATAAACGTTAAATGCGTCATGCAAATAGTTACACACTAGAATTATATCCCATAGTTCAAAGATTCAAGGGCGACACCAAACCTAGTTCAGGACAGCACAAAACAATCTGGATTCGAAAATACGACAGTAAATGAAAACACTAGTACACAAGAGTGTTAAAAAACCGACTATGGGTTTTATCAATCTTTGAATAGCTCGTATAGTGACTGAACTAACACACTATCACACTTCACACTATTAAAAAAGGGCGAAATTTTGTGAGTGTGTGTGTTTATATGTTTGTTACTTCTTCACGCTCAAACGGCTAAACCAATTTTGATAAAAATTTGTATGGAGGTAGCTGACACCCCGGATTAACATATAGGCTGCTTTTTATCTCTATATCTTACAGGATCGACACTTATGCGGGTGAAACCGCGGGGCGCAGCTAGTTGTATATATTTGATTGAATGTTTGTATGTAGACTGTAAACGAGATTAGATGTACGAAGTTTAATTTATAGTCGTATTGTCATCTCCACCGTGTATAAGTCGAGCATTAACGTACGTGTCACCCGGCCCTAACCCTTATTAGTTAATAAACTTAATATAAAAAATAAAACGAAACAACACAAATAAAGCCATTCTTACTCTATGAAGGATAAGGAAAAAATGTCTAATATTACGTGTATTTATTTGGGTTGTTTTGTCACTAAGGAGATTTTCCCTGCGGGTCGTTTCTTGTGTTTGTCTCGGAGTAATTTCTTTTCATAGCCGTAGACGGAGTAGTATGGCAGAGGCATCACCGTTGACGACACGGGCAGCAGATCTGGAACATGAAACGTTTTCCTGTTATTCATTTCATTGTATAAGTGATTTGACTGTGGGCGTCCACGGGTAAGGGGTCATTATACTATTGAAAAAGGCATATTAAGTCAGGGAAATGAACTGTTAAATAAAAATAATACCTAATTAATTAATAAAAATAACAAAATTCAATTCTAACTTAACGAAAACTACACATAAACTAAAATATAGCGTCTAAAAATTCATCCGTATCGCTGTGGACTGGTGATGTACCCAAGAATTTACTTTAATTAAATTAAGTTAATTAATTTACCTTAATTTACTGTTAAGTGAATTGATTACAAACTTAAAGTTTTCGTACATTCAAATCACAAGTGTCATTACTTGACATTATTCAACTCTTATTCTAACTCATAACCTAACTCTTATCTATACTGTTATTCTAACGTATTATTTTGACAATAATTACACTTTATTTATTACAAACAATTAATTATTTGTGAATTCATTTAGAGAACAACAGAGTAGGTCCGTGATAAACTGAAACTGAGTGACGTGGTGACCGATGAACTCGTCCAGACCACCTCAACCGTCAAAGTCGCTTTGCGCGTCACACGACGAAATGTTATTTATACATATTTGAGCGAACTATTTTCGCACAAAGGTACCATATGAAAACTAATAATACCTATTCCTACCTCTTTGCCATATAAATATTTACAACTTAATAAAGTTTGATTGTTCATGTCACACATCATGAATTCAGTTGATACTGAAATCTCGCTAAATGTCGGAATTTTTTGAAGTGAAAACTTCTTTAGCGGCGCTGCGTATTTTTTTTGGAATGGGTAAAAATCTCTAAACTCGCGTCAGGACACGTGACCTGATCGAGAATTCGTAAGACGGATGGAGAGAGGGCAGGCGGCGCAAGGCGCTTGCGCGAATGTTGAAGTGAAAACTTCTTTAGCGGCGCTGCGTATTTTTTTTGGAATGGGTAAAAATCTCTAAACTCGCGTCAGGACACGTGACCTGATCGAGAATTCGTAAGACGGATGGAGAGAGGGCAGGCCGCGCAAGGCGCTTGCGCGAATGTTCGATAATTGTCATGTTTGTGTACGATAGCGCAATGAATAAATATTGTATCCTACCACATAAATAATAATACTTTTATACTGATAACGAAAGCAATTCGTACAAAATTATTCTCTAACCATTCCAAAATATCAAAAATGCAGAACATTAATATTTAAGTTTTCACTTCTGCCGGCACTCCCGGAGTGCAACCCGTCGATTTTTTTTTTAATTTTTCCGATATTAGATTATGATTTCAGCGAGATGTGAGGCGTTTGAAGTGATGATGATCATAGTTTTACTATGGTCTTGGGGTGCTAAATTAAAGATATTTTACGAGTTGAATGGCCAAATTGTGACAAAATTTTTGCTGTCTTTTTTGCTGATATTTTACAATGTTCACTGAACAGTTGGCCCAGTGGTGACAGCCCCGACTTACGAGTTGTAGGTAGGTTCGAACCCAGACAGGCGTTTTACTTTGTGTTAATAATTTCATCACCACTGCTCTTATAATGGCGAAGGAAAACATCGCGAGGAAACCGGCATGTCCTAGAACCAAAAATTTGAAGACATGTGAGATCTACCAACCCGCACTGGGCCTGCGTGGTGGATTACGGCCCACTCTCTCTCATAGAGAGGAGGCCTGAGTCCCAGCAGATGATGTAGGAACAGTCAATTTATTGACCTTAGAACATGAAAAGCTTCCATTTTGAGCTGTCAAAACACAGTTTTAGAAATTAACCAAACTAATATATGGTATGTATCGTATCAAACAGACGCACTGTGGCCGCAAATAGCTCACATTTTCGGTGCGCACCGCGGAAATCCAAATGAGCGGTGATGTGAGGAGTGCAGTTGTTGCGTGAATACATTGCATATGCGGAAATGCGCTGGTATGGATGAAGCAGCAGTTTCATTTTCGAGAAAATCCTGCACAAATCGGTATTAATCTAAGGGTATTCTTTGGAAAAATTGATCCTAACTTATTAAATCGTTTAAAAACCTTATTTGTATTTTCGATTTGCCATTGGCTAACTAGAAAAAGACACAAATCGTTTAAAAAACAAAAAAAAAAATAGAAAACATTGAGAGAAAACCGGCAAGTACTAGTACAAAATAAAAAGTAATTAAAAAAAAAATAAATCGACTTCAAAAAGAAATACGAGTATACTCAAAATTATGAAATAACTTTAATGATAACCTCCTTTTTTTTGAAGTCGGTAAAAATCAAAGACATGTGACCTCTAACCAACTCGCACTTGGCCCGCGTGGTAGATTATGGCTCACTCCCTCTTACCAAGAACTCTTGGTGAGAGGGAGTGAGCCATAATCTCCACAAGCCTCCTGGCTTGTGACCGAGCAGTGGAACAGTGGTATAGGCTGATTATGCTATTTAGGCAGAAATAAACACAGGTCATTACTTACTGATGCCATCAAAAACCAATTTAACCGTGATCGTGAACCCATGACAACAAAAAAAACACCGTAGGACTTCACGTAGGCGTAGGTACGACATACATTAGTCATCGAATAAATACTCATTAGGGCCTACTCGAGACAACAGCCCGATGACTGTTACCAATGATTTACATATTGTTCGATGACTAACAGGGTCGTCATCTCAAATGTTACAGCATAAATAATTTTTTTATAAATTTTGTAACATTTGAGATGACGACCCTGTTATAAAAAGTATCCCATGTGTTATTCTGATGTATAAGCTATATTACTGTAAAGTTTCATCAAAATCCGTTCAGTAGTTTTTGCGTGAAAGAGTAACAAACATCCATCCATCCTCACAAACTTTCGCATTTATAATAATATAGGATAGGATAGTAGGAAGTAGGATTTGTTCACCCTTTTCCACGTAGTTTACAACGTTGAAGCGAATGTGTCAATATCATAATCATAGTCAGCGTTGTTGTGTGCCTTGTGCCTTGTAACCGGGTTGTGGAGGTCAGATAGGCAGTCGCTCCATGTAAAATACTGGTATTCAGCTGCATCCGGTTAGACTGGAAGCCGACCCCAACATAGTTGGGTACAGGCTAGGCAGATGATGATGAGTCAGCCTTGTTCCATCCACTGTTGATTATCATTCTCCTCTCTTTCGTGCCATGCTTGCACGGCCTGTGCGAGTCTTATCCAGTGGGGTAATTTCCCAACACACAAGGGGCAAAACCTTTAATTTTGACAGTTCTACAAGAAGGTCGTTTTGCGTGGATGTGACGCATATTTTCCCTCAATTTGTTCTTTATTGTGTTTTTCTTCTTTCTTTGCGTCATGTTTACCGCAAATAAACGTATTGTCTTTCTTTCTTTTTTTTTTTGCTTCATAAAATTAATTGCGTTATTTACGTTGATGAGCAGGTGAATTTTTCAAACATAAGTATGGCGCAATGGATTAGCAATTTCCTTCAAAATCCTTCGGATTGTGATTATGAGTGTCTTATACATTAGTTCAACAAAAGTCAGTAGTTAAATTGCCAACTTTCGAAGTGTGTTACGCCAAAGCTCTAAAAACAACATGTTGTCATATCAATCCCCGATAAAACCAATAGAGTTACTGTTGGTAGTTTGTGTTTATCCACAAGTAAGTATTAACCGCTTTATTCTCCGCAATAGAACATAAGTATTAGATTTAAAGTCCCAGTATACTGTAGTGAGAGGTGGCTTGCTACGTGCGCCATTACTAACCCAGTTTACTGCGGACTCTTAAAGGTTACAGCATAGTTCTGTTGCATGTTATTCTGAGGGGAAATACCTCCCACATTTTTATAAACTTCGCATTCCAACTTTAGTCTCGATCTATCAAAAATACCTCTAATTACCCTACATTTTCACTGAAAAGAGATTGCGATTAAATATTGAACGTTTTTAATTGCGGGAATTTGCCTTCTGAAACCTTCTTAGGTTGCTAGTACAATTACGGCCAAACCCAATTACCTATTTATCACCACCTTTGGCATACTGGATGTAGAAAAACATATATATCTCTGGTTTTTTTTTAGTTTTAGCAGTTATGATTATACTGGCTACCATCAGTACCGACCTGTCTTTAACTGGGCATTCGACGTACGACGTTAATATGTTCTCACATCAGTAAGTCATAGAAAGAGAAGAACAGAAATAAGTGAAAATCTAGACCGTCATCCGTTTTAATTACATCATAAATATTTCTATGAGTCAATCATCTATGATCACATAGAGATGACATAGTAACGGGTTAAGTACATTTGAAACAGTCATGTAAGATTTACTTTGAGTAAATCAAAGTACTAAAAGCGGAAAAAAAACAAAACAAAAATAAGTGTATTTTTACTTAACAGCCTACACTACCTCAGCTAAAATTCACTCTTTATCTCGCTCGCACGATACTGCTCGCATACTGTGTGAGAGCGAGACAGAGTGCGGTGCTAGGCGGCAGGTAGCGCCAATAGTTTAGATATTTGCTTTTTACGGTGAAAATAATGGCAATTAAAAAAAAGTAAATAACATAAGACCTGCTTTATAGTTAGTTCGGTTACTATACAAAGTTTCATGATCTAATTTGAAGTATTTTTTTAATACCAGCGGTTTATTGTTCGGTTTGGAGGTAACTTTGGAATTTTTTTTTATCGAGAAAATTTTATGAAATCGTGTTTTCGTCTAACATAAGACCTAGAATTAATCCTCAAATTTACCATATATTTATTTCAAAATTAATGCTGCAGTGTTATGGACATAACGGAGGATCATGCTAAGCCATTTGAGGTAGTATAGGCCCTTATAGTTAATCTCACATCACATTTATTATATTAACAAACAATAGCCCTTGTATTGATGATAGATAGATGCGATTTGACCAATTTTAAAGAACTGAGTCAGGTGCCCATTCATTTATAGAACATCTCAATCAAAAAGGCTATTTTAAGATAGCACATTTTTATTAAATGTCTTTATTCTCTACTAGCTTTTGCCCGCGACTTCGTCCGCGTGGGTTTCGTACTTTCCTCAAATAAATTTAACACCCTCTCTACCTTCCCTTGAAAGGTAATTATTTCGAAAATTATTGATTTCGATTACTTTATTTAAAGAAATAAGTATTCGGGCCAATATTTTAGTTAAACTACCTAAGATGTTTCAAATAAACTTTCCTCCCTTTTCAACACGACAGGGTTGTTTTTATTAAAAAAGCATTTGATACGTTTCCATTTTTATGACATAAAGATTATCTAAACCCATTTTCGTGTTAATGGAAGTTGGAGTTTCTACTCCTTAAACTTTATTACCCTTTTCCACCCCGGTAGGAGTCGAATAAGTAAAACCCTGAAACTCATACTTTTTTATTTTAAGTAAGTAAGTAGTAAACCCCTAAAAGTGACAATCTTTATTATTTACTGAGGCAAATGTTGAAAACTTTCAAGTTTCTTAACCAAAGGAATAAGACCACCTTTTCACCTTCACAGTTTTTATCCCTATAGGGGCATAATATTGAAAACATGTTTGGGACGTTTCCATATCTTGACTCAAAGATTATTTATACCAATTTCCCATCGAATCAAGCCACGCAATAAAATACTCCTCTGTGATATGGACTACCCCCGTTCACCCCGTTAGGGTTAGATTTTCGAAAAACCCAGTCATACTTTTTTATTTATTTGGGTCTTAAGTATACATACTGAGTTCCGAGTTTATATTATTGGACCGCGCGATAAAATTCTTCCATAAAAACTAACACCCTCAATCTCCCTTTAGAGCAGAAAAACATAAAATGACAAACTATAATTTACTTAGATAAGTATTTGTTCCAAGTTTGAAGCTTAAATTTATTCATACCATTTTTTTGGAGTAAATCAAGCTACGCACTAATACTGGCCTTAAAAATCGAATTACCACTTTTTTACCCGTCAGGGGTCTACTTTCGAAAGACCCATTTCCTATTACTTACTTAGGCAAATATTCCTTCCAAGTTTCAAGTTTACTAACCAAATGAATAAGATTTTTCGTATAAAGTTTTTCCCCACTTTTCATCCCACACAGGAGGAATTTTGAAAAATGTTTGGGATGTGTTCATAACTTGACTCAAAGATTATGTCCAACAATTTTCAAGTTAATCAAGCCACGCAGTAATGAATGAATGAATTGCACCGATCCCAGCGTGGTTAAACCAGACTCGATTAATCGAATGAACCCCAAGATTCGCACTAGCTTCTGTAGCCTCATGATCATGGTGCTACAGCGGCCATTGCATATCAAGGAATAGACCGCGGGGCGCGGTAATTGGTAAGGAGGACGTGCCCGTAGGATAGGGAAGGATTTAAGAGCCTACCGGATATGCATCCTAGAGCAAGCATTGGACTAGTGGAGAGATGGGTAATTATTATCTATGGATGGGCATCTTCTAACGACCTTGCCGCCAGGCTGGTTCAGGTCGAGCTTCATCGGCGAGTCTTTTGGCGGAGTGTTACTGCTTTCTCGGTTCTTTTGTATGTCATTGTTCTGTTGTATTGTGTTAGATGTTGCTGTTATCGATGTCATCTTCGGAAGTTTCGCTACTATCCGTTTCCGGTTTATTGTAAATCTCACTAGCAGCGATCTTGATCTTACTTTTGTCTTCCACTGTATCCATCCAGAAATTGATTCCCTTGTCGAAGTACTTCATGTCCTGATTTAAATTGTCGTTCCATGTGTAAATAGGTCGGCCGACCTTCTTGGATTTGGCTTTGTATTGCATTGCTGCATGTAGCAGGTGTGGTTTGCGACGCCTGTAGACATGTGCGAGGTAGCACATCCTATGGTTCTTGATGCGTTTGGTTACTGTTTTTCCGTCTAATATTTCATGCATTTTCTTTTGTCTTGGTTTATTTCTAGAGTGGTTAATCAAGTCCCTCATGATAACTCGCTCATATTTTCTGAGTCTTGATCTGTTAGCTTTAGTAAGTGCCGAAACTTTCAAACCGTGTATCATGCACGGTACGATCACCATTCGATACATGAGTCTGGCTAATTTCCAGTCCATATTTGAATTATTTATGAATGGTAGTAACGATTTGGCGTTTTCCATGGCCTGTTCGCAACGTTTTTTTATAGTGCTTTTTCTACTTAATGTAGATGTTATGTATGTACCTAGGTATTTAACTTCTTCACATGTTGGTATACTTATTCCATTAAGGGTCACGTGGGTCGTTATCTGTGTAGCTTTGGGGTCCCTAATTAGTATTTTTGTTTTTGTTTCGTTTATTTGGAGGCCTACACTGTTTAGTAGGGGTTTAATATGGTATATGATACCTTCTAATCCTTCTAGGTCATCTGTAATAAAGATAAGGTCATCCGCAAATGATAATACTAGAGGGAGTGAGATTTCGCGATCCTGGTCAAGTTTTATTAATTGTGTTTCTTCGTCGAGGGTTCTAAGGACTTCGTCGATGACCAGTGTAAACAGGCGAGGGGACAGAGGGCAACCTTGTTTGACTCCCTTTCCTTTAATAATCCAACTGCTTTGCTGGCCACACCATTTGATGCATGTTCGTTCATTCATGCATACCTTGATTATCCTGTTGGTTAGCGATTTGTTGGTTCGTTGTAATAAGATATCTCTTAGTGCATTGAGGTCGACGTTGTCAAATGCCTTTTCAATGTCGAGGGCGAGTACATAAATTCTTTTACCTGCACGCCATTCTTCGTCTAAGACCCTTTTAAGCGTGAATATATGGTCGTCTGTTGATCTATTGTTTAAAAAGGCCGCTTGGTAGTTGCCCAACTCCGTTATTATCTCATCTAGTTTTTTTAATACGTAGGAGGCGTAAATTCTGTAACCCGTATTGCAAACCGATATGCGGCGATATTCATTCTCATTTTTAGGGCTATTGTTTTTTGGAATTGGTACCTGTACGGTCTCCAACCATGTGTCAGGTGCTTCGTTCAGTGTCCAGGCTTTGTTCATGTGTTTGGTGATGGCTTCTTGTAATATTTGGGGCATTGCTTTGTATAATTCGATTACCACTTGGTCCGTTCCGGGGGCTGTCCCGTTCCGCATTTTATTAATGATTGCCATTACTTCGTCCGTAATAGGTCCCTCACCCTGTACTTCGGTTATCGGCTTTTTTATATTAACTGTTGGTATAAGATGGCCCTCGGATTTTTAAAAAATTTGCTCCCATTTGGTCATTGGTATATAAGTAGATCTTTTTCGACGTTTTGTTTGAAGTTTGTTCCTGCTGTAAAAAAAAGTATAGCATCTGCATGCGTTTTGCAGGGTGTTTTTTCCCCAATCCATTGAGGCAGGCCCTGCATGCTTTTTGCTCTTCCTGATATTTAACCTTTTGAAGTGTTGCCTGACATTCTTTTACTCGGTTGTGCCTATTTGGATTATCTGGTTGCCTGCTTTGTAGGAATTTAGCCTTTTGTAGGTTAGCAAGAGCTAGTCGATGATCTCTGGAGAGAACTGGCTGAAAAATAAGAGTTTCCTGAGCAGCCGATTTTAATACTTCCGTTATGGTATTCCAGGGTATTTCGATGAGTTTGTCCGTTGAGTTGATCCCTTTATCTTTTAGTTTTTTTGTTATGCAATCTTGGTATTTTGTTTTTGTGAATTTACTATTGAGAGCGGCATAATAGCATTGTTTATAGTTAAAATCCTTGGCCGCAATTGTTGTTTCCTTCGCGGCTTGCTGTTGTCTTTGTGTAATAATGTGTTTGGTGCTTTCTTTCTTGTTTGAAATTCGATTTGTTCTTATTAGACCCCAGATTATTTTATGGTCGGATGTGCCCCTAGCGGCCCATTCGCCTTTAATAAAATCAAAAAGTTTTTCTGATGCATGTGGCGTTATAATGTGATCCAGTTGGGATTTCTGAATGCCCTTTGACCACGTTATCCTGCACGATGATCTCGCTTTTGTCGTTTCTATTTGCAGTTTTTCCCTGTTGGCTATATCCATTAACATTTCCCCGTTGTAGTTAGATAAGTCATGGTGTAGGTTTTGTTGGATCAGCCCTTTGCGTTGGAAACTTTGTGTATCATGTCGACCAATATGTGCGTTAAAGTCGCCAAGAATTATTAAAGTACATTTCCTTGGTTTTTGTCTGATCAAGTTTAATAAGCCTGTGAAGGATCTGTTTGCTATAGATGTACAACAGTTTATGTGAGAATTGATTATATACAGATGAGCAGGCTTGTCATTTTCCCTGTTAACTTGAAGAGTAGCTGACATCGCGTCTGTATCCTTTTTTCTGTTAACTAATTCAATTTGAGCATCTTTTCTGATTAGAATTGCAAGTCCCCGATGTGTTTTACCTGAGGTTCCATAGAGGTGCCATTCGTAGTGTGTAGAGTTGTATGCTCCTGAGTTCATACCTGTTTCTTGTAAGCAGGCTACATGAATGCCCCTAATTGAAAGTTCAGCGTCAATTTTATCTTTTTTGGTCGGTTTTGAGGCCCCGCGGACGTTCCAAGTTGCAATACGCAAGTCTAGGCAAGTGTACTTTATTGAGGTAGACGGTTGGTTTCTAAGTATTGTGAACCCAGTGACATCTGCGACTACTTCTGATAACGGTGTACCCATTGGTGCTTGTTGTTCATATTGTGTTAATGAGCTAGCTAATTGAGGGCTGTTCGTTTGAGACTGGGATTTCGTGAGTTGACCTTTCTCTACACGTGTGTTGTACTGGTTAATTAAAGGCTTATTATATAGTGTTGTTGTGACATTGTTCGATTTTTTCATTATATCTATCGGGTTGCTGTTATAGTGTTTGTCGTCGGTCATGACCCAGCTATCGTAGTGCTGGTCCTTGTAGAGGATGTGTATGTTGCCGGGTACTGGTTCGCCGGTAGGTGAATACACTAGGTTGTGTCTTGTATCCGTGTGCACGTGCAAATTTACAAGATAGAACTCGGCTGCGGCGATTAAGATATCCTCTCCTCCCCAGAACGTCTTGTTAAACTGCTGTGTTATGTATTTTGTTATTCTTTGTTCCTGGGAGAGAATGCTGTTAGGAAGAATTTCTTGTACATTATTTAGAAGGGCTAAGCGAATTCTTTCGTCATCTCGATGCTCTAAAACATATGAAGCAAGATCCTGACGGACAGACACGTGGTCGAAAGTTAAACCCATTACATTATTTATTTGATGTGCTATGGCCCTGAATAGGCAGTTTCCGTCTTTTGTCATACGCACAATTGTGCCCATCTTAAAAGAAAAAAACTTTTTGTTTTTATGGTATTACAAGACCTGCTCTGCACACATGTGTTGTGTAGCTTTGGGTTTGTGAACCACTATAGCTGACAGGGGAGCTTAACGCTTGAAATTTATGAGCTTCGCTATTTTTTGTTACTTAACCTTTTTTTTTACCCTTTCGGTCCAATTTTGCGCGCGGTTTACAAATTTTACAAGCTAGGAAATAGGTAGCTTGTTCAAGGCAGTTTTGATAATTTAGTACAATGTTAAATTAAGAAAAGCGTGAAGTACTAATTCTAGAGCGATACCGTATTTCAGGTTAAAATAATAGAGTGTATTATTTTGTCCTTCGCTCCTAAATATAATATGAAGACATTTCCTTAAAGCCTATTTATAGCTTACAATGATGTTAAATTCACGCGTGGCGTCAAAAGTCCAAATTAACAACGCAAAACGCAGTTTTATACAGCCTCCAAGCCTCTATCGGAGGTCCCTGAAATATATAATGGAAAGATCTCACCAAATCCACTTCGTCGATATTCTCGGCCGGAAGGCCTAGACCTCAGGCTTGTATATCAGGTACACACGTATGCCACTTTACTACCGTTTTAAGGTGTTTTAATTTGCACCCACAAAAACACAGCAAGCGAATCCCCGTTCGAGTTTCAAGCTCAGAGTCAGCCACGTGTTGTGCACATTGCATCAAGTAAAAACAAAGGCGGGTCAAGACACGACACGTCTGTCCCCTTCGGCGGCCACTATCCGAATCTCAAGTTAATCAAGCCACGCAGTAAAATGGAAAATTAACTACTCCTTTTCACCCCGTCAGAGGTAGATTTTCGCAAAACCCTGATACATGTTATTCTTTACTTTTGGTCGTAAGTATAATTACTGAGTTTCGACTTAATCGGAGACCGCACGTTAAAATTCTTCCATACAAATTTTGACACCCCCTAATCGCCCTTTAGGGAGTAGTTTAGAAAAGCAAAAAATGCCAAAATTCATAATTTACTTAGATAAGTATTCATGCCAAGTTTCAAGTATATTAACCAAATGAATAAGATTTTTCATATAAGCTGTATCCCCACTTTTCACCCCCACAGGGGTGGAATTTTGAAAAATTGTTTGGAATGTGTTCATTACTTGACTCACAGATTATTTATACCAATTTTCGAGTTAATTAAGCCAGGCAGTAAAATTTGCCCTGTAAAATTAACTACCCCTTTTCTCCCCGTTAGGGGTAGATTTTCGAAAAACCCTGATACACGTAATTCTTTATTTTTGGTATTAAGTATAAATACTGAGTTTTGAGGTAATCGGACCGCGCGTTAAAATTCTTCCACACAAATTTTGACACCCCCCAATCCTCTGTTAGGGGGTAGTTTAGAAAAACAACAAATGCCAAACTTTATAATTTACTTAGATAAGTATTCGTGCCAAGTTTCAAGTTTATTAAATAAAGGAATAAGATTTTTCATATAAGCTGTATCCCCACTTTTCACCCCCACAGGGGTGGAATTTTGAAAAATCGTTTGGTATGTGTTCATTACTTGACTCACAGATTATTTAGGTACACCAATTTTTGAGTTAATTAAGCCAGGCAGTAAAATTTGCCCTGTAAAATTAACTACTCCTTTTCTCCCCGTTAGGGGTAGATTTTCGAAAAACCCTGATACACGTAATTCTTTATTTTTGGTATTAAGTATAAATACTGAGTTTTGAGTTAATCGGACCGTGCATTAAAATTCTTCCATACAAATTTTGACACCCCCCCATCCCCCTTTAGAAGGTACTTTAGAAAAACAAAAAATACCAATTTTCATAATTTACTTAGATTAGTATTCGTGCCAGGTTTCAAGTTTATTAACGCAAGGAATAAGAGTTTTCATACAAACTTTCATCCCCTATTTAACTCCCTTAGGGGTTGAATTTTGAAAATTCCTTCCTTATTCCTCGTCTACATTATAAAGAAAACCTCTGTGAAAAATTTCAGCTTTCTAGGTCCAAGGGTTTAGGCTGGGCGTTGATGAGTCAGTCAGTCAGTCAGTCAGTCAGTCAGTCAGTCAGTCAGGACTTCTCTTTTGATATATATAGACTAGCTGCACCCCACGTTTTCACCCGCATAAGTGTCGATCCCGTGAGAATATCGGAATAAAAGTAGCCTATATGTTAATACAGGGTGTCAGCTACTTCCATACAAAATGTTTCCAAAATTGGTCCAGCCGTTTGAGCGTGAAGGAGTAACAAACATATAAACACGCACACTCACAAACTTTTACCGTTATAATATTAGTGAGATCCTATGGGTTATATTTTGTTGCACTCTTTTAAAAATAATTGGCTTTTACAATGTTTTCTAATTACAGTAGGTATGGGAGAACAGCGTAGGCCTGTCAACAAGTGCCAGGTACTTGATAAAATAAAAAATGATCTACAGATCTAAAATCTACAGGGCCTACAAAGTCCTCACATTTACAAAATAAAAAACTCAAAAAAAGATAAATAAAATATAAAAACCTATTAAAACCAAGTGATCATAATTTCCATTACAACCACTAAAAAGAGTTGGAGGATTAGAATTGTCTCTATATAATGTCAAATAGTAAAAAGATTAAATGTCAAAGAAGTATGTAAAAATTAAATAAAAATCGTAATTTGAGAGCAGTTAATAGACGTTTATGTAGTTATGCCGTTAATGAGATGCCAGGGAAGCCACATGTGCAGAAGCAATTATTGCCAAACTACCTTGTCTTCAACGTAGTCTTTAATCTTATAATATGCTTTTTTGATAAGGACACGTTTGATGAGGGTTTTGAACTTTCCATCGCTAAGTTCTGTAACCGGCTTTGGCAACTTGTTATAAAAACGGATGCTATTTATATGAAAAGACTTGCTAGTTTTCGTTAATCTAAATTTAGGTATCACAATTTCATTTTTACTACGGATATTTATATTATGGAAATCGCTTCTTATTTTAAAAAGTCCTAAGTTTTTGCGAACATACAAAATACTTTCTAAAATATAAAGAGAAGGCAGAGTTAGTATATCAATTTCTTTGAATTTGTTTCTAAGAGACTCGCGAGGACTCATTTTATAAATTGCGCGGATTGCCCTCTTTTGTAAAATAAAAAATTGAATCTACGTCAGCTGCCGATCCCCACAGCAGAACACCATAAGACATAATACTGTGGAAATAAGCAAAGTATACTAACCTAGCTGTGGCTATATCTGTCAACTGCCTTATTTTCCTTACTGCATATGCAGCTGAACTTAATCTACCTGAAAGAGCTCTAATGTGTGCGCCCCATTGTAATTTTGAATTTAAAGTAATTCCCAGAAATACAGTTTCCGTAATAACATCTAGTTTTTTGCCATCAAGCTCTAAATTCAGACCCACTTGAGGTACATTTGGTAATGAGAACTTAAGACATTTCGTTTTGTTCGCATTAAGTAAAAGATTATTAGCTGCAAACCATTTCGAAAGAACAGCCAGACTATCGTTGACATTTAAAACATCCGTATCTTTTCTATCTATTTTAAAAATAAGGGAAGTGTCATCAGCGAATAAAATGATATCCGATAAGTTAGCCATCATGTAAGGAAGGTCATTAATATATACTAGGAATAGAAAAGGCCCAAGAATTGAGCCTTGAGGCACGCCCATCTTAACTAGAGACCCCGATGACGTCGCCCCGTTAACGTTTACTTTTTGCTGCCTCTTTGACAGATATGAAAGAACAAGATCAGCAGCTTGTCCACGAATTCCGTAATGGTATAATTTACAGATCAGTGTATTATGGTCAACGCAGTCGAACGCTTTTGAGAGGTCACAGAAAATGCCAATTGCATCCTGGGACTTCTCCCAGGATTCCAAAATGTGACTGATGAGTTTTACTCCCGCGTCCATCGTCGACCTACCTTTCGTGAAACCAAACTGGTGACTATGTAAAATCCCATTTGAGTTAAAATGTGACAACATCTGGTCTAGCATGATTTTTTCGTAGATTTTGCTCAATGCTGGTAACACAGATATAGGTCTATAATTGGAGGGATCAAACTTACTACCCGATTTGAAAATTGGTACTACTTTACTATGTTTCATTAAGTCAGGAAACGTACCGCTGTCTAGACATTGATTAAATATGCCTGTTAGGGCAGGGGCAATTGTGTCAATAATATCTCCAAGAACCCTAACAGAAATCCCCCATAAGTCTTCAGTATTTTTTATGTTAAGACTTTTAAATGCTTTTTTAATAGTGGCAATAGAAATGGGCTTGAATTCAAAAATTGGTATATCCTTATTAAAGTTTTCTTTAAGAAGAAATTCAGCTAATACAGGTGATGAGGGGAGTGATTTTGTAACCTCTATTGGGATGTTGGTAAAGAAATTTTCAAGTGTCTCAGCCACTTTTAACTTATCTGAAATGATTTCATCATCGATTTTTAGGGACAACTCATTCTGATGTTGCTGTTTTGTGTTTCCAGTTTCTTTGTTAATTATCTGCCACACAGCTTTTATTTTATTATTAGACATACTAATTTTGTTACTTATCAATTTAGATTTAGCCTCAGCGCAGACTCTTTTGAATATTTTAGAATAGTTTCTTACATATTTATGAAGGGCTTGATCAGAAGTTAATGATTTCTCGTGATACAAATTATATAAAATATCTCTGCTTTTTCTAATGCCAGCAGTGGCCCATTCACTAAATTTTGGTTTAGTATTGATAGTAACTTTTTTTACAGGACATGCTTTATTGAATTCTTGGTATATTGTAGAAAATAATGTACTATAGTTTATGTCGGGGTCTTGTGAATCAAAACTAGCTGTTGAAAGATTGTTATGAACATTATTATATAATAACATAACAAAATACCTATAGTAAACCCACATTTCGCCAGTAAGTCTCATGTAATAAGGTGGCAAGTCTATTGATATCGGGCACAAATCCAGAATCCGGCTAACAAATTACAAATGGAAACATCCAATAACATCGACCTGGGAATCGAATCCAGGACGAAAGTCACACGTTATTAGCATTATGAAAATCAGAATAATTTGATGTTTTTCTAGATATTAATTCAAATTCAAACTTTTTATTTCAGACCAGTGCATCCAGATAGTGTTAGTATGAACTTATCCTATGTTGGTAAATAACAATCAACAATAACTTGAAAATACACTAATTTAATGTATCTATTAATGCAGCCGGTTTGTTGATTATTGAACTATTTTTGAGCTCTTAAAGCGGCAAGGTCCACTTCTTGAGCAAATAGAGAGGTGCCTCATATTACAAAAGGAAACAGTTAGTGTGGTCGCAAATTCATATCTCGCGCTGTGCAAATATGGATTTGACTAACAGATCACTGCGATTGGTCTGGGTGATATCATGCTTTTAAAAATTAATTAGTTATCAAGACAAGGAATAAGAAAAATAAGAATAAGGAATATTTAAGTAGGTATACTATAGAAAAAGACGTAGCTTCATTATTAATAAAATCCAGTAGCTACAACTATCAAGCGTTATCTCACAAGTTAAAGTCTTGACCGTGCCCCGGCGCACGCGCAAGGCCGCTCACTTCGCGACCACTTACCGCGCTATATGGACTTACTTAAATATGCATTTTGCTTATGTAACCCACCTGCCAATATTTACCTATACATATACTTCGGATGAGACTTTCAAACTATCGTTAATTATCTAATAATGAATTGTGTTGAATAGTTGGATGCAAAATTACATGTGGCTTGTTGTTTTAAATTTTTGGATGAGAAAGTAAACTGACGAATTTACCTAATTAATATTTGCAAAAAACGGCGGGGTAATTGCGTAACACACTATCAGTAGCAATGATTAGCAATATCTTTAAAAATTATTCAGATTAAGATTGATAGTGTGTTATGCGATTAAGCTACTGGTGTTCTATAAAGTTGGTATTTTATAGATATCGCTGCTGATAGAGCATGGCGAAAGATAATAGTAGTTCTGAATGTTTTTGTCGGTATATTGCCGTGTGCTAGCTGACATACATTATAGCAAATAATTTAATTTTATGTTTTGCGTTTCGTAATGGTAATTACTTTGCATACTATTGCATAGAATCAGGTTCTTCTAACTGAACAGACAGCTGTGCTGCTGTGGAGTTTGTTGCACCACTTCTTCTTCCCAGCGAAAGCATTAGGAAGTGGTGAAGGGCTTTGGGAGACAGTTTTTGGTAATTTTGTCTTTCAAAAATTACACTATAAATGAATATTTGGAAGAAATAGAAAATCCGTAATACCATTTTCTCTTAATGATTAATTATACCTTCTTACTTTAGTTAATTAACTAAAGAAAATAGTACAAATTAAGCTAATTTGTACTATTTTCTTTATTTATGTTATTGCTAGAGATTTGTGTTTGATTTGTTTGTTAGGTACTTAGCAGTATGCTATAATTATATAGGCCTACCTGTATATCCATTACCTTCTGTGTAAGCAATACTTTTATGTACGCCTTTGCAAGAGTTGCAAGGCACTCAAGGCAGCACATAGTGACACAACATAGTTTTATTTTATACCATCATATACCACTACATTACACCTATGTGAACAAATAAATAAATTTGAATTTGAATTAGAAAAAGTGCTGATTATCTGCCTAGTTTTAATAAATTAATTTTGATTATGATTTTAATGGTAGCTGCCGTAACAATAACAATAGATTTGGATATAGTGCGGTAATTACTATATTAAAAAAAATCGTTTTACAAAATCTTTTGTTTTAATAACAATAAAAGTGGTAGAATCCTCTCTATAAAAGCATGTGTTGCGCAGTTTTATTAAACACGTAACTGCCTTGCAAACATAGTAGCTTTGTGTTAAGTAAGGCTTGCTACCAAATCGGACAAACTTCATTGACCCCTGATATTTGCAATAAATATCAGGGGTCAATGAAGTTTACCGGCCATGTCCCAGAACTAAAAATTCGAAGACATATTACATCCACCAACCCTTACTAGGCTCGCGTGGTGGATTTTAATCCACTCACAGAGAGAAAGCCTGTGTGAGTCTATCTGACGGGCCCCAACGAGATTTATCAATAGGTGATAACTTTTCATAAAGACATTATTTTGTACCTAAAGAAAATAAATAAGATATATTTTGTACCTCAAAAGTTTTTGATTAAATGACGTTTCTATGAAGTGTCTAGCTAGCGGGCCCCTTATGATTATTTTTTTTTTGTTATTATACTTATAGATCGCTCAATAGTGCTAGGAGGTAGAAACTATTATGTACCTTACAAATCCAAAATTTCGACTTTCTGAGAGCTATACTTTAGGAGTTATTCGTTATTTAGACAAATGTCCGGCCAGCGAGCCCCTTCTTTAACTACTATTCTTTTATATCATACAATAGCATGATGCTATTATGTACCTTACAAATCCAAACTTTCGACTGCACCGTTGGTCTCGTGGTTGCAAGCGCGACTGCAGAGCGTGGGGTCCTGGGTTCGATTCCCGGGTCGGACAAAGTGTTATTGAGTTTTTCCATTAGGAATTTCTTAGTAACAGTCCGTTGGGGCCCGCCAGATATACTCACACAGAAAGCCTGTGTCTCGGCAGAACATTATAGGCTGATAATGTTGTGTTAAGTGAAAGTGTACTGCGAGTGTAATTTTGTTTACTTCAGTTTTATATTTTTAAGTAAATCTAATCAAAATCAAATCAAATCAAAATATTTTTATTTCACATAAGCCTACAAGGGCAGTAAGTAAGTTATGTAGACTTGTAGTGTTAATGTTTTGATCTGATCTGATCTGATCTGATCATGCCTGATCTCTCCCCGGCCGTGATGGATTGCGGTCATTATGACCGCCACCACAGAACTAAGAGAGTGCACCTGTGTGTGCGCACACGTGCACTTTAATATATCATGCATACCTATGTGGTTAGTCTCCGTTGTAATTGGTCGAAACTCGGTCCGAAATTCGGTCGGCAGAATATCATGTTAGCTATAATTTTAGAATATCATCAGAAAAGTGTCGTTGAAATAAATCATTATATTGCTTAGAACCAATAGACCACGTCCAAAGCGGGACAACACCACAGTCAGTACATTCGAAAGTGCACCATTCTCGTATCGTGCGCAGTTACTGATCAAGGTAACGCAGTGCAACCTGCTCCCGCGTCGCACTATCAACACATTTACATATTTTTGTCGTGACCTTCTGCCTCCGTCTCTTTCTTTCCAACTGTTAATTACACGTGGTGATAGAGACAGCTGTTCTTATCTATCTCTGGGATTTCGCTTTATTTTTGACATGTGTTTCATTGCAAGCCACTGTATTACAATTTCCGGATTGGCACTAGATATCAGATTAATTCGAAAATGGCCTCAATTCTGTTGTTAACAAAGTAAACTAAATTTAGGTTCCGTGCATCTTTTTCTTTCTATTTCATTAAGAAAAGGACAGAAGAAAAATATTAGTTTATTCCTGTCAAAATAGTCAACGCCTGACGTAAATTGACGTATTTTTAGTAGCCAATTTTTTAATCTCGTCTGATTTGTCTATGGATTATCTAATTTAACAGGACTAAACTAATATTTTATCATCTGTCCTTTTCGTAATGAAATAGAAAGAAAAAGATGTACTGAACTTAAATTTAATTTAGTTTGTGAACAACAGAATCGGGGCCAACGTAAAAGATTTTGTATTCAATAATTATTTGTCACAAGTTTTCTGGAGCTAATCTGGAGAGGGTTAGAATGACCCCATAAACAAAAGTTGATACTTTTGTAATACTGATGTATTGCAAACGATTTTGGTAATTACGCAGCGTGAAGAAGGCGATCGTGCCCTGCTTTTGGGAAGATGCCTCTGCGCAACAGTGATGAAAGTGAGTAGTGCACTGAAAGTACACCATGAGATGACAAAAGATGTCAAATAATGACGTAATCTGTACCAGCGCTGGATAACTGCACCTGTATGTTGCATTTTATTATTTTGACAAAGATAAGGTACTTCAATAAAGTGATAATGATAAAGCTCAGAGCTCAACTGTCACTAATGACACAAAATTACTTTTTATATTGTTACCGAATTTAATTTGCTTGCCTAACAGGCGAGGGGATAATACATTAATAATTTCGTTGTTGTGATTATTGTTTTAATTAGCTATTATTTACAAGCAACCTTTTTTACTCTCGACATATTAAAACTTAAAGTTTTCATAGTTATTTTTGTAACGATAAAAAATAGTTACGTATATTCTGCTAAAAATAATGTCGCTTACATTCTATACACAGCGGTTCAATAAAAACAGAATATGAAATAGCTAAAATAAATAGTTTGAATAAATAGTAAACAGTGAGTAAAAATAATTCATGAAAGTTTCGAGTTGTATAATACGTAGATATACAAAATTACAAACACCTAATTGTATTTTATTTTGTTTTTTTTTTTTGATATTGTGTCGACTTGAATAAATACGTAATTAAAACAAAATTAACTAAATTAACTATTTCATAAACAATGTTAATAACGGCTCGTTTGAAGTGCAAAGATCCTCGAACACAGACAATACTGAACTGGGAAAAGGCGGGAATTTTCACTATCTTACAAGTTCCAATCAAGTTAAAAAAAAAAATTTAAAAAAGTACCCACCAGGTTTCAAAACATTGTCGGAGTCTCGTCGGTACAGCATACCAGCACACCACGTGAAAAAATAGCCGAACAACACGAAAACCAAACAAAAATTCATCGTTTAAATGGCACGTATATACCAGGATCACAGTACGCGACAGGAGATATATTTCAACCTGTATTTATTTGACACTCTTCCGTGTCGCGGCGGGCGTTCTCGAGCTCACTCGAATAAAGTATCGAATGTATCGGTGACATTCTCGATACGGCCGGCTGGCATTGGCAGCTCGGAAATCTAATATGAATACGCTTTTGGTAAATACGTTCTAGAGTCGGAGGCGTATACCGTTGGCCGGGATCACCGACTCCACTGTAAATAATGCGAGACATGTGCTTAATAAAATCGGGATGTTCGAATTCGGAGGTGCATTTTATGTGTATTGGCTGCTGTCTTTAAAATGTTTTACTTAAGTATTAAAATTAACCTTATTTTACAACGAGTAAGTAAACATCAGTGTGGGTAGCCCCTCCCCCCACAAGGTGGAACGAACAAACGAAGGTTGTGGGACACCGCAGGACGTGGGGAGCGCAGAACTGAAGGCCAATTCCCGTAATTAAAAACATTCAAAATCTAGTCGCAATCTCATCTCAGCCACAATCAATGTCAAAAACTTGTCAAAAATGTAGAGAAATTTAAGGTACTGTTGACAGGTTGAGACTGAGATCAGACTGTGAGCGTTCTTAAAATTACGAGAATTGCCCCCCTTTAGTTGTGCTGATTCTAGGGGATGCCTATGTCCTGCTTTGAATGTCATGGAACCTTGATTACACTTGAAACAGTGCATACAGGGTTATAAATAGTAGGTATGATTCCCATTTTTATTTTGAGTGAAGTTAGTGAGGACATTTTAGTTGTCCGTGTCAAGAAACGTCCTTGAACAAATTAAAACATGGCTGGTCGCGTTTGTTGTAGATATTATATATCTATTAATTTTGTTTTATTAAGAACATAATTCTAATAACATCCTTAATTAATATTAGGTCCTTAAATAATTATGAAATTGGCGTTTTGTCGAACGCAAGGCCAATTCTCGTAATTTAAAACGTTCAAAATCCAGTCGCAGTCTCATTTCGGCGACAAACAATTGTCAAAAACTTGTCAAAAATGTAGGGAAATTAGAATTATTTTTGACAGATTGAGACTCAAATTATACTGTAAAAGTTCTTAAAATTACGAGAATTACCCCTCTGGCCACTTTGATCACAAATAGGTTTGGTTAGGAAATCCAAATTAAAATTTATTTCAAAAGGCTTGTGTGTATTTGTGTTTCCAATTTAATATTATGAAAGTGCTTTTATAAATCGGGAACTTCGGCTGATTCGTTCTATTTGTTATACTATTCCGTCTTATTACTGGGCAAAGGTCATGTAATATTCTATTTACTTACTTTAGGTACTTATTCTATTGATCCACGCGAACAGAGCCGCCGTATAAACACAAAGCGTTTGAATTAAATAATTGTTATAGTTCATTGCAAGTAGAACTGCAAAATTATTTCAATTGGATATAAAACCCCATTATTACCCACAATTAGCTGTAAAACATAATTCAGTATAATATTTTAGTGCTACAATAAAGACCATAAACTGCGATATGTTGTACGTTTACTTTATTATTTTATAGTGTAAATAGGAAAAACGGCCATTAATTAAAAAAGCCTATGATGCGAGGTTAACCTAGATCGGCTAAACGTCCGTGAAAAGACCAAACGCATAGGGAAGTAGACGTCAAATGTATCACTACATATTATAAAAAGTAAGTCCCATCGGGATGAGCTGGACTCCGTTAATAATGATTGGTCCTTGGCTGCTCTAGATAGAGAGAGGTGGAAAGAGAGTAGGGCGGCATTTCGGCTGTTCAAAATCAAAACCTAGTAACTAAGTTTTTTTTTCAATTTATAGACTTACTAGGTTCTAATAAGTCTAAAAATTGAAAAAAAAAAACATAAAAAAACTTAGTAATTGGATTTTGATTGCCTAGCAGTGGGACATTAATGGCATAAAGTTCCCCCGCCGCGTCTGTCTGTCTGAACGCAATGAACTCAAAAACTACTAAGCGGATTTTCATTCAGTTTTCACGGTTAACGTGTTTTTCGAGGTGAGACTATAGGTACTAGGAGAAAGCCGAACTTTTTGAAAACCCCATGCATGCCATAGTCATACTAATAATAATCATTTTATTATCAGGCAACTAAGGTCCATAGATAAAATACACAAAATAATCTTATACAATAACAAACTAATACAAAACACTAATTAATACTAATAATACACACACACACACAAAAACACTAACACTAATAATATACTAAAACTAATATATAGAGATTGTTTGGTAATAGGACCAACACAATTTTCTTAGGTATCTATAGAAAGTGTAATATTATCCTACTAGCAAATGACATCCCAAATCCCTCAAAAAATTGTGTAGGTCCTTCTACCAAATACCCTGTATATACAATATCTCAAATTACACATTGTCGTTGTAAATTTAGAGTGCTAAATAAAACCTGTTTTCTTATTTGCGATGCTGCACCTCAGGCATCTGGTAGTAAGACGCGTGATGTGTCTACTTCACTCCGTGCAATACCAATGGGTGGCTTTTCTTATCCCGTTCGGGAATAAACGAAAGGCGCCTTCTCGAATTCTAGATTGAATTTTCTAATATTTTCTTTCCACGTCGAACACTGCCGTCCTAACGTCACATTATTTACTCCCGAGTGTTTTTCAAAGATAACTAGCTGACCCCGCAATCGTCGCTTTGCAAAAAAAAAAAAAATAGATAGTAGCCGATTCTCAGACCTACCCGATATGCACACAAAATTTCATACAAATCGGTCTAGCCGCTTCGGAGGAGTATGTGTTATATGTTAACACTGTGACACGAGAATTTTATATACAGGTTTATTTGTAAAACACCAGCAACCTCTTAAGAGGTCATTGTACTCATCATTATGAATAACTTTTACTATAGGACCAAACCTGAAATCGCGAAAAAAAATCAGCTATTCCCTACATTTATGTTCGTGTAACTCGTCAAAATTTAGGGAACAGCTGATTTTTTTTTATTAAATTAGCTGACCCCGCAAACGTTGTTTTGCAAAAAAAAAAAAAAAATAGGTAGTAGCCGATTCTCAGACCTACCCGATATGCACACAAACTTTCATTCAAATCGGTTCAGCCGTTTCGGAGGAGTATGGTAACCAACACTGTGACACGAGAATTTTATTTATTAGAAGATTAGTTAGCTACTGATTCTGTAGGTACTAATAGAACTTAAAATTACGAGCCCCCGGCTTACGAGTTGTAGGTCGTGGGTGCGAACCCAGACGGGCGTTTTACTTTGTGTTAATAATTTCATCAGCACTACTCTCAAAACGGTGAAGGAAAACATCGTGAGGAAACCGGCATTCTAGAACTAAAAATTCGAAGACATGTGACATTTACCAACCCGCACTAGCCCGCGTGGTGGATTATAACCCACTCCCTCTCAAATAGAGGCCTGTGTCCCAGCCATGGGAACATCTGATCTGGTCTGATTAAGCTTATCAACTATACAAGCAAACCATTTCTTCGTATTCGTTATGTGTATTCGAGATCTGTACTCTAATTGCGTACCAACTACAATCTGAATCATTTTGAAGGATATTGGCCCCGATTCTGTTATTCACAAATTAAACTAAATTTAAGTTCAGTGCATCTTTTTCTTTGGATTTCATTAAAAAAAAAGAAGATAAATATTAGCTTAGTCCTGTCAAATTAGTCAGCGCCTGACGTAAATTGACGTATTTTTAGTAGCCAATTTTTTAATCACGTCTAAACTTGTCTATGGATTATCTAATTCGACGGGACTAAACTAATATTTATCTTCTATCCTTTTCTTAATGAAATAGAAAGAAAAAGATGCACAGAACTTAAATTTATTTTAGTTTGTGAACAACAGTATCGGGGCCATTATTTACATAACCATTGCTTCATATGTTCGGAAAATTAGTCTGCTCAACAACGTAAATTACGCAATGAATGTTGTTGAACTGTCAAAATTAAAGACATTGCTACTGATAGTGTTTTACGCAATTACCCCGCAGCTTATTAAACCCCCCTTAATAACCCTCTGGAGGTTTTCCCTCTCATAGAGAGGAAGCCTGTGTCCACACACATTATTATAGGCTAATTATGTTATTAAAACAAGGTTGTCAGATTTAAGCATTATTTTGAAAATTTATTTATTTAATACTTCAAGCACATGTACAGATAAGCATTTTCTACCAGTCAACCTTTGGGTGATGCAGAGACAAACAGTAGTAGGTGCAATCATTACAGGAATAAATATTTTAAATATAAAGATACGCAGAAAACTATTTAAACTATAAATATAATATATACTAACCTAATTACATATAAATATAAGCACAAATAAATATACATAAATTAATGAATATATTAAAAAGAAAGAAAATTATTATCGTCAAATCATTTTGTTCTTCGCGAATTCAAGATTTCATAGTAAAAGTAATTCATAATGAGTACAGTAAACTATTTACAAAACATAAATTAATGATATTGCCACCACTGGCGTTACTTTTTTATTTATAGAATGCATTTCAATTACAGGAGCTAAAATGTTTTATTACTAGCTCCTGCCCACGACTTCTTCCGCATGAAAATTCTTGTTCCCCCGACCCACCGCGTCGCATCGCATCGCCCGCACGTGCTATTACTTCGTTTTCGATTAGCGTTCTTTCTGTTTTTTTTTTAATTTTTGCTCGGCTGCTAAGGACCATAGTGTAGTGTTAAGGTGATTGCGCAGTGATTACCGCGAAATTCAAATTTTCTTACGTTTTTTGCAATTAGCAGGTCAGTCTCAGGTTGTATCTTGTTCAAAATATGATTCGCAACTATAACAGGTAGTTATTCATAGAATTATAGTCATTAGAATCATTAATAAATCTTCCTAAGTTTGATTTGTACCACAAGAAGAAATCTCCTAGGGAAAAGTGTTTATGGTACAAATCTCACTTATAAAGATGTATGAATGTTTCTTATGATTATAATTCTGTAAATACGTACCTACCTGTTATAGTCGCGAATCAAATTTTGATCAAGATACAACCTGACACTGACCTGCAAATTGCAAAAAACGTACGCACTAATCACTAACGCGCTAACGAACGCATTAATCTGTGGAACTACAATTTGGATTTGAAAAAAAAAAAGAATGGGAAGTGGTAGACCGCGAAATTCAAAAATTTGAATTTCGCGGTCTACCACTTCCCATTCACCTTATATAATCTAATCAAATGTGATTTTTTTTTTTCAAATCCAAATTGTAGTTCCACAGATTAATGCGTTCAGTTAAATAAACAAACGAAATTTTCCGCTTTATGACTAGTATATGTAGAGTAAGATGATATCCGGCCTTTTGTTAAAATACATGCTGCTTAAAATTTAATACATTTTTTGTGATTTTATTTCATAAATGCTATGATGTACGTATTGTGATAAAGTCGTAAACCATTAATTTAATTATGAACATTTCCGTAACTCGGTAAATAAACGATGTTTCCATGATTATAAGTTAGATAAACAGTCTGATAGGACTTAAAAAATATATAAAGGGTAACAGATACGGTCATGTTTTACATTTGTAATTATAAATACTGTGTTGTAGTATCTTTCTTAGAAATTTCTTTAGCAATGAACTACTCTACAGTATGTCTCTGTGCATTTCTGTTTTGCTTTGTAATGACCTATCAAGTAAGTTTATTATAATACTTATTCTGTTTTTTTTTTTGTTTTAGTTCAATATAAGAAGCCATTTTTATTTTATAGCTTAATCTACAAAAGGATAATTATTTGTTAAATAATGATTACTACCTTATTGGCCTAGTGGGCACAAGCGTTATTGCTGTGCATTTTTTTTTTGTGGATGGGAAATCATCAAATGACCCCTCCCGCTCTGGGTGGAGCAGAAGGGAGTGTCAGACTCTTACTGACTAAAACCCACCCGTGTTCCTTCCTTAGACCTTTGTGTTCCGGGGTAGCGGTAACCCTTTCGGACAATCCCGCTGCCCCGGCAGGCTTCGGCCCTTACGGGCCCCTTCCTTAAGCTGACATCTCTTTGAGGCGCCCGTGGAACACGTACGCGCCGTCCGGCACGGGCCTGGTCCTGATCGGACGGAGAGTTACCTACCTATTACTCTCCGCCCGCAGGCCCGCTACTGCTGATCCTGAGGTTCTGAGTTCGATTCCCAAGTCGGGTAAATTATTAAAGTGAACCCCTATAACATGTTCCCCAGCTTGGAACTTTCCATCAGATATTACTCAGTAGCAGCTTGAAGTCAACATTTGTGTCTGGTGGATGCAGACAGGCGCGGCCCCCATTACATGGGACCTAAAAAATAACTGGTCAAATTTAGGTGTACTTTAGGTAGGTATACCTTTGCCTAAACCTTCGAGGAATACATGCGTTATATTGGCCCCGATTCTGTTGTTCACAAACTAAACTAAATTTAAGTTCAGTGCATCTTTTTCTTTCTATTTCATTATGAAAAGGACAGAAGATAAATATTAGTTTAGTCCCGTCAAATTAGATAATCCATAGAGAAGTTTAAACATGATTAAAAATTTTGCTACTAAAAATATGTCAATTTACATCAGGCGCTGACTAATTTGACAGGACTAAACTAATATTTATCTTCTGTCCTTTTCATAATTAAATAGAAAGAAAAAGATGCACGGAACTTTAATTTAGTTTAGTTTGTGAACAACAGAATCGGGGCCATTATGTAACTAATAGTGTTTAATTTATTTATATTAATTGCTTGCTTATATAATATTTACAATTTTTAATTATTATTTATTATACATATTAAAAAAAAAAAACATTACTTGCTTGCTAGCAACGATTTAAAATGAAAATAGAGTAATTTATTTACTTAGTAGTTTTTTCAGTCACTTTCTATAGTAGAGAGGTCTACAAATTATTTAATATTGCATTACCGGGAACAATTTGTCAAAGGACTTACGTATCATTTTAGAACAGTGGTGGTCCAGTGGTAACGGCCGCGACTTACGAGTTGTAGGTCGTAGGTGCGAACCCCGTCAGGCACTTTACTTTGTGTAAATGATTTCATCACCATTGCTCTTAAAAAGTTGAAGGAAAACATCGTGAGGAAACCGGTTTGTTCTAGAACCAAAAATTCGAAGACATGTGACATCTACCAACCTGCACTGGGCCCGCGTGGTGGATTACGGCCCAGGGCTCACAGAGAGGAGGCATATGTCCCAGCAGTAGGAACATTATATGCTGATTATGTACGTATCTTTTTGAGGCATGTTTATCACCATTTCTTCTTTTTTTAGTGTCTCAAACTGATACCAGAACGTGCTGAAATGGTATATTATGATAAAACGTACATTGAAGACTATCCAATATTTAATGTGAGACGTTATATTCGAAAAGGAGATTATTATATGAACATGGTTATTACTAATAAGGTTGTTTTCAACAACAACATATCGGTAAGATATTCCATTATCCTTAGCTCGCTTCTACACCAACAGGGAACCTGACAGACATCATCAATCATCATCTGCCTATCCTTTACCCAACTATTTCGGATCGGCTTCAAGTCTAACCGGATGTAGATGAATACCAGTATTTTACATGGGGCGCCTGCCTGTCTGACCTCCACTACCCGTAGGTAAGACAAGTTGTCAGACTTGCGGGCCTCTGACTATAATAATAATAAAAAAAAAAGTTTATTTGTCAATAGAATAAATACATTAAAACGTGATAGACACTCAAAGTCGCAATCTTACAATATCAATGTATTACAAAGAATTGGTCCTAACTGTCAAACTAGGCCTAGGCCTGTATTAGGCCGGTAGTGTTCAGGGACCCAAGTCTGCTATTTTTATAAATTCGTCATTCCAACACGATCCCATTGTCATTTTGCTAAAAGCTCGTAATCTGCTAAATTCATAATGGTCGATCATTGGTCGGTCAATGGTCTGAGAAAAACTACTACTTTTCGTGCTAGATTTCATTTAATATATATTTTTACATATTACGTATTAGTGTTTGCAATATGAAGTAGTAAGAAGTTCGTAAATAGCAATAAACATTACATTTATTCATTTGTCATTATGTACGAGATTACCATTTTATGCCATTTCTTTCTATGCAGCAATGGAGTGTCAGTGGTTGACCCTTGGAAAGTCATAATGATGCCATTATATTAGTAGTTTACCAAACTTGTCAAAATCAACAATTATGAAATCAATGATAGACCATTCTGACACTGTTGTAATAGCAGACTTGAGGCCCAGGCGAGCGAGCAGCTAATTCCCAAGCTTTTTTGTTTTCTAAATAATCAGAAATGTTATAGTACCCTCTTTCACAGAGTTTGGTTTTAACAAATCGATGCGATAAATACAGAACCGCTCGATGTTGCGAAGCTTGGGCTAAACCTGTCTAGCAGTAATTTTTTTTCACAGGTTGATGTCTTATTTTACGAATATCTTCACAACGAGTTCAGGAGGTCATTTCCTGAAATGCACTTCAAACTATGCGATCTCATTAAGTTTGATCCTTATATTGGTAAAACCCTAAGGATGGTAGGCCTGAAGACTTGCCCTATTCCACCGGTAAGATTGCCTTCCTTATTTTTTTTTTTACGAAAAATATTTCTATGGCAATTAAAACTGTGTCCACGGTTTATGTTGGTTTATGTGTGTCCACGGTGTTATTAATAGTCTTGAGGAATACCGTCTGCATTAATTGGGTATCTCTTTGTAATACTACTTGTATCTAAAAAAACTAATCAGAGCCAAATTAAAACAAACTGAACGCGATTAGCACATCTAAACCGCGTTTAAAAGCAGTCAGTGTCGCTATTGATGAGGGCAATTGACACTTACAGCTCTTGAATGCTGTTTTGATGTGCCAATCGCGTTCAGTGTCATTAGTGAAATTAGCCATATGTATTAAGTTTATTGCCTTAAGTTTATTTTCCGTTTCAGGGCAAATATAGTTTTAGTAACATGAGTTTCAACTACATAATTCCATCTGTGTGGCCGTTTGAAAAAGGAATGATCGAGTTTGTCTTTAAGAATGAAAATGATAAGTTAATAGCAAAAAGTGCTTTAGTTGTTACGTTCAAGCAAGACCTTCCCAAACTCAAAGCATGATTTTTCAATATTCTTTCATTAGAATCATATAAAATAACTATCTGAAATGCAGTGTTATATTTAATACACTAAGAAACTTGTGGCTTCGCATTCGAAGTTGCATTGTAAGGTAAACACGGAAATCGATGAAGGCTGTACTTAAGGGCCTATACTACCTCAAATGGCTTAGCATGATCCTCCGTTATATCAAAAATACTGCAGCATTAATTTTGAAATAAATACATGGTAAACTTGAGGATTAATGCTAAGTCTTATGTTAGACGAAAACACGATTCCATAAAATTTTCTCGATAGAAAAAAATTCCAAATTTACCTCCAAACCGAACAATAAACCGCTGGTATTAAAAAAATACTTCAAATTAGATCATGAAACTTTGTATACTAACCGAACTAACTATAAAGCAGGTCTTATGTTATTTACTTTTTTTAATTACCGTTATTTTCACCGTAAAAAGCAAATACCTAAACTATTGGCGCTGCCTGCCGCCTAGCACCGCACTCTGTCTCGCTCTCAGTCAGTCCGCGAGCAGTATCGTGCGAGCGAGATAAAGAGTGAATTTTAGCTGAGGTAGTGTAGGCTCTTCAAGTCGCTTGTAAGATAGCAACGAAATGTAAGTTTAAAAACTTTGGATACCTTAATAGACAAGGAGAATTGATGTTGCGTTTGTTGCCAGAGGCTTATGCTTCGTGACGGCTGCTGGCATGCATGATCAGTCTGTAATGTTCCCACTACAAAACAAAATAGCTCTATTAATTTCCAATGCTATTTTTGACACTGGACATTGTTGAACATAATAATTTAAAACCCAATTCTTGCTTACATAAACATGCTTATATTAATTATGTATCCTTTTTTACGTCCAAGATTAATACAAAAGCACATAAAAACAAGTTTCCTTATACAGTTCGATGAGATCACACCATGATCTTCGTCCTAAGTGCGATGAGTCAATGTGGGGGCGAAAAAGATGACACGGACGTAGCCTGCTTTCCATTTAGGGACACCGTGTCAACTTCTGTACGTTGTGTGGCGGATTTTAATTGCTGTTTGAGGACCGTGTTGCTCAGTGTTGTTTGATGAAAGATTTCCTATAAGTCAGTGTTTTGAATCATCTCGGAAATAAGTCCTTACCTACTCTTATAAGGAGTATGTTTTGCATTGAAATAGCCTCCGCCAGGTAATACATAATTATTTTTGTTACGATAAGAGCTATGTATATGTGTGTGTATGTTTGTGCAGATACCAGAGTACACATTAAATGTCATGGATGCGTGCCAGTGAAGGTTTTCAGGGATAAAAATAAAATAAGTAATGCTACGAAATATGTACTCGTATGTATCAATTAAACTCCAATTTTCATTGAATTCTGTCAAAGAGTATTTAAGAGTAATGTTATACTGCTCAGCTTTTATAAATATAGCGTCATACTCATAAGATCCTTGTTTATTACTCAAATTCAAACCATTTATTTCACTTTTGAATTGTCGTGGGGTCGGTCAGTCAGAAAGATGAAGCTTGTTGCCCATTCCAAACCTGTGGAGAAGAACGGGCAAGAAACTCCACGGACACACTTATAAATCATAAAATTGTAAAAGTAATTGTTAAAAGTGAAAAGTAATGAGCCTTATGTAGCTCCTAAACATTTTGGCAGTCCGTAAAATAACTTCATTGTAAACTTACCTTCTTAAAGATAATTTAAAAGTACCAGAACAACAGCTATTTGCGATAATGGCTTCTAAAAACGGTACTACGCCTTTACATGTAAAGTTGCCCCAGACATATTTCCTTATTGAAGCGTTCGCACGTCATAGCCATACAAATGATGCTGTTACCTAAATGGGAAAAACACTTTGTTATTACAAGTTCCATTTATACATATTTTATTATAACTCCGTAGGGTCAGTTTGATCTAGGGGTTCGTGGTTAAGTAATACCGATTGATCAGGTTAAGCTACGTTTGCAGCGGTTGGTCCGTAAATCGGTTACCATCTTTACATACCAAGAACCCTCCGTGCCTCGGAAAACACGCTCGGAAAATAAGCTGTTGGTCCCGGCTGTCATTTCTGGAACTCTGACAGCCATTACGAGTCGTCAGATTAAGCCCGTAAGTCTGACAACCAGTCTTATCATGGGGTATCGTATTACAATCTGTAAGACGTATTATTTCATGGAGAAAATTGTTATAGGTTCTTTTGCCGACCTCCACGCGGGTGAAGCCACCGACAAAAGCTAGGAAGTTATATTGATAAAGACAATGATCATAGAAGCTAGGTAAAAGACAGAGCTTTTTCGAACCGTATGGAAACAGCTCCCAGTGTTGCAAGTTAGAAATCTACGAATTATCATAATTCGTCGCGTTTAACAACGATCTCAGGTACCAAGACTGGACTTAAACACTTATTGAAAACAGCATTTTCAATCTTACCCGCGCTTGTGTAAGGTTTAAATTTCCTTGTAGAGTCACCCGACAAATTGTAATTTGGAACTGTATCACAGATAAGTATTACGTATAATTAGCATTGTATAATTAAGTCTCTTTGGGCGTATTTAGCATTCAAGTGTGCCGCCTGTCTAATCGTTTAATTATGTCTTTGGAGCTCAATATCAAATTAGGGAACGACCTACGTCAACGAGTTGCCGTTGGGGTGCCCACTTAATTATGAATAGTTTGGCTTTAGGCTGCCTGTCCATTAGAGTCGAGCGGAGCGATCAAGTGGAGAAGATAGAGGAAGAATCCTGTGCTCGATGTAAATGGAATAATAGCGAGTACTTATTTTTAACTGACTTCAAAAATGGAGGAGGTTCTCTCATATATTTTGGGCATAACTCCGTCCTATTTAGACGGATTTGCAAACTTATTTTTTTAATCGAAAGAGGTTTGTTTCAAAATGGTTCCATATAAATTTTATTAACTTTGCTTGGATAGTTTTTGAGTTAGCTTCAATAATAGGATATTTTCAACTTGTTTGATTATGTTTTAATAGCTTCCTGTCACTATTAATTTCGGAAGTCGGTGTCAAAAAACGAAAATGCGGAATCAACGACACCGACTTCCAACTTTAAAGTTATTTTTCACTTTGTAGTGTTTTTTTTTGGAAGTCGGTTGTTTTTTTTTTTGTAAAACAAGATTTCAAATGTCTCATCATCATGAAAAAATCAAAGCATGATTGCTTTGGCATTGTACAGGACTTTCTGTTTTTTTTTTTACTTTATTTTTATATAATTTTGTTTTATAAGATTGTCTTTGGTTTAGTTCGTGATCTTCCTGTGCGAATCACAATAAATGCGTTTTCTTTCTTACTTAACTTGACGCTGCGTAATTCGACGTAAAGGGAACATTCTGCTCAACGCACACGTGTAAGCACTCCACGGGATCAGTATAGCCTCAACTCGAGTCGTTCAGGATTCTTTCTATGAAACTTTACACAGCAACGCACACTTATAAGCATCGTAATGACGTCACCTCTGCTCGGGATCAGCTAGTAACTGCAGTGCTATTCTGTAAAAATCTCACCGTGAAATCTTAGGTGAAGTGAGCTGTCACTCCACCTGATGTTGGGGATTCCCACTATTGATAGCTCACTTCACGCTCACTTCACCTAAGTTATCACGGTGAGATTTTTACGGAATGGACCGGCAGCAGTCACCGAGCTTACGTTGAGTTGACGGCTGCGGGGTAGTTGCGAAAAACACTATCAGTAATGGGTTTAATTTTGACAGTTCAACAACATTCATTGCGTTATTTACATTGTTGAGCAGACACATTTTTTGAACATATGAGGTAATGGATTAGCAATATACCTACTTAAAAATGATTCAGATTGAGACTGATAGTGTGTTACGTTATTAGGTGACGAAGAGTTTGAGGCGATGCTCATCCTGTGCAGTTCTTATACATATGCGTTGACTTATATCGTAGCAGAACGGAGCATTAGCGGATATGGCAAATAATTGATAAATGATAAATGATTTGATTTCTGTAAGTAGGTTTGTACAAACTCTTTTACACGTCAATCATATTTTTTAAAAACGAGATGAGGTCGGCGTTTCCTATCTGACTACTCTGAGAAGAAAGGCCGAAACAAACTCAGAGATCACAGTCTCTTTTAAAGTCCAGACATAATCTTGGTCAGATCATGTGGAGACCATGTAGATTGGTGTCTGAAATGGTCTTTTGAGGAAAGAACCACACAGTTTGATTGAATTTAATGTTTTGTGTTATTTGTGTTTTGGAAGGATAATTACTTTGCATACTATTGTATAGAATCATGTTCTTCTAACTGAACACTGAACAGACAGCTGTGCTACTGGGGAGTTTGTTGCGCCACTTCTTCTTCCCAGCTAAAGCACTAGGAAGTGGTGGTGGTGGGGTGTTTTAGGGGACTGTCTTATGTAATTTTGACGTTGAAACGGTGCTGATACTCAGCCAAAGAATAAATGACTTATGATTTTGATTTATGAGTAGTATAGCGTGGATTACGTGATTTTAATGGAATTGTGGCAAGATGTAAGTCGAACCTCATAAAGCGGGGCTACCTCGATGGTTACAGCGACGATCAGCAGGGTTGTGGAGCTGTATCACAAACTATGCCCCACCTCTTATCCTGCCCTTTGTGCTCCAAACCAAAGTGACCTCTGCGCTGCCATCGATAACGCCATGGAAGTGGCGAAGTTTTGCGCCAACAAAATTTAAATTACTGTCATGCCAGCGACACGCAGAAGAAAAATGGAATGGTATATTGGCTAATATTTTTCTAGTTCTGCACATCTTCGCTCCAATGGACAAGAAGCTTTAAGGGTTCGTTGTTTAACTTGTCTGCTCAACAAGATACTTGATTTAGACCGACGAGATGAGACTTAAGCTACGTAATCCAAATAGGGTATAGATTAGGAGTTATTGGCAGCAATATTGATAAGTGATTTCATTGTTTTGTTTGACAGATGTTGATAAGGCAATATTTTTTATTCGTGCTCTGCTACGTCTAAACTTATATTATAAAGAGAAAATATTTGATTTTTTGTTCGTTTTTTTACGCTTTCACTATAAAATGGCTAAACGGGTTTGGATGAAATTTGGCGCATGGGTAGACCATGACTTTAATTTGGACATAGTATACGTTTTGTCCCGATATATCCACGGAATCGAGGCTTACGCGGGTGAAAATATGGCGCGCAGTTAGCCTAACATAAAATATCAGGCCTCTTTTCCCCACAAGGTTAGACAGAGGGTGTACCTACCTTTGTTAGTTGTTGATTTATTTGATTTACTTATTTACAAAAATCAATCTTTAGTCGATTCTGTAATAATCGATATGCTGTAGGTACTTATTTAATCAAAATAATCTCCTCTTCTAACCGCCATCTTTATTTTATCTTACTTGTTGTTTGCGCTTCAGTAAAGACGGACGTATAACCTTCCTAGTGACTTTCAATTGGCTATATTATACTTACAGTTATAAAAAGCCCATAGCTTGTTTTATTTAAGTGCTAGAACCTAGATTTCCTATATTAGTACACCCATGTTTCGCCGTATCATGTAAAAGGGCATGTTGCTCTATGCTCTATCTAATTCATAATATTAGTTCTGATCATAAATTCGTCATCGAAAATTAAATTCTAATTGCCGTCAGCTAAAAATAGCCACCCACATATTTTATCCTAATAGCCCCTGGCCATTATTAACTGTGGCTATTTTTAACCGGCTTCAAAAAAGGAGGAGGATCTCAATTTGGATGTATTTTAATTTATATTCGGGCATAACTCCGTCATATATGTATAGACGGATTTGAAAAATATTTTTTTTCAGAATAGGTATGATGTCTGATTGTTAATTTTGATTGACGTTGGTGCATTTTTGATAGCTCTTTAGTTTATTTTAAAGGTGTAATGTTTTTATATACCTAATTAAACTCTGACCAGATTAGTATCCAAGTCACAGGGAATCCTAGTGTGAAGGCTGGTGCTATTTGACTATTGTAATATTTTTTTTGAACAATAGAGTTTTTATTTATACAGGATTATTGAAAAACACCAACAATCTCTTAAGAGGTCATTCTACTCATCATTATGAACAAATTTTACTATGGGACCAAACCTGAAATCGCGAAAAAAAAATCAGTTGTTCCCTACATTTATGTTCGTATAACTCGTCAAAATGTAGGGAACAGCTTATTTAAAAGTTGTTCATAATGATGAGTACAATGACATCTTAA
Source organism: Globia sparganii (assembly GCA_949316385.1). Taxonomy (NCBI): domain Eukaryota; kingdom Metazoa; phylum Arthropoda; class Insecta; order Lepidoptera; family Noctuidae; genus Globia; species Globia sparganii. Next base: position 1,696,876 of record OX438660.1, read on the forward strand.
GAGGTTGTTGGTGTTTTTCCAATAACCCTGTATAGTCACCACGAGATCCTCGATTCTATTCACCATCCCCTTGCCTTAATCCCAATTTATTAGTGGTCAACGAAGCATATCTTTTTCTTCTGTAACCACATCTCTTTTATCGGCCATTTCACCATCTCGCATTTACATAACAATATTAAACCAAAGTCGTACAGTATCAGCCACAAAACAGTTCAGTTTTCACATCACGAATACTATCAAGTTACACAAATTTTCTCACATAATATCAGTGGCTACAGGTGCAAACTATAGCCCATAGGGAAGCAGGACCCTCTGATCATGTAGCCAATTACAGATGAGCCCTCCAAACCCGCCCAAAGTACAACTTAGGGTGTATTTTGGAAGTTTCCCTAAGGTCAGTGTAAATTGGTGAGAAGTTGCAGTAATATGGCTGTCAGGGGAAATATCCGAGGTTTGTGAGCGAAAGGATATGCCGCGTAAGATAGTTCGTAAGATAGTTCGTAAGATAGTTCGTAACTATACAAACACCTACTTTTGACATTAATTTTGATTTTGTTGCTGGTTTACAGTTTTTGGTGTAATTTATTAGGGTTGGTTTTACTAAGTGTGTAATAAGTATTTTATTTGGGAATTGTACTATTTTTTCATCTATTTTGTAGATAGCCTATGCTTATTGATTTTGTGAGGTACCTAATATGTTTTATAATAATAATAATAAATTTATTTTAGACCATAAGTCTGTAGGGTACATTCTTTTTTACCATTGCCACTCGAAAAAGGGCATTTTATTCATCGAAAACAGTGAATAAAACTCTCTTTTAGTCACTGAGTGAATAAAAACATTTTGAATTTGGAACAAGCACGAATATACGAATTATATACAAAAATAAATAAAACGTGCTGAAAGTACGTACTGGCTGGCTATACGGAGCTATTCCATAATAAAAAAAAACCCGCCATTTTAGGTTCTTTTCTATCTGTTATCGTTGTTTTAAGTCATTGGAAAATCTAATAACATAAATTATAATAAAATGAGTTCTTCCAGTGACGAAAATGAGACACTAACTCCGGAATCATTTCGAAATAAAGCAGCAATTATAGTAAAATGTGATAAATACTATACTACTATTTATTTTCTCGCAGTCAATGGTAAAAAATAGAGTACACAACTCATGAAAAAAATAATTCATCTCGGTCCTTGTATCCCTCGCTCCGCTCAGGATTCAAATCTAGAATACCTCGCTACGCTCGGTATTCTATTCTAGAATCCTTCGCTGCACTCGGGATCCAACGTAGTCCCTCGAATTAAATTCCCTTTTTTTTCACTTGTTGTATAATCTACTATTACCATAACTTATAGCACACTATAATCTGTACATACGTCGTTTCCATGGTAAAGTCCATAAACAACACACATTACTGTTTTATACAAAAAACCATTGAGCTATATAACTAGAGAAGCAAACCTCAATAAAATGTGTCAAAAAAGTGTAGCCACTTTATAAACGCGACGACGTAGCTTTGAAACCACTAAACATTTAAAAGTAAACATATATCTGTCTCACTTACACACGTCGTAAGAATAATACCGTCGCTTAGATTAGACAAAGACGGCAATATATACACGCAATAACGGGATGGGGTTGCCTACCCATGCGAAATTTTCCCCAACATTTTAAGCCATAAAAAGCGTTTTAGGTTAAGTTGAATTATTTTTTAAATATTTGAATTATGTATTTCTTATTGTATGTGTAATAGAAGTATATAAATAATGAAAATAACTAAGACATTTTCTTTTTGAATATTTTTTCATTATTATTAATGAAATTGAATGATTTAGTAGGTAGCCAGTCAGTCTCTTTTCTCAGCAATCGGATTATTTCCACCCAATTTTCACGGCGTGCTGCATCTTTAGGCACCCTGCTACGTTGTTATTATTAAAAAAAATATTTAAAATCACTTATTCCATAAATTAAAAACTCCCACTAATGTGGGAAACTAAAACTAAGTTTTTAGTGGTAACACTGAACCTAATTTACAAAATTCTACATTTTATTGCGTTTTTACGTTGATATAAACACAGAGATAATTAATTTAGGTGTGGAAAGTAATTCCGGTTAATTTATTATGTTTTCGTGATCTTGAATCGCACTCTTTCGCGATATTTTTTGTCGCATGTCACTCGGTTGACTTCGGTTGGCGTCACACAGAGCACTGAACTGACGTTAGCTACGCTGATGGCTGTAGCCATCAGCCTAGTGGCAACGCCTTGGTGCGGTAATTGCTAATCTAGTGTAACATATATATCAATGCAAAAAACATACAAACATGAAAACACATACCTACACAAAAAATACACTAAAAAAAAGAAGATGTGTATAAAATCATATCGTAGTTCCAGCCTTAAAGGGAAGGCATGTATTTTTCCCTCCAGGAGTTCAAGTTCAAGGGCAAGAGGAATTTATCAGGTAAAACGTGAGTAAACATTGCCAGTAGAATTAGTTTCTGATTTATAAAGGTTTTTATTTTTAAGACTTACCAAGTAAACACAATATACATAGCACTGGCTTAAAGATTTTGTCATAATATAGATCTCGCATGTATCTAAATTATAGGAAAGCATGGCACTATAAATTAGCGTAAGTACTAGAACAATATAATAAGAAAGCTAAATAAAAGAAAAAAACCCTTTGTTTTAATTTTATTGCCTTTTATTAGACCCGGTCTTCAACAGTGCATTAATAACTTTATTAACACAAACAACTACTCGATGCGGTGCATAAAGCTCCATACAGACTTGCCTCCCGTTACTTCATAAAAATACGATGTAGTACAGTCGAGTTCATTAATATATTGGCAGTGACAAAGTTTCAAAATATTATAAGCGTTAAAATTATCATATAGTTCTATACAAACTTAGACATAAATAAAATGTTAACATACATTTAACCTTTTGACCGCCACGGTCGTGTATAGACGACAAATGAAAACGTGCCCAAAACGCCACCGTCGGCTAATGTCGACAAGAAAACACTATGTTTTAAGTACAAAATAAATAAACTAAATTCAGTTTTCTGTGTTTATACTTAAAATATGGTGTTTTCTTGTTGGCATTAGCCGACGCTAGCGTTTTGGCCACGTTTTTATTTGTCGTCTATACACGACCGTGGCGGTCAAAGGGTTAAAGTTTCAAAATATTATAAGCGTTAAAATGATCATCATTTTAACGCTTATAATATTTTGAAACTTTGTCACTGCCAATATATTAATGAACTCGACTGTACCTTCACAGCATTGAGTGTGTGTCTAAAAGAAGAGAACTTCGTTTAAGTTTATATTTAGTGTGTTTATTTCTATTCAGTGAATGTATTCTTGTATCGAGTACTTATTCTTAACAACTCAACCTCAAGTGGCAATGGAATTTGCTTATTTATTAATAGGTACGTACACAAGTTTCCATTTAGATTTTTCTCTGTTCATCTCGAGTGAAAAATAATGCGAAATAGAAATGATGATGATGTGATCCTCCTGTGCGAGTCGCAATAAATACTTTTTATTTCTTTGTTTCTTTAAATAAACTAGAAAAAAAAACTTTATTCAGTTCAGAAAAAAACCGGTACAATATAAAAGAAAAACTACTTAGTAGCAGATTATATGGAGCCTTAGGTTCTAGGTTTTTACAAATGCCTTGGACCCCACTCTATGATTCCCTGTGTCGTGGGGTTAGTCTTTTCCCGAGTAATAGGTAATAGGTAATACGGGCTGGTGTCCGCAACTCCACGTCAATGCGCGTATTTTGCGTACAAAAAGGAAAAAAGTAAAAGAAGTAAAGAAAAAAAAAGTAAAAGTAGGTACTTTTTTTCCCTGAGTAAAGCAAAAATTTTAATTTATGTACAGACGCCAGCACATTAAGGCACTACAATCTCTCAAATATTTAAAATAGATTTTCAACTTTATCGCTAAAGTATAAGGTTGAATGGGAAAATTTGACAGTTTCGGGTAGCTTGATGTACCTAAGTTAAGAACCTGAGTAGGTACAGTGTATAAAAACAAAAAATAAGAAACTAACTAAGTAACTAAATTTATTACAAATGAATTGATTTTTCAGTTTTCGGTCCAGAGGGCCCAGTGCCAATCGCTTTCAAGGCGTTTCGTATTTCTACAACGATTTTCAACAGAATTGACACAGACTTCCATTAATGTTTGACTTTTCCGTCATTGTTATCACTGATATAATTTCACTTTGTCTAGGCACCCTCTGGAAAGTATTATAGAAAGAAATAAAGAAAAATATATTTATTTGTCACAGAAACACGCGCAGACAAAAAGTTAAAATAATTCGAATAAAAAAAGCACAACAGATTTAAAATTAATAACACAGAAAAAATAGCCGGCAGCTGCACGTCGTGCCTGTGTCAAGAAGGCTTCCACTCAGCATGATGCTGTGCTATAGGGGCCCACAGCACAGCACCACGGTATAATTAAATTATATACAGTATTCCATCTTCATACAAACGGACGATGCGCTAGCTATGCCTACGCGCCTCGATCTCGGCATTCGCTTGGCAGGCAGACAGTCGCGACTGTGCCGCAGTGACGAACGGTCGGTGTGTTGTTTTTTTAACAATAACCGCGCGATTTTTTCACTAAAAATAAGTTCAAGTACATATTTAATATGACGAGTAGGATATATTGTGCTGTTTTTGGTTGCATGAATTCGTCAATAACGCATCCAGGTATAACTTTCTTTAGATTACCTGGAAACTCTGAAAGGTAAGACTATAAAACAATTTTACTTACTAGTAGGTAGGTACATAATGTGTCTTTTTAATGGATAAGTATTTCCTTTTATCTCCCGAAAAAAATGATGTCTGGATTAATAAAGTGAATAGAGTAAAGGAAAGTGATTGACAAGAGTGAAATAGGTAGTTATAGGCGGTTCATGAATCATGATACGGTAGGTACTTACGCTTGTGTTAAAAACCTCGGGACATGTGTGTTTTGTTTTGTTAGTTTGTATAATTCAAAGTAAAGACGTGGTATTTTATTATTAATAATAGTTGTTTATTGTACTGTGTATATGAATAATACTAGAAAAAAATAAATTTGACCGTCTGTCTGTCACTAGATAGTTGAAATTTTCTCAGATTAAGTATTTCTGCTGCTGCTATAACAACAATTATACCACTAAAAACCGTTTTTTTTTCCTCGGTATTAATAACGACAACAACAGCTAAACTCATGAGATATTCACAGAATATTTAGATATTTGAGAGGGTTGTGATTTTAAAACATTCGTAGCCAGCTGTTCAGCTTGGCATTGGTGACTAAAGAATTTTTGTTTTGAGTTGTTGCGAGTTGTAGGTACCTAATTTATAGAGACGTTAATAAGCTGAGATAAAAAGTTATTAAAATTACTCGTCAGCTGTTTCTTGCATTGTAGTTGAGTAGGTAGGTGTTGAAGTTTGTAAAGATTGGAGTTCTCCAACTTGTCCATGTTTCCCAAAACAATTTTAAATTAAGCTTTATATTAGAATGCGGATTTTTTATACTTTAAAATTTAATAATAAAGCGTTTCGTACGTCTCAGTCAAGGCGCAAATATTTTTCGGTCGCAAATTTATAAGACCGATTTGTTATTCAAACATAAACATGGTTTTTTAATTAAATCTACCAATCAAAAAACAACATGCATTTTTATTGAACACTTCCTATTCAATTCACAAAGTACTTATTTTATTTTTTTATATAAAATAAAGTATATTTACAGTCACAAAACTAAATGGAAATACAAAGTAGGCAAATGTAATTCAAATGCTGGAGGCGGGCAGCCCTATCGCATGTTTACGTACCGCGCGGCTGTAGGCATTTATGTCCAAGATACGGCCGAGTTACAATACTGTATATAATTATACTGTGACAGCACTGTCTTTCAGTTGTCACCCGAAAATGATGAAATGATGTACAGAAACCCAGTCAGGTTTAAAGATTTGTACAGATTAAACAAATAGGTAATAAATACAAGTAGGTAATATTTCTAGAATAATATATCTAAGGTATTATCAATATTTTATCAATTGTAAGTACTATGGATACTCTAAGAAGAGCCTCTTATTATAATTAAACAGCGATCGGATTTCTTTAGTTAATGTTACACATGACTGACTCAACTAAACAAAAATACCATATAAAAATATATGACACTTGCTTGAATGTTCGAATGGAACACGCGCTCAATTATAACCAGCCTGCACTATAAAGGTGAGGCTACATATCTATGTAGCCTCACCTTTATAGCCTTAGTTTTAATTTTTTTTAGCCTCTGCAGTACCAACATCACCTAGCAAGATTAAATTCAAGTCATAAACCATACCAGCGCCATCTAGTTTTTAAAATTTTAAAAACAAAATACTGACGTATGAAAGTGTCATAGAATATCTATTTACAAATAAACATAAGATCTACATTAGTGTAACTGTAGTATCGTAGATTTTTAACGTTTTATCTTTTAATTAAAAATAATGCACACTTGCTTTTCCAGTTCACTTTTGACATTGGCAGAATAGTCGACGTCGGCTTTACTTGCCATAATTAAAAATAGAATAAATAAATAAACATTTCATTTCATAATCGAGTTCTCCAAATCCAACCAAGAACTTGTTCAAACACTAGGCCGAGGCAATCAATCTAACATGTTGACACCAGGGTAAGACGGCTTAAAGCCGCTACTCATGTCGGACTTAAAACTATTGAAATCGCAACACAACCGTAACAGAAACAGAATACCAAGAGAGGGTTATCCACAAGGAATATATCGGACATTTTGGCAAAATAAATTTATACACACCAATCAAAAACCAACTCTATCTAGGTTGGGGTAAGGTGTAGTTTTAGTTGTGTTAGGTAAAAAAATCGCGTACCAGAATATAATGAAAGGCGGGCTAACATTTTTATAGGGGTTCCAACGACTCTCCGAGTGGCACCGCTTTACATTTAAGGAATCCTCATTGTATTATGTGCCGGGTAACACATCGTCCTTTATGGTGACAACTATCTTTATGCCATGTTTATCTCATGCTGTATAATGTTTGTTCATTTAAAGTTCCGTATTAAAACTTTGGTTACTGTCGCATTTAAATTGCTTTTGAGAATAAACTAAAAGTTGTTTTCTGAAGCTAATTTATAGTTCACTGAAATGGAGCAGCATTCTTCAACATACAGATGAATTTGAAATGACTAAAGTGTTTTTCATTACACATAGCTTAGCATTTTCCGTGAAAAACTTGTTTACTATACAGGGTGATTGAAAGATGGGTGCTAAGCTTTAAGGCGAAGATACGAGGCACAGACAATTTAGTACAATTTAAGCCATGGTTGTCTTAGACGAAGATTATCAATTTTTTTTACCTAATTTTAGTTTTTTTTTTCGAAAATTCCCAAAATTTTAGGTAAATTGCTTATTTATGGCCAAATTGAATAGAATAGAATACTCTTTATTATGTACACCATATAAATTACCGACATAAATATAGAAAATACTTAATTTTATTTAATTAAAGTAATGTGTAAATAACATGTTTTAGGTCTCTGTGTCTTTAGATATTACAAACATAAAAATGAGGTAAAACAAAATTGGTAAGATTCGTCTAAAATAACCATCGCTTAAACGGTTCTAAATTGTCTGTAATATCTTCGCTTTAAAGCTTTGCACCCATCTTCCAATCAATCTGTATATTAGTCCTTCAGGCCGAATTTCGGCCACGGCGGCCAATCTTAATGGAGTCTAGTCCTCGGCGCGGGAGAAATTATAGTGAACAAGTGTGTGCGCACACACAGGTGCACTCTCTCGTCCCTCACTTGTTTATTATAAGGGCCTTAGCACACCTCCGCCGCGAAAATAATGATGGGAAACCGCTTATCGAATTCCGCTAAGAAACATTACTACATCATGTCGCGATTCGAGTAGCGGAACTTCATGAGTTAGTTTAGTTTTTCCGTAAAATCAACATCCATCTTTAAAAAAAAAAAAGTTTCGCTTTATAAAATTTTCGACTGCCACAGATACGTGCAAAACACACGCGACACCGCCACAAAACAGCAGGCTGAGCGCGGTGGTGTAACTGGCTTCCGAACAGATAGCGAAATCACACGGGAAAGAGTTAGAATTATAATCAAATTTGTTGTTTAGAACGGGAAGTTTTGCTTCTGTTTCACTTGTCATACAACGGACAGGTCATGGCGGAACTACTGCGGTTAAGCTTCTATGGTTTCGCGGCGGAGATGTGATACCCGCTTAGAACTATGCATTGGAGTCAGTTCTTCCATTTAAGAGCTACAATATCACAGAGCAACACACAGACAGACAGACGAAGGCTTCTAAACGTTAATTAAACACATAATATTTGTTATTTTTTGGCGTAGTTTTGATAACCGCAAAAAACCGAAGTGACAACATAACATAGGTAAAATTGTCACGTAATCATTTCACGTTTGTTTAAAACTTCATGCTCAACTCACCGTGTTTGTATTTTTAGAACTTCATTACTTGTTTCTATTGAAGCAGGAAGCGTGAATTTATTGCCTATTTTATCGACAGCCCTGTTTGACTGTCAAAAAATATGTCTTTATTCAGGAGTTCAAAAGTGGGTTGACAAAATATTCCTGTGCTTGTGACAATTTCATGTATTGTAAGAACTGAAATATTTTTTTTTTTAACTCACTCACTTTATTTTTATTTTTCACGGGTGCCAATATAGCTGTGTAGTGGGTATTGCTAATTAAAGAGTGAAATGTATGGCTAACTAAACCAATCAGTAAACCAATACTTATTTCAAAATACACAGTGTATTTGTGAGAAATGCGCAATGTTTTCAATCCAATATTGTCCCACTCCTGGGCAAAGGTCTCCCCATATTTTTCCATTTTTCTTTGTGCTGTACTTTCTTCTTCTTCCAATCGGAGGAAGGAATTCATTATTACGTACAGACGCCAGTACATCAAGCTACCCGAAACTGTAAAATTTTCCCAATCAATTTTGAACCCTAAGCTTTAGTGATAAAGTTGAAAGTCAAATTTCTTTGACAGATTGTAGTAGCTTGATGTGCTGGCGTATATAGGGTGACTGGTAATTAGTGACCGATACCTAAACACGTGATTGTACTCATGATAACAAACAACTTTTACTATGGGACCAAACCTGAATTCGCGAAAAGAAAATCTGCAGTTCAGTACCTACATTTTGACCAGTTATGCGAACATAAATGGCTGAACAGCAGATTTTTTTTTCACAATTTCAGGTTTGGTCCCATAGTAAAAATTGTTTGTTATCATGAGTACAAGCACGTGTTTAAGTATCGGTCTCTAATTATCAGTCACCGTATATACCGACTAGCTAGGTATTAGCTAGTAATTATGCAATTTCTAAATGTGATTCTATGAGTGATACGGTTCAAAATAATAATTTCTATGGAAATAAATAATGATAAGTTTACGAAGCTACTTACGAGAATAACTTACGAAGGTAGTAATTTCAAACTACACAACTTCGGGTATACTCAAGTGTTTGTGCAAGACTTCGTTACTATGAATACGGCGCATACCTATCTGTGCAATTTTGCACATTCCACTCATTATAACTGGTTCAGTGGTTTCTGTGATTAGTCTGCTGTAACGAACAGATTATTTGCTTGAAAATGGCTCGTATTTAGTTAGTGAAACCATATTGTTTGTCTTATTGTTTATCTTAAATAGTTTGTGCTAAGCGATCCATATGGATGGTCCCCAGAACTTAATTAAGTCTTGGCCTAAAGTTTGGTACAAATTAGTCCACTTATATGTCATAGTTCAGAACATAGGGTGTTAATTAAGTAGTTATCTTGGAAACTCTGTACAGTATCCTATAGCAAAAATAAATGGCTTTGCATATAACGTAATTTAAGAGCGTTTCTCGGTAGCTAGGCTAACTTCAAACTCGATAGGTACTAGAATGATCCCCTATGAAGTTTGTACTGTTAATTACCATGCATTGAGAAGGAATGGGCCGTAATCTACCACGCGGGCCCAGTGCGGGTTGGTAGAAGTCACATGTCTCCGAATTTTTGTTTCTAGGACATGCCGGTTTCCTCACGATATTTTCTTTCAACTTTTTTGAGAGCAGTGGTGATGAAAATAAATTTTACAAAGTGAAGCGCTTGCCTAGGTTCGAACCCGCGACCTAGAACTGGTAAGTCGAGGCCATTACCTATATTAATTTTATAAATCTTAGCTGACTGGCTAAAGAATTTCTCTCGATCATAGCTAAGCATACACACATCAAAAGTGTCTAGGGATCAACATATATTTTTGCAATAACTTTTCTCCTGATTGATATTAATTAAAATTTTCTTTAAGGATTCATCAAATAAAGTGTTTTCGTTTGTCACAGTAACGATAAACCAAGTCACCTTTGCATTAATAAAGAAATTTGCCATTTTCCTAATAAAGGGATTTTTGACATTTGAACCACTAACACAGAAGTTCGAAAAAAAGACTGAAATAACAGTTTTCTCTAAAATTTTATTGGGTAACTTAAACAATTAATAATCCGTGTTTCTACCGCGAACACTAACAACACAAGAACATCGGTTTGGCATACTCAAAATGAGTTCATCCAAATCACGCTGTGGAATGGCCGCCCATGTTCGTTGCAACAACAAAAAAAGGTCTTCTTGCGACTGGATACCCTCCATATTCGGCAGAGCTCTTCTCTGTAGCATATCCCATGCATGCTCAATCGGGTTCAAGTCTGGCGACTGAGCAGGCCAGGGCAGGACATTGATGTTAGCTGCGGCGAGAGTCTGTCTTACAACTCTTGCGGTGTGCGGTCGTGCATTATCATGCATTAACTGAAATAAGGGACCGATTTGCACTTGTAGAGGAACGATGACGTCTGATACAATCGTCTCAGCATAAATTTGAGCGTTGAGGTTGCCTCTGATCCAAATCAACTCAGTTCTTCCGCCGATCCAAATACCCGCCCATACCATGATGGTTCCACCACTATAAGGATGGACTTCCTGGCAGGATTTTAATCGCTGTTGGCGTCCAGGGGTTCTCCAGTGTCGTATACGTCTTGTATCCGGTCTCATACCAAAACGAGACTCATCAGAAAAGCACACGAAACGCCATTGTTCTTCTGCCCAATTTCTGTGTTCAAGAGCCCATTGATATCGAATCCTACGATTGTGCATTGCTATAGGTGGTACCCGTAGCGGTCTTCGGGAATGAAGGTTCACTTCATGCAAGCGGTTTCTGACTGTTTGGTCGCTAATTAAGTTCCCTGAAGAGTGATGAAGCCTCACGGCTAACATCATGGCGGTTATTGTTGGAGCTCTTCGAGTTAAGATTTGAATGTATCGGTCTTGTCTCCGTGTGGTGCAGCGATAACGTCCTCCATGGCGCTCAGCCACGGTACCAGTGCTTCGGTAACGTGTCCAAAGTCGACTGATAACACTCTGACTTGTATTCAGAGCTAAAGCCACAGTACGTTGCCGGGAACCAGCTTCTATCATTCCCACGGCTCTGAGCATTTCTTCCCTGCTTAAATGACGTCGCCGCTCCATAATAACGTTGGTTTTAATCAGTAGTAGGGAAACAGTAGCACTAATAATGTCTTCAATGCGTTGTATGTTTTTATAGGGAAAATATTGACAGCTGATTTTCATCTTTTACTCGAATTTGATTCACAGTTCCTGATTCAAATTAAGAAATGCACCAAAAAGGATCCATATAAATTTATAAAATCATAAATTTATTACAAAGCCACATCTCAATCTCAAGAAATCCGCATAAAAATGCTTGATCCCTAGACACTTTTGATGTGTGTATTTGAAGGAGACCTACATTGCAAATGCGGAGATCTTTTACCTCGTGGTATATACCTGAATAAAAAATTACAAGCTTTTTACTAGAATTTAGTGTAAAGAGACTGCCAGCTCAATTCCGGTATAACACAGGTACAGTTGTTGCAATATAACTGCAATAACCCGCATTTGCCTTTGCATAGTGAACGGATCAAACATAGAACCGCATTGCAATAAACTCTTTGTGTGCGTTGCGTTTGAAAAGATTGTGGGAATATTCGAATTGCAACACTGAAGCCACAGTACAGTGACTTCAGAAAGTCTATTCTAAACAGACTTTTAAGCAAAAAGGCTATATCCAAAAGCATGTTGTTTTTAATGTGACAAGCTTCTGCTTTAACTGAGTGGCACATGGCCATAATAGACCAGTTTAAGCTTATCTGGGGGTGCAGAGTTAGGGGTTAAGGGGTTGAAGAAAGCAGGGGTTACTGCATATCCGGATATCACTTTACTCCTTAAGATGACCAAGTCACCGGGGGCAGGTTTCTGTGCATAAATCCTATTAGTCAAGCTGTAAAACGGAACAGTTCCAGAAACCCATTCCTTGATTTTTTCCGTTTTACAGCTTGAATGATGGGACTTTCGCTTCAATTAACCTACTGCATCTTTCTACTCTGTGCCACAACCAAGTATTTGATAGTGTTTTAACTGACCAAATTGACGGGCGCACGTTTTTATAACGCGCGGAGAATTTTATTGTATTTCTGAACGTAGTTTTAGGTGGTTGTAACAATTCACAGCCAATTGGGTGCCTCAGTGATCGATTGGGTCACAAACTGTAGTAGTAGGTGGATTGGTATAAAACATAAACAAATACAACATTACCAATTGAGAGATACGTTTTAGGTCTGTTTATTAGAGAGTAGAATTTGCCTATGGCTTCGCTCTCATGATTATTGGCATACAAAAGTCTATACAATGGCCTCCAAAAGTTAGTTGACATTTTCCCACATCAGATGTGATGCCAAATTATGATAAAAAAAACAGGTAATCCTAAGGGATTATTTGATAAAAAAAAATATGATAAATCATAGGTAGTTGAATTAGTCAAAAAGACGTTATAGTGTTTAGTTCAAACATTTGGAATTAGAATTTTAAATCATATGTGGTGTCGCCATAGCTGAAGTGAAAAAATGTATTATGCTAGGATTAATGGAGCACAAACTTTCATGCAACTTTCGCCGAAAACAAAGAGACATTACTGAAATCCTGTAAATCCAAAACACCCTCACGGTGACAAAACCGTTATCAGCCAAAGAGTACTAAATAATCGTGATAATCGTTTACTTATTAAAGTTAATAATCTTCACCAAAAAGACTAATACAAAATGGTAGGTATTAAATACTATGAATTCGAAGACGGAACGACTACTGAATAGTTCAATTGGGATTGGATATTTTATCTTTCTTCCTTTAGAGTTATAGTTAGACGAACGGTCGGCAATACTGGACATCAAGTATTTTATTGCGACCCTGATTTAGGTGGTGCCAACGATAAAATAAAGACGTGGGTTCAAGAGTTAGGCGTGTTGAAGCGGTGTAACGAAAGTAGTATTCAGAATCGACGATTATAAAATTGTAGACTAGATTATTTATTGTAATGTGTATATTGTTTTACATTTAAGTGAAACTAGACTACGTGGGTCATTTTTCTTTATTATTCTCTTTGTTCTGTTAGTTTTTGTCATAGTCTGGAAGTTTGAGTAATTTATGTAGCCTACCCAAATGTCCTTTCTTTGGTATTGCTGGTCGAATCGTTGAGCTCCTTAAGTTTTGAGCTGAGCTGCACGATTTCTGCGTGCACTGACTGGACAGGTCCTTTCAATCTGTGTGGTTCTTTCCTTAAATTACCATATCAGACATCGATCTACATGGTCTTCACATGATCTGACCAAGATTATGTCTCGACTTTAAAAGAGACTGTGACCTCTGAATTTGTTTTGGCCTTACTTCTCAGACTAGTTAGATAGGAAACGCCGACCTCATCTAGTTTTTGAAGTATGATTGACATGTAAAAGTGTTTGTGCAAACTTACTTACAAAAATAAAATCATTTATCATTTAGCAAAAGTAATGTATGCAGTGGTATGGGACCGACTTACGAGTTATAAGTCTCGTACCTACTCAGAAATAAAAGATTAACAATTCAAACCGAGCAATACAGAATTTTAATTATCAACTTAATCAAAGTCCATAACATCATTGCCATCTAACGCTTAATCATTTAACAATTCAACTTGCCAACAAACGAAAAAAACAGAAACACTCAACAAAATCCTCGCACAACCATTTAAACTTGCGTTACACAAATGAGAGCAACTTTAAATATTGCTTTACAACGAACGGTTTTAAATTGAGCTGTGTGAGCTTAGAAGGGGACGAGCGAGCGAGCTTAACGGGAAGACAAACGACCGAAAAAAGAGCATTGAAATGAGGATGACGCAGCGTTGCAAAACAGCCGCTCAGACGCGCCGAACTGTTGCAAAGGAAACTTTGTGTTGAACGGGAAACGCGCCACTTCGGCTACTGTCGTGGTTCTGTTTTCATACTGCTATTATCTGGCATTCTTGGTATTAAAACGTGGAGGTGAGTGGGAGGCAAAGTTTGGTTTTACAGCGCCCCACTTGTGCTGACTGTACGCGAATGTCGGATGTTTAGCAATTGTGTTTTAGACATGATCAAAAGGACGTTGAGATCTTTGATTTATAAATAGTCAGATTATACAAGAAAAGATAGGATGGTGACCCTAAAACCAGGCATTTGCTTCTATCTTGGATATGCTTGTATCTTGCGACTGTTTTAGAGTGAAGGATTAACATAAACTAAAATCAATTAAAATAAAAAACTTAAAATATACATTGCCATCAGCGTGGCATCATCCAAAGCAAAATAAATTAATCTGTACTTATGAGATCAATTACCTAAATAACATAATAATAAGTAAAAATTTAGTGCAGAATGACATCAATAAACGAAAAATAAAACAAATAATACGTGCACATACATCAAACAACTACTATCTATAAATTCGTAATAAAAATTGACTATCCCGCATCTTCGCCCGCACGTAAAGTTTTCAATTTCGAAACAAGAAGGATTCTATTTTTGTTTTAAGTTGCCAACTTCAAATATTCCCACATTCGTTCTAGAGTGTGCTAAGCTAACTTATAAATGTTTATTTGATATCGCATTCAAAACAGTAACTTGTGCCGATACTGTGAAATTAATAAACTTATATTTTGAAGGGTTAAGCTATAAACTAACGGCCGGCGTAATAACTAAAATTCCTGGTAGATTTAATACACATTGTTTCGTAATAAGCAAGTTTCTGCATAGTTTAGGGATTATCTACAGATTAGAGTGGAATTAAGCAAACTATAGGTATTTTATCCATTCTATGATGATTGGTGTGTCTGCCTCGTTAGTCTAGTGCTCACAAGTGCGACTACTGAGCACGAGGTCCTCGGTTCGATCCCCTACTCGGGTAATGTGTTCTAATTGGATTATCAAATTGTTTTTAGTAGCAGCGCTAAGTCGGGACTTGTGCGTTTGATGGCAATAGATTCGCCCATTATTAGGTACAGAGGCCCGCACATCAAGCTACCCCAATCTGTCAGATTTCTTTGATAGATTTTCAACTTTATTACGAAGAAATAAGGTTTATATTCAATTGGGAAAATTTTACAGAATAGGGTAGCTTGATGTGCTGGCCTCTGTACATTACTGAACAAAATATTAGAAATTTGTGTGTACTGTCAATAATAGAGCAGGGTTACCACTGTGTTCTCTTTCGCAAAATACAGCCCTGTTTATTATGTTTCCCTTTTTACATTTTCCTAAAAACGAAACTGAACGGACATCCTAGTAAAAAGTCTGATACACTGACAGAAATGTTGTAAAAAGTACAACAAGACATATTGCCGAGATAGACAGCCGTTGCTCGTAAAATTTTAGCTTCAAAATGACTACAGAAGTTTTGAACATTAACTTAAAAGGTAAAAAACTTGTTTTCAACGTTACATTTTCGGCACTACATATCTGTCGACATTTCCCGATGCAGTATTGCTATTTTACTTTTTTTTTGTCCTTATTTACTGGACATAAAAGGCTTTAGTAATTACTATTTCCATTGACAGAACGTGTTGGAGCAAATTGTTGCAAAGTAGTTGTTTTGGGTTATTTTATCTTTATGTTTTTATATTGAGGATGTGCTTAGGTGTGTGTGTGCATTAATATGCACATTCTTTATTTCCGTACCCCAGAAAGAACGTTTTCATTTGTAGATCGGTTTGACGTCTGTCATTTGTAGATCGTTGACAGTAATTGTAGTCAGAAGCCCAAAACACTGACCAAGAGGAACGGGACACTGACCAAAAAAAATCAGTTGATCCGTACATTACGTCGAGTTATGCGAACATAAATGTATGGATCAGCTGATTTATTTTTCACGATTTCGGGGTTGGTCCCATAGTAAAAGTTGTTCATAATGATGAGTTTAATGACCTCTTTTAAGGATTAAAACGATCAAAATGTAACGGTGTATAGATAATTATGGCATCTTGGTAGAATAGGTTAGAATATAACCTATATGTGTTGCATTGTAGATACTCAAGCTTGTGTATGTCAACATTGTAGCAACGGTTTGTCAAACACAGTGTAACGTGAGATTTAATTAAAACGTTACGTTCTGCAACTAATATTGTACATCACTTAGTTAATTACCATTAATTATAAGCTTTGCAAACATATTTTATTACACATTCACGGGATAATGGACCAGTATACCTACTTATATCCGGGGTAGGTCAGTGAGTTCCAATGGAGATGATGGAGTCTCCCCAAATTGATTGGATTGAAATGATTTAATTTGTAAGTAGCGAGTAAGGACCCTACTCGGTATAGTTGATCGCCTGTTCCGCACGGTTTTTACGACTTGACATAACATCAAGATTTCTTTGTAATGAGGATCATTACTGCCATTTTTTCACGATAGGTGGCGCATCGTCGACATGGCCATTGAAAGCTGTCACTTACATACATTTTTTAATCACCTACCATTCAGTTATTTTTAATTTTCTTGATAATGCCTCTGTGAGCAGTACCCATTGCTGTACCAGGATTTACTAACCCCGGTGTACATTTAGTGGCCAAAATTATAACAAAAAAAAAAGTTGGAAAAGGCCAAACGTCGCAAAAACATTTTTTTTAGTACGTATTTCAATTCTTTAAGCTTCCTGGTATAATACATGTTAACGATAACGATGGTAGACTGGTTTTAACCCAAAAAACTAGCGATTAAACTTACTTAAACAAAGGGAAAATGATTTGACAGCAGCCATCGCGCTGCTGGCGACATCTGCGCTGAGCTTTGCGTGTGGATTCCCATTATGTTAGTTTATAGAGAACAGTGGTGGATCAGTGGTGACGGTCCTGATTTACGTATCGCAGGTGGTGGATTATGGCCCACTCCCTCTCACTGTAAGGAGGCTGGTGTAACAGCAGTGGGAAGGTAATAGGCTGATGCATGTAAGTTTAATAATAATGTATCATAACATAAACCTAAAGACAGGTATTTAATAGTTTTGTAACTATCCTCGTTTCTATTGTAATTAGACCAATTTGTTGTTGTTCCAAATAAAACTTTTACTTTGTTTCTGTTTTTGGTCCATATTGGCTCAGCAACGAGTTGAGTGGGAAAAAGGAAGGGTGGCGTTTGACCTTCAGTGGAAAAACACAGGCCTGTTATGTATTGTATTACCTTCCGGAATAAATTCTTTAAATTATGTTGAAAAACGCATAAAATCCGTTGAGTAGTAAAAGTAGTGGTGACACGGCGAAGGTAATGTGACTATCAGCTTCAAAAATGTTTCGAATATCTCGCAAACTATTGAATTGCATAGACATATGGGGATTCAATTTGTTGCGAAATCTTTTTGAAGCGTGAAATGAAAATATATTGATAAGATATTATTCTTAAATGGCTCATAATTTTAATTATTTTGTTGAATTAAGTACTTTTAATTATGTTAATAACTTAATTGAAGTGCCAGTTAAAATATCATCTTTAATGGTACCCATTCAATATATGTAGTTTTTTGTTTATTTGGAATTATATCGAAAAACCCTTAAAAATTCAAGTATCTCGAAAATTATTGAATTTCGGCCATACGTATGGGGGGTTCAATTTGTTGCATATCAGCTCCTGACGGATAAACGTCGAATTACAAGTAACCCTGTATATAGACTAGGACATTTATAACCAGTTCAATTCGAAAGCAGCAATGATTGTTTTGCCAATAAGAGTTCAAGACATCCCCTACGGAACAAGGTAAGGTGAAGTACATTGCTTGTTTGAGCAGCTTTTCAATCCCATCGGAGTGAGGAAAGCTATTAAGTTACTGTTACAATTCAAAAGGCTTGTTTAAAAAAGTGCAATGACTAGACAAATCTATAGTATCATGCAGGTGTAGCGAGCGCTAAAATTAAAAGTAACGCTGAAAAGAAAGAATTTCTTTTATTCTGCACAACCGAACGTAAATTACAAAAGAAACCGGCCAAGTGCGAGTAGGACTCGCAAACGTACCTACACGCACATATAAAAAAAAACTCATGTCTTGTATGGACACCTAGTTTTTAACTTTATTTTATTTTAATGATTTGTTATATTAGCGGCAATAGAAATACACATTCTGTGAAAATTTTAACTGTCTACCTATTACGGTTCATGAGATACAGCCCGCTGACAGACAGACAGACAGTCAGCGGAGGCTTAGTAATAGGATTCCGTTGGCACCGTTTTGGTATAGAACCGTAAAAAGACATAAATAGGCTTGTCGACACTATCAATAAATTGAAAATCTATTTAGTCCGTCAGTTAGAGTATTGGAAAATAATGGACACAAATTTTTTGTTTTTGTAAATCAATGAATATTGACAAAGATAAAACGCATTAAAACTCGGGAGTGGGGGCTCGTGACGTCAGAACGCACTAAAAATTATACCAAGGTGTGACGTACTGAGAATTTTAAAAGCGTAGTATCTTCGTCAATTTTGGTTTACGTAACAAAAGAAAAAATACGGGTCAAATATTTTTTGATAATCTAACTGACGGACTAATTAGATTTTTTCAGTTGACAAGCCCACACATACAAAGTTTTTTTTTATTGCTAAATGGTACCCGCTCTTGACCCCGATCACGGCTCATGGAAAGCGATGGATGAGGTCTATAATGGAACGAGCGTGCCCAGAAGATGCCTATTCACTCTTGATTTGAAGGCAGACGGGTTAGATGTGGGAGGGAATACAGATGCGATGGTACGCTGCAGTACATCTGGTTGACCGGTGGTAAAAGGGCGATGCGAAAGTAACGAAAAGCCTCCTATTCAACAAATAAAGGATTAAATTATGACAATGTTGTCTATTGTTTGATTGATTGATGTCGCTGCTTAATACATCTACATTCCGTTCACAGTTCGCACTTTTTACATCTTAAACAACTTTTTACTACCTTCTCAACATTTCCTATCTCACACACACATACACACTTCACGCTCACACACCCACATACCTACACACTCATCCACACACGCCAACTTAATCATTCCTATCCACACCCTACAACTCATTTATGTGTAATCAATTTCTCTTTTTTAATAACTGAAGTACTGTAGGTATGTTAATGTTTTATCTGTAAGATTTGACACAATTGTAAATGTTGGCTTTTCCAGTCTGATAGCAGAGTGGTATGGCGCTGCATGTCGAGGTAAATGTTTCTCACATAGTTCGACTACAGATGCTCCCATCTTGTGTTATTTTCATTAAAGGTAGACTATAAATATATTTTTAAGTAACATAGTTGTTACAATGTTAATATTTTGGTGTCAATAAATCAATTATTATTATTTATTACAGTTATTTCACCTCTGACAGCAGTAACCCAATAGCAACCTTATTACAACAACAATAAATGTCACAGGTGATTTCGAAAGATTTGACAGTTGCAGCAACCAAACAGCAGCTTTATTGTCACTAGCTTAAATATCATTGTGATGCAAAACTAGAGGTAAAATGACTGTGAATGCACTGTACTTACTACCTACCACATAATGTACCCACACATACCATACTCAGATTATGGAGTGCTCTAGGGATTCCCCTGACAGACACGTGAACACTGGCACGTGGTAATTTAGACCATTTAACTGGCATATTCACCACGCCTTAGTAATTACTGAGTTAATTCTAACACGGTGCGGTGCCTGCATTTTTAGGGTTGCGTACCCAAAGTGTGTCAATGGAACCATAATACTACACCTCCGCTGTCCACCCGTCCGTCTGTCTATCAGCGGGCTGTATCTCATGAACCGAGACATGGAAAAAAATGTATATGTAATTCTAATATATAAAATTCTCGTGTCACAGTGTTAGTTACCATACTCCTCCGAAACGGCTGGACTGATTTGTATGAAATTTTGTGTGCCTATCAGGTAGGTCTGAGAATCGGCTACTATCTATTTTTTTTTTGCAAAACGACGTTTGCAGGGTCAGCTAGTATTATATATGTTATTATCTTATGAATCGTAATAGGTAGACAGTTGAAATTTTCATAGATTGTGTATTTCTATTACCGCTATATTAACAAATAAAAAAAAAATAATATCGTTAAAAATTAAAGGGGGTTCCCATATAACTGTATAAGAAATAATTATGTATATAGGTATAGTTTTTTTTAAATTAATATGTTGTGTAAGTTAAATATTTGACGGTGGTGTTGAACCCTTCGTGTGCGAGTCCGACTCGCACTTGGCCGGTTTTTTTTTAAACCGGTTGTTTTTACTGGCAACATAATTATTATAGCTAAATGGTTTGACAGTTAAATTGCCTTGAGGTTTTCCTAGAATAACGTAACTATGGATCATTATTTGTACAACATTGGACAAAAGGCCCATTTTATTTTACCTACCCTAGATTTTCCCAATGTCAATTTTTGCTCCAGAGTCAACTTGTACAGTCAACAGCAAAAGTAGATGATGAAAATCTGAAATTCAATACTAATTAATGAACGGAGTTCGCGTCAGAACTGTGTGGCGTCGAAGTAGTAAATGTTTGGTATAATTTACAATCACATAACGACACTTCGACGCCACACATTTCTGACGCGAACTCCGTTCATTAGTATTGAATTTCTGATTTTCATCATCTACTTTTGCTGTTGACTGTACTAGTTTCGTGTGGCTAATATATACTATTTTACCGGTCGGTACTAATAAATTAAATGAGAGCAACACAGGTGCTTATGAATTCTTTCACATTAGGCTACATTCATTTATTAATTTAACCATTTATGTACATCTAATATATAAAATTCTCGTGTCACAGTGTTAGTTACCATATTTCTCCGACACGGCTGAACCGATTTTTATGAAATTTTATATGCATGTTCAGTAGGTCTGAGAATCGGCTACTATCTATTTTTTTTTTGCAAAACGACGTTTGCGGGCTCAGGTAGTATACTTATACAATGACCTCCAAAAGTTAGTTGACATTTTTCCACTTCAGCTGTGCCACACCACATTATGATTACCCGGCGAACTTCGTACCGCCTAAATGTATAAGATAATGAATGATCTTAATTTTTTTTCGTGATTTTTTCCCATGTTTTAATAGTTATTCTGCTATTCGAGGCGAAAACAAATCTAACAAACCAGAGATCATAAAAAAATCGGTCCAGCCGTTCTTGAGTTATAAATGGTGTAACTAACAAGACATTTTTTTATTTATATACCTAGATATAAAAATACCAAAGTGCTCCCTCGATTTGTTCCATTTAATAACGACAATAGAATCCTTTAGGGTATGACCAGGGTAAGTTACGACGCCCCTGATGTATTTATGTGCGAAAAACAAAAGTTTCAGAGGGTAAATGTGGGGCACATTTATTTATTTGTTTCATTAATTTACCAGCCCTTGTCTATGTGGATGGTTATTGGCTTGTTTCAGAAGTTCAGGGTCTGTTTTATAGGTTTAAAAATGTGTTTTGTTACCGGTTACTAGCTGTGCCCGCGATTTCGTTCGCGAGGATGTCGAAAAACAATAATGTGTCTCATTACTAATTCTTTTACTTAAATAAAAGCCTAAGCTACTCCTTATAATATCAGCTACATACTAGTGAAAGTCCCGTCAAAATCCGTCCGGTCGTTTTGGAGATTATCCGGAACAAAAAGACAAAATTTTTAAAAATGTTTGTTTTTTTTTATAAATACCGTATATATTTTCATATACGTTTTCTAATTTTATTTATTTGAAATATCTTATCTCCCTCTGTGCCTCGAAAATCCAGGCAAAGTGCCACCGACGATGTCGTGGAAGGGAGAAGTGTTGGGCCAACACGATTGAATAAATTGTCGTGCCATCGATACGAAGAAGATTTTTGATTGTCTGTTGTTTCCGATCTGAGTAGGTGATCTGTTAGAACACAATGTGAAAACATAGGCGAACAGTTTGCGAGTGCTGCAGTCAATTCATTTATAAAAAAGCGAAAATAAAGTAAAAGTGAAGTGACATGAGTTTGGGTTACAGAATAAACTACTTAGCTGATCCCTCAGTTTTTGTAATGAAATACTTTCACCCGTTTTAGTGTCTCTATCAATACACGAACCACCAATTTTCCATATTATATCTTTCGTCACTGTTTTATAAAGCATGTTCTATATTGAAAGGTTTAGTTTCCGCATGTCCTTCAAGGGGACCATTGTGCGTGGCCTATGACGACCGTCAGTGGTTGTTCTAGCCAGCCCACCTCCCTCCAGAAGTTCATTTATATGATATTTATGTGAAATAGAACAGCAGAGAATGAACAAAGTATAGTTAGTACTGTCACCGAATACTCTGTACTCGAATCACTCTACATGAAGCCGTCTCCTTTCGCTAAGCATAACAGCAATTTATTTTGTAAATAAATTAATTAATCATCATCAGATTACAGACAAGATCTTGTTTGTGGAAAACGATCTTTGTGACTACTTCAGTCGTTTTTAGGGAACATTGATTTAAGCGTTGTTTCTACGGAAGAATTAAATAAATAAATTAGCGTTTGTTGATTTTATAACACAAGAGGTGCTATTAAATTCCCGTTTTTCATTTGTTGGGTAAGTATTTTGTTTTGGATGAGCCAAAGAGCGTAGCGGATATAGGATAGGAGTCACTTTCACAGATTTTTAGAAACTGATCACACCAATCATTGAGGTCATATACAAGGTGTTACATAATTAACGCAAGACCTCATACACCTTGCTATTTTTATTAAGAAAATCGTGTTGACACTAGCATTACTTTATGCATTTAAAATTGAGTCTTATTACCTTGAAATAAGGTTTAATTTTATTTGGCTAAATCGGCGGCTAGTATGAATAAATACATAATTTTTGAAAAAATACCTATAATAAAAGTTACTGAAATCGATTCAGTAGTTAATTATGAACAAACTACTTTCAGGACTTGCGTTTATTCTGTTACACCTTGTCAAAAATACAAGGTGTAACAGAATAAACGCAAGTCCTGACCGAACATCCTACTTCCTACTAATATTATAAATGCGAAAGTTTGTGAGGATGGATGGATGGATGTTTGTTGCTCTTTCACGCAAAAACTACTGAACGGATTTTGATGAAACTTTACAGTGATATAGTTTATACATCAGAATAACACATAGGATACTTTTTATCCCGATTTCCCACGGGATCAAAACTTACGCGGGTGAAACCGCGGGGCGCAGCTAGTTGTACCTATATACTTAAGTCTTTTTTTTAGAAAATATCAAAAAAAAAAACTTAATAATAATATTACAGGAGGTTACATTTAAAAAGAACATTGCCATTGAAACAACAATTCATACATGTAAAACAAAAAACACCTTGAATCACCAGAATTTAAAAAAAATATAGCCCGAGTAAACCCCGCACGCTTCCGCTGCCGCGCCCGCAATGAATCGCGCCTTTATCGAGAGGGTTATAAATTGACGGTTCGAAAGTACGTTTTTAAACGCAGAAAATGGGGAAATTTAAAAGTGGGCTCTTTAGTTAAGTGTTAAGTATGGGAGAACCGTTTTTTTAGGGTTCGCTTGTAAATTGTTTTTCCTTATTGATAGGTTTTTGTATTCCGTTTTAGTCATGAATTATTTGCTGGTTTATTTGCGTGTCATTGTCGACTACTACGTTGATTTAAATTTTGATTTGGTGCAGGATTTTACTTTTGACGCTTGTGCTGAGATCTTAAGGCTAATTCTCGTAATTTAAAACGTTCAAAATCTAGTTGCAGTCTCATCTCAGTGACAAACAAATGTCAAAAACTTGTCAACTTATAGGGAAATTAAAAGTATTTTTTGACAGATTGAGGCTGAGATCAGACTGTGAAAGTTAATAAAATTACGAGAATTGGCCTCTTGGTCAATTTTAAGCCCCGCATAACTCTTTGTTTTTCTAATTTTGGAAAAAATATATCTATTTCTCAATTTTTATCTTTCTTTATTTTCTTTGAATAATCTTAATCATTACCAATCTTGAAGACATTAAGTTGACTGAAAACAACTCACGAAAAGAGAGCTAAGGTTTAAGACCGGTGTAATATTTACATCACCTCATCTAGTTTTTAAATATGATTGACATGTAAAAGTGTTTGTAAAAACCTACTTACAGAAATAAAATCATATAAAATTTATTAATAAAATGTGAAAGCATTATATTGGTTCGAAACTTTAAAAACAATCACACTGAAATAAACAAATCAACAGGAATAAAACGAAAAAGTCTATCATGTATTTCGTTTTCATTTAAATCCAATAAAGCATGTCACTGTCAGCTCAGCCTCGGCTGATTTTTTGCTACGTAATGCAGAAAGACAATTCGGTAAGAACTGAATTAAACGGAGCATTATACGAGCAACGTTTTCGGTGTAGTCATGCTAACTACTCGAAAACTGCATGTTAACCGCATTTTTACTACCCATTTACGACTCGACTACCCGAATACCAGATTCCGTATTCTTTTCGGGAAAAAGTTTTAGTTTTTTGTTCTCGGTATCCTGAATTCTTAGATACGAGTTTTATATAAATGGAATTTTATTTTATATTTTTAAATGATACATTTTTGTTTTTTTTTTCCGGTCATTCTTGGGAAATGTGTGTTTTAATTAACTCAGCAGATTAGAATCTGTTCATTATAAACTGGCCGAAGCTACTAATCAATTGATATTTGCTAACTTGCTATGCTCGGAGGCTATGTGTTAAGGGAATTGATCCCGGGTAGAGCTAATTCTAAACTTTACAGGGAGTTCCCCTAAAACTGTTTTCACAGTTTATCAATCAATCATTAGAAGTTCTTAGTAGCAGTAATTGGAGTCTGTATTTGTGGCCGGTTGAAAGCGATAGGCTCGTCCTTTATTACATGGGACTTTGTATCCCTTCGGACATGACAGGCGCCATTTTATGTTATCTGTTGTGTGCAATCAATCATAAATTAGGTAAGCACTATTTTGGTAAGACGTTACGTGAACTTTTGGTATTAATTTCGTAATGAACATAATTTTTATGAAAATATTTGAGCCGAATTACATAACTACCTATAGTAAAAGTGCGCAGCGCTGCACACCTCTACCCTATTTCAAGTTAAACAAATACCAAATTTATTTAAATGAAAATTAAGTTGATTTCAGAGTAACCAACACTATTGACAAAGTTATAAAAAATGTTTGAAGTTGTAGCGTAAGCTGAA
Organism: Globia sparganii; assembly: GCA_949316385.1. Lineage (NCBI taxonomy): Eukaryota > Metazoa > Arthropoda > Insecta > Lepidoptera > Noctuidae > Globia > Globia sparganii. The sequence goes on from OX438660.1 coordinate 1,722,540, forward strand.
CTTTATTGTGTAGAAATTAAAGTTATTTTTCCAGTAATTCATATTTCTTTACATTTTTGGCAAATAAATCGCGAATGCAGATTACATACTGAATCTCGAATAACTACCTTAAATACGAACAAAAAACCTACCCTTAAAATACACGCTACTATCAAAATACCAAATTCAAACCATCCAACATTAATAACGCCGTCGGACTCAAATAATCATAGTGCGCATATCTATAAGAGATAACGATATAACGGAACTATAGAGACATTAATCAACCCGGTCCAAGGTAGTCGGAGCCAATAAGGTTGTATATAACTCACTGAATCTAATTTGGCTCGCCCGACCCCCGTCGCTGAGAAAGGGTTAAATGTATTATACGTAGGTGCTAATATCGGGCGGTGCTATCGGTTGCTACTGCGGAATTCTAATGATTGGCTTGTCGAAATGTTTCTGTATAGTTTACAAGGTTTTCGGGGCCTGATTGTAGAGTTTTGAGAAGGTTTTTTTTGTATACTTTGTAACCATGTCTATGGATACTAAGATTCAAATGTTGACAGTAAAACTGCAACAACGACGTAAAACAGAAGCTCATTAATAATAGTTAGCTGAACCGGCGAACTTCGTACCGCCATCGAAATCAATCAATGTATGATAAATTGAATTATATTAATTATTTTAGTTTTTCGTGAATTTTTACCATGTTTTAATAGTTATTCTGCTATTCGGGGCGGAGACAAATCCAACGAATCATAAAAATAGGTCCAGCCGTTCTTGAGTTATAGATGGTGTAACTAACCAGACTTTGTTTTATTTGTACTTATAGATTGGCAAGGGACCCGTGGCTAAATAATAACAGCCACGCAGGTCGATCGATCAGGTTAAGCTACGCTTGCCGCGGTTGGTCTGTAGATAGGTGACCATCTTTATATACCGTGACCCCTCTGTGCCTCGGAAAGCACGTTAAGCCCGTTGGTCCCGGCTGTCATTCGTGGATCTTTGACAGTCGTTACGGGTAGTCAGAAGCCTGAAAGTCTCACAACCAGTCTTACCCAGGAGTATCGTATTGCCCAGTAACTGGGTGGTTCCATGTAAAATACTGGTATTCAGCTGCATCCGGTTAGACTGTAAGCCGACCTCAACATAATTGGGAAAAGGCTAGGCAGATGATGAGATTGGCAAGTATCATAGTTAGAAGTGATCAAGATTGTTCGTTTTATAACCATTTCGCCAGTTAGATATATTATGAGATGTTTTAGGGAATAAGCATAGTATAAAGGTTGATAAAACTGTTATTTTTTCCGTGTTACCCATAGCTTGACTGATGGTCTGACAGCACACCCGATGGGAACCAGTTACCGTCGCTTATTGACACCTGGGATACCATACCGAGGAGTTTTCTGATGTATTGCCATCCTTAGAGAAAAAGTGGATGCGACGCGCCTGTCATTTCACCGGCGCCCTTCAAAACGAGATACTAGTGTTTGATGGTACAAAATGGATATGAAAACTGATATGGAATGATGAAAAACTACGGAAATATTCCAAAAATTGTGAATATTATATGTATGTATATGCAGCTGGATAACATGGATCGACTGCCTATGTAGCTACCACGAAACCCGTTGGTAAAACTGATGGTCAGACTTTCAGGCTTCTAACTGCCAAAGCCGGTACGGTTACACAGCGCAGCAGGCAATCGCAGTGGATAAGCGATTGCCTGCTACGTTGCGTGTCGCGGACTCGATCCCCGCACGGAACATATATTTGTATGACCTACAAGTAGTTGTTCCGGGTCTGGCTGTTTGTGTATGTGAGTTTAAATGTTCGTAAACGCACCCACGATACAGGAGTAATTCCTAGTGTCGGGCAACGTTTTAATAAAAAAAAGATCTACGAATGAGAGCCGGGACCAATTACTTACCATGCTTTCTCGGTATTTTATGGTCGGTCACCCATCCACGGCAAGCGTTGCTTAACCCTGAAAAACAAGCCGTGCGGCTGTTATGTAGTGTATATTGTCAGATAAAAATGGAAAAGTTACTGGTTAATTATATTATTATCTAATAGCAACTTCGTAAGTTTATGAATAGCGAACATTGCAACTTGATTGATTCTTTTGGAGAGATGAGCTTCTTGAGGATAACGTTAAGTAATGAGTATCAAGAGATTAATTTACAACTTACTCTTAAAACCATAACTACATATCCCGCAATTCTTAAAAACCTCTACAAATACACACATCAAAAGTGTCTAGGGATCAAGCATTTTTATGCGGATTTCTTGAGATTGAGATGTGGCTTTGTAATAAATTTATGATTTTATAAATTTATATGGATCCTTTTTGGTGCATTTCATAATTTGAATCAGGAACTGTGAATCAAATTCGAGTAAAAGATGAAAATCAGCTGTCAATATTTTCCCTATAAAAACATACAACGCATTGAAGACATTATTAGTGCTACTGTTTCCCTACTACTGATTAAAACCAACGTTATTATGGAGCGGCGACGTCATTTAAGCAGGGAAGAAATGCTCAGAGCCGTGGGAATGATAGAAGCTGGTTCCCGGCAACGTACTGTGGCTTTAGCTCTGAATACAAGTCAGAGTGTTATCAGTCGACTTTGGACACGTTACCGAAGCACTGGTACCGTGGCTGAGCGCCATGGAGGACGGTATCGCTGCACCACACGGAGACAAGACCGATACATTCAAATCTTAACTCGAAGAGCTCCAACAATAACCGCCATGATGTTAGCCGTGAGGCTTCATCACTCTTCAGGGAACTTAATTAGCGACCAAACAGTCAGAAACCGCTTGCATGAAGTGAACCTTCATTCCCGAAGACCGCTACGGGTACCACCTATAGCAATGCACAATCGTAGGATTCGATATCAATGGGCTCTTGAACACAGAAATTGGGCAGAAGAACAATGGCGTTTCGTGTGCTTTTCTGATGAGTCTCGTTTTGGTATGAGACCGGATACAAGACGTATACGACACTGGAGAACCCCTGGACGCCAACAGCGATTAAAATCCTGCCAGGAAGTCCATCCTTATAGTGGTGGAACCATCATGGTATGGGCGGGTATTTGGATCGGCGGAAGAACTGAGTCGATTTGGATCAGAGGCAACCTCAACGCTCAAATTTATGCTGAGACGATTGTATCAGACGTCATCGTTCCTCTACAAGTGCAAATCGGTCCCTTATTTCAGTTAATGCATGATAATGCACGACCGCACACCGCAAGAGTTGTAAGACAGACTCTCGCCGCAGCTAACATCAATGTCCTGCCCTGGCCTGCTCAGTCGCCAGACTTGAACCCGATTGAGCATGCATGGGATATGCTACAGAGAAGAGCTCTGCCGAATATGGAGGGTATCCAGTCGCAAGAAGACCTTTTTTTGTTGTTGCAACGAACATGGGCGGCCATTCCACAGCGTGATTTGGATGAACTCATTTTGAGTATGCCAAACCGATGTTCTTGTGTTGTTAGTGTTCGCGGTAGAAACACGGATTATTAATTGTTTAAGTTACCCAATAAAATTTTAGAGAAAACTGTTATTTCAGTCTTTTTTTCGAACTTCTGTGTTAGTGGTTCAAATGTCAAAAATCCCTTTATTAGGAAAATGGCAAATTTCTTTATTAATGCAAAGGTGACTTGGTTTATCGTTACTGTGACAAACGAAAACACTTTATTTGATGAATCCTTAAAGAAAATTTTAATTAATATCAATCAGGAGAAAAGTTATTGCAAAAATATATGTTGATCCCTAGACACTTTTGATGTGTGTAGTTTTACTAAACCTGGGAGAGCTTTGTGTTTGATACTATATAGCAATATAAAAAAAAAAATCTAAATTTTCGAGTCAAATACAATTGGTCGACTATTACTCGTAAACTTGTAAAGCCCACTTATGTGTGATAGTTTTCCTTTAAACTTCGTTATATATTGGCACTACTGCCGTGATATTTGAATTTCTAACTACAACCGTTTAGTTGCTAGAGGAGGGGTTCCACTTGACTCTAACGAAAATTGGTACTTTAAAGCTTGATAAGTCACGAACGGTTTACTTAATCAAAAAACGGTCTTCCCAAACCCCTAATATTTGAAAGACCTATCCAACGATATCTCATACTATGGGAAGGACGAAAAAAAAATGATCATACCCACTTTACATGTAGGGGAGGTACCCTAAATAATTGTTTTTTTTTCAAAATTTTATTTTATCACTTTTTTGCCGTCAATAACGCCATATACTCATGCCAAATTACAACTTTCTAGTACCAATAGTTTTTGAGCTAAACCGCGGACAGACAGACAGACAGACGGACATGGTGAAACTATAAGGGTTCCTTGTTGACTACGGAACCCTAAAAAACCAAAAACCGTAAATATGTAGTGACATATAGTGGTGCACGAGTCCGACTCGCAATTGACCGTTTTTTTTTGTAGTTGACCTATTTCTTGAGATACCTACCTCAACAAGGAAGACGAACAAGATTAAGGGATCACAATATATCACATGCATTGACGGGAGTATTCAGCTGAACACCGATAACGTCATATTCAGGGGATACAGATCGGTACCTTACGGTCTAACGGATCCTGTAGAGTAACACAAATGACGACGGTAAATTTTGCTGTTCAAAAGAAGATTAATATTATGCTAAAACATAACGATAAAGTACGTAATCATATTTTATTCCTTACTCCTGCCCCTTTCCCAGCTTATCAGGGGTTGGGGCTCCTTATGCATTTGCGCCAGGAACCTCAGTCCCGGATTGTCTCAAGTGATAAGTCTTCTACGTCGCCGTTCTTATACGTCTTTCGAGAAACTTGACCACCATGTGGCAGGTGGTCTGCCTCTACCTCTTGACTGTGGGTCATGTTAAGAACAGTCTTCACGGAGTACTTGTCACCTGGGTGCATAATAGGTCCATACTAACGGAATCTGCTCTCTTTGTGTCTTAAATTAGGACCATTGAAAGATCCTCGAACGTATTTTACTAACTAACAAAAACACACAGACAATTTTAAATGAGTGATCACTGAATAAATGAGAATTTTCATTCCCTACATAAAAACAATGTTTACTTTTGGTTAAAAATATAGGGAACATTAGCAGCCAAACGTTTGCGCCACCCTGCGTATTACTAATTAACTGGCATCAAAACCTCCTTTGTATATCCATAATTATGGGGCCCACCTCACGGGCCTACGACAGCTTTCCCAATTAAAATTGAGACCAAATTCTCTAGCACATAAGCTTCACAATTGCTTGTTCTGAATCAAATTTCTTTCCGACTTTCACACTTGACTTTATTATAAGTACGCTTGAGTACAAATTAAGGAAGTTCGACTTTGTTGTTGAAGTAATCGGAGCGCTTGTGTTGGTCTTTTATAAATGACTTCGAGAGAAACGAAGCGAGGAACGTGTTGTTGACGCGAGACTTCGATAATTAAAAGCATTATTTTCTGTTTATCCGCGCTTTAACGTTTATTTAGAGAGAGTATTATATAATTGTTGGGTAATGGGATGTTGATAGCGTTGTATTATTCGTCTTTTTCGCACGCACAGCGTTGTTGGAACTGGCTATCTCATTTTCAAAGCATTTATAGGTATCGAGAATCTTCTAACGTCCAACCTACATATGCTTATATTATATAGAAGTAAAATTTGCATGTAAGTAGGGCAATTAATCAACGGAACTACAGATCCGATTTCGAAATGTTTTACTTATAGAAAGCTACACAATTGCTAAGTGCCAACGGATATATTTAACGAGAAACTTCACGCGAACGAAATCGCAGACAGAATCATGAATAACCAGGCTTTGAGTATTTATAAATGTAATCATTCACTTTTGTCATTCTATATTTGAGTAGAGATCAAACCGCCAGTATCATTCTGTACCACGGTCCTTAATAAAGGGCAGCTCACCATTTAATTATCGATATAAACGCCCATCCCTAAAGCCCCGTGACAGCTGATGTCACCTCACTAAACCTATAAGTTAATATTAACACGGAGATATTGCAACGTGCCACTGAGGTCGGTAACTTCCCCGAGGAAGTTTCCTTGATACCCCAAAAGTATACAAGACTTCGATATTCGATATTGTGCAGTAAATATGAGAAGAGCTAATAGAGATAATTTGTATGCATATTACTGTCTATATATTCAATTTGGTTCTGATATAATGTGGAAGTTGAAAATCTTCTTGAAGCGAAACTTCTAGGTCGTTGAGAGATATTTGTTGAGGGAAAATCTCATGGGTTCGCGTCACCGATGTGCTAATTTTAAGAGGAAATGTGGTCATGTGGTCATTGGCATTAATTCCGTACTAACGTATTCTTCTGTTTTCTCCCTGGTTAGTGATATTAGTCCATTTGTGTTTTACAAAATAATGTATTACTGCCATGTTTCATGTTTTATTACACTGTTTTGTTTTTTGATGTACTTATATATATTTTTTCTATTATTTTTTATCGTCAGTCCACATGACTGCCCGTTTTTTTTGCTATGTCGTCAAATATCAAAAGTTTCCGCTAGAAAGTTGAAAGCTTTCTAACCCAATCGAAAAGCTCAGCAAATACAATTTTAAAGCTTTAAAAAAAAGTAGGACAGTTTATACAGATTCCCTACATTCCTAAAGTGATCAGAAATTTCACTCACGAATAACATTGCTTGATTAAATGCATTCGTGACGACGACGCCCATTAAAATACCAGTGTCGACTTTAAAGAGGATTAATAAATCGTCAGATGACATCACGTGGAATTGCGAAATAAGCCAATGTTACAACAAAATGAATTAAAATTCATTGCTTAAATTTTAAATTTTTCATCCGACGAAATTGATATTGAAAATATGCGTACGGTCTTTAAAAATGGTTCATTCTTTAATTAAGTGGATGTTTTGAATGCTGATTCTGAACGGCCGTCGGAATCTCTGACGATGTTGAAGCAGATATTCGAAATTATACAATTTCGATATTTATCATTTCATTGGCTCGTTACAATTAAGATATGCGACTGAAAAACGTAGACATGTTGGACCATGTTACGTCAAACATAGCATATATAAAAGTGATTGAAAAATCTTGTGTTCATCACCATCTACCTAGCCTTTTCCCAACTATGTTGGGGTCGGCTTCCAGTCTAACCGGATGCAGCTGAATACCAGTATTTTACATGGAGCGACTGCCTATCTGACCTCCACAACCCAGCTACTGGGTAATACGATACTCCTTGGTAAGACTGTTTGCCAGACTTTCGGGCTTCTGACTACCCGTAACGACTGTCAAAGATCCACGAATGATAGCCGGGATCAACCGCTTAACAACGACGACGATTTAAAAATCCCGTTATTGCCAAGATATTTTAATAAGCACTCTCTTCTTTTCAAACAAGTAAGTCCCGCTTGAAGCATTTGTTTAGAAGCATAGTCAACAAACCTCTAATTCATTCATCTAACCTAACATGATATAACATCCCGCTCTGTTTCCTCAAAGGGATGGGCAGAGGTGTACCTATAATAGTACACCTACATTTCGCCAGTTACATTTTGTTTTGTCCATAAACAAAAAAAAAAAACATCCTGTAGTGAACAAACATAAAAACCTGTTTCAATCTCCAAAACACAAACACACGACCGTCCCTGACTAGCTCAGTTCAAAAAAACTCAATTTCACAAGAGTATCCGCGAGGTACCCCGTACGCTACGAACCACAGCAGCGTAGTCAAAACAATACGCTCTAAGTACGCCGTCCCGTTCGCAAGCTCATTCATTCCGTATTCAGATAGTTTAATTGCGATCCTGTCTTGCATTTAGAATGCAAGCAACGTCTCACTTCGGTAAAATGCGAGCTCGCGATTGGCGGAATGGAGAAGACTTGATTAAGCTCGAAAACTTTTGTTTATAATTTCGAAATTGAATTATGGGTTTGCGTATTGTCTTGTGAATAGGATTGTTGGGGTGCTTGTTGCTGTAGTGCGGTTATGTTTTTTTTTTATTATCGGACATTTTTTTGCTAGAACTAATTATGGATGAAAGTAATAAATTAAGGGGCATGCGCTAAGGCAGGTAGTATTATAATTCCAGTAGAATAAGGAATTTCGATGCACGTTACCGCGATAGATCTTCACTGCAATACTACTTAACTTCGATGCACGTTACCGCGAAAGATTTTTACTGCGATACTAGTTGGCTTCGATGCACGAACGCAACAGGTGACGTAGGATGCAAGAGCGAACGAAGGGCACCCCGAGGTTAGGTTTGGCTAGGTTACTTTAAACCCTTTATACAGAAATAGGAGCCCTGCAAAGCGGGCTCCGTCGACATAGGATGCAAGAGCGAGCGAATGAGAATACAAATACCTTTACCGTGCATCGAAGTCAAGTAGTATCGCAGTGAAAATCTTTCGCAGTAACGTGCATCGCAATTAGCACTTATCGATATTTTGTGCGCAGTAATTCCGAATTCTACTCTTATAATTCTATAAATTAATATTTGTCACGTCTGCGAATCATATTTAGACCAACATGCCACCTGATTTTGACCTGCAAATTGCAAAAAACGTAATAAAATTTAAATTTATTTGCCTTATAAATAATAACATAATATTACAGCATTTATTCAAGGCTGTTTTGCTTTTCTGAAACAGCCAGCAAAATAGTTTTAATGACGCCTGAAAACTTTGTTCGTTTTTTAAGTGTGAATGTGTTAAGCATCATTTCACAAACCCATCCAAATTAGCTCAGTTTTGATTGCATTAATTACGCAATTTTCGCCCACAAGCCAACAAGCACTTCACCGAAACGCGAACTCGACATTTTGCCAAATTCCTGACGAGCGAAACCTAAAAATGTATTCTGGCGGGTAAAAATTAAATTAGTTGGCAACACAAATGTAAATTAATTAGCAGTATTTATGTACAGGGTCGTTCTAGAAAATTGCGAACGTCCCACGCTTGCGTTTACTGCTTTGCACGTAACTATAGTTTGTGAAAAAATATTTTTGTTCATGCTGTGGATATTAAAAGTACCTACAGACGCAGGTATACTTACTGAGTCGCGTCACTAATTTTGTAAAACAATTTATTATTTTCTTAATGATACTAATATTTCGAAATTGTTATAGGTCATCTTGTGAGTAGGTACTTACACTCTGTTCCAAAATGTTTTGAAAAAATCTTAAGCAAATCTGTTCAGATTAAATTCCAAAGATATTACTCCCTTAAGGGAATTAGTGCCTATCACATTCACCTGTATTTTGAAGGTTTCCACCTTACATCTCGTTACTTTTCCAACAATTATTGTTTAAATTATATTTTTTAATTGTAATTGAAACAACGTCGGCTAAAATTGAGAACATGAAACTAACTTCAATATCAAAAGAAAAAAAAATCTTTTAGGAGATTTAAAATTAGGATTTATGGTTTATTTGTTCAAATAATCAAATTAACCACTTTATTCGTACGTAAGTGGCGCAATACAATTAGCCATCATGCCATTAACGATGGAATTATTACCATAATATTATGAACTAAACTAATTTGAACGAAGATGTCTATTATCCTGTATCCTGGATATACCAAAAATAAGCAAATGATACACGAGACGTAGTCGAGCTGCCCACGCCTGTTCATCAGTGTTCAGTCATGGACATTTTTATGGAGTCCCATGATTATTATTAATCATATTCGGTTATGAGGCTCATCTGTGGATATTCCTTCTTCCTTCTACCTTTGCAAATAAAGTTGACTATTTATTTAGTTTCTAAACATGTTAGATTAGTTAGTAAATAGAGTAACATAATATGACTACAATAAATAAAATAAAAAAAACAGTAAAGAGGTTTGGAAAAAAATACCACTTCCTTTAAAGCTTTAAATGATAAATGATTTTATATCATTAAGTAGGTTTGTACAAAACACTTTTACACGTCATTCATATTTTTAAAAACTAGATTAGGTCGGCGTTTTCTATCTGACTACTCTAGGAAGAAAGACCTAAACAATCTCAGAGGTCATAGTCTTTTTTAAAGTCCAGACATAATCGTGGTCAGATCATGTGAAGACCATGTAGATTGGTGTCTGAAATGGTCTTTTGAGGAAATAACCACACAGATTGAGTGGACCTGTCCAGTCAGTGCACGCATTTTTCAGTAATCATGCAGTAATCTTTGCCCAGTGTATTCAAAATAAAAACATGTTAATAAGATATTTTCTTTTTAAAACCTTTGTATGAACACGAATCCTATGATGTTTACAAAAAGTATCGTTTTGTTTCGATTACATTCCCAGTTATATTTCCCAGAGAATAAAAATTCATTTCACAGAACGTAAAGTTAATGAAATATGTCACAGTGCACGATCGCCGTCACTCCGACGTCACCTGGTGTCATGATGAAACCCGCGGTGAACCGATAGTGCTCAGGTGCCAGTATGACTGGCAATGCTGCCATTTTCGGTCACACGCAAAAATATGCCTGTAAGTTTTAACAGGGTTATGTCGGAAATGGGTAAATTGGCACATTAATATGGTTTCTGCTTCTACGTGACGTTAAATATGATTGTAGTGGAAATACAAACATGATAAACTATAAAAAAATTCTAATAAGTAAAATAACAGAAGCTTAATCACGTTTAAAGTTAGAACAGCCAAACCAAAACAAAAGGCTACCAAAGCAGCCCTTTCAAAATTAAATACAAAATTCAATCACGTCAACCTGCAGACATTTTAATGGAAAAAGCCGCAGGTACAGTCAATTCAAATACGAACCAAATTAGAAACACGATCATTATATCAGGGGTGCTATAAATCATGATCTACTGGCGGTCTGTCGCAGCTCTCTGGGCGCGGGTCGACGACGACACGACGACGGCGGCGCGCGGACGCTTGCAATATTAAATTCAATTTAGTTGCCTTGATTAGTTTTGTGCTCATAATGCTCTGGTTGGGTGCAGCCTCTTCCTTCATTGTCGTATTAATTTTGATATTGCGCATAGTCTGGTTGCTACGTGATTTTCAGTGCATTTATGTTGCCGAGGCAATTTGGGGTCTCCGTGTTATTTGTGGTATAATGTAATGGTATTTTGGGTAGGGAGTTAAATGGCAATATCTGGAGCACTGGTAGTAATATTAACTGGAACATACACTTGCATAGACGATGTACCTATCCAACCTACTGTAATGGTAAAGCTGGCGCAGTAGTTGAGCTTTACAAGAACTAGAGTCAAAACCAGCATATGAGACAATCTGGGACGTTTTTTTTTGTGGCTTTTTTGTCACAAGCCCCCGCATTTTTTTCACTTTCTCATCACCCATGGGCTTTCAAGCGGTTTTGTAACGCTCCGGGGTTTGTGACCTTATTTTTCCGATCAGTGTGTTGTCACCAGATTTCTCACCGTTCAAGTTTTCGTCGGGTCGTCCATTTCCCAGTCAGGGTTTAATTGCCGCGCTATCTTCGATATGGCATGTGGAGCAGACGAGTGTGGAGGAGACCGCGTATCAGCAAGCGTAGTGTGGTACGCCCAGCTGGAAGGATCGAATACCTTCAAAACGGGGCTGGGACTGACTGGGTGAGGAAGGTGGAGAACAGAGTGTTGTGGCGCAGCCTGGGAGAGGCGTATGTCCAGCAGTGGACTGTGATAGGCTATCTTCTTACGTCATATATCTCTAACCTGTCCGCTCAACACCTATTTAGCCACTAATTATTCAATTAGTAAGGAATTGTGTAGCGAAGCAGAAGTCTGGCTGATCTAATCGAGCCGTTGACATGTAAAGACAATGTTAGGAAGCGAGCCAATCAAGTGCGCTAATGTGATGGCTTGTCGCTCAGTAATCAGATATTGCTGACATGTACTGAACCATTTATGTACAGATATTTAAATGATGTACAGTCACGAGCACTAATATGTCAACACTTGGCAACTTACAATTGCGATTTTTTCGTAAAATAACGAATGCAACATTGAAATACGACACTTTACATAAACCTATGGGTTTTAAAATACTATGTTCGTAATACCATAAAATTTTATTAAAAAATAAAGGAGAAAATCGCCTTTGAATAAAGCCAAGTGTATACATACTTATGCTCGTGACTGTAGGTGTCCAACTTTTGTAGAATTTATACTTTTATATTTTTAATTTATATAGTGTACACCATATAAATTAAAAATATAAAAGTATAATAAAGAGTATTCTACAGCTATCTATCTAAGTAGCCTCTACAAGTTAGTTGATATTTTTCCTCTTCAGCTGTGACTAACCACATTATTATTTAAAATTCCAGTGAGACATATGTTTGAACTGCTATAAAGTTTTTATTGATTGATTCAACTACCTACCTATTTCTTCTCATAAAAAAAAATAATCAAGTAATCCCTCAGGAGTACCTGATTATTATTTTTTTATCATAATATGGCATCCCAGATGAAGTGGAAAAAATTCAAACTAACTTTTGGAGGGCACCTGTATATATCCACATGACTGACAATATGTGCTGTAAAAGGCAAATAAGAGATGAAGGAAAAAAAACAACAATGTTTTTTACTAATCCTCCTGCTAATCGAGGTGAAAATGGCAATATTTCATTTCATTAGTTAGTAATTGGTAGTTGTTACTGCTAGGCTTTATATTGACTTACTGATGATGAAGTATATATTATTCTTATTGCGGTGCTCTTGACCTCGATCAAACCTTATGGAAAGCGATATTATGACGTCTACGAGTATATGATAGAACGAGCGTGCCCAAAGAAAGATGCGAGTTCACTCTTAATTTGAAGGCAGACGGGTTAAATGTGGAAGGGAACAGACGCTGGCAGAGTTGTTGTTTATTCTTTTGTGTTTATAGACATACACATCATTTTACCCTTAACCCGGAATATCCGCTAGCTTAGCTACAAAACTAGCGGCTATACTTAATTTGTTTAGGTAATTAAATAAAGGTAAACAAAAAAACCACGTGATTTAGTTAACCGACTAAACGAAATCCGACTGCACTTCGGTTGTCAAGGTACGTCACAATTGTACTCTTCAATTTAGCAACGTTATAATCCGTTATTAATGTTGCTAAATTGAAGAGTACAACTGTGACGTAGCATGACAACTGAATAGACTGGTTTTACGTTTAGTCGGTTAACCACGTCACGTGGTTTTTTTGTTACCTAAACAAATGGAGTGTAGATATTATTTCGGGAATCAAAGCCGCAACTCATAACGCAGAAAATAATGGCCCAGCTATTGCGTCAGCTGAACGCTAAAGTTATATATAAGTCCATTTGACTAAAATACCCTTATTTACCGCTTGTGAACCACCGCGACAGGTACAGACTGAAGCTGTCGAGGTACTAAGAGTGCTTTACCTATCACAAAATGAAAATATTTTTATAACAGGTCAGTGTTTCTGTGAGTTGACTAAGTACTCCATAGGCATTGGAAGATCTAACAACAACAAAAATAACCAAATTAGGTTTAATTATTCTAGCATGGTGATTATAAGATGATCTAATTTTAATAGCCCATTAAAAAGTAATTTATTCAAAGTAGGCTGAGAATCAGCACTTTCTGAACGTCAAAATTATATATGAAAGTACCCAAAAACGGCCACCCTTCACCACTTCTTAGAGCTTTACCTGGGAAGAAGAAGTGGCGCAACAAACTCCCCAGCAGCACAGCTGTCTGTTAAGTTAGAAGAACTTGATTCTATGAGTAGTTTTTTTACCTTATACTACATATTTGCCACGTGTCAGCTAGTACGATAAGTACATAAAGTTAATTACTAATCAAAATAGCAAAACATGGTCAGCAAGACGATCAGTCACCACAAGCAGCACCGGTTCACGAGCATAACGCAAAGATCAGCTATTACCCCCCGCCATGTTTGAGGGAAGGAGGTAACCCGACCCCCAACGCTACCGCAAACAGAGTAAGTAATTTCAGGGAGCATGACGAACTTGTTGCCGGTTGCTCAGGCCAGTATAATAATTATGATCAATTGGCGGGGTCGCTACCTAACCACATGTTGCAATATCAATATTGGAAGATAGTCAAATATTAGTTTCTATCTAAATTAATAGAATTCGTGAGGAAACCAGCGAGGCAATTGCGTAACACATTATCAATGGGAATCGGTTTCATTTTGACAGTTCAACAATATTCATTGCGTTATTTACGTGTTGAGTAAACAAATTTTTCGGAACTTATGAAGCAATGGATTAGCAATTTGCTTCAAAATGATTCAGATTCCGATTGATAGTGGGTTACGCAATTGGGGTGCTGGACTAAGGGTTGCCAATCACAGACGAGTCGAGAGACGAGATGTGGATGATGATGGAATTGGTCTGTTCCTACACGTCCCGTCTCCACTCCACTCATCTCCGCTTCAATGAAAACGCATCCTTCCCATCAAGACCAATAAAAACGGTTAGACAAATATTAAAAGGAAAATACTTAACAAAAATTTTAATTCTAAAAGCGTGAAGCCCTTTTTGAATTAAATAAGTGCGCTCAACAGTTTTAGAATTCAATTTAATTGTTTTATAACTTTTAGTAAAAAATAATAATTAGTTACATAAAAGCGTGTTTTTTAGTTCTTTTGAAACTAAACATTTTCAGTTTTAAACTATTGCGTCTAGTATATTCTTCATTAAGATAATTAAGTATAAAGTCAACGAAGTTACGACGATTAGGGGCGACTAGCAAACTCGAGGGCTTTACTAGTAGCCCCTAAAGAGTTCCACTATCCATCTCTTGGCTCCATCATCAGATCCTCAACATCAAGAGCAACATATTAGACTCGTCTAAACAAAACATAATGATCTAGTCTAGTCGTTGCAACGAGATGCTGAGTTGCCGTTTGTATCTGCGACAAGTAGAGAAAGCGTGCGACTTCGCTAGCCCATCGTTGCGACTCTGCAACTAAACGCCAAGTGTGCGGAGCTTTGAACTAAATGAATATTTTCAGCCGCAGCCTGTCACTGCGTCTAGTTGCCAAGCTATTGCAGTCCGCATAGGTGCTTTTCGGGTAACCACTGAAAATCAGCGCTGTGCTGTGGGCCCCCTATAGCACAGCATCATGCTGAGTGGAAGCCTTCTTGTCACAGTCATGACGTGCAGCCGTCGACTATCTCTGCTTTGTGCTCGTGTATATACCTAGATATCTTTTGTTTTTATTATATGCTGTCATTAGAATAAATTATCTTTTTGTTTGCACGTGTTTCTGTGACAAATAAACCTATTTTTCTTTCTTTCTTTCTTTCATAGTCTTCGCCATGTTTAAAGCTCATTCGTTCAATGAGAAGAAGCAATGGGAAATTTACAAGCTGGCCATAGAAAAGTAGAATTACTTACCTACATTTTACTTTATCAAAATGAAATCTAGGAAGCTATACAAGAACTGAGCAAACAGATTATTATCTGACCGAGGCATCCTTTAAAAGGTAAACCTCCATCAGCTGCCTTTGTGTTGAGGTCTTACAGTGCGCAGATATGAAATTACAGCGTTTTTTACAAACTAGGTAAGTAACTAGTCGGGGATTTTTCTTTGGAATCTTGGTTCCTATTATAAGGTAAAAAGAAGCACCTGTTGTGATGAAAAATAGAGTTTCATTGTAGGTTCAAAACACTGATAAGTTTCTTTAAAAAGTTTCAGTTGCTTGATACAAATGGAATGAAAACAAAAGGCTTTTATTTGATTAAACTCACACTAACTCTCTCTGATAACATCTGCAGAGCCAACATGCTCCGAGATCTTTTTTTATTTATTACTGAATAGGGCCCGCTCTTGACCTCGAACATGCTTGACGGAAAGCGATGGATGATATCTATCATGGAACGAGCGTGCCCAGAAGATGTAGAAGGCACTGGAACTTCAATGCATCGACGAAACACAGCAGGCTGCTTGACGTCGGACTCCGGTGGGAGGGAGGCCCCAAACCAGGCGGGCGTTAGCCCTACCACCGCAAGGGAAGACTTGGCATGTCAAGTAAGGTGTTGGGTGTGACTTTCCAGGATCTGCCGAGAGAGAGTGAGTAACTGGTGGAAGAAATTGCGCTACACGAGGAGACTTCTTCGTGCAGCCCAAAATCGCGAATCATATTTTAAGCAACATACAACCTGACACTGACCTGCAAATTGTAAAAAAAACTTTAAAAAAATGGAATTTCGCGGATTACTGACCCATCCCCCTTTTTTTAGTGGACGGGAAATCAACAAATGACCCCTCCCGCTCAGGGTGGAGCAGAAGGGAGTGTCAGACTCTTACTGACTAAAACCCACCCGTGTTCCTTCCTTAGTCCTTTATGTTCCGGGGCAGCGGTAACCCTTTCGGACAATCCCGCTGCCCCGGCAGGCTACGGCCTTTACGGGCCCCTCCCTTATTGCTTACATCTCTTTGAGGCGCGCGTGGAACATGTTCGCGCCGTCCAGCACGGGCGTGGTCCTGATTGGACGGAGAGTTACCCATTACTCTCCGTCCGCAGGCCCGCGGCTACGATGGCCGGGAGTCGTCACGCGGCAACCCATCCCCCTTAACACAATGTTCACAAAACAGATTTAAAATTAACAAAAGCAAAATATACCGCAGTAAAACCAGAGAAAAAAAAAATAACCGTAAACAAACCCAAGTGAAAATAAATAATAATAATAGCCTCTCCGACCGATTTCGTTCACGGTGGCCAATCTCAACGGAGATTAGCCAGGTACAGTCAACAGCAAAAGTAGATGATGAAAATCAGAAATTCAATTCAGCTAAAATAATATTGTGACATGTATTTTATTCTTTGGTTACTAACATAATTTTTAAGTATACCTACTAACATAAATATGGATCACTGTGTCTGACGTAAATAAATAATAATAATAATCATAATACTAATGAACGGAGTTCGCGTCAGAACTGTGTGGCGTCGAAGTGTCGTTATGTGATTGTAAATTATACCAAACATTTACTACTTCGTTGCCACACAGTTCTGAAGCGAACTCCGTTCATTAATTAGTATTGAATTTCTGATTTTCATCATCTACTTTTGCTGTTGACTGTACGCAGATGAAACTTTGACCGACCCGGGAATCGAACCCAGGACCCCACGCTCAGTAGTCGCGCTTGCAACCACGAGACCAACGGGGCAGATATAATAACATAGGACCATAGTTAGTTATAGTTATAATAGTGAAAATAGAGAGTTTTCCTATAAGCAAGTAAAAAAAGCTCTTCTTATTAATAATTACGGCGTTGAGGAAAGAATACAAAAATGTATTAAACTCTTAACAAGGTTGCTAATAACCCAACATCATCAATATTCATCAGAATTACCATTCATGAGCTTACCTTTGACGACTGAAGCCAAAGATGATTGGATTTTTCTTCTGTCCGTCTATTAATTGAACGCAGGGATCAATTAAATTGAAATTGCGTAACGAATCAGGTAATTAATGTGTACTTAGTTAAATTATCTTTAGAATAGCTTGGTCTATAGAAAATATAAAAAATGTTATAGATTGAGTAGGTTACATGCAATATAATAAACTAAAAGTTTGTTTTTTAAACCCTTAATAGTAATTTGTAAACAAAGGGGAAATTCTCGTAATTTTAAGAACGTTGCAGTCTGATCTCAGTCTCAATCTGTCAAAAATACCTATAATCTTCCTACATTTTTGTCAAGTTTTTGGCATTTGTTTGTCGCCGAGATGAGACTGCGACTAGATTTTGAATGGTTTAAATAATTGGCCTTCAGATGTCAAATTCCTATACAAAAAGCAAACACACAGACTATAATGTGTCATCTAAAGGCCAATTCTCGTAATTTAAAATGTTCAAAATCTAGTCGCAGTCTCATCTCGGTGACAAACAAATGTCAAAAACTTGACAAAAATGTAGGAAAATTAGAGGTATTTTTGACAGATTGAGACCAGACTGTGAATGTTCTTAAAACTAAGAGAATTGCCCCTCTGGTTTTCAAAAATAAGCTCCCCTTATTTTATTCGTCAAGCATTACTTAACTTAAAGCAACGTTTATAAATAAAGGAGTGCATTGGTGATTTCAGATCAAAATAAAACCTTTTCAGTATAATCGAACTCGTCGTTTACATCTGAAAATCAAGAAATCAGAAATTCTTCGTATACACCTTGGTGTTGTAAACTGGGAATACACAAGGGGGTTTACAGTAGACGGAATATTTTAAAGCTGTAATCGATTCTTTGGATGAAAATCGTGCTTCAATGTCTCGAACAAGTTGTGACTACATCTATTGGTGTACGTACTCGTAAAAGATCTAGACTTTGTATTATAAAAATGAGTCGAGTAAAACTCTCAACCAGAACACATAATTGTATTGTCTCTCTCATATGTACTATACAGGTCGTGTCCACTGAGTGTTTTTGATTATGAAGTTTAGGTATGTATCGAAAATAATACATTCGTCATCAAAGGGCTGTCACGGACTACCGATCATACCCATATCTCTCTCTACGGATCACAGGTATAAATCACGTATAAATTACCTTTTTTACAAAGCCTTTTACGAACGAATCAATTAAATTGGGACGTTTCGAGTAGCACGTTAATGTATATTCGTAAAAGGTTGAGCTCAGTAAACTCATCTGCATAATTACTTGCACATCGTAGGAGTTTTATAAATGGAAAATTAATTACTTTTTTTTTGGTTCGTCTGTACATTATTTTCTTTTTGTTTCAGTTTTCTTCTGTTTTGTGTGTTGATTTTAGTGATACTTCTTCTTCTCTCGTTCGCCACGAACCATGTGAGAAGAGACACGTTACGTGGCAGCAATGCTGGCGGTAGAAATATGGTGGTAGTATGTACTACCCCGGATGAGCTCCGTTACAAAGAGCTTGTGGCGCCATCTATATGGCCACATTCGAACTACGCAGCATACGGACATCACGCAAAATCCTGCATCGCACAAGCACAGTTTACCGCGCAACCAATATAAGTACAACAACCCGACACCAATCGCCGCGTCTCTATAGATTACACCCTGGGGCCCAACTCTGCTATTTTTATAAATTCGTCATTCCAACACGATCCCATTGTTATTTTGCTAAAAGTTCGTAATCTGCGAAATTCATAATGGTCGATCATTGGTCGGTCAATGGTCTGAGAAAAACTACTACTAAACATGCTAGATTTCATTTAATACATATTTTTACATATGACGTATTAGTGTTTGCAATCTGAAATATTAAGAAGTTCGTAAATAGCAAAAAATTTTACATTTATTCATTTGCCATGATGTACGAGATTACTATTTTATGCCATTTCTTTCAATGGAGTGTCAGTGGTTGACCCTTGGAAAGTCATAATGATGCCATTATATTAGTAGTTTACCAAACTTGTCAAAATCAACAATTATGAAATCAGTGATATACCATTCTGATACTATTGTAATAGCAGACTTGAGGCCCTGTTCCTCATCACTACATAGTATAAAACAAAGTCGCTTTTTCTGTCCCTATATCCCTATGTATGCTTAATCTTTAAAACTACGCATCGGATTATGATGCAGTTTTTTTTAATAGATAAAGTGATTCAAGAGAAAGGTTTATATGTATAATACATGTATAATATAGTAGAGAAACACTGATAATTTTAGAGGTTTCTAATGTGATGTCGTAAATAAACCCTTTTTTTTGCGCTTTCATTGCAAACGCTGGCTGAACCCTATGAGATACATCAAAATCATGTACTACAGTATTGTACACCTTAAAAAGGTCTACAAAAAAATCCGCAGTGGTAAATGTCTATCTCTTAGGGATAACCCACAATAACCATTTATTTTTCCTTTACTTTTACGAGAAATGATGGCTTATTTACGAAGCGATTTTAAGCAATACAGCATTAATCCTTATCCAATTAAGTACCTTAAATACATTGTGCATTTAATATAGATCAATATGGCCTTTTAGAGCATGTTATTTAAATTAATATTTTCGAAGATATTACAGATTTAAAATGCAGGGACATAGCGGTTGCTGCGGTATCGGCGGCAGGTGCTGGCGGCAAGTTAAAAAAAACATTAAATTAAAATGATTAATTATTTAATTAAATTTATTAAATTGCATTGCACGCGTGCGAAGCCGGGGCGGGCCGCTAGTACCTCTATAAGCTTTTCTTCTAAATAGGTGATTACGTTGTTCTTTACTTACTTCCTTCAGTGTTTTATTAGCCACACTAATTAATCTGAATCAAATAAATTTTGTTCGTCTATCGGTCTGCATTTACCTTTTCACGCTAAATCACTGAACCGACCACTATTAAATTTGACATATAGGTAGCCTGGGACCTGGAGAACGTCATAGGCTACTTTTCATCCTGGATCGCAGACGAAGATGCGAATAAAAATGATCAAATCGCGAAATTATCGTGATGTTCAGATCGTGGATTCATGAACCTGGTTAATTTAATCTGAAGTCGACGTGAGACTGACACAAACAGAACAGAAAATAAAGCCCTACTTGAAATCCTCGTATATCAGACGTCTCCTCTCCTTGCTGATCTGGGAGTTTCAGTTTTAATTGGCTACTTCATCGGAAAATATCGCTATTGCTTTTACTGCATGAAAGAATTTGTACAACAAAGGATTATTTTTCTTCGTGTAGTATTAATTAGGCGTGGATAGCCTTTTTTAACTACTTCAGGAGAATGTTCTATGTTCTTCTGTATGTATTTCTTTTTTAAATTGTTGTAGAGTATGTCGTTGTACCAAATATGTTCCTCGATTTCTCGTGTCGATGTTGCGTGATTCGTTTTCCATTTGGTGGTGGAACCTCACGCGGTGGTCCCATATAAATTTTTAAAACTTTGCAAGTAGTAGATAAAGCTTCAATAATACGTGTTTCATTCCACTTTACGTATGTTTTGTTATAAAACTTCCTGTCAATGCTCGTATAGATAGCAAGTAATGGTATACGAATTTGTGTCCACACACATTCGAGACAAAGAAAGAAAAGTACTAACAACATCTTACAAGTGAATATAAAAAAAAACAATTAAGCACCGGACTTAAAAAAACAACACTGCAAAGTGAAAAAATTACTTAAATTGTATTTTTGAAATACTGTTTTTCTTTTTTAAGTAAGATTCACTTTAGAAACTGAGTTGCCAGAAAATCAACTCAAATAAAAAAATAATTAGCTTATATGCCTTCTTACAACCAATGTTTGACAATTCAAAGCGGTTACAAAACTTCGTGGGTTTGATTCTCACAGGAACAAAATATTTTCACCTACAAGTTGTTGTTCTGGGTCTAGGTTTTTGGTTACTATAGGTGTTTGAAACCTTTCGTAAAAGAAACTTTCAACTACCAAAACTTACTTAATTGATGCCAGTACACTCACTCAGTGTTTGAAAGGCGTTGTTAGATGGGATGTTGTCTCTTAACTACGCTTTTCAAACACTGAAGCTTCCTACGACTTATTTCAACACAGCATGTTTATACAGGGGTGCTGTGTAAACGACGAGCCAGCTGAAAATTCAATTTTAGGTCATAATAACATGTGCCGAACTGACTATGTGGAACGGTATTATTAAGGTGATGCCAATAGGAACATGGAACATTCACTTTGTATTTCAGAACATAGTTTTTCGAACGATATTTTTGGAACAAGAAATAGGCATGATATCAACCGTATGTTTTTTTTTGATGATGTGAAATACGCATATAGGTATTAGGTATATGAGTAGGTAGTACATATGTTACTCCTATATACATTTTGGTACAGACGCCAGCAGGTCAACCTACCACAATCTGTCAAATTTCTTTGATAGATTTTCAACTTTAGTACAAAGGAATAAGGTTCATATTCAATTGGGAAAATCTGACAGATTGGGGTAGCTTGATGTGCTGGCCTCTGTACGTATTTATTTCTAAAATACAGGTGCGGCCTAGTTTAGACGTTAGGGTTTATTATTAAACTAGCGGCCCGTCCCGGTTTCGCACGAGTGGAAAAAAAAAGAAAAACAAAGCCTATATTAATCAATGATAATGTAGCATTCAAATGGTGAAATAATTTTTAAAATCGGTCCAGTACTTAGTAATATTAGTATAGAAGTATAGATGTAAACACAGTGGGTGTTGATTTCTTAATGAGTAGTGTAAAATATGCCTTTCAATAAAATTTTGTTTTTATTTGTAGTACCAATATTCTATTTTTACCGTAAAACAAATGAGATAGTTCCTTGATTACTTCAAACTTATTACCACAAAATTAATACCACTATCTGTGGTGTTAAGGTAAAAGGGGATAAGTCATTTTTTGTCAATATTTATGACTTATCCCCTTTTACCTTAAAACCACAGATATTTACTGTTAACGACAGATAAAGGAACTGAAAGAATAAAAAAAAATATATACTTATATACTTTTTTTTGCTAGCCTACTCTGTCCCACTCGTGGGCAAAGGCTTCCACTCGCGTCCTCCTTCCAGTTTTGACGGAACCTATCCAGCTCGTCCCATTTCCTACGTGGTCTGCCGCGACTCTGCCGCGCTATCTCAGGGCACGAATTCTCCGGGGCAGCGGGATTGTCCGAAAGGGTTACCGCTGCCCCGGAACATAAAGGGCTAAGGAAGGAACACGGGTGGGTTTTAGTCAGTAAGAGTCTGACACTCCCTTCTGCTCCACCCTGAGCGGGAGGGGTCATTTGATGATTTCCCAGCCACAAAAAAAAAGGGCACGAATTCTGCGCTGTTTGGGCCTACAGTCTGTACGGCATGCGGCAGACATGTCCTGGGACTTAAATGGGACTGGCCCATTTAAGTTGGGCAGCCTTTTGACCCACGTCAGCTATCTTTGCTTTGGAGCGCAGTATTGTGTTTCGAACATGATCCTTTAATGAAACGCCTAGTATAATGCGCTCCATTGCTCGTTGGCAGACCTTGAGTTTGGACTTCTAGAATATACAGGGTTATTTGTAAAACACCAGCAACCTCTTAAGAGGTCATTGTACTCATCATTATGAACAACTTTTACTATGGGACCAAACCTGAAATCGCGAAATAAAAATCAGCTGTTATTTATCTTCGTCTATCTCGTCAAAATGTAGGACAAAAATGTACAGCTGATTTTTTTTTCGCGATTTCAGGTTTGGTCCCATAGTAAAAGTTGTTCATAATGATGAGTACAATGACCTCTTGAGAGGTTGCTGGTGTTTTTCAAATAACCCTGTATACTTAATATATTATAAATATATAATAGACAGTACTTACATAGGTATACCTACTATGTGTATGCAAGTATTGTCTTTTGTCTTATCATCTTAGCAAAACATAGTACAACGCTACAAAATTCTTTTAGAGCGTTGCAAAAATAGAAACTAACGCCGCCATCTTGTTTTGTTAAAATAATTTCTGTGACAATTTCACAAATGTTTACCAACAACGCCAAGCCCCTTTGTCAATATCAATATAATCAATATCAAGCGACAAAAGCTCCTTGTAGCACTTTGGTTAGCCGAGGCGGATGGGCCTCCCCTTTCCTGAAACCATCGATCACTTTTATCACAATTAGTGATCGATGCTTGAATTGCATCTATCCCGCTTACCCCGTCTGTCTGTCCTGTTAACGCATCTAGACCATCTCTGCTTGTACGCCACGGTCAAGTTCGACGGCAATGTCCTTTCTCAGGTCTAAGCTGCGCCCCGCGGTTTCAACCGCATAAGTCTCGATGCCGTGGAAATATCGGGATAAAAATGATCCCGGCCATAGTCTGCGGATGTGCGAATTTCATCTAAATCCGTTTAGCCATTTTAGCGTGAAAGCGTAACAAATATACAAACAAAAAAATCAAATCTTATTTCTTTATAATATTAAGTTTAGACTATGCTAAACGATTTAGCATAGCAATGGTTAGGTTAGCACATAAACTATTTTGGAACCTACAATAAAACATCTTCCTCAAAAATTTAAACCAAATTAAATTAAACAACACTCATTTCAAAGCAATACATTTCCTGTTATTTCATCAATGTAACCATTCAAACACGTCACAGCGAGATTAAATTCTTAATCAAAATACCTTCAATCCGTGACACAACCCTAAGATACTCGCTCGACGCACACTCCAACAAATTCAATAACTTAACGACCAATATGGAATTCGCGGGCTTTAATCAAATGCTAAGGTTGTGAAAATGAACAATTCACCCGGAATATCGACGACAGAAGTTGTCAGTTCTGTCAGCAATCAAAGTTGGTTGCCTGATTAACATAGTTTTCACATCAAACTTGCTCCGATTAACTTCTGTAGGTATTCGTCGGCGAAACTTTGAGCGGGCCTCGATCCTCGAGTCCTCGCTGCGTTGTTCTTGAACGTACTCGATGTGAACTTGCAGGTTGTCATTAAACGGAGTTGTCTTTTCCTCGGCTTCCGTGGATGGGTTTTCTTTTTTCTCGTTGTTCTTTTCGCGTCGAAGGTAGATGTCACATGTTATCTGGGTGCTGCAGTGAGGTATCACGAGTTTGTGCTTATCCTAAAACATTGTAGACTGATTATGCTATGTTTCCCCCACACAAACATCGCGACTTTTAGTTTTCTTAAATTTTGATTAAGCTTATGGAGGTATACAAAAATAAACAAATCACACACACACATTTTTATTACTATAAAAGGTAAAAGTAAGGTTAAAAAATAACGTGGGTACAAAAGCGAAACCCACGCAGTTACTGCCAAAGCTTTAATGCCAAATAAAAAAATATAGTTTATTTCGACCAGCACGGGATCATAGTAAGTAGACAGATAAAAAAACATCACATAACTATATTACAAACTTCGATTGCTCAGTACGTGAATCGAAGCTGAGAGCAAATGCCCTCAGGATGGCGCTAGAGCTAACCCAAACTAAAGACAGAAATGGTCAGATCAAACGTTGCTATGATAAACCGTAGCTGTTTTTACATTAAATTGGTGATATCGTAATCTATATACTAATAATAAAGCGGAAGAGATTTTTAAACGCGCTAATCTCTGAAAATACCAGTCTAATTGTAAGAAAATCTGTTTACATTTGATAGCACAACTCTTGAAAAAGGCTTATATGCTCTTTAACATCACGCTAGTACCCTTAGGAGTTTAGAAAAAAATTAAAAAGACGGAAAGTATGCTAAGTGAAAACGAAGTAAGAGCGCGGGTGGGCGAGCCGGGGGAGCATGAAATTTCACGACGACGGACGAATTCGCGGGCAGAAGCTAGTCTAAAATATTAGTGAAATATAATAGGTATCTAGACAGGCAATACATTCGTATTTTCTGCTCCTCATGCTTCTCAACAAATTCCGACTAGCCCTGAAGCAGAAGCGAAGAAAGTTTTCTCTTCATGAAACGAGTAACAGAAAATATAATATCGTTTAATTTATGAAGAATATGTGCGAATCTTTGGCAATATATAAATGCTTGGGCAATTCGTTCTCGAGTTACAAACTCCTCGCAATCAATATGGCAGGATCCTGACAAAATTGGAAACGTATAAAATATTGCCGGAGTCATGCCTCACAAAGAACTTTGGGTGACTTCGAAAGAGACAATTTCGGTTTTATGTAATAAGTTTTTCGCTTTGGAATATTGTAATTTTAGAAATTTCCATAATTCCTTATTCGGGAGAAGGTTTGGGCTTATTTGTAGCTTAAACAATGGTAGGTGTGACACGATATTTTTTTATTAACCATCTTAATGCTCATACACAGGAGCGGCACGCGTCAACGGAAGAGGTAACGCGTGTCTGCGGCAGCCGTCGACGTGTCTGTGGCAGCCGTCGACTTGTCTGCGGCAGCCGTCGACGTGTCAGGGGCAGCCGTCGACGTGTCACCTGCCGCCGTCAATGTGTCTACGGCAGCCGTCGACGTGTCTGCGGCAGCCGTCGACGTGTCACCTGCAGCCGTCAATGTGTCTACGGCAGCCGTCGACGTGTCTGCGGCAGCCGTCAATGTGTCTACGGCAGCCGTCGACGTGTCTGCGACAGCCGTCGACGTGTCACCTGCAGCCGTCAATGTGTCTACGGCAGCCGTCGACGTGTCTGCGGCAGCCGTCGACGTGTCTGCGGCAGCCGTCAATGTGTCTACGGCAGCCGTCGACGTGTCTGCGGCAGCCGTCGACGTGTCACCTGCAGCCGTCAATGTGTCTACGGCAGCCGTCGACGTGTCTGCGGCAGCCGTCAATGTGTCTACGGCAGCCGTCGACGTGTCTGCGGCAGCCGTCGACGTGTCACCTGCAGCCATCAATGTGTCTACGGCAGCCGTCGACGTGTCTGCGGCAGCCGTCGACGTGTCACCTGCCGCCGTCAATGTGTCTACGGCAGCCGTCGACGTGTCTGCGGCAGCCGTCGACGTGTCACCTGCCGCCGTCAATGTGTCTACGGCAGCCGTCGACGTGTCTGCGGCAGCCGTCGACGTGTCACCTGCAGCCGTCAATGTGTCTACGGCAGCCGTCGACGTGTCTGCGGCAGCCGTCGACGTGTCACCTGCCGCCGTCAATGTGTCTACGGCAGCCGTCGACGTGTCTGCGGCAGCCGTCGACGTGTCACCTGCAGCCGTCAATGTGTCTACGGCAGCCGTCGACGTGTCTGCGGCAGCCGTCAATGTGTCTACGGCAGCCGTCGACGTGTCTGCGGCAGCCGTCGACGTGTCACCTGCAGCCGTCAAAGTGTCTACGGCAGCCGTCGACGTGTCTGCGGCAGCCGTCGACGTGTCACCTGCCGCCGTCAATGTGTCTACGGCAGCCGTCGACGTGTCTGCGGCAGCCGTCAATGTGTCTACGGCAGCCGTCGACGTGTCTGCGGCAGCCGTCGACGCGTCAGCGGCTGCCGACGATAGCATGCCGCTTGTGTATTGGAGCATTGTAGGTAATCAACTACATGAGGGCACGGTGTCGACGGCGGAAGTTGCCTCTGCTGTTGACGAGTTCCGCTCGTATGCACACACACTTGCTAGTCAACGCTTCTTTCTTCCATTTTACCTTTTTTGCCTTAATCTTTTTCATCTGTTGTTAAAGTTTTAAATTACCTACGTCACTCCTTTTGTTGGCATTTCCTTGAAACCCATTAAAAAAAAAAGCGGCCAATAGGGAGCGCTTTTTAATCAAGAAATACATTACCTTTGACCTTTTTCACGGATTTTCTGTTTTTTTATGAACACAGCAAAGCGCTAAGTATAAAATAATGGCTTTGTTTCCGTCACTGTACAAGGAAACACTTAGTTGTTTCTTCATAACAATTATAATTATGATATAATTTGCTTAGGAATAAAAATATTATTAAATGTTCCCTAGTTCAAAAGTAAGATAATGTTGAACAAAGTATGCTTTGATTTATTCATACATTTATGGTTTTACTGTCATTATTTCACTCGTTGTTAATTGAAATGTAGTTGATTTTTTAAAACTATAGCGTAGTTTAATGTATTAGGGAGTTATTTATACTTCAAGATGAATAAAATATTTTGTATAATAGTTTTAAGGTCGGTAAAAATATGCTTAAATGTCTCAGTGAGACATTGAAATTTAGGCACTTTGGTTGCGTTTTACACATATCAGATTTTTGAACCAGACAGAAGAGCAAATTTTTCACATGAAACAAAACTTATCTCAATTTTGATTTTTTTTTAAGATATCTCACTGTTGAACTAGGGCAGCGACATACCATTGTATAAAGGCTCTGCTTCGTTGCGGCGCTGGAAGACTGATTATTCTTCTTCTCTCGTACCGGCACGAACTATGATTAAAAACAGCTGATGCTTTGGTAAAAGTAGTACCAGTAAGGTGCTAGCGTTGCAAACTGCCCTGCACCCTAATTGCGTAACACACTATTACTCTCAATTTGAATCATTTCGAAGCATATTGCTAATCCATTGCTCCATATGTTCAAAAAGTGTGTCTGCTCAACACCGTGAATAACGCAATGAATGTTGTTGAACTGTCAAAATGAAACCCATTGCTACTGATAGTGTGATACGCAATTACCCTGCTGGGCGCGCATTCTAAAAGTTTGCAACGTTGCAAATAGCTGTCAAATATTACTTACTTGTTAATTAGAATTACCGGTTTGATTAATTTGTCAATATTACTGTATGGCATTTTACAAATTAATCTAATATTATAAAGTTCTCGTGTCACCGTGTTAGTTACCATACTCCTCCGAAACGGCTGGACCGATTTGTATGAAATTTTGTGTGCATATCGGGTAGATCTGAGAATCGGCTACTATCTATTTTTTTTTTGCAAAACGACGTTTGCGGGGTCAGCTAGTATAAATCCTACTATCCTACTAATATTATAAATGCGAAAGTTTGTGAGGATGGATGTTCACGCAAAAACTACTGAACAGATTTGGATGAGCTTTGGCACACATATAGTTTATAACCAGGATTAACACATAGGATACTTTTTATCCCGATATTCCCACGGGATCGAAACTTACGCGGGTGAAACCGCGGGGCGCAGCTAGTATAATATAATAAAAATACCAGTCTGTTACTGTCCATCCCACTGCAAGGTAAGATACCTCTTCTCATAGAGAGAAGGCACAACTTAATAAAAACAGATATATATACGACGGAGAAGCTATGTGTCTCTGGTTATCATAAGCCATGGTTGTTGGTTATTGCGCATTAGAAAAACCGTTTGCGGTTCAAATCAAATTACAATTTCACGAACAAATTAATTACACTAGGGAATCACGCACTGTAGGTCACATCATCTGCTTAGCCTTTTCCTAACTTTCAGAATGGACTGAAGTATTGCTAGCGGAGCTCCCAACTTTTTGTACGAAAAAATAAAGTATAATATACTTTATTTTTTCGTACAAAAAGTTGGAAACCTGTTTACTTTAATATTATTAAGGTCGGAGAACTAAAATGAACAGTATTTTAGAAAAGTAAACAGTATTTTATTTTTTTGGTGTTTTAAAAACATACTTACTTTTCAGAGCTTCTTGCAAAATATAACAACTTATTATCATTTTAAAAATATTCATAAGCCTCTCGACAATATGACTCCATTTTTGGCCAGTTTTCATATCAAGAAAATCTTTGTTCTCAGATATTTTTTTCATAGATAACTTTGAAATTGTATCAATTTTGAATATAAATTATCCGTATCAATATTGAGTCTATACAAATTAAGATTTTCAGTAATTCTTTCAATATTATCAAAAGTGTCCAATGACAATTAATGACAAATGGCTGATCAAAGAAAGTCAATTAGTTTGATTGAAATCAAACTATTTCTCTAGATATAAAATAGTTTTATCAATAAAAAGTATGAATTTATTAACAGTTCTATTAAAATCATCTTGGGAGGACTTTGCAAGGTTTCAAGATTTTTTTTTGTTTCTTGGCCAAAATTCTTATCATTTTTTCTTTATTTGCATTTACTAATTTTTTTAACGAATTCATAAAGTTATAAATGAAGTTTGTACGTTTACTTTTAGGTTTTATGGCTCCGAATACCAGCGGTCGTAAAACATTATTTTATATACTTTTTTTTTATTGAAAAGAAAAAAGTATTGACAAGCCAAAAACAGTATAGTACTGTTTTGAACAGTATAGTTAGTAACACTAAGCGGAACCCATTTTAATGCACCTCAAATGCCCGACTCAGTCTCACAATGCACTTCTAATATCAACCATGTCTAAGAGAATATCTCTATCTGCAATAATTAATTTGATTTCCTGAAGGTATGTCTATTGATTTGTAACTAATTCACAGACGGCGGTTCTGCACTAATTTAATTGCATTAGCATAGCAATACAATGATTGCTATCAATGGAGGTGGTAACGACCTGCAGGATTTGATATACTGTGGCTTTTAAGTACATTATTTATGAGAAGAGAGGCTGGTAACATTCGAGGATGCAAATAGGCTATTGCAAGTGGTTCTACAGTAGGTATTGTCAAAGTGCGCGCAAGATACGTTGCTTGAGTACGTATTGTTTTTATTGTATTTGTGGGTATATTGGCGTGGCAAGCTGACATATGGCAAATAATTTAATTTAATGTTCTGTGTTCTGTAACGTCAATAACTTTGCATACCTAGTATTGTATACAATTAAATATTTTCTAACCGTGTTACCCCGAATTTAACGCGAGAAAAGCTGCGGGCAAAAGCTAGTTAAGTAAAATTGCCATTGTCTTGGACGGTACCGAGAGCTGCTGCGCTTACACACACCTTCACAGCAGCGTGTTTGTATTGTACACTTGGTAAACACAACAAAAGCGCGCGAATTACGTAGCCTGCAGACGGTGGATCGAAAAAAAACCAAAGTGATTATAAAACTAATTTAATTAAAAGAAATGATAGAATATGGAATGACAAAATAATACTTAAAAATAACTTATTGCTACTCGTGAATTTCTGCTGCGTCGGCGACTCGTGGCTGAACGGACGTCCGCGCTGCAGTTTCTATGCGGTTGGCGTAAACATGTAGGAATGTGCGAAGTCGGCGATATCCATTAGGGGTCCGTATCTAACACGCGTCGCTTCGTTAGATAAAAATACTTACTATAAGTACAGTAATGGGGAAGAAGTTAGTAGTTAGTAGACCTTGAAGACGATACGTTTCAACTATCACAACTCAAAACTGTCATACTCAGTTTTCGTTATTTCTTATACTGAAATTAGACTTTTTGTAAAAAATACTTTAGTCAAAGTTTTTTTATCAATAGTGTTTCAAAAAATATGTATACACCCTAATGTCTACTAGCTGACCCGGCGAACTTCGTACCGCCTCAGAATCAATAAGAACGAAAGTATGAGAAAATGAATTAATTAATAAGTAAATAATTTAATGTCTTGAATCTTCGTGAATTTTTCCCATGTTTTAATAGTTATTCCGCTTTTCGGGGCGGAGTGAAATCCAAAAAATAAAAGATCATAAAAATCGTTTCACCCGTTTCTTAGTTATAAATGGTGTAACTAATTAACTATCCCGACTTTGTTTTATTTATATAGATGTAGGTACCTGCAAATTATGAACAACATATCTCGTCCACGTACCACCACAGTCCACAACACCGCTAAGCCTTCAGAAAATATTTAACTTCAACGTAACAAAATCTGTTTCCCGTTGATCGGCTTCCGTAAAGAATATTGAGCAAACATTCCAATTTTAATCCCAACTAACGAATGCATCGGAACTGAATCTAGAGTACAACAAGCACCATTTCCAGCGACTGATGTTTTACGTTTATCGCCAATTTCCAGTCACCAAGCGTGCTCCGAATGTCCGACAGATCCCGACAGATTCCGACAGATTCCGAACGTCAAATGAAAATACTGCATTAGCACTTCTCCACGAACGTATGAGGATAAAAGCGTTAAGTGACAGAGGAAAATTTAATGGCGTGCCGCAGAAATCTGTAATCCGTTTTCCATTTTCCAAGGGGATTAAACAGAATATTTTTTTATATGGCGCTAACGAAGGAGGTTGAACTGCATGTAGGCTGGTGCTTATTGACTTACATTACTTACTCTTTTCAGAATTTACATGTATAATTAAACTGTCCTGTTCGAGATATACGGAATTGTTAATGCAGTGAGAATCAAGATAAATTAACGGTTTTTATTTTTTGAAATTTATGTATTTGTTCTTGACCAACTTGTTTTCTTATCTATCTATACAAAAAGGAAATAACAATAAGGAAGCCATTTTTGCTGCCCAAAGTTATCCTTAAACACCTATCTTCGCTGAGTGTAGTTTTATAGCGCTCTTAAGATGTTTATATTTAGTGCCACTTAACAAAAGTGGTATAATAAAGCTGGCTTGACGTGTTTTCAGACTCATCGGTCACAAACATCTAATCTGCGGACGGGACTAATCTTCCATTTTATTCTTGGGTCCAATCTTTCTTTATTTATGTTCTAGAGTGGACGAGTAAACCCACTTCATTCGTTAATTCCACCACAGAGAAAATGTTAAAGTGGACACATTATGTCTACTGAAAACTCAATAAAAATCCTGCAGATTTAATTCACCTCTGCATCTGCCAGGCTAAGAACAACTTCTTGTTATTATTCTAAAACAATATTATCCTTATGCCGAGCAGGGAGACAAGGAGACAAGAGACAGGAAGCTAGTGACACAAAGAGCGCTGTACCAGGAGTGCAGAACGTGCTAGGAAACGTTAACTGAGACAAACAAGCTCATTACCCGTGCGGTCGACCGACAGGGGTGCGGCGCGCGACTCATCAGATTGGCTGTGCTGCTACTATCTGTAAAGATTTATGTGTCCCTAGTACACACTTGGAATTATTCATACCTGTGTTTCGCGTGTTTGAATATCGTCTGTTTGACTTTCCTCGGCTCCGTTAAAGGTTAAATAAATATCGTCTTCGCTATAACGTGTTTTCTATTGTGCGAAAACGATTTCCCCAAATATAACAATTATTTGCAATGTTGGAACGGAATAAGATATAAAAGTTTACGAAACCGAAGAAAATATGGGGATTGGGGTGGGGATCATTTTGTATTTTGTCAGTCGTACTCTGTCAATGTACAAAGGAAACAATATTCGTAAAATTTACGCGAAAAGTCGCGGTATTGTTCAACTCCCCAATACGGATCGGATGCAGATATCAAAACACAACAGAAAGTCAACTCCAAATTAACACTGGTCTTATTGTACGTAGTGACAATTACTGGCCGAGTATTGGATTGACGGTTCACAATATTTAGTATTGTTTAATTGTAAACAAAAGCCTGCCGGGATGTTTCAATATCACTCAAACGCGGTTTTCATTCGTTGTCTATTTGTTTCACATTTACCTGCAATTTACATGAGCTTAAAAATAAGACAAATGAGACATTTTCATCGCGGTCAAAATGCTTAAATTGTTTGTCGTCATTATTGTGGTTAGAATTCTTCCCGGTAAAAGGCACAAAGAATGGAAAATTACACATTTAATTTTTGTTTACATCCTTTGTGAAGGGCATCTCGTACCACAGGCCATCCCCTGACTCAATGTCGTTGATTTACTGTTTCTTTTCCACTTGGTGAACTCTCAAAAAACGAACCAAGGATGTTGTTTGATAGCAATCATGCTATTTTGTGAACACAAAGAACTCATTTTGTCCTTTACAAAGTAACTTCGCCGACCTGCAGCCTTGATCTGTGATTTCTTGAGCCCATTCTCTAGAGCGTGGTAATAAAGGTCTTTATGACTTAATATGAGCTTTGGTATAATTATTTTGAACATCTTTATTTACGTACGAAATGTGAAATGTTTACGACATCGTTCACATATGCTTATTTGAGGTAACAAAGCGCCGATCAGTTTTCGGTAAGAACGTATCATGTTAGTCTTTCAGGAATGATTGCTGAAATGTCTGGCATTATATCTGAAATAGACTTATTTGACGCAGACGGGAGACATACGAGATCCAAGGATCTGTACATTTTATTATAATAGATTCTTTTTTGTTTTTTTTTAGAAATGTGCCTCTATAGGCCGATGGCTTAACTGAGACGTTGACTGAGGTAGCAGCGCGGAATTCTATAAAGGAATTGTGGGAATTTGAATTCTAGTCTTTGTTTTTCATAGAAAATAAATAAATCAATATATAGCATGTTTCAGAAAGATGTGATCATAATTATTTACCCTTAAATAATTATTATGATATACAACGTGTAACGTTAAATGCACAAAACCTGAATATAGTTTGTTCATGATTGACTACTGAATCGATTTCAGTTACTTTTAATATAAGTAGTTTTTTTTTAAATTATGTATTTTATCATACTACCTATCTGCCGAATGAGCCAAAGAAAATTAAGTCTTATTATAAGGCAATAAGACTCAATTTTGAATGCATAAACTAATGCTAGGATCAACACGATTTTCGTAATAAAAATAGCTTTAAAAAATAGTTTTGTTTATTGTATTATGCTTTGAACTCAATGCTCTAATTGGGGTGTATGAGGTTTTGCGCATTTATCGTTACTCGTTGTATATAGATTTGGGTTCGAGTAGGTATGGAAGTTTTGTATGGGACAGTTAATAATTTTTTCACGATTACGATGTTGACCCCATGGGTAAAATTTTTCAGTTTGGTTTTGTACAGACGCCAGCATATCAAGCTACCCGAAACTGTAAAATTTTCTCAGTTATCTTTGAACCTTATGCTTTAGCGATAAAGTTGAAAATCTATTAAATAAAGACAGATTGTAGTAGCTTGATGTGCTGGCGTCTGTACCACACCCTTAAATTAGACCACACCTTTCTGATACATGCTGTATATAGATACCAAGTCAATTCAATAAGCGTACCTAAAAATAAGCGTACTTAAAAATAAGCGTACTTAAAAATAAGCGTACTTAAAATAAGCGTAGGTAATAGTTATTTGTCATGAACTTTCTATACATATTCGAGGAAAACCTGAGCGTAAACTTTTCTTTGAATTAATTCTTAAACTAAGGTTGAAAATTATTTCTATATGAAGTATGACGTCTGCTTTGTTTCCAAGTATTAATTTGCCTACATGTGGCATTGATAAAAACAAGTTTTTCTGTGAAATTCAAAAAATATATGATGTTTTCAGAGCATTGTAAGCTGTTGTTCAACAAATTATTTTAGCACAATAATATTAAACCAAACGCAAAAGCTTAAATTAAATTCATTACGAAAATAGCACAATGAGTGAAGAAATAAAGTAAATGGTATTGTGTTAAGCATAGAGAGTTAGTAAAAATAAATATAATAAATAATTTTATTTTAAACATTTCACCATTTAAAAGAAACCATATTTATAAATACTTTTGAAATATGGTTTACCTTGCACGTCAACGCCATTTTAACCCTTGATAAAAAAAATAAAAATTAAGAGTGTGTGGCCTTACGGCACATTACTTTGTAATTAATCTCTCAGCATCAATTGGAATAAATCATACCTTTCTTTTTTACGCGTTCTTTCTTCACAGTTTTGCAAATCTTAAGCATTAAAAACTAATACGACAGAATAAGAAAAACGGGTAAACGGATACTGATGTGCAGTAAAGACCAAAATGCGAATGAAAAGTAAAACATTGCACTCTACCTTTATGTTAAATCGCAGAACCAGATATACAGGATAAGCATTTATGAAGACTACAACGCTAGCGCTCGGCGACAATTAGTCGAGATATTCAAGCACAGCATTCTGCACGTTTTGTCCCGGACAGAAACATTTGAATAGTTTCTCAAATAGGTAAATTTCACGGAGTTTATTGTATTTGAGCTGTCGCTTCGGACGGTCTTGAACAATTGTCATTCTAGCGTACGGTACGCCCCGCTACACGTTTGTGCAATTGCGAATTCCGACGGCGGTGAGGTAATATCAATATGTCGAGGGGTCGACTACACGAAACTTGCGAGGAATATTCACTATCCCGTCACTTTTAGCCGAACCCTCCGCGCGAACAATGTATTACTTACACTTAAACTCGACTGTGAATAAATTGAATTTTGTTTTGTTTTTAGAGGTAGGTACGTCTCTAGATCGCTGAACGTCAGTGAAGTTGTCATGTAAATAAGACACTTACTGTATGCATACTGTATTACTCATTAATAGTTAGTTTATTCATGAAGCATTTAAGTAAATATTTATCACTACATAGTATAAAACAAAGTCGATTTCTCTGTCCCTTTGAACGCTTAGATCTTTAAAACTACGCAACGGATTTTGATGCGGTTTTTTTTAATAGATAGAGTGATTCAAGAGAAAGGTTTATATATATAATACATGCATGCTTGTGATGTCGTAAATAAACACATTTTTTTGCGCTTACTTTTCTAACGCTGGCTGAACCTTACGAGATAGGTCAAAATAATGTACTACAGTATTGTACACCTTAAAATGGTCTACAAAAAAGTCTGCGATGGTATATGTCTATCTCTTAGGGATAACCCACAATAATCATTTTTTGCCCTTTACTTTTTACGAGAAATAATGGCTTATTTACGAAGCGATTTTAAGCAATACAGCATTAATCCTTATCCAATTAAGTACCTTAAATACATTGTGAATTTAATATAGATAAATATGGCCCTTTACAGCATGTAATTTAAATGAATATTTTCGAAGATATTACAGATTTAAAATGCAGGGACATAGCGGTTGCTGTGGTACCGGCCGCGGCGGCGCGTGCTGGCA
This sequence comes from Globia sparganii, assembly GCA_949316385.1. Classification (NCBI taxonomy): domain Eukaryota; kingdom Metazoa; phylum Arthropoda; class Insecta; order Lepidoptera; family Noctuidae; genus Globia; species Globia sparganii. Next base: position 1,758,676 of record OX438660.1, read on the forward strand.
TTCTTGAAATACCTGTACTTAGTATCAGTATTGCACCCGTGCGAAGCCGGGGCGGGTCGCTAGTATCTATAATATTTCAGAACAACTTATCTCAAGTTGAGAACTATCGAGTAGTTAAGCCGTATTACGAAATCGTAATACGGCTAAACTAAACTTCAAAGGAATTATAAACTTAAAATTACTGAGATCAACGCAAAATTATTTAGACTTATTGCGCTAATTACGCAACTCGAAGGCTGAATACCAATTAAATCCTCTTATAAATACAAAACAAGTCAAAATAATATTGATGTTGTACCAAGACATGTTTTCAACCAACAACTTTCGAGACAGGCCTCAGATAGTTGATTAATTACAGGGTTTTACATGTTCTATTGTACCGAGGGCTGGTACATAAGGAGGTTGTAGATACAGCCAGATGAAAATGAAGGGGAACCCATTGCTATTGCGGCGTAATTCCAAATTCCACTTGGTGCGAACGTCGACACATAGCGCTGAGGTCTTACATCAAGTGACATATACGTACAGCTATTAAGTCTAAAGCCACGTAATTTGGTGGATGCACCTGCCCGTATTTTCACGGTGGCGCTGTTACACTCGATTCGGAGCTAAGCACTGAATTATTCTGACGTCGACTGTATTTTGATTTAGTTCTGTAAAGTAATTCGATTAGTGCTTTTAGAAGTAGTCGTGTATTCTCTGTTGGAGGTTTTTGTAAGGATTACTGGTAGTGTTTCAGTATGGGATAATTGAATGGCGTGTTGCTTTTTGGCGTGGTGCGTATCTTCGCTATTTTATCCCCGTAGTTTGAATTTGTTTTTTTTTGTTTTGAATTTTGTATCTATAGAAGTGTTCATAACCTCAGATAATTTACATTCCATCGCAACCTAATCAGTTATCTACCTTAGTGAAATGTATTCTAAGTTGATTTTTGAGTGACCATTTGTAGCAAAAAGGTCCTAATATGTTTTTGGTTGCAATGGAATTTGAACTTTGTAAACTTTGACATTCAGTTTGTTATTCCATCACTTGAAAATTATCTCAAATTCTTAATGCAAATGTAATTAAATTCACAACACGGTTAACACATTTACGTAGTCATCCGATCTGTTAGCCTTGCTTGGCGAACTCAGTCTCAAAATCATCATTAGAAAAAATCACATTATAACATCAACATAATTATTATTACCCTCGAAACGTACTCCCATTAACCGTACTAAACCAATCTCGCATGGAAGCCTTCGAAACAGACAAAGCATCGCTCACATGCTCATCGATGCGCGATATTTGCTACGCATTGGATTCATGGCGTTCGTCCGTTTGCCAGAATTTTTTGTCATATGTGTTACTAAGAACGTACAGTTAGCAATATCAGGATCTATCGGTGTGTGAAATTGCATACCGGTCCGTCGGGCGAACGATGCTTGAGTGACTATTGAATTGGTTAAGTCGCCAGACGCATGTGGACGGATTAAATGTTGATGATTCTATCATTTAGCTATATAACTAGAGAAGCAAACCTCAATAAAATGTGTCAAAAAAGTGTAGCCACTTTATAAACGCGACGACGTAGCTTTGAAACCACTAAACATTTAAAAGTAAACATATATCTGTCTCACTTACACGCGTCGTAAGAATACTACCGTCGCTTCGATTAGACAAAGACCACAATATAAACATGCAATGACGGGATGGGGTTGCCTACCCATGCGAAATTTTACCCAACATTTTAAGCCATAAAAAGCGTTTTAGGTTAAGTTAAATTATTTTTAAAATATTTGAATTATGTATTTCATAATGGATGTGTAATAGAAGTTTATAAATAATGAAAATAACTAAGATATTTTCTTTTTGAATATTTTTTCTTTATTATTAATGAAATTGAATGATTTAGTAGGTAGCCAGTCAGTATCTTTTCTCAGCAATCCGATTATTTCCACCCATTTTCACGGCGTGCTGCATCTTTAGGCACCCTGCTACGTTGGTACTATTAAAAAATATTTAAAATCACTTATTCCATAAATTACAAACTCCCACTAATGTGGGAAACTAAAACTAAGTTTTTAGTGGTAACACTGAACCCAATTTACAAAATTCTACATTTTATTGCGTTTTTACGTTGATATAAACACAGAGACAATTAATTTACGTGTGGAAAGTAATTCCGGTTAATTTATTATGTTTTTGTGATCTTGAATCGCACTCTTTCGTGATATTTTTTGTCGCATGTCACTCGGTTGACTTCGGTTGGCGTCACACAGAGCACTGAACTGACGTTAGCTACGCTGATGGCTGTAGCCATCAGCCTAGTGGCAACGCCTTGGTGCGGTAATTGCTAATCTAGTTATATAGCTCAATGGATTCTATTATATATTACCGAAGGTGTATCGTGCGGCCGTTTTATTTATTCATCAGTAAGTATATTTTTCTAATATTACTCAATATCAGAATATTTATGGACAAACGCCAGCAAACATCAAGCCACTACAATCTGTCTAATTTCTTTATTAAATTTTCAACTTTATATCTAAAGCATTAGGTTCAAGCTTGATTGAGGAAATTTGACAGTTTCAGGTAGCTTGGTGTGCTGGCGTCTGTACATATTGGTTACTATTTTTTATCTGACACAAATTTATTTTTCTTATATCCATTTGAAAACCAGCGTCAGGCACTAGTTGTCTGGCATTTTTGCTGAATTGGGCCTTTTTGGTGCAGCCGTGAGGCATACTTGCTAATTTCTTACATCGGACTTTACACTTTTTATTTGTTTTTACCCTTAGAGCATTAAACTTAATGCTCTAAGTTTTTACCTGATGTATGTATCTGGTGTATTGTGTGTCTTTTAGTTTGTGCTATGTATTTTCTTTCTTTCATTATCCGGTGTTACTGAGATTGTCATCGATTTAGGTAGATGCTGTAAGTAGTACTAGTCTCTAGTCTGCCAAGTTCACTTGAATCTCACACACACGCTGTTCGAAATCGAATTCATTTGTTTTTATAACATTATTGCAACTTCAAAGAATGACACCGTTCGAATTTCAAAGTGAATTAGAAACGCGACTCCGTACACCGTTTGATTTTCTAATTGATAGTTATTTTAATCTTCTATGATACTTCTTTTGATTATTTCATTTCATTTTACCTATATTTCACAACATGACGATGGCAGCCTCTCACCGGAGTCCGGAGTCAAGCAGCCTGCTGTGTTTCGTCGATGCGTGGGAGTTCCAGTGCTTTAAGCAGCTTCTGGGCGCGCTCGTTCCATCATATACCTCATCCATCGCTTTCCATCAGGCGTGATCGAGGTCAAGAGCGGGCCCAATTAGTAATAAAAAAGAAAATTAAAAATAAAAAAATATGGCAGAATAGTTAACATCGGCACAATTTCCAAAGAGAAAAAAACCTATATTTGTTATCTATGTCTCATCTCAAAATAAAACAGAGGGCGATTCTCGTAATTTTAAGAACGTTCAGTCACAGATTTCAGTCTGTCAAAAATACCTCTAAAATCCCTACATTTTTGACAAGTTTTTAACATGGATTGTCGCTGATAATGAGATTGTGACTAGATTTTGAATGTTTTTAATTACGGGAATAGACCCTCAGTTACTGTCTAGTATACTCCTGCTGATGTTGCCTTTAATAAATAACAACAGTATTTGTGGAATATTACTTTTTAGAAAAATATTAAAATTACGGTTTGCTTACAACGCAGCAAAATAATACTTCAGCTTAATCTGAAAAATACTCGCGGTCACTAATTGCCCATCCCAGCTTTCGGAGCTTTCGGAGCAACTTGAAACTGCAATTATGATAGCAAAGTAAAACTTTCGGTTTGTGCAAATTAAAAGAAAATATTAGTTCGTTATTAATTTATTCAGCTTGTAACATTCTTGAAATTGCTGTTATAAAAGTAGAAATTTTACATATGGTGTTAAAATGGGCGCTCTTTCACTGGAAAATGATCTTTTAAAGACATCCTTTACAACCTTTTATTTAGTGTTTCCTACATAAGCATTTTTTCCAAATTCATGGAATCTGCTACGTTTTTGTGAACATGTCAAAACAGTCACCGAAGCGATTCCATTATTCTGTCAGTACATTTATTTTATTTTGCCATTTTTATTTCGAAACACTAAACAGATGAATAGTGCACTGTGTTTGAAAATAGAACAGGTTCAAAATGTTCGGAATAGGAACAAAGAAAAACAGTTGCAATGCGAAGTAGGTACCTACAGATGCCAGCACTTCAAGCTGGCGAAACTGTCAAATTTTCCCAATCAACCTTGAACCTAATGCTAATAGCGGTAAAGTTGAAAATATATCTGTACCTTCCTATTGCAGCCCACCGAGGTGGGAAGACGAAGACTATTCTATTCTATTTTTAACTATGGCAAGTAAAGCCAATGCCGACTATTCTGCCATTCTGCCAATGTCAAAGTGAACTGGAAAAGCAAGTGTGCATTATTTGAAATTAAAAGTTAAAAAGTAAAAAATCTACGATGCTACAGTTGAACTTAATGTAGATCTTGTGGGGTTAGTGCTGGACTGAAGCAAAAAAGACGAAGACATCAAGAGGTTTTTTTTTAATTTGTTTTCAGTTAATTCTTTGTGTCGTCATCATCTGCCTAACCTTTTCCCAACTATGTTGGGGTTGGCTTCCAGTCTAACTGGAAGGAGCTGAATATCAATATTTGATTATAATACGAATATAATATAACATGGAAGTGGAGTGACTCCTTATCTGAACTCCAAAACCCAGTTACTGGGTAACACGATACCCATTGTTAAAACTGGTTGTCAGACTTTTGGGCTACTGTCTACCCGTAACGACTGTCAAAGATCTACGAATAACAGCCGGGACCGCTATCTTAACATACTTTGACGAGGTACGGAGGGGTCGCGATAAGTAATGGATGGTCACCCATTCAGGAACCGACCGCGGCAAGCAAGTTTAATTTTTGCCACGAGCCCTTAAACTTGTACTATTTATTCTGTGCCCTAATGCTGTTGGTGTACCTAATATATAAATAAATCAAGAGCAGCAGTGCTATTCTGTAAAATATCTCACCGTGAAAACTAAGGTTAAGTGAGCTGTCATTCCACCTGATGTTAGGGATTGCCTCCATTGATAGTTCACTTCACGCTCACTTCACCTATGTTATCACGGTGAGATTTTTACAGAATCGATAAGCAGTATTCCTGCCTCCTGCCTTGTTAAAGCTCGCAGTCACGCGTCACGCCGCGTTGTCGTATCGTTCTAATTAGGACGTTTACTAAATATCGGCCCCGATTCTGTTGTTCACAAACTAAACTAAATTTAAGTTCAGTGCATCTTTTCTTTCTATTTCGATGTGAAAAGGACAGAAGATAAACACTAGTTTCGTCCCGTCAAATTAGATAATCCATAGACAAGTTTAGACGTGATTAAAAAATTGGCTACTAAAAATACGTCACTACATTTTTTTCTTTTCGTAGCTCTGTTGGAAGAAATTTCTCATGAGCACAGCAGCATGCAAGTAGGTACAGACGCCAGCACATCAAGCTACTACAATCTGTCAAATTTCTTTAATAGATTTTCAGCTTTATCGCTAAAGCATAAGGTTCAAAGTTGATTGGGAAAATTTGACAGTTTTGGGTAGCTTGATGTGCTGGCGTCTGTACAGTGCGGCCAATGAAATCGTTCTTGATATCTGTCAATTTCATACAAACGAATACGTGTTTTGGGAATTTGATCTTTATTAGTTACTAGCGGCTTGTCCCGGCTTCGCACGGGTGGACATTTATTTTTTAAACATTTTATTTTTTCTTGCAATTAAATATCCTAATCAGTGATAATGTAGCATTCAAATGGTGAAAGAATTTTTAAAATCGGTCCGGTACTTTTTGAGCCAATTCGTTACAAACATTCATACAAACCTTTCCTTTTTATAATATTATAGTATATATAGTTTATAGTATAGAAGTACAGATATAGACTAGAATTGTCGCGCTGACAGGTGCCAGGAACGAATCCTCTCGACGGTCGGACTGTAAGTACCTTTTTATTCAAAACTCATGTATTTTGTTTCTTGTGTATAGGTTCTGCCCGCGACTTCGTCCCATAAAATTTCTTGTTCCCCGATCCACCCCATCGCATCCCATCGCCTGCTCACGCTATAAGTTCGTTTTCACGTTATCTTCGTCCTTATCGATATTTTGTGCGTCGAAATTCCGTATACTACTGGTCCTACTGGTCACCACAGCTCACATGACAACAACCTTTGAGAGTAACTAAATAAAAAACAAAACTCGCGTGACGGTCAAAATGTAGCACTTTTTTCGGTCTACCTCTCATTCGCCCTGTATACAGTGCATCACATATTATAACATGTGATAAGGAATTTCGTTCCAAAAATTACAAATCAGCACTGTCTAGGTACATTGCTGTCATAAGTTAAAAGGGCGTATGTCATTTATTAAAAACATGCATAGATTAGCCCTTGTGACAATGAAAACAGGAGGTACATAAATTATGTTGCTACTTTGTCACAACACCAATTTATCTCGTCTGCTCGACTCCGTGTCCGCAGGGATCCAACAGAATATCGGCGTCAGGTATGTTTTCCTGACACATGCTGAGCTGGACTCCCGTTTGTTGCAACCTTGAGACGCACACCGCACCTTGTATATACGTTATTTGAATTGCAGTATGTCAAGTATCACTATACAGGGTGTCCCGTAATTAATGGATAACCTCTTAAGGGGTTATTGTACTTATCATTATGAACAACTATTACTATGGGACCAAGTCTGAAATAGCGAAAAAAGAATCAATTGTTTTCTACATTTTGACGAGTTGTGCGAACATAAAATGTAGGGAACAGCTGTTTTTGTTCGCGATTTCATGTTTGGTCCCATAGTAATAGTTGTTCATTAATGATAAGTACAATGACCCCTTAAGAGGTTATCCATTAATTACGGGATACCCTGTATATGTCTTTATTCATGTTTTTCTTTTTGTATTTTGGCAACCCGTTTTTATAAAAGGTGGAGACGACAATAAATTAAACTTCGTACATCTAATGACAGTCTGCATACAAAAAATCAACCATATACAGGGTGTGCGGTAATTAATGGATAACCTCTTCAGGGGTTATTGTACTTATCATTATGAACAACTATTACCTGAAATCGCGAAAAAAGAATCAGCAGTTTCCTACATTTGACGAGTCATGCGAACACAGCTGATTTTTTTTCACGATTTCATGTTTGGTCCCGTAGCAAAAGTTGTTTATAATAATAAGTACAATGACCCCTTACGAGGTTATCCATTAATTGGCGAATACCCTGTATATCCAACAGTTCAATCACCATAGCTAGTCAAAGATTGGCAAAACTCTTCGGCCCATCACGGCTATTTAGTTTGTTTGAAAATATCACTTTTTAAAATTTATTTATTTGACACCTAGTTCCAGAATACTCCTAGTATTGCCAGTGTTTTCATTTATTGTCGTATTGTATATTGGTCTATACATATGTCTATACTAATTACTAACTTACTAATATTAATTATCTATACTTCTATACTAATATTATAAAGAGGAAAGATTTGTATTTGTTTGTAACGAATTGGCTCAAAAATTACTGGACCGATTTTAAAAATTCTTTCACCGTTTGAATGCTACATTATCACTGATTAATATAGGCTTTTTTAATTGCAAGAAAAAAAATAAAATGTTTAAAAAATAAATGTCCACCCGTGCGAAGCCGGGACAGGCCGCTAGCATAATATGCTAGATTTTACTCGGCGAATGATTTAGATAGTTACATAGATAAAAAAAAATATTCAGTGCACACAAAAGCACAATTAAATGATAACACATTACTATGTATATATATTCATGTAATGTGTTATCATTTAATTGTGCTTTTGTGTGCACTGAATATTTTTTTTTATCTATGTAACTATCTAAATCATTCGCCGAGTAAAATCACCTTCCAAGCAAAATCTTAATTTAGTAAATGTGTCAAGCGCACAAGTCTTAATTAAGCACAAGCTCTGCACTAAAACTAGTCAATAAGGCGTCTGTAACTCGCTCGCCTTTGAACGTGTGTATGTCTTTGTTTGCCTCCCCTACTGTTAAGGCCTTGGCAGACATGCTTCTTTAAGCATCAGCGATTTTGCGATTATATCATTAATTTTTAGTCGGATTATATCAGGTCATAGACATTGCAATTCTATTTTATGTTTCTTCGATTGAACTGTCATGTTCCCAATTCAAAAAACACTAATGGTGCCGATTCTCTTGTGCATCGAACTAAACTAACCGTACTATCACGAAAATTCCTTACTTTTGGCTATGAGAATCCTAAAGCTATTCTGGATAAAAATCTCTAAATTTAAAAATAATTTTGACACAGCTAAAATCGAATTTGACAATCGCGACTCCACGTGGTAAGTACGTATTTGCCCTACCCCATGTTTTTTTTTTAGAGCCGTAGTCGCGTAAAAGGGCCAGTCTCAACGTGTTTTATACGGAATTTGCACTTTTTATATAGAAAATATGAAAAATTATTATCTAAATGTGGAGTTTTAGGGGTTTAGGCATTTTATAAAGGGGTTCGAAATTTTCATTATTTTTGCGATAGGACACAACATTTTCGAGATATAAGCAAAAGGAAAGAAAAACAAGATACAGTACTGTTTTTGCACCTGAACTCGAGGTGTTGGTGTGAATTTTAGTTCATGACAACCAATATTATCCCACACCTTTATAATCGCGATTAAAATAGTCAGATTTAGATAATACAATTTTAGATGAACAACGTCAAATAAATTCAGAACAGTAAACTTGCCATTTTCAATAGATTAATAACTCAGTGCCATCATAGTGCTGTCAAACTAAAATATAGTTACTTAAGTTGTGTCATTTTAATCAATTTCAGAATGGGAAATCTTCGTTTGACAGGAATAAACTATATTTTGATAATTTTTAGTCTAGTTTATAAGATTTTTGTGATAAGAGAATCGGTACCAATGTCTCGTTATCTAACCCGGATGTGTTACTTTTTATTGGCGCAACGCGTCATAAGCGTTAAAATGGTAGTTACTTATCTCTGAGTTGTCAAAGTTTAGATTGAATTATTAAACTGCGCAAGTGGACCTTAATATATACAAAACTTAAAAAGCAAAATAGTACATTTGAGGAATAGCTTCGATGCTGTATCACAACTTGATTGAGCGCGCTGCGGCATCAAAAATGTGCGTCTTTCAGTCGCTTTTCTGGCAGTCATTGCATCGAATATCCAAAAAGCGACTAATTCCGAAAATCACTGCATCATGTTATTTATTTAGTTAAGTTACAAAACTCAATAAAACAACAAAATGAACACAAACAACAGCAGCTAGTATACAACTTACATAATTCTAGTGTAAGAAACAAAATATTATGTTGTTAGCAAAAAAGTACAAGTCTATATATATGCTTCATTAACTTATTAATTAATTCCTGCAACTGTTCTGGGCAATTATTGCTGAAAATAGCTCGTGTGGGCACAGCTTTACGCGCTAACAACCCCGAATCGCAAAGGGAGACTTAGCACGGATTGCGATTCATGTCTCGTGACTTCATTCTTTTCTGCCGTTCCACCTTTGTCTGTTTTCGTGAAAACGACTTTATCACGTGTTACAACGCTTGTTTTGTTATTGAAAGAACATATAACGTACGTACTTGAAAGGTAATGGTTCGCGTTTCGATCACGTTGTCTTTGAATGGGTTTTATGAGTCTATTGCGTTTATGGTGATCGATTTGGTTCTAAAATGCAGTTTGACGAGGTCAAAAACCTACCTAATGTGTCGAATCGAAAATATTTGACGGCGCAGGATAACCTTTACCAGAAGTGGTCTTCGTATTTGCAAGGGGCGAGTTTCATTAGCTTAAATATTTATTTATTTAGAATAAGCACACCAACAGCACAGTCACTTACAATTCAAATTAACAATCATCTAAAATTGGCATTTCAGTATTCTTTCAAATAACAGGTGTGCATGACATTGGACGTATGAAGTGTGTCTAGGAGACCTAAATTTAAAATACTACAAAACAAACTAAATTACCATCAGGATTATGTTGGATTATAGCAGTTCGTCGTTCGTGTTACAACAGCGGCTCCCCTGGGGAGCTATTCTCTAAGGATACAGCCTTGCGGACAGCGCTGTCACAACTGTCAAATCCACCGCGACAGCGCTGCCCGCAAGGCTGTATCCTTAGAGAATAGCATGGCTGGCCTCATCTCTGTCATCTGAAGGCAGCCGCCACGCAACCATCAATGAGACGCTCCGCTAGTGATTGTCACATTTGTCACCAGCCAGTATTCCTCGTATCCGACCATGTCAATGATTCCCGTAACTTCGTAACAAAACGAGATGGCGCCACTTGCTTCGCCGTCATATTAATATGGATGTTTACCTACTGAACAAGTGAACATCTTGTTGCCTCTACAGTTGACGCGTGACGCTCGTGTACCTTTTATAGTTCAGCGCGCAAAAAAACATAAACTTATAATAACGGAATACAAACCACAAAGCAGCTACTTTATTTTCAACTTAAACTATTACTTATTTCACATTCATAGCTCGTACATAAACTTATTTTCAAAGAAAAAACCTTGATAGAACTTTCTATAAACTGGCCTCAGTGGCCGCTACAGAAACTTGCCTTATCTTAACTATAGTTTAAAGCCAGTCTCGCATCTTTTATTTTTAATCCCCGGGAAAACGCTATCCGAGTTAAAATTACTTTGTTCTTAAGCAAAGATCGAATATCAGCGCTCATTTTTCAATACTTTATAATGGTTTAGCTCGGAACTTCGGTAATTAGACGTCTACTTAAACTTCGTTTTTGTAGACGTGTTAGGTTTAATCGAATTTGGATGAGAGTTTACGATTATTTTGTTAAGGGACGGTGATGAGGTTTGTGTGTTTATTTTCTATTTTAAATAAACATTTTTCTTGGTGTGAAACTACATTAAGTACTTAACATCTATCTTACTGCTCTTGTCCTAATTATTAGAGGTCGCTGCAATATTCTTCTTTTACTACGATAATCACTTGTTATGTTTTCAACTTATAGTTCATATAAGAAATCTCATAGAATATCTTTCAGTTTTTTTCCTATTTTCCGGAAAACTTTTTCAGTTTTCCATCCCTAAAAACCTTCTTCGGACAACTATGAACATTTTAACACAAACAACTTTCACGCATACACATAACATTACCAAAGGAGGTAAGTAACATAATGCAGACGTACCTAAATGTCATTTTCTCAAGAAAAACACCATGATACATAGACAACAAGAAACCAAGTGCCCTACGGAATACTAAAAGTGTTTTAATAAACAGAGCAACAACTTTAAACAGAGCAACAACTTTAAATTGGTTTTCCAACGCTTTGACGAACCAACGCGAGTTTTATTCTCCAGAAGCTGCGACTAGCAACTATTTAACATTGGCTCCAGCACTTACGATGTAGATTGCACTATCTGCATTGAGGTAGCATCTATACCATTATAACTTTTACTTGGACAGAGGAAAACATTAATGTATACAAAGTATGTTCCTACCAGAGAGAAAATTAAAAAAAAGACAGGGTAGACTGACATACAGTCAAATAAATTAATTGTTTAGGAGGGCACTGTCTATAAATAATTCTATACACCGTTACTTTTTGATCGTTTTAATCCTCAAAAGGGGTCATTGTACTCATCATTATGAACAACTTTTACTATAGGAAAACCCCGAAATCGTGAAAAATAAATCAGCTGATCCATACTGTCATCATGTTCGCATAACTCGACGTAATGTATGGATCAACTGATTTTTTTTTCACGATTTTGGGGTTGGTCCCATAGTAAAAGTTATTCATACTCGTAATGATGATTATAATGACCCCTTTTAAGGATTAAAACGACCAAAATTTAACGGTGTATAGTGCGCTCCAAAAGTTAGTTGATTTTTTTTCAATTCAGCTGTAATGCCACATTATGATAAAAAACCGGTCAAGTACGAGTCGGACTGGCGCACCGAAGGTTCCGTATAAAGTAGGTATGTAACTACAAATTTACGGTTTTCGGATTTTTTCCTTTAATTGTGCTACATGACCTTGCTTCTTGCCAAATTTCCTGATTATAAGTCAACGGGAAGTACCGTATACATTTTGATTCCCTTGAGAGAGTCGAAATATACTATTTTTAACGTTAACTTAGAAGTTTGTTTTTTTCACAACTTCAACGGACCGCAGACCTGAATATAATATGGTTTTAATTTCAACTCGATATCTCTACGCGTTCGCGAGATAAAGGCTCTTGACAGACAGACGGACGGACGGACGGACAACAAAGTGATCCTATAAGGATTCCGTTTTTTTCCTTTTGAGGTACGAAACCCTAAAAAAACTTTATTTTTTATGAAAAGTCATAGATACTTAGTTGAATTAGTCCATAAAACCGTTATAATGTGTAGTTCAAATATTTGAAACTAGAATTTTAAATCATAATGTGGCATCGCAGCTGAAGTGGAAAAATGTCAACTAACTTTTGGAGGGCATTGTACCTATATTTATTTAAATACTTATTGAAAAAACTTAAATACAATCTAACAATAAACTATAAATATTAAAATATTATATACAAGTATATAAAGGAAAAAAAAGGAAGAATTCACTGGGCATCAAAAAATTAATCCATCTAACTGTCAGTGGAAAGAGTGCCCATTGTTTACCAAACTGACACACTACGCCATTTTGCCGTGTTAAAAAACTATCAAAGAATGAAAGTTGTGATTTGAATATACGGACAATTTAAGTTGATCTTCTTAGTCAATTTGATAAACAATGAATTCCCTGACTTTAAATAAGGACAAACAGGGAGAAATACTACGGTCCAGGATTATTCATTTAATAATGAGAATGTTAATGTGGGTGTAAAATAGGTACACCTCAGTCTAACCCTCAGGGGATAAGATACGGGGATTATGTAATGAAAATCTAACGTAAGCTTAAGACGCTACTCAAAAGGACACCGTACAAAGCTCAGCTTTTTCCCTCAATATTATCTAGTATTAGTACAGACCCCAGCACATCATGTTACTACAATCTGTCAAATTTCTTTAATAGATTTTCAAGTTTATCGTTAAAGTTAAAAGTAAAGTTTTTTTGCTTATTATTTATTTTATTTTCTCTCTTTATAGACGTGAATATTTACTTTGTAAAGTATAATATTATTTTAATTGTCGTGAAAGTGAGGACTATGTGGGTCTTTTCTATCTTTTTTTTTATGTTTTCCTTCTTAGTTAGTTTTATTCATGATCTGGCAGTTTGAGTAATTTACGCGGCCTACCTAAATGTCCATTCTTTGGTATTGTTTGTCGAATCGTTGAGCTCCTCAAGTTCTGAGTTGAGCTGCACATTTTTTTGACAAATGGGAGCACTGACTGGACAGGTCCGCTCAATCTGTGTGGTTCTTTCCTCAAAAGACCATTTCAGACACCAATCTACATGGTCCTCAAAATGATCTGACCAAGACTATTTCTGGATTTTTATATACACATTGACATTGATAAATTTTACATATACAGTGTCATGAATATTTACTTTGTAAAGTATTATGTTATTTTTAATGACTGTGAATGTGAAGACTATGTGGGTTAATTTTAGTTTGCCTTTGTTTTTTTCTCAGATAGTTTTAGTCATGGTCTGGCAGTTTGAGTAATTTATGCAACCTACCCAAATGTCCTTTCTTTGGTATTGTTCGTCGAATCGTTGAGCTCCCTAAGTTTGAGTTGAGCTGCATGATTACTGACAAATGCGTGCACTGACTGGACGGGTCCACTCAATCTGTGTGGTTCTTTCCTCAAAAGACCATTTTAGACACCAATCTACATGGTCTCCACATGATCTCACCAAGATTATGTTTGGACTTTAAAAGAGACTGTGACCTCTGAGTTTGTTTCGGCCTTTCTTCTCAGAGTAGTCAGATAGGAAACGCCGACCTCATCTCGTTTTAAAAAAATATGATTGACGTGTAAAAGTGTTTGTACAAACCTACTTACAGAAATAAAATCATTTATCATTTATCATTTATAAAGCATAAGGTTCAAAGCTGGCCATCTGTACAATCCATATTCTGCCTGTTTAGGGTATGCTAACTCCTTATTTATTTTAAATATAATTAATTTATTTCAGACAACTTGATCCATTTTGTTAGTAAAGGTTAGTTCACTCATTTACGCATACAATGATATTTTATACTGAAACTAGCTGCCCGCCCTAGCTTCGCACGGGTGCATATTTTTTTTCAAATTTCCGAAATGTTCTTTCATACAAACCTTGTCCTGGCAATATTCGCAATAAAATAATATTGCGAATATAAATTGAGATATAAACTATCCTATCTTTCAAGTTGGATGAAACTGCACACAGTGTGCAAAATTTTGTTAAAATCGGTTCAGTAGTTTAGGAGTCCATTGCGGACAAATAACGTGACACGTAATTTATATATATATTAAGAAGATATACACCTGGGCACACAGCTCTACTACCAACCTCACTGACTGGCTCATCTTTTGACCTACATTCTTCTATATCAAGATAAAAAAAAGAAAAAGATTATCCCAAAATTTAAAAAGGACGATCGGTCCACTCCATTATATTTTGTTTATTCATATTTATTTGAGATCAATCAATCTTTGCTGGATACTCCGTGGGCCTGCAAGGTAGAATATAAATCTTTTGTAAAACTCTCCTCAGGATAGGTGTTATTCATGAGGTGTCAAACGTTTGATTGATCGCGTTGTTTGTGATACAGTATGATGTTGTGAACTGAGGCGATTATAGAAACACGGCGATGGATTGGTAGGTCATTAATCCATTCGATATTGAGACAAATAAATTAATTCGAATACTGTCAATCAATCAGCGAACCCTTTTCCCAACTATGTTAGGATCAGATTCCAGTCTAATCGGATGCAGCTAAATACCAGTATTTTACTTGCAGGCGTAGCATGACGCTTTCTATTTCTACGTAGAATAGACAAAGCTTTTTCAAAGTGACATTTCGTTTCTCCACTGTTGACATCACACCGTAGAAATTCTTCTACAATCTGTGATTTTGTCTTTCGTTTCCAACGATCTTTGTCTAGGTCTTTTTATATGTAGACTATTTCAGAAGAAAGTTTTCTATCCCAACTGTCAAAATGACGCTGACGAATGACACTTTTATGGAGATTTTAAACTTTCTACACGACGGCCACAAAGTATAAACGGTTATCTACAAAATCATTTTGTTCCAAAACACGGTACTTCGACACTGAGAACAATTGTTGAGTTGTCTTTATATATGTGATTTATTACCAGTAAAAAAAACAAATAAAAATCCTATGAAAAAACAGAATTCTGAGCCGAATTATGTGAAAGAGTATGTATTTCGTAAAAAGTGAAGTTGACTCTTTCTACTTTGCTGCCGTCGTACTGTCTACACGGAATGTCAACTTTGTCTACTCTTCCGTCGACAAAATGGTGCTCATGCTAAGCCTGCCTGTGTGACTGTCAGATTTCTAAGCTTCTGACTATGCGTTACGACTGTCAAAGATCTATGAATGATAGCCGAGACCAACGCCATAACGCCTCGATATGTTCCCGTCCACGACAGCTGGGGTTATTTGCAGTAAAAAAATTATCTATGATGACAGTGCCCTAACTTGATCTCCTTAAAAGTTATGACAATTTGAGTGTTTACAGTAAGGTTCTAAAGTTACAAATAATTTTTCGTGAGACTTAAAACATATTGAAAAAAGTGCCAATACTGATAAATCATGGTACCCACTATCATAAAATCACTTTTGTAGTGATGATGCTTTTTATTTAATTATTTTTTTTTACAGCAAACAACCCCGATCTTCTATCTATTCCAACTATCGTTTTGTTTCGTTTGATCCACTATTTTTTACCCAACCTGTATATATATACAGGGTGGGTAAAAAATAGTAAATAAAAAATAATAATAATAATATAATATAATTATATTATATAATAATATAATACATATTTTTATGTATGTTCGGGCATAATAACTCCGTCACTTATTGGATTGATTTGCAAAATTCTTGTCCCATATAAATTTTATTAACTTTGCTTGGGTAGTTTTTGAGTTAGCTTCAATAATAGATTTTTTAATCTATAATATATATATTGATGATGTTTTAATAGCTTCCTGTCACTGATATTTACATAGCAAGTAGTGTTATATGAATTTGTGTGGGGTAGGTACAATTAAAAATTAAAAAATAAAAACTTTTTTACAAAAAACAAACGACTTCCAAAAAAAAAAGTGAAAAATAACTTCGGACTAACAACACAACATAACTAACTATAACTTCTTTTAATTTCGGAAGTCGATGGCAAGCAACGAAAATGCGGACCCAACGACACCGACTTCTGAAATTAAACTTATTTTTCACTTTGTAGTGGTTTTTTGGAAGTCGGTTGTTTTATTATTTTTATACAGGTGGCCAAAAAGTCGTGGATCTAACGAAATAGTGTGATAAAGGAGGTCATTTCCAACAAAAAAATTTTCTACATCATGGCCATAATTCAATTATCCTAAAAATTATGAATATTTTTGTTTTATTTAAATGTGTTACCAAAAAATGTTTCTGACTTTAAAAGCACACTGTGAAAAAAATAATTACTACGGAAAAGTGACCCTGTATCAGAAAAACTTGCTGATTTATTGCCGATGCAAATGAAGTGTAATACATCACTCTTTGTTTCTTAATTCTGGTTTTATGATCATTTTTTCATATCAAGATGCAAATTTCAGTAGATTAGGGCTGCTAGTTAAATTGTTAGTAATAATAAAACACCGTTTATTTTGTTGATTTAGGTCACATTTTTTTATATTAGTCTAATTGTAAAAGAACTCGGTATTTTATTTAAAGAAAACAAAAATATTCATAACTTTTAGGGCAATTGAATTATGGCCATGCTGTAAAAGATTTTTTGTTGGAAATGGCCTCGTTTGTCTCCTTATTTCGTTTGATCCATGACTTTTTGGCCACCCTGTATATTGTGTGTGAGTTTAAGTGAACTTAGAGAAGTGTATTTGTGATTCTAATGATGATAATTCTGTAAAGCCATATTTGTTACGGTAGGTATCAGTAGCGAAGGGTGAATTTATGACAGAGGTAAGCCGGAGCCAAAAAAAAAGTCAATAAACTGTTTTAAGTCAAAGTCAAAGTCAAAGTCAAATCATTTATTTCAAATAGGCCCTTTAAAGGCACTTTTGAACGTCAAAATTAAAAATTAAAAAATAGAATTGATTCTAGTCGCCCATTATTATATTTCAATGATGAATTATTGACGATAGAGTGGTTTTTTTTTTGTTTGTGGATGGGAAATCATCAAATGACCCCTCCCGCTCTGGGTGGAGCAGAAGGGAGTGTCAGACTCTTACTAACTAAAACCCACCCGTGTTCCTTCCTTAGCCCTTTGTGTTCCGGGGCAGCGCTAACAATCCCGCTGCCCGACTATATAGTGGTTGTGTTCTGAATTTTCGAAGTGAAGCCGGCGGGAATCGGGTTGTATGGTACCTTCGCCACTGGTAGGTATCGAAGCATATTTTAATCAACGTACAATCTGACACTGACCTGCAAATTGCAAAAACGTTAGTAAATTTTATTCCGTCAGCTCCCTCAGCGCATCCCCCTTAAACATCATTGACAATCAACCCAACGAACTGAAAGAACAATAAAATAAAAAAAAATTATATCACTAGGATGTCATGGTGACATGGTTTAGGTTTTCATAGGCCGACTGTCCACCGTTTTTACCGCATTATCTTCCAAACATGTTTGTACTTCGAACAGTAAGCTGTGTGAAGTCTGTCCGTCAATTGCGAACTGTTTTACATAAATGTATAGACGAATGACATGACACGACCCTAATTATAAACTCGTGTCCAGCTGTGAACATTTGGACTTTAAGGACGCTTGCAATCGTTAAAGGGCCTTTACGAAAATAATTATGATCTTTCGCTATACAACGTGTCGGTAAAATTCATTTCGAAATTCGCGCGTGCTTCGTCCGCCACAATTTGTAGGAGTTTTAAATATTCACGTGTAAGCGGCGCATGCTTAATACATTCCTCATCTGCATAATGTAATATTTTTCGCGAAACACCAACCAAATGTACAGTGATGTTCTTATTTTTTCTCGCAGCGAAAATGGAAATTTTGTTAGTCGGTGAAAATACTTTGTATTATAAAATGGTAGGTAACTATAATACTGTAAAACATTCTAAGAGGTACTGCGGCGTCTGTACCTAAACTAAATGTACAGACGCTAGCACATCAAGTTACTACAAACGGTCAAATTCCTTTATTATATTTTGAACTTTATCACTAAAGTATAAGGTTCACAGTTGATTGGAAAAAAATATCAGTTTCGGGTAGCTTGATGTGCTGACGTCTGCAGTGCTATTCTGTAAAAATCTCACCGTGAAAACTTAGGTGAAGTGAGTTGTCACTCCACCTGATGTTAGGGATTCCCACTATTGATAGCTCACTTCACGCTCACTTCACCTAAATTATCACGGGGAGATTTTTACGGAATCGACCGGCTGTACTCAGGAATATGAAGAACTTTCACTATACTGCCGGCCGATTCTGTAAAAATCTCACCGTGAAAACTTAGGTGAAGTGAGAATTGACACTATTGACAGGTCACTCCACGCTCACTTCACCAAAATTTTCACGGTGAGATTTTCACAGAATAGCACCGCAGGTGGCACGGACATCAACGCACAGCCTATTACCATAGATTCAGTACGTGTTCTAGACGCCCCCCCGTGTTTAGAGGCGATAGCGCTTATGAATATAAAAAATACTTTTTCACTTCTTATGCTCTAAAAGTTCGTCTTTATGTTGTGCGTAGGCAACATAAAGTCACTTTTTATGCTCTCGTGTATACAGTTTTTTTTTTCTAAGACTAAGGGAATCAGGCCCAATAGCCACACGCACAATAAAACGTCACAGATTAAAATCGTTATTTTATTTAATTTGCTTTAATTTATGTAACTTCCATGTTTTATATCGTTAATTTAATAAAACCAGATAAAAAAGCTCTTAAATATTATTCAAAAACGCAAAGAAACGTTTAGGTACCTACTTCATACTGCCAAGTCATAAACTTGGCAGTATCAAGTACGTAAGTCAATGAAAAATGTTGAAAACTAAAAAAAAAGTGTTTAAAAAGTTTCCTTGCAGGAATTAACTATTCTCTTCTTCAATTTTGCAACATTTGAACAGTGAAAATACTGTTGAATATAATGAATACTTAATTAATTAATTACCTACTTACTTAATTGCACTTTATATTCTAATATTTAAAAATATAATTTAAGTGTATAATGAAATAAAGGAACATAATATCATAATAGCAGTTGATAACCGGCGAAATTTTTCAATCAAATCAAATATACAACGTGTAACGTTAAATGCGCAAAACCTGAAAATAGTTTGTTCATAATTGACTACTGAATCGATTTCAGTAACTTTTAATATAGGTTTTTTTTTTTAAAATGACGTATTTTGCCAAACTATCCGAAAGAAAATTAAGTCTTAATTTAAGACAATAAGACTCAATTTTGAATGCATAAAGTATAGGATCAATACGATTTTTCTTAATAAAAACAGTTAGCTTTAAAAAAAATAGTTTTGTTCATTGTATTATGCTTTTAACTCAATGCTCTAATTGGGGTGTATGAGATTTTGCGTATTTAACGTTATACGTCAGGCGGTTTACTTTGTGTAAATTATTTCATCACCACTGCTCTTAAAACGGTGAAGGAAAACATCGTGACGAAACCGGCATGTCCTAGAACCAAAAATTCGAAGACATGTGACATCTACCAACCCGCACTGGGCCCGCGTGGTGGATTACTGCCCACTCCCTCTCACAGAGAGGAGGCCTGTGTCCCAGCAGTGGGAACATTATAGGCTGATTATGTACACCAAAAGTGGTTTATATTCATAAGCACTATCACCCCTTAAATATTTAACACTTTAAATCTTCTAATATATAAAATTCTCGTGTCACAGTGTTAGTTACCATACTCCTCCGAAACGACTGGACCGATTTGCATGAAATTTTGTGTGCATATCGGGTAGGTCTGAGAATCGGCTATTTTTTTTTTTTTTTGCAAAACGGCGTTTGCGGGGTCAGCTAGTAATTTATAGTTATTTTGACCTGCGAGGTAGTTGCGTAAGACACTTACATTAGGAATGGCTTCCAATTTGTCAGTTCAACAGCATGCATTGCATTACATTGTTGAGCAGACAATTGTGTCTAACATGAAGCAATGGATTAGCAATATCTTTCAAAATTAAACAAATTGTGATTGAAAGTGTTTTGCTCAATAAAAGTACTGTTTATAAAAGAGTTTGTATAGGGGCCACATTCTTTAAACTTACGAATACTTATTATTACCCGTACGCAAAATACGCGCATTGACGTGGAGTTGTGGACGCCATCCCTTATTATTACCTATTACTTACAATTATTTATCTTCTAAAAACCAGATGGCAATCGACAATTTCAAGCCGTGTGGGCGGACTGCGGTACCTCCTACAGTATTTCATTAAATAAATATGAATATTCAAATACGTGAAGTGTATGTTCAAAGAGAGATTTTATTTTATTTTATTGCCATATTTAAAATTTTTCAAATTATCTGAAAGTCTTTGACAAAATGATTATCTTCATAGCTGTTTTATTTACAGAAATAAAACAGCTATGAAGATATTCATTTAATTATTATTTTCATATTCCTTAGTTCAACGACTTTTGCTACGAAATGTCTACGAAACTGCTACGCAACCGCTACGCTTTTGCTACGAACTTTCTCCGCGTAGAACTTACAAAGCTTCACCGTGTAATACACAATAATAGACGAATCTTATTTCGTTGATAGATAAAAAGTGTTTAATAAATTGATCAGGAATAAAAAATATACCTCAACGCTTATAACTAATCTACAAATAAATAATTACCTATACATTAAATAAAACATAAAAACAATAAAATATACTAAAAGCAAACTAAACAAAGACAAGAAAGAAAATTCTGAAAATAAAAGTATCTTCTTAAGTATTATAAGGTACTTACTTAGGTATGACATTATAATCATCCGCCTAGCCTTTTTTCAATTCTATTGCGGTTGGTTTGCAGTGTAACTTAGGTATATGTATGCATGTAAATCCAAAACCATCTATTAAGCGCATGACATTACACGGTGAATGCAGTGAATGCACCACTAAGGCGGCCCATTCAACCGCAGACGTATCACAGGTACGCTGCAATCGTCAACAGATCTTACGACGTGCGACGGTCGTTACGTGAATAGGAACCATTACTTGGTATCTTTATTACGTCCACATAAAGTCGATTCTTAGTTTGCGACTTGCGACTATAAATGTCTGATAGTGCAGGTTTAATAGAACCTACTAAGTCATGGTTAAAATTTAAGTGTTATGGATCTACTTTACGGCATATTTTTATGGTTTATGATTCAGTTGTTTTGTGGATCAATGAGAGTTTATTTTTCCTTTATGATTTTGGTAAAGAATTTTGTTGAAAAGCAATGTGAAAGATAAATAGAAAGAAAATACGTTTATTTGCAGCGCAGAGAAAGAACACAAAAAGAACAAGTTGAGGCAAAATATGCGTCATGGGAGCGGTGGTGGTCCAGTGGTTGACTAAGTTTTCAAAAATCCAATCTAGGCTAACTTACTATAAAATATTTTAAGACTATTAAGCTTTTAAATGATGTAAATACAATCTTGGTGATTGAAATAAATGCTAAATTACTTACAATTAAAAACATCGAACGTACAATACCACCTAAAAATTACTTTCCACCTATATTACCACTATAGCTGCTCATCTATTTTCAACGAGACTACATCTCATCATCATCATCTGCCTAGCCTTTTCCCAACTATGTTGGGGTCGCTTCCAGTCTAACCGGATGCAGCTGAATACCAGTATTTTACATGGAACGACTGCCTATCTGACCTCCACAACCTAGTTACTGGGTAATACGATACCACTTGGTAAGACTGGTTGTCAGACTTTCGGGCTTCTGACTACGCGTAACGACTGTCAAAGATCCACGAATGACAGCCGGGACCAACGGCTTAACGTGCTTTCCGAGGCACGGAGGGGTCGATCGACCTGTGCTGCTGTTATTATTTAGCCACGGGCCCCTCTCCAACGAGACTACATCTAAAATAAATAAATACTGCAGTCATCTCATTTCCCTTCCATTGGATCTAAGCCCGGATTACCACCTCGTCCTCTTAATATTCCAGGTTATTTCTAGTTATTATTATCTTCACCAGTATCTAGGTGGGAATCTAGATTATACTCAGGGTTTTTAATAATCTTCGCGTCTTTCGAGAAGCATGTAATGGGAATTCGTTATAATGTGAAGTAAATAGATATCAGAGAATATTTTAGTTCTCTATCAACAGCGTTATATTACGTCTGTATTCACAAAGGGGTAGGTAGGTATAGTTTACCTACTTTTTGGCAGTTATACCTATTGTAAGACCCACGTAACAGCTGAAAAGCCGGTTGCCACTAACCAGGCGCAATTTTAGCCTGACAATTTCCGAATGGAAAATATTATTTGCGGGAATCGAAAACAAGACTTTATTCTCAGTAATCACGATTCTGACCACTAGACTTGTCTGTCTCAAAAACACTTGACTGACCTATGTGTATTACTGCATTTATGCGGCCTCAACATTAATGATTGTTTATAGCGACTTAGGCGAGTTCTACTATCACAAACGAAAATAGAGCGGAAATACACGAAGTATCTTGGAGAGGTAACGTTGGCTTGCCGACCACAAGCTTTGTCAGGGCAACACATAGCAGATAGGGATGAAATCCTAGTTCATGCAATCTTGTGAAGATTATTTAATTGAAATTTAACTTAATTACTTATCAAGCATTTAGTCAATAATACATTTAATAACCTGGATTTAATGATCAAGCATAGTTTTTGCTGAGTTTATTTGTAAAAGTTTATAAGAATATACAGATTATTTGCCACGCCTGTTAGAGATGAAGGATCTCATAAGAGTTAAAGGTTTTGTTTCATTGAATATAGTTATAACTCGTTTACTTTGTGTAAAATATTTATCACTATTGCTCTACGGAGCCGAAACGTGGACACTCACGGTACGGCTGGTCCATAAATTCAAGATCGCTCAGCGAGCTATGGAACGGGCTATGAAAGACTTCAAGTCTCTCCGAGGGATCGAATCCGCAACGAAGTGATCCAGCAGAGAACCAAAGTTGTTGACATAGCTCACAGAATAATCAAGCTAAGTGGCAATGGGTCGGCCATATTAGCCGTAGAACCGATGACCTTTGAGGTAGACTTGAGTGGAGACTGCGAATCAGTAAACGTAAGATGGGACGGCCTCAGGCTAGGTGGAGCGACGATATTCGCAGTATGGCTGGTAGCAGCTGGATGAGAGTTGCCGAAAATCGAGTTGAATGGCGTGCAATAGGAGATACCTATGTCCAGCAGTGGACTGCTATAGGCTGATGATGATGATGACGCACCACGTTGTGTTGCACCACTGACAACCTAATTTTTATATATCCACGCAATCACTGTCCATTCCAAGGTTGCCTGGAAGAGATCGCAAAAAGCGATAAGGCCGCCCATTGTATGTTTTGTAGTAATATTTTTTTTGTAATGTATTTTCTGGTGTACAATAAAGTATATATAAATAAATAAATAACGATGACTGCTCCCTATTTTGTGAAGGAAAACATCGTCTGGACTGTTTCAACACGATGTTTTCCTTCATGTCCTGAAACTACAAAATCGAAGATATACACCAACCCGCACTGTAGGATTACGGCCCACTCCCTCTCAGTCCGGTCTCTGTGTCCCAGCAGTGGGAACATTATAGACTGATTATCTTATGAATGCGATAGATATATATTTATTTATTTTACCATTTATGTACACACATATATAAACAGACAAGAAAAAAAAACAGAACAGAAAAATAGGTACAAAGGTGGTGGTGGTGAATACATTTTAGTTACAAAAGCTTCTAGATAAGCCCATTACTTCTATGCCTAAAAGCGGACCCCAAAGTGCCAGAAATTTTTCACAAAACAGTGTTTAACAGGAAACCAAGAGCACCTATTTCTCTGTTTGTACTACAGGACATAAATTGCGACCCGGCTCGCACTTGCCCACTTTTATTTTATAGGCGTAAAACCGGCCGATTGTAAACATAATGCGTTGGAGACCATAAATAATGGCGCATTAAATTCCCTCGGCTTTGGCGGTACGTTCCGGTGTTGTTACCACCTGAACCAATTATGTATCTACTGTGTGTTCCGTTTAATAGTTGATCACTTGATAAGTTATTTCTGGAATGGGAAAGCCTGATTATTTAAAGTGAGAAACGTATTTTATCGTCATGATCTCAGAGATATACTACTAACACCAAGCTCTCTTCGGTCCTCACTTATGTGAATTATTTTAAAATATCAGTAGTGATTTGGTCGTTTCAAGAGACGGCAAGAAACTCCACGGTATCATACTATCAGACCTTCACAACCCACGGGGTAGTTGCTCCATGTAGACACCAGCATATCAAGGTACTAAAATCTGTCAAATTTATTTAATAAATTTTCAACTTTATAACTAAAGCATAAGGTTCAAAGTTGATTGGGAAAATTTGACAGTTTCGGGTAGCTTGATGAGCTGGCGTCTGTACCTAAAATATAGGAATTCACTCAATATAAAATTAAACTTATTTCATATTCAAATCAGGTTTCCCAGCAACACGTCTCACACTATAAGCATTTAAAGAATGCCCAATTAAATCAAAATCAAAATATTTTATTTCACATAAATCTAAAAGGGCACTTATGAAACGTCAGAAGCTAGGTGCACGGTTCCAATTGGTCATTTCTTATGGAGAAGAACCGGCAAGAAACTCCACGGTTACTCTTTTAATCCTTTGACCGCCACGGTCGTGTATAGCAGACAAATGAAAACGTGCCCAACACGCCACCGTCGGCTAATGCCGACAAGAAAACACCATGTTTTAAGTACAAAATAAATGAACTAAATTCAGTTTTCTGTGTTTATACTTAAAACATGGTATTTTCTTGTCGGCATTGGCGTGTTGGGCACGTTTTCATTTGTCGGCTATACACGACCGTGGCGGTCAAAGGGTTAAAAATAATTGGCTTTTACAATGTTTTCAAATTACAGTAGGTATGGGAGGACAGCGTAGGCCTGCCAACAAGTACCAAAGTACCAGGTACTTGATAAAATAAAAAAATGGTCTACAGATCTAAAATCTACAGGGCCTACAAAGTCCTCACATTTACAAAACAGTTGCCCACCCATCTTAGACAAGATCTACACTACGACGGCTTTACCTCCCAAAACGATCGATTCCGCGCTAGCCGTTTATCCAAGAACCCTTGAGCTAAGCTACTTGAGTAGCTGAAAATAAATTGGTATTTCCATTTTCAGTAAGAGTATCGAGCTCGTTAAATCGACTGGTTGATTTCGAGTTTGCACTTAAAGAAATTAGTAACAATTTGTAGCTGCCGGGGGCCGTAACTTTGAAAACTTTAGTAGGAAATTTGTCAATGCATTAATTTTGTTTTACGATGAAGTAACTCTTGTGGACTTCGGGATTATGAACTTAATGATCCCGGATAAATATTAAATTATAATGAAATTTGGTATTAGGAGTTTTAAGAGCTTAAGCTTTTTTATAGTTATATTAATACTTTTGACTTTTCACCTTAATGTAGGTAATTGACAATACCGCAACGAATAAGCAACGAATAAGCAGTGCTATTCTGTAAAAATCTCACCGTGAAAACTAAGGTGAAGTGAGCTGTCATTCCACCTGATGTTAGGGATTGCCTCCATTGATAGTTCACTTCACCTATGTTATCACGCTGAGATTTTTACAGAATCGATGGGCTGGTTCAAACAGCGATGTGTTTTATTTATTTTGCAAATGTTTTAATTATTTTGACATAGATTTTTTTTTTTTGACATTTTAATTATTCATTTCTTAAATTTGATATAATATAGATTTTTTTTTCTCCGATGTTATAATAATTTTGCATGTTTTTCTTTTTTAATCATCAAATTCGTTTTCGTCAGCAAGAATTGCACACCACATTTGTACGCCTTTAGGCATAGCATAGCGCTCTGTATATTAAAATAATATCTGTATTGGTTTACCTATGTTAACAAATAAATAAAATTATTATTATTATTATTATTGTTTCATGTTAGTTGAATAGAATGACAACCAAAATATGAGTGGTTTTGCAGTATTAATTAAATTAAAAATAAATGCACGGATCAGTGAAATATTTTTTTGGTATTTCTTAAGTTGATTAAATTACCTTTTTGTTGTCATTGTCCCATTGGTGGGCCAAGGCCTCCCCATATTCTTCCACCTTCCTTTGTGCTGTGTCTTCTCCGTCTAGGTTAGGAACGACTCCAAATCATCCTTTATTATCATTACATAAAATCTGATAGTACTTATAAGTATGTTTAAAATTTTGAGGATAACATATGCGGCGAAAAATATATTTTTGAGCTCTGTTTCACGATTGTTTTATTATGATACTATTTCATTTTCATGAATTATTTTTGAGTTTTTTTTTTAATATTTGACAATTATATAGACTCAATGTTTTTCGGGTTTGTAATATATATACCAATACGCCTAACTGTGCAACGAAAAATTGAGCGTTTAATGGTGTCTACCTTTGGGAAGCGCTTTAATAAATTATCACGGTTAAAACTTGGATTATCGAATGACACTGTAAGAGAAAACCGAACGCCATTGTAGCAGTAGTACGGGGTATTGGTTTTTATATCACGTATAATTTATTTTGTAGAATTGGATAGTTTGGTCAAATTGAGAGAATCAACAATAGGTTTAATATTTTCTAGAGAAATACATGGCGTCCGGATAGCATGGCATGGAGAAAACGGTTCATCCGAGCTTCGGATGTTATACATAATTCTTATTTGTGATGTCCTTCAACAAACTCAGTTACTTACGTAATGTACAAATGGCTCGCATGTATAATAAAAATTGCGTACGAAAGTGCGCGAATTAAACGAAGTATGGTAAGGATCTTAGCACGTGGTATTGTGTAGTTTTTAAAAGCTCCAATGGGAAAAAAAAACATGAATTCGAGGACCAAATAAAACTTCAAAAATATACACAAAAATCACTTAAAAAATACCAACCATATCCTGAACACACTATGCACGTTCTATAAATATAATGTAAGTAACTATTTATAAAGAGGGTAAGTGGGGTGCCTCATAAGAATAAACGACGCACATTAGGGCCACACGCTGCTACCACAGAGCGACCCATTTTATAAAAATGTACCAGGCACTGCGTGTACTAACAATACCGGAGTCTAAGGTATGTTCTCAAGTATTTATAGGTATAATGAGGTGCTACGTGTACGGAGATGATGTGAGGCCAATGAATTAAAATGGAAATTTCATCATCATCTGCCTAGCCTTTTCCCAACTATGTTTGGGTCGGATTCCAGTCTAACCGGATGCAGCTGAATACCAGTCTTTTACATGGAGCGACTGCCTATCTGACCTCCACAACCCAGTTACTGGGTAATACGATATCCCTTTGTAAGACTGGTTGTCAGACCAACGATAACGGAATTTTTTTAAGTTAAATAAAGTCCTCTAGACCATATTTCGACCACGTGGCCAATTTAAACGGAGACTATCCTTCTGCGCGGGAGATGTTACAGTGCACAAGTGTGCGCACAGACACAGGTGCACTCCCTCTTCCCTCACTCACATAGTCCAAGGGGACGGCAATCCGACACGACCGGAAATCAGGCGCAGGACCAACGGCTTTTTAGCGTGCTTTCCGAGGCACGGAGGTATCACACCGGCAACTTACAAACTTCGGGATGTTACTAAAAAAAAAGTAATGGAAAAACTCAATAACACATCATCGTGTGTTATTGAGCTTTTATGTGTTATTTCTTTATGTGTTTGTGTCCTATATATTGCAGCTGTAGACGCAATATAACATCAAACCTGTAATCCACAGAAGGTTAGACAGAAGTGTACCTATAGGTACACCAACATTTCGCCAAATATGCTTAAGTCCCATATGATAGGGGGCGAGTATCTTGCCATGACATTATCAGCCTGTAATGTCCCCATTCCTGAGACACAGGTCTCCTCTTTGTGAGAGGGAGTGGGCGGTAATCCACCACGCGAGCCCAGTGCGCGTTGGTAAATACCACATGTCTTCGATTTTTTGGACATGCCGGTTTCTTCATAATGTTTTCCTTCACCGTTTTGAGAGCAGTGTTGATGAAATAATTTATACTAAAGTAAAGCGCCCGTCTGGTTCGAATCTACGACCTGTACTCGTAAGTCGTGGCTGTTTTGAGGGCGCAAGACGCGAACTTGATGGGAGCGTATCTAGAGCCGTCGAAAATACGAAAAGCGTTGTTTTAATCTAAACTCAACTGCAACTGCACTTAACTAATTATATGAATTAGCTTATTGATAATATTCACAAACTGAACTGTTGTTGTAGGCCACATACTAAAGTATCAAAGACAACCATTGTACATCAATCAATGTACCTACTTATAAGAAAAACCTAACCCTAAATGAGTAATGGGTAACTCTCCTTCCGATCAGGACCAGGCCCGTGCCGGACGGCGCGTACGTGTTCCACGCGCGCCTCAAAGAGATGTCAGCATCACAAGGAAGGGGGCGTAAGGGCCGTAGCCTGCCGGGGCAGCAGGATTGTCCGAAAGGGTTATCGCTGCCCCGGAACATAAAGGGCTAAGGAAGGAACACGGGTGGGTTTTAGTCAGTAAGAATATGACACTCCCTTCTGCTCCACCCAGAGCGGGAAGGGGTCATTTGATGATTTCCCATCCTCAAAAAAAAAAAACCCTAAATGAGCTATATAGCTAGTAAAACAATAAATTACCCAAATAGCTATCAAAAAAGTAGAAACAAAAAAATCTGTTTATTTTACGATAAAAGTTAATACTAAAGGAACACCTTATGTAACAGTTTTAACAACGCGTTTAAATCGCAAAAGCTCAAAATTATTGCAAGCTAAAGTCTATTCATCCGATCATAGAACGAACATTAGCCGCTACCACCCCAGAATTCCATTCGAATATGTTTTATTACAAAAGTGAAGGCAATATCGAGACTATGTGGTTTCTTAGAGCTCTCTCTCTTGAACATTAATACCGTGCGCCGGTTATACGGACGTCGACGGAATACATTTGCTTCGTAAAAGTTATTTTTCGTCATAAACTGGTCGTGTTCAATGTCTTAGCGTATTGAATTATTGGGAGCGATGTTATCGACGTGTGTTTGGATGTAGGTATTATTTTTATATCAAGGATATACCGACATAAAATTTATATGTAAAAGTCAGAGAAATAAAAAATGGAAATGGGAAAGGTTTTAGAAGTCGAAATTTTAGGCACCTTTATCACCACCGACGCGCAAGTGATTAGCTTTTCTCGCTCAAGAAACATAGAAAATATTGTAGGTAAAATAGCTACATAATATTAATAATAGATCGCTGACTGTTCACAGCGCTGCCGGCGAGCACTCGTTTGTTGCAGCAAGAAGAACTATCAAATAGACTACTAGCTCAGCGACGCTCGCTAGGTACATACACATACCAGCGAGTCATCACTAGGGATTTGAAAAAATTAAAATTATACAAAAAATCGATTTTTTTCCCATATAAATCGTTTTTTTTCCATAAAAATTGATTTTAATAGCATAAAAATCGATCTTTATAGCATAAAAATCGATCTTTATAGCATAAAAATCGATCTTTATAGCATAAAAATCGATCTTTATAGCATAAAAATCGATCTTTATAGCATAAAAATCGATCTTTATAGCATAAAAATCGATTTTTTTGCTATAAAAATCTATTTTTATGGGAAAAAGAAACTATTTTTTGTATAATCGATTATTTTTTCACATAACTTCATCGCTCGTCGCCGTCTTGCACTCGCTGCTCATTGCGCGCCAACTCGTTTTTAGTAGCTAACCAATAACAAAAGATTTAATGGCCCCGGTTCTGTTGTTCACAAACTAAATTAAATTTAAGTTCTGTGCATCTTTTTCTTTCTATTTCATTAAGAAAAGGACAGAAGATAAATATTAGTTTAGTCCTGTGAAATTAGTCAGCGTCTGACGTAAACTGACGTATTTTTAGTAGCCAATTTTTTAATCACGTCTAAACTTGTCTATAGATTATCTAATTTGACAGGACTAAACTAATGTTTATCTTCTGTCCTTTTCATAATGAAAAAGAAAGAAAAAGATGCACTGAACTTAAATTTAATTTAGTTTGTGAACAACAGAATCGGGGCCATTAACGCGTTAGTTAGTCGCGCGGTGTACGGACCGCCATTGAAAAACTAGTGCTGTGACGCGATATCCGTGGCTGTGACATTCTGGCTACTTATTGGTGATTTGAGTTTGTAACACTTTTCCGTAGCGTCGTGGACGATGGGTCTTCTTTTATGAGTTCCTGTCGTGTTGGCTCGAGTTTTATAAGAATAGTTCATGACGTTGGTATGAAAAAATAAACAAAGGAAATGTTGCAATACACTGGCTATGATGACCCGGTACAATGAATATAAAGGCCCTGACCTGACACCTAATCAAACGAAGCACAATAGAACCAAGACGCACACTTTCACACACACACATCACAAAGACACACCACACCAAACATTACACATACGTGACACGAGACACAGACTATCAGAGGGTATGTGATTCCAGAGTGGGGATTAGGAGAGGTGATTTCAGGTATATGGTATAGAAATCACCTGAAATCACCTCTCCAGTATCTGCTCTGAAATTCGTACCCCGAGCCCTAAGATACAGACTAACTGTCTAGTTTGGTGCTCACTGACAAATAATATATTGTTACCTAGCTGTAGTTCGTCTCAACTAGCTATAATTACCTTGTAAATTGTATTACCTGGACAGTAAAATTCTATTTCTATATTAAGACTTGATATCTATGTTCGGGCGCCTCCGGCAATCTTCGGCTGCAGTCGGAGACAGCGGAAGGCGGCGAGCGGCGACGAGAGGTGCGGCGTGCGGGACGCGGCCGGTCGGCTTCACTTCGCTACCGATCTCGGACGACGGCACGCGCGCGCACTCCATAAGCTTACCAGCATCGATTTATACCTGTTTGGATTATACTCATTTAAATTACAGTCCATTGCATTTTAGTTAAAGTCCATAATTAGGTCCCTAACAAATGGTCCTTCGAGCCTCCTTATAGTCGCGTTTTGGTAGAACCAATTTCGTTGGCTGCTGGCATTACGACTCGACGTTGGTGAACTTTGGACTCAGAAACTTCATTTCGCTGCGTCACCGAAGCAACGGTTTTTTCTACCGAAGTCAATTGAACACAAGAAGAACAAGAACTGGACTATACTCGTACTACATTTCACCAAGTCTTGATAACGACGCCGGCGCTTATTACATCGCATTGTTTACGCCGAGTCATCGCTTGGAAGGATTTTTGAACAGGTTTCTTGTGGATAAAGGTTCGGTATTGGGTGAGTTCGTTCCAATTTTTTCCGTTTTTATCCTTTTCAAACAAATTGTGTTTTTATTCCGTTAAATTCAAATCATTTTCCGTTTTCACGTACATATTTGAGTCAATACGTGTTAGCATTATAGTTATCTCTTTCTCTCTTAGTCACTGCTTGCGCTTGTGCACTGCTAAATACCCGGGCTATTTACCGTTAATTGGGTGCATGATCAGCTGTGTGCGTTTATGATTGTAACAGCTGAGCGGTCCCCGTGACATTCATCAAGGTCACGCGGCTATTCACTCGATTTTTTTTTTTCTTTTGTTCAAACTTAACTGCCAACTTCTTTACAAAAGTTTGCCGCGCATAATCAATTAGTGTTCATATTACCTATTGCTTTTCTTACTGGATTATGCTATGGCCTCTTTAGACTTATTGTTGAGAAAGCGAAGTGCCATTAAGGCAAAGCTTACAAATTTCACCAACTACCTGAATGTGCTTCTTAGTTGCAAAACTATTTCCGACATACAACGCTTAGAGTTGGAGAGCCGTTTTAAAAAATTTGAGGCTACATACGACGAATTCGACAATTTACAGGTGGACATCGAGGTGCTTTCGGAGAATCCAGACGAGGCTTATGCAGAGAGAGCAAAGTTCGAGGACCGTTACCACGCACTCGCGGCGCAGGCGCACGGCTTGCTTGCCTGTAACGAGAGCATTGATGGCGGGTCTGTAACAGGCTCGGTGAACAAACACTCAGGTGAATCGTTCCAACAACGTAACTTTATACGCTTACCTAAAATTGATTTGCCTAATTTTGATGGTGGTTATCGGTACTGGCTTGAGTATAGAGATACATATTTGTCACTAATCCATAATAGTAGTTGCATAGATGCTATTAGTAAGTTCCACTACCTCCGTGCGTCGCTTAAAGGCGATGCTTTGGAAATAATAAAAAACATTGATTTTAAAGGTGATAATTATCAAATGGCGTGGAAGTTACTATGCGACCGCTTTGATAACAGTAGGCTTTTAGTAGATACCCATGTTAAGGCTTTGTTCGATGTAGACTGTATCACACAAGAATCATCCACTTGTTTGCGTCGTTTAATTGATCTAATTAATAAAAATATCAGAGCTCTTAATACAATGAATGAGCCCACAGACAATTGGGATACCCTGATTATTTATATGATGGCAATTAAACTAGATCCTATCACCAGCAGAGAATGGGAAGCTCATCGTAATACCATACCAACAAGACCAACAGTTTCTCAATTTTGCTCCTTTATTAGTAAAAAAGCTGATTTATTGGAGACATTAGAACATAACAAAATCACACTTAATGTAGAAAATAATACTAACACTCATATCAATCAAGTAGAAAACAAACATAAATCGTTAATAATAGCAACTAATCAAAGCGATAATTCAAATCAAAAATATAAAGTAAAATGTCCTTTATGTAACCAAAATCATCTATTATACACTTGTGAAGGGTTCCGAAAATTAAATGTAGAACAACGTATAATAAAAGTAAAAGAATTTAAAGTTTGTTTTAACTGCTTACGTAGTGGACATGTAACAAAACGGTGTAGATTAGCTCGTTGTAAATATTGTAAAGGTAGACATAATACCCTTTTACATGTAGAACAAGCTACTAATGTCCAAGATCCTATGCCCAATAGTGTAGCACTGCCCACTGATGTTTCTGGAGGTACTGCTCCACGCAGTGGCACCTCAGAAAATATCTCCTTGTCGAGTGACGCTGGGTCGCAATATACTACCTCTCATATTTTACTGTCCACAGCGTTGGTGAGAGTGGTGAACCACCGAGGCATCAAGAGCGACGCTAGGATCCTGCTCGATAACGGTAGCACAGCTAATTTTATCACGCAGAAACTATGTGATCAGCTAGGACTTCCTCGACGTAGCACGAGTTCCACGGTGACAGGTATAAACAGTCATACTACATTAAGTACACAGTCTTGCAATCTAACCATTGAATCATGCAGCGGCAGCTATAAGACAGATATAAATTGCTTCATATTGCCTACAATTACCAAATTACTGCCGTCTAGTTTAGTGGACATAAGTAGCATTCCCATACCGTTAAATTTAAATCTGGCCGATCCGTCATTCAACGTTCCATCAGAGATTGACATACTAGTTGGTGCTGAAGTATTTTGGAATATTCTAGGCAGTGCATCTATTAATTTAGGGAAAAATCAGCCCAAGTTATGTGAGACAAAGCTCGGATGGATAGTATCAGGCTCTGTGGCTCTTCTAAAACATCCATCCAAAAATACATATTCTCATTTTTGCAACATGTCCATGAACGATTTAAATAACAGCCTAAATAAATTTTGGGAGCTCGATTCCGTTTCTTCTGAGCATTCCTTGTCACAGGAAGAACGAGCTTGCGAAGAAAGTTTTCGTGCTAACACTGTGCGTGATCAAAACGGGCACTTCATAGTTACAATGCCTCTTAAAAATGATCCCACTGAGTTAGGCGACTCTTATGAAATGGCTAAACGTCGATTTTTATCTTTGGAACGTCGTTTCCAACGTGATCCTGCCTTCAAGGAAAGATATGTAGCATTCATCGAGGAGTACGTGAGATTAGGGCATATGAGTGTGAATAACTCAACAAGGAAACCTCATACAGGTAACAAAATTGAGTATTTCTTGCCACATCATGGAGTCATCCGAGAATCGAGTACCACAACTAAGCTCAGGGTAGTCTTCGATGCATCAGCAGCGACTACTTCTGGAGTGTCGTTCAATGACATCCAAATGGTGGGGCCCACCGTCCAAGATGATCTCTTCTCTATATTGCTGCGTTTTCGTCAGCACAAGTTTGTTATTTCTGGTGATATAGAGAAGATGTATAGGGCCATTCAGGTAACACCATCACAACGTAACCTACAACAAATAATTTTTCGTGCTGACCCTAAGCTACCACTTCAAACGTACACTCTCAATACTGTTACTTATGGTACAGCTTCCGCCCCTTATTTAGCTACTAAGAGCTTAGTCAGTTTAGCAACAACCGCCTCTAACGACATTGTAAAATCGTCCATTGAACGAGATTTTTACGTGGACGACTATCTGAGTGGTGGTGACTCGATTTCCAAGGTAGTCCAGATGGGTAAAGAAGTCGCATCCATTCTAGCGTCAGCTAACTTTCACTTGAGAAAGTGGCAATCTAATAGCTTAGATATTTTAACAGAAATAGCCGGTGCTTCAGGGCATTTTGGTAGGTTGAACTTGTCTGAGGATAGAAACGTGTCATCTAAAACGTTAGGCCTATACTGGCTATGTGAATCTGATTCTCTCGAGTTTTCAATATCAGTCGATACCAGCAAACCAATCACAAAGCGCCACATTTTATCGGTGATTAGCCAAATATTTGATCCATTGGGTCTAGTAGGTCCTTGCATTATCGAGGCTAAAATTATCATCCAAAGTCTATGGACGGCTAAGTGTGACTGGGACGAGCAAGTACCAGATAATATTCATACCTCCTGGTTAATGTTCGTGAATAGTCTACCATGTTTAAATACTCTTAAAATACCCCGGTGGATTTCATGTGACAATTCAACCATAAATGAGATTCATGTGTTTACAGATGCATCCGAAAAAGCCTACGGTGCATGTATTTATGTAAAGTCTAGTAGTAAGGATGGATTGGTAAGAGTACGGCTGTTGGTCTCTAAAAATCGTGTTGCACCAATTAAGCCAACAACCATCCCTAGACTTGAGTTATGTGGGGCTTTATTAGGAGTGAGACTGTGTGTTAATGTACTAAATTCCTTCACCAAACCCGTTAGTAAATGTTACTTTTGGTGCGATTCGACAATAGTGTTAAGTTGGCTTTCTATGACACCTAATTTATTAAAACCTTTTGTCCGTAATCGCATTAATGAAATACAAGAATGCACTATAGGGCACAAGTGGAGCTACGTGCCGTCGAAGGAAAATCCGGCGGATCTTGTTTCTCGCGGGCTGAAGGCTGACCTTATCAGCGAGTGTTCCTTATGGTGGTCAGGTCCTCAGTTTTTGTTAAATGATGAAACATATTGGCCAAAAATGCCCAATGAGAACTTGAAACAAGATCTACCTGAAGTTGTATCATCACATTTCACTGATCACTCATCCCATCATAAACCATACAATAATTCAACTTCAAATCATTTGTCACACCATAATAATAATCAGTTGTTCATTAAATCACTTATTCACAAATATTCCAATTATAATCACTTACAGAGAGTCGTCGCTTATATACTAAGATTTATTTACAATTTGAAACATAAACATGATAAATTCCTTGGTTCCCTTTCCTGTGAAGAACTTACAGATTCTACAAATTTTATTTTACGTCACGCTCAAATGGATATGTTTCCTGATGAGTATAATTTACTGCAATCAGGAAAGTCTTTACCAAAAAAAAATAGGCTTATTTCTTTGAGTCCTTTCATAGATTCGAATGGTCTCATACGCGTAGGAGGGAGACTTGACAACTCACCTTATGATTATAATGTCAAGCACCCGGTACTATTATGTGGTAAGCACCATATAACTAAAATAATATTTCATAAATATCATATCGACTGCTTACACGCTGGCCCCCAGCTGCTCTTGGCAAATATACGCCAAATGTATTGGCCTCTTGGCGGTAGAAATCTTTCCAAGTGTATTGCTAAAAGGTGTATCAAATGCTTCAAATACAAGTGTCAAACTGTGCAACCTATAATGAGTCAGTTGCCCTCTTCAAGGACACATTTAGAACACCCATTTTTAAATTGTAGTGTGGACTATGCTGGGCCAGTGCTGATAGCTGATCGCAAAGGGCGAGGGTGTAGGCTTATAAAGGCGTACCTGTGTATTTTTGTTTGCCTTGCCGTTAAGGCTATTCACATCGAGCTTGTTACAGACCTTACGAAAGAAGCCTACATGGCTGCTTTGAACCGTTTCGTGGCTCGTCGTGGCAAACCTGAAAGCATCTTGTCCGATAATGGGACAAACTTTATAGGTACTTGCAATGAGCTACGTAAGTTTTTACAAGACTCTAATCTCGCGTCTGAAGTTGCTCAGCAAGGCATCAAATTTTCTTTTGCGCCTCCATACTCCCCTCACTTCAACGGCATTGCTGAAGCTGCCGTCAAATCAACTAAACATCACCTAAAGAGACTTTTAAGCTTAACGCACTTCACATACGAGGAGATGGCCACGTGCTTGACTCAAATAGAGGCCGTCTTAAATTCCCGTCCTCTTACCCCTTTATCCACTGATCCTCTAGATTTTTCCGTCCTCACTCCTGGACATTTCATCATTGGACGACCACTAATATCTGTTCCGCATCCACAGGTCACTGATCTCAAC
The DNA here is from genome assembly GCA_949316385.1 of Globia sparganii. NCBI lineage: Eukaryota > Metazoa > Arthropoda > Insecta > Lepidoptera > Noctuidae > Globia > Globia sparganii. The sequence goes on from OX438660.1 coordinate 1,795,792, forward strand.
ATCGGGCGATTGGAGCGCTACCAAAGAGTGGAGCACATAAAACAACATTTTTGGAACCGTTTTCAATTAGAATATGTTTCTCTGCTCCAGCAAAAAACTAAATGGACAGCGTCAACAGGCCAACTTTCAATGGGAGCACTGGTTCTCATCAAAGAAAAAGGCCAACCGCCCTTGGTGTGGCCATTGGGGCGTGTCATCAAGGTCTTCCCTGGCTGCGACGGGACCACACGGGTAGTGGAGCTGAAGACGAAGAAAGGAACGGTGGTGCGGGCTTACAACAACGTCTGCCCACTTCCTCTCACTTGAATGCTTCAACCCGGGGAGGATGTTCGGGCGCCTCCGGCAATCTTCGGCTGCAGTCGGAGACAGCGGAAGGCGGCGAGCGGCGACGAGAGGTGCGGCGTGCGGGACGCGGCCGGTCGGCTTCACTTCGCTACCGATCTCGGACGACGGCACGCGCGCGCACTCCATAAGCTTACCAGCATCGATTTATACCTGTTTGGATTATACTCATTTAAATTACAGTCCATTGCATTTTAGTTAAAGTCCATAATTAGGTCCCTAACATCTATTTTCCAGCAGTGGTGATGAAATAATTTACACAAAGCGCCTCTCTGTGTTCGAACCTACGATCTATATCTTGTAAGTCACGACTGTTACCACAGGACCGTTACCATTGCCATAAAATAGGCACAAATCTAGGCCTGCTACTGAAAATTTCCTAAAGTTGAAAGGTACCATGGGATAGCCGGTTGGAACGTATATTATATATTAAGAAATTAACAGGCACACTGAAATAAATAAAAAACGTTTAACGTAATCATCCTATAATCTTCCCAGTGCTGTGAAACAGGCCTCCTCTCTGTAAGAAGGAGTTGGAGGCAATCCATCACGCGGGCCCAGTGCGGGTTGGCAGATGTCACATGTCTTCGATTTGCTTTGTTGCTCTAGGACATGACGGTTTCCTCATGATGTTTGCCTTCATTGTTGTAAAAGCGGTGGTGATGAAATAATTTTCACAAAATAAATCGCCTGTCAGGGTTGGAACCTCATCGGGCGGGAGGAAACGCCCGGGTGTCACCACTGCGAGGGTCGCCCGGAGGACACGGTGGAGCATACGGTGGCGGTATGCCCCAATTGGGCGAAGCACCGCCGTGTTCTCGCAGAGGCGATCGGCAGCGGCGGCGACCTCTCGCGCCCGGCCCTGGTTCGAGCCATGGTCCGGGGCGAGAGGGAGTGGGAGGCAGTGACCTCCTTCTGCGAAGCAGTCATGCTAGCGAAGGAGGTGGCGGGACGGCTGAGGGAAAGGGCCTCACGTCCCAGCCGCCGCAGGAGACGCTCCGGGCGTCGGGAGCCGCGAGACGACTCCCGGCCACCGTAGGCGCGGGCCTGCGGGCGGAGAGTAATGGGTAACTCTCCGTCCGATCAGGACCAGGCCCGTGCCGGACGGCGCGTACGTGTTCCACGCGCGCCTCAAAGAGATGTCAGCATAAGGAAGGGGCCCGCAAGGGCCGAAGCCTGCCGGGGCAGCGGGATTGTCCGAAAGGGTTACCGCTACCTCGGAACACAAAGGGCTAAGGAAGGAACACGGGTGGGTTTTAGTCAGTAAGAGTCTGACACTCCTTTCTGCTCCACCCAGAGCGGCAGGGGTCATTGGATGACTTCCCATCCACAAAAAAAAAAAAGGGTTGGAACCTAGGACCTATACCTATACCTACCTTGCCTGGTCGTTAACACTAGGCCACTATTGCTCTATTTGTACTTAGTTTTAACTAAAAACGTGTTTGGAATGGCTTAATGAATGTGTTGGTGATAACGCAGAAAAACAGTCGTATTGTTAGTCTGTAGTACAAAATATATTGTTAACCAAATGTACGGCACCTGAGTAAATAAAAAATACATTTAAATATCCGTTTTTTTGTTGTATCCAAACGTTTGTAGAAAAACAACGCACGTACCGGGGCCAGTGAGATGGGTCACTGTTATTAACCAAATTCTGGAGATGTTTTCCGAGCAAACGTTCCGTGTCGTCATTCTCAAGCAATTCCTATATAATACTTATGAATTTTGTGTTCGTTATACTATGTCAAGAAATCACAATACTCATCTAAAAATATGGCACATTGATTTTTAGATAGTTCGGTTTATAGCGTGTTTCTGTCGCTCAAAAATAAGAAACAAATTCATTTTCTTTCCCAGATTTACCCAGCACGTCCTTGAATCAAAACTTAGGAGACATGTGTGGATTATGGCTCTCTCCCTCTGGGGCTTGTGGCTGTGTTGCAGCAGTTGGAACATTATAGGCTGTTTATGCTTACACTTAGCACCACCGCTGTCCACTTCTGCCTAACCTTTCGGGAATTACAGGCGTGATGATTTTATGTTATATCATTAACAACTTCAACATTTGTATATCAGTTAGGTAGCGGTACTGTACTACATAAGAAAAAGTCTAAGCTTAAGGACAAATGGATCTAATTTATTCGTTTATATTAGGTCTTATGTACATTTATGAAATTGGTGTTTTATATGCAAAAAGATTATGGAAAAAAATAATTTTATATTAAGTCCTTACATTATGAAATTGGCGTTTTGTCGAACTGGCCACTTTGATCTCAAATATAGCGTATGGTTAGAAATTCCAAATTCAAATTTATTTCAAATTTAGGCTTGTGTAGGTATTTGTGTTTCGAATTTAGTGATAATTATATTTGATTTTTCTTTGACATCGTTCTGTTCACGATATGGGAAACTTAATACATCGCGTTGTTTACTGCGTTATGCGCCAGTTCCATAAAACGCCAAGTTCATATGTAAGGACCTAATACATCGGTGTCATAAAAACGTTATCTTGAAATTAAAATAGTTGAAAACCTATGATCCTTATGATTTGGTGCTCCTATTTTACAGGATGACAACTGGATTCGATATCATGTGGTGCCACCAACAAAATTACACTATCAATTCGATTACCGCGAGTGGGAGACAAGTAAAGGGATTTACTAAGATGGACGCACTCCAATTTTTAATCAACAAAAGTTTCCTATGCTTTTTACGTAGTGTTCTTATCATATAGCATAATCAGCTTATAATATGTCCACTGCTGGGACACAGACCTCCTCTGGGTGAGAGGGAGTGGGCCGTAATCCACCACGCGGGCCCAGTGCGGGTTGGTAGATGTCACATGTCTTCGAAATTTTGGCTCTAGGAAATGCCGGTTTCCTCACGTTTGCCTTCACCGTTTTGAGAGCAGTGGTGATGAAATAATTTACTCAAAGAACTTACTTACTTACTTTACTTTAAAATTATTGAAATAAACGCGTGCGTGCCTTCCTGTGTATCCTCGAAGACGCGCGAGCATTTTTTGTCAGGTTCAAGCATATATGCACTTTATATCAATAATTTTAAAGTTGATTTTCGAGTGCCTTAATAAAATCCTCTCCGCTGCGCTCCTCTATCTGCGCTGACCCTTACGGCCGTCACCATTGGGTCACTACTGCTCTTTCTTATCATATAAAAACATAATTTTATTGAAAGGCTACAAAAATAATCAAAATTATATTACCTCTGATAGTTTTGGGTCATAATCCACCCGGTGCGCCTAGTACCTTACACAGACGTCTTCTCTGTGATAGGCAATGAGCCATAATCCACCAGGTGAGCCCAGTACCTACGACTTGGTAACTAAACTGAATAACAGAGGCTAAAATATACATATTATATTTAACCAACCCACTCTGCGATAAACACAAACTCCATTACAAGCAAGCGACACACAATATCACCATGCACTAAACACTTGACTCTCAAATACCTTGTAAGAAACCTTTCATACATTTTAAATAAGAATTACCCGACCAAGTGAAGGAGACACCGCGGGAAGTTATCCACTGGCGTCTAACCATTACTCCGAGAAATGCCAATTTAAACTTGTAACGAGGTTTCCCGCGAGTGGCTGCGGAACGAAATTAAAAACTCTACAGAGCCAACGCTCGAATAGCTTCGGTGACTGGATGGGGCCTGTAACCGGCCTAACTTTCATCCTCACTTTGTTATGTACTTCCCTCACGGCAATTTTTAGCCTTTTCAACGAGAGATCAGGATGAAAAAAAGTGTGCCAACTAGTTTTTACCCCGTTCCTCGGCGTATGTAATGCCTGGTTTACTGAAACTTTCTATGGATTAAAGTGTAAGACGATATTAAAATTTGATGGTCGTCTTCGGGATGCCGAATATCCGCGATATTGATGGAATGCTTGGTGACTATGTAAGTCATAAAGTGTATGAGGCAACATCTCTTGGTAGACGTAAGGTATTACTGATGCTGAACTTTTGTTTAACTAATTTATTTTTATAGCTTCTCTTGCATGCATGTTTATTTTATCTACTGACACAGCACACTGACTGTCTGAGTCACAGACAATTTTATTTAGAACTAGCTTCGCCCCACTGTTTCACACGCACATAGTCTTGATCCCGTAAGAATATCGGAATTAAAAGTATCTTATGTTTTAATCCAGATCATGGTCTACGGATGCGCTAAACTTCATTCAAATCCGTCAAGCCGTTTTAGCGTGAAAGCGTAACAAATAAACATAAAAAAATCTAATCTTTTCTCTATAGAATACTAGCTGACCCCGCAAACGTCGTTTTGCAAAAAAAAAAAAAATAGATATTAGCCGATTCTCAGACCTACCCGATATGCACACAAAATTCTATACAAATCGGTCGGTCGGAGCAGTATGGTAACTGACACTGTGACACGAGAATTTTATATATTAGAAGATTTTGGATATGTAATTTAGAAAGACTTTACCCAAAGCTTTATTCTATCTAGACACGCGTCAAGGAACTGGCTAGCCAGCGCCGAGTGTAATATAACACGATAAAGATAACTTCTTTCATCACGTATTAACAAGTATTTTCCTTATATTGTAATTGTTATTTTCCCAACTGCTAACCACCAAAAATGTACTTACACAACTTCAAAACATCGCAAATGGAGCTTAAAATGCACCGCCATCGGCTCCAACATTTTAAAGTACCGTAGTTCAAAGTTGTGCAAGTCTCGGCCACGTAAATACCACCGAATAACTTTCAAAAAGTGCGGCTAGACAGATGTCAGTTTAAAAACAAAGTTCAAGATGCTACAGCATGTTGCAAAACAATCCAGATGTTAAGACAGCGGCGAACGTGATCGGAATGGGAACACCGTGTAGGTACACTCCCGTCCCCAATAGTTGTGTATAAAAACGGTTATTGAATATTAAACTCACGAAATGGGATATTATGGCCACGGAGAAAGTTAAGAGTTTACTATGAAATTTTTTCGTTAATATTTTTTTTATTTTGTTTGCGGACGCTTACTTTTTTTTGTAGTGCTCATTTTGTGGAGCGGTCTTTAGGAATATTACTTTTGTGTTGACTTAGTCTTAGTTAGGTTATTTACTTTCCACAATTTACTTCATGCTTGTCTTTACATTATTTTAAAACGCAAAGTCACTTTGTTTATCCCTTATTTTACTTCGAGAACCCAATATAAAGGAAAGCGCCGGGTTTATCCACGAAACTCAAATGATATCTCATGAAATAGTCATTCAATAGGATTATTATGAACTTAGAGGATTGTATTGATGATTTTAATGCTTGTAACACTTTAAATACATACTTGTTCCGATTTCGAACCTTATTTTTTTCAAACTACAACTTAACACTGGCCTGCAAATTGCAAAAAACATAAGAACATTTGAATTTTATGGGCTACCTTGGTGCTTTCCCTGAAGTGATTTTTTGGCATTATTTTAGTGCCTTTCCCACGCAAGCGGATCCATGAGCTTAATTATTCAGAATAACGAATAAAGATAAGAGGTCACGCTTTTACCGGTTTGAAAAATAACCTAACGGCTTACCTGATGGAAAGTGATTACTGCCATCTCTGTATACACCTGCTACTATCAAAGAGACAAGGTGACGAACTCAGAAACAAGGTTAGGTACAAAGTTCTACGTGTCTGAAATTTCACCGAGAAAATGAAACACGGAATTTTTGTGCTTAAGGTAGGTGTGTTAGTTCCTCGAACGACATCTTTTACAAGAAGGAATCATCGACCTTAGTCCCGACCTTATCCCAATTTATTTAGGGTCGATACAACATGTCTTTTTTTCCCATACTTCTCTATTACTTGTCATCTTAGTCACCCTCTTTCTAACCATAATACCTTCTGCTGAGCGTGGGGTCCTGGGTTCGATTCCCGGGTCGGACAAAGTGTTATTGAGTTTTTCCATTAGGAATTTCTTAGTAACAGTCCAAAGCTTGGAAGTTGGCGGTTTAATACCCCCGTGACTCGGAAAGCACGTAAAGCCGTTGGTCCTCCGGTCGTGTCGGATTGCCGTCCCATCGGACTATGAGAGTAAAGGAACAGAGAGTGCACCTGTGTCTGAAGAAAAGATGTTAATTGCTATAGAGTTTAGGATGTCATACAAGACGATGGCGGACACCTGATGTTCGCCGGCACCGCTGCTTACGAGCGGAGCAACATCAGAGCATGCAGTGGCAAAATGTGCACCTATGGTACACCCATATTCCGCCAGTTATTTTTAAGTCCCATTTAATAGGAACCCATTACCAATTATCATCATTCACACAGTTCATCCATCGTTTCTTTTCTCTTCCCCTACTCTGATATCTACAGTCTTATTCGTAGGTACTCAAAACTTTCCTCACGACATTTTGCAAGAAGGAATCATCCGAAAATAAAGTTAATTGAGTCGAGTAAAAGGCTAACATAAAAAAGTAGTGAGTAGGTATTTACAATTATCACTTACTAACGCTGATCGTCAATCGGTTTACAAAGCTTGGTGCTTGCATCAATAAATCTTAAACGTCGTTCATTGCGGTGTTTATTGGTGCACCCTCGTTCATTGTGGCATTTTATTGGAAGTCTCTTCAACACGAGCCGTATAAAGAGTGGATAAACCACTGTGTTAAAAAAACTAGCTGCACTCGCGGTTTCACCCGCATAAATCTCGATCCCGTGAGAACATCGGGATAAAAAGTATTCTATATTCTAATCCAGGTCATGGTCTACTCATGTGCCAAATGTCATCCAAATCTGTTAAGCCGTTTTAGCGTGAAAGAGAAACAAACCAATATACAATAAAAACTTGAGAGGTGTCAAGGGACACCCGGATGGAACGAAGTTACTTTCGATTAATTAGTGAAGGAATTGTAATAAAATTTTATTTTTTTTAAGTTATAATAATAAAAATAATGTAATGTATTGAATCTTGTATAAAATAATTATATTAATAATTATATTCAATGCGAAATAGAAATGAAAATATCTGGCTTGCTTTCTATAAGAGAGAGAGAGACAGACAGAGAAACATGCGACGCCGCACAGCTTACAATAGCTTACTATAGCAAAAAGTGTCGTGACAACTTTTCGTAAGAATTTTTTCCGTCTAGCCCCCTTTCACAACGCGCGATAAGGAACTTCGTTCCAAAAGTAATTTTTTTTGTTTATAATATTAGTTCTTTTTATTAATTTTAGATGCTTATAACAAAATATGTATTAATCACAATTCGTGGTGACCTCTGCATCCAAGTTGGCCAAATGCAGAGAGCAACATAACCCACGGTTCTGATAGTGTGGAGTCTGCCAAGAAAGAATTCGCGCTTTAGTTTGTTGAGAAGGAATTTGTCGGATGGGCACCAGCTGCCGAAAACTGGGTTTACGAAGAACCTTTCACCACGTGGTGTTGTGGGTTATGTAATGCTTTTAAGTTCAATCCGTGATATAACAATAAAATCTTAATCAATATTATCACTTAAGTAGTCAACGCCGCAGTTATTATAACACTCTAAATGTTTAAATTCAAATCACTAAGATATATATCTAATTGCCGTGTCTAATTCGAAGTTGGCAATAAAAACTAACATAAACACACGTCCGAAGACACAACATCAGTTTGCTTAGCTCAAAAGGGTCGTTTCGTACGTCCGGCGAGCGTGTTTTCGCAAGGAAGATGGTCGGCGTACGTGTCCGGCATTCTGTCCGGCTGTCCGACTGTCTGGGTTTAACCCTTAACGGTTTTAGATTAGCCCGTATTCTCGGAGTGTGACGAGAAACATAACTGTGTAGGAGTGTTATAAATTCCGACGTAAGCGATTCTTCTTTCATTCAATTTAACGGCCGGTTGGACTGTTTCGTTTTTTGTTTTATGTGAGCGCTGTTAAATATTTTGGAATGATTAGATTTTTTACTGTCTGTTTCTGGTACAAGATGCACAGTTGCCAACCGCTGGACATGCATTCTGAGAAATATGAAGGCTATTTATTTACTAATGTTACTTATCTTATAGAACTTTACTTTTTTATAAAAAAATATTTCGTGTTTAATTAACTGTTTATGATGTACATGTGTAAATATTTAAGAAGAATGTACCTGGAATAAGTCGTGAAACTCGACCTATATCTCGTCTTGTGATGTATTCTCGACAAGTTTTATTAAAGAAAAATATTTAACTCGAACCCACATTTATGCAAACAAACAATAACCTCCATTCGCGTGAAAAGCTACAGCCAACGATTAATTTACCTTGCGACGTTATGGTAATAATGTCACACTGCAAATTTTCACATTATCGAAACATTTTCACGTACATTGCTGAGTTTATCGCGCCTCGTCATGCGAAACACGGAACTGGGGGGGAAACAGGCAACGTCCTCGTGTATACAACCGATCTTGATACGGCGTTCGTTAGTGTGAAAGGAAAATTGTTCTTATGAATGTTGGCTTGGAAATTCAGTGGACGCTTACAGTGTCGGTAAAGACTTCATAGCATTGTGAAATTTATACTTTAATAGTCTTTTGAATTGATACTTTTAAATTTTCCGATTAATTTTGTTTAGGTATCGTGTATTATGTTTATACTAGCACTTCGCCCGCGACTTCGTCTGCGTGTATTCGTGCTAAATTTCAAGTTTATTAACTCAAGCAATAAGATTTTTCATACAAACAAAATTCCCCCTTTTCACCCCCTTAAAGGTCGAATTTCCAAAAACCCCTTCTTAGTGCTCCCCTACATAATAAAAGGAAGCCGTATGCAAAATTTCACGTTCCTAGTCCTTGCAGTTTCGGCTGTGCGTTGATATGTCAGTCAGTCAGTCAGTCAGTCAGTCAGTTTCTCCTTTTATATATATAGATAAACATTATAGAACTAAGTAGTATCTGTTTATTTTGTTTTTTATTTCGTAATGTGCTAATTATATTCCATCGTATAATCCACCGGTTGACGTCATCAGTGAACGCCGGCTGTCGCTGAACTCGGGGCTCTGTCTCGCATAGGGTCATAGCATTATGCTGACCGTTGGCCGTTTCGTCTGGATGTGAAGCATATTTTCCCCCAATTTGTTTTTTTTTGTGCTTTTTCTTTGCGTCATGCTTTCCCCAAATAAAAGTATTTTCTTTCTTTCTGTTAGCTTGAGGTTTGAAAAAATCGCGTTATAAGCACTAGGTTAAATACCTTACTGTTGGCTATAAAGGCCAAAATGTTATCACTGTAAAAGTTATTTCATAAAAATAAATTCCTTAGAAAACGAAAATTGATAGAACCTTTATTACGCGAGTATATACATGACTAGTACTTGTTTCATTGCGCTGAGTACGCCTACTTTATAGCTAATTAAACGAAATAAATTAAGAAGTACAGCTTCTGCAGATAGCGTTTTACTGGATCTGATTTTCTAGACCAGGGGTCACCAATTATTTTCGCTCGGGGTCCGTTTTAAGAAATGAACTGACCATTGCGATCCGCACAAAATTTTATAGAAAAAAAATATTTAGTACACAAATGTAATCACGGAAATAACAATGGTATTTTTTTACATATCAATGAGAAAAATGTAATTTTTTGTTGCGGACTACCTGTTTTGAATTTGGAGTCAAATTGGTGCAAGATATTGATATTAAATCCTGGAGATGTTCATCAGCAGGTAAGTCGAGTGTTTCTAGCTCATTTGATGAAGTCATCCAATTTCTTTGATCAAATGCACATTGGACCAAGTTATTCCGTCAAGTTAGGCCGTTTTCGAATTGACGTCAAGAAAGATTATGCGGTGGGTACATTTTTATTAAATTACGTATTCTGTAGTGCAAGTTGCTGTGTTCTCTCGGTCCGCACAAAATGGGTCGGCGGTCCGGATGCGGACCGCGGTCCGCCATTTGGTGACCCCTGTTCTAGACATTCCTCTAGAGTGCATACCAGCGAAAAAAATCGCAAGAATCCAAAGTACGGACTTATTTCTGTTTAATTTTTCCATCAAAGAACACAAAAACGAATAAGAAATGCGAAGCGGAGCAACAAAACATCACAAGATGCATTCCGCATTTTAATGGACGGGAGAAAATAAAGAGAAAATATTAAAAAGGAGATTTAATGCAAAACAGGCAGACGACAAACGGGACTGGATGCAATCAACATCTCATTAGCGGAGTTCTTAATTCCCGTGTCTCCCGGGACTTCCTCTGATTTCTTCGATAAATCGTTTATTACAATTCCCGTTTTTTCCCCTCCCTACCGTTCTTGTCTCGCGAATATCAGCGTTATCCGATCGGTGATTATGTTAAAAAATTGAACGAATTTAGATTGGATTCGATAGAAAGTAAATTGGGGAGTGGAGGAAAAAGTTTAATGAACTCACGCTTCGTGAGTTAGAAAAATTCCGATTTGTCTGACATTTTTTGATAGCTACATAGTTGTCAGAGTTTCCGAATGGGAACATTTTCTGTCGGCATTTCGACCTATATAGAGAAAATACTTACATACCTAGATGAAATTACTACTAAAATCTTAATTTAGCATCATTCTCTTGACCTTATCCCAATTTATTTGGGTCGACGCAGCATGGCTTTTCTCTTCCATACTTCTCAATCAGTCCTCATCTCGGTAGTCACCCACTTACAGCCATATCATCTTTCTCACAGTCCATCTATCGTTTCATTGGTCTTCCTCCCTACTCTTATAGCCTACATTCACACTCACAACTCTCCTCACGACGTTTTCCATAATCCTCCGCATCATATGCCCTTACCATAAATACATGACCATCTGCCTCGCTTTTTCCCAAATATTTTGGGTCGGATTCCAGCCTAGGGTAATATGATACCCCTTGGTAAGACTGGTTGTCAGACTTTCGGGCTTTTGACGACCCGCAATGACTGTCAAATATCCACGAATGACAGCCGGGACCAACGGCTTAACACATTACACATCCAAATACCAACCGCAGCAAGCGCAGCTTAACCTTGTCGGTCCCGGGTGTCACCATTATGTGGATCGCCCGGAGGATACGGTGGAACAAACGATGGAGGTCTGCCGAGCAGAGCACCGCCGCGTCCTAACGGCGGCGATCGGCGGCGGCGATCTCTCGCGTCTGGCCCTAGTCCAGGCGATGGTACGGAGCGAGAGTGCATGGGAAGCCGTCACCTCCTTCTACGAAGCAGTAATGCTCGCGTAGGAGGAGGCGGCGCGCGTGAGGGAGGGGCAATCTTTGCGCTCTCACGCCCCTAGTCGCCGCATGAGACGCACTGGGCGTCGGGAATCAACAGCCGGTTCTCGGCCACCGTAGGCGCGGGCTTGCGGACGGCGAGCAATGGGCAGCTCGCTGTCCGCTAAGGACCAGGCCCGGTCGACGGCGCGTTGTGTTCCACGCGCGCCTCAGAGAGATGTCAACACTAACTGACGGAGTCCGCTAGGGCCGATGCCTACCAGGGTCGCGGGTTGTTCGAAAGAGATACCGTGGCCCCCGTGGCTCCGCCTAGAGTGAGAGAAGTTAAGTATTTGATAAATTAAAAAAAAAAAAAACTAATCTGTTAAAATACCTAATAACAGCTTAGTTTTTTTTTCGCTCGTGGCTATATTTAGCCACGATCCTCGACACCATAAATATACACATAAATGAAATAACTACTGAAGTCTACAGGGAACAAACTACCTAAAAACCCCTTTTCGGAATCCCTGACTCACCTCTTTCGGCTCTTACGAGAGATAAAGGTCACATTTTCTTATTCACAGTAGGAAAATAAACTGCGTTCTCATATGTACTGTTTATAATACTTAAAATCAACATGGCAACATAACGACGCGAGTACCAGGCTCCCAGAGCCAGTGCGGAGTAATTTAATGAGTTGACCCGTTAATTGGCGAACAGCTGGTTCCTACAGCCAATGTTTAAATTAACTGCCTTTTGTATAGGGCTGTTGAGTTCTGACGGTTCTAATTCGCGTACGTGAGATGTGGGAGTTATTTGTTAAACTAATTAAAAAATTAAATGTTGTTTGTTTCTTTGACCAGTATGGTCTGAAGCGGCGGAGTTTTAATTATACAGAGTGTCCCTGGAAGTATGGATCAAATCAAACAGGGGCGTGGGCAAAGTCATTTCCAAACTTTTTGATACTGAGAATGTTGGGGAATTTTTTTACGGTTCAAAAGTTATGACCAACTTTTTTTATTTTCAATCACTTTGCATAGTGCTCAAAGAACAAAAACATTAAAAAAAAAACTACCAGGAACTGTCAATTTAAGTTTTTTAGACAGCCCTGATAGTTTTTTTTTATGATTTTGGAACGAAGTTCCTTATCGCGCGTTGTGAAAGGCTAGACGAAAAAAATTCTTACGAAAAGTTGTCACGACACTTTTTGCTATAGTAAGCTATTGTAAGCTGTGCGGCGTCGCATGTTTCTCTGTCTGTCTCTCTCTCTCTTATAGAAAGCAAGCCAGATATTTTCATTTCTATTTCGCATTGAATATAATTATTAATATAATTATTTTATACAAGATTCAATACATTACATTATTTATTATTATAACTTAAAAAAAATAAAATTTTATTACAATTCCTTCACTAATTAATCGAAAGGAACTTCGTTCCATCCGGGTGTCCCTTGACACCTCTCAAGTTTTTTTTTTTCTTTGAGCACTATGCGAAACGATTGAAAAAAAATTGGTCACAACTATTGAACCGTAAAATAATTCTCAATCATCAATCATCCTCAGGATCAAAAAGTTTGCAAATGACCTTGTCCACGCCCCTATTCGATTTGATCCATACTTCCAGGGACATCTTGTATAACATTAAATACCAATATATAAATTTTCATTAAGATCGTTCGAAGTTATTTTACTTACGACTTTTAGATTTACTGGACTTAGTTCTGATTAGTACAATGTACAGTAGGTACTGTAGAATTAACAGCACCTTTGCAATATAATATGAGATTAGTAAGTATACTTATATTAGTTTTAAATCATATATTACATCACATCACACTAATATTATAAAGGCGAAAGTTTGTGAGTGTGTGTTTGTTACTTCTTCACGCTCAAACGGCTGGACCAATTTTGATAAAATTTTGTATGGAAGTAGCTGACACCTTGGATTATATAGGCTACTTTTTATCCCGACACTTATGCGAGTGAAACCGCGGGGCGCAGTTAGTTTTAACATAAAATCACGCCTCTAATCCCTGAAGGGTTAGGCAGTTGTGTACCTACATTTCATGCTTATTACCATCAAGCGGACCCAATTCCAGACCCCGGGCTGCTACTGAAAAATTCCAGATGGAAAAACCTAACAACATTTTGCACGACCAGGGAATCGAACCCAGGACCTCATGCTCTGGTAATCTTATGTTATTTTTTTCATCACTAATACTTAACTTGCATTAGCATTTTTTTTACTTTAGAGAGTGGGAAGGTGGGAACCCTATTTTAATCGCACTCTTGCGATGTTACAGTTTCCCAGCAATCGCATTAAATTCACTTATTTTTGCAATAAAACTACGAATAACTACGAATTTATTGAACCGTTTAACCAAAATACTATCTTGTAATAGTCCGTTAATTCAACTTACTTCTTTAAAAGTTTAATTTGGTTCGAATTAATGTAAAATATTGTGTTTATTAAATTCAAAGGTGCTCAGCGCGCTATTCTCTTTGAAGTTTAAAATCAGAAATTAAATATCCCAGAAAATAACTAGCACCGGTTCTTTTCCGGATGACTGACATACTCGTAGCTTGCAGAGTAAGCAAGCTGATGTGGCAGTAGGCTGGCCAAGTTTGTCAAAGGATGAATGGCCGGTGGGGCAGACGAGTCCTGGAGTGAAGACCACGTAGGCAAGGCAAGCGTAGTGTGAGACCCAGCTAGATGAACCGAAGACCTCAAAAAGGTGGCTGAGACAGACTGGATGCGGAAGGCGGAGGGCAGGGTTTTGTGACTGTGATAGGGCTCCCACACATAAACACGATACGACGTCGCGTCGTGGAAATCTACGACACGACGTCGTAACGTGTCGATGCACGATACGACGTCGTGACGTGGGAAATGGGTGGATCCAATATCTTCTTCTTAGTCTTGTCTATTTTCGTCTTCTTATTAAAAGCAAAAGCAGAATGCGTCTAGAGCGGTCCATTTTTCGACGTCGTACAACGATGCGGCGTCGTTTCACGATACGACGTCGCGTTGTGGAAATCTACAATGAGCATCGTAAAAAATCACGACATCGTAACGTAACGTGCCACGCACGATACACGGCACGATGCCGTCGATACAGTGGGGTGGTGTTTTAGTTCATTCCGAAAAATGAACCGCTCTAGACGCATTCTGCTTCTGCTGTTAATAAGAAAACGAAGAAAGAAAAGACAGATACTCAGAAGATATTGGATCGACCCATTTCCCACGTCACGACGTCGTATCGTGCATCGACACGTTACGACGTCGTGCCGTAGATTCCCACGACGCGACGTCGTATCGTGTTTATGTGTGGGAGCCCTTAGGCTGAGTTGATTGATTTGATTGTGTTAATGTGAATTGTCGAAAAACTTTTTTCAAACGTAATTTTTATTACATAATTGATTGGTGATTCATCATTGTATCTATGGCACTCATTTGTATTGGTCTCTTCAGTTTGAAAACGATTTATTTTCGCTTTTAATCAAAAACGCAATACTGAAAGTTGGTAATTATTTTGAAATGGCATGAAATTATGCTAAATCAATTAATTGTAAATGAATAATTAATTGTTGAAACCATTGATATACGTTTAGTGGAAATAAACAGTCATATTTGTACAATATTGAAAATTTAAAATTGATCACCAAATAAACAAACAGTTTTATAATGATTCATGTTCATTTATTAAGGGCCGATTGTTTCAAATGGTTGGTTGACATACGTACGTAAATTAATAACGATTATGTAAGAGGTTTAACATTCGATAAATACAAAGCGTTGTTTCACTGCATCAAAAAACGATCGTCAAAGTTATCCGGGCTGCCAGTAAAAGACAATAATTTTTCCCAATAATAATAGTTGGGAGATTTTTATATTATGACAGCATTTCACCGTTCGCGTCAAATTTTCAAGTAACAACAAACTTGTCAAATGCAGATAACAAACCACCGCCTGAAGCTTTCATTAAACTTTTAAATTAATGAGAAATGAATACCTTTACACCAAAGTCAGTAACCTAATATGATAAGCACGATAAGTTTACGTTTGGACTTCACGTGGGTTTTGAACATCTGCTTGCTTAGCTCGCAGAAGCACATCATAGTGTCTGCTTAGGCTGTATTCCTTGACCCTCAAGACACTGTGTACCCCAATATAGGGATTCTACATCCAAGTTGAATGCAGGGCCTCTAGAATCCGCACGCTTTTCTGCAGCTTCCTGCAGGCATGGTTGAACTGTGCGCTATCGGCGACTCTCACTGCGGCCTGCCGAAGGCCAGCCCGGCCTACTGTGCCTGTGCTGGCAAGCAATCCTGCGCCCCGTGGTACCAAGGAGAGTACCCTTGTCATGTTACAAGTGTGATAGTGATCAGAACAGTTTATCAGTGAGATCTTACCGCTGCCTTGCCTACTTTTAAGGAAATTATATGTATAAACCCTGCTAAGTGCTTCTTTTATTTTAACCTGTTAGAGGCCTGTGCAGCCTGCCTGCAAAGTTTTAGCCGTTACAGTGGCGTTGTTTCTCATTACGTTTGCACTTCAAGTGGTACTTTTTTTTACAGAGAATGCGCTGTAAGCCTCAAAACTTGAGAAAGACCCATTTCTGTCTCTGATTGAGAGAGAATTTAAAAGAAGGATTTCTATATCACGTTTTATTTACTTATTACTTGAGGTTTAAATATAGCTGGTGAAATGAGGGCGTTTTAGACCTTTGCTTAGGCAGATTTTAGACGTGATGCTATGTTATGTTCATTATAACTTAAATAAACTAAATGGTTCTTACTTGGAGAAAGATTTTAAATATGAGTAGAATGAATGCGCGCAACACTTTCTATTTATATCATCATCAGAATGAACGATCGTTGAACAATGACGAATACAACAAAAGAGAGTCCATGGTTTTGTTTATTATTATTATTTATTTAACCATTTATGTACACACATATGAACACACAAGAATTAAAGTACAGAAAAATAGGTACAAAGGTAGGTTTGTCGCAGATGTTTGAGAATAAAATTACGAAAAGTAATGATTACAGTAACCGGTGCATACCGCATCGGTTATTGTAATCGTTAGTTTTTAACGTACGTCAAGACAATAATTTTGTGAAATAACGCTTTTTTGGTTTGGCGACAGTTAGCGCCATTTTTGACGTTTACGTGTGCGTAAAGTGCACGTGAAACAACCCGTTCTAAAAAACGATGTGTATTTATTTACAGTCAGATTTCAGGCATAAAATCTTTATGATCTTGAAATTGTGGGAGTCTTCTGGTACTTATTAAATGTAGCGATTAAACTAAACCAAAGAAGGGTTTTCATCGTCTAATCTTTGTTTGTTAGTTTTGACTGGTTGCTAGGCAAGTTTTTTATTCTATCATTGATTTATCTAGTTTGTTGAAGGACCGATGGCCGGTGGAGCCGACGAGTCCTGGAGTGGAGACCGCGTATCGGCAAGCGTAGTGTGGGACGCCTCCCAGCTAGATGGACAGACGACCTCAAAAAGGTGGCTGGGGTAGACTGGATGGGGAAGGTGGAGGACAGGGTGTTGTGGCGCAGCATGGGAGAGGCCTATGTCCAGCAGTGGACTGCGATATGCTAAGTTAATTGATTGTCTGTCTGTGTGTTCTGTCTTTCTTCGTCTACAATCTCTCCTCTTTATCTGAATACCCCGTTAGCCACGCTATATTCCATTTCAAGTTTCTTAAACTTACATAATTAGGTATAATAACAATTATCTACGTCACAGATCCACTTACATAAAAGCGTCCCTCAGCTGTAAGCTCCGCCATCTTATTGTCAAGTTAATTTGCTCTAAACAGTATAATCAATCGAAAATTTCTGGAGGGATCATGAATAATTCGCCGAACAAGTGAACTGACGCAAAACTTTCCTCCCCAAGCGTCTCCGCTGTAATGAATATACACCCTTAAAACATTTTGCAAACTCTATTGAATGAACGGAACGAATGAACTTTAATTTTGATGAAGTATTATGTACCGCAATTTGGGAGCGGGATCGGTTTTTGCTCGGTCATAGCACTCTATTACCACAAGTAGGTAAGTTTGTTTGTGTAGAATAATAGATTGTGATGTTTTGTGAGTGGAAATATCATTTGTGTATGTTTTTTGAGTTATGTTTTCGGTTTATTTGTTATAAATTATTTGAGTAGTACGGAAATACTGTCTGACTAATTTTCTGAAAATTAATATTCCTGGTTTTTCCAAGAACAGAAATATTAAAATGTATAAAAACTTAGTACCTATAACTGGACATTTAGAAGACACCTGGACTTATCTAAACTAATATTATAAAGAGATTTTTGTATGTTTGTTTGTTACGCTTTCACGCTAAAACGGCTAGACGGATTTGGATGAAATAGCCACACGGGTAAACGATGATCTGGATAATTTATTTATTTATTTATATGGAACTTCAACGACTTACTCACTAAGACATACACAAACAAAAATCATATACAGTTTTAGGAATTGTGAATTAGTCACTTACAGAAGTGCACACCTCTAGCACAGCAACTAATAATAGCCTCCCCGACCGATTTTGGTCACGGTGGCCAATCTCAACGGAGATTAGCCGGGTACGCAGGAGATATTATAGGGCACAAGTGTGCGCGCAGACACAGGTGCACTCCCTCTTCCCTCACTCTCATAGTCCGATGGGACGGCAACCCGACACGGCTGGAGAGAAATCAGGTGCAGGACCAACGGCTTAAAAACTCAATAACACTTTGCCCGACCCGGGAATCGAGCTCAGCAGTCGCGTTTGCGACCATGAGACCAACGGACAATAATAATAATAGCACGTACAAGACAACGTTAGTTGAATTACATATAAGATATAAAGAAAAATTAAAATGAGCAATGTTCACAAAGACGATCGGACAAGACTTAGGATACTTTTAATCCCGATATTCCCGCGGGATCGAGACTTATGCGGGTAATACTGCGGGGCGCAGCTATTTTTATTAATATACGTCAGAAATCGGCAACCCGTCTTGAGCTAGCGTGGTCATCCATATGTCTTCTCTGTATAAGAAGAGGTTCTTTGCTCTCCAGTGGGACAGTTATAAAGCTGGTATTATAATTATATCTTAATCTGAAAATATCGGTAGGTGTGGGTTGCAGCTGAAAATCAGCGTCAGGTGGCACATCTTGTGTTGTCATCTGACACTATGCTGAGCTGTGTCCCTTTGTGTGTATTTATTTTGCTGTAATGCCAATAAACGATTTTTTCTTTCTTTCAGTAAGTACTTTTCTTACCAAAATTCTCAAAACTTTTCACCCAGACAAAGCCACGGCCATACGTAGTATTCAATATTTTTCATCCCCATTCCGCTCAACAGCTGTATACGAGTATTGTTACAATTATATTCTTTTATTTTATTTGCGTTATATTTCAGGGCTGCTGTGAAAGTATCCGTTTTTTTTATAGCCGTGTCAAGTTTTATTTAGTTATGTTTCACATACTAATGAATGTTGAGTGCCGTATTGACGAAGTACCTAAATAAATAGACGACACATATATTAGGGATGCGATGTATATTAACATTGGTGCTGTTGTTTATTTTATTTGGGAAACAAACAGATGTAATAACAAACATAAGTAGTATACAATTAGTTCAACACAACCCAGAAACAGTTTCCACAGATTAATAAGTATACGAGTAATTACCTAACAACTACCAGAAGTACCTAACACACCGTTAAAGTTTACACAATTTACAATTTAATATTATATAACAATTAATGTTATATAATATTAAATTGTAAATTGTGTAAACGTGAAAAAAAAAATCGCGAAAAAAAAATCAGCTGTTAGGTAGTTTTATATTGTTTAGTTTTATCATAATCCTTAAAACGGAATATAGTGGCCACTTTTATCCGTTTTAAGGATTATAATGAAACTAAACAATATAAAACTACCTTTTATAATAATATTAACGTATAATCTTGTGAAGCACAACTTAACGTGCTTATTTTCTGCATGTTCATTCTAAATTGTATGAAATAACCAAACAAACGATGAGGGCACCACTGTAGGGTCGGCACAGTCTTAACAGTTTCTATGAAACAGTAGATTTTTTTTTTGATAACTGACTAAATATCTTTACGCTCGTATGTGCTATGCTCTCTGTGTGGTCATGTGAGTTTACGCGTCGATGTTCCTGACACTCCGTATACCATTATTAAACAATTGACTATTTTGCACTAGTTATTAAATTAAATGATAAATGAATACAAAAACAAAAGGATAATTAGACATCGAAGTACTCCTCCACATCGCTTCCATCCCGAAACGTGTCCAGAAAACTGGCAGAATTGCCACGTTGAATAGCAATGCTAATTCTTTGGCCAAAGAACGAGCCAGCCCTCACGTCACGTGAAGTGTCGACCAGTCGGCGAAATGAAATGAATCACCAAAGCATGTACAACATTCTAAAATCTAAGTAACATGCTAATCCATGCACCATGCTCTTCCTTAGCACCAGCTCCCAAAGGTTAAAGATACCACGACAGAAACCAACTTAATAACTATATGCGCATAATTCGACAACCCTGTGTGCCATACGCGGATTTTTTTGCATAGTCGACAAGACAAACTCATACAGTATGCGAAGTGTTTCATATTGAATAAAATTTGCATGTGACGCTGTGTTAGGATCGTGCCAAAAGTATGTCCGCACATTAAGTAAGGTGACTTACAACCTCCGTTAGCGATTTGGAATCGGGCCAGGCCAGTCCACGTAAATTTTGTTTCCAGAGTTCAACATTAGGGGGTGAGGGGATAAAAAGTTAAATATGAACCGTGTTACACCTCCGTGACGGAGGTAAGTTATTAATTTACATGGCAGCTGAAGGTTAATCCGAGAATTAGTATCTTAACACGTGGCTAAGCTTAGAGATTGATGTCAGGGGTTTCTAACCCGACTTTATGAAGAGTTCACGGCTTAGTACAGATGACTGAATTAAATATGTGAGAACAAATTTCTATGAGTAGGTATGAAAGACTCATATATAAGTGAAAATTAATAAGAGAAGGCGTTCTGTACAACAGCCAAGAAAAATGAGATTAAAGTTCAATCCCAGTAGAATTTGGTCCATTGAATAAGAAGCAACTTTCATATTCGAACCATCTTCATAAAACACAGCCAATCATAATTCAGAACATCCCACTTGTCGTATATTTTATTCAGAGCAAAATCTGAAAGTGAACACATAGTTTTACGACGATGAGCGATGGCTTACAATCTTAGATAAAAAGAGTTACACAATAGTGATATCATAAAGTTGGCCTCATCCCGCGAACATAAACGGACAGCAGAAAATAAATCGAAAGAGCTATAAAACCTCAACGATCGGGCCGAAATATCGGTCGTAATAACAGCACTGTCGTTAAAACAGAGAAAGAAAAAAGCCATTGGCGGCGTTATCAAACCGAAAACTAATTCAAAGTTCTGTCATTGTTTGCCGTCGGGGAGCGGAGTGAAGGAATAAAAAGCATCTTGTCGCCAAACGATATCGAGTTTCTTGAAGCAATTAAGATAAAACTGATGACAAAAGCCGCTGAGTTGCTCACAGAGCCTTTGTTATACCGCGGTGGTAATTAACGGGAGGTCTAGCTGCCCGCATGGCCGGCGACGCTGATTCCACCTACGGCCCGACTCATTTGTAACTCGCCCAATTAAATTTGTCCTCTTTTTAAACTTTTGCATTTTGTACCGAAATACCTTCGAGTAAATACAAATAAATTAAGGTGTGTTTGCAGTTAAATGTGTTTTAAAGTTGGGAGTTCAGGGGTGCGACAGTTTAATGTGGGAATGGTGTTTACATAGGGAAATTATTTATTAAAAGAGAGATCAGTTTAAGACATCTTTTGTAGAAGTTAACATTTTCCTTTTTTTTCCATTTTCTTTTCACATTTTTCTTTCCATTCCCTTGGTGCGATTTTAATGGAGAAGCAAATATGAGTTAATTGGAAAATAGCATGTGGAAATATATTACAAAGTTGAACATCTCCTGTGTGACACTCATGTGAAAACTACTGATCATTTACGGTACATTGCTGTGATTAGGTACTACAATAATATCATAGATTTACGCTGTACCAAAGAATGGCCCCATCCAACACATTTACGTCCAACGATGAGAATTAACAACATAACATCACTCGTGGCCTGAACCTAAATAATAGAAACAGTTAGACCCGCAATAAGCCCTACTGTAATCGTGGTAGTGATCTCTTACAGCATGAATAATATGAGGCAATTATATCAGATGACACTATAAGCACGCGACTGAAATGTACCGCGCGATTTACAACTAAAACTTCGTTCACACTTGGTTTGGCACATGTTCCAGACATGTTTTGCAACATGATTCGGCACATGCAGACGGTAAAAATTTCAACCCAGGGCGTTCAGAATCATGTACGGAATCCATGGTAATAGGCTGCTCGTTGATCTCCCTGCGGCCTTGTAACATCATTGCCTCTTTCCTGATACTAGGGATATGAAGCCTTTGTAATGACAAATATTTATTGCACCGATGTTTGTTGTTAGAAAGCCTTATTATGGATAGAGCTCGACTTTGTATTAAAAAAAAAAACATTTATTTCAGGTAAATATCACCCTAGCACATTATAAAATCAAGAGTAAACAGGCATCTTCTGGGCACGCTCGTTCCATCATAGACCTCATCAATCACCTTCCATCAGGCGTGATCGGGATCAAGAGCGGGCCCAATTAGCAATAAAAAAATAAAAAACCAATATAAATAAAATCAATACAAATCAAATGAAATGGAAACAGAATGAATAAAATTAAATGAAATCAAAAATAATCACAACTGTCCGTAATGTAAAATCATTGTTTTTTTGTAATTTATGTGTAGATACAACAAAAGGATGAGAATAAAGAACCTATATAAAGAAAACATTTGATCATTGAATCATGGAACTGAGAATACATTGTGGCTTTTATCATCGCCTTGGATGATTCTTTAAAGGTGTTATAATTGTGGTTTGAATAAATAAATGAATAAATGTTAGAAATAAACCAGCCACCTCTAAGTTTTACTAACGAATGTGACTACGAATCAATATAAATATCACATAATAGGTACGGTATGAAAAAAATGTTGTGGTCTCGTAGTGCACTTTTGGAATGACGAATTTACGATAGGAAACCATCAACAAATACAAAAATAATTACTGAAAAACATGTGCCCGAAACATGTCGGGCAAGCAATATGTATCTAAAACTTTTGCCGCAGTGTGCACAAAGCTTTAAACTGGCACACCAAAATGTTGCATTATACTGTAAACAATGTGGGTCTCGGACAAAAAGATACCCACTACAGTTAATGGGTACTCATATGGAGGTGCTTAAATTAAGAGCCGAATTGTGACGCCACCATACATTTTCCAAGCTATTTCAGGTACCTACCCGAAAGATATTTAGGTGGTTTAAGTAGTGTGTTGAGGTAGCTATAGATTTTCAGTAAATAGTTTGTTTTTCACTTTTGGCTGAAGTATTGTCTCTGTATGACTTTCACTTTTTGGTATGAATTTTATGTTTTTTTTTTAAACAACGTAGTCTTCTAAATTTCCCTTTCTTAAGTATTTCGGTACCTATATGAGATGGTCTGTTTAAAACCTGTGATGCTTTGATGTCGTTAAAGTTCTTTTGCATTGCTAGTATATAATCAGGAATAATATAAAAATAATTATGTAAATCTCCAGTATTTCTTCAAAATAATTATGAAATGTGTGTAAAGAATTGTCATCAGTTTTGGAATGGTACGAAAATTCGCCTCAACATCGTTTTGTATTTTAATTATTATTGTTTGCCATAAACAACAGTCGCCACAGTATTTTATAAATGTGCTAATTATATTATTTTCTGACTGGCTGCTGTGGGGTCGAAATTACAGGGACCAAGTTGATGACCCCTTCACCCTAATTGCTTGCTTTAAAATGCTTTCATTATGAGAATACCATAACTATAATGCTTCGTATAAGTTTTGAGATGCATGAAGAAGCCTTCTCGTGTAACTCAGTTTGTTCCGCCAGTTACTCAACTGTATCGAGCGCTCGGCGCATCCTGGACAGTCACACCAACACCTTATTTGTTTGGCCAATATTTCCCTTGCGGTGGTAGGGCTAACGCGCGCCTGGTTTAACACCCCCTGCCGGAGTCCGGCGTCAAGGAGCCTGATGTTTCGTCGATGCGTGGGAGTTCCAGTGCCTTAGACATCTTCTGGGCACGCACGTTCCATCATAGACGTCATACAAAAAAAAAATCGAAATGTTCGTCCGCTCGACTTCTTGATCTAAAGTCAAGGTTCTCAAAAGTGTTCGAGTTGGCACGTTCGGTTTGGCAGTAATTGTTAAACATTATAGCTGACCCGAAGTATGCTGATCGGCACGAGCCTATACTAATTGTATAGGCTCGTGCCGATCAGCATACTTCGGTTGTTATCCACCCTTACTTTAATCATGTTCGGGTCGACTCGACGCATCTCGAGTTTAGCCGAGCGGCTTTTTGTCGAACATATTAGTTATTATATGTTATTTATTATATAATGTATTCAGTTGTGCCGCCCGGCTTTGCCGAATCATGCCGAGTCGAACATGACTCTGTGCACCCCTTATGCTACGGTTTTCTCAAAGTGCAGCCGCCACATAACGTCCGAAGTGATGGCTTTCATGAGAATGGTTACAGTGGGGTTCGTCTTTACGGTGTCAGAAAACGCTAAGAAAACACTAACTTACTTTCATAACGTTTCAGTGAGTCATTCACCAGTAAATTGTGGATACTATGTGGCGGCCATCATTTTTTAAGGGATCTTTATCTTTAAATACTTAATTTGTATTGCGTATATCAAGAGTAGACGTGTGCCTAAAATAATTTTATTACGTTGAGATCCTAATATCATGCAATATGAAAATATGTTGAGACTATTTGTGGAACAGCTTTAATGTTGACTATTTATTTTGCTAAAATGAAACGAAATCTAAGTAACATTTACGCTGAGAAATTTGTATTGTTAGGAAGCAAAATTCAGGGCAAGCGAACCGTTCCGCTTAGTTACTGCTAATCAATCTTAATACCGCTTGATATTGCATACTAATCGAATTGATTTGCGGCCGAACCCAATAACCTATTTTTAGTTAAAGACAGATCGATACTGATGGTAGCTAGCATAATCATAACTGCTATAATATAATCACACAGATCGCTACTGATATAGATTATTGGGATTTTAAAACCAGAGATTGATAGGTTTTTCTACCTCCAGTATGCCAAAACTGGTGATATATAGGTATTTGGTTTCGGCCGTTAGCAACTACTATAACATCACAGACTATATTTGACATAAATATCTCTATAACTTTCAGATGTCTAAGTTTTTCTTTACTTTAGAAATAATATAAAAGCAAATTTTGTATTTTATCTTTGTCTCTCGTATATCATAAAATATTAACTATTTTTGTTCACTGAAGAAAAAAATGTAAACCAAATAGTAATTAAAATATTTTATTTTAAAAAAATCAGTTTAACTGGCTCCGAATGAAATGGAGTTAGTTATCAATCAATTAATTCAGCCTATCGATGTCACTCCCGGGTGCGCCATAAAACCCTGTCCTTCGCCTTCCTCATCCAGTCCGCCCCAGCTACCTTTTTAAGGCCATCGATCCATCTAGCTGGGGGCTGTCCCTACGCTTGCGTTTGCTTTTAGGTTAAAATATCAATCAATCAATAAAATCACCCTATCGCAGTCCACACCTGACATAGGCCTCTCCCGGACTGTGCCAACTGCCAATCCACCCAGCCCTCCGTCTTCCACATCCAGTCCGTCCCAGCCACCTTTCTAAGATCGTCGGTCCATCTAGCTGGGGGCTGTTCTTACGCATGCGTTTGCGTATAGGTTAAAATATCAATCGATCAATCAATAAAATCACCCTACCCTGTGATAGGGTGATTTGATTGATTGCTTAGATGGGGACTGCTCCACTGCTGGACATAGGCTTCTACTAGACTGTGCCAATCCACCCAGCCCTCCGTCTTCCGCATCCAGTCCGTCCCAGCCACCAGCCAGTTTTTAAGGTCATCTGTCCGTTTAGCTGGGGGGCGTCCTACACTACGCTTACCAATAAGAGGTTAAAATATAACAAAATCAAAATACATAATATAATCAAATGCTGCAGAGAGGAAACAGCTGCGAACTCCTAAACAACAAATCATACTGTTTTACTTCAAAATAATATTCTTAGATACTTGTTAACATTTCGGGGTAAAATAACATCTAAAAAATACATCCCGTAACTTTGTACGTCTATCACTTACTTTCAGTTCGCTTACGGTATCTTCGCAATTAGTTTGCTACAAGGAATTTGGCTACCGGCGAGGTATATACAAGGTTACGTATATGATACACTTCTAGAAGAACCTCTAAGTTTTCTCTCTGTATTTTCGTCAGGAACGGAATGAAAACGGAGCCAAACCGGCATTGACAGGCGGAGGTATAATAAGCCCCTCAAACACATGTTTAAGAACCTTTATTCACTCTGCCGCGAAAATAATGGTGGGAAACCGCTTAACGAATTCCGCTAAGAAACAATACTACATTATTTCCTGACTAGCAGCGCCCCGCGGTTTCACCCGCGTAAGTGTCGATCCCGTGGGAATATCGGGATAAAAATATCTATCCTATGTCCTTTCCCGGGCCTCAAACTATCTCTATACCAAATTGTATCTAAATTGGTTCAGCGGTTTAAGCGTGAAGAGGTAACAGACAGACAGACACACTTTCGCATTTATAATATTAGTATGGATTGGAGTAGCGAAACATCGTGAGATTCAGTTGAATTGAAGCAATCGGAGCAAAGTGTCGTCGCTTTCGACTTAGTAAATACAGTATAGATCAACTTCGAACCTCCTAGATTCGTTTTTCCGTAAAATCAAAATCCTTAAATAAAAAAAAAAAGTTTCGCTTTTGGGTATAAACTTATCGACGGCCACAGATACGTGAGAACAAACGCAGCACCCCAACAAAATAGCGAGGCTGAGCGCGGTGCTGTAACTGGACACACGGAGCGAAACAAAATAGCGGGCTGATGTGTTATATTGTTCTGTGGACACGCACATGTGCTGAAGGCGTAGGTAGAGGTACCTGTGCAACGTGTAACGTTAAATGCGCAAAACCTCATACACCCCAATTAGAGCATTGAGTTAAAAGCATAATACAATGACCAAAACTATTTTTTTTAAAGCTATTTTCATTACGAAAATTGTGTTGATCCTGGCATTAGTTTATGCATTCAAAATTGAGTCTTGTGTCCTTAAAATAAGACTTAATTTTCTTTGGCTCAGTCAGCGGATAGTATTGCATAATACATAATTTTTGAAAAAAAACCTATATTCAAAATTACTGAAATCGATTCAGTAGTCAATTATGAACAAACTATTTTCAGGTTTTACGCATTTAACGTTACATGTTGTACCTATATCTAACATACTATTATAGTATATTGTATCTACAGCGTGTAATTTTAATCACCGTTATCCTCTTAAGGGACCATTGTGCTCATCATTATGAACAACTTTTACATTGGGGCCAAACCTGAAATAGTGAAAAAAAAAATCAGCTGTTCCCTACATTTATGTTCGCATAATTCGTCAAAATATAGTGAACAGCTGATTTTTTTTTCGCGATTTCAGTCCCATAGTAAAAGTTGTTCATAATGATGAGTACAATGACCTCTTAAGAGGTTGCTTGTGTTTTACAAATAACCCTGTATAGTTATATTTTTCAGTAATTTACAATATTTTCCTGCCCTTATCCCAATTGAAGACGCTGGTGATTGCGCCAAACAAGTAGCCGAAATTTGGGCCGAGTCTATTTAGATTGCTATCGACACGCAAAGGAGAAGATCCCAATTTATTTGGTGTCGGTGCAAAATGTATTCCTTCCATACTTCTCTATTAATTGTCATCTCGTTAGTCACCCCCATTATAAACATATCATCTATCACACAGTCCATCCATCGTTTCGTTTCCTTGTTTTTCCCTTATTCTTATAGCCTCATTCATACTCAAAACTTTCCTCACGACGTTTTTCTCATTCCTCTCCATCATATGCTCATACTAAATTACAGCACCATTTTATAGCCACGCAATCACTGTCCATTCCAAGGTTGCCTGGTAGAGATCACTGAAAGCGATATTATTCAAATCAAATCAAATCATCATTAGCAACTTATAGTGTTAGTAACAATATACTTACAAACTATGTTAGTAATACACTTACAAGGACAAAACCTTGCAGCAGTGGTTCACAATCACACAATCAAGCCTGCCTGCTATCATAGATAGGATGCAGTTGGCGCTGCCCCGCACCCTACGGGCTAAGGATGCGCACCGCTTCCGCATCACCGTGTAGAAGCAGTCCACGTGAGCTTCAGCGAACATCCCTGAAGCGCTGCAGTATCGGGGCAACCCCAACAGCATCCTGTAGCCATTGTTGAATTGGACTCGTAGGGCGCTGTACTGTTTTTGAGTATAGTTAGCCCACAGGGCGCTTGAATAAAAACAGGTGCAAACCATAAAACGATTTATTATATTCTGGTGTACAATAAAGTACATAAATACCTAAATATACAACTGCCTACCACTTCGTGGAAAACTTGCGTGATGCTTTATTACGTTATGAAGACAAAACGTTTACCACAAACCCATTATTTCAGTATAAATGTCACTAGAAAGGCCATTCTGCCCTATTTATACTTTAAAACAGATCTTTGTTGAAAATCTTTTTCGCTATCAAAGTGAGATATCTCTTTGTAATCTCCGTGAATAATATTGGATTAACAAGACTTTGTTACTAATCCAGTTCCTTGGACCGAATCCCTTTTATCCTATTGCTTGGCTCCAGCCGACCCAGATATCCGTTTCCGAAGGTTAATTTAGAGACATCTTTTATCTTTAAAAAACGTTTGTCAATAATGAGCGTCTGTTTTGTTCGTGTTTTTGTTCAGACGCTTTCAATTCACGAGTTGCGGCCGCCATTTTGGACGAACTTTTTTCAACAAACGGAGATGAGGTTTCGGAATAAAGTTGATTCAAAACTTGTGATTAGAAATAAAAAATATTTATTGTCGAGGTAATACAATAAGCAGTTCACAGGTTTATATCCAGTTGAGAGGACATAAGTAGCTTAAAGTAAGTACTACCTACAGCTAGGTTGCAATATATTTTTCAGAGAGCCCCAAACTAGACAGTGGCCCCGATCCTGTTGTTTACAAACTAAACTAAATTTAAGTTCAGTGCATTTTTTTCTTTCTATTTCATTATGAAAAGGACAGAAGATAAATTATTAGTTTAGTCCTGTCAAATTAGATAATTCTTAGTCAAGTTAGACGAGATTAAAAAAATTGGCTACTAAAAATACGTCAATTTACGTCAGGCGCTGGTTAATTTGACAGGACTAAACTAATGTTTATCTTCTGTCCTTTTCTTAATGAAATAGAAAGAAAAAGATGCATTGAACTTAAATTTAGTTTTGTTTGTGAAAAACAGAATCGGGGCCAGTTTGTATCTTGAGGCTCGGGGTACGAATGGTGATTTCAGGTATGGTATGGTATGGTACGTGTCACGTATGTGTTGTTAATTAGTTTTCATACAAACGATACAATACCTGAAAATGTCTATGCTATAAAATTTAGATACAACGACACGAAAAAGCTTATTACGAGTGTCTAATAGCTAGTATCTACCCTCATCGGCACACTCCTATTAACACATACCACCCAACTCATTTAATTCAAATCTATGTATATGTACATAAAGTCTGATATTGCTCGAACAATCTGCGTACCAGCCTATAAAGATGTTCACACACTGCCAACTCGTAGAGGGATTTTGTATTAAAACATTATGACAAAATTATAGCACACACTTGGGAAAGGCGGGAGCTTAAAACGTTCGGGACGTGACATTTTAGTTCCAGCCCGTACTAACGACGAGTATTTGACTCTACTTAAACGACACACTAAAGTTACACTCCGTACGTACTAAGCTACGAAATTATTTTATGTCGAAAGAGTTTTGCAGTGTAAAGTGCTTTGTGAAAGGGTATTTACTGTTACGTTCTTGCGATGAATTGAAACAGGTCGTAAACGCGTGCTGGAAACCGATGAAATCTTCAGGTCGACTATTTTCATTATAATTATGTAAATTGATAGTGACATAAATCTAATTGAATATTTATTTCGTGACTAGCTGCGCCCCGCGGTTTCACCCGCATAAGTTTCCGTCCCGTGAGAATATCGGAATGAAAAGTATCCTATGTGTTATTCTGGTGTATAAGCTATATTACTGTAAAGTTTCATCAAAATCGGTTTAGTAGTTTTTGCGTGAAGGATTAACAAACATCCATCCATCCATCCTCACAAACTTTCGCGTTTATAATATTAGTAGGAAGTAGGAAGGAAGTCGGATTAACGTAAAAGAGTAAACTTATCTACATACATATACAGGTTTATTTGAAAAAGACCAGCAACCTCTTAAGAGGTCATTGTACTCATCATTATGAACAACTTTTACTATGGGACAAAACCTGAAATCACGAAATAAAAATCAGCTGTTCCCTACATTTATCTTCGTCTATCTCGTCAAAATGTAGGGAACAGCTGATTTTTTTTCGCTATTTCAGATTCGGTCCCATAGTAAAAGTTGTTCATAATGATGAGTACAATGACCTCTTAAGAGGTTGCTGGTGCTTTTCAAAAAAGCCTGTATAAACTCACGGCTTCTTCCCATGGAGTTAGGCAAAAACTACGGAACATCACCAGCTACGATGCTTACATATTCTTTTTGATTCGGTTACGTTCAATAAAGCTGACTAAGGCTGATTTTTCCATTGCCAAATCATCATCTGCCTAGCCTTTTCCCAACTATGTTGGGGTCGGCTTCCAGTCTAACCGGATGCAGCTGAATACCAGTATTTTACATGGAGCGACTGCCTATCTGACCTCCACAACCCAGTTACTGGGTAATACGATACCCCTTGCTAAGACTGATTGTCAGACTTTCGGGCTTCTAACTACCTATAACGTCTGTCAAAGATCCATAAATGACAGCCGGGACCAACGCCTTAACGTGATTTCCGGGGCAAAGGGGGTCTCGGTATGTAAAGATGGTCACCCATCCACAGACCAACCGCGGCAAGCGTAGCTTAACCTGATCGATCGACCTGTGTGGCTGTTATTATTTAGCCACGGACCCCTCATTTTTCCATTGCCAGATAACTTATTAAAACATAATAATGAGCAGCAGGGGAGCAGATCAGGGGATCCGATCAGAATAACTCCCTTTATTCGAGGGATAAAATTGACGTTTGACAGTTGTTTAACCAATTTCTAAAAAAGGAGGTGGCTATCAAATCGGATGTTTATATGTTTTTTTTTATGTATGTTCGGGCATAAATCCATCTTAAATAGACGGATTTGCAAAATTATTTTTTCGTTCGAAAGATGTGTATTCCGAAATGGTCCCATTTAAATTTCGTAAAGATCTAATGATTAGTTTCGGTGACAGACAACGGAACTCTTCAATAAATGCCAGCAAATCAAACGCGATTGCTACTATCGCATATGTATGCATTGTTTACGCAATCACACAACATAACATCACGCCTGTACCCTCTAAAGGGGTACGCAGATAAAGTTATCGGATGATTGAAAATTCAGCCCTAAATTACCCATTACTGTTTACAAATAACTTAATGTATGTGTCGGCGGCGCCACCGTCGACATTTCTCTAAGCTATAAAAAAACACGTGCTCCGATCACGCCATCGACAAGTACGTCACAGAACTTCTCCCACCGCCCCGCTGCTCGACTTGTTTTGCTATCAGTATAAAGGAGCGAGCGGCGAAGCGGAAGGGGAGACTTGACCATTGGACATCGTATGGACAACGTGTGCTCGGAAACTGTCTCGCGTTACGTATCTGGTTGTGTCATGTACCTACAGTGTG
This sequence comes from Globia sparganii, assembly GCA_949316385.1. Lineage (NCBI taxonomy): Eukaryota > Metazoa > Arthropoda > Insecta > Lepidoptera > Noctuidae > Globia > Globia sparganii. The sequence continues at coordinate 1,827,357 of OX438660.1, forward strand.
TGATTTGCTAGTGTGATTAAATTGTTTGTGAAATTATAATCTGATTTAAACTGCTAAACCGTTTTTCTATTGCGCAATAACCAACACTACCCACAGTTAGCCCACAGTACTTAAAATATGTCTGATAATAATGAGACACACATGTCCTCACCCGACATATGAATTATTATGTAGGTAAATAAAGCACTTTGAAATTCTCTACTTCGTAAAAAATTCAAAGAGCAAAAGGTTTAAAAATTCTTTTTCAATTTTTTTACCCATGAAAACTTCTAACAAAATGTGTCTAAATACCAACGTAATCCAAGTATTTGAGTTATTTTTAGCATGGTATGTTTAGGATCTTCTAGGATGTGTTTGATGCGGCTTCTCTCTCGTAGATGTCGTTAATGATCCCACAGGAACGTATTACCAGGACAAAAACCCGACGGTACTCCTTATAGGTAACATCAGAAGGGCAAATCTCGTAATTTTTAGATCGTTCACAGTCTGATCTCAGTCTCAATCTGTCAAAAAATATTTCTAATTTCCCTACATTTTGACAAGTTTTTGACATTTGTTTGTCGCCGAGATGAGACTGTGACTAGATTTTGAATGTTTTAAATTACGAGAATTGGCCTTCAGCTATCTGCCAGTGAAAGTCTCGTCAAAATCAGTCAAGCCGTTACAAAAAATTTAAAAATTGTTTTTTGTTATTTTATACCGTTATTTTCTTAGGCATTAAGTAAAAAGTTGTTTTTTTGACATTACAAACAGAAAATCAAAATTACGTTATTGTATTAAAGGTACATAATTGTATAATTATGAAAAAAAAAAACACACAAACTATGCAAAAAAATACACAAATTCAAGAACCCTTTTTTTTTTTTTTTTTTTGTGGATGGGAAATCATCCAATGACCCCTCCCGCTCTGGGTGGAGCAGAAGGGAGTGTCAGACTCTTACTGACTAAAACCCACCCGTGTTCCTTCCTTAGCCCTTTGTGTTCCGGGGCAGCGGTAACCCTTTCGGACAATCCCGCTGCCCCGGCAGGCTTCGGCCCTTTCGGGCCCCTTCCTTATGCTGACATCTCTTTGAGGCGCGCGTGGAACACGTACGCGCCGTCCGGCACGGGCCTGGTCCTGATCGGACGGAGAGTTACCCATTACTCTCCGCCCGCAGGCCCGCGCCTACGGTGGCCGGGAGTCGTCTCGCGGCTCCCGACGCCCGGGGCGTCTCCCGCGGCGGCTGGGACGTGAGGCCCTCTCCCTCAGCCGTCCCGCCACCTCCTTCGCTAGCATGACTGCTTCGCAGAAGGAGGTGACTGCCTCCCACTCCCTCTCGCCCCGGACCATGGCTTGAACCAGGGCCGGGCGCGAGAGGTCGCCGCCGCCGCCGATCGCCTCTGCGAGAACACGGCGGTGCTCCGCCCAATTGGGGCATACCGCCACCGTATGCTCCACCGTGTCCTCCGGGCGACCCTCGCAGTGGTGACACCCGGGCGTATCCTCCCGCCCGATAATGTGCAGGAACCTCCCGAAACACCCGTGTCCGGTGAGGACCTGCGTCAGGCGGTAGGTGAGGGCGCCGTGGCGCCTCTCTAGCCACTCCTCAAAGAGGGGTCTTACCGCCGCTATCGCGGCGTGCCCTGCGCTGGGTTGCGACAGTCGCTCTTTCCATGCCGCCATGAGATCGCGCCGGAGGTCGGTCTGATTTGCCGCGGAAGCGGAGTTTCCCCCCGGCGTAGTGCCTCCGCGCGCCACTCGTACAGGCGCGCGAGGACTATCGCCTCCAGATCCCACGGCGGCAGTCCGGCAAGGAGGCTTGCCGCCTCGCCCGAGATCGTGCGGTACCCCCGGATTAGCCTTACGGCTACCACCTTCTGGGGCGCGTTCAGGTAATGGGCGGCTCGCCGCCGCAGTGAACGCGCCCACACCGGGGCCCCATATAGGGCCATGGACCGCACGACCCCCGCGTAAAGCCTCCGGCAGGTGGCGTTTGGCCCCCTCAGGTTGGGCAAGAGCCGCTTGAAGGCGGCCCCGGCCCGTTCCAATTTGGGAGCCAAACGTCGAAAATGCTCGACGAAGTTCCACCGGCTGTCGAGGACGAGACCCAGGTACCTCATCGTTGTCTCGACGCCGATGTGAACCCCTCCTGCCGTTATTTGGGATCCCGAAGGCGGCCCGTTCCGAGGCCCATGAAAAGACATGGCCTCGGACTTGTGCAAAGCCACCTCGAGACCCAACTGCCGGATCCTCTCCACGACTATCGCAACCCCGCGTGTCATCGCGTCGGCCGCCGCCTGATGCGACCTCCCCTGCGCCAGGACTAGCGTGTCGTCAGCGTCAGCAATTCAAGAACCCTTAGATTCGCTTAGCTGGCAGATACACAATGGTTTTAAAGCTGTACGCTCAACAGACGGCACGTGACCTAATAGCCAGTTTTTAACATTCTGAACACCATTCAACGAGATAACAAGGAATTTTGACATTTCAGCTGTTAGCAGAATGTCCTTTGTACTTCCCATTCCGCTTTGCCCGTCATTAAAGTGGATCCCAAGCATTTGCTCAGCTTTTAATTTTCTGAATGTCTGTAAAACAAACTGCCTCCCCCAAGGGATATGAAAGTAAATGAAACACTGATGGCTTCTTAAATATGCCAAGTTTAGCGTTGATCGTTAATTTCCTTGGAGAATCTTGAGTACTAAATGGCGTCAGGGAATTAATACGGAAAAACTTTCCATTTCGACTTATCTTTGAAGAACTGTTTATCGCTCTTTAGCAAGTGAAGTGCTTCGCGCGTTATTATTCTAAGCTGCAGTACCGTTCTTGCTATTTTCTAGTCGTAACTTCAAGGGAATTATTCATCTAATTAAAGTCTCGTAAACGTGCCGAACGAAGCGTTTATAATGTCATTTCGACTATGCTCTGTAGATAGTCCACAAAGTCAGTTCATATTGTCTGTTTTATATTTAAAGGACATATCTCGTGGAACAATGGGCGATTGTCTAGGTAGTCAAAGAAAATGTTCAGTAATGATTGTTATATGATTATAATCGTCGTATTTTATAGTATATCAATTAGTAAGTTTCAGGAGTCAGGATCTTGCGGAAATTGGTCAAAATAAGGTTTATATGCTGGGGATTTTTCTAAGTTTTTTTAGTATAACGCCATCTGTGAGCGAATATAAGTACTAATTGGTGATAGGCCTTTGTGAGGCTAATGAAACGTTTAACATTTTGTTAGTCTGAGATCATATTCTTCAGTTTTTTTGGATATTTCTATCTGTATGACAAAAATGTAAAGCACTTATTCTTTATTCTATTAAATTCTTACTAAGTGTTGTTAAACATTTTTAGTACTTAAAAATTACAAAGCGGAAGCTACGTTTGAGTATTATTTTTTTGAGATTTATTTACGCAAGTAATACTGAATTAATAAATCCATAGTAATTTAGATCTAAATTATTAAATCTTAATGTAAAACCTTAAATCGTGAACATTATCGATACCAGAATTACCAGAGGGCAGAAACTGGACATGTCCTTTATGTTAGTTTGTTGCACTCTAATTAAGCAACACACTATCAATCTTATCATCATCATTCAGCTGAAAGACGTCCACTGCTAGAGATGGGCGTCCCCCAAGTGCATTTACTTTGACCAGTTCTGTGTTTCGATCTATCAATCTCTATCTGAATAATTTTGAAAGATATTGGTAATCCATTGCTTCATATGTTCGAAAAATTTGTCTAACCTAGGATGTTGTTGAACTGTCAAAATGAAAGCCATTTCTACTGATAGTGTGTTAGGCAATTACTCAGCTGGTTCAACTTTAGTTTCTCCACAAAACCGAGAAACACAAAAGATTGTTATCCCACTTATGTACGCACCTTTCCCTACCTTTGTCAACTATCCGAAAATCCGAAATGACGACAGGAATGACTCTTAAGTCTTAAAACTTTGCTATTTTCCTCACGAAGGGTTCCGGTCTCGGGAGGTTTTGTCGCACTAACGCTAAAAGATTCAGGGGTTGTGAGTCCCCAATCAAGAAGTTTTCTATATACGGCGAACCTCGAATAGAGCTTAGTTGCGAGATCGGTTTTTTCGGTTTGATTAAGAACTTGATTTCCGACATCATTAAATGAAATGATGAAAATGCACCTTACCTTACCTTTTTGTCCTGTATCATCATCATTAATAAGTGATTATTCGTTATCGTCTTAACTGTTACTTATTATTTCATAATTATCATTTTTTTCAGCCATTTTATCGCTTACATCTGTGACTTGCGCCTTCTTCTAAAGAATTATCTAATACAGTGTCGGGGGTGGTGGGACACGATAGTATATTGTGTGGCGATTACGTCACGCTCTTTAGGGACAAACTCGTTATTGCGAATTGTTACATCTTACTTTAGTGCTGTAAGCGTTATTAGTGTTTACTATTTATCGGTGTATCATGGAGCTCGGAGATAGTTCTTTGCAGGACTTAGTTTTATGCCTTGCCATGCTTTCCTTGATTTTTGCCTGAAATATTCGGTGTAAGTAGTCTTTGCTTCTTGTTGCGGCTTTCAACTTTTTTTTGGCTATGATAAATAAAAAGTCGTGAGTAGTTATACTTACTTACATAATTATGACATTTTTCATAATGCTCTCATTAACAATTAATCGTTGAACATAACCTTATCTAGCAAAATACTTTTGCTTTGCATATTAACATTAAAATAAACAAATAAGCCCCAAAAACCTACTAAACGCAAAACCCAGAACCAAAACAAGTGAGCCTCCCAAAAAATCCGAGTTCCCTTCTTTCCTTCAAATATCCGGGTCAGCCATTGTTCCTTTGTCACCGCGCCGGACAGTCTTCAGACAAACTTAACTTTGCATTCAGTGCAGGCCGTAATGCACTGTTCAAACAGTCAAACTCCAGTGTTCTGACTGCACCATTCAATTGCAAAGAAGCACAAAAGATATCTGCCGTTCGCTCCGGTAAAATTCTCTCCTGTTTTTCGTTTGTTGCTCTCTTGGACCTGGTAAGGTATTGACCAGGAATGAGTAATCTTCTTGATGGATTCGCGCCTTACTCTTTATTAAAAGTTGAAACGGTGGCTTTAGAGAATTGTTTAGCTGTAGGGTTTCTACATTGATTACTTAATAGTTCTAAGTGGATGGGATCTTTTTTTGCCGGCTCTTGTCGACGAACAAATTCACAAGTGTTTGTATAGCATAACCAGCCTATAATGTTCTCACTGCTCCTCCTCCACTCGGAGTAATAATAGCCTCCCCGACCGATTTCGGTCACGGTGGCCAATCTCAACGGAGATTAGCTGGGCACGCAGGAGATATTATAGTACACAAGTGTGCGCGCAGACACAGGAGCACTCCCTCTTCCCTCACTCTCATAGTCCGATGGAACGGCAATCCGACACGACCGGAGAGAGATCCGGCGCAGGACCAACGGCTTAACGAGCTTTCCGAGGCACGGGGGTATCATATCTCCAACTTTTCAAACTCCGGGTTGTTACTAAGAAATTCCTAACGGAAAAACTCAATAACACTTTGACCGACCCGGGGATCGAACCCAGGACCCCACGCTCAGCAATTGCGACCACGAGACCAACGGGGCAGAGTGTATGTATGGGTCCTATGAATTATACGTTTGTCTAATAACAAAATTTTATATTACGATTGCAATAATAATGTTTGTTTCCAATCTTCGATTCCTATAATTTTCGGACCATGATTGTTTAAAGTAAAACTCTTGTATCTTAACCAATAATGAAGCAGAGACTTAATAGCTTTGCATAGTAGATCCTTCCATATAGAAGTAGCTATAACAGATATTAACTTAGCTTACGAATCTATTTATATGCCCAGTTTGGTAATGAAAAATTGCAAAACGATTCGTTTTTGTTTATAGGAACCGAACATTAGCTGACTGCCTTAACTGGCTCACACTTCTAGGGAGTGTCCGCAAAACTGGCTCATAAACTGAGTCATATTTGATTGCAGTTGCATTCAATTTCTGATGATATCATAATTCCTTAAACAGAAGCCTTCTTACAAAAGTTTATTACTGTTTATTATGAGTAACATTCCAAATCGGAGACAGTGGTCATAGTGACCAAACTTATGTTACGTAAGTACATGATAATCCGACAGTGTCTTCTGTGGGGTCGTTGAGCTTTCCAAAATAGGGTTACACGATGATTGATGCAAGCGCTTGGAGTCTGCCGGGAGAGGTCAACTCAAAGCTATTTGCTCAAAATACCGTTCCAGACGTTGCCCTAAATTGCTTTGTGCACATGATTTTGGTCTCTATTACGTTGTAGAGAACAAAGTTTAATGTCGTTTCACCACTTTTCATCAGTCTGACATGTCCTTGGTTATTCTGCCTCTTATGATACAGGAACTCCTAGTACAAGAGTCAGGGCTACACAGATGTTTGTATCTTAAAGTGAAAATAAAGAAATTATGCTAATTATTATTGCACTATTATCTTGATCAAAGCAGATAAAATATTTTGGTTCTAGGACATGCCGGTTTCCTCACGAGGTCTTCCTTCACCGTTTTGAGAGCAGAGGTGATGAAAACAATTTACATAAAGCAAAGTGCCTCTCTGAGTTCGAACCTACGATCTAAAAATTTTAAGTCGCGGCTGATAACACTGGACCGCCACTGCTGAGATTATTCGAAGACATGTGACATCTACCAACCCGCACTGGGCTCGCGTGGTGGATTACGGCCCACTCCTTCTCACCGATTGGAGGCCTGTGTCCCAGCAGTGGGATCATTATAATAGTATGATGAGATACAATATTCGCTGTTATTGGATTACCGAATATTCTGCAAACAAAGAAGGTTGTGTTAGTTATATAATTTAATTTATTAATACAACAATTGACCTTTATACTTAAGAGCCTACACTACCTCAGCTAAAATTCACTCTTTATCTCCCTCGGGCCTCGCACGATACTGCTCGCGGACTGAGTGAGAGCGAGACAGAGTGCGGTGCTAGGCGGCAGGCAGCGCCAATAGTTTAGGTATTTGCTTTTTACGGTGAAAATAATGGTAATTAAAAAAAAAAAATAACATAAGACCTGCTTTATATTTAGTTCGGTTAGTATACAAAGTTTCATGATCTAATTTGAAGTATTTTTTGAATACCAGCGGTTTATTGTTCGGTTTGGAGGTAACTTTGGAATTTTTTTCTATCGAGAAAATTTTATGAAATCGTGTTTTCGTCTAACATAAGACCTAGCATTAATCCTCAACTTTACCATATATTTATTTCAAAATTAATGCTGCAGTATTTTCGACATAACGGAGGATCATGCTAAGCCATTTGAGGTAGTATAGACCCTTAAGTTCGCGTGTTATAGTACCAGCACGATTTACGAAAGGTAATTAAGTTTACTTTAACATTTATTCTTTGTAAAATAAAAGTGAATGATAGTCCCACACATAATTATTGTAATACTTAACCTATAAAGGCACATGTTTTATTCAAATTGACGTGGTATTAAAGTCTAATGTTGTATTAAAAGTCGGGTTGTATGTTTATTTTAAACTTATCCTACAAATATTATAAAATAATGTGAAAATTTGTGTAGATGTTTTGATGTTTGTTACTCAATCACGCGTAAACCGTTGAACGGATTTAGATGAAATTTGGTACACAGGTAGTTTATAACCAGGATTGACACATACGATACTTTTTATCCCGATATTCCTACGGGATCGAAACTAACGCGGGAGAAACCCCGGGACGCTGTTAGTTTTAGAGCAAAGCTGCCTAACTAAAGTTGCTAGCATAAATACATAATTTTAGACACTTCATGAATTGGTTTTAAAAATCACTTGGTTTTAATAGGTTTTTTATATTTTATTTATCTTTCTTTGAGATTTTGATTTTGTATATGTAAGAACTTTATAGGCTCTGTAGATATTAGATCTATAGACCATTTTTTATTTTATTAAGTACCTGGTACTTGTTGACGGGCCTACGCTGTCCTCCCATACCTACTCCCATACCTAAAGCCAATTATTTTTAAAAGAGTAACCGTGGAGTTTCTTGCTGGTTTTTCTCCATAGGAAACGACCAATTGGAACCGTGCACCTAGCTTCTGACGTTTCATAAGTGCCCTTGTAGGCTTATGTGAAATAAAATATTTTGATTTTGAATATTTTATAAAAATCGAATACTCATAACTTACATTTATTTTATTGCAAACGAGCTTTTTTGCCCGCGACTTCGTCCAAGTGAAATTTCTTGTTTCCCTGCCCACCCCGTCACATCGCGTCACCTGCCCGCGCTGTCACTTCGTTTTCGCTCAGCGTTCTTTCTGTTTTTTTTTCTTATTGTTCGGCTCCGAAGGGTTATATCGTGATGTTAACCTATAGCTTTCTTTAAGAACTGAACTGTTAAATGCAAAAATAATAGTTCAAATCCAACCAGTAGTTCCAGAGATTAGCGCGTTCAAACAAACAAACTCTTCAGCTTTATTATTGAAGATTACTTACGCATTGGCTGCTTTTATCGTTATTTTATTGCAAGAATAGTCTCCCTGAATTTCGCTTGACGCTCATAAATTAGCTAAATGCAACCGAAATACTCACTCATTTATTTTAGAATGCTTGAAAGATAAACCCCAGTAAAGGCAAGCAGATACGAATTTCCGATCTTAACCCTCTAAATCCGGAGTTTTGACTGAATGAAATCATTTATCAAAGCTGCTGGCTTTGACCATCCGACTAGCAAAATCTCTGCTAAACGGAATAAGGTCATTCTATTCCACATACGTATACCGACCACTTAAAAATAAACGTTGATACAACAACAACGAATAACCCATTCGTAACTCGTATTCTCCCAAGGGGCAAATTGAAAAATTCCTAAAATAAAAGCGGCTCGTAGAGCTAGAAAATCCTAGACAGGGGCCAGTCCGTGCCTCGGACATTAATCTTACCGTTCCGCACACGTCCCCGTTTGCTAAGTAACGTACGACTCGTCTCAGTTTTTCCGAAAGGAAAGATATAATATCGCATTAACAAGAGACAGATGGCAACATTACACAGTATACCATTCCTCGGAGGACGTTTAAGTTGTGGGACACGTAAAGTGTTGCCATTTGTTCACTTGTAAGTTGTGTTTATTCTTTTTCTCTTCCGTATCCTTTTTCGGTTGGTTATGAGCAATGGAGGGTTAGAGGACGAGTGACGTGAACGGCGGCCCTTGACGTGAAATACGCTCACAATGCGACAGGGATTGTTGCACTCTATTGTAAGATTTCTCTTTGGGGACGCTACGCACGTTCCATTAGACATTATGTGTCCTCTTAATTGTGTTACTTTCTGCTTTTGTGCGTGGTGTGCGTTTACAAGAATCGGAGTGTACTAATCTGTGGAGAACGTGGTTGGCGGCACATTTGTATAACTCCTTATGTTCTATATAATTGTAATTTAAAATGTGTAATTGTTTGTCCATCCGAATAAACAAAATATGACACACTTTTATATAAAAACGCGTGTTATAATTGAATAGTGATTTTAGGCGTGTTTTGTAGGTGTTTTAAAAGTGCTGCTCTATAAAAAACTAGCCAGTCAATAACGGTTGTTCTGTTACATCTAAAAGTAACATCCATTTAAAACAGTTGATTTTGACATTCATAAAATTGGTCACTATTTTTGTATCATACGGATTGTATTGTAGCGAAAATAAAAAAGAATCACCACATTGAATATAAAACGTATAATTTTGTAAATCAATTTCGATATAAAATGTATAAAAGAAATTAAAATATAAAAAATATAAAAAAGGAGGTTTATTACTTGACAATTTGTTGGTAGATAAATATTAGGAAAAAAGAGGAATTAGGAGAGTTTATCAAATTCAGGAAATATTTAAATGATAACATTTATAAACGAATATCACAATCTGGTTTTAGGCTTATTAGAATAGATTAAAAAAAATATATAAAATACAATAATAATAATAGCCTCCCTGACCGATTTCGGTCACGGTGGCCAATCTCAACGGAGATTAGACAGGTACGCAGGAGATATTATAGTGCACATGTGTGCGCGCAGACACAGGTGCATTCTCTGTTCCTTTACTCTCATAGTCCGATAGGACGGCAATCCGACACGACCGGAGAGAGATCAGGTGCAGGACCAACGGCTTTACGTTTTTTCCGAGGCACAAAAATACAATAAAAAATAAGCATACAATAAAATACAATAAAAACAATATAAAAAACAATAAAACAAACAACAAGTTAAAAATACAAAAGCTAAGTTGTCCTGAGATAAAGAAGGTCAGGAGCTATGTTAACAAGAAAAAAAAATGTAATTCGATCGTAGTTTCCTGGACACAGGCAAAGGTGGTCACGAAGTCCAGCAGCCAACGTCGCGTGGGACGCGAAGTGTAGGAATACTTTGCAGCTAGGTTGGAGTATGCAATAGCTTGTGACTCGCAAAGCAGTAAACGATCCGGTATCCGGGAAAAAGAGCAAATTGCCCTTTTTCACTGGCTCTACACCAGGTTTGGAGAAAATATTACACCATTATATCGTAGTCAGCTTATGACGCGGAGCTCGACATCGACTTTGAACATTGCACGCTGGCAGGAATCAGTGTATGGTTGAATAATGTCAGCAATTTGAGAACAGATTACCAGGAATCTTCAAAATATATTAGGTTAAACCAGGTCAACAATTATCAAGCAACAAAATCAAAGAAAATTTTCCTAATCCATCAAATATGACTTCTTGTCGTGTCAAAAAAACGAATTCATTTGAATAGAAAATTTAAAAAAAAGTCATTGTTTAAAAAAAAAAGTTTTAACAGCAGAGGTAACGCTGCAGTATGTATGTTTTAGCTTTTTACGTGTTACAATCCCAGCTTAGCCACGGCTCACATTCTGGATTTAGGTGATATTTTTAGAAATTCCTAAAGTTTTATATGCACATCTCTAAACGAACATATTCAGCAAAAGCTTAGATGCTGGATTTCTATTTCCAACAGGTTTTGAATAAAAATAAATATTTCATGTCGATTTTGCGTTCTACCTATCGATTCTGTAAAAATCTCACCGTGATGGTGAAGTGAGCGTGAAGTTAACTATCAATGGAGGCAATCACTAACATCCGGTGGAATGACAGCTCACTTCACCTTAGTTTTCACGGTGAGATTTTTACAGAATAGCACTGCTGTTCCAAGTTCGACAAGAACTTCAACAGTTATTACTTCACGTGTTTAAGTCTGGCAAGACAGGTTTATTTCTTAGTAATTTTTGATTAAAAATTGGCAACGAAAGCATCGAAATTTTGGAGAAAGCTGCCAATAAAATAAGCCCGAAATATTATTTGAACTGGCTATTGGAAATGTTGGAGCCGAACTGTGAACACATTGCCCGAAATCCGGCCTTGTTCCAATAATGCGCACTACACATTGATTAGGATCCGGCCCGAATACAAACAGAGAGCGAATTAAATAAAAACGTGTAATAAAAAGTTTATCTTAGTATGGACCTAATGCTATTCCGGGAGAGGGTTTTAACCCTGAAGACGATGACGACATCCATTACCATTCAGTAGTAACCCCAATAAGAATAAAGAAGCTCGAAAAATAAAAGACTGGGTAATTGAATCCCCATAATAGCATGGGTAGAAAAATATATGTAGATTACGGTATTCGGATGCGAGAACATTGGGCGCTATACTGAGATTTTACACTTCGCCGATAGCTGCCAATCCCTCTGATATTATTATGGTAATACGGCCAATTTCAATAAAAGCGTTCGTCGCAAAAGACATTTTCTTTTAGACGCTATGTATAAATCCTGTAGACATGTGCCCGGTTTGCAGACATGGGTCTGAATTTGTAGCTCATATCGTTTCACGGTTTCGGGTACCGTATTTTAAATGGACCGAGAAATTAATTGGTGGAATATTTTTTCGCTGATGTTGGTACCGGCTACTTATTTCTTTTTGTTCACGTTCGTTTCACGTTTTCGGATGAACAAAATTCGATATATAGTTACATAATTATCGATTGCGATTGAGTTCCATCGAATACGAAATTAAAAACAAATCTACATACGTAGTAGTTGTAAATATTCTGTTAGAAGTTTGTTATAATCATCGTATAAAATAAATTTAATGAAAATGAAAAAATCTGTATGGTTATTTCGTTTTTGTTAAGGTACACATATGTGAAACGTAACTTGAAATGTGCGTTCCACATAATTATGTGTATCCACCATTATGGGTGGTCGCACATCTGACGGAAGATGCGTCGCGTAATGCCAGAACGGACAAATCTTTAAATTTAATAATAAAGCTGAAGAGTTTGTTTGTTTGAACACGCTAATTTCTGGAACCAATTGTCGGATTTGAAAAAATATTATTGCGTTTAATAGCACAATTCTTGAGGAAGGTTATAAACTACCTAACATCACGCTAGGACCCTTGGGAACCGAGCAAAAACAACAAATGTCAGTAAGATTGCTAAGCGAAAAAGTACAGGCACAACAAAATTTCAACCGGACGAAGTCATGGACAGAAGCTAGTAGTTAAATACAACATTCAACTATTTTCACACTCAACGGATAATGCGTTAGTGCGTCGAGCGTGCTAACTGGAACTTAACAAAGTTACGCCCGATACATCCGTCTGATGTGGAACTACCCTAAGTTCACTTCAAATGAATTAAAAGTATCCCTCAGTTAATTTACGTCCATTGCCACTTACTCAACTATTTACTTTAAGGTTGTGTATTCTAAAGCTGATTTTTGAGTAACTATTTTTAACAAAAAGATCCTAAATTTTGGATTGCAATGGAATTTGAACTTTGTTTTACGTGTAGTCGAGTTTATTCTTACAAAATTTAAAAATTATTTGAGATTCTGAATTCAAATAATATACTCAAGTGATCGCACACAAATCAAAAACGAACTCATTTGTTTTTAAGATAAATCATAGCGGACATTCGATACTGTTCGAATTTCAAAGTGATGTTGAGAGAAAACACCACTGATATTCAATACAAAATGAGACAGAAAACGTACTTATGAATTCCTTCAAAGAAATAAAATTAAACTTAAAATTAGCTTTTCTGAAGTAAACAACTTAAAGTTCTCAAGGAAACATAAAGAGGGGTAGTTAATAAAGTGTTTATTGCCGCAGGCTCCGTTTCGCGTGTCGTACTGCGATACGTCCCTGGAGGCTCGTTCCGCATTGGAGACACTTCTAGTTTTAATCTAATTATCTTTGATGGCGCGATTAGTGGGTTTGATTGTCAACGAATATTTGTATCATAATAATTAACAATTATTTTATTGTAAGCTAAAAGCGGAATGAATTTATTACTTTTAAGACATGATAATCATGATCCATTATTATGAATCTGCATCCGGTTAGGCTGCATCCGGTTAGACTGGAAGCCGACCATGATCCATTATTATCAGTGGTCGGAGTAGGTAGAGCTGTTTTTGCTACTTGCGACATGCGGACATAACATGGATATGCCAAATATTTCCCGGAATCCTGGGAACTCTCTGAATTAAAAAAACATTGTTTAAGTAGTTTTCACAGGAGTAGGTAGAGGTATTTTTGTTATTTGCTACATGCGGACATAACATAGATATGCCAAGTATTTCCAAAAATCCCGGGGATTCTCGAATTAAAAAAAAAGCAACTATTTAAGTAGTTTCTTTTGTCAGTGCTTAATTGGAACGTTATATTTAAATGAATAATCCACTTTTATTTCAAAATCTCGGGATTTCAGAGGCATATCCATGTTAACATCAATGTTTGCGGTCAATCACCCCAAACAGTTCTACCTACTGATTATTATACATACATAACTAAGAGCCGATTTTTCAATCGTCAGAATATTTTATTTGAAGAATAAATAATTTGGTTTGATAGATTTTGTATAGACGATATTATGTCAAACCGCCATATTATTTATCCAGATAAAAGTTATCTAATGACTGAAAAATCACGATTTGGGATATATGAAGAAGCCTCCTCGTGTAGCGCAGTTTGTTCCGCCAGTTACTCAACTGAACCGAGCGCTCGGCGTATCCTGGGCAGTCACACCCAACACCTTATTTGACTGGCCAATTCTTCCCTTGCAGTGGTAGAGCTAACGCCCGATTGGTTTGCGACCACCCTCCCACCAAAGTCGTCAAGCAGGTGTTTCGCCGATGCGTGGGAGTTCCAGTGCCTCAGACATCTTCTGGGCAAGCTCTATTCATCATAGACCTCATCCATCGCTTTCCATCAGGAGTGATCGAGGTCAAGAACGGACCCAATCAGCAATAAAAAGAAAATCGACCCTGAAATATTTAATAGTTCCCAAACGTGTATTTTTTCGTCCGATTAGTGACGGTAAACTAATCACGCAACGGTATTTTCTTTCAGAAGTTGAATGATCTTTTGCCAACATAAAAAAAAAAAACTATTTCAATAACCGCATAAAACCTCATTCGCCTGAACTATTCATGTATTCAGCGAAATATTTGAAATGGGACTTATTCCTTTCAGCATGATTGAACTTCCGAATAATCAAATAAGTATATTAACGAGGTCCTTAGATGTAATGGGAATATTTATTGAATTTGTGACTTAAATAGTGAGGGTACTTGTTTACCCAACTTTGTAAGGGATTTTTTGCGTTTGGTGTAGTTGTTTGGTATTTAGCTGCATCCGGTTAGACTGGCAGCTGACCCCGACGTAGTTAGGAAAATACTTTTTTTGCAGCTGCTCGTAAACATTTCGGTATGCCAAATTGCTGGTCCACGGAAGGCAAGATTGTTGTTATTTGCCCAGACAAATCCCGCCGGAAGATCGAAACGGCAGGCGAACTTCACGATCTAATAAAAAAATGCCTATAGATGGCATTAAGTCCGTCTCTGTACATGTATGTGCTTGAAGTATTAAATAAATAAATAATAACCAAATTCCCGTCTGTTTGGTCAACACCGAGGATTCTGCGCAATCTGAAGATCGTGGATCTCCTAGTGCCGCAACCTTGGCTACTCCTGCTAAGAGAACGAGGAAGATGCGTCTGCGCAAGTAGCAGAATCGTTGTTATTGTTTTGTCACTCCATTTAGTTCACTGCTTCTCAACTTGGCCGCTTTGCATAGTCTAAGTGGAAGTGAACCAGGTACAAGTGCTACAGATAAGATAACAATATATAGTGGATGTGGGGAGGTCTAATATAAAATTAACTGATTTATTTCATTAATAAATAATATATGAACTATTTTAAAAATTTAATTTATCGAGAGCACACAAAACTGTATGTTACTCCTATGCCTACCCACAAAGGAAAAAAAAAGTTCGTAAAATTTTAAAAATAAACTGATAAGGAAAGGTCGTACAAAGAAATCTTCATAGGAGTGTGAACACAAAGCGAATATAGAACGACGTAGTTACCTGGCTACGGCGTAGCACTCGTAGCGTAGCACGGTATGCGGTGTAGCAGTGTAGCTCGGTATGCGGCGTAGCTTGGCGGGCAGCGTCGCGTTGCTAGACGCGCGGTGTCAAGCATCGCATGTAATCTGCATTCGCGACTTATTTGTCAAAATTGTAAACAAATATCTTTAATTCTACACAACAAAGGTCAGTTTACGCTACATCTTCAAACATTTTTATAACTTTTGAATAGAGTCACTCTAAAATCAACTTAATTGCCATTAAAATAAAGTTGATACTTCTTTAATTTGAAATAACATCATTTTGAAACATAAGTTTGAATAGACTTGAGCATTTTATTATTTTGTGCAATTCATTATTATTACTAAAATAGGTTTAAACAATTTAAATTATTACCTCGTTTTCTATTGTCTGACGTGCTCTTAATACTTAAGCATATTCTTTTCACGCATTTAATTCCCGTTAAAAAAAACTTCGACAATACTTGGCCATTAAAACTTTACTTTTGTTTCATTTGATGTTGTAGCTGCTACAAGAAGTAAAAGAATAATACGAAATACATCCAGCTCACTTACCAGCGCAAGTCGACAGTCATTTAAGGGAATGGCTTCTCGAGAAAGCTTATGTATCTGACATCTGGCCTGCTTATGCTGTTCTGAAATATAATATTAAAACTGACATTACAAGACAAAACAAAGAGGTGGTCCTCTCTGTTTTCAAGTTATTTCACAATTGTATTTATTACTTACTAGCGGCCCGTCCCTGCTTCACACGGGTGGACATTTATTTTTTAAACATTTTATTTTTTCTTGCAATCAAAAAAGCCTATATTAATCAGTGATAATGTAGCATTCAAATGGTGAAAGAATTTTTAAAATCGGTCCAGTACTTTTTGTGCAAATTCGTTACAAACATACTTACATACAAATCTTTCCTCTTTATAATATTATAGTATAGATAATAATGATAACATAAATATTATAATTACAATGATTTACTTTTATCATAATATGACTAGCATTGTATATACTAATAATAAACCTGAAGAGTTAATTTGTTTAATTGAACGCGCTTATCTCGGGAACTACCAATCGGATCGTAAAAAACATCTTTGTATTTGATAGTCTAATTCTTGAGGAAGGTTATAAGTAGACCTTAGGAGCCGAGCGAAAATGAAAATATATAATTATGTACATATAAGTTCTAACTTTTTGGCCATGTTTTAGCATAATGTAGTGTAAGTTTTCTAAACACTAATAATATAAAATAAATTGCGAAAATAATAATGGGCTGTTTCATTCATTTTGTCGATTTAGGCGAACACAAATGGATTGGATCAGTTGTTTGTTTTTGCGGTTTCAGGGTTACCCTCAAAGTAATATGTATAATTATTATCATTATCGAAAATGTACCCTTACTGAGAGAAGAATCGCTTAAGACTGTGCCGACCGCACAGTGGCGCCCTCGTCGTTTGTTTGGTTTTTTCATACAATTTAGAATGAAAATGCAGAAAATAAGCACGTTAAGTTGTGCTTCACAAGATTATATGTTAATATTATTAGAAACGGTAGTTTTATATTGTTTAGTTTTATTATAATCCTTAAAACGGAATATAGTGGCCACTTTTATCTGTTTTAAGGATTATAATGAATCTAAACAATATAAAACTACCGTTTCTAATGATATTAACGTATAATCTTGTGAAACACAACTTAACGTGCTTATTTTCTGCATTTTCATTCTAAATTGTATAAAATAACCAAACAAACGATGAGGGCGCCACTGTACGGTCGGCACAATCTTAATAGTCTTCAACTTTTTGGCAAACGAACTAAGCCTACAATATCGATTGCAAAGCTGATGAAGCAGAAATAGCTGCAGCCTAGAATAGTAAATCATTCCAGTATTGATTGCCCCTCTAATGCTTTCATGAGTATCGGCAATGAAACTATAGCACGTTGAGGGGTCTAAACGTTTATAGAATAGATACTGATATTGTTCCCACTGGTGGGACAAAGGGCTGGGCTGTGAGAGGGAGTTGGCTGTAATCTACCACGCGGACCCCGCACGGGTTGGTAGATGTCACGTGGGTTCGAATTTTTGTTCTAGAACATGCCAGTTTCCTTACGATCTTTTTCTTCTTCGTTTTAAGAGCGCCGTTCTGGGTTCGAACCTACGACCTACAACTAGTAAGTCGCGGCTATTTTCACTGAGCCATCACTGCTCTTCGATCCTTTCGTAAGAGAAAATCCAGTAACATTATACACAACCCAAGTCTGCAACTTGGGACTTCACGCTCAACAATGGCGCTGGCGACCACTCAAGTCAAGTCAAAGAAGTGACAGTAACAGATTTTCAACTTTATTGGTAAAGCATAAGGTTCAAAGTTGATGGGAAAATTTGACAGTTTCGGGTAGCTTCATGTGCTGGCGATGGCATAATAGTGTATCAATTGCTGCAATTTAGTATCCGATCTTTGATACCTCAGGGGTAATTCTTGTAATTTTTAAGACTGTTCACAGTCAGATCTCAGTCTCAATCTGTCAAAAATACCTCAAATTTCCCTACACTTTGACAAGTTTTTGACATTTGATTGTCGCCGAGATTGCGACTAGATTTGAAACGTTTTAAATTACGAAAATTAGCTTCTGCTGTTTCTGAGGCTATACAGTGCGTTTAGCGCATATAGTCTTCGCCTAGTTTATTTGAGTATGTTTTCTGTGTATTCATCATTCATGTTTTTTTTATTATTATTTAAACTGGTCACCATTTTTTTGTTTATTGTCGTATCGACCTGCTCTTGATCTTGAACAACTTTTTGACCTTTTGCAAACTGTTTCTAACTTTCACATTTGCGGTCGATGCAGGATGTCTTCTCCTCCCATGCATCTGTCGGCTGTGTCACTAAATAAGTCCAGAAAAGGAGTATATAGACACTCACTCACACTCACACTCTCACTTTCTGGACTTATTTCAGAACTCACTCAATCAATCTATAATTTCTCTTCCTTCGCCAACTTTATTACATGTCTAAGATCTCCCTCAAAAATTGCCATAATGGCGCAGCAATCTTATAACTTTTACTATTATAGCTGGCAGGAACACTCGTTTTTGAAGACAGTGCAATTTCTAACATCTTAAAATAGTAGCACAAATATAATTATGCTCCTACGCCTACGCCCATATCATCTCATAAAAGCTAACAGCTAAGCACATCATAAATAATAGCTGAAAACCCCATTGAAAGTACTTTACAATAATGAGCTTAGTAGGCTATACTTCCAGTATTAAACAAGCACCTATTTTAGTTGAACGTGCAGCCGCATAAAAAGCTTTTGCAGCATTGCTACCGATTTCAATATTTGCATTCCATTTCTGGGTTTGAATTTCACCGTACGGTTTGAAGGCAATTCTTGGCAATTCCTAGCAAGTTTCTTATTGTTTCGCTCGTCTTTTGTAAGTTCAGTTATTATGTATTGCGTACATTTGTATAGTTTACGTACAACTTGCAGCTGTGTTGCCGCTTAATTTAATATCTTTGTTTATTGTTGGCGTTGGTAAATAAATTCGAGTTCTGTGTGTAGTGTTTTGTTTTAATTGTATTTGTTGTTCTTGTTTGTGTGTGGGCTGAAGTTACAGTTTACATTGCGTATAATATTATGAACTTATTATTGTTGACCCATCGGGGTCATTCATCCAGTGCAGTGCATTGAAAGGCCTCAAATTGCGGCGTCTTAGAAATCCGTCGTGATTAACTGTTTATCACCATAATGGTATAGCGTGATGAGAATCATTTAAAATGTTAAATCTGTAACTATCTACAATATTCTAATCTTTTGACTCGTCTTTTGACAATTTGTGGTAACTATAGAAGAATAGGAATACATATATACTCATAGAATATAACGTGATAATTTACAGCATACGGAATGACCAGACTAATCACCGTCTTGTCTAAAACATTGATAACAAAACACAATATCGGCACAGGTACACCAATAAGGAAGTTCTCAATATTCATTTAGTAACATTTAGTAATATACAGTTAGCTGTATGTCCTCCATTACAAACTGAGTACGCTCCGTCGAATCCCTTCAGGTGTAAACAGTCCACAAGACTACACAAAAATAAGAAATAAAGAAAGTCCATCTCCCTGGCGACACGACCACTGCCGTTAAAATCTTTTCTACATAATACTTGTTCTCAAATATGTATTAATATCCTTTGTGTACATAAAAAAGGGTTGAACATTAATGAGTTTTGTCTCGTAGCCACGTCGTGCGGTTACCCTATGCCACCCTGGGGAGGTCATTAAAAACTTCGCTTAGGTAGGATAATATGGCCGTGTAGACATTTAACGGGCAAAGCCTGAAGATTTTTATACATTTTACAAGGTTATTTTAAGTGTAAACACTGACTATTCTGTTTAGAATCACCAGGAGACTTCTATATGTATCTTCAGCAAGTCATGTTTAAGATTGCACTTGAATACAGTAGATACATAGATTCGTAAATCAGCGAGACGTTAATAGGGACCTCGGGACCCTTCGGTCTAGTCTTTACACTATCTTAGCGGTCGGTTCAGAGAGATTTTGTATATTAGAACAACCCTTTTACAACAGCTGACCTTTCTGCATCTTACTCATGAAATCAAGGCCACATGATAAGCAACAGAGTGTATAGCTTTTCTATTAGTTGTAATTAGAGGGGTTTATTTATAAATGATCATTAAAGTTAAGTAGGTAACGTTTAAACGTCAAAAATGTATGGTTAAACAGTCGCCAATCACTAGTTAACTTTAAGCAACGTTTATAAATAAATGGTCAGAGGGGAAATTCCGGTAATTTTAAGAACATTAACATTCTAATCTCAGTCGTAATCTGTCAAAAGTTGTATAGCGTTTACCTGAGCGTCAAGTCTCGTAATTTTTAGAACGTTCACAGTCTCAATGTGTCAAAAATACCACTAAATTCCCTACATTTTTTAAAAGTTTTTGACATTGATTGTTGCTGAGATGAGATTGCGACTAGATTTTGAATGTTTTTAATTATGGGAATTGGTCTGCGGATGTATTTATTTGGATAATTTTCTGGTTTCCCGGTTTTAGTGTTTATATCAGTTTTATTTGAGTAAACGATAAAACTTGTAAGTGGTATGGTATGTTATAAGAAAAAAATGCGTACATGACTAATAAAATGTAAGGGTTGAGCAGAATGCTCTTATAAGTAGTAGTAGGTACTTGATCATTTGTATTCTTTAAACCTATTATTACTTTATGTGTTGGATTATTTTGTGTGTATACTCGTAAGATTATCTTACCTACGATTTTAATATAATACCAAATTAGAAAAGAGTTTAAAATAATATTAACTCCATTCTACATTTCTATAAATTTGATTATTTTGAAATTGTGCATACCGTAAAGTAAAATGTACCGAGATTATTTACCTATAGAAAAAATATCTTATCTGTATACCTACATTTTAAGCAACTAAATGATTTCTATTTCGTCTGAAAGGGGAAACGATAATAATAAACAACATTATCACAAACAAACTGTTCTTCCATTCACCATTTCCCGTGTTTCGCGCAACTCCTAAGTTAGAATCTAGGTACACGTGTAATACACCACCTCACAAGCACTAACAGAAATACATTAATTCAAATTGCAACTTAAAACATCCGTTTCAGATCTAGAAACTTCAATGCGGATGCAAATACGGATCTCAAACGTTCCGTGGTCGTGACTGTGAATGCAGATGTCTGTTACATCCTCGGATTTCGAGTTACGTCGCGACGTACTTGAAATACGATTTCCAGAGGTATTAGGACGTCGAGAACTAGGTATAAGAGTGCTTAATATGTTTTTTGGACGGAGAGCTATCTACTTAGTTTTTTTTTAATGTTTTATGAAGAGGGGCTTAATTGTGGCTAAGTAATAACAGCGGCACGGCCAGATCGGTCAGGTTAAGCTACGCTTGCCGCGGTTATTCCGTGGATGGGTGACCATCTTTACATATCAAGACCCCTCCGTGCCTCGGAAAGCACGTTAAGCCGTTGGTCCCGGCTGTCATACGTGGATCTTTGACAGTCGTTACGGGTGGTTAGAAGCCCGAAACTAATAATCAGTTTTACCAAGGGGTACCCAGTCGGTGGGTTGTGGGGGTCAGATAGACAGTCTTTCCATATAAAATACTGGTATTTAACTGCATTTGGTTAAAAGCCGATCCTAACATAATTGGGGACAAGGCTAGATGATGAGTTTTATGTTTTATAGTGTTCAGAAGCATAGTTCTAAAGAACACAAATGTGTAAAACTATTTAGACATCTATCTATATATTCCCTTCTACAAGAAAACCGTCTCTAATTGGACACTAGTGCTTTAGTATGTTGTTTGTAGTTTAATCTGACCAAAAATCACAATGATTGTATGTATGTTAGTATGGTTTTTATTGTGAAAAGAAAGTTATTAGAGGTATCTTCATGATTTTTTCTATCGTATCCACATAGCAGGGTACAGTATTGGTTGGCGGATGTCACATGTCTTCAAATTTTTTATTCTAGGACATGCCCATTTCCTTACGATGTTTTCCTTCACCATTTTGAAAGCAGGGTTGATGAAATAATTTACACAAAGTGCCTGGTAAGAGAAAATGTTATTAAGTATCTAATATGTAGAAACTTCTAATCTAAATAAACTAAAAATAATTATTTATTAAAATAAAAATAAAAACGTAATCTAACCAAAACCTTTAAAAAAACTAAAATATTGCGTCGAAATATTCCTCCGCTTTGCTGTCGACTGGTAATGTACTCAAGAGACTTGCGGCATTGCCACGTTGTATGGCAATGCTTAGCCTCTGGCCAAGGTAAAAGCCAGTCTTTGAGTCACGGGAAGTGTCAACCAGCCGTTTAGAGATTTCATTAAACAAGCAATGAGCACGGACCCCACGGCCCGAGGATTTCAACCCCAAATGACTCGAAAATATAATTTCCGATAAGGTTATCATACTTTCACCGCTTGAGGTTTTCTGCAGCCACAGCAGCAGCGCCAGCACAGTTTGCCGAGTCAGCGAGCGAGATGAGGTGGCGCAAGAGAATCGACTCACGTCGCGTCCCACACTAAAGGCCTTCCCACCTTCCATAGAAATAAAGACATGCCGTCCGGTCTCTTGCCATCGTCGAATACCAAGCCATCGGGTTCTAATACAGCTGGAACGCCGACGGTGACAAGAGCTCGTCGGATGATGTCATTAATGTTCGCGTGCCGCGCTAAACGACCCGAACTTCGGCTGCAATACAGGCCGTGGTGTCCGAGGCAGTTGACATCTTCGCCACAGTGATACATTTAAAATCGAAGTTAATATATGCCTGATAATTTGGTCCATTTTGTCTAAAAGGTGAGTGTGCTTCCATAAATGGGAAGTGCAAAGGAAATAAGTTAATTTAGGGGCGAAGTAGCAGTAGCGGATTAAGGTTATGGCCGAATGCATATTAATTTGGAACAATCTTTCCGAGACATCATTTAAATTTTGGATATTTTCCTCAATAAAAACGGGAAAGAAATTGTCAAAGATTGGAGACCTAAGGAGACGAAGAGAGCTTTTTCAATAATTTTTATTTCTGGAGCTATTGCGTTAAATTTGGGAAGTGTCAGGTGTCTGTCAGTGCTATCCGCTGAGTATAGTTCACATTTCAAAAGATTGAGATCAAGGCTAATGGAATGAAGTTCATTTTTTAAGAATTGAAGGTCAGCTTAGGATCGAGTCTACAACCTACAACTCGTAAGTTGCATCGTTACCACTGGGCTACCAATGCATTGCTCCAAAAAGTAAGATAATAACAAGTCAGATAAGCTTCTTACCTAACTCTTTGTAAAGATAATAATCATTAAAATTGTATTTATTATCATACTGTAAGACCCAACTAAAAGTGTTTCATCTTAGTTTCACATGTTTACTTAAGTATAGGGCTTCAAAACTTAAGCAGCGCTGATGTGGGTCTGAAATGTTCTAATTAGGCAACTTTGGACTTTATTCCCAAGGGGTAGAGTGGAAAACTTGTTAGTAGTTCTTGCGTTATTTTTTTAAGCTCCGACAAAAACAGAGGGGTGTTATAAGTGTAACGTGTGTATCTGTGTGTCTATGTATCTGTGTATCTGTGTCTGCTGCGCCATCATAGGTCCCAAACGGCGTAACCGATTTTGTTTTTTTTTATTGTTTGAAACTTGGTGTGATCGAGTGTTCTTAGCTATGATTCGAGAAAATCGGTTCAGCCGTTTGAAGATTATTAGCTCTTTTCTAGTTGATGAATTGATGTGAGCGTCTTCCACAAGTCTGTATGACTCCAAATTTGGTATTTCGTAACTTTAATGATATTAGAAGAACATAGTAACCTTGAACTGCTGCTGCAGCATCACCTAGAATTTGCAGGATACCCGACTCCTTTAACAGAGGTATCGTGCTTTACAGCAAAAGTATCGTGTTTGGGCTCCTTGAAATGGTTTCAATGAATAGGTTACAGATAGATGGTGATCAGGGGCTGATGATGGAGTACCAAACTTATGTCATTAGATAGGCATTTCAATATAGAGCAAAGACTATGACAGCGGTGTATTTCAAATCGATGTGTGAAAAACTTATGGCGATGTTCCGTAGGATGTACCTGAACGGTAGATAACGGAATTCTTGAATAGTAAATCACTCCTATTGGTCTAAGTTTGAATGTTCGCAGAGTATGCATTCCGATGATAACAAAACATGGCACCATCGACTTAATCAGATAATAGACCTGGACGCTAGATCGCTTGCTAGTAAACCCATCGAGTGTGGGCTCATTAAGCCTCAACTAGTACTTCTCTTTATACCAGATGACGAGGACCTCATAACTGTCCTGGACGCTAGATAATGGAACTCTTGAATACCTAACTACTTTTTTATGGATGGGAAATCATCAAATGACCTCTCCAGCTCTAGGTGGAGCAGAAGGGAGTGTCAGACTCTTACTGACTGAAACCCACCCGTGTTCCTTCCTTAGCCCTTTATGTTCCGGGCCAGCGGTAACCCTTTCGGACAATCCCGCTGCCCCGGTTGAATAACTACTAGTAACCCCATCGAGTCTGGGCTCATTAGATGTGTCTCAGCGAATCCTGTTCATTTTACCTGATGACGAGGTCCTGATAACTAACCTGGACGCTGATAAAGAAACTCATGAGCCGATCGAGTGTGGACTCATAAGATATTGTGTCTTAACGAGTCCAAATAAAAATGTCTGAAGTTTTCATAACAAAACAAGTAGAATTGGTAAAAAGTTTTATATCTTTTACTGTAATTTTTTGTGTAATTATATTCATTTTAATTACCTAAACTAGTTGGCGGTGACACATATATCATCGTGCAGGTGGGAGCCGTTATTCATAATGGCTTCCAACATCGTGAAATGTGCAAGTTGTAATGTGGTGATTAACGAGGTATTGGCTTTTATTTGTAATAAGATTGACGTTATGAACGAGCAAAGTATTGGTCAGATTTGTGCTAGTGCTTTCGATGACACTGAGATATTAGCTGCTAAGAACTTATTGTTTGACTCCATATCGACAACTAAGCGTAAAAAGATTAGGAGACGACAGGGGAAAACGTTAAGGGATATCGACGACATCATCTGCGTGCTGAAGGAGACTGATCCGGAGGATATTCCTACTTTCGTAGCACGAGATCTGCATAAGCTGCCGCCGGTACTATTTGACCACGTAGATGTAACCCGCTTACTAAAGGACTTGGTGACAATGAGAGGCGAAATGCAACGAATACGTGATGAGTACGTGACATTAAAACAGTTTGAGGAACTAGAATTGGAAATTAAAGTGATCAAAAATGCGTCGATTGCTAACAATATTACCCTAAGACGGGGTGTTGGAAGAACTAGATTATCGAGCTTTGAGTACGAGAGTGGACCCCCAGCATTATCTCCACAGCAAAACTTCCTACCAACGGAGGGTAGTGTAAAAACACCGTGCGGAATCTATAACGGACGGCCGCTCGAACGAAAGTCAGCTGATAGTGAGCCGAACGTCGCCCGCCAGCCGCTGCCGGTGACACCGTTGGTGAGTCATCCGACTCCGCCTCTAGTGCCCGCTACTGAGATACACACAGATCCCCCGAATGAAAACAATCGATGTGTTATTGCCACACCGTTGGTGAGTCATCTGACTCCGCCTCTAGTGCCCGCTACTGCGCTGCACACAGCTCCCCCGAATGAAAAAAATCGATGTGCCATTGCAAAGAAAACTTTCTCTGATGTGGTACATGAAGGTGAGTGGAGATCCCAGGAAAAGGATGAGAAATGGACCCTTGTTCAAAGAAAAAGGGTTCAAAATCGCTTTGTGGGAAAAACTGGAAAAGCTATGGTTGGTGCTGACTCTAAGTTCAAGGCGGCAGACAGTAAGGTACCTCTTTATATATATAATGTGTCAAAGGACGCGTCCGTGTGTGACATAATAACCTATGTTAAGAGCAACACTAACATTGACGTACGCTTGGAGAAAGTGAACATGAAATTAATGAAAGACTATAATGCTTATAAGGTGTATGTTCCTAAGTCTAAACTGGATACATTTTTGACGGATGACTTTTGGCCAGAGGGAATAATATATCGCCCTTTTGTGGAATTTAGTCGACGTACCCCCTGCGTGGAAAATCGAGATATGGCTAATTGAATACCTACATAAAGTTAATGGTTAACAAAAATACACTTATTAGCTTTAATTGTAAAAATGTTAAAAGATCTGTTGAATGTGTGAGAAAACTTTGCCGCTCCGCGGATATTGTGGCACTACAAGAGACCTGGCTGCTTCCTCACGACTTGCCTTTCCTGGGTGATATTGACGTTGCTTTTTCATATGCGGGAAAGTCCGCTGTGGATACGTCGGGAGGAATCCTGACTGGGAGGCCATACGGAGGAGTAGCTCTGCTGTGGAGAAAATCTGCCTTCCCGTCGGTGTCTGTTATGCAGTGTCGTAGTGTGCGTCTTGCGGCGATTAAGGTGAAACTTGACCATGAGCGCACAATTATAGTGTTTTCAGTATACATGCCTACAAACAAAAGTGAAAACCTGCCATTGTTTTCGGAGTGTCTTGGTGAAATATGTGCAATAATTGAAAGCAATAATGTGGAATCTGTATTTTTACTTGGTGATTTCAACTCGCACCCTGGTGGTTTATTTGCGAAAGAATTATTAGACTTCTGTGCGGAACAATCGTGGTCGTGTATAGACATGGAGTTGTTGCCGAGTGACTCACATACGTTCGTATGCCAGGTGAGCGGTACACAGTCGTGGCTAGACCACTGTTTAATAACAAGCGCCGCGCGATCATCTGTAATTAATGTGTCTGTCATATATGACACATACTGGTCAGATCATTATCCTATATCAGTTCAATGTAATTTTAATGTTATTTTGCCTAAACGTACTAATCATAGTAAAGTTTGTAGTCGGGTAAAGTGGGGGGAGAGGGATCAAACTCAGATAGACGCATACTTTGATTATTGTAATTCTAATCTTAGAGAGCTAGATTTTCCATCGGAATTTGTTAATTGTGCGGATGCATTGTGTAATGATCAGGACCATAAGTTGTTATTAAACAAAATGTACCTTGATATCGTTAGTATATTATCTAGGGGTGCGGAACTGAGCTATAGTGTACCTAAACGGAAATACAATACATATGTACCTGGCTGGAATAAACATGTGAGTAGTGCCCACAGGGAGGCTCGACTGTGTTTTCAGATGTGGCTATTACAGGGTAAGCCTAAATCCGGACATAGTTATAATAAAATGTGTGAGTCTAGAAAATTATTTAAATCAAAATTAAAATACTGTCAAAACAATGAGGAACAGATCAGAATGGACATTATTGCAAGGCATCACACTGATAAGAAATTCAATAAATTTTGGAAGTCAACAAATAAATTAAACTCAGGGTCGAGCCTTCCGGTGAGTGTAGGTGATGCTCATGAACCATGTGACATTGCTAGCCTCTTCCAGCGTCATTTCAAAGTGGAGTCACCGCTTGGGCCGGCGGCGCAGGTGCTTGATGCTGAGTGTCAGCATGGAGACGTTTGTATCAGCTTTACAGCCAAGGATATAGCTGTCATTATTAAGAGGATGGTGAGAGGTAAGTCTCCAGGTCATGATGACCTTAGCATCGAGCACTTGAAGCATGCTGGTGTGCATCTCCCGAGGGTACTGGCAATGCTGTTTAATTTGTGCATCAGTCACAATTACTTACCTGATGATCTCATGTACACGGTGGTAGTTCCGATCGTAAAAAACAAAACGGGTGATGTGTCGGATGTATCTAACTATAGGCCTATCTCGCTCGCCACTGTCATAGCCAAAGTGCTGGACAGGCTGCTTGACGGACAGCTGGAGAAGCATCTTCATATACATGACGCTCAGTTTGGCTTCAAGCCTGGTTTGTCGACTGAGAGTGCTATCCTCTGTCTGAAGCAGACTGTACAGTACTACACAGCCAGAAATACTCCTGTGTATGCCTGTTACCTAGACCTCTCGAAAGCGTTCGACCTGGTTAATTATGACATGCTGTGGCACAAGCTGCATAGTGAGACACAGGTGCCGGGTGAGATAGTGTCGATATTTAGGTATTGGTACAGTAACCAGCGGAACAGTGTGAAATGGGCGGGAGTATATTCCGACGTGTACGGGTTGGATTGCGGTGTGAGGCAGGGGGGTATAACCTCGCCCCGTTTGTTCAACCTGTACATGAACCAGCTGATCGGCGAGCTCAGCAGTGCGAATGCGGGGTGCTCAATAGGCGGAGTGCCTATTAATAACATCAGCTATGCAGATGATATGGTGCTGCTGAGCCCATCGGTTGGGGGGTTGCGAAAGCTCCTGCGCATTTGTGAGAGATATGCTGGGGCTCATGGGCTCAGGTACAACCCTAAAAAGAGTGAGTACATGATTTTCAAAGCTGGTACCAAATGTTTCTCTTTTGTTCCTCCGATCACTCTTTGTGGTGCTAGTCTGAATAGGGCTAACCATTTTAAGTACCTGGGCCACTGGGTCACAGATACCTTGTCTGACAATGAGGACATCGAGCGGGAACGTAGGGCGCTGTCAGTTCGCTGTAACATGTTGGCACGTAGGTTTGCACGCTGTACTGAACAAGTAAAGGTGACCTTATTTAAAGCCTATTGTCAGACTTTTTATACGTGCAGCCTATGGGTCAATTTTGTGCAGAGAGTATACAGTGCCATGCGCGTACAGTACAACAATGCGTTCAGGGTGCTGCTAGGGCTGCCGCGGTTTTGCAGTGCTTCTATGATGTTCGCGCAGGCGCAAACCGATGACTTTTTTGCTATTATTAGGAAGAGGAGCGCCTCGCTACTAAGTCGCTTCCGATGCAGCACTAACAGTATCCTGAGCGTATTGTCCGAGCGGTGGGACTCGTTGATGCTGGAGAGGTGGATGCACCTGCATGCCAGTTCGTCACCATTTATTAAGTGATTGTTGTTTTATATATAATTTCTTGTAATTGTCTATTTATTTATTTTCTTCTATGTGTTATTGTTAGTTATGAATTTCTTGATGTTAATTGATATTAATTTAAAAATGTAAATGTTTAATATATGTGATTTAGATATGTTTTTTAACTTATGAATTTATATTTTCAGTTTGATTATAAGTAGTTTTCAATTCAGCTAAGATAATATTGTGACATGTATTTTATTCTTTGGTTACTAACATAATTTTTAAGTATACCTACTAACATAAATATGGATCACTGTGTCTGACGTAAAATAAGTAATAATAATAATAATTAAGTCCAAATAGGACTAATCATCAACCAGGGAGAAAACAGAGGAATACGTTAGTATGGAATGAACGCTAACGACCACGAGTAACTAGCTTCACTGTGGTAAAGATAAGTACAGCTGCGCAGATTTCGGCGAGTCACGTGTCGATCGTATCGTATCGTTAAATTAAAAAAATAAAAAATATCCCGACGTACACAAAAACCTATTAAAAGGGTAAAATAAATATATTGGCCCTTTAAGTTTAATATTCATTGTAGGAAATATTTTGATCCAAGCGTCCTAGCGTCGGGGGACGGCTAATGAAAACGCCAAACAGACGAGGTTTATACCCAGCAATAATTAATGTGTGCTATTGTAGAAAACATAGCTGCTGTTAACTTCCAATTTTCATTACCCGTGTGATAGCCCCAATTCTTCCAGAAGGTTATAAGTTATTTAACATCACGCTACAACCCTTAGGAAACAAGCAAAACTAAAATAGAAACACGCTAAGCGAAAACGAAGTAATACCGCGGGCGGGCGATGCGTCGCGATGAGGTGGAACGGGGCTCGAAACTTCACGACGACGAAGTGGCAGGTAGGTAAAACAGTCTGGTGTCCGCACTCCACGTCAATACGCGTATTTTGCGTACAGTAAGTGGCAAGTAGAAGCTCTCACTTACCCTGTCCATTTCAGTCATACTTTATGATTCGACTGTGTGCTATTTATATACCCTATAATAATTAATATTCATGAATTCATTTCGGAATGTTCAAACTTCTGACGTATCATTAAACTTCGTTTTATGTTAAGAGCTTTATGTATAAGCTGCTTAAACATAAATAGTTTTGAATATAATTTCAGACTTGGGTAGCTATAATACCTATTTCATTCATCGGATAATTTTCTCGAGCCGCTCAAAGACTACTGTTGTCCGAATAATTTTCCAAGAAAATTTACTTGAATAGAGTATTATAAGCATTAGAAATAATGGTAGTGAGGTTTGTTTATACTTGAACGGTACGCACGTTTGTACAAGTTCCTTTACGTGAACGTTTTGGAAATCTAAATATAATAAGTAGTATTATTCAATGCTACACCCGCGATTAACCAAAAAACTTCTCAGCTTGAGTAGAAATAACCTTAGAATAATAATAGGAACAATTACGGGCCATAACCCCCTTAACAAACATCTTTTTAACATAGGCGCCACAGACAGTCCCCTCTGCAGGGGCTGCCTTGACGCCGAGGAATCAGCCGCCCACGTCATCCTGGAATGCGAGGCTGTGGCTTCTCAACGCGCAGAAATCCTCGGAACAGTGAGGTCACTCCGCTAAGCCTGTGAAGCTCCCAGGAAGCTTCTGTGCTTCTGGGCGGAGTTAGGCTGGCTCTGTTAGCCAGAATCCCCACGCACAATGGACAGAATGAGAGTCTAAGTGCGGAAAAGGGAGTCCTATCATCATCGTCATCAAAGTGCTCCCCCATATTCTTCCAACTTTCCATGTGCTGTTCCTTCTTCGTCGTTATCTTTTAAATAAATTATTTTATATTTTCTTAATGTGAGAACGATGTAGGCCTTGTAGACAAGTACCAGGTGCAGAAAATGGTCTACAAATCTGTAGATTTGTAGACCATTTTTTTTGCACCTGGTACTTGTTGACAGGCCTACACTGTCCTCCCATACCTACTACCATGTTAACACTGTGATTTAAAGATATTGTAAAAGCCAATTACCAATTTCTAAAAGTGTAACCGTGGAGTGTCTTGCCTTCTCTATAGGAAACGACCGATTGGAACCGTGCACCTAGCTTCTGACGTTTCTATTAAATATTTTGATTTTTGAGATATTTTGTACTAAGAATTTCCCTTGCTAGTGATGTACACCTTAGTTGTAACTAAAAAAAATTATAAATATCATTATTTTTAATACTTAAACTTGAGTTGTATATAAACTGCTTATTTATCTCCTTCAAAAATGTCTTTCGTGAACCTGATGAACTTCTTAGGGCAATAATTATTTCTTTTCTGTTAGCTCTCCTGTTCGCTATGCCAATCTTGCCGTTTTAAAATTTTTGTTAAACCTCGGTAGTAGGTACTTACAGTCAGCAAAGGAGATAAGTATACAGGGTCGTCGAATATAGTTGAAGTTAACTAAGAAACCGATTGATGTTGTCGAATGAAATTTAATTTGATAAAGCAACTGTTTGTTTTCTATTAATTCAATTAAATTTTATTCGAAAATATCAATCGGTTTCTTACTAAACTTCAACTTTATTCGACGACCCTGCATACTTATCTCCTTTACTGACTGTACATCATACACATGTTCATAAAACATACTTACATAACGTTAGAGATCTCTATAATCCATGCGACCCTAGTACAGACAGTATCCAACCACTCATAATTATGAACTAATAACACTAATATAGCTACCGTTACAGGCCAACTAGTCTCCTAAGTGGGGTCACGTTAAATCTGAAAACTTTCCCTCAATTCCTTTCAGGCGAATCGTTTGAACGCCAACAAATCCACAGTATGATCTTGTAGAGTACTATGCGACATTTAATTAATGTAGACACTGTTGCAAAAGCGACGTACTCAGAACCGCCGGGTTATAGGAATGTCTCGAAATACTGTCGGAGACATCCTTAAAGAACGAAACCAGACAGTTGAATATCAACTTTGGGCGTCAGTTTTTAGGGTTGGTTTTTGTTTGTGGTTATTTTGTATAAAGAAAAGGAGTGAAAAGTAAAGCAATTCATCAAATTGTAGTCACAATCACGGTCGAGTGACGAAACGTCTGAGGACGCGCTTTCTCGCAGCGCTTTGTGGGATTCAGCGGGATTTGCTGAATTTATGGAAGGCAAGCTCGTTAAGTGTAAGTTGACGATGAATAGAAATACTTCATGGTGTTATAATGAGAACATGAGCACGGTCTTATCTTGAGAGTATGTTCCCCTAATTATTATTTTATGATTATGAAGCGTTTAAATGTTGATAGCTTAAAGAGGGGCGTGCATTTGTTAATTATGTTTAAGTTAATGAGAAGATGCTGTTGGTCCACCCGCGAGATGAGGCCTGTGTCCCCGTAGGACATTTATCGGCTGACTAGCAGCTCCCCGCGGTTTCACCCGCGTTAGTTTCGATGCCGTGGGAATATCGGGATAAACATTATCCTATGTGGTAATTTCCTGG
The DNA here is from genome assembly GCA_949316385.1 of Globia sparganii. Taxonomy (NCBI): domain Eukaryota; kingdom Metazoa; phylum Arthropoda; class Insecta; order Lepidoptera; family Noctuidae; genus Globia; species Globia sparganii. Next base: position 1,859,795 of record OX438660.1, read on the forward strand.
TTATAAACTATCTGTGTGCACTATTTCATCCAAATCCGTTCAGCCGTTTGTGCGTGATTGAGTAACAAACATCCAAACATCTTCACAAACTTTCATATTTATATTATTAGTAGATTAGTAGGTAATTTAAGGTTTGAAATTACCTCGATCAAGTTAAGCAGGCTATGTAAACGGGGTAGGTACGACATAATTTAATAAATGTGTATATGCGTATAAAACTTCCTATTTATATAGGTACTATATATTATATTTGCTTGAAGTTTGAAGGTGAGTTAAAGCAAATATCAAATTACGAGAAAGGGCTCTCTGTTTGAGGATTCATTAAAAGTTTCAATTACCGAAATACATATACGCTTTCCGATATGAAGCGGTGGTCAGGCAATGTGTGATTTGCTCCTGAGTCTATTTAATAACGAAATGTATGACATTTACACACGAACACATATAGGTCTGTCACGCAAAATCACATTTTTAAATTAAACTTGTTTTGACTGTTTCTTTTTCAAACATGTTTGGTAAAAACAATTGATACATTACAACAGTATTTTGTTTTTTGTTTTTATCTGAAACGGGTCATGATTTGCTCAAGCCCGCCACCAGCACACGTGTATTAAGCAATTGTAACCAGGTAATTCGATAACCATTAGGGTAGACGTGTTCTTGAGTGGAGACCGCGGATCGGCAAACGTAAGGTAGGACGCCCTCAGGCTAGGTGAACCGACGATCTTCGTAGGATGGCTGGTAGCAGCTGGATGAGAGTTGCCGAAAATTGAATTAAATGGCGTGCAATAGGGGAGGTCTATGTTTAGAAGTGGACTGCTTTATGCTGATAATGATTGTGATAACTCTCAGAACGTAAAGAAATAATGCAGGAAAATGCAAAGAACATAAATTGTAACGTGAAAATATTAGTAACAAAAACTAGCATGCCATAAAACTTTTAAAACAAATAAAAATAAATTAAAAGTGCTGCACATAATCAGTCATGTTTAATCCCATGTGAGCTAATTAATCATTGCTATACTTTTAACTACCTAGTACTCATCAGCGGGGTTTAAATTGCAACAGTGTAGCCACGGCACTAATTACAGCGTTACTAGGGCAAATAAAACTACGCTTTTGTAGTCATGCTTGTTTTTGGGGAGTGGGGATAATGTTAGCAGTTTTGGATAGGTAAAAATTAATACAGTTGAAATAACGTTATGAGAGAAATGTCCTAGGGGTCATAAAATGTCATGGGGCCCAATCTAAATTTATATACGATCAAATGTACTAAAAATATGTGCAAGTAGTTGTGGATTATTTAAACCAAAAAATAAGTTTAAGTATCATGTCATAGTTTTAGGTTGCTGGGCCGTAATTTAATGATTCAAAAAACTGTCTTGGGCCGGAATTTCAAAATATTTTTGTCAATAAATTAGGTCGTTGTGCTTTACGAGGATATATATTTGATTAATTTTATAGGATTTTTTTAACAGTTCATTTCTGTTAATGCTAATAGTGTCAACTGTGGTAACAGTGTAACTGTTAATATTGTCAATCCCGAGCATCAGGTGGAATGACTACTCACTCCACGTTCACTTCACCTATGCTGTCACGGTGAACTTTTAAAGAATAGACCAGCTACTGTAATCCAACCCGATTTGAATATTGTCATAATTTGAAAGAAATATGGCAATCTTTTTCTTAATACCAGATTGTCGTTTCACAGCTAGTAACATATCTAAACATAATTACAGCATTCTTAAATAAACGCGGGATGTTTTACACAAAGTACAAAAGAGGAAACCCGAGTCATCAACATGTCTGCCGTAACGAAATCAATAAAAAGCGCCAACTCACATTGTATATAAATGAACAAAATTTCTCTACAAAGAAAAATTCCGGTACATTTTTTTAAAAACACCAGCTAGTACCCACACATTTCCCCTGTTTGTACAGTTCGGTTCTGAAAACGTGCTCGCAACGACATCAAAGTTAAAATGCTAGCTTCTCCATTTTCAAACACAGTCAGTATAGAAACGGTAATTCCTGATACATTGCCAAGAAATTCTTCTAAAACAACGAATTGGAAAGCTCTGGAAATTTCAAAAGAATTCATAGTAAGCACCTTATTTAAAACCCCCGGTTTATTTGCTGCCAGGTTATTTATTACGTTGTATTGCTTTATCTTAAGTATCTGAAAATAGGAGCGGAAATTCTAAAATTGCTGGAGTACTTTTAAACTAGACATTTCATTCTGTAAACAGTTTATTGCTGAAAATTAACTGCCTTTTAGAGGATATTACTTTAATTTCACATATACTAGTTAATAGACTTCAAATATTTGTTAATTTTATTAAATTATTGTAGAAGTATTGGAGTAAAAAAACCTAAGCCTAACTTAGACTTTGGGTAGTTTTCCTGTTGACAACAATGCAGACGATTTTTATAAATAAATATTTCTTCTCCCTTTTTTATATACTTCTACATATTATTATTATTGTAAGTCTGTAAGCTTTGAAATTATATTAATATTATAAAATGTAATATAATGCACTTCGGTAACATAAATATTAACAAATTACTTGTAGAGTTGCGGTATTTATGTGAATATAAAAGACTGAAAGACAAACGTCGTAAACTCCAAAGTCAAGAGAACAAACAGCGTTTTCAATAAAATCACCTAAAGTTAAATTCCAAACTTTACTATTGTACATCCCATAGCATTCGCAGAAAGCACTACGTTGCAAAAGCAAGCTGCATTCCCTAAGTGATCGAAATTTACTATTTGCAATAAAACGCCAAAAAACATGAACAGGATTCCAATAAAGTTATTTACATCAATATTATGCCTTTCTTTGCCAGTCCTCTGAGTTTATTGTCGAAAAGGAACGTAATAAAATATGTAGATTTAGTACTGAATACAGTGAAGCACTTATTGAAATTGCTTGATTTACTTTAATCACATTATCCAAAAGCGTAAAAAGGATTCGGTCGTGCGGTTCGGCCCGCAGTGTATGCTCTGTGAATACGTCGTACGTATATCAACAAAAATAATCACACATCGAAGATACTTATATCTTCGATGTGTGATTATTTTTGTTGATAACTACGGTCACACATTGTTAAAAAGTACCTTTATAGAAATGCTAGATACTGTACAGTCATCAAAATAGATAAGTTACCAGGGTCTTCGGGTATGGTTGAAGTTTAGTAAGAAACCGACGGATGTTTACGAATGAAATTTAATTTCATAAATGAACTGTTTGTTTTATTTTAATTAAATTACTACTTTTACTTTTTATTACTGGATTTGTGCCCGAGTGACTGGGACTTAAAAATAACTGGTGTCGACTTTCTTCATTATTATACGTTACAACAATACCTACATTTCAGTCTTCATCTGTTAAAATTATTTAGCAATAAAAATAAGTTTAAAAACTAAAACCCGAATACTGAAAAGGATGAAACAAGAAAGTACCTTCCCGTGGTCGCATGCCGCTGTACTAACATACTTATAAGCCTGTAGCATGCAACCACGGGAAGGTACCTTCTTGTTTCATCCTTTTCAGTATTCGGGTTTTAGTTTTTAAACTTATTTTTTACTAGCAGTGCCCTGCGGTTTCACCCGCATAAGTGTCGATCCCGAGGCAATATTGCGATAAAAATTATCCTATGTGTTATTCTGATGTATAAGCTATATTACTGTAAAGTTTCATCAAAATCCGTTTAGTAGTTTTTGCGTGAAAGAGTAATAAACATCCATCCATCCATCCTCACAAACTTTCGCATTTATAATACTAGCTGCGCCCCGCGGTTTCACCCGCGTAAGTTTCGATCCCGTGGGAATATCGGGATAAAAAGTATCCTATGTGTTATTCTGATGTATAAGCTATATTACTGTACAGTTTCATGAAAATCCGTTCAGTAGTTTTTGCGTGAAAGAGTAACAAACATCCATCCATCCATCCTCACAAACTTTGGCATTCATAATATTAGTAGGATTAGTAGGAAGTAGGAAGTAGGATTTAGTTATTTTGGGGCTTATTTCAGTAATATTTATATTTTTGAAATTGCTAATTAAGACCTTTCATTTGATACCCTATTTGGTAGGCACCATCCCAAAATATTTATACTTAAATGAATTACTTTATATTCTCTAAAGGGCGCCATATTTAATTTAGTTTGACATCACATAGCATATAACTAGCGGAAGGTCAAGACGCTTATAGCAATACCTCATTTGTCAAATTATTATAAGTACTTTTGAAGTTATGAGGGAACAGATGAACATACATACTGGATAAAATCATATACCCTTCGAAGTCGCGTCAAAACTACTATTTAGCAACCTGATAATCTTGTTTTCTACGAAAGAATATTTAAAATACATAATAAAGGCAGGAATCTCACGTAATCTCCAGTTTCCCACGGAGTTTCTACAAGTCTATAAATTACCTAAGGTATGGGACGGACGCCCCGCTTTCTCGATTTAAGTAGATATCCAAGTGAGACTTAACTACCTCGGTACCTGTAACTCTAGTGGGTGTGTTAGTGCTTGCTGTCGAGTTTGAGGTGCTGAGGTCACTTCTGAAACCAACCATAGTAAATACATTGTGTTGCCATAATACTGTAAAGTGTAAGCACTTGACCGCGTAGGGTTGGGTAAAATATAATCACGCGTAGAATAGAGAGCATCAAAGGATTATCTATGTACGATGATGCTTTAAGATTAAAAGCCCGTTAATATTCTTGTTGATTGACTGATCTATACGTTACGATATAAAAAGAAAGTGAGAATAATAAACGCAATTTTATTTTCATTTATAATAAACTAGATGCGCTCCGCGGTTTCACCCGCATTAGCCTCAATCCCGTGGGAATATCGGGATAAAAAGTATCTTATGTCCTAATCCAGGTCATGGTTTACTCATGTTTGAAATTTCATCTAAATCAGTTCAGCCGTTTTAGCGTAACAGTGTAACTAACAAACATAAATATTTATTCCTCAATTTTCATGATTGCACTTACCACTGTTTGTCTCTGCGTCACCCAGAGGTTGACTGGTAGAAAATGCCTATGACATTAAGTCCGCATCTGCACATTTATGTACCTACTTGAAGTATTAAATAAATAAATACAAACAATCAAATCTTTTCTCTTTATAAGTTAGTTTAGATGAATTGAATAATTTATTAAAAGACCATGAGAAGAAAATGTACACAAAAAGTCACAACATTCTACGAACACCTAAAAACACAGACGAGACATCGCACCTTGAAAACAAAACTGGCGTTATATAGAAATTTTATTTTTTCAGTATGACCATTTAAAAAGTTTTGACGCAGCATTTTAGTCAATATCTTAGCGAATAACAGAAATAAAAGACTGCAATCAATTTCACTTATCAGTTTGACTATCTTATTCTAAGTTACGTACTGACAACATGCCAATAAATTATGGAGTTATTTCGGAATCATAGTTTTAAAAGTTCCGCATAAACATAACTAACATCCACAAGTAAACTGTAGCGCAAAGTCACACATAGCAATACGACATCAATCACCAACGCCGGTGACTGAAAACTAACACAAAATTAATATCGAGCATTTGCCGCAGCCAAACTCTTCCTATTAATTACACGGCCCATACCTATTTCTATGTATAATTGTATACAGTGCAATATCAACACCGAAAGTAAATTCAGAAGGCTTACTAAATAATAAAGTCTGACCGGAATATAAAAAGTAAAGTGTCTATCATACTTTGAGAGGTGATTCCACAGGAAATCACACTTGCATTGCTTGTAAAATTGTCAACCTTTCATTTTTGAGTACGAGGCTTTTGGCTACTTTGTATGTGTGTCATTTTTGCTGGATTTTTAGTCGATTTGCACGAATTTACTTGCCCGAAACGGGCGAATCGTCACTTTTAAATAATATTAATTTTTCTTTATGTGACTCGCACGAGGTTAATTTATTTGTGGGCGAGTCGACAACGCCACAAATATTTACTAGGCAATTGGCAAATTTTGAATATTATTCTATGTATATAGCATTCGCCTGTTTCGGGCCAGTAAATTCGTGCGAATCGACTAATAAGCCGTTTTATGGGTTTTGTTTGAATACAATAAACAATTTTTCTTTTTTAAAACTATTTTCTTGAATGTTAAATAATAAAAAGCATTACTATTTTGCTTCGTCAAAAGAATAATACAAAAAGTACAACAAACACGTAGTTACGCTGATACCATTGACAGAGCTAATTAGCACAAACTCGACAAAGAATACTCTCAATGTAGGTCATCCGAATATTAATTATACTATACTAATCCATCTTCGGTCGAAAGTCTACGACGTCGGGGACAGAGCGGTGCGCCTCAAGTGGAGTTGGGCGGGACATCTAGCTAGACGAAGAGATGGCTGGTGGAGTAAAGCTGTGAACGAATGGTGACCAAGGTTCGGCCAAAGAAACCAGGGCCGTCCAAAAGAGCGCTGGGTTGACGATATCGTCAAAGCCACGGGAAACACCTGGGTGAGAGACGCACAGAACCGGCAAGTATGGCAAACGAAAGGGGAGGCCTGTACCCAGCAGTGGGTGATTCCGGGCTGAAATGATGATGATGACAAACACTAATTTAAAAATAAGAAACAATTCAATTTAGAAATCATAACCTCAGGTCTTGGTCATTTAGGAAATAGAGCTCTTTGTGCAATAGTTCTGACAAGGACTGTATACGATACGGGAACACCGATACGGGTGAAATATATCAGAAATAACTTGAGTGATTTTTAGACAAACCTCTATGTTGCTCTGTTCAACATACGATGCTCAAACTACGCTCAATTTATTTGTGGATTTGTCTGTTTATTCAATCAATCCCTTTTACCATATTACTAACTGGCTTACTGATTTGATCACAGCACAAATCGTGTGTCGTGTGTGATTTCCTATAGGAAAAAAATAAGAATTTCTGTCCAAACTTTTATCCCTTTGGTGGTGTATAATGTTTAAACTACAATATAATATATACAGGTGGCCAAAAATTGTGGATCAAACGAAACAGGGCGACAGCTGGGGTTATTTGCAGTAAAAAAATTCTCTGTGGCAGTGCCCTAACTTTGTCTCTTAAAGTTATGACAATTTGAGTGTTTTCAGTAAGTAAGGTATTAGGTACATAAAAGATGTTGAAAAAAGTGCCAATACTTATAAATCATGGTACCCACGATCATAAAAGCACTTTTGTAGTGAAGATGCTATTTTTTATTTTGTTTGTTTTTTTTTTTATTGCAAATAACCCCATCTATCGTGTTGTTTTGTTTGATCCACGACTTTTTGCCCACTCTGTATACATCCCATGCCGATTTCGGTTACGGTGACTGTAATATTTCCGACAACTATAGGTAGGTTACGGGCGTGTACTCTGTTGCGGCTAATGAAACCTATCTCCACTGTAAAGTTACATGCACAGTGAGGACACGCTAGAATGACATTGTGGTAATGGTATTGTATGTTGATGGCAACTACAATAGTGATTGCCTCACGGCTATACCAAATTGGTTCATTTCAGCAAAAATGCCAGACAGATGCTGTCTTTCTGCTGGTTTTCTTTTTGGCATCCTATAACATAAATAAAGCGACAAGATCTATGGGTCTTCTCCGTTTACCTACACCGTAACTTCGCCGACAACTTCGCGTAATGTAGCGCCAGAACCGGGATAAACCCGTAAACGCCTCCGCGGTAATTCCGACCGACAGTTCGCACTGTGCGCGGGAATTATCATAAACACAACCGACATCGGCCAGGGTCGATAAGACCGACGAAGGCAGTATTATATTTGGTACAACTATCTCTGTACCCTCCGCTTTATGTGTTCTGCTGATTTAAATTGAGTCAGGTTCAACTTGCTCTAAATATGGCGAAGTTTTGGAGTTGTGGGTAAGTGTACATTGTGTAACTAATCATATTAAGCTGTTTTCATGAGATTTATGGCCGGGAAAAGTCTTTATCATTCTCCTAAGTGAAGTTATTATGACGAACAATAAATAATCCATTTCATAGCTAATCTGGGTAAAAAAAACAGCAGACCTTGAACAACCTTCTCAACAATTTCTCGACCTCTTTATACTCTTTATTACTTCACCAAGAAATTAAAACAATCGTACAAATATACACTCACCTTAAAACTTCCAGAGCTGCTCAACATTTTATCCACTTTAAAGTATTTAGTCCTGTTTACCTTTCACAACTCCTGACGCACCATCAAAACGTTTTCCCGACGAATTAAATCATAATTATTAAATGACGACGTAATTTGAGTGGGACTTGGCAAGTTTTTACAAAGTGGAGTGCATTAAGTAAGAGATTAAGGGGAAGGTGTTGTTTGCCAAGACCCACTAGTTGGCTCGGAGCTCATTAAGACGTTTTCTAACTAGGGATGGCGTCGCTAGATAAATAGTTTGGAGACGTAATTCAAATAAGACGTTTTAAGCGAGAATTTCGTTGGAAACGAGTTGTTTTATGATGTTTTAAGCGAATGTAATTAGAGTACGTTACTAATTTAGTTTATAGACACTCTGTGAAGATTGTAGATGGCTAGTGTACTGTGAGACGGAACTGTGCAATGTTTACCTTACGGTTTATTATCATCAACATCAGTGTCCATTATGAAATTCGTACCCCGAGTCCCAAGATAAATTCTGTCTAGTTTGGGGCTCACTGGCAAATAATTTATATTGTAACCTAGCTGTAGGTAGCATTTTAAACAAGTCGTGACTTGTTTAAAATGCTACCTCTAGCTAGGTTGTATGTATGAGGTGACATTGATTGACTTACTGTCAACTTGCTTACTGTATTACTTAAACAATGAAATATTGGCCCCGATTCTGTTGTTCACAAACTAAACTTAATTTAAGTTCAGTGCATCTTTTTCTTTCTATTTCACTGTGAAAAGGAGAGAAGATAAATATTAGTTTAGTCCTGTCAAATTAGTCAGCGCCTGACATAAATTGACGTATTTTTAGTAGCCATTTTTTTAATCACGTCTAAACTTGTCTATGGATTATCTAATTTGACAGAACTAAACTAATATTTATCTTCTATCTTTTTCATAATGAAAAGAAAGAAAAAGATGCACTGAACTTAAATTTAATTTAGTTTGTGAACAACAGAATCGGGGCCATTATCTATCATTTTAGTCGAAAGACGTCCACAGCTGGACATATTCGTCACCCTCCTCGCTAACTGTCGTAACTAGCTTTTGATATTTTTCCAGGGCAACGGTTTTTCGGTCGGGTGCTACAATCATGTTACTGTAGCGGTGTCAGTTGTGGCTTTATTAAGTAACTAATATCGTTTTTATATTTCTATTGGCTCACTTTTTAAGTTAGTAGTTTTTTTAAAGCCCTAAGGTATCTATTTATTTAGTTATATTCATTTGAAGAAGATACGTCACTCTATGAGAACTTTGTTTTCCAACTTGTGTCTGTTACGATTTGATTATTTAGTATAAAAATATAAATAAAACTCTATTCATATTATATAAATTTATTAAAATTAATAAAAATGTTCGTTCGTTAGCTTAAAAAGCTACCAGTTACGTTAAAAAGTTAAAAAAATGTTTTAACATTTTTGCCAATTTTGCTGTGTTTACTTTATGTACCTATACTATAATTTCGATTTCGATCGAAGTAGAAGTACTTGGGGGACATAATATGTCCCCCAACTATTTGGTGGTTTGGTTTTATGTTCCTCGCATCCAGCGGATTCCTGCGGCCTTCACAAGGTCGGTTACGGTTAACATTTTTGGGGCAATCATTTTTAAATTACTTTCGGTACTAGTCTGTTAATTTCAATAAGGACTAGTTAGATAATTTCTTTACATTTTAAACGAAAAATCTTTATGATTTTAGCTGTTTCAGTGCTACGATGCAAAAGATAAACAGACAGAGAGAGATGTTCACATTAAACTCCCGTCTATTTTAATCGCGTGTTAAAAATATGGCGATTGTAACGCCGACAAGTGCTCAACATGTAAATTATGGATAAAATACTGGCTGAAATAATGAATATTTTCAGTTAAATGACTTTAAGTCACATAAATATCGACGAATGTCATGAATGTCAAAAGGGCCACTGTCGCTCAAAACAATTTCCGTTTGAAGTTATGGAGAATGTTGATGAGAAATTAATTAAAACCATTTCGTTTGATCGTTTTTCTTATTGCTTTAAACATAATAATTAAAATGGAACTGTTCCTGGTAGGTATAAGCAGGCATTAGTGATTAATTCCCGGTTCCTTTGTCTTTCTTACTAATTTTAGCTGTTGGTAATATCTTACAAATTAACGGTCCTTACAAAACATTGGCAAAGTATTTTGATGATTTTTAAGACGTGTAAGTTAAACATTATCTACAAAGGCTTAATAAAAATAAAAAACTTAGACCCAACTAGAACAAAAAGGAAACTCATTATCTGACTAGCCTTTTCCCAACTATTTTGGAGTCGGCTTCCAGTCTTACCGGATGCAGCTGAATACCAGTATTTTACATGGAGCGACTGCCTATCTGACCTCCACAACCCAGTTACTGAATAATACGATACCTCTTGGTAAGACTGGTTGTCAGACTTCTAACCGTAACGAATGTCAAAGATCTACGAATGACAGCCGGGACCAACGTCTTAATGTGCTTTCCGAGGCACGGAGGGATCTCGGTATGTAAAGATGGTCACCCATCCACAGACCAACCGTGGAAAGCGTAGCTTAACCTGACCAATCGAACTGTGCGGCAGTTATTATTTAGCCAAGGGCCTCGGAAACTAAAAATGTATAAACAAGACATCACAGACAGACAAATTAAAATAACATCATCTAATCAGAGTCGCACGTCATTACAGTGTCATGTAATTAATGCCTAATCGTATAACAACATGACGAACGTAACAACATCAAAACAGGACGAATAGTTGAGCTATAAAAGAATCAGATGAACATACATACATACAGAGTCTGTTAAAATCATGCCCTTCTTTGACTTTTCCTTTCTGGCTCCGTAATTAAGTAAATATGTGCCAAAGAAACTAATACTATTATAAATAAAATTTAGTACCTTTATATTACTATTTAGAGAGGTAGCTTGCATGCAACGTGTTAAAACAAGACTATTAACAGCACGCGAATGTTAATTATTAATGAAAACAATCATCATTAATAAAGTCTCGCAAAACGTACTGCTTCCATTAACAAACTAATGATTTTTTAGTTAATATTCATACCTACATGTACAAGTCGCAATAAATACTTTTTCTTTTTTTCAAAAACTTATCAAGTGACATCCAAACATCCGCATTTCATTCACGACACCGCTAGCATTCCCGTCAGTCGTTCAATCAACACGCCAGCGGAGTCCGGTCACCCAGATAGGTGCCCGGCTTACAAGCAATCCCCATCTCCGACTCGAGAGCACGGTAAGCCTTTTGGCTTCCATTCGTGTCACTTGGCTTCAGACATTAAGACATGTCGGCTGATGTCGGCGTACTTCTTAGAAAAGACGTTTCTAGGTTTAGTTTGTAAGTAACGAGAGAGAGTAAGTGGTGTTAAGTAATTGTGGGTTGATCTTTCTTGTAATGAGATGTAAATTGTGTTGGATTGTTCCGCTGATATGTTTAAGAGTCTCGTGCGGTGTTATATTTGAAAATTACTTTGAAAAACTGCCCCAAATACTAATGAATTCACCTCCAAAATTGTCTGCGGCCACCAAAGTGATTTAGGATTTTTTCTACCATAACCTTTTCCCAACTATGTTGGGGCCGGCTTCCAGTCTAACCGAATGCAGCTGAATACAGGGAGCGGTATTTTATCTGACCTCCACAACCCAGTTACTGGATAATACGAAACCGTTTGAGAAGACTGGTTGTCAGACTTTCGGGCTTCTGACTATATAACGACTGTCAAAGATCCACGAATGACACTCGGGATTCCAAGGCACGGAGGGGTATGTAAAGATAATGGCCCCCCATCCACAGACCAACCGCGGCAAGCAAGCTTAGCTTATCAATTAAACAGCAATTCTCGTAATTTTAAGAACGTTCACTGTCTGATCTCAGTCCCGATCTGTCAAAAATATCTATAATTTCCCTACATTTTGACAAGTTTGTTGACATTTGTTTGTTGCCGAGATGAGACTGCGACTAGATTTTGAACGTTTTAAATTACGAGAATTGGCCTTCTGATCGATTGACCTGTGCGGCTGTTATCAGTTAGCCATGAGCCCCTCTTACCATGGATAACCGACGAAAATTTTCTACGCTCGTCTAGATTTATTTGTGCTGAATTCTCGGTCTCAGTTTGTGCGACGAGGTCCCATCATCCTATATTAAGATTTTCAGACTATTACGTGCTATATATATTTTATACTTGAAACATGAATTAATGGCAGTGTGAAAAAAAACAAAAGACTGTGACACGTCAGGCGTAATACACTAACTTACAGGAATGTATATTTCAACAAAAAAATAAACACAAAACAAAACACACCAAAAGATTTTTTTCCAAAGCTAAGAAACATAATAAAACTAAAACAAACACTTAAAAACGTCATCATAATATGGTAAGCGGTCTTTTAACCTCATTACAAAATCCGGGGAGCAAATAAGCGGTGTAAGCGTGGCATATGGCTGGTATACGAATAAAAAGCAGGTTAAAACAACAGAGATTAGCAGAGGCGCACCGCTAACTCGTAAGCTCTTAATGGACGAACACCTACATCTAGGTTATAGTTTGAACCTATTTGGTTAGATGTGGAGGCAACAGCTCAAGTCGACGTGTGCTTTGTGTGTCTCGATGTTGTTCATTGAATATAATAGAATAGAATACTCTTTATTATGTACACCATTATAAATTACAGACATAAATATAGAAATTTCATTCAATTCAACAAACAATCAATTCAATCAAAAAGAATCAAATCAAAAAATCAAAACAATCAAAAAATCAAATCAATTCAATTAATTTTTTTTTTTCATTGTTGTGTAATAATTTAGAGTCGGTTGCGGAACACAGTATCAATCTCAATCTGAATCATTTTGAAGGAAATTGCTGATATGCTTCATATGTTCGAATTTATTTTGACCTTAACAACGTAAATAACGCAATGAATGTTGTTGAACTGTCAAAATAAAAGCCATTGCGACTGATAGTGTGTTCCGCAATTATTTATATACGGTGACTGATAATTAGTGACCGATACTTAAACACGTGCTTGTACTCATGATAACAAACAACTTTTACTATGGGACCAAAACTGAAATTGTGAAAAAAAATCTGCTGTTCAGTCATTTATGTTCGCCTAACTGTTCAAAATGTAGGTACTGAACAGCAGATTTTTTTTTCGCGAATACCGGTTTGGTCCCATAGTAAAAGTGTTTTTTATCATGAGTACAATCACGTGTTTAGGTATCGGTCACTAATTACCAGTCACCCTATATATTAAAACTTTATGCATAATTTAAAAAAATACTATACAAAGGCGGACTTAATGCTTGAAGCATTTTCTTCCTGTCAACATTAGAGTGATAGTGATACAGAGACAAAACATGGCAGGTGCAACATACGGGATAAATAGCTAGGAAAAGACTATGAAATACAAGAATAAATACTAATACATAGATACATACATATAAACAAAATGAACTGTCAGGAGAAAAATTATTAGTAGAGGAAAAAACAAATCCAGCAAATCACCCGCAAATTATCCCGCAGTAGTCTGGGTTTACGGGCAGTTAAAGGCTATAGACTTCCCCTCTATTAACATGGGGTATAACCATAACTGGTGGGTGTCGATGTACTTACTTCGGGCACACTTTGCCTTGTAGATACTTCAGTTTATTGTCCAATTTTGTAAAGTACCTAGTACTTTTGATAGGCCTATTCTGTCCTCCCACACCTATTAACAGTGTAATTTGAAAATATTGTTCAAAAGAAACAATTATTTTATGGAACACGGTTCAAGTTGATCGTTTCCTATGGAGAAGAGCCGTGAAAGAAACTCCACGGTTTCTTTCGTTTAGGAAATAAAATATTTTGAATTTGACAGTAGGTATACCACAAGATCCACAGGCTATGCATATGGGTCAACCAGATCTAATTATAGGGTATAGGTTTAGGTATGAGGAACAGGGTGTAAAGTTCACTCAACCTCCATAGGAAAGGGAGGATCCGACCAGACGGGTGTTGTTTCTGGCGGATAACTGCCCGATGATTCATGTGGGGCCGTTGTATATATGCTTGTTGCGCGGAAAATTCTGCTTGCGAGATGCAAGATTTTGCGTGACGTCAGTATGACGCGTTACCGCTACAGGTCTATAAGTGGTCTTTGTTCAAATGCATGTTTAGGGTTGTGGGATTTTCTGAAGCTGTGCTAATGACTTGTTTACTGACATTCTCAAAAATGCATGATCATGGTCTTCATAACTTAGTATAGTGGGAATGTCATATTGCAAAAGTAACCAAAATTGTTTTTTTAATTGTAAAGTCTTGACTAATAAGTCAAAATAAATTATTTTCAATTTTTTGCTTTTAACCTGATAGAGATGAAAATAAGGTTTAATATACATGTATAGGTATAATTGAAGATTATTATGATATGTAGCTTTTGCTTTTCAAGAAAAAACAAAAGTAATTAATGTTTTTTTGGTCTTTCTGTTGTCCGATAAGTAAAATTTAATACGTAATAGGTATATTTAACCTCGATAAACGATGGATAGTTGTTACCAAGTTTGTCGATGTAATTTTACTTACATTAATGATAATGTTGAAGATTTTGTTTATTTGAACGCACTATTCGCAGTGGAATTCGAATAACTATTTATGCATTTGATAATATTATTCTTGAGGGAGGTTTATAGGCAACACAAATATCACGCTACAACACTCAGGAGCCGAGCAAAAAGAAAAATAATCAAAAAGAAAGCAAGAAGCAGTACCTTTGTACTCAATAGTAATATGATGTATCTCTATTCATTCTACAGTGTGTATATAAATAAATAAAGAACACTAAGCGAACACGGAGTATTAGCCCGGGCGGGCGACGCGATGCGACGCGGCGAGTCGGAAGAACAAAAAAATTCACGCGGATGAAGTCACGGGCAGAAGCTAGTAATCTATATAATTCCATCTATCCATACAATTACATGATACACGATAGCAAAACGGCATATAAACAATTATCGCTTGCTGTTATAATTGAGGTATCACGGGTATCAGCAACATGACATCAAAATAAATGAAACCACGATCATTATCATAACAGCCATGCAAACATGATATTTAATGCATCGCATCGTTTGCATCGGGGCTGCATAAAATATGATGGTTAAAATACCTTCAACAGTCTTTGTGTACATAATATTATTACAATCAAGATACTTGTATAGCTTCCCCGTTGGTGTCGGTCTGAGTTTGAGAATCAAACTCAGAACCCAGAACAGTATTTTATCCAAGTACACTCAAGTCCAAAACACAACAATACAGACATCAACTTACAAAACATATTTTATAACCCCATACACGCTCCATTACAGTCACGCAAATATACTAAACTAGATCATAAATGAGGAACATGAAAAACCTTTCTGGAACTAAAATGTAGGGGAACAGTCGGAGTGAGACAATACGAACTAAAATCGCACGAAACGCGAGTAAGATAACGTAATGGGGGTTGACAAATTAGTGCAGAGTTCCGTAGTTGGCAAACACTCGCCGGCCGGCCTGAAAGACCTATTCCGGTGATAACGCTGATGAGCGAGATAATTCGGTTTTTAGAGGTTGAATTACTAACAACCGTGTTCTATTTATAAGTCCCTTGGTGTAAGTGCAATATATGTGCGGATGAGCTTTGGCTAAGTGATAAAGCAGGAAAGTGTGTTCTACTATTAAAAACAGTGTTAAAGATGTTTGAGTTGTAGTGCAATACAAATAAATAAGACGAGAAAACAAACAAAAATATTCGTTTTAGTAAAAAGCTGTGACAGATCCTTTTTCATTGATGCCTCTTTAAATAAAATATAACTAGGTACCTACGACATGTTTTCATAAAAAGTGTCATATTGAAGTCGGTTAGTAATAAAAAGTAAGAAAGATAGAATAGTACATTATGATACATGTGTGCTATGTACACACTCGGCTTCCTTATCGCGCTCGCCTACAGCTCGTGCGAATAATACCGCCTCGGGTGCAATGATCAATGCACACGCGTTTCATAGGACGTTTTTCAACACACTTGTGAGGAAAAGTCAGATTTGTATTTTTATTAACTTTATGGAAAATGGCGCGCTGGTTTTGATTTTCCACGCGCCGCGCTAGCGATGCGCGCGCAGGTGTAAATAAAGACACGGGCAAAACCGCTGAAAAGCCTATATAATAAATACAAAATAACGTTTAGACTGATTGTAGTGTTATCGTATGTCAAATTGTAGTTTAGTTAGTATGGAATTAGAAAGTAATATTGGCGTAGAGAAATACACATTAGTTCAGTGAGATAATAGAACGCCATTCAGGGTCTTTTCCGATTGGTTCTGGGAGAGACCACGGACAATTTAAGGTGAATACATTTTAGTTCATTTTGGGACCAAGGACAATTTAGACTATTTAAAAAAAAATGAAACTCCTCGGATTCCTTTTGGCATGAAGTCTCTTTGATGAGATTAAAAAAGCGCACATCTGCGACCAGTAAATTATTAACTAGTTATCTGTGAAATCGTTATCACACTAGTGCGGTAACATAAAGTAAAAAGCGTGCGTGTTTAATACACTGCATTATGGACTTAAAAGAGGTTAATTAATAACCACTTTACGAGCAAGTGTGTTGAAAAATACGTTTATGTGGCATGTGGTACATGACCCAAAGATGAAGACAAACGCAAAATAGAACTGGCTGTAATACGGGTCGGATGGCCGAATGGCTGAATTCTGGTCAAAACTCAGATAATTTTGAATCATCGATACGACGAAGAAGAAGATTAAGGGCCCTTGTGACCGATTCCCAAAAAAAAAACCAGTTGACGCTCACCCTCGAAGGTATCCGTCATTCAGTATTCAAATTGGATCCCGTCACGATTCAATAATATATTCTAATAAGGAATTGCTTACATAGACGGGTCGTTTATACCAGATATGAACGATACCTATTGAGGAAAGTTAGGTTAAGAAGGCCCAGCCTTTAAAGGTGACAATTTACTGAAAGAGCCATCAGTTACATTATGATCAGACCACTACTTGGTAAGACACTTAAATGAACGCTAAAACAAAACAAATCGTATACAGGGTCAAAATAAATTAGCTAGCGAAACTGCACGATGGTAGTGTTGTTGTTAAAAATATTGACCAACAAAATATTGAAGTGTAAAAGTGTCTTAAAAGATCTACTTGCAGAAATAAACATCTCATTCATTTAATTTGTTGTTAAGTACTTGAAGTGTGAATTGAGAAAATCTGTTTTCATTTGTTTTATCATATTTAGATATCGATACCCATAACGTCTGCAGAGTTTTGCTAGGTAATTTAATTTGACCCTGTATAACAGTGGACTAAGCCAGTCTATCCCGGCCACGGTTTTGGGGTGGTCGGTCCATCTACATAGATAGATAGATGGGGAGTAAATGGTTAAATTAAATTAATAATTTATCGCCGTGTCACCAAATTTGCCCGAGAGTGTCAATTTCTCTGACTGAGTCTGCTGAAGAGCTTACGCTTCAGACTATGCCGACCGCACAGTGGCGCCCTCATCGTTTGTTTGGTTATTTCATCCAATTTAGAATGAAAATGCAGAAAATAAGCACGTTAATTTGTGCTTCACAAGATTATACGTTAATATTATTAGAAGTGGTAGGTTTATATTGCTTAGTTTTATTATAATCCTTGTTTACATTGTTTAGTTTTAATAAAATCCTTAAAACGGAATATAGTGGCCACTGTTATCCGTTTAACAGTGGCCAATATAATAATATTAACGTATAATCTTGTGAAGCACAACTTAACGTACTTATTTTCTGCATTTTCATTCTAAATTGTATGAAATAACCAAACAAACGATGAGGGCGCCACTGTGCGGTCGGCATAGTCTTCAAGTCAATTTTATGTTCCTTTTAGATAAACCATATTTTGTCTACCACTAAAATAGGATCTGTCCGAACAGCGGGGTAATTGCGTACGTAACACACTATGCCTTTCATTTTGACAGTTCAACAACATTCATTGCGTTATTTAGGTACGTTGTTGAGCACACAAATCTTTTGAACATATGAAGCAATGGATTAGCAATATCCTTTAAAAGTTATTCAGATTCTGATGGATAGTGTGTTACGCAGTTCTTAATTAACAATGTGCCATAACTAAACAATGCCCGTATTAATGAACTTGAGCTCGTTCCCTGAACAGCTAATCTGCTGTCAGTGGCTCGTCAAAGGCTTTTCAACCAAAAACATTTACCAAACTAAACAATAGAATTTATGACTAGAGTTTTCACTTCGGTATTATATTGTTCATTCTAAACTATACTTATAAGTAACTATGTCTGTGACCTTTTCTTGCCTAAACCACTGAACCGATTGTTATGAAATTTAACACACGAAATAATAAATTTTCGTGTCACAGTGTTAGTTACCATACTCCTTCGAAACTACTGGACCGATTTGTATGAAATTTTGTGTGCATATCGGATAGGTCTGAGAATCGGCTACTATCTATTTTTCATGCAACTATTTTTTTTTTTTTTTGCAAAACGACGTTTGCGGGGTCAGCTAGTAATGAAGGAAATAAATATGGGAGTTGTCCTTTTGTTCACTTGTATAGTGCATACAGGGATAACCGTCTGTTGGTGCCTTCTCATCATTTAAAATTGTCAAAGACGCCACTGCGAGCTGGCTTCGGCCCCTCGTATGCCTTCCAAAGGTCCGACACCCTCGGCTCCCGAGATATGTCGAAGACATCTTTTAAATAATAATTTAAATAAAAACCCATTTCTGGTGACACACGCCCAGATACATACCTTAATCTTTATTGTATAACAGGCTTAAGACTAATTTAAAAAAATGTCCATGGAGTTTCTTACGCGTTCTTCTCCATAGGTACCTAATTCGCTTGGAATGGGCAATTAGCTTCATATTTTCTGACTGACCGACTTCTTGACGGTTCAAAAGTGCCTGTAAATAATTCAATTGATATAAATGCTGTGAGCTAGAGTTTGAGTCTAGGTAGCCTGGAAACTGGAGAAGTACATGGGCTGCTTTTCATCTTGAATATTTGAAAAATACTCGCAGATGAAGTCACAGTAAACAACCAGTTAATCAACTCAGCCTATCACAGTCCACTGTTGGACATAAGCCTCCAGGCTGTGCCTCTGCCTGCTTCCTTGTTTTGGGTCGCGCGTCCATCTAGCTAGGGGACGTTCCACACTACGCTTGCCGATACGCGCTCTGCTTTCCAGGACTCGTTTGCTCCACCGGCCATCGATCTTTCGACAGACAGCCGGTTAGGACTATGCCGACCGCACAGTGGCGCCATCATCGTTTATTTGGTTATTTCATACAATTTAGAATCAAAATGCAGAAAATAAGCACGTTAAGTTGTGCTACACAAGATTATACGTTAATATTAACAGACACGGTAGTTTTATATTGTTTAGTTTTGTTATAATCCTTAAAACGGATAACAGTGGCCACTATATTCCGTTTTAAGGATTATATTATAATTCTAAATTGTATGAAATAACCAAACAAACGATGAGGGCGCCACTGTGCGGTCGGCATAGTCTTAATAAATAAAATCTTAGTCGTTTTCCAGGAATCCTTTCCTGACCTTGTTGAAAGTGGATCTTTTATCATTTCACTCTATGGTATGAGACTAAATAACACCGTTATCTCTTTGCAACACCATCGGCAATTTTTGGCGTACAAATAATTTTGATTCCGCGAATCCTACTTGTTTATTTTTCTGCCCTTTAATCTTTAACGAATTTTTACGTGGTGACGCCAAAAGAGATTTATATCCAGCGAGAATTGAGATTTTTGTATTATTTATTTTGCGTAAAAATGTTGCGGTGACCCAGATATTTATAAGGCTTCTGAAGCATGAAGTTGCGGATTTGAATACAGTAGGCAATGTGTTGTGACTTTTTAGGGTTCTGTACCCAAAGGCGCCAATGGAACCCTATTACTAAGCCTCCGCTGTCCGTCTATCTGTCAGCGGGCTGGATCTCATGAACCGTAATATGTAGACAGTTGATATTTTCACAGAATGTGTATTTCTATTGCCGCTATAAAAAAATAATAACTTTATTATGAAAACCAAAGAGTTTCCATACAAGAAACGTTTTTTTGACGGCGTTTTTTGCCTTGTGGTACGGAACTCTTCGTGTGCGAGTCGCACTTGGCCGGTTTTTTCAATGTCATGAACAATATGATTTCTCACTGTGTCAGGTCACAGACCGAAGGCAAAGTAAAAATTGGAGTTTTAGGCTTTTAAGATTAAGTTACAGTTATAGAGAGAAGTTTAAAAAATATTTTAGCGACAAAATTTCGTGAGTCTTACTAACCGCAATGACTTTAACTTTTGCCAGTTGTACCTTATACCACAGAATTAAAAAAATAATACAGATGATTTTAAACAACTCTTTTGTGTTCATTTTCGGTTGTCAACAACAATTAACAAACTCAAGGCCTATCACTGACGACTTGTTATAAAGATTTTTTGCTGAAAATACTTCAACTGTTTAATTAAAATTGTTGCGGGATAAAACAAAGTGATACATCAATTTGGTAACGGCAAGGTTGTGACATTTTATTAAAAAAATTAAATGCTGACTACTATACTGTGACATTTTGGGAAAGCGGTTCAGAGAAAAATGTTGAAAGGGAAGATCGGAGATTGACCGAAACATTAATATTCTATTTTTATATTTTTAAGCATAGATGGTCATATTAACTGTTACCCCTTTTTTTATAAAGACCCTTTTAATCTACGAATAATAAAAGTCAAGAAATGTAACTCAAGCTCAAAAATGGCACCACGCAAATGTTTACCGCGGTGGGCGTTGCCGAAAAGGCCACCGCGCACCAGAACCAATCACGGCGCTTGCCGGAATACAACGCTTTACGCGAGCGCAGCTGATTGGCTTATTTACATGTGTATTCTTTCGCTTGAATAGTCGAGGTATTTTGTCAATGTAGTGAAGTCTGGAGCCGGATTTCTCGTTGATTTTGTTCGTAATTACGCTTCCTGACTTTTTGTTATTCGTAGCTTTTAATACTTCTTTTTTGATTTTATGACACAACTCTATTAATGGTTTTCTTGTTCACCACAGCCACTGCTGGGTGTACTTTACTAACTTCTGCCCGCGACTTCATCTGCGTGAACTTTCTTGTTCCCCCAACCCACCCCGTGTCGCATCGCATCACCAGCAAGCGCTATCACCTCATTTTCGCTCAGCGTTCTTCCTGACTTTGTCTCTTGGCTCAAATGCAAAAACATTTTTTGAAATCCGACTCATAGTTCCAGAGAACTAATCTCTGGAACTATGAGTCGGATTTCAAAAAATGTTGAACTATGAGTCGGTATCAAAAAATTTCAAAAAATGTGTGTACATACAAACAAACTCTTCAGCTTTATTGTTAGTATAGATTTATAAATGGAGGAATGCGTACGCTAGCTTTCATTTCTGAAAATGATAAACCCACACGGTTAGCAGATTGGATTTTCACGTGGGTAGAACAACTAATTTGCTTAGCTTATAGATAGTATTGCGTTCATATTGCCTGTAAATACATCCCATACAGAAAAAAGAATCCACTCAACAAGTTAACACTTCATCGAAAAATGAAAAATACGAAACTAAAATTTTATTTGTTTCACCGAACGTCTCGACACTGTCAAAGCGCGTCCGTTGTACGTGCATGTGAATTCATATCTTCGCCTTTGCAATAAGCTGAGCGACGTAAAGACTACCAATGACTGCCCTACCTTACCAACTAAGCTACACGTAAGTAAGTACCTATTGTTAGTCAACGAACGTACGGAACGTTTCGTGCGATTCCAAGTGCTTTTCAGAATAAGACGTTCGCTCTTAATTTTAGAATAGAGTTAAATATTGAATTAAGAACACTAGCTTGAGACAGTTGTTTAGATTAAGATACCTAGTGAATTTATACAAATTTTATCATAAAGGTTAGTAATTTTGTACTGCATTTCAGCGATTGTTAGTGCACAGAGTGTTATTTGATGAAGACACTACTCAATTGACGTAACTGTTGAAATTAAGTAATTAATTTGTCGATGAGGAATTATTTGAAAATGGATAACATTTTTTTAAAATACTTTTTGGGAAATTTATTAGTTATTTTTATTTATGTATAAAAAATGGCATCATCCATACTAATATTATAAATGTGAAAGTGTATGTATGTGTGTGTCTGTTTGTTTGTCCGTCTTTCACGGCAAAACGGAGCGACGAATTGATGTGTTTTTTTAAGTGGAGATAGTTGAAGGGATGGAGAGTGACATAGGCTACTTATTTTTTTTTTACGTTTTTTTTAACCGTGTTACCCCGAATTTAACATTTTAACCAATCTTTAAAAACTAATATTATAAAGCTGAAGAGTTTGTTTGAACACACTAATCTCTGGAACCACCAGTCCGATTTGAAAAAATCTTTTTGTATTTGATAGCTCAATTCTTAAGGAAGGCCATTGGTCATTTAACATCACGCTAAGTTCCTTAAGAGCCGAACAAAAAGAAAAAAAAATCAGACGGAACACTAAGCGAAAACGAAGTAATAGGGCGACCGAGCGATGCGATGCGATGGGGTGGGTCGAGGAGCAAGAATTTTCACGCGGACGAAGTCGCGGACAGAAGCTAATTAATATAAAAAAAAAATTGTTGTCTGTAAAGTCAGTTTACGGAAGATAGTTTTACGTGATAACGTCATAAAAAACATTGATGAATAAATGTGCCACAAGCCAACGGCAACGCTTGTGCCGATCATGCCTCTCTATCGCTTGTTCCGCGCTCTCCCTTGCACGCTCAGGCTCAGGCGGAACGTGACACTTTTTCGTGCGTGCAGCCGGTGTTCATCGATTTATAAGACGTTATCAGTTTATCACGTCAAAAAATATTTTACTTTTTATTCATTTTAATAATAATAATTTATAAGAACATGAATGCTTTGCAGTGTGATTCTTACAGTAGTATCATCTTTGAAAT
Source organism: Globia sparganii (assembly GCA_949316385.1). Lineage (NCBI taxonomy): Eukaryota > Metazoa > Arthropoda > Insecta > Lepidoptera > Noctuidae > Globia > Globia sparganii. Next base: position 1,883,029 of record OX438660.1, read on the forward strand.
TTGAACGGTATCGAGGTGTGACTCCGCGATGCATGTTATCGCTTGATTAGAGTACTACGGGCTCGATAGTTATTTCGACCTCATTCTCAAATGTTATAGAATAGAATATCTCTTTATTATGTACACCATAAAAGATTTTATATCACGTGATCGACTGTGAACGTAATGTCTGGGAAACGTGACACTTTATGGGGTTTGGTCTTACTATGTTTTTGTTTGCATTGATGTCAGCTATCCATTTATATAGGTGCCATCGTGGTAATCCAAAGTGCTTCCTTACCCAAACCGTTAGTTACCCTGGGTAACCTGGAAGTCTTTAAGCAGACTCCGGATCCAGGTTGGCAGAAGCAAGGAAAACCTGTTCAGGTGGAGATTCATAGACGACTCCGCCTTGGAGTGTAAATGTGGTGCTGTTCCACAAACGGTGGGACATTTAGTATCGTGTCCCGCGTGTCCTGTCAGCTGCACGTTACAGGAACTGATGGATGCTGGTGATATCGCCAAACAGGTAGCCAAATTCTGGTTCGAGTCCATTTAGATTGCTATCGACACGCTAAGAAGAAGATTTATAAAAATTAATAATTTTAAAATTTATTTATTTAGATTTATTATTTGAATAATAATTATTTTATTAATGTTATTATTTAATAATTAATTTAATGTAATTTTATTTAATTTAATAAAATGATTAAAAATTAAAATATGTACATATTGCCCGTCGCTTTCATATATAAAGGTATCATGCGTAGCCGCCATTTTGAAAAATAAAACATAATGGCGGACACAGGTAGGTATGCCACAGATCTTCAAACCCTTTTTAAAAGGGGTGACACAATGGGTGGTCTTATCGCTAAAAGCAATCTTACAATTACCATCATCGTCTCATCTTGTTATAGTATCAGCAGTAAGTATAATGTTTTTTTTTTTTTTTAATAAATTGTATTTTATTCCGCTGTGAGCATTACGGAAGTAGACTGCGCTTCGGGCGGTATTCGTGTGATGATCGGGTTCCTACAGATACATTCATGTCATTATACAGGAGGGACTGTCGAGTTTCCTTTTCCGGTTAAAAGGGACGTTAAAATAATGCTAGAGTTATTTTTTTTCTATATATCCAATATAATTGTGTAAATGATGGAAAGCATTATTGTAAAAAAATCGAACACGAATGGTTCCGTACCACAAGACAAAAAGTCACGTTTCTTGCAAGGAGATCCTCTTTAATTTTTATTAACTCCATTTTATTTTTATTATTTGATATTATAGCGGTAATAGAAATACACAGTCTATAGAAAATTTAACTGTCTACCTATTACGGCTTATGAGATACAGCCCGCTGACAGACAGACGGACGGATGGACAACGAAGGCTTAGTAATACGGTTCCGTTGGCACCCTTTGTGTACGGAATCCTAAAAAGTATTATAAAATGACGGTAAAGAAAGAAAGGTTTACTTCTAGTAGCGACTTATAATAAGATGATGTGCGGTAGATCGAAAAGATATCTTACTTAAACTTAAGAAAAAACCAAAGCAACAAGTTCCCCAGTCGAACTACAGCCAACTTTCACACATACGACTTCAGACCAGCAGTGCGATTCTGTAACCATCTCACCGTGAAAACTTAGGTGAAGTGAGAGTGGAGTGAGCTGTCAGTGTCATCCTGATGCTAGGGATTGATACTCTTGACAGCTCATTCTAAGCTCACTTCACCTAACTTTTCAAGGTGAGATTTTTATAGAATCGACCGGCTGTATCATAATGTTGTTCAGCCATCCGTTGAAAACATACACATACAGCATATACGAGTGACCTAATACTAAAAACCTAAAATCTATTATATCTCTTCAAAATTTGCAAATCATCCTGTCCCAATTCTAGGAAAAGCGCCATCTAGTTAAATAGCGTGGTATCGCTAACGACCGCTAACGACCGCTACACTTTCACAGTCGATAATCATCATTAACTAATTACCTGACATAACTTAGGAACATGTCGACAGAGAGCGGTAGCTGTATGCAAACAAATGTAACACTCAACGAAGAGACACATAATTTCGCCACAACAAATTAAGACCATTTGGCTCTTAAGCGTAACACTCTGGGTCTGTTGATGTGAACGGACAACTCTGAGTTCAAATCCAAGTTTTACCAATAACCACTTTTGTATATTCTTTACATTTAAAATGAACTTTCTTGAGAATATTACGTTTCGTAGGAGACGTACAAGTTCTGATCCTAACACACAAAATGAACAATCGTCCCGTTCGATAGCGGACAGTGATAGCATGACAAGTTTACCTGACTTATCTAGAGACGAAACATATAACGAACAATTAAACAATCTCAAGCAACAAATCAGCAAATTGACGCTTGACCTAAGAAGCGCACATCAAGAGATTGAAATACTATCTTTAGAAAACTCAAATCTTAAGCATTCCAATGAAAATTTAGTTAAAGAGAATGAACTCTATAAAAAAATTACCCTTAGCCCCAGGACAAAATCGAGAATCTCCACACCTACGACTCAAATAAAAATCCAGGAGAAGGTGAAGACGCCCAAAACTTCAAACCAAAATATGAAACATAAACAAACGCAAACAAAACCCACATTACAAGACTCTCCTTGTGCAGGCCAAGGCACAAACTTAGATAAAAACCACGAAGAGTTACAAAAACTGGAAGAACGCCATCAGAAAGATAAAATGGAGAAAAAAAAGATCTGCATAATTAGCAACAACAAGAGCAACAATATTTTACATGTTGCCGAAGAAACTTTTCAAACAGATTTCAATAAATGCCACTACTTAATTACTAACGGCAGTACGGAGCTTTTATTTGAAGGTCTACCATCAAAACTACAATCATTCACTATGAACGATTTTTGCATCATCTTCATTGGCGAAGAAGACTTCCGAACAACGCGTGACTATTTCGATAAGATATTTTTCATCAGAGAGTCACTACGCTTAATTACACACACAAATGTCATCATCTGTTCTCCGACATACAAATACAACAATAGATCGTTGATATATAACTGGCGTATAGAAAGTTTCAACAATCTACTCTACATGGACATATTAACTCACGAGCATGCGTACTTCCTCGATTCTAATAGAAACTTATCTTACGACTATAAAATGTTTCATAGAAGAACGGGCTCCATAAATAATTCTGGGATGGCAACAATTTTTAAAGACGTTTTAAATTACATTCACGATCTTGTTCAATCAAATATGAATACCGAAGACACTTGTACTAATGATAATAACTTAGGGAATAATGAAAGTGATCAGTTTTTTCTTTGTAAATAGTATGTATATAATGCACCAAAATATAGCTGGCTTAATAAATAAAGCTGATATTCTAACTGTACATATTCAGGAACTTTCAAAAAAGCAAATTGAACTAGATATATTATGTATCACGGAACATTTTATCATGAAAGGCCAAGAAAAATTGTTGTTTATTCCCAATTATAGACTAGCGGCAAGCTATGCTCGCTCAACTAAACGAGGCGGTGCTTGCATACTTGTAAAAAATAACATTGTTTATAAAGAATTAAAAAACATTGCTATACGATCTCAATCAGGCATTATCGAATGTTGCGGTATCGAATTACAGCTGCATAAACTAATTATTATTTGTATATATCGGCCCCCTAAAGCGTGTAATCTGAATATATTTTACGAAACTCTAGAAACAATATTAAAAGAAATTTGCTCTAAGCCTCAAACAAAAATAATACTATGCGGGGATTTCAATATTGACATTCTCAAACGAAACAAAACTACGTTAGATTTTGAGTACTTTTTACTGAGCTATAATCTTAAATTAGAATTAAATCAACCTACTCGACCCAGCAGCAAAACCTGCTTAGATAATTTTGCCCATAATTTTAAACAAAAATGTAGTAATGATATTATTGATTATGGCTTATCTGACCACACTGCACAAATATTAAAAATAAAAGTTAAAAAAACGTATAAATTAAACTGTTGGCGTATTAAACAGCGTGACATATCAAAAGAAAATTTATTTAAATTTAGAAATTATATCAAACAATTGACATTCTCACAAATATATAACATGACAGATCCAAATGAAGCATATGATGAATTTATAGAACTATTTAGATTATTATACGATTTATGTTTTCCTGTTAAATTAATTACCATGAAGTGCAAGAAAATGACTAAATGGATTTCGAGAGGAATACGACTATGTAGTAAGAAACAAAGAAATTTGCTTTGGAAATATCGATTAAAACCAACAAGTGTGAACAAAGCTACTTTTAAATCATACTCATACAGATTAAAGAAAATAATCAAATTAACACAAAAATCGCAAAATAACCACTTAATCCAAAAATCCAGCAACAAATCCAAAGCAGCATGGCAGATAATAAACAATGGCAAATCAATTCCAGAGCCAATACAACAAATACAAATCTCTGGTAACATTATTAAACACCCAAAAGAAATAGCTACGGCATTTAATGATTTCTTTATCGACCAAATTTCCAATAGATCCACTTCAACATTAAATAAAATAAAACCCTTAACTAATAGCAATAATTCCCTTTTCATGCCACCAGTTGTACCACAAGACATAATACGAATAATAAAATCCCTCCGCAACACGAACAGCACAGGATACGATGAAATCAGAACCAACGTAATACAATCAGTATGTAGCTTCATAGCAACACCACTCTGCCACATTACTAACCTATGTCTTAGCACTGGTAAATTTCCCGAAGGTCTCAAAACCACCATCATAAAGCCACTCCATAAAAAGGATTGTAAAGAACAAATGCAAAATTATAGACCTATTGCCTTGATACCAGTTTTCTCGAAGGTGATAGAAAAGGTGATTGTTGAAATCTTAAACGCATATTTGACCAAATTTAATATATTATGTGATGAACAAATGGGATTCCGTAAGAATAGAAACATCAATATGGCAATATATAATCTTATCAATCGCATAATTAGTAATGTTGACAGAAAAACGCCATTATGTGCCCTGTTTACTGACATGACAAAAGCGTTTGACTATGTAGACCCTAAGACACTAATTGAAAAACTAAACGCTTGCGGTATAAGGGGAAATGCTTTGGAACTATTAAAATCCTATTTGAGTGACCGCAGTCAATATACAGAAATAGCTAGAGTCAATTTAAATACGAAACGGGAAATAAAATACGTATCAAACCGTAGGACACTTTACTATGGGGTACCACAGGGCAGTGTGCTTGGGCCACCATTATTTCTTATGTATATTAATGACCTGCCACGACAAATAAAGCATCCAATGATCCTCTTCGCTGATGACAGTACAGCAATAATTAAATGTTCCAATAATCTGACTTATGAAGAAGATATAAATGACACCCTCAAAAAAATAATTGATTGGCTTGACAGAAATAACTTGGTTATTAATTTACAAAAAACTAAGTTAATGCATTTCTACCAAAGGCTAAAACCCAGACATTTAAATATTTCGTATAACGGACAAAGTGTAGAAGAGGTAAACGTAGCAAAATTTCTTGGCATTCTAGTTGACAGCCAACTAACGTGGAAAATGCAGGCAGACGACATATGTACGCGGCTAAGTAAATCTGCTTATGCTCTTTTCATCTTGGCAAAGAAAGTTAATTTACAAACAGTAGTTATAGCATACCATGGCATTGTTTCCTCAGTATTGAGATTTGGCATAATATTTTGGGGCAACTGTACTGAAAGAGAAACTATATTTAGAACTCAAAAAAGGTGTATACGTTGTATGGTAGGGCTGAAAACAACTGATAGCTGTAAGCCTGTCTTCAAATCATTAACAATCTTGACTTTCCCGTGCCTATATATATTTGAAGTAGCAGTGTTTGTGAAATGTAACTTGAACTTGTTTCCAGCGATAGTAGACACTAGAAAACGAACCACTCAACTTAGATCCCAATACAAAACCATGTTGTGTACAAGTAAATGCAAAACAGCACTAGCAAGGAAAAGTATTTTAGGCATGGGTCCGGTTATATACAATAAAATTCCTGATAGCATAAAAAATGAGAATTTGCACAACTTTAAGAGAAAATTAAAGATTTTTTTGATAGAAAAATGCTATTATTCAATTACCGAATATTTGAATGACATGCGGTTATAAAATCTCTGACATTTCTTATGTAACAATTATTAACTTCCTTATTGACATTTAATTTTAATTTATGACATCATTCCTAAAATCTTTGACATTCTTTAAAGAAATAAGTGCTGACAATTTTCATTTTTTTACAATAACTACGGACATTTTTTTATTATTATTTATTATATTCTTGATTCTAGTGGTTCATAAATCTACTTTTAATAATTTCTTGTTTAATCATATTGCATGTATTTGTATGTCTGCATGTATTACTACTTTTGTACGCCCCAGAGGCAAAGCATAGCGCCCTCAATGAACCAAATAAGAACTCATAATGTACCTATGTTTTACAATGAATAAATGAATATGAATATGAAAAAAAAAAAAAAAAAAAAAAAGCATAATTTCAACATAACATCTATACCAGACACCGAGGTATAGTTCAGTAAATTTTTCTCATAAAAATGTTCCGAGTAATGCCTTCCTTTAGTCGATGAGAAGAAATTTATTGTTGGTCGTAAAAAGTACATTGCGCGAGCAACCGCGAGAATTTCGGAAACTCGCTGCCGCAGTTCTCACGTCGTCACTCCGTCTTGTGACGAACTTTTTGATATGAAATAGATAGGTACCGAAGGTTGGCTCCAAGCAACCCGCGAAAATATACTCAATATCTTTATTGCTTTACCATAATGTGTACTTAGGTGGAAGATATATAATTTGGATCATTATGGGCCCTGTAGGGTACAGCAAAAGGGTAGAAGAGAGGAAGCCCTGTATTAGGATAGCTGTTTTGTGGATGCAAGTCTTAGCTTACATAATAATAGCTTTTGCCCGGTTTAAAAAAAAAGTTAAAAAAAAAGTAGCCTATCCCTCCATCCCTTTAACTATCTCCACTTAAAAAATCACGTCAATTCGTCGCTCCGTTTTGCCGTGAAAGACGGACAAACAAACAGACATACACATACACTTTCACATTTATAATATTAGTAGTATATGGGTTACAATCAGAGTCAGGAGATCGCCAATAAGATACTAACATTTCGCTTTATCTATTATTTATGTATTATAAGTATTACCTGCAAAAAGTACTTAAATGTTTTGGATTATATTTATATACCTATCTGTACCTATAAAATTCTGTTTATTCATTTATATAATATTTTATTTTATTTAATTATTGTTTTCGTTATACTACATATACGCAACCTAGACACGCTACGAACAGTGAGTGCAAGCGTACTCACGACAGGCTTTCAACCGAGATCGCCATACAGTACGCTAGTAATAATAGTTCTATGCCGTACAGTCTGTTCCAAAAGTAATCATCATCACCATAGCCTTTTCCCAACTATGTTGGGGCCGGCTTCCAGTCTAACCGAATGCAGCTGAACACCAGTATTTTACATTAAACGACTGCTGATCTGATTTCAGACTTTCGGGCTTCTGACTGCCAAAGATCTACGATTGACAGCCGGGACCAACGGCTTAACGTGTTTTCCGAGGCACCAGAAGGGTCTTGATATGTAAAGATGGTTACCCATCCACGGACCAACCGTGGCAAGCGTAGTTTAACCTGATCGATCGACGGGTTTTATTACTTAGCTACCGGCCCCCCAAAAGCCCCTGCTGTTCCAAAAGTACGAGTACCTCATGAAAATGTAAGTAAATGGATTAGAAAACGTACCATAAATGACATTTTGTAGTGTCTTTACAAATTGAGTGTTTTGATTATAATTTTGATTATTTGAATACTTAAACACGAAATTCTAGTTTATTAAATTACTTCAAAGAATGGAATAATCTTTATTATGCCCTTAAAAATTACAGTTATAAATGTAGAAATTTTTACAAATGGTGACACAATGGGTGGTCTTATCGCTAAGAAAGATCTTTTGAAGACAACCTTTGGATGGATTTAAAAAATAAAAAGTTGTATTATTCAAAAAAGGAGCAGGTTCTCAATTCGGATGTTTTTTGACAATTTCATTCGAAAACATCAATCGGTTTCTTAGTAAACTTCAACTATATTCGACGACCCTGCATACTCATCTCCTTTGCTGACTGTACCTATCTATTTTGTGCTTTATACATTCGACTCCGCATCCCTTGAACTCGCCGTGGATAGATAACCAGTTGTTGAACCGATGTGATACTATTATTGCACTAAGGCTTCGTTCCGGACACATTCCGTGTAATAAATTCTTGTACCTAATAGCAAAATCAAGAACAGATAAATGTGATTTTTGTAATAACTCCGTTGATGATGTTTATCACTTAATGGCTGAGTGTGTCCGCAACGGACAATTTAGATATAGATTAGATTGTAGGCTTAGAGAAATAGGTTACTGCAACAGTGTTCTGGCTGCGCCACTTTCTGACGCAGTTAGAGCACTTTACAGACTAGCTATGCTAAGATTTAGTTAAAGAGTGTATTATTAGTTAAAAATTGTAAAACTAACCAAGGCGGCACAATCGCATGCGCGACAAAGCTCTTTTTCTAGAATAAAAAAAAAGATTCGAGCCCGTGGATGGTGGTGTAGATAACTGGAGATCATTTAAAACGTCATAATGCTACATGTAGGTAGGAGCATACAATTTTATCTATGGTATGAATGGCGAGTGCGCTTCTGCAAGTCTTGTCACGTTCTGTGAACAGCCTGTCTCTTGGGAGCAGTAAGGCTGCGTCTTTGGTCATGTTATGTTATGTGAGTGTTTATCCTAGGTATATGCATGTTTATGATGTGTTGTTGAAGTTTGAAGGTGGTCCCATTAATTGGGTATTTAAATAATTCTAGCCAGCAATTTGGTAAAAGAAAATAACAAGAAAATTGGAATTAGCAATTGGGTTAGTTGGGTATTGGGAAATTGGTTACTTAAAAACAAAACCTAATTTAAAAGCGTGTATAAAAGTTGGAGTTAATTTTTAGAGATCATAAAGTCTGCTCTATAATCTCTAAACACGAACTCCAACTTTTAATAGTTGAAGTTTACTAAGAAACCGATTGATGTTTTCGAATGAAATTTAATTTGATAAATGAACTGTTTGTTTTCTATTCATTAAATTACATTTTATTCGAAAATATTAATCAGTTTCTTACTAAACTTCAACTTTATTCGACGACCCTGCATACTTATCTACTTTGCTGACTGTACGTCTGGGTCTTCCGCGATGCGGTTGGACGTTTTCAGGACCCCACTTTGTGATGGTTAAGACCACCACTTGACTAAGGTCCACAGTGCATCCGACATGCAGCAATCGGGTCCGACCCAGTGCCACCACAGTTCGTGTTCCTTTGCCGTAGGTATAATCTTCTATCTCCATCTTAACGTTCCAGACAAAAATCCACCCCGTACAGTCAAACGGTATGAGCCAAGATTCATATCTGAACTGGATGCATTTCCCTATAGTGCGATGCAAAATTAAAATTTTATTACTAGCTCGCCGCCATCTTCCCTGACTTGCGCACTGATGTAAACTTTGAGAAAGTTTCTTTGGCCATTAATAATTCTCCCGCGGCATCCGGGACCCCTGAAAAGAATATTTCACTCTTTTGAAGCTGCAAACTGGGTACAATCAAATTACCATTTGAAAGAGCCCCTTGTATTGCTATTTAAGACGTTGAACGATTTTCGTGAGCTTTGTTTGTGTCTTATCGTTGAAACCGTTTGTAATAAATCTCTTTACAGATGTTTACAAGTACAAGGAGGCTGAATTATGAAGAAAAACCGGATTTTTTTTGCGTCAAAGGGCTACTACAAAGAGACTGTGGTGTATTTTTTTTTTTGAGATTATTCGAAAAAGATACTTTGTAACCCGCCAGAATTGTTTACCAAACTTCTAGAACATCTTTATTATTATCTGTGCTTTGAAAAAACTATGATTATGAATTTCCAGTTTTTTTAATAAATCGTTAAAAAAGTATCTATGCTCTTTGCTTTATTGCACGGCTTTGCACTAAAGGGAAACGAAAAGTAAAAAGATAATTGTCCAGTGATTATTGCCGTAGGCGTTCTATCTTATTTGCTTATCTTGCACAAAAGAGAGTGCACTTTCATGTCGTGCAATATGAGGCCATTACAGCCATGCTATTCTCTAAGGATACAGCCTTGCGGGCAGCGCTGTCGCAGTGTGTTTGACAGTTGCGACAGCGCTGTTCGCAAGGCTGTATCCTTAGAGAATAGTATGGCGTATCCTTAGAGAATAGCTCCCCAGAGCATTTATCATAGATATACCTACCTACTTATCAAAATGTTACAATGAGGGATACTCATGGCTCCAATATCCGCTCAGTATCTTCCTTATTGGGAAAAAGATAGAAAAGTTTTGCTGCTAATTGTTTATTTCTTTTCATGTACTTACCTATAACTCTAAGAGAAGCTTATTTAGTGGTGAAATACAGAATGGCGGGGACATCGCACACGCACACACACGCACAATCTTTTAACCCGTGATTCAGTACCTACATGTTTCTGACATCCTGCTATGAACTTTAATAATCGACGAACAATTTCTACGCTAGAGGGTCTCGAATCTTAGGCTGATTCATGGTTGTAATTTGCGCATTTTAGCATATTTATTTTATTGATCACTCTATGTGCTGTGTTGCTTCCAGAGAGTGAAGTCAATGTATATTATATGTTTCACTGCACTACTAGTTATTGTGTCTAGATCAGAAAGAAGAAAAACATTAGAAGTAAAAACTCAATTATTATACTTGTTATATTTCCAATCACATATAGGTACTATTGATACAAGTTAGCTCAACGGCGTGAGGCAGACGACTGTGTGTCAGGAACGTTCCAAAGCAAGATCTCGTATTGCGTTCCCTGTCGCTACACGCATCAGTGTCCCTTCCAATCTGTGTATACCGATCTACAAGTAGATAGCAGAGCTTACTTACTGCCTACGCCAGTCGAAGATGCTATTTCTGCTAAAAAAAATAATTGATCGAAACTGCTTAGATTGTTGTGTAAGTTGCAACGAAAGATCATAATGTAGCGGTATCTACAAACGCCACATGCGAACTATACGTCATACTGACGTCACGCAAAATCCTGCATTTCGCAAGCAGATTTTACCGCGTAACTAGCATATTACAACGGCCCGACATGAATCATCGGGCAGTTAGTTGCCCGCCAGACACAACGCCCGTCTGGTCGGAGAATCCTCCCTTGTCTATGGAGTATGAGTGAACTTTACACCCTGTTCACGCCTGTGATACCCCGAAAGCTTAGGCAGTGATGCCTGCGGACAAATTATTTTTTTCCTTATTTAATAATATTTATTCTTATCATTTGTTGTTTATGAAGATTATAAGTAGTGCTTTATAGTATAAGTAGTGTTTGTTTTATTTTATTTTGTTACCTATAGTACGCTGTATGAATCATTTGATCTAACTTGGTTTCCATACGTCCTTTTCGGGTAACCACTGAAAAAAAGCGCTGTGCTGTGGGTGCTGAGTGAAAGCCATGTCACAGTTATGACGTGCAGCTGTCGACTATTTCTGCTTTGTGCTCGTGATTATAGATATATTTTGTTTTTATTTTTCCTTATTATTAGAATTAATTATCTTTTTGTACGAGTATGTACGTGCTTCTGTGACAAATAAACTTATTTTTCTTTCTTTCTTTCAGACGCATTCGTACACCTCTGCCTAACATTTCTACACATACACTTTAGCGTGTACAGCGACAGCAGATCTATCAAATTTCTTTAATAGATTTTCAACTTTATCGCTATAGTATAAGGTTCAAAGTTGATTGGGAAAATTTGACAGTTTCGGGTAGCTTGATATGCTGGCATCTGTACACCCAAATTTCACCAGTTATGTTTTTTAAGGTCCCACGTAACAGGGGGCAAGCCTATTGCCATAAACCGGACACAATTCAGACTTCGGGCTGCTACTGAGAAATTTCTTATAGAAAAACCCAATAAATCTTTGCCTGAACTGGGACTCGAATCCAGGACCTTATGTACAGCAGTAGCGCTTGCCACCATTACACCAACGAGGCACTTCCAAAGATCATTAGGTATTAATGTGGATTTGCAAACACCGAACATCCAAAAAACCGTAACAACATTATATTTTTAATCCAAACTCACAGGAATAGATTACATTATCCCAATACGAATAATTTATTATGCAAATCGAGCCCGGGGGCAGCTTTACGCTTCCATAATGGAATAGACTGCTAAACACCACGGCATAGATAATTCACTTGTTAGTGAGGGGCGTCACTTGTTTCCTGCGGTGGTGACTTTTAGTAGCTGAGATGTAATAGGGTAGTTCTCAATTGAGAGAGGCAGAACTTTATTTTGTGGACCGAAATCGGTCGGGGAGGCTATTATTATTATAATAGCCTCCCCGACCGATTTCGGTCACGGTGGCCAATCTCAACGGAGATTAACCAGGTACGCAGGAGATATTATAGTGCACAAGTGTGCGCGCAGACACAGGTGCACTCCCTCTTCCCTCACTCTCATAGTTCGATGGAACGGCAATTCGACACGACCGGAGAGAGATCAGGCACAGGACCAACGGCTTATCGTGCTTTTCGAGGCACGGGGGTATCACACCACCAACTTCCAAACTCCGGGCTGTTACTAAGAAATTCCTAATGCAAAAACTCAATAACACTTTGCCCGACCCGGGAATCGAACCCAGGGAAAAAAAAAATAAAAAATAAATAAATCATTTCATCACTAATGCTATAAAAACGATGAAGGAAAACATCGTGAGCAAACTGACATGTATTAGAACCAAAAAACCGGCGACATGTGACATCTACCGACACGCACTTGTCCCGCGTGGTGGATTATGGCCCACTCTCTCTCACAGATTACAAAGATGTCGGAATGGTTCGGCTTGTTCGACTTGAAAGTTTATTAGCAACTAGCTTTTATTGAAAAGACGCAAAGATAAGTTGCAGATGGCCACGGATGGCCGATAGGGCTGAAAGGTTCTGAAGTATGTAGTTAAGTTAAGTAAGTTTTCATGCGACGCGAGTTTTCATGTGTTGGTGTCATGCGACAACAATTAGTTACGCTGCTATTATTTTATTCTTCTTACCGTCCATTTAAAGTATCTGTATCTACCTAATTAGATGTTTAATCAAATTGTTGATACCAAACGTTAAGACAAGCGCTAATCCTGCCGACAAACTGTCACACAGTTTGGCAGGTTTTTGATGTATATAGAAGTGTTTGGTCCAAAATAAATCATTTATTGATTTATTTATTTTTTAAATTAAGTTTAAGTGTTAAGTTCTTTTTTTTAAGTTTAAGTTCCCGTACGCAAAATACGCGTATTGATGTGGAGTTGCGGACACCAGCCCGTATTACCTATTACCTAAGGTTCTGAAGGGGTAACCGCGTACCGGAAGACGTCGCATTGGAAGGCCTCCCACAAGATGGAAGATGGAATCCGCAAAAGAACCACAAAACCGATCGAAATGGCGATGCTTAGTGGAGTCGTATGTCCAGCAGTGGGCATCTTTTGGCTGAAAGGATGGTGCAAGTGGATATCTATATGAAAAGATTTGCCAAATATTTTCGCCTCACCATAAGTGAGTGGCAACCCGTAGGTAGGTAGATATGTAATTAGTGTTGTCACAAACAAACGGTTAAATTTGAATCAGTCTAGCGGTCGCTGTGTAAACAGACATTCTAGATTGTACCGCTAAATAAGTTCATACTGAGCTAATACATTAAGAGCGAATTTCACCAAACTTTTATACGTAGGTACAATACCTAAGTCTTATCCTAAAATTAATTTTGAACATTTTTGACAGTAAGTACAGTCAGACGTAAATTTTATTCCGTGGATAAAATATATCTGACCCCGGCAGGCTTCGGCCTTTTCGGGCCCCTTCCTTACTGCTGACATCTCTTTGAGGCGCGCGTGGAACACGTACGCGCCGTCCGGCACGGGCCTGGTCCTGATCGGACGGAGGGTTACCTATTACTCTCCGCCCGCAGGCCCGCGCCTACGGTGGCCGGGAGTCGTCACGCGGCTCCCGACGCCTGGAGCGTCTCCCGCGGCGGCTGGTACGTGAGGCCCTCTCCCTCAGCCGTCCCGCCACCTCCTTCGCTAGCATGACTGCTTCGCAGAAGGAGTTGACTGCCCCCACTCCCTCTCGCCCCGGACCATAGCTTGAACCAGGGCCGGGCGCGAGAGGTCGCGCAAAAAAAACTAAAACTAAAATACAGATCCCAAGACACCGACTTCCATAATTAAAGTTATTTCATAAATTTGAGTTACAATTTTGTTAATTTCTTTTTGAAGTCAATTTTTTTTTAAATTACTTTTTTGTAATAAGAACTTTAACTTTGTCCGATTAAAGTTCGAAATTTAAAAATGGCTCGAAGATAAACCATTGTATGACATCCACCAACCCGCACTGGGACCGCATGGTGGATTACGGCCCACTCCCTTACACAGAGTCCTCTTTGTGATTGGCCTGTGTTCCAGCAGTGAGAACCTTATAGGTTGATTATGCTATGCTCAAAACTGCGAGTACCTATTGCAGATTGACTTTGATATATTGCTCTGTCTGCTAAAAACCCCAAAGCATTATAAAAATTAGAGAGTTTCACGATGGGTGATTTAGAGACACCTCCCATAACTGAAAACAGGTAAGCCTAATTTGCATAAAATATAACAAACTCTTCAATTGTTTAATAAACACATTCCTTTAATTAACTTTAATTACTTGCACGGAAGAAAAGTAATTCAGTTTCTCAGATTACCTTTTTTATAAAATGTAAAACAAAAACGCTTCACTCAAAAACAAAGCACTTTTATAAAGAGAGCAGAAAACTAGCATTCAACCTTACCTACAGCATCTAAAAGTTTTATGGCCAGAGCGAAAATTACATTTACCATTTTTACGCTCTATTCCTGCACCTCGAATTGCACTCAGCTCGGGCATAACTCAAAATTATGAAATAAAGTGAAATGTACTTTAAAACGTTTCTAAGTGTGTGCAACAGCTGAAACAAATCGTGGCCAACGTTGGCCTTCTCTAATGGAAATAATGGAAACAGCTGACGATTGGCCCGCTTACCTTAAGTGGGTACGCGACTTGCAAAGAAATGGCTAGCTATTGGTAACGTACCTTATTGAGTAAGTGTATTTAATGGAGATGTAGCGCTGTGGTCGATGATAGGGGCGTTTAGATAAGCTCTTTAGATAGGGATCGAGATATCCTCACGAAGTTTTTATAACTTTGGGAATATCTTGATGGTTTTCTTGATGTTATTTTATTCAGCAGAGTTTATCCCCCATTCTCTTAAAAAAATCCCCCATTCTCTTGAAAAGATTTAAAAATGCAAATCTCCTACATTAAAATAACTTCCTTCATGTATATACAATCTTTAGAGACCATAATAAAACAAGATTTTTAATGAGAGTCTAATAATACAGACATTAGACTCCATTATAAAAATGTCTCATAGCCTGCAATAAAATAATTTGCTTTTTCTACGTTGAAATTATTGGACCTGAGACCGTAAGGTACACTTACGTCACGGTGACGACGGCTGTCTTGGAGTTGATAGACCGCTCTGGGTTTGGATTTATGGTATCAAAAAACGCTCTCTAGGAAACCACACCAACTTTCATAAATAACGTTTTAGTGACGTCATTCGCCAGTATACTGCGGACGCTGTGTGGGCGGCTATCGCTCTTTTAGGAAACCTTAGGTTTATCCTCTACTACTTACCAGGGGCCGTATTCTGACGTATTAAACCCATAATTTTTCCAGTGTGAGAGAGAGGATGGAGGTATAGGACGAATAGCACCATCCCTTTTCCACAACTGAAGAATGATGTCAAACACGTCATAGTAAGTCACAGCATAAAATGATCTATGCTCTTGTAATCATCATCAAGATGACGTCACTGGCAGTCTTTTTCTACTCTCAACTAAGTATAGGCTCTTCCCTTTTATACCATGTTTCCCTGGTCATGTACAGTTAATTCTTGTGTTAAATTTAGTGCCAATATAGGAGAATTGAGACCTTTCTAAGGTCGTTGGAAATTCAGTAAATAATTGCCCCAAGCGGGTGCAAATTTTCAGCAAAACAGTATTTATTAAAAGCTACTTAGAAGCATATTACACGTTATTAAGTTTCTCTGACCCAGTTGGAGCAGCCTCCTTTTATTCGACCGGGGAGACTTTAATATTTTAGTTTCAGACTATTTCTTAGTTCCACGCTCAATTAATCATTTGGAATTCTGCACTGTTTTAAAATTGACTCGAAGAAAATTAAAATAGAAAGTACAAATGTTTTTATTTTTCCTTTTATTTATTTAGTCGTTCTATGTAAAGTTTTGGTATTTTGCTGCATCCAGTTAGACTGGAAGCTGACCCCAATATAATTGGGAAAAGGCTAAGCAGATGTTGTTGCGTATGACCGTCCCGTCATATCCTAAATACTCACTGCTGCGGATTATATTTGGGCCATAAAACTAAACAAACTATTTGCATCTTCACTAAATGGACCAATCATACTATAATATTAATTATATTAATCACAATCCTACTAATATTATAAACGCGAAAGTTTGTGAGTGTGTTTGTATGTTTGTTACTTCTTCACGCACAAACGGCTGAACGAATTTGAATGAAATTTGGCACACAGATAGTTTATAACCAGGATTAACTCATAGGATACTTTTTATCCCGATATTTCCACGGGATCGAATCTTATACGGGTGAAACCGCAGGGCGCTGTTAGTAATATATATAAGTCTTCAACAACTCCACACTTCATAAAATGGAAGTGTTTTTAAGCGCAATGTCCTCGGTTCAGTCCCTGAAGTGTTATTGGGTTTTCCCTTTAAGAAATTCTTTAAAGCAGTCTGGTGTAGATAATGGATTTTTCATCCTCATCTGTCTAGCCTTTTTCCAACTATGTGGTCGGCTTATAGTCTAACCGCATGCAGCTAAATACCAGTATTTTACATGGAGCGACTGCCTATCTGACCTCAGACTTTTACATGGAGTCTATCTGATCCTCAAAACTATCGTACTGGGTAATTCGATACCGAATTTCGGGCTTCTGACTACCCGTAACGACTAGGTATTAATTTAACTGTGATTTGTGCCCGGTTAAATGTCTATAGGTATGCTTACATGGGACTCTGTCTATTACATGGAATTTTAACTGAAAAAACCTTAAAGTGAATGTACTACACATCTACCTACGCTTTCGATGAATACAGTCGCGCTGTTATGAACGTATGGATACAGCTAAGTAAAGAAAGATTTCCCATTGAACCATTGATTGTGACTGTCGCTACAAAAAAAAAAAAACAACTATTTAAGCATAAGGGCTTACTTATATGATACAATATAATATATTTTTGTAATAGTTGGCAGGCTTATAGACCGATTCCCAAACGTCGAGGTCGAGATCCGTAGGCGTACGAAGGTTTTTGATATCGGAAAATGAGTTATGGTACTCAAATGGAGTTGGACAAGACACCTGGCATGGCGCAGTAATGACATGTGAAGTAAGGCAGTGACAGAGAGGCGTCCAAGGAAAGGGAGACGGAGTTTCGATCGCCCGGCGCCGAAATGGGCGGCCGACATTGTTACCAACGCGAGTAGAAACTGGATGAAGGCTAGCTCATGAGTAAAACCTTCCTAAAAGTATGTTGATCACGTTAATGAAAGAAACATCAAAATTCGTTAATTAGTTTTTGGGAAAATCGCGAACATACAGACATACATACATACGGGTCGAATACAGAACCTCCTTTTTTAAAGTCAGTTAAAAAAGAGGCCTCCGTTCAGCGGTGTCGTGCTGTGGATGATGATGGTGATTGTTATACCTATTTTGAACTGCATTTTTATTCCCTGGAGTGCTCATTCATGTTGTTTGTTTCACCGGTGAAGTTTTTCAAGTAATATTAATCGATACACGCATACGAGAATCAACTTTGATTCTATGTATCGGCAAAAAACTGTTCCTACAGAGCGAAATTGCTTGTTGTTAGCGCTCCCAGCGTGTTGTTAATATTTTAGAAGTTAACTTTGTGGGTAAAACAACTTAAAGGTACGCTTCTACACATATTGTATGCTCTATAGCCATGGAGTTCCTTGTCAGCTTGACGCAGCTACACTATTAAGGAACCGTGTAGCTTTTAATTGGCCTTAATCAATTTTGATTTTGGCTTTGATAGCAGTGTTCTGTGGAAGTCTATAGTTGATGGAACATCGTTAAAAGGTCAAGTAAATCGTTTTTATATGTTTGTAAATAAAGTCTTTGACATATCTCGGGGACCCTGTGGTCCCGGACCTTTGGAAGGCGTACGAGGGGCCGAAGCCAACTTTCAAGTTTTCAATAAAATAAAAATAAATATTTTTATTTTTTATTATTATTTTGTTGGTAGGTATACATTTTTCTATGTCGGCTGATCAGTCAGTTTTATAGAACAACACGGGCCAAAGCTAAGTGCTACCCTTGGGAGTAACCTAAGTGATAGTTGATTATAATGTATCACGTGATGATGGTATGTTATAACTTTTATTATTATTATTATTGTTTGTTGTTTTGTTTAAAAAAAAACCCTTTCCCCACAATAGGAATTACTCCGTAGGTGCGTTTACAAACATTTAAACTCACATACACAAACAGCCAGACCCGGAACAACTACTTGTAGGTCATACAAATATTTGTTCCGTGTGGGAATCGAACCCACGACACGCAGTGCAGCAGTCAATCGCGCCGTAAATTATTTTTGAACTAGCGGCCTGTCCCGGCTTCCCACGGGTGGAAAAAAAAAGAAAAAAGGCCTATATTAATCAGTGATAATGTAGCATTCAAATGGCGAAAGAATTTTTAAAATTAGTCCAGTACTTTTTGAGCCAATTCGTTACAAACATACTTACATACAAATCTTTCCTTTTTATAATATTAGTATAGAAGTATAGATTATGTAAATATGATAAAATAATTAATTCTTCATTATCAATAAAGAAAAAAATCAATGTTAATCGATTATTTATTTACTTTTAGAAACGCAGGACGGGAAGCAATGAATGCTTGCAATACCCTAAAAAGCGTCGTTACCGATTTCATATTGTTATTCCATTTATCGCCAACCCTAATTAACACAACTGTACCAATCTCCCCTCCAAAATAAAAATAAAATAAAAATAAAACAAATGACTTTAATAATCTCTTTGTTCGCTCAATCGCTCGCCAATCGCCTGCATTACGCCCCGCTCTAATATTTGCATGAAAAATACTCATTGCTCAGGGCGCTGAAGTGCGAACATAAATAATGAGGGCCCAGGTTTCCGGACTATTATTGTAGTCTATCATCGAGGACTGCGAGCCGTATTCTTTTACGTCCAAGCGTTTTGTCAGACGAGAATATTTCACGAGTTATTTGTATCAATTTGCTTCGAGTGAAAAAGTTGGCCCCTTTAACGTTTTCTTTTTGTGAGAGACGTATCCGCGTATTGGTTTTCGTAATGGCTTTTTGAATCATATCGATTTTTATGATGTGAAGTGAACTTTGTTATTGGTTTACAGTATCTTGGGGCCTACAATGTGTAGGTTTTATGTGGCTACAGCATTTGTTTATATAGGTTGGCACGGTCTTTGAGTCTTTGGTCCACTGGACCCACTCGAAACGTACCCACGGGATCACTCAACCCGATCACATTTCGAATAGGTCAACTGGAGCCACTGCCCAATACATCATTAGTACAGTCACGGAGCAAAGTTACCATGGATTCAGTACATGAATCCAACCCCCTTGCTTTGACATTTTTCGTCGGTTATTAAAATAAAAATATAGAATCATGTGCATGGTTTCCGTTTACGCGTCACTGTCCCTGATACCCTGTTTGAGTACTTTTCAACAGGAAGAAGTACATACTATTAAACTTACATTTTAACCCATGGGCTTTCAACTATTATGGCTATTATCGTCTTGTAGATGAGTAAAAATAATAATATTCTACATATCTATCTTACCTAGCGACCACAGAAGTATCTCAGAAAAACAAATTTAAATCACTTTATAGTTTTCCGAATTTGATTTCAAACCACAAAAAAAAAAAATGCAATCCAAACTTCACAGGTCAACAGTCCGTGGAAACTTTTTAAAAATCATTCAACAATCCTTGAAAATGGAAAATTTCATTCCGTAATTTTGCAGGTAAAAGCATCTTTGCTTTAAATCGGGATTTATTTTGCTAGTCTCAAATATTCTCATAATATTTCTGTTCCTGGAATCAACAATTTCTAGATTGTGTTATAAACATTCTTTGGGAATATTCTGCGCAGTAGACGAACTTGGGCAGAGTTCCCCGTATATTGCGAACTAAGGTACTGGAAGCCTTTGCTGTCCACTAAGAATAGTTTCCGAAACATTAAAGGCGGATGGTTGGGTAAATTTTTATAATTCTTTGCTATTTATTTCGGTCCTAAGATATTTTTGCATTGAAAAGCCTCATACTGTTACATGCTATTCTACACCGTATTGACATAAGGTATGAGGCTTTTCAATGCACTTAGCGTTGTTTGTGTCTATTGATGGCGATGGTATTGAGTAGTGTCGTGTAATTATACTTACCTTATCAAAGGCGTAGTTGCCTAGGTCGGCTAAACAATCCAGTGGTTGGATTATTCATCAGAACATCGTAAACTCAACCTGTGTTAACATTACCTACCGGTCGTTTGATCCAAGCAACGACACAAAATAACCTAATATTTCCTCTCTACCGTTTGAATTCAGCAATAAAATAATGTGCTTAATATATTCGTTAAGACCGAAATCGAATTACGTACTAGACCTCTGAAAAGGGATCCTTTTCATTAGGCCTTCATAAAAAACGCGTTAGGAAAAACAAGGAAAAGAGATACATGCAATCATTTCTCGTTTATGAGACTCTGTGCTGGCTCCATTGTGAACCTTGTAGCAAGAGCTTAAAATAAATGCTTTGCTGGAAATATTTGGTGTTGTAAAGAGATTATTGTTGATCTCTTTATTTAGACAATACCATCTTGACTTGACACAGATTCTCTGATAATTTACGTAAAAATATAGTCCTACGATTTTTTTTTAATAGATAGAAAATGAAAATGTTAGAATTTAGAACAGTTTTTAGCACTTGGCAAAACATCAAGCTTTTGTTATTATATAGGGTGACTTGTAATCTGACGTATTTTTTCTAGGACGTGAAAGTGTGACCTATTTGCAACAATTAAGAGAAAAATGATATTACTGTTATATTTTGTAAATTTCCCAGAATGTGTTCTGGGAAATTTACAAAAATACATACAAATTGAGTTTTCTCGAATCCCATGAATTTTCGCCTAGGCTTTGTGGGGTGCTTAACTGTTGCAAATGGGTCACACTATAACGTCCTGGAAGGAATACGCCAAATTACATCCTCATCCTATATGTAAGTTTAATATCAATGTATTCACATAAACTTTCCATAATAAATTGTCTAAATGACGATGAAAACCGCATCAAAATCCGTTCTTTAGTTTATAAGAACAAGCGGTCACACAAATAGTCACGAAAAGCGACATTAACTTATAATTTATGTTACGATTCCTTGAATGGGTTTTGTGCCTCAACAGACACCATATTATAGTCAAACAAATTATATATTTTTCCCTTAGCTTTACGTTCTCACCTGTCATGCTTAAAAATGTAACATTTAATTCACCACGTTAAAATTCAAGAACATTTGCTTTGAGTTCAGTTGCCTCCATATTCTGGTAATCTGCGTTATAAATGGTATAACTACTATAACCTAAACATCGCTCCATCAACACAGCAAATCTTGTGGAACGTAATTTAAAAACGAAAAGCGTTTGGAATGTTTATTCAGAAATAATAACTAATATGAACTCACGAACTAGTTCAATAAAAGGAAGTAACTCTTTATTACAAGGAACAGAGATAATAGTTGGAATAATTTTAGATCATCATCATTTGTCTAGCCTTTCCCCAACTTTGTACTCGTATGTTGGGGTCGGCTTACAGTCTAATTGGATGCAGCTGAATACTAGTATTTTACATGGAGCGACTGCCTATCTGATCAGTAACTGGGTTCTGGGGTCAGTTAATATGCAAACCATAAAGAAGCTTCCAAGAATAAATTGCTGTTGCATTTCTAAATCTTGACTAAGGCCTACGACTTCATTCACTATTCATCAGTCGTATGAAACACATATAACTATGATTAATATTGGCGAAAATTATCTAGTTTTGTATAGTTTAAACAAAATATATTTTAATTAATTACATTTATAGTAAAAAAGCTCAGAGTCCTGATCTCTTTAGGTGTCCCTCAGGGTCCTATTATTGGTCCAGCTTGGCCACTTAAATTTCGACAAGTGAGAAAAGAAGTAAAGTCCTTTGAAGTTTTATGTCAAATTTCGCCTGGGTAGGTACAAACTGAAATTACGAAAGTCATATATAAATTATTGAAAATGTCATTGAGTTTATTCCACCTGCCCCCGCAATACGCTCCTGACTTCAACCGCATAGAACCACGTCGCGTTCGCTCCGCCATTCTCTAATTTTGTATGCTCTGTTGTTTCACCGCATTTATTTTTCTTCGCGGTCTAATTCTCTTTGTTGTCTCAGTCGTTTCGCAACCAAATTTCGCGGAATGAGGTCCGTGGTTGAAATGAAATTGGTATTCGGAATGAATTGGGCTCCGCCGTAAGTTTTGCGGACCCTTGATTTTTAATTCGATTTGTGCTTCGCACGGATGCTGAATATTAACCCAGTTTACAATAGGACGGCAAAACAATGACAAGTATATTCAGGAACAAATAATCTACTTTAAAAACATCAGGATTTTTTCCGTATCGTAGCGTCCACCACCAAGAAAAAGGGCACATAAATAAATATCTGATCAATGTAGTACATATAGTAACTACTTAAATAACGTCACCTCATTAGCGTTGAACAACAGTGAACTAATTTCAGCCGATATGCAAGTCATCACCGCGGCTTACTAATTAAGCTAGCGCTCTCAACTTTGAATACGGTTCTTCAAATGCTTTTAGCATCGTAGTAACCTTTTCATCGAAACATATTTTATGAAGCGTCTTTGAATTAATTACGAGATTAGCAACTACTATAACACTTATTTCTTAATTGCCCAATTCTAATCTCTTTATGCTAAGTAACAATCGTGAATATTATTTTAAATAGCTTCAGGCCACGACTTCGTCCGCTTGAAATTTCTTGTCCCCCCATCCCGTCGCATCACATCGCCTACCCGCACTATTACTTCGTTTTAGCGTAGCGTTCTTTCTGTTTTTTTTGCTTGATTCCTAAGGGTCCTAGCGTGATGTTAAATAGCATATAAGCCTTCCTCAAGAATTGGGCCATCATATACAAAATATTTTTTCCACGCGACCTGTAGTTCCAGAGATTAATTAGCGCATTCAAACAAACAAACTCTTCAGCTTTATTATTAGTATCTTCAATCAACAATACGTTAGTACCTATAGATAGACAGCTGTACTGTAAAATACTCCCAAAAGTCTATTACGGGTCCAAAAACAGTAATCACTTAAATCACGAATTTCGATTTTGTGTACTAAATAAATCTCTATGAAAACTCGAATCTAGGTCAATCCTCAACTAGAGGAGATTTTAACTCGTCGATTTTAAGATGACATGCAAATAAGATCAACAAATGATAGGCAGCCGTCCGCATCGAATTATTCCAAAACAGAGATAAGCAACATTATAATATTATTGTTAGAGACATCAGAAAGACAGATGGGGCGGTCAACGCATGAATATTTCAGGAGTGGCATTAGGACATGGGAAAATAAATATGGCCGACTTGACTGGACGCATTTGTACATAAATCGTAGTACCGCCCGTGTTTGAATTACCAATGAAAGGGACCGAGCTGGGGTTATTTATCAGTTAACCGTATATCCATCTCGCTGGGTTACACGCTGAATTTTTATTGAAAACTCACGGAAGTCATGATTCGTTGATTGCGAGATTAGAGTAACTTGAATGGCTATTATTTATTTAGATTCCCTTTGATTAATAAAAAATACAATTGGGTCAAAAAAATTGTGCATACTTGAAAAGCTTGTTTGCTACACACACGAAGGCCACCATTGCACCTATATGTGCCTTGATTGCTACTTAAAATGCATGACCATACTAGGTCTGATGTGATGAGTCCTAGTATGGTCATGCGTATCATTTATATTATTCAAAAGGCACCAACGCTCATTTTGGAGAACCAGCGATCGGCGACTGTAAATGACCAACCCGTCGGGAAACTCAAGTATCACATCTAAATTCATAATTATGTTACTTTGTATCTAGATTGAGTATGTATTTCTATAAATAGCTACAAGTTTGTAAACACAAACATTTACAAAATTCCACAGCTTGAAGGCACGTATTTATTGCATATTTCTTAATTATTCTTATTATTAATTATTCTTCTTTGAAAATATTGAAAACTAGCTGTTGCCCGCGACTTAGTCTGCGATTCTGGACGAAAAGTAGCCTATGTTCTTATCCAGGTCATGGTATGTATGTGCTAAATTTCAGCTAAATCTATCCAGTCGTTTTTGCGTGATTGAGTAACAAACAAACTCACTTTCACATTTATAATATTACTAACTGTTGCCCGCGACTTCGTCTGCGATCCAGGATGAAAAGTAGCCTATATCCTTTTCCAGGTCATAGTCTACTCATGTGCCTAATTTCGTTTAAATCTGTTCAGCCGTTTTAGCGTGAAAGAGTAACAAACTTTCGCATCTATAATACATATTAGTTAGGATAATAGTTAAGATACAAAGCTAAACAAGATTTTTTTTTAATTTTCATGTTTTAATATAGCTGAAGTATTTGAGAAAGCCTATTGGCTATTTAACATCACACTGCAACCCTTCGGAGCCGAGCAAAACGAAAAAAAATACAGAAAACGAAGTAATAGTGCGGGCGGGCAATCGATAGGATGCGACGTGGTGGGTCGGGGCTGAAATTTCACGCGACGGAAGACGCGGGCAGAGGTAGGGATTATATTAAAAAAAAAATACAATAATAATGTTCGTTGGTAAGTGTATCGTACTTGAGAACGGCTGGACTGATTTGGCTATTTTTTATTCACCACTGTGAAAAACAAGTAAAAAAAAGACAATTATTTCGATTGAATGCACCATATCGGGTATGGGATTGGTTTTGTTATAATAGCATATATGTAATTGATCTATGATATTCATAGTCAACTGAACTTGTAAAAATAAACATCGGTGTGCTACCAGTACGTACGAACAAAGTACCTATTCTTTGGCTACCAGCTATCCGTCACTTCATTTCTCCATCATAAGTCGTCTTCGCCCTCCGCAATATCCACATTACGTATAAATTTTAGCACAAGAATTTATTTATTACAATTTATATTTACTCATTTTACACATCTAATAAGAATGTTTTATGATTTTCGTAAGGATGGAGTCGCGGGCACAGTATTTTGCAAGTAGATATATAAATAATTTGACAGCGTATGATTTTAATTACAGACAGTATATATTTATGAAGGCATCCAAATGTTTACACTGTCGAAAGAGACAATTTCCAAAGAAACACAGCCCTGTGATTTGGTCCCAAAACGGCGCCATAGGTTACATCCTTATGAAAACCTTCATCCACGCAATATTGTGTTAGAAGGCAGAAAAAACTAATTTCTTATAACTAGTGCTCACGTCCTAACCCGAGATGGAACAAATAAAGCAGAATGTAGGCAGACCAGCCCCTAAAATAATAACCAAAACTCTGGCCACATGTCGCCCTATTACCAACCGGCATTTGCTCGTAAAAAAATAAGAAAAGAACCGCGCAAAATACTCTCTATTACAACCCACCGTACGTCGAAAAAATTGGAAATACATTTTGTTCGAAAACGAATCCGACTGCGTATTGCCAGATCGGTGTCAGACATTGTGATATCATTTTGTATCTCACACGCGTGCCACGTTACCCGCAGATTTAGAATTCTTTTAAGAATTAAAAAATGATGGTCGTGTTAGTTTAGTGTAATAAAATTGTTTCCTACCAGTGGGGTAATTGCGTAACACACTATTAGTAGCAATGGGTTTCATTTTGACAGATCAACAACGTTCATTGCGTGTTTTACATTGTTGAGCAGCTACATTTTTCGAACATATGAAGCAATGGATTAGCAATATGCTTCAAAATTATTCAAATTGAGATCGATAGTGTGTTTTGCAAGTATGGTGCAGATGTCGCGCAAGAAAATAAATGAGGTTTCTCGTCCATGAAAAATTGAACGTAAAAACAGTGTGAGCGAGAGCATTGAATTTGGTGGTCTAGTGGTAACGGTCCTGACATGAATTGTAGGTCGTGAGATCGTAGGTTCAAACCCAGACAGGCACTTTACTTTGTGTAATAATTTCATCACCTCTGCCCTCAAAACGGTTAAGGAAAATATCTTGAGGAAACCGGCATTTCCTCGAACCAACAATTCGAAGACGTGACGTCTACCGACCCGCACTGGGCCAGATTACAACCCACTCCTTCTCGAAGACAGGAGGCCTGCGATCCAGCAGTGGGCATATAATATACAGCCGATCGATTCTGTAAAAATCTCACCGTGAAAAGTTAGGTGACGTGAGCTTAGAGTGAGTGTCAAGAGTATCAATCCCTAGCATCAGGATGACACTGACAGCTCACTCCACGCTCACTTCACCTAAGTCTTCACGGTGAAATGGTTACAGAATCGCACTGCAGTATACAAATAGTAAAACTAGAGTATAGTCAATACTAAAAAGACATATTTTGCACGGTTTTCATATATAAACCTAGGTCCTTATAAAGTTAAATATTTATAGGAACTTTATCACAAGGAAAGTGATCTTGAACCACTCGAAGTCTACCGTTATAAGTTGACAGATGAAAAATTAATGACACAAAGTTTTGTTTGAAATACGATACTGAAGAAAGTCGAAGAAAGTGATACTGATAACGTTTCCTGGATTTGGGTTATGAATAGATACATAATTAAAAAATGCGCTACATTAAAAGATCCTCTAACCCGCACTGTGCTTGCGTGGTGAATTATGGCCCACTCCTTCTCACAGAGGCATGTGTCCCAGCGGTGAGAACATTATAGGCTGGTTAAGCTTATGCAACATTAAAATATAGCTGATAATCCTAGATGTAAAGAGGCCTAAATTATCGAAAAATATTAGAACACAAACATGAATAGCTAAACACTGTCTACCCTTTAAATCAAACAATCAATCAACTCAGCCTATCGCAGTCCACTGCTGGACATAGGCCTCTCCCAGGCTGCGCCACAACACCCTGTCCTCCGCCTTCCTCATCCAGTCCATTCCAGCCACTTTCTTTAGCTCGTCCGTCCATCTAGCTGGGGACGTCCTACACTACGCTTGCCGATACGCGGTCTCCTCTCAAGGACTCGTCTGCTCCACAGGCCATCGGTCCTTCGACAAACATGGCCAGCCCAACCCTTTAAATAGTTTTTTTTAAATCCCCTAGTAGAATTTATAAATGTCCGTAGTTGTGTCATTACAGCGAGACCTATCAAAATACCAGCGGTGCGGTATTTATTTTTTAAATATCGCAGTATTATACAGGGATAGGAGCATTTTTGGCCTCGCACAGTTCTTTTGGTTTCGATGTTAATTTTGTGAGTTTTAAAATAAAAAACGTTTCCTTCTTTCTTTCAGCAAGCAAGCAGCTTTTAGACTAACATATGATGTAAGGCCTGAAATTTTCTCGATAACATATTTTCTTATGTAGAGATTAAACTGAAAAAGGCATATTTCGAAACTAACCTGTGTTGTAGTTTTTTAAATAGAATATTGCAGGCTAATGCTATTTCGGCATAGTTCTGCTTCCAATAATCATAATACTATTAAAGTCAGTGACAATAGAATGATCCATTTGTTGCATATAAAGAGAGACAGATCCATTGACGCGCATCCTGTTAACATGGATTCAGTACAACATGATTCTGGACCCTCCTGCGTTGAAATTTTTCGTCAGTTATTAAAAAAAGAATAAGGTGTTCCATACATTTTGTCCGTTTAAATATTGCAGTTTTTTATGAAAACTTTTTTTTTTGATAACCGACGAATGTGCATCCTTCCCATTCTGACCTATGAATCCCAGATTTGGTCGTTGACAAACATTCAAAAGATCAAACTCAAGGTTTGCTAACGTGCAATGGAGTGCAGTATTCTAGGCGTCAAATTGACAGACCATATTCGCAACACCACACTGCGCTCCAAAACACAGATTACTGACGTTGCACAAAAAGCCGCTAAGCTGAAGTGGGACTGAGCTGGCCACGTCTGCCGTATGCCCAATAAGCTGTGGGCCAAAATCACCACCACGTGGAGCCCTGACACAGAAGGCGTCGCGGCAGACCCCATAGAAGATGGCAGGACGAGCTGGACAAAACAAACGACCAGTGTTCCACTTTATCCCTGGATCGAAAGAGATGGAAGTTATGGGGAGAGGCCTTTGCGCAGCAGTTGCGATGATGCAGGCTAACAGTAACAGTAATCGATGAAGAATTTCTACGAATATAGAGGTATGAGGAACAGGGTGTAAAGTTCACTCATCTTCCATAGAAAAGGGAGGATCCTCCGACTAGACGGGTGTTGTGTCTGGTGGGCAACTGTCCGATGATTCATGTCGGGCCGTTCTATATATATGCCAGTTGCGCGGTAAACTCTGCTTGCGAGATGCAGGATTTTGCGTGACGTCAGTATGACGCGTAGTCCGCATGTGGCGATGTAGACTCCGCTACACGAAAATTTTTAGAATCACGTGCTGAATTCATGGTTGCAGTTTCCGCGTCGATGTACCTGCCACCGTGTGTAAAATTGCAACCAGAACCTCCAAATCTATCTAGGAGAATATGCGCACCTGAAATAAAAAAATAAAACAACATAAAAGCCATTCCACGTCAAGTTTTTTGATTCAAGAATGAGTTGTTTACTTCTAAACGCGAAGTCAGTTGTAACAGTTCGCAACGAAGGGTCGCAAGCAAAAAGTTGAGAGTTTCATTAGGAACTTGATTAAGTATGTAAATGTATCTACCTACAAGTTTCCTTGTTGGAAAGCAGTGGACGCTGATTTTTTAAACTTTTACGTAAAGATTTCCTTTGACAATTTTTATTGTGTAGACGTAGTTAAATTATTTTTTTTGTTGTTGGACAAAAATCATCTAGCAGGTAGATTTTTTTTTAATCTGAGTTAAAATATAGCAATAAAAAAAATATAATTCAAAATGAAATCAACTTTACGTTTATTTAGCAAGCGATTGTGATGTCATGGTGGGTGGAAAGTTTGGGCTATATAAGCACTCACAAGCAGCTTGCTTAGCACCTAGAGTCTAGCGAGTCACCTTGCCAATAGCGAAGTGAAACCAACGTTCTAGAATTTTCGCATCTCCACGCTTTGCGCCTTCGCTAGTTGCCTTTTTTTTTCGGGGGGAACCTTCAAAACCGGCACCTGGACTTCGGGGAAAAAGACCAGGTAGTGTGGGATTCTAACCTCACTAAAACTTAAACCACCCCGGTGATCACCATCAGCACATGGACGGGGTCCCGTTACCTCACTAGTTGCCTAGAATGTATCGAAAGATGTTAAGTCACTATGCTCGCTAAGCAAGCCACCTGTCAGTGCGCACGAAGCCTTAGGGAACCAACGGATAATGTGGACTTCGATTACATTACAGACATGAACTGTGTCCAGCAGTAGACTACTGGAGCTTCAGCTAAACATTTCCTTTTTATTAATCGAATCTGTACATCATAATAAAATAGTAACGAAGAATAATAATTATCCCTTTGTCTGGTTCTCTGGATGTATGTTCCGGATTGGCGCAAAAACGACTGAACGGATTTGGATGAAATTCGGCATACAGATAGCACAAGTTTAAACCTTAGCGGGTTTTGGTTGCTGTTTAATATTAATAATCCTGTATTCATTTGTATAAATGACTAGCGGTCCGTCCCGGCTTCGCACGGGTGAAAAAAAAAGAAAAAAAAATAACCTATAATAATCAGTGATAATGTAGCATTCAAATGGTGAAAGAATTTTTAAAATCGGTCCAGTACTTTTTGAGCCAATTCGTTACAAACATACATACAAATATTTCCTCTTTATAATATTATAGTATAGATAAATATACAAAAAAAAAATAGATTATAACCTAGATTAACACATAACGGTACTATTGATCTCGGTATGACGTTCCCGTGGGATATATTCTGACATTCATGCAGGCGAAACCGTGGGTAAAAGCTAGTTTTAAATATAAACGTTACGCAATTTATCAAGGTTAAACAAAGGACGTTTTAATCCGTAGAAAATCACCTGAAACTGTCCTCTTAACGTTAATTGTCTGGCCCCTGCCCTTTGCACATTTCAAATCCCTAACAAGATCTCAAGAAAAGTCATTAGAAAACACGTTCGCGAAGCTTTTATTTTCGATTTTAGCCCACTCACTGTTCCACTCAGTTGAACGGCGAGGTAGGTCATTGTTAGCGCCCACTTTACTACAAAAACCCACTTGAGCGGCAGTCTCTAATGAAATAAAAATCTCAACTACAAAACCGTGAAACGCCCTAGTATTGTGTTTTTCGTTATGGATATAACTGGCTCTTCCTGCGGTTTCGTTCGCGTGATTTACGATGTTTGTGGGGAGAGTAAAAATTCGGTAGTATTCTGGCAAAATACGACCAGTGTAAAAAAAGCTGGTTATACTATCATCCAGCAGTTGTGAAAAAGCACTGCCTGAAGTTTTGATAAGACATTCCTCATAACTTGAACAGTAACAATTAGGCCGGTAATATGTATTGCCTAATCACGTGAAGAAAACTGATGCTTCTGACTGAAACTGATGAAGGGAGATCCAAATATTTCAATCAGTCGAAGTAGAAAATCTCGCCAGATAAGAGAAAGTGGACCAGAAAGGGTTCGAGAATAGAGTGGGATACTCTCCGTCTCTTCGTAAAGAATTCTTGACGCACATCAGGAATTGAAATTGAATTTTTCAGGAATATTCTTTGTTATATCGTGTTCGTTCATGAGCGTTGGGCAATAACCTGCAGCCGTTTCTACATCTATACTATCTATACTAATATTATAAAGCTGAAGAGTTTGTTTGTTTGTTTGTTTGTTTGAACGCGCTAATCTCAGGAACTACTGGTCCGATTTGAAAAACTCTTTCAGTGATAGATAGCTCATTCATCGAGGAAGGCTATAGGCTATATATCATCACGCTAAATCCAATAGGAGCGGAGCACCAATGAAGAATGTTTCAAAACCGGGGGATTTTTTTCCTATTGAGAGCTTCCGCTGCGTGCGCTGCGTAAACGGTTAAAGTTTCGCAAAAATCATATATGACAGAATTGTTCCCCTTTAAAAGTTTTAAAAAAAAGTCCGCAACAGCATATGTCTATCTTTTAAGGTTAGCTCACTATAACCTCTTTTATGCTAACCAAATTTGTTCTAAAATAATGTATTATTTGCGAAGGTGTTTTTATAAACATGGTATTAATCCTTATCCAAATAAATACGTTATTCATCACATGTATTTAATTTTGAACAAAATTGCCTCTGACATCATTTGATTTCAATGTATATCTTAGGAGATATCATAGTTTTAAAATAATACTAATAATAAAGCTGAAGAGTTTGTTTGTTTGAAACACGATTTGAAAGCTCTAAATCTCTGGAAGTATTAGTCGCATATATAAAAATATTTTTGCGTTTGATAGCCCAGTTCTTGAGGAATGCTATATTCTATTAAACTTGACGCTAGGGCCCTTAGGAGTTGAGCAAAAAGAAAAAAAGTCTGAAGTTTTCGCCAAGCGAAAACGAAGTAATAGCGCAGGCCGGCGACACGTTGCGACGGGGTGGGTCGGGGAAACAAAAAAAATTTACGCGGACGAAGTCGCGGACAGAAGCTAGTAATATTATAAAGCTGAAGAGTTTGTTTGTTTGTTTGTTTGAACGCGCTAATCTCAGGAACTACTGGTCCGATTTGAAAAACTCTTTCAGTGTTAGATAGCCCATTCATCGAGGAAGGCTATAGGCTATATATCATCACGCTAAAACCAATAGGAGCGGAGCACCAATGAAGAATGTTTCAAAATCGGGGGATTTTTTTCCTATTGAGAGCTTCCGCTGCGTGCGCTGCGTAAACGGTTAAAGTTTCGCAAAAATCATATATGACAGAATTGTTCCCCTTTAAAAGCTTTAAAAAAAGTCCGCGACAGCATTTGTCTATCTTTTAAGGTTAGCTCACTATAACCTCTTTTATGCAAACCAAATTTGTTCTAAAATAATGCATTATTTGCGAAGGTGTTTTTATAAACATGGTATTAATCCTTATCCAAATAAATACGTTATTCAACACATGTATTTAATTTTGAACAAAATTGCCTCTGACATCATTTGATTTCAATGTATATCTTAGGAGATATCATAGTTTTAAAATAAAACTAATAATAAAGCTGAAGAGTTTGTTTGTTTGAAACACGGTTTGAAAGCTCTAAATCTCTGGAAGTATTGGTCACATATATAAAAATATTTTTGCGTTTGATAGCCCAGTTCTTGAGGAAGGCTATATTCTATTAAACTTGACACTAGGACCCTTCGGAGTTGAGCAAAAAGAAAAAAAGTCTGAAGTTTTCGCCAAGCGAAAACGAAGTAATAGCGCAGGCCGGCGACACGTTGCGACGGGGTGGATCGGGGAAACAAAAAAAATGTACGCGGACGAAGTCGCGGGCAGAAGCTAGTGTTAAATATAGCGCTACGTAATCTTCCGTGGAAATTAAATTAGTACTGGCGATTTTTTTTTTGTTGCTTCACTTAACGCGCTGTTGAGGATGTAGATAGTTTTATAATCATCATCATAATGTTCCCACTGCTGAGACACAACCTTCCTCTCTGTGAAAGGGAGTGGGCCATAATCCACCAAGTCTGCCCAGTGTGGGTTTTTAGATACCTCGTGTCTTCGAATATTTGGTTCTAGGACATGCCGGTTTCCTCACGATGTTTTCCTACACCATTTTGATAGCAGTGGTGATGAAATAATTTACACAAAGTAAAACGCCTGCCTAGGTTCGAACCTACGACCTACAACTCGTACGTCGTGACCGTTACCACTAAGTCACCACTGCTCTTCTAAGACCTTAAGGAATGGAAACATAGATAAACCTTTAAAGAACACACTAGCTGCACCCCGCTGTTTCATCCGCATAAGTTTCGATCCCGTGGGAATACAGGGATAAAAAGTAGCCTATTATATGTCAATCCAGGGTGTCAGCTACCTCCATACAAAATTTAATCAAAATTGGTTCAGCCGTTTGAGCGTGAAGAAGAGAGAGAGAAACATACACAAACACACACTCACAAACTTTCGCCTTTATAATATTACTAGCGGCCTGCCCCGGCTTCGCACGCGTAGACATTTATTTTTTAAACATTTTTTTCTTGCAATTAAAAAAGCCTATTTTAATCAGTGATAATGTATGTAGCATTCAAATCGTGAAAGAATTTTTAAAATCAGTCCAGTACTTTTTGAGCCAATTCGTTACAAACATACATACAAATCTTTCCTCTTTATAATATTAGTACCTATAGATTGGTGTGATTTACACCATTACCACAGTTTGACCAATTGTCTAAACTCCTTAGGCCTTATTATCTTTGTTTGTTTTCGCAAGTGGACGTGCATAGAGGTTTTGACCTGTTATTCTTTGATTATGGGCCTCTGTTGAGATGCGGGCGCAGCGCCGCCTCCGGCCGCCTTCCTTTGATCCCAACTCAACTGCGTCTAATTTTACTTACTAGGTCACTTTTGGCGCAGTCTCTCATTCCTTTTTTCAGACTGTCGACAAAACATACATTTTGTAACAAACAAACTTTTTTTTAAATACTGAAGATCATGTCTAGTGATGTCCAGAGTTAGTGTTCAAATTATATTCAAAATGCCATATGAATATTTAGAAGATTCTGAAAAAAATAAAATATGGAAACAACTTACAGAAAACTTCAGCACGCAATGTTATTAGAATATCATAAATGCCAGTTAAAGGTTAATAGAAATCTGTGAAATTGAAACGTTCCAAGGATAAAGTCAACAGAAATTACGTTCCCTTCTAAAACCATTCCTGAAACGCAATTATCAGATAGGTAGGTACACAATACGTTTTCGCAGAAGAAGGAAATGCTCAGATTCGGGACCTTCTTAAGCTCGTTTAATTCGCAGAAACGGTCGAACAAAACTCATATTACTGTTAGTCGTTCAACGGAGTTAAAACATCAAAGAACAGTGAAGTAGTTAGTGCCTACGTAAGGAGACAATAATCACCAAAGTTAAGGGCCAAGTAATGAGCGCATCTCATTGCTTGCCTTCATTTTCTTATTTTTCTTGGTGAAATTGAAAATAGTAGTTAGTTTTTTTTTGCCCAGTTTAAATGTGAGTTTTCAGACGTGGTTCAGTGTTTCTTGTTACTATATACTACTAGCTGTTGCCTTTGACTTCATATTTCATCCAAATCCGTTCAGTCGTTTTAGCGTGAAAGCGTAACAAATAAACTTACTTTTCAAATTGTAATATTAGAATTAGGATAGATTTATTTTCCCTATAAAATCATAACTATTACTCGTAACCCCCAAATTAGTACAGCTCTTTGTGAATTAGCTCTGTGGAATTATCTAGATATTTCTGGGTAATGGTGAAATTTCAACTTTAATATCTAGGATGACGATAACCTGCGATGCATCTGGTATTAAATCCATTCTAGAGAGTGGTTAAAAAATCGTGGATCAAACGAAACAGGGCGATAATTAGGGTTATTTGTAGTAAAAAATAAAACGATATAAAAAAAGTATCATCACTACAAAAGTGCATTTATGACAGTGGGTACCATGATTTATCAGTATTGGCACTTTTTTCAATATCTGTTAAGTCTCACGAAAAAATCTTTGTAACTTTAGAACCTTACTGTAAACACTCAAATTGTCATAAATTTTTTAGAGATCAAGTTAGGGCTCTGTCACACAGATATTTTTACTGCCAATAGCCCCAAATATCGCCGTTTCATTTGATCCACCATTTTTTTGAAGCCTGCCGGAGCAGCGGGATTAACCCAAAGGGTTACTGCTACCCCGGAACACAAAGGGCTAAGGAAATAACACGGGTGGGTTTTAGTCAGTAAGAGTCTGACACTCCCTTCTGCTCCACGCAGAGCGGGTGGGGTCATCTGATGATTTCCAATCCTCAAAAAAAAAAGGGCCCTGTCACACAGATATTTTTACTGCAAATAACCCCAAATATCGCCGTTGCATTTGATCCGCCATTTTTTTTTAAGCCTGCCGGGGCAGCGGGATTGACCGAAAGGGTTACCGCTACCCCGGAACACAAAGGGCTAAGGAAGGAACACGGGTGGGTTTTAGTCAGTAACAGTCTGACACTCCCTTCTGCTCCACCCAGAGCGGGAGGGGTCATTTGATGGTTTCCCATCCTCAAAAAAAAAAAAGGGCTCTGTCACACTGATATTTTTACTGCCAATAACCCCAACTATCGCCCTGTTTCGTTTGATCCACAAATTTGTCCACCCCATATACATATATAGGGTGGACAAATTCTTGGATCAAACAGCAGTGAGCGCACTTATCATCAAGTTCATAACATTAGCATAAGCATAATTACTAACCAATATTACTCCCACTGCTGGCCTCCTCTCAGTGAGAGGGAGTGGGCCGTAATCCACCACGCGGGCACAGAGCGGCTTGGTAGATGCCACATGTCTTTAAATTTTTGTTTATCATTAAAAAAACTTAAATAAACTCCTACTTAATCACATTACTTTTTATTCCCTGTCTCATTGCTCCTCCCTTAAGTACTAGCGAAGCGTCTGGTGGAGGTTATGGAGCTAATAAACGGTAACGATGTTTAATAAACACGATTTTATATTGGTTTCAGCTAAACGGACGTTTAATAATCATTTATTTTCAAGTCTACTGTTTTATCATTTAGGCGGGATTTTGTTCGCAAGGATTACTAGCTTAAACTTAGCTGTCGATAAAATATTTAATATGGACGTTATAGAAGTTAATAGTAATACAATATCTCATCATCATCTGCCTTTTCCCAACTATGTTGGGGTCAGCTTCCAGTCTAACCGAATGCAGCTGAATACCAATAATAATTTTCCATAGAGCGACTGCCTATCTGACCTCCACAACCCAGTTACTGGGAAATACGAAACCCCTTGGTAAGGCTGGTTGTCAGACTTTCGGGCTTCTGACGACCCGAACGACTGTCAAAGATCTACGAATGACAGCTTAACGTGCTTTCCGAGCCACGTAGGGGTCAATGTATGTGAGAAAGTGTGTCACCCATCTAGGGACCAATCGCGGCAAGAATAGCTGAACTTGATCGGTCAGTCCGTGAGGCTGTGATTCCACAAGCCCCTCAGTAATACAATATCTTGTAGAAATATGTGTAGGGATTTTTTTTTTTTTTTAATATTTTTGGGTTCACATACACTACTCCACAAAGGGAACAAAGTATACATAGTAACTATTTTAACGTTAACACTTTTTATGTTATACATATTTTATATCACAAGAAGCGTAATTTAATACAGCTTTTAATTTTTTGATTAAATAAAAGGGTTGCTAGTAAAAATATAAAAAAAATATTATGAAAATCTTAAATGGTACATACCAAAAACGAAAAAAATCACTTTTTGGTAAATAAAAACAAACGATCGTCCAGATAACATTATTAAATTTCAAACAATTATTTAATGCTGGTTCACAACTTTTTGTGGCCAGCACTTCTTCTAACGAGTTAATTTAAATAAGTTGATATAGTCAGCTTTTTTTTGTGCATGGGAAATAATCACATGACCCCTCCCGCTCAGGGTGGAGCAGAAGGGAGTGTCAGACTCTTACTGACTAAAACCCACCCGTGTTCCCTCCTTAGCCCTTTATGTTCCGGGGCAGCGGTAACCCTTTCGGATAATCCCGCTACCCCGATATAGTCAGCTTGATCCCTTGACTTTATTGAGTAGTGTATAATTATAATATTATATAAGTAGGTACATTATAATTTGCATTGTTCATTGTAGATAAAATAAAGTAAAGTTAATTATTATTACTATTTCTAAATCTTTTTAAGTGGCTGTTTTGTTCACTTTCTATTGCTAACAAACTGAAATGTGTTTTATAAAACCTACAAAATTAGCAATTTACCTATATCTATTTAAGTTCCCATTCTCCGAACCGAAACTCTAAGTCGAATATATCAAAATATCACCATAGTTTATTAATTGACTTAGAATCGCGAACAACGCGAAAACTTGATCAACAGAGAGCTCGCAAACCACGGACCAACGCATAATACAGAGCAAGTTGAATTAGTTCGGTTTGCGGCCACCGCACACCGCCGGACACCGCCGGACACAGCCGGACAACGCCGCACTTGCGAACAGTTAGTTATGCTCAAGAACCGATCTACTGGTAATCTAAATAATTGTTTTACACGTGATAGTTTGAAGTAGATTTGGTTTTACCGGGACCCACTTTCGAAGAACAATTTTATTTATTACTAGCTGACCCCGCAAACTGCATTGCCTTTTGCCTAACTTAGTTGGGATTGGCTTGCGGTCTAACCAGATAAATAAATTAAATAAGTTTATTAACACAAAAACCTTAATATACAAAGCTCACACAATACACATAGGGACATTAAACTTTGGGAAACAAAGGTTGCTTAAATAGTGAAAACCCTGCTTTTTAAACTAGGGGGGACCCTGTGACTTAGGAGTCAGTATTCTACTGTAACTTCGTGTACAAAAATCCTTAATCTATATGTGATAACATTATGATCCTATAATGAACTACGGCTATTAATGTATAGGTAGGTATGTGTGTTAAAGAAGGGAGATGTGGTTGTGTGGTGTGGTATGTTATGTTGTGGTGTGTTGTGTTGTGGTATAGTGCGTTGTGTTCTGTTGTGTTGAGATGCAACTAAATACCAGTATTTTACATGGAGCGGCTGCCTTTCTGACCTCCACAACCCAGTTAAAAAGCAACAGGTCCAGTTGAAAACCAGCGTCAGGCACTAGTTATATTATCTGGCATTTTTGGTTAACTGGGCCTTTTTGGCGCAGCCGTGAGGCACACTTTCCTGCTAATTTCTTACATCGGACTTTACACATGACATGTCTCTGGTGTACTTACTGTGTGTTTTTTGGTCTTTGCTAAATAAATGTATTTTCTTGCTTTCTTTTTTTTCAAGACGATCGATATCGGTGAGGAACAAGACTTCTACCGGGAGATAGGGTCCGTGGGGTCGCTACTGCCGCGACTGCCCGTTGGTCTCGTGGTCGCAAGCGCGACTGCTGAGCGTGGGGTCCTGGGTTCGATTCCCGGGTCGGGCAGTGTTATTGAGTTTTTCCATTAGGAATTTCTTAGTAACAGCCCGGAGTTTGGAAGTAGGTGGTGTGATACCCCCGTGCCTCGGAAAGCACGATAAGCCGTTGGTCCTGCGCCTGATCTCTCTTCGGTCGTGTCGGATTGCCGTCCCATCGGACTATGAGAGTGAGGGAACAGAGAGTGCACCTGTGTCTGCGCGCACACTTGTGCACTATAATATCTCCTGCGTACCCGGCTAATCTTGATTGGCCACCGTGACCGAAATCGGTCGGGGAGGCTATTATTATTACTGCCTAACAGCTCGCCACATGCTGCCCTGCGGGTTTCTGTATCTCTCATGGTCTGGCTCTTCACCCTAGACCTTTTCCGGCAATGTGAACTCTTCCGGCACAGGCCTACAGTTCGGAGCGCGCAAGCCCCACCACGTCGTCAAGGTAGAGATACGGCGGTGGGGTAATTATTATTATTTAGTAAGAATCATTATTATAATTTATGGCGAAATACTCAAATAAATGCTATGATTATAACTTATTAATTTCTCTGAAGTCCCAAATCAACAGCGTAGACAGAAAACTAAGTATAATTTATTCCATGGCTGATAAAAGCTGTTCAGTTTTGTAGAACGACGCGGGCAGAAGTAAATCTCTTTGTAAATCACAGTTTAATTTGACCAAATTAAAAAAAAAAAAACAAAAATTCATAATAGGAAAGTTATGTTATGTTGAAATTGAGTTTAAACTCAATTCTGAAAGTTTGACTAATAGCTCGATGGATGGCGTTGTTATGTGAGGCGCTGTTTCTGCATCTCGACAGGGTTTTGTTACCATAGTCGGAGCGCGCACTTGAACGAATTAGCGCACAATGG
This sequence comes from Globia sparganii, assembly GCA_949316385.1. Lineage (NCBI taxonomy): Eukaryota > Metazoa > Arthropoda > Insecta > Lepidoptera > Noctuidae > Globia > Globia sparganii. Next base: position 1,922,526 of record OX438660.1, read on the forward strand.
CCCCGATTCTGTTGTTCACAAACTAAATTAAATTTAAGTTCAGTGCATCTTTTTCTTTCTATTTTATTATGAAAAGGACAGAAGTTAAATATTAGTTTAGTCCTGTCAAATTAGATAATAGACAAGTTTAGACGTGATTAAAAAATTGGCTACTAAAAATAAGTCAATGTACGTCAAGCGCTGACTAATTTGACAGGACTAAACTAATATTTATCATCTGTCCTTTTATTAATGAAATAGAAAGAAAAAGATGCACTGAACTTAAATTTAGCTTAGTTTTTGGACAACAGAATCGGGGTCAATACGAGCCAAACCCATGAAGGGAGCTCAAGGACGTACGCGGCCAACAAGTGGTACCTCATATTTTTGTAAAGGGCAAACAAACAGAGGGGCAATTCTCGTAACTTTTAAGAACGGTCACAGTCTGATCTCAGTCTCAATCTGTCAAAAATACTTCAAATTTCCCTACATTTTGACAAGTTTTTGACATTTGTTTGTCGCCGAGATGAGACTGCGACTAGATTTCGAACGTTTTAAATTACGAAAATTGGCCTACTGATGTCAAACCCTTAGTTAATTGAAGTAGGTATTTCAAGTCATGTCTTAGCATGTAAGTACTTACATTATGTGTTAGGTGTGTCAAAAACAATATTAGTTCTCGAAATCGAGAAATCCTCATTTCAACCAGCCCGCTCATTTCACTAATACGTTTTTTTTTCTCAGACATGCTTGGAAATTCGAGCATTATTTTGAAAACCTTCTTCGACATAAATCGAAAATGCTGTACTGGCCAAATACATGCGAGCAGCGGTCGGTAAAAGTTGTATAAAAGTCCATATCTGTCGTGGTTTAGCCATTGAGTTAAATTCAATGGGTTTAGCTGTACAAGGAGTTCAAGGAATCTTATATGATAAGACTTCGCTGAAGGAAACTTTGCAGCCCTATTATGAGTCATTGAGTCGAACATAATAATTTATACCATAACAATATTTTATTAAGGAGAGAAAAATGGTTAATAATGCATAACTTAAATAACTGAGGTCCTTACAGTAATTACGCTGATGCTCGTTAAGCGAAACTGCAGATGTCAGCGTTCGTCCCTGCCAGTCAGATTTGAGAAGCCTAACTTTTAATTGCATTTTTTATGTCTCAGTGATGATGAAAAGCTTATAAAAAATAACAAAGTAAAAAAACTAACCTATTTCGTCTCTGCTTTATTATATGTGAAAAAGTGAGTGTACTGTAATAAATAACATCACTGAAGTCAAGTACTAATACTGGACACGGTGGTAGTGAGTGCCAAGTCAGGTTACCACAAATACAGGTGCCAACATTTAGTAATTGCTTAATAATAATTAGAATTATAAATAGTCCTCCGGACCATATTTCGGCCATGGCGGCCAATCTCAATGAAGACTACCTATTCTTTCACTCTCATCGTCCGATGGGACGGCAATCCGATAGGACCGTAGAGAGAGCAGGCGTAGGAATAAAGGCTTAACGTGCTTTTCGAGGCACGGGGTTATCACACCGCCAACTTCCAAACTCCGGGCTGTTACTGTGAAATTTCTAATGGAAAAATCCAATAAAGCATTGCCTGGCACGGCGACCATGAGACCAACTGGGCACTGGGACTGATACATAGGGCGAAAAACGTACTGTGACATGTTTAGAACATATTCATAACAAAAAGCATTTGTCTCCAGTGCAGAAACTGCAATATTTAAAAACTAACGTGTCAGGTGCATCGGAATCTTTGTTAGGTAATTTTTCAATCACAGATGCTAATTACGACAAAGCTTGGAAACAGTGTTATATAGACGTTACGGTAACAACACTAATTAATTTTGTAATATACTTATTAGAACATTTGTTACGCAAAAATAAATTGTGATCGAGTCTGCTCGCGCAATTAGACTTTTATTAGATACTAGCTGTTGTCCGCAATTTCGTCTGCGATCCAGGATGAAAAGTAGCTTAAATCCTTCTCCAGGTCATAGTCTACCCAAATTTTATCTAAATCCGTTCAGCCGGTTCAGCGTGAAAACGTAACAAACAAATATACAAAAAATCAAAACTTTTTTCTCTCTCTATCTTTATAATATTAGTTTAGACAACATCAACTTGTTTTTCTTGGCGTATATGAGGCTTAGTATTGTTAACTGGGTCTCGTTTATTATTTAGCTATTAGTGGTTTCTAAATGAGATCCTGAAACGTTCAAGGAGTAGGAATGTCAACTAGGTGGAGTTTGTAACAACTTACCTTCATGGGTCTTCATCAGTTTCAATCACGATTTAGGTAATTTAAAATGATAGACACAAATAAGGTTCGTGCGCTCAGTGCTAACAGAACAGAGACGAAATGAAACACGTATTCAAGATATAACTTCCATACTTAATAATTATTCCTATACTAGCTCTTGCTCGTGGCTTCACCCGCGTTGATGTCGGAAATTATGACACGGGGACGTGCTGCCCGGAAAAAGTAAGTTACTCCTAATAACATCAACTATCGGCCAGTGAAAGTCCCGTCAGAATCGGTCTAGCCGTTTCGGAGAGTAGCTGAAACAAACAGACAGACTTTTTTTTTAAGTTTGATACAATAATAATATTTATTTTTTACTTTTTACCTTGCCAAATTTCATGATTCTAGGTCAACGGGAAGTACCCTATAGGTTTTGATTTCGGAACATAAAAGTCCGTATCTTTTGATTGGGTTGACTTAGGAGTTTGATTTTTTCACTGCTTCAAGGGATTGCAGCCTTGATATTGATTTGATCCACGCGTTCCTGAAATAAAGGGTCCTGACTGACGAATAGATAGACGGACAACGAAGTGATCTTATATGTAAGGGTTCCCTTTTTCCTTTTGAGGTACTTAACCCTAAAAAACAATGAGCTCTTGCCATACATTTCGATTGCGTATTATTGCGCTTTTCTACGAAACAGCAGATTTTTTTTTGATAACCGGCGAAAAACTTCTACGTTCTCTCTAGAAACATTGAATTCATCGTTACTGAATTTGCACATCGATGTCCCTGCAATCGTATATACCTACAGAATTCCACAGCTATAATTTCATCTGCTTCCGTAAACATGCTTAACATTATTTCACAACTAAATTCTAACCTGTAATACTTGCAGTAACCGTAAGCGTGACATTCCTGTGAAACTACTTATCTCATACCAGCGACAAGCTAATTCTTGCTATTTCGTGAGCTCACAGCTTAATTTATGCGACGTTGCACTTCCTTTACTCCAGTCAATATTAGGGCAGGATTCTCCGAGAAATGTCTGGCGGTACTATGGATCTTTTTGCCTAACCCTATGAGGATTAATGGCGTGTTTATGCATGTGTCAATTTCACAATCAATCAATTTCAATTTCATCTTATACATTAAATAAAATAGTTCTTATCTTTTAAGCCAAGTTGACTAAATTCCTTGCATTGGTATAAAAAGTGTTCACACCTAGTAAGAGTTCGTTAGAGTTAAAAATTACCTTTATAATTGTCTGTAGAAACATGAAAAGACTGACTGAATTTGAAGACGCTAAGTCTATTGTATTGACAGATCTTAGTCTGCTTGGTTGTACCATGCAACCTTCATGCATATTTTGTAAGTTAATGGCATAATTATGAGACACGCTATTTCGTTAGAACGTTAGAAAATAATTGGGAGCCAGCTTGAAGAGCTGGCAGTGCGCGTCATGATGTAAAAAACTGTGGACTGAAATCTTTTAGACAAATAAATAAAATTGAAGTGGTGTTTATATCTGTAATTTATAATGGTGTACCTACATAATAAAGAGTATTCTATTCTATTCTATTATATTCTAACAACATTTTACTAAATGCATATTAAAGAATATAGGTACGGTACTTAAAAAAAAACAATTATAAATTTATTTTTAATATGGCATGATTTTACTTTGGCAACACTAACGAATATGATATTATCGGTAGTTCTGGGTGGAGCAAACGTTGTTTTTAATGGTGCAGGGCCAGTCTTCGTTTGATTGTGAAAGAGTACAGTTGTGCGGAATAAAAGTGTTAAGAAGAAAATAGTGTTTTTACTAGCCATTATTGTCCCACTGCTGGACAAAGGCCTCCCAACTATCTTTCCATCTCTCTCTGTCCAGGACTGCCACGGACCAACCTATACTAAATGAGACCAGTTCATCCCGCCATCTCCGTCTGGACCTGGCCAATCTGGGTCATACTGATGCTAGTTTATATCATAATAAAAGCTACGTTACGTACGTTAAGGTCTTCGCCTGCTACCATACCGTTTAAACTACAGAGAATGTGCAAAAGAATTTGAAAACTATGTTTGATTGGTCACGCAGAGTTTTTTCGACATGCGAAAGTTATTTCGCAAATATCTTGCACCAAAGTACGGGAACGGTAAACTATAAAATCTTAGCACGCACACCTGTAAGGCCCATTGCAGACTGGAGATTTTTATATTATCACAGAGACAGTTGATTAGTATGTGAACGTTATTAAAAATACAACTTTATCAGCCTATAACGTTCCCACTGCTGACACAGGCCTCCACTTCTCTTTGTGAGAGGGAGTGGGCCATAATCCACCACACGGGCCCAGTACGGATTGGTAGATGTCGCATGTCATCTGTTTGGGAGTGAAATAACGAACTCCTTCTGGTATGATGGTTTAAATGTAATCAACGACTTTTACAATGAGTAAATAAGAAAAAAATTGATACAGAAACGCATGTCATCATTTCTTCAACGGAATGGCGCGGAGTGCGCCGGGCGGCACACTCGGGTGTTTTGACAGCTCGATGACACTTGACGTTGTTGACATTGACAGCGTCAAATTGGCGTTCCGCGGCGCCAACATCATTGAATTTCGAAAAATACAGGAATCCCTGTATTTTTGTTGTGTCAAAAATATCTCTGATTTCCCTATATCTTTGACAACTAAGTTTGTTTCGCCGTTTCTTGTCAGCTGCAGTCATATAAGAAACAACAAGTCTATCAAACTTTTTTTTTATATTAGACGTTTGAAAGCAATTCCGATAACCTATTTACAGAATAAACAATTTAATTGAATTTTATTGATTGTCGCTGAGATGAGATTATGACTAGATTTTGAGATTTTTTAATCACGGGAATTTTCCTTTAGGTCTGCCTGGCTGCTTTATTAGTGGTCGCTGGTACGACTGCTGAGTGTTACGTAATGGTTCCGATCCCCGAGTCCGGCAAAGTAGTGTTGGGATTAGATTTACAGCAGTACCTACCCCGGAGTTTCGATTTGAGGCCGGTTTATTGCATTATAAAGAAAAACAAAGAAATATATTTTTACACCTTACAAAAAAAAAATACATATATACAAAGTAGCCAAAAGCCTCATACGCAAACAAAAAAAGTTTGTCAATTTTGTTATTTGCTTGCCATAGGACTTCTTAAACGAGACCTATAACATTATGTGGCTAAATGTAGTACAATACACGTCTGCCTACCCACTTCGAAAACAACTACGGGTTTATGTGATGTTATTTTTATTTCTTCATACTACACAGGGTGAAATTGAAAACACGCGACAAACCGAAATGGGAGATTGTACTCATCATTATGAACAACTTTTACAAAAGGAACAAAGTGCAATCGCGAAAAAAAATCAGCTGTTCCCTACATTTTGACGAGTTATACGAACATAAATGTAGGGAACAGATGATTTTTTTTTCGCGATTTCAGGTTTGGTTCCATAGTAGAAGTTGTTGTTATTGATGAGTACAATCTCCCATTTCGATTTCTCGAATTTTTTCAATTTCACCCTGTATTCTTCGTGACTTTCAACCATGTAAGTAAAACTGCCAATCACCGATGCGCAGTGTCGCGAAACAAAACTCAGCAGTAACTCGAAAGCATTCCTACTTACTGCTTATTACGTCCGACGTAGGGTTGACGACACCGTCACGTGTCCCTTTTACGGCTATAACACAATCCATTGAATTATTTCGATGCAACTTTAGCAGGAATGTAACGACTTCGCTTTATTAGTCTCACGCTTGTCATAAAAAACGTCGCGTAAAAAGAACTTTATACGAATAACTTTTTTTTATAGCGAAGTATCAGCAGATCTAGATTTTTTATTGAATTAGAGGAATGAATTTGTTTCTTAAAGTAATTTTTTCTGATTTATTAGGCCACGCTTCCGAGAATTTTTTACAGAAAAACCAACACTTATTGAAGCTTATAAGATGAAAAATTGTGAGGATTTATATTATCAACAGGTTTTTTTTTTCACATTCTAAATAAAATATGACAAATAACTTTCCTAAAAAAAACTGTGTAAAAAATCTAGTCGCAATTTCATGTCAGCGAAAGTCAAATGTCTAATATGTGGGTAAACAATAAACAATTTTTGACAGATTGAGACTGAGATTAGACTGCGAACGTTATTAAAAATACGGGAATAACCCATCTGTTCTTTCACGTAATTAAATGACATAAAAAATCAAAAACAAAAGAAGTTCACAACCCTGTAAAAAACAGACTACTGTTCAGTACTAGAGCCATATTTACCCGGTTCATCGATTCCCATGGTAATATCGTGCTACCAATGTTACGTAACGTTCCATTGCATTCCCGTAATCCATTAGCGACCATGTAAACATTGCAAAAGGATTGACGTAGAATATAACCTCATTCGTTTGTTAATTTATACTTATACTAATAATAAAGCTGAAGAGCTTATTTGTTTGAACGCGCTAATCTCTGGAATTACAAGTCAGATTTGAAAAATTCTTTGCATTTGGTAGCCCAATCCTTGAGGACGGTTATAGGCTATTTAAAATCACGCTAGGATACTTAAGAGTATAGGGATAAAAAAAAGGCTAAGTGAAAATGATGTAATAGTGCGGGCAGGCGTTGCGATACGACCGGGTAGGTCGAGGGAACAAGAAATTTTACGCGGACGAAGTTGCGGGCAGAAGCTAGTGTTAAGTAGGTACCTATTATGTAAAATAGTATTTCGGCATTTTTACAATTTCAGTGAACTTCATTATTTGACTTTCGACGCCACTGATATTTTACCGAATGTTACAATATAATCTAAAAAACATTGATATGCATCAGCGCTAAGCTCAAAATCAACTAAACAGTTTTGTTACGCATTATTTTAGTCAATAGTTTAAGCAAACCGCTGAAGTTTGTATTTGTAACCTTTAACCAAAGTGTTACTGCACAAAGGGCACCAAAAATAATATAAGTAGTTAACAGCTTTCGGATAACATTGAGAACGATACGCTGTATTGCGAAATCATGTTGACCCACAATTTTACATTCGCTCAATACTTTATCATTCCCAAAATGAAAATATTGAAGCATTCGTTTATCAAAATTTAAATTTTCGATCATGAGTATAATGTAGGTCGTACGTTTAAATTCTAAAATGCAATTTGTGCCGGCAGAGGGCAGAGTGGGTGAGGTCTGAACTCCATTAGAATTTATGATACATGTAGGGGCCGACAGTAATTAAAAGAGCCCGCAGAGGGAAATAACACACCGAAATACTGTAAAGTTATGGTATTATACTGCTGTAGCTACTTTGATAAATGGACTTGTTTGTTTTGAAGAGGTCGATGACCAACTTATGTAGCAATAAAACTACTTTGTCTATGATTTTAGAGGCTAAGTAATATTTTTCATGTCTTTGGTAAAAGAAGGAAGTCTGTATGTTGTGTATACCCACCAACTTTAAACCAATAACTTAGCAATTAGATGTTATATATATAGCATTTTATAGAGCTGGGAGCAATGGCTGTGACATACAAGTTGTGTAGGTGTAGGTTCAAACTCAGTCAGGCACTTTACTTTTTGTTAATTCTCACTGCTCTCAAAACGGCGATAGAAAACATCGTGAGGCAACCGGGATAATCTTAGAACTAAAAATTTGAACATGTGACATCTACCAACCCGTACTGGCTCCGCGTGGTGGATTACGGCCCACATCCCCCTCACAGAGAGGTGACCCGTGTTCCAGCAGAGGGAGTTATATTATATAGCTATATCAACATTAAGGTGCCACTTGTCGATATTTTTTCCACACAAATTTCGGGAGAATATTACTCCACTGTTTGACATTGTGCATCCAAAGTTATACATGATATCGCTTTGACTTATTATTAATTGTGTCTGTACGGAAACAGAATAGTAAAATAAAAAGCCATTAAAAAGTTATGAGCCAACAAAGATTAGTTTTTCTTGCTATTTTTAACGTAACTTTGGGTGTAAATAAGTAATAAAAGAACTGTAAAATCTTCAAAACCAAGTCCGTGCCGACAAAGCTCAGTTATCGAAGAGATCAATAAGCTTATTTGTAACTGATTTTTGCAGTGGTTTCCGAAGCACTTTTCGAATTTTTTTACGCACCTATCAGTTCGGAACGGTGTTTCTGTGCGTGAAAACTAGACGTTGTTCGTGCAGACTAGCGTCTAACTGTTCATCACTGATACTAGCGCTGTCGGACACGAAGCCAGGCGAGACCGCGTGCTTTTTGGCCATGACCACCAGTGAGTTCGAGCTCACGACTAGTTTACTCTTAATTGTAGACCTTGTGTTAAACTGATGTAAAATGGGAAGTCTAGCTCAATGCTTGCTGTGTTTTTCGCAACTGACTTCATTACTTGCAAGTTTTTTGTCTGCCTCTAGGAGCCTTATATTATGTCTAGACTATTCATTTACTTAATACATTTACCAATAATGTAAACATTTTTTGTAGGTAAATCCGTGACCTTCACACAATTTTAGGTATATTTTAGCGAAACCGCGCACCGTGCGAAAAGAAATCTGGTCCACAGCACTTCTATATGCAATTAAGAGGCTTTAATAGGCAGTCGTATGGCCTTTTTTATTACGGAACGTTTAAATAATTTTATGAGATTGCGTTGCCGAAATTACCCCATTAACTTTTTTAAACAATCTCATTTTGAATTTTACTTTCGCACGAGATTTTGTTTAAATGAAAAGTGTCTATCTATAAGTGTCTAGTACATATTGTTAGCTGGAGAGTTCTATGAGACTTTTAATCCACAAAATTCAGTTATTCATGTTATTATTTACTAGGACGCTTCGTTGGTCTATTGATCTCAACAATAACGATACGGTATATATATAGGTTACGATTCCCGGGTCGGGCAAAGTGTTATTGGATTTTTCCATGAAATTTTCCCAGTAGCCCAAAGTCTGAATCTATCCCCGGTTGATGTCAATAAGCTCGCCCCTGTTATATAGGACTTAAACATAACTATCGAAATGTGGATGTTACTATAGGAATCTCTGCCTAATCTTTCGGGAATTAGAAGCGTGATGTTATGTTATTTACAAGGAAACAACCCAAGATCCAACAATGTTCTCTAGACTTACACAATTAGCAAAAGGTCAATCGAATTCTCACATGTTACAGACCGGAACATCAAGCTACCACAACCTGTCAAATTTCTTTAATAGATTTTCAACTTTATAGCCTTCAACTATATAAGGTTCAAAATTGATTGGTAAAATTTTACAGTTTCGGGTAGCTAGATGTGCTGTCGTCTGCACAAATTTTTGAATGGTTAAGCTAAGGTTTTCTAGAAAAGCGACAGCCGCCACATAACGGCCGCAGTGACGGCTGACATGAAATCGATGGCAGCGAGTTTGAATTTACGGTATCAAAAACCGCTCTCTAGGAAAACACACCAATTTACTTTAAAAACGTTTCAGTGACGTCATTCGCCGGTATACTGCGGACGCTATGTGGCGGCGACCGGTCTTATAGGTAACAGTAGGTTTAGCGCATGTGTGATTTGTATTTGTAAATACACCTACACTACAAAAGAAATTCCTTGTGTGGGAACCCACACACTTTTTTCACCTACAAAGAGGTACCACCGCGGCTGTTTCCACCTGATCACTTAAAAAAAAAATCGCCTTAATCCTGCGGCGGCGCCAAGCCACGCCCCTCAAAGTTTTTGCCTAATAGGAAAGCGATAACGCAATTAGTTACAACCTGCACTGCACAACTTAATGACGCATCACGTATACTCCTTTTGTAAATTTAACGAACGAACTATGTATTTGACCTTGGCGCGGGGCTAGAGAGCGGTTCTATTTTTTGAGTGTAAACAAAAATGAATTTAGTGGGGTCAGACGGGAGTCTCCGCGATAGTACCTACTAAAAATTACAATTACAAAAGTAATTTTGTCACAAGAAAGAAATCCTCCAATGATTCAATATAAATACAATTTATTACACTACTAACTATTTACTCTAAGTACTAAATTAAATGACTAACTAAATAATGCACGGTTCCAATAAACAAAAACGAATCGTTTTGCTTACCAATGGTAGCAGTTTTTATGGTCAAACTGGGCATATACATAGATTCTTAAGATAATTTTACCTGTGATAGCTATTTTCATATAGGAGGGTCTACTATGGAAAGCTATGAGATATTTGCATCATAATTGGTAAAGATACAAGAGTCTTAATTTTAACCAACAACGGTCCGTAATTTATAGGAATCGGCCATTAATCTATATTTAAAATACAAGAACGAAGAAGAACGGCTGGACCGATTTTTATGATCTTTGATTTTTAGGATCTGTCTCCGTTCCGAATAGCAAAATAGCTATTAAAAAAACCTTGGAAAAATTCACGATGTAAAAATAATGAAAATAATTCATTTTCTGATACATGTTGTGTGGAACGGCTTACTGATTCCGAGGCGGTATAAAGTTCGCTGGGTCAGCTAGTACACAAATAAATACAAAAACAAACGGATTCTCAGGCGATGAAGTACACATCCAGAGACGTGCCCAGAAGACGGGCAGCATGACTTAATGATTGTATTTGATCTTTTAATTTCCTCAGAAAAAACAAATACGGATGCCAACCTTCTTTTTATGCATTTCACAAAAAAATACAATAATAAAGTCGGAATCCAAGACTTTAATGTTTCGTAGGTGAATAATTTTGCAAGTGCACTATTTCATATAACGTTTTTTTTTCATATTTATAGAGCGCAAAGAAAAACAAACCTGTTGAAATTAATGAGTGGCGTCGTTAACGCGTCCCTCTTACGAATCGAAACATTTACTAATGATGGATGATGAGTTGAAAGATGGTTTTACTTGTTATTTTAACTAAGAGTAAAGTGGGGTTGATTTGATAGATTTTTCTTTCTTGATTTCATTCACGCGGGGAAAAGTTCAATTACTGCGATAAAAAGGATAAAATATTTTTATATTTTTTTAATACCTCTAGGTACCTTCATACAAATAAATAAAATTGAAATGTCTGTTTGTAATGTCAAAATAATGTCAGTTTTTTACTAAATGCATAATTATGAAAGTGTATACACGATAGGTACCATAAATATATAAAAAAATAATAAATAAAATTGACTGTCTGTATGTCTGTTTGTTCTGGCTAATCTCCAAGACCGCTGGGCTGATTTTGACAAAACTATCACTGTTAGATAGTTGGTGTTTAAGGAGTTACTTAACCTACTTTTATTTTAGAAGAAAAATTAGGGTTCCGCGCAAAAAAAATTAAATCCCACGAAATCTAATTTGTTTTCCGACATCACGAAGTCGCGGACTCAGCTAGATAGAAATAACAATGAGGTTATTTAGGTACTTCCTGAAAATAAACGAATCCGATCATATTAAAGTACATACAAATCACTAATAATGCTAACTCCAAAACCCTCATAATTTGTTTAACAGTTCAAACGCTCCATAAACTAACAAAAAAGGAATAGAAACTAAAGTATAGACCGATATTGCGGTTCTGCACAATCGTAAGGGGCACACATGACGATCGTAAAAAATGTGAATGGCATATTGAAATATTTCTCGCGACCCTTTTTCTGGCCAATTTTCCTTAAAGCTCTATGTAACGCCGATATAAATCTGACTCGCAGCCCGTTACAGCTTCTATTTGTATGTTTATGGTAAGATGGGGGCTCTGTTTTTGGTAATACTTGAAGATCGAACTGTGGTATTGTGGTGTTGTGTGTACCCATTGGCAGGGTATGTGAAGTAAACGTATGTTTCTTAGGTACCTTGAAATACAGTCGTACGGAAGAGGTTGTCAAATGTTGCACAGATGAAAAGAAAAATTCTTCAAAGCTACTTGATAAAAATCTCGAATTCACAGATAGACATCGCATAGCCTAAACTGCTGAATCTAAAAACTTTAAATTCTGAACCGACGGATTTTTGAAAATTCATCAATAAAGGGTTAAAAAGGGGTTTGTTTGTATGAAAATTCATCAATAGGATTGTCTACTGAAAAAATCTAATTAGTCCGTCAGTTACATGATCAAAAAATATTTGACCCGTATTTTTTCTTTTGTTACGCAAACCAAAATTGACGAAGATACGACGCTTTTAAAATTCTCAATACGTCACACCTTGGTATAATTTTTAGTGCGTTCTGACGTCACAAGCCCCCACTCCCGAGTTTTGATGCGTTTTATCTTTGTCAATATTCATTGGTTTACAAAAACAAAAAATACTTGTCCATTATTTTCCAATACTGTAACTGACGGACTAAATAAATTTTTAATTTATTGACGGTGGAAACTAGCCTATTTTACCAATGGGAAATTCCATCCCAAGCTTGTCAAATGATAATTTTTACGTTAATATTTTTCTAAAATACATACTTGCCTGCTATTTAGCTATTGACGTCTAAATATTACGTTTTCAACTCTTAAACATCTAATGATCCTCTGAACTTCAGTTAATAACATTTTAATTAATAATACAAACTTGGAAATTCAAAGTTTTTAGTCTTCTTAAGATGTTCCTTGATACATAACTTAGGAATTTCGCTAATAGACTTGGATAGATAATGAATAAAACACCTCATAATTTTCGAAAATATGGATGTGTGTTTTTATGTCTATTTTTCTGGTATGCTTTGAAACATAAAGGCGTGATTGATTTTAACATATGGTATGACAGCGGTGTTGTTAATTGTGGGAGTGACATATAATTATAATATCTAAATATTGCATCTGCAAATACAAAAAAAAAAATGGATACGAAGGTTTTTTTAATAAATTACAACATAATTGGTATCAAATAACAGCTAGTAATGAGTTAATTGCAAAAAATATCGTTTATTAATAAAATTGAAAAGATTGAGATAAAGCTATTAAAGAACCAAAAAACCGGACTGCAAAAAAATCAATTGAAAAGAGAAATACAAGTCTGAATGTTTGATACAATTTAGAATTTTTTTTTGTAAGTTATCGCAGTCACAAACCAATAACCTAAACTATGGTGTAACTTTTGTTATAAAGGACTAATAACTAATATTATAGGTAAAGAGAAAATATTTGATTATTTTTATGTTTGTTTGTTTCACGCTCACGCTCAAACGGCTGAACGAATTTGGATTAAATTTGGCACATGGGTAGACCGTGACCTGAGTTAGGTTAGGTTACATAGGATATTTTTTATTCTGATATTCCCTGGGATCGAAACTAATGCGGATGAAACCGCGAGGCGCAGCTGGTTTTAAAGATATATACATATTTTATTTTATTTTTATTCTATAGTGTAATAATTACCTAATTAAAAAACCTAATTAATTAATAAAATAACAAAGTTATTTCCTAACTTAACTAAAACTATAATAGGTAATAATAATAGCCTTTATTAACAATCTTACAATCTAGTTACTTAATAATAATTAAACGCCCCAGATATACTGGCAGAAACTAAAACTATAAACAAACTAAAATATAGCGCGGAAAAATTCATCCGCATCGCTGTCGACTGGTAATGTACCCAAGAGACTGGAGGCATTACCACGTTGAATGGAAATGTCGTTTCTATAGTTAGTTAGTCATTTAGTTTATATGATAGCGTAAATGGGTAGTTTTATACATGTCTAAAACCCAGATTCTACCACTAACATCCTAAAAATGTCTTTTGTATATTTTATCCAAAGTCTAATACAGTTCCCTACCAATCCTGCAGTTTTACAATGCCAATCTCCTTCAATCTATTTCACAGAGCTTTATTTCAACTGTGACCGACCAAGATATTCCGTAGCACGTCGCTATATGAGAAAATTTTGCATTTTATACAATTGCAATTTTGCCGAAGAATTGTAGTTTATGAATAAGATTTGTTTTAGTTTTGCTACGGAATGATTTAAATTGAGGATCAGTTTTATAGACATGATTTAAATAATATTGTACATACACAATGCAATTTTTTAAAAGTATCTTAATACTACTTAGGTGTTGTTAGTATAGTTTTTGCAACCAAAAGACTTTCCGTTTTTATATTATTAATAATAATAATAGCCTCCTCGACCGATTTCGGTCACGGTGGCCAATCTCAACGGAGATTAGCCAGGTACGCAGGAGATATTATAGTACACAAGTGTGCGCGCAGACACAGGTGCACTCCCTCTTCCCTCACTCTCTTAGTCCGATGGGACGGCAATCCGACACGACCGGAGAGAGATCAGGCGCAGGACCAACGGCTTAACGTGCTTTCCGAGGCACGGGGATATCACACCACCAAATTCCAAACTCCGGGCTGTTACTAAGAAATTCTTAATGGAAAAACTCAATAACACTTTGCCCGACCCGGAAATCGAACCCAGGACCTCAGCAGTCAGCTCAGCAGTCGCGCTTGCGACACCAAACCAACGGGGCAGTCCGCAGTATGTTATTAAAGACACAATTAATGGTTAGGTATCTTCAGAAACTGCTTGGAAACAATATTGGAGTCTGAAGGAAATTATGAAAAACAGTGAAACAAGGGTAACTATCAAACGGAAACTATTTGATACCTGCATACTTCCAGTACTTACTTATCGTTGCCAAACCTGGGCACTCACAAAAACTCACATTAGGAAGCTCGAAACATGCCAGAACTCCATGGAAAGAAGTATGCTAGGGAAGAGACTGTCTGATAGAATCAGAATTGACAACATTAAGAAACAAATGAGAACAAAGAATGTTATAAGAACAATAAAAAAGCTTAAGTGGAAATGGACGGATCACACGATCAGAGGAAGTGAAAAATGGTCAAAATTAGTAATGAATTGGTTCACAAGAGACAGGAAGAGAAAACGGGGCAGACCTTTTGGACGTTGGGTTGATGATATTAAAGCCGTAGCAGGTGGTACATGGACAAGAGTAGCTAACGATAGAGAGAAATGGCGACATTTGGAGGAGGCCTTTGTCAATCAGTGACATACAGACAGGAAGTCGATGCATATTAAACTTAGTGTTAGTGAAATATTTATTACAAACAAACATGTAATTTAATGTCTGATTAATGGCTATTATTATTATTATTATCTTCAGAAAAAGAACAGAAACATAAAAAAAAGAAAAAATTGGGGGAAAAATGCGACACATCCATACAGAACGGCCATCGCTCAGCATAATGCTACGGCCTTATACGAGACACAGCCCCAGTGCTGGTTTTCAGCGACAGCCGGCGTTGACGTGATGACATCAACCGGTGCAGCATATTGCACACCTATGCAGCATATTGCACACCTATAAGATAAAAATAAGAAACACAATACACATAATACCTAGTTCAAAATGTTACACGTAGGCGTCATTAATTGATCACAATACCTTCTTTTAGAGAAAGCCTATTATAGCACTGACGAATTTTTGAATGATAAATTAAGCTAATTTGTGTATTCCTATTATAATTACTTTGACATTTAATTGACTAATTTTATTATCTATGACGAGTTGATGACATTGTTTAGTAGGATATTTGAATTTTTATAATTATAATTTGGATTTTTAATTATTTGAACAATAAGTAAGTAAGTAATTAAGTAAGTGGACGGCACGGTTGGCGCAGTGGATAAGCGATTGTCTGCTGCGCTGCGTGCCGCGGGTTCGATTCCCGCACGGAACAAATATTTGTATGACCTACAAGTAGTTGTTCCGGGTCTGGCTGTTTGTGTATGTGAGTTTAAATGTTTGTAAACGCACCCACGATACAGGAGTAATTCCTAGTGTGGGGCAACGTTTCATTAAAAAAAAAAAAAAAAATTATTTACTAAAAGACTTGACTAGGAAGCCTTATAATGCCTTATAATGGATAAGTAAATTTATAATTATTTGATAATTATGTAATAACCTACCTGTAAGTGTTTATATTTGTACGCCGCTACGGCAAAACATGACGGTGATTAATTTTATTGTAACATATTGCATGCAAGTGTGTATACTCATGTTTTGGACAAATAAATAATCTTTAATCTTAATCTTTATGCTAATACAATGTGATAATACAATATTTAACGGCTTTTATTTTTCTAATACTTATTAGAATAAAATAGTCTTTGTTCACCATAATAATATATGAATTACAGATATAAATGTAGACATTTTACATAGGGTGACACAATGGGCGGTCTTATCGCTAAAAGCGATCTTTTAAACACAACGAATTGGATGGTTTACAAGGTAGAAAAAGGAAGAAGGACAATTATATTCATTCAGCATCGCCTTGAAGGCTTACCAAACAGCCATGAAGCTCTTTGTACGCGGCACGGTTTATATATGGTTAAACACGCCGTAGAAAAATCGTGTGACCTTGTATATAACACGGTTTTATGGTATATGGCGACCGCGCCGTACTGTAGTGCCGTCGTGTCGTCAACAAACTTCCATACTGATCCTTACAACATTGACGACCATGTCTACACACAGCGAATAAACTGTAGTTTTTCACGGCAAGAAAAACGTGTTTACCAAGGGCCTAAGGTTTGAACTTCACTTGGTAAAGTCAGTCCAAAGTCAAGTGCACCTCTATTTACAAACAGTAAGGGCCGAATTCCCTTAGCACCTTCTTATCAATGCCAAAAGCAAGTTCCACGTTAATAAACGCCCAACCCGTGAGTGTTCGACCGAGATACAGCCGTTTAATGGACCGCGGTGGCAAAAACAACGCTGTTGCAACCCAAATTATAATATTGGAGTTCCAATTGCATAAGTTTGTGCTATTTGCTACTTCGCACTATCGTGGACGCGGGTGGGAAGGTTCGCTGTAATGAAATGAGGTTTGGTACCAATCCGGTATTGGCGAAGATTATTATCCTATCCTACTAATATTATAAATGCGAAAGTTTGTGAGGATGGATGTTTGTTACTCTTTCACGCAAAAACTACTGAACAGATTTTGATGAAACTTTACAGTAATATAGTTTATACATCAGAATAACACAAAGTATACTTTTTATCCCGATACTCTTACGGGATCAAAACTTACGCGGGTGAAACCGCGGGGCGCAGCTAGTATGAATATAAAATCTACTAGCTGCGCCCCGCGGTTTCATCCGCGTAAGTTTTGGTTTGAAAAAGTATCCTATGTGTTATTCTGATGTATAAACTATATTACTGTAAAGTTTCATCAAAATCCGTTCAGTAGTTTTTGCGTGAAAGAGTAACAAACATCCATCCATCCATCCTCACAAACTTTCGCATTTATAATATTAGTAGGATTTGAGACGGGGCGGGGAAAGGGGCTCTTGGCTAAACAATAACAGCCGCATGGATCGATTAAAGGCAAAGCTACTTTGACCGAGGTCGGTCCGTAGATGGGTGACCGTCCATTACGAGCTAGGCAGCCGAAGCTAATAGTAATTAATATTTCCGACTCGGAGTCGATGGTATATCAGTTTTCGATAAAATTATGTGTTTTATGTTGGATACAAAATACCAAATTAATGATCCCTTAATATAAAGGACACACACACTCTCACACGCTTACACATGCACACAAACATATTTGTGTACTTACAGTGAAGTTTGTTTGTTATGTGATTGACTTGCTGCACGCTTCGGTGTAAAATGGTGCAGCAAGCAATCCTACTAATATTATAAATGCGAAAGTTTGTATGTATGGATGTATGGATGTTTGTTACTCTTTCACGCGAAAACTACTGAACGGATTTTGATGAAACTTTACAGTAATATAGCTTATACATCAGAATAACACATAGGATACTTTTTATCCCGATATTCCCACGGGATCAAAACTTACGCGGGTGAAACCGCGGGGCGCAGCTAGTTGTTACATAAATAAAGCCAATGAAGCTGACTACCTCCAACACTTAGGTAAGAATGAATTTAGATATTTTATACTTCGGTATTAAGAAAAATGGATTTTTAAATAGGTGAGTACTGGAAAAGCAAATCCCTTGCGAGCGTGGCTCTAATCTAAAACTAATTAAAACTGCGAAGAATCTTTTCAATATCCTTCATTTTAAAATTTTCCATATTGTACCTATGCTAAAACCTAGATTAATTATTCTGAATTAATTACGAAGACTTTATAAAATTACAAAGAACATTAACTTTATTTTAGCTGGGTGAGCTAAAATAAAGTTAATTTTCTTTGTAATTTTTTTTTGAACTTACATACCATAAATACATAACTAATATATTATCTTAATTAGTAGCTGATGGCAATCATATAATTTGATTTGAATAGGTTTTTTTAATTAATTTATCTTTTTGATTGATTATTTTATATTTTGTGAATGTGACAACGTTGTATGCCTTGTAGACTGTAGATTTGTAGATCATTTTCTATTTTATTCAGTACCTGGAGCTTGTTGACGGGCGCACCTTCACTCTCCTCCCATACCTTTTAAAACTGTAATTTGAGAACATTGTAAATGTCAATTATTTTTAAAAGAGTAACCGTGGAGTTTCTTGCCGGCTCTTCTCCATAGGAAACGGCCAATTGGAACCGTGCACTTAGCTTCTGACGTTTCATAAGTGCCACGTTTTAGGTTTAAGTGAAATAAAATATTTTGATTTTGATTTTTGGACTACATTATAAATTGCGTAAATTCATAATGCAACATAAACACTAACACATTAACTGTGACATAACCGGCAAATGATGGGTGTAATTTTTGGGTGTACATTATTAACTCTAAACTACTAGGAACATATTTTTGAGGATTAGAGTCGTTTCTGTAATTGTTTTGTGGAAATTATGTCACTGATATAAGAGAGATATGAGCCATAATTATTCTCTGCGAGTATTTTTAGGCCATTTAAGTATCATGCGAACTCATGCGTAAAAGTACCATGCTCTGTAGTTATCTTATTTTTCTCTTAGCTGGCTTATTAGAACTACTGATTTTTGAATTGTTTTTTTTTATGTTTTTGCTCTGGAAGCTTTTAAAGTTCACTACTTTCTCGTTTTCTCTCGCTCTCTTTCTCTGTTTGATGGAATTAGTAGTTTTTTAACATTCGATGAGCAACAAACTAAGCGTCGCCTGTATTTTGATGTTCAGAAAAATGCTTTGAGTTATCATAGTTTACTTCATAACTCTAACGTCATGACGTCACTTATTACGACAAGCATCAAACGCGCCTGCCATAACACACATAATCATCTGCTCTCGGCAGTGCCACTGAGAACTTTGACAAATTAGTTCATGCTTTATGGCTGTTCCAAACTTTGTTTAAATGTAACACAGTAATAGCATTTCAAGCCTCGTAATTCTCATCACACCAAACAGTTCTACAGTGTTTTAATTAACTGTTTAATTGTCTGATTTGTCTTTGTAACGGGTTTCGGTGGTGGGATAGGGATACTGTATGTGTTAACTGAAACATAGCTTTTAAGATAATAATTATTCTCATGTGACATTTCACTTGTAACAGTCGTTTTTATGACTAGACTATCAGTAGTCATTATCCTCCCATATAATATGGCCTATAAGACCAATTCTCGTAATTTAAAACATTCAAAATCTAGTCGCAATCTCATCTCAGCGACAAACTAATGTCAAAAACTTGTCAAAATGTAGGGAAATTAGAGGTATTTTTGACATATTCAGTGCCAGTCCACACGGCGCGTTGCGTCGCCGCAACGCATGATTTT
Organism: Globia sparganii; assembly: GCA_949316385.1. Classification (NCBI taxonomy): domain Eukaryota; kingdom Metazoa; phylum Arthropoda; class Insecta; order Lepidoptera; family Noctuidae; genus Globia; species Globia sparganii. The sequence continues at coordinate 1,942,448 of OX438660.1, forward strand.
TAACGCATTGCCGGCCACACGGGCGCTGCGTCAACGCAGTGGTGCTAGGACGCAGTCGCAGGTAATTACACCCGTCCCGCTTCGTCTCCTGGGCTGCTGTCCGTCGTGTGTGCGTTGCGACGACGCAGCGCACCGTGTGTACACTATGGTTATTTGTATGCAAAACAACGCAACGGCAGCGCTTCGTCGACGCAACGCGCCGTGTGGACTGGCTCTGAGACTGAATTCAGATTGTGAACGTTCTTAAAATTACGAGAGTTGCCCCTATGATCTTATTTCAAATTATTTGGTGTTGTAGCATGACTTCTGTGTCCATACCTAAGTACTTCCATTAGTATTCATCGGAGAATTTACAACTTTCTGCTCATAATCATTATTTTTCTCATAATCCATCCATCGTTTGACAAAATATTACATCCTGTAACTTTATTGCGTAACACACTACCTACCAATCATAATCTGAATCATTTAGAAGAATATTGCTAATTCATTGCTTCATTTATTCGAAATATTGGTCTGCTGAACAACGTAAATAACGCAATGAATGTTGTTGAACCGCCAAAATGAAAGCCATTGCTATTGTAAGTGTATTTCGCAATTACCCCACTGATAAGTGCAACTTACGATATAATTATACTTTAGCAAATAATTGACAGTTTTTTGAAAATTAAAAGAAAATGTTACGCTACGTTACAAATTAAAAAAAAATGAATGAATTATAGAAAATGCCTATGGCATATAGTCCGCCTCTGTATACGTATGTATATGCTTCATCATCTCATCATCTGCCTAGCCTTTTCCCAACTATGTTGGGGTCGGCTTCCAGTCTAACCGGATGCAGGTGACTACCAGTATTTTACATGGATCGACTGCCTATCTGACCTCTGCAACCCTTTGACTGGGTAATACGATACCCCTTGGTAAGACTGGTTGTCAGATTTTCGGGCTTCTGACTACCCGTAACGACTGTCAAAGATCCACGAATGACAGCCGGGACCAACGGCTTAACGTGCTTTCCGAGGCACGGAGGGGTCTCGTTATGTAAAGATGGTCACCCATCCACAGACCAACCGCGGCAAGCGTAGCTTAACCTGATCGATCGACCTGAGCGGCTATTATTATTTAGCCACGGGCCCCTCCATATCCATATCCTCCTCCGTATAGGTATTATGCTTGATGTATTAAATAAATAAATATAATAATATTCTAAATTGTGTTTTAATTAAAGCCCTTTCATTTAACAACTTTATTTGCCACCCACGCGTTGACCTTTCTTATTGACACGTCTAAATTGTTTTGTTATTGTTTCCATCAATCTTTTAGCCATTAGGATGTTTTTACAATAATATTCACCTATGTTAAAATACAGCCACAAGTTCCTGTAAATACCTACGTACTCAATAAAGAATCAGTCTCAACAGACAGCTGTGCTGCTGGGGAGTTTGTTGCGCCACTTCTTCTCCCCAGCGAAAGCACTAGAAAGTGGTGAAGGGCGGGCGTTTTCTGGGACTGTATTATGTAATTTTGACGTTCGAAAAGCGCTGATTCTAAGCCTAATTTGAATAAGCGCGGAGTGTATCTCGCGCGGTATGCGGGATGCAACTACGTAGGTCGATTGTTTTAATGAATTAGAAGTCACGCGACTATTCATTCACGCCAGTTTGAACACTTCCATACAAGTTAGTTAACACTATCGGCGCGAGCGCATCTCGTTCCGCATTCCGCGCGATATTCACCCCACTTTGAGCTTTACAGAAAAGTGACTGTCGGACAGACAAACGTATAATTTTTTCACTAATGTCATAAAACACAAAAAAAAACTAAGTACTGTAATAGCCTATTTGGTAGTTCAATGTTACCTTTATGAATACTTTGAAAAGTAGATGACAAACATTGATTTATAAAAAATAATAGGAAAACCAATTTGGCTGACAAGCCCACTTGGCTTGTCAGCCAAATTGGTTTTCCTATTATTTTACAAGGAAAATTAAAAAAAAAAATGCAGAACAATCTTCTAAAAATAATTTTGAAGTAATTTATGACAAACTGTGGTTTTATTTACTTATCCCGGTACTAAGAGCTCACAGTACTAATTTAATTAGTCTCACAGTACTAATTTGGTGTTTGTGGGATCGATACCTATATTTGGTGCCTTTAATATATAGGGTCAAATTAAATTAGCTAGCGAAACCCCGCAGACATGATGCATATCGATATTTAAACACTATAAAATAAAATAAAAAAAAATTGTTAGTTTTTTTTGGGGTTCAACGACCGCTGGATGTTTTTTTTACTTGAAGTATAAGTTGAGAAAGTCTGTGGTCTTTAGTTATGTCGTGTTGAGAAATCGATACTCATCTGTGAAGTTAACACAATAAAAAACTGTTTTTTTCAAACTAATATTTCAAGTGACACTAACAACGGTCGATGAACTCACAAAAAAAAATCGTCGAATTTATTTTGTGTCAATTTAGTTTTATTTAATAATTGTAATGATATTTAGTAATCGTCACACGTCTGCAGAATCTCGCTAGCTAATTTAATTTGACCCTGTACCCAAGTAGGAATTCTGTTTTTTTTTTAATCTGTAGCTGCTTTAATTAAATGTTTAACTTAAATAAAATATATAAAATTATTACACGTCTCCCTACGTTTAGCTGTAATTAAGCTGCCAGGCACAATTTCTTGAATTACCATTTAATTTTGTTATATCAATGTGAACATAATTCTATAGTCTCTTTGAGTAGACATTTTAATTACTGTCTCCGATTAATTGGTTTTATTTCTTTGGATAGCTGTCGGTCGCGTTTTGGATTGCGTACGAATTTTTAAAGTTCGGGGTACGCTGGTTGCATTTAGAAAAATTCTTTCTTAGTACACTTTTAGAGCCTGCATATAAAAATCTCAGGTAGATACTATAAAAGTTACATGTTGCAGGCTGGTACAATAATACTTCAGATATCACGTGCTTATAATAACATACCTTATCAGCGAGCAGGGCATCCGCTAATTAATAGATAGCCTCTTCAGGGGTCACTGTACTTATCATTATCATCACTATGGGACCAAACCTGAAATCATGAACAAAGAATCAGCAGTTTGCTAATTTTTGGCGAACGTAAATGTAGGGAAAAGCTGTTTTTTTTTCGCGATTTTATGTTTGGTCCCGTGTTGTTCATAATAGTAAGTACAATGACCCCTTAAGAGGTTATCCATTAATTATCGGACATCCTGTATAAATAATAATACCAGCCTATTACTGTCCCGCTGTACGGCAAACGCTTCTTCTCATACAGAGAAGGCAATAACATCGATCACCACGCTTGCTCAAGACGGGTTGGCATTTCAGCGCGATGATTTCCTTCAATGATATCAGAGGGGCAATTCTCGTAATTTTTAAGAACGTTCACAGCCTGATCTCAGTCTCAATCTGTCAAAAATACTTCAAACTTCCCTACATTTTGACAAGTTTTTGACATTTGTTTGTCGCCGAGATGAGACTGCGACTAGATTTTGAACGTTTGAAATTAGCAGAATTGACCTACAGTTCATTTAATTTTTCAAATATCTTTATTTACCAATGGAACAATGAATGGATGAATGAATGTATGAATGAATTGCACCGATGCCAGCGTGGTTAAACCAGACTCGATTAATCGAATGAACCCCAAGATTCGCACTAGCTCCTGTAGCCTCATGTTCATGGTGCTACAGCGACCATTGCATATCAAGGAATAGACCGGGGGGCGCGGTAATTGGTAGGGAGAACGTGCCCGTAGGATAGGGTAGGATTTAAGAGCCTACCGGATATGCATTCTACAACAAAATGCACTTACCCTAAGTTACATTAACTCATTATATTGTAGGCACTTTATGAGGCTAGTGATTCACCTTTCAAAGCTATATAACACATAATATGTAGTTTTAACTGCTTACAACATACACTTTAAACACAATAATCATGGGTACATGGTGACAATATGAAAATTATTTAGTTATAATTTTTGTTATAACAAAAATTATTTAACTAATTTGCTGATATCAGTAATATTCAAGAAAAAATCAGAAAGTCGTCATATTGAGAGTAATTTTGGTACTTTTCCGGATTTGAACCCACAATCTAGTGCATGGTATTTAACCGTAGTTTGAGTATTACTTTTAACATATTTAGAGCTATACTGTCCCCAATAGTTAAAAAGACGTATCTAACACAAAAAGTATAGAAAAATATTAAAAATACAGGCAGAAGCGTCTTTTTTTTCTCATTCCGGCAATATACCTACAGGATTATTGGAAAAACACCAGCAACCTCTTAAAAGGTCATTGTACTCATCATTATGAACAACTTTTACTATGGGACCAAACTTGAAATCGCGAAATAAAAATCAGCTGTTCCCTACATTTATTTTCGTCTATCTCGTCAAAATGTAGGGAACATCGGATTTTTTTTTTCGCGATTTCTTTTTTTTTCGCGGTTTGGTCCCATAGTAAAAGTTATTCATAATGATGAGTGCTATGACCTCTTAAGAGGTTGCTGGTGTTTTTCCAATAACCCTGTATATATATAACTAAATTTTGGTAAAAAATTTAGATAAGTACGTCCTTTTTACAATCGGGGGCAGTATAACAGTTAACTTTATAAATAAGTTTAACCTAGAAATTGAACACCATAAAAATAAAAGAAGATTAATAATTTTGATTCATTTTTTTATTCATTCATTCATTTAAGCAGAAAGACGTCCTCTGCATAGACCGCTCCCAAGCACCTCCACTTCGACCAGTTCTGTGCTTCTCGCGTACAGTGGATTCCTGCAGCCTTCACAAGGTCATCGGTTCACTTTTACATTCAGTTCAGTCTTCCGGTACGCGGTCGCCACTCCAGAACCTTTCGGCCCCATCGGCCATCTGGTCTGCATACAATGTGCCCTTCCCACTCCCATTTAAGCTTGGGAATTCTTCGGGATATGTCAGTTACCTTGGTTCTCCTACGGATCTCTTCATTTCTGATTCGATCACGTAGGGAAACTCCAAGCATAGCCCTCTCTATTGTCCTTTGGGTGACTTTTAGCCTTCTAATAAAAGAAGATATCAATTTGGGAAATGAAAACCAACGTAACATTAATCTTAGCTATTGTTCATCTGTTTGACATTGACACAAAAAACAAACAAAAAATCTAAGTAATATTTTCTTTTATCGTTAAAAAATAATTAGAATTCTTCGCCCTCATTAAAATTCGACGTCTTGAGATCAAAAAGCCTTAGAAATGATACGCAGTTGATTTAAAAGACATCTTTTTCTATTTCAACAAATTGACATACCTGATAGTACTGAATAAAAGCACAAATAATAATTGGTTTTTCAACAGTTGTCATTTTTAATTTGTCTTTGTGTTTCTTTAGTCACTTCTTTGTTTTTCGATATTTTTATCATTATTATTTGTGGATCTGGGGGCCTACCACCACTCTTATAGCAGTATAATATTAATCTTACTTCAGTGTGGGAAAGAGATGGAGTAATACAGGATATGCAGCTCCATCTCTTACCCACACTGAAGTAAGATTAAAATAATACTGCTATGGTGGTGGTAGGCCCCCTGTTTTTCCTAACATCGTATTTAAAAGTGAGACCTTGTACATCAAGAGCCGAATATTAGTCTAGATCAGTAGTTCTCAAAATTTTACCATACGCACCGCTCCCCCAATTTTCTTATGTATTTTTATTTTCATGTCATAATGGTCTTAGTTTATGTACCTATACTATTAGAAAAAAAATTGATACAGATATATATTTTTATTTTTATTTGTAAGTAGATCCTATGTTCAGCCAGAATCACACTAACTTCTGTTGAAAATTTATACTTACCCGATTTCACACAGGGGGACGTCATTACGTCATTCGAGAGGTAGTTGCTGAAAACCAGCGCTGTTGACGAAAGGTTTGTCCGAAGTCATAGCATTTTGCTGAGCAACGAACTGTTCTTGTGCAGATGCGACGTACGGCTCAATAAATGGTTCTAGTTATTATTGTTTTTTTACAAAACAGACAAACTGTTCCATCGAACCGCACGTTTCAAAATTTTGTTTCAGTGCGGTTACTGGAAGTGCTCAGGTGTGGTTCAGTCAAGTGCTATTAAAATCAGTGCTCTGAGTGGAATACGTCTATTTTTCCACTCTGCAATCGGAATTTTGTTTTTGTTTTCACTGTTTGTTTGTTGTTATTTGCCAGTGTTACAACACACAGTACAGTGCTTTCAATCTTACCTCGGACAGTAGTAACTCAACAGAAACCTTATTAAAACGAGAATAAACATCATTGTGATTTTGGCAGACTTGTCAGTGGCAGCAATTCAACAGCAACCATATAACAAGGAGTGTAAAAATCACTGTAATTTTGACAGTGAAATCATAAGTAAAATAACTGTAAATGGACTGTAGTGAAGACGCAATGTATAGTGTCTTTGGTATCTGGTCTTGACATCAAGCAATGGACAAAATTGACAAACTTTTATTAAGAAGGCTTCCACTCAGAATGATGCTGTGCTATAGGGGGATCCACAGCTCTGTGCTGACTGATAGTCGTTAGAGTTGTTTGATCAGTCTTGATATTATACTGCATAAGCATAGCAAAATCGGCCTATAATGTCCCCACTGCTGGGACACAATCCTCCTCTGTGTGACAGGGCCGAGGCTGCAACCCACCACGCAGGCCCAGTGTAGATGTCACATGCCTCCAAATTTTTGGTTCTAGGACATGCCGGTTTCTTCACGGTGTTTTCCGTCACCGTTTTGAGAGCACTGATGATGAAACAATTTATACAAAGTATAGCGCGCACGCGGTGTGCGTTTTTTGCGGTGGTGGGGCTAACATCCGCCTGGTTTGCGATTCGACTTCCCACCGGAGTCTGACGTCAAGCAGCCTGTTGTGTTTCGTCGATGCGTGACAGTGCCAGTGCCTTCTGAGCACGCTCGTTTCATTATAGACCCCGTTCATCACTTTCCATCAGGCGTGATCGAGGTCAAGAGCGGGCTCATTCAGCAATAAGGAGAAGCCTAAAGCACTGGAACACCCACGCATCGACGAAACACAACAGGACTCCGGTGGGGGGGTAGGTGCAAACCAGACGGGCTTTACCCTACCACCGCAAGGTAAGAATTGGCCAGTCAAATAAGGTGTTGGGTGTGACTGCCCAGGATACGCCGAGCGCTCGATTCAGTTGAGTAACTGGCGGAACAAACTGCGCTACACATTAATGCATCCCAAAACTCGTTGTAGAAATACAAAACGCTTTGAAAGCGATTGCCATTCATCCAGGCCCTCTGGCGAAGAAAATTCTAGCCGGTTGATGACAGCACTAACCCCATTAGAAATGCTGCACATTTAGTTTCCATTCCATTACGCGGTGTTCAACAAATGTCAATTACCGGCTCTAAATAACGTTACTTAACGCTAGCGTTTGCAACGCGTTAATCGCACGGGAGCCCATAACAGTGACAAGTAATCCTCAACGACGTATTTGGTGCAGTTAGGCCGGTGTAGATCAACGGTGGCCGTGCTCGGGATTTGTTGAATTTATTTGCTCGAGTCCGTTGCCTCTCTGTATCCTTATTCGCTTTGGGATGTTGAGCTGCTGGAATAGGCAGCTGATAACGTACGCTACGTTTATTCCACTGACGCACTGTGTTCGTTATCACAATTTAACAACGAAGCACTTAAAGGTGCGAAGGTAAACGCAAAAAGATTTCGTCAATACTTACGTACCATAGCGGTCAATGGCGGTGTACCACTTTTCAACCTTATTTCTAAGGACATAAGGGTAAAAATCGGTCCGTTGTTTTACGTTGGTATCTAAGAATTGATGTTGATGTTGAGTAGGTAACTTGTTAGACGATTAGTTACGATAGTAGCAGAAACTATTAGTTTTAGAGGTTTATCTTTAATGTAGCAAATAACAAACTGTGGATTATGGTTAAAATTCCAAATTTTTCTTTCTAACTAAAGTCCAGTTAGTACCATTCAAATAGACAACGAACCCGATTCAAATACGCTATGGCAAGCAAGCTTCAGACTTAAAGTTTAGGTATGGTTAATCTACCATCACTCTTGATCTAAATTAAATGATTTCGTGTTTTATCATTGACTTCAATCGAAATGTTTGCCATTTTTGTACCCAGTACAATATGTACATCTCATTGCCTTATCCTAAGCCACATCTAGTCTCTCTAAGCCCACGCCTGCGTCCCCTGACAGCCATTCGCTGCTCCCGGTACCCGTTTCGATTACATTGACGTCACGACCTCACAGCAAAAAGATAAGTTTTAGCTCTAATGTAAGGGTTACGACACACGGCGGGGGACCCGGGATAAGGCACTGGACATAACTTCCCTACTGATGGCTAAGGCTAGGTCTGAACACAGGTCTATTTTTTGTAAGTAGGTAATGTTGCTTCAAGCGTGATAGTCTGAGTTGGAAGATGGGATACTTATTTTTTATACTTGTAATTTATTTAGTCTGCTAAATACGTAAAGTATCTAAGAAGATACGTCTTGAAAGAAAATGATCTTAGTTCCTAATAAAAAAATGTCCTCAAATAGTTTAAGTATATATAATCGACGGTTGAAAGGCTAATTGATCTAAGCGACATTTTGTAAAACTTGCAGTAGGACAGATTAAAGTTTTTTTTTTATTAAAATATTTTTTATTAAAAAGAACTATTACGTAATAGTTCTACTACTACTAGTTCGTAATAGAACTATTATGTAATAGTTCTTTTTTTATGAATATTTTAATAAAAAAAAAAAACTTTAATCTGTCCATGTCGCTTAGATCAATTAGCCTTTCAACCGTCGTATATATATAATATATAAACAGTTTCCCCTTCCAAACTTAACCCGTATGCCTTCAAAGCAAGAGTGATCAATCATCTTCTGGACAAGTTCATTCCATCATAGACCTCATCCATTGCTTTCCATCAGGCGTGATCGTGGTCAAGAGTAGGCACATACAGCAATCAAAGGATAATTAAAAATATGTATCATTACCAGCCAACAGCAGTCCACTGCTGGACTCTCCAGTTGTACGCCATTCAGCTCGACCCTCGGGAACTCTAAACCAGCTGTTACCAGCGACCTTGCGAACATTGTCGCCCCAACTAGCCCGAGGGCATCCTACCTTACGTGTGCCGAAATTATGTTTGTTTTTGCGTACCTTTCATAAACATTGGTGTAGTAGGTATACTCTATGTGTAATTTATATTATGTACTAGCTGCCTGCATAAATCTCGATTCCATAGGAATATCAGGATGAAAAGTATCCTATGTCTTAATCCAGATCATGGTCTATTTAGGTGCCAAATTTTATCTAAATCCGTTCAGCTGTTTTAGTGTGGAAGTATAACAAACACACATAAAAACAGAAGATCTAGCGGCGTATCCAAGGAGGGGGGGGAGATCAGACCGGAATAAATCAAAAATCAAATCTTTTCTCTTTATTTTAGTTTAGACACAATAAGCAGTTTTCTCTTCTATTCGATACTATCTTACTTACAGCCGATTTTGTAATCATCAGATAATTTTTATCTGAGAAAGAAAAATGGTGATTTGATAGTTTTTGTACATATAAAAAATATGTCAAACCGTCATTTTTATTTTTCACTGAAAAATCATCCCTTAAACGATTAGTTTCTATTATAGAATTTCTTTCGCTGTTATGAACCTAAATTACGTAAATTCGCATACCAAAACCCACCTCCTCCCGAAACAGATCCAGAAGTTAACGAACAAACCCTGATGAGATACGTATTAGTTTTTCAGACAAACATCCCACCAACGAATTCTAAACAAATAATGGCGGACGCAGAGCATTCTGTAAATCACCACTCCCTGTAGTCTGCAGTCTGTACTCAGATAGCAATCAGCGTTCCTGAACAACTTCTCAACCTCGAAACTGCACTGTAAAGGCAAAAACATGAACCCGTTTGGTGATTAATTTTAATTGCCGAACTTAGCGGTGTGAACTTGCAGCCGATACTTGAACTATTAATATTATTTGCGTTCTGTTACTTTAGAGCTAAGAGTGAGTTTAGTTTTAGTTTCGCTTTTTAGTCAGGTTAGATTGTTATGTTATGAGCATGGGGTTCTGGGTTCGATTCCCTGGTCGTGCAAAGTGTTATTGAGTTTTTCCATTAGGAATTTCTTAGTAACAGCCCGGAGTTTGGAAGTTGGCGGTGTGATACCCCCGTGCCTCGGAAAGCACATTAAGCCGTTGGTCCTGCGCCTGATCTCTCTCCGGTCGTGTCGGATTGCCGTCCCATCGGACTATGAGAGTGAGGGAAGAGGGAGTGCACCTGTGTCTTCGCGCACACCTGTGCACTATAATATCTCCTGCGTACCTGGCTAGTCTCCGTTGAGATTGGCGACCGTGTCCGAAGTCGGTCGGGGAGGCTATTATTAAGGTATTGGCTCCTGTAATACAGGTGTTGTTACCTAGGGCTTCACTTCGTTTTTACAGATTTTTTTATACCAATAAGGAATTTATTTATTCAGGCTTCTAGGGACGTCAGAAACCTGTAAGTCTGATAACCAGTCTTACTAAGGGGTATGAGAATTACCCAGTAACTGGGTTGTGGAAGTCAGATAAGTAGTCGCTCCATGTAAAATACTAGTGCTCAGCTGCATCCGGTTAGACTGGAAGCCGACCCCAACATAGCTCGGAAAAGGCTAGGCAGATGATGATGATTCAGATAGGCTTCTAAAGGTTTTCAATCTATTATGAAACAGGGTTGTCTAAGTTTGTTGTTATTATATTGTCGTAGCCAAGAATTCAATAAATCACTCAGAAATTGCGTTAATTTAGATATTGGTGCCGATTCTATTGTTCACAAACTGAACTAAATTTAAGTTATTTCATTAAGAAAAGGACAGAAGATACATTTTAGATTAGTCCTGTCAAATTAATCAGCGCCTGACGTAAATTGACGTAATTTTAGCAAGCAAGTTTTTAAGCACGTCTAAACTTGTATAGTGTCAGGCGCTGCTTAAGACTATGCCGACCGCACAGTGGCGATGGCGCCCTCATCGTTTGTTTGGTTATTTCATACAATTTAGAATGAAAATGCATAAAATAAGCACGTTAAGTTGTGCTTCACAAGATTATACGTTAATATTATTAGAAACGGTAGTTTTACGTTGTTTAGTTTTATTATAATCTTTAAAACGGAATATAGTGGCCACTGTTATCCATTTTAAGGATTATAATAAAACTAAACAATATAAAACTACCGTTTCTTTCTGTCTGTTTCGCTTATTTTCTGCATTTTCATTCTAAATTGTATGAAATAACCAAACGAACGATGAGGGCGCCACTATGCGGTCGGCATAGTCTTAATGAAATAGAAAGAAAAAGATGCACTGAACTTAAATTTAGTTTAGTTTGTGAAAAAAGGAATCGGCACCACTGCCTCTTTTTTTGCACCTAATTCTGTCATCAACGTCAAAGATCTCTTAAGTTTGCTGATAGAAAACTCAATTCGGAGTTGAGCTCACCCACAGATGTAGATAGACCTAGATAACGCAAGTATCACGATCTGTATGAAAACCAAGCGTGCGACTTTTTGACTATCTACTACGATGTCACAAGTACTATTTAGTGATAGGAAAATCAAATCGATTCAAAGACGCCTCCACGTGCGGTACCCGTCTTGCCCCTCCCCCGGCGCCTAGCGCCAGTACTCAGGCCCGGACTCCACCAAAGCGGAGATGTGCAGAGCGGAGCGAAGACATGCAGGAATCGTTCAATCACAAACGAGACTAGTGACGCGATGAGGATTTCAACCATTGTGATTGGTCGATTCCTCCGCTCCTGCTCGTCTCCGCTCCGCTCTGCACATCTCCGCTTTGGTGGAGTCCGGACCTCATGCTCACCCAGCCAGCAGTACACAGGACTGTGCGCGAAAGTGGCGGCTAACGATTTTTGTACGTAAGATGGTGCGACTTTTGACACGCGAAGTAGTTGCTCTTGCGTTGTCTAGGTGTATCTATATCTGTGAGCTCACCTAACTGCATAGAGTACCTATTTATGTCAACAACATAACATGTTACATGACGCCTTGTTTTCCCGAACAGTTGGGTAGAGGAGTACCTATAGAATACCCCCTATGTGACTTATACATCGGCTCGCCCCCTATGTGACTTATACATAACTGGAGACTTTCTCCAGTTAGGGGGCGAGCCTATTGCCATCAATCGGGTTCAACTCCAGCCTCCGGGATGCTACTGAGATATTCCAGTAAGAGTATAGGGGTATGAGGAACAGGGTGTAAAGTTCACTCAACCTCCATAGAAAAGGGGGATCCTCCAATCAGACTGGTGTTGTGTCTGGCGGGCATCTGCCCGACGATTCATGTCGGGCCGTTGTATATATGCTAGTTGCGCGGTAAACTCTGTTTGCGCGATGCAGGACTATGTGACGTGAGTATGACGTGTTGTTCGCATGTGGCGTTGTAGATACCGCTACAAGAGAAACCCAATAATACTTTGCTTGACCAGGGAATCGAACCCAGAACCTCATGCTCAACAGTAGCGCTGGTGCCAAGATGGAACTAAATCCAAATTACAGTATTTTATTGGTTTTTGTACACAAAAAAAGAAATAAGAAGATTACGAGATGTCAAACAAATAAACAACTTTTATTCAAGTTCAAATATCAATTTACTCTAGAAAAGGATACCGTATAAAAAAGCAATAAATTACAAGTATGTAACACAAAGTAACAGGTAAAACCTTCCTATTTCAAGTATACCTCGTTAAAACAACAATAGAATTAGTGGTGAAATGTTTTATGTTGTTTTAATATACGACCGCGTTAGACTAGTCTACCCGTCCGTATTTTATGTAAATACTTTGAAAAGAGAAATAGGTAATGTTGTTTCATTTATTTATGTCCTACATTGTAATGTATGGAGGTCCGCTAAAGAGGAACAGAAACTTTTGATATATTACATAAGTTATTGTTTTAAAACGTTTATTTGACTTAAAAATGAGATATTGGGAAGCAAAACGGTTTACGGATAGTATTCTTTTTATGGCGTGTTTTTTTGAAGATTTCTCTTTAATAAGCTTGTCGACACTATCAGTATATTGAAAATCTATTTAGTCCGTCAGTTAGAATATTGGAAAATAATGGACACATATTTTTTGTTTTTGTAAATCAATGAATATTAACAAAGATAAAACGCATCAAAACTCGGGAGTGGGGGCTCGTGACGTCAGAACGCAATAAAAATTATACCAAGGTGTGACGTATTGAGAATTTTAAAAGCGTCGTATATTTGTCAATTTTAGTTTACGTAACAAAAAAAAAAATACGGGTCAAATATTTTTTGATAATCTAACTGACGGACTAATTAGATTTTTTCAGTCGAAAAGCTTATTCTAGCGTGATCACTTTCCCAACTATGTTGCGGTCGGCTTCTAGTCTTACCGGATGCAGCTGCATGTTGCAGTTGGAGCGACTGCCTATCTGACCTTTATAATCCAGCTACTTACTGGGTAATATGATAGGTACCCATTTATAAGACTGGTTGTCAGACTTTCGGGCTTCTGATTAGTTTTTGCGTGAAAGAGTAACAAACATCCATACATCCACACAAACTTTCGCGTGAGGTCCTTACCTATGAAATTGCCGATTATTGATACTGGCTATTGTAGTCTTTCATTCTATTTAGAATTCCAAATTCTAATATTTTTTTGTAATATAGTATGACATTTTGTTTATCAAAATTAGTAGTTCATTTGTTTTCCCGCCGTTCGATTTTTTTCAAATATTGCTGTTTCTATAATCATATAAGAATTGAAATTGCGCGCTATTTTCGATTTTGAGATCCGTCGGGGCACCAACGCAGCACAGACAGCACGCAATATTAACGACGTGTATGGACATACGGTCCGCTTTTTGGTTTGATCGCTTCCATTCTGGCAATTTTGATCTCAACAATAAACCCCGTGGCCGACCGGAACAACGATGAATTGAAAGCCGTAGTGGAAGCAGATTCATCTCAAACCAGCAGCCTTCAACGTAGGTATCGATACTGATTCGACATTTCCTTCAAATTGGAAAGATAAAAAAGCTCGGAAACTGGGTACCGTATGAACACAAAAACAAAATCGCGTCGAAGCACCGCACAACCGGTCGTCTCAAAACTATAGAAGTAACGACTGGAAATTCTCCGTCACCCACGATACTCACCAGACCTTTCTCCAACTTTTTACAGGGGAAAAATTTCAAATCCAACTAGGCGGTGAAAATCGCCTCTAAAGAGTTTATCGATTCCCGCCGCCAATATTTTAAAATGGCAAAAGTACATCTTCACTAATGACTTCGATTAACGAAATACAAAATTTTCTTAAAAAAAAAAAAAACTATGTAAAACGGCAATTTCATAGGTAAGGACTTAGTATTAGTAGGATTAAGTTTAGATGTACTTAGGTACATACATAATTTTCCCTATGAGTAGTGTGGAGGCTTACCTTCATATAGGTATGATATAACTTTACAAAGCTTTCGATCTCTCAGTGGGTCAACGAGATATAGCAAAATAATTAGTGGGCAGTAGCTAATTACCTATTTAGTGCAATTCCACAAAACCAGCATAAAATTACGAGTAATAAATAGTAATTTATAGACATTAAACTTGAATGTTAAATTAATTTCCACATCGTATTGGAACCACCGCACCGCTGATTCACTATCGAACCATGACAAATTGGAATTGTTTCGCTTACATTTCCGCTTTTGCTTGAATATCGCGGCATCCAAATTTAATTTGTAAATTACATTAATATTTGGCGGTGTGCGGAGTAAACTAATTGGGGAATATGAAAATTGCAATGTTGCATAAAAATGCAACAATTTTGGTGGTTTGTTTTATTTTATTGACGAAAATTTATGGCCGAGATTGAAAATTACATTATTAGTTTCCGTGTTTGATTTCAAAGGGGTAATTCTCGTATTTTAAAGAACTTTCATATTCTAATCTCTCTGAATCTGTTAAAAATACTTCATTTATGTACATTATCGACAAGTTTTTTATAGAGAAAAGATTTGATTATCACTGAGATTGCGACTAGACTAATTACTAACAAACTAAACTAGATTACTACTATTTCTGAGAGTGAAATTGATCTTGATACTTGACCCTGTAGATAAGTACACATTTCCTCTCTATACATGCTGTTAGACATAGACCAGTGAAAGCTATAGTATTGTTAAAAAGACTGGCGGTTGATGTAAGTTGTCCTTAGTTACACACAATAAACAACATAAGTTGTTGTTTATTGTATCACAAACTTACCAAAACACCGCTTTTTATTCTCATTTATTAATTTTACTTTTATATTGTTTCATTAGCTGTAAGCGTTCCCTGCTACTGTTATTTAGGTACGTCCTTAGCAAAGCTCTCTATAATATATTCGAGATAAGGAGACCAGGAGACCCGTAGCACAGATTTTACTTAGTATGTCTCCCATCTTCAAACTTTTATGAAATGTAAACTGTGTACTTTTTTTTGAGAAAATAAATAAATTTTTATTATTATTATTTATTATTATTAGTTGTCATAATTATTTCATAGGTTGGATATTTTATTTATTTATTTATACATACCACCAGAAAAAACATAACAAAAAAAAAAACAATTATTACTACAAAACATAAAATAGGCAATGGCCTTATCGCTTCTGCGATCTCTTCCAGGCAATCTTCCTGTATATTGACAGTGATTGCGTGGAAATATAAAAATGGGGTTGTCAGTGGTGCAACATAATATACTTTAATAGATACATAGATAATATAATATATATATATATATAAATACAAGCTGTATATTAGATACGTAAATAAATACATACTACATACACATACAAACAACGAAAATAAATGACGATTACAGATTACTTTCTTCGAGAGGGAGTGGGCCGTAATCCTCCACGCGGGCCCGGGTTGGTAGATGTCACATGTCTCTGAATTTTTGTATCTAGAATATGCCGATTTCCTCGTGATATTTTTGTTCACCGTTTTGAGAGCAGTGGTGATCAAATCTTATCTCCTACTAATATTATAAATGTGAAAGTTTGTTAAGATGTTTGAATGTTTGTTACTCAATTACGCGTAAACCGTTGAACGGATTTGAATGAAATTTGGCACACAGGTAGTTTATAACCAGGATTAACACATGGGATATTTTCATCCCGATGTTGACACGGGATCGAAATTAATGCAGGTGAAACCGCGGGGTGCTGCTAGTAATTTATAAAAAGTAAAGCGCCTGTACCACTAGGCCACCACTAGTTGTTTCAAGAGTTTTCAATACTCCATCTTAAATAACCAACCTGTATATTAAACCTTTTAAGAAAAGACACCACCTGCTCCAGATTATCAAAACCTAATCTTACTATACCTCTCAAGAGGCAACTGAAACTGAAATAAAAATAAATTCGCTGTGACCGTCAGGTTCGCAAAAAGACCAGAGCTAGGTAAAACCATAACATCAGCGTTTCATTTTTAATGGCAACCCAGAAATAAACTACAAATAAAATAATTATTATAAACGCTACAACAGGAAAATAGCGCTTTTTTTGTTTCACATTTTTATTTAAAAACCCCGATTCCTCTCTGATTTATAAATGCAATTAATCAGGCTGAAATATCATCCCAATTATCTCAGTGGATCCTACCGCTTTTTTTTTTTGCCTGTTTTTAGTCGGGAAACGGGAAGTTGTGAAGTAATAATTAAATGATTGGGTTAATGTTGTAGTATCTTGCTTTAAAATGTAGAAGATTACAGGCTTAGGATCTAAGCTAATAATCTACATAAAAAAAAAAATAATGAATGAATTATTATTAGGGATTTTTTTATGAAATTCTTTGCACATTTTAGTTTGTAAGTAGTTCTTTTTTTGTTACGTATTCAAGGAGTTTTATAAGTCCCGATGTGGAAATTGGGGTGTTAGGTGTAAGATTGAAGCTTTTGTCTATCTGCAAAGTTATCTAAGCAAGCCCCAACTGCTCATGTGGAATAAAATAATTATGATATTAATAAAAATCCAAGTTTTTTTTAAAACTCGTTTTGCAACTTTGTTTATTACTTCCAAAGAGTTTTTGTCTCATAAACTTTCAGGTTATTACAACTAGATACACAAGATTTTTAACATTTGATTTGATCTTAAAACGACTAGTACCTAAGTTATCATTTTGTTGTTTTCTGTTCCACAAAATATCTTTCCGCACAAACAATAACAATCAGCTGATCGCAATCACATCTCTAGCTGCAACGATACGAGTTTCGAAAGGTAATCGATTACAGGACAATTCGAGTGGAAAATCAAAACCTGTAGTGAACATGATGGACTGAAGACCGTGACGCAGCACGCATTGCGGTTGACATGGCCATTTGTTCCCACTGAGCAAGATATTTACATGTCACGATACGACTACGCTGCGAGAAATGCGGTCTCAGTTATATTGCTGTTGTTAATCTGTGGATTTTGTAAGATTGGTCGAGCCAGATTGAATTTGTCTATAGTGACACAAACAGCGCAAAAAAAAAAACTAAAGGTACATTACAAAACCAGCGTCAGGCAGCACCCGTCTGGCATTATTGCTGAAATTAACCTTTTTGGCGCAACCATGAGGCACACACTATTGTAGTTAAAACATTATTCTCACTTTTTATTTTGTTATCGTATTTTGTGTTTCACGTCCTGTGTCCAAATAAACGTTATTCTTTCTTTCAAAAAGAAATGAAGCAGAAAACTAATCCAGCCATTGAGGTAATATGTACTAACGTAGTACATAATGAATCCAGCCTATAATTATAGTCTGTAAAATTCACACCGTCAAAAATTAGGTAAAGTGAGCTTAAAGTGAGCTGTCATTCCACAATGCTGGATGGACACTGTTGACAGCTCACTTGAAGCTCACTTCAACTAAGTCTTCACGGTGTGATTTTGACAGATTTGATCGGCTGAATATTAACAAAGAAATATCTCACAGAATAAGTTTTTATTTGCAAAAAAAGAAACTGTTATAGTTGTAGACAAAACAAATTACACACTTTCATTATTATTGCAGATCGCACTTAAAATATTTTTACAACTAAGGGCTGACTTTTCAATCGACCGATTATTTTTATTCGTGGAATAAAATCGACGTCTGACAGTTTTTGAATGGAAGAACTGTCAAAAATTCAAAATTATTCCTCCGATAAAGTTATCTGGCGTTGGAAAAATCAGCCCTTATAAAAATAAGGTAAGTTAAGGTAATTGATTCATACAAATTCACTAATAAAATAAGAAATAAAATAATTACATGCCAAAGAGGAATGGAACGCAGTATGATGAATGTAAAAAAATACAGGAAATAAGACACACAAAAATAAGAACTAAGACATAAACGGTAGATGCTCTAATCCACGCATTAAAATTAAAATTGAAATGGGCTGGTCACGTGGCGCGTCTCAAAGACCACAGATGGACCAAAACGGTCACAACATGGAAAGGCCCACAGGGCAATCGCTACAAAGGAAGGCCTTAAGCGCGTTGGGATGACGACATCAAGAAAATAGCTGGACAACAATGGCCACTCATAGCTAAAGACAGGGAAAAATGGCAATCTTTGGAAGAGGCCTTCACCTTGAGGGGGGTTCCTGTTACCCAAAACATGTAAAGAATATTTATTTAGGTACTTAAAACTTATTTTTAACTAATAGGAAATAAAGGGCTTTTTTATTTTTATTTATTAAGGTAATTAATTAATAATTTTATTAAGGTCCTAGTTTTATAAAGATCCATTTATGTAATTAAACTAATATTCTTAGTTCTTTTTCTATTCATCCAGTGTGGTATAAACGGCCCCTCCGCTCACTCGCGCGGTTCAAAGGAGCCTGTGTTACGTTACGGCTCCGCTGAATATCATCATTTTTCCTTGTTACCAACAAGGTGGGTGTTCTCTTGTAAAGTTGCCGGGATTTCCCCTGATGGTGACAGATCATACATAGTATTACCCGGGAATATAAAGAAATTCATACTGTTACGTTACGACGATGAAACATTACGTCTGCATGCGATCGTTACTCGAGCTTTATACTTTTTGAATGAAGTAGTTTATTGTGTGCGTGTTTAGGGGGATGAGAGATAAGGATTGAAATAGAGGGTTTTGTTGGGGTGCAGACATCATATCCCGTTTATGACGAGTAGTTACATGCACAAGTAAATACTACGCATTTTATTTACTACTCAGCATCCGTCTTTTTTTTTTTGTTGTGAGTAATTTGAAGGTTAGAACGTGAGTTTTTAAACAGTTTGATGTAAAAATTATTAAGTTCCTTTATCAATTAGGTATAAAACAGACATGGCTAACGTGTGCTAAAGTATCTAAAACAAACATTGTTTTGAATAGTCTTTTTTTAAACTCAACTCATTATATACTAATCTAACTTTATTCCATAGAGACGCAGTAATGGGATTGTTTTTTCGGCTTGCACTGCACAGTGAAAATAAGTTGGTTAAAAATTCGTTAAATTCTAAAGGAAGAGGATCGGAATAATATAGTAAACTCAGCCTTTAATGTCACCACTGCTAAGACACAGGCCCCTCTTGGTGAGTGAGAGTGCACCGTAATCCACCACGCGGGCACCAGTGCGAGTTATGTCACATGTATTCTATTTTTTGGTTCCAGGGCATGTCCTGAAACCAAAAAATTTGGTTTCCTCACGATGTTTTCCTTCACCGTTTTGAAGCAGTGTTGATGAAATAATTTACACTGCGTAAAGCGTCAGTCTGGGTTCGAACATACAACCTCCAACTCGTAAGTCACGGCTACCAAGGTCAACGCTATCCCTAATCCGAAACCCCTCAACTAAGCAAATAGGCAATAACATTTCGGGTTCCTTTCGACGTCAATAAAACGTTGAGTGTTTCTTTAATTTGAATTTTGTTAGAGTTCTAATGAAGTCGTAACGAACTTACTAAGTTCTGTAGGTACTTGGACGCTGAGCGTGGAAAGGAACGTTATTAAGGCAAAATGTATTTGTTCTGTCTTCATCCTTGACAAATATTAATATTCTCGAGTCAAGGAGGCGTTGCTTCAATTAAGTCCCTAACTTAGTTTGCCGCTTAGACTTGTTATCGTAGTTCTTCAGGCACTCAATTATTTATTTAGCAACCATTCGAAGAGAATTTGGATGTTTTGCTAATTCTTCTTCTAAGCATATTTCGAATTTGTTTGTTGTCGACGTGATGGGATTCAAGTTATTTTACTCTCCAGAAACTTTTGACGCGTGAAAATTTGTTTAGATTAGATATTTTCAGTGTCTCGCCTTTCAAGTTGGTCTGAACATTAGAGATATTTGTTATAAACATTTTAAGTGAGAGTTTAAATCACAAAACACAGGATTTCAGCTGAAATTTCGGTGAAATCCAATTTGTTTCTTGAATACTTTTTGTTTCTATGCTTAAAGGGTATTATTTAGTTATTAATGAGTTATTTCGGTGTGAATATAAAGTAAAATTATTGTTACTACATCTTGATATTTTGTGTACTTACTGTATTTTTACTTCTATATTTATGTAACAATTATAAATTAAAGTGGCTTTTCGTGTCCGTCTGAGAAACCTCGTTGTTCTTCAAAACTCCGCAACAGATTTTGATGTGTTTTTTTCACCATCATTAAGAGAATTTATTCCGAAATGTTTATACATGATTCATATTAAACTTACATAATTATACGTAGAGAGGGGTTTGTGGCTAAGTAATACCGCAAGGGTCGATCGATCAGGTTATGATAAATGATAACTTTACATACCAAGGTCCTTCCGTGCCTCGGAAAGCACGTTAAGCCGTTGGTCCTGGCTGTCATTCGTGGATCTGTGACAGTTGTTACGGGTCGTCAAAAGGCCGAAAGTCTGACAACCAGTCTTACCAAGGGGTTTCGTATTATCCAGTAACTGGGGTTGTGGAGGTCAGATAGGCAGTGGCTCCATGTAAAATACTGGTATTCAGCTGCATCCAGTTAGACTGGAAGCCGACCCCAACATAGTTGGGAAAAGCCTAGGCAGATGATGATATATACCTATGATATATGTTTATGAGCTAAACTGTAATGAGACACAATTACTTTTTCTATTGTTATCGAACCTAATAAGCTTGCCTAATAGATCAGGGGATATAATATCTTTATGTTTTGCCAAGTCCCAAAACCTTGCGAATCAGAGGTGGTTCAATAGTCTACCTATCTATATTAAAGCTTTGTTTGAACGCGATAATCTCTGGAACTACCAGTTGGATTTAAAAAAATATTTTTGCATTTGATAGCCCAATTCCTAAGGAAGGTCATAGGCTACTCAACACCACACTTGAAGCCTAAGGAGCCGAGCGAAAACAAAAAATGTTAGAAAGAACGCTGTGCGAAAACAAACAGCGCGGACGGGCGATGCGACGGGGTGGGTCGGTAACTAGTAAATGAATAAATAACAATAACATTCCCATGAAGATCCCATGTCTTCTCAGCTGATCCCAAAACACAGAAATTTAAAATTCCCACACATCACGAAGACACTTCCCACGCCATCCTTCTGGATATTAAAAGCAAAACACATTAGAATAAGCTCTCGCTTCAACACAAGCCCGTTGTTTCACTAACTAATCCTTATCCAAAGGTGTTTCGTGTGAAATAACATGCACCGTTGCTTTAGGGTGGCTGTAGACGGCAGACTTTTTGAGCTTGTCAAATCAAATCAAAAATGTTTATTTTTTAGTTTGCAGGACAGCCGATCGCATACTTTAAGCTTAAATAAAATAGTTATAGACACGTGTCATTTTTTATCTTTGGGCAGCAAATAGGTATCGTAATATAGAAAGTAGATGATGCCTACCTAAAGATAAAAATAACACGTGTCTATAACTATTTTACTTAAGACTATGCCGACCGCACAATGGCGCCCTCATCGTTTGTTTGGTTATTTCATACAATTTAGAATAAAAATACAGAAAATAAGCACGTTAAGTTGTGCTTCACAAGATTATACGTAACACTAATAATACTAATGCATAAGAGTATTTAGGAACTTTCAAATAAATCCTAACATTGAAATTAAAAAGTGATTTTACTAACTTATTAAATAGCACAAAAGTGTAAACAAAAAAGAACATCATTAAAATTTTTCGGCAACAGCGTAGTGTCATTTAACCAACGAACATATGGCCGAAACCTGAAAAAATGGTATAGGTCAGTGTGCCGGGTACAGCAAATTATTCAGGTTTGTAAAAAAATTAACATTTGTAATATGTAATAATTTCCGCATGCATGACCCTTATATCTCAAGCATAAGGTATAATATGCATTAGTTCGCATCGGGAAATAAAATTTTAGAACAAATTTGACGAAGGTTATGAACTAGCGAGCTGGCAACTTGTGTTGTGTTTAACTGCAGAAGTCTTTCATCTGTCGGTGCTGGCCTGCACCCTAATTGCGTAACACACTATTACTCTCAATTTGAATCATTTTGAAGCTTATTGCTAATCCATTGCTCCATTTACGTTCGAAAAGTGTGTCTGCTCGACAACGTAAATAACGCAATGAATGTTGTTGAACTGTCAAAATGAAACCGATCGCTACTGATAGTGTGTTACGCAATTACCCTGCTGATAACAAATACAACATGTAGAAAATGTTAAAAATGAAAAATTATGTCCAGTGACTAACCTATTGCATACATTTGATAAAATTTTTGTATACAGATTGGGAACGTCGGTATTCAAAGTTTACTATAATGTTGTATTGTCATCGCCACATTGTATAGTCGCAACATTTTTAGAGCGACTAACATTGTCTTCTCGGCGGTTTTAGCTCACAGCTTCCACTTATTCAGTTGACTTTTCCGGGAGAAAAAGTAGCACATGACACTCTTGGGTCAATAAACAAAAGGTAGTTTAAGTGCCGGAGTGTAAAAAAACACGTTTATCTGTTGCTCCGTTACTGCGTGAAGGACAAACAAACAAATTAGTCAGTATTAGTGGTTTTTCTTTATTTTTTGTTAGCTTATGATGTGGCCCACTTCTGGTTAAAGATAGAAGAAAGAAAATATGTATTTGCGGTAAATATAACGCAGAAAAAAAACAGTCGAGTGCGAGTCGGACTCGCGCACCGAGGGTTCCGTACAAAGGACGATGGGCAAAGTAAAAATAGACCCCATCCCCAATTTTTTTTGATCCAACAGACATTATGTTTGTCTTATGTTTTTCACTACAGGCTACAAAACAACAAGCCGTTTGTTTCAAATCTTAATTATATGGGGTTTCCTGAAAGAAATCATCTTTCATATTAAAAAAAAAACAATAAATAAACTTGTTTTAAGTCTCATATCTTCATTGAAAATCATTATTAATCGGGACATTATTATTAATTGCCAACCTATATAATATAGAACATAAAACTACAGAACATAAAACATCAAACAGGAGTAGGTAAAAGTATGTGGAACATTCACATTTCGCAATTTAAATTTCGCGATTTAATCTATTCCATTCATTTTACTTACATACGATTTTAACTTATTTTTTAATAATCAAATATATTTTGTACTACAGTTTAACCATTATATTTCCTTCCTTTTCCTGAAAACCCCATACTTTTGAAGGTTGTCGCCATAGTAAAGAATGATCAGTAACTCAAGACCTTTTAAATGAGATATATCTCAAGTCTGCTGACTAAGTTTTGAATCCGGGTTGTAGGTACACAATCTCCACCTACACTTACAGGGTATACAAGCGTGAATATGCTATTCCATGGAAAATTAAATACAATATGAAGTACCTTAAGTAAAAACCAATACGATTTTCACTTATTGTTTAATAATCACACATATTTTGTACTAAACCTTTTAAATGAGATACTTACGCCTCCTATCTGTTGACTAACAATTATTTTCAATTTTGAGAACGCTAAGGCCCATCTTCCTTTGTAGATATGTAAATAGTTTATCACGGGAGTCGCGTCTCGATCATTTTTCCCCCCAAAACGACGAAAATATTTATCTACCTACCTATACATTGATTTAGAGACAAATCTAGTACTTATACAACGTGTAACGTTAAATGCGCAAAACCCCATACACCCCAATTAGAGCATTGAGTTAAAAGCATAATACAATGACCAAAACTATTTTTTTTTAAAGCTAACTATTTTTATTAATAAAATCATGTTGATGCTAGCATTAGTTTATGCATTCAAAATTGAGTCTTATTGCCTTAAAATAAGACTTAATTTTCTTTGGCTCAATCGGCGGATAGTATGGCAAAATACAGAATTTTTGAAATAAACCTATGTTAAAAATTACTGAAATCGACTAAGTAGTCAATTATGAACAAACTATTTTCAGGTTTTGCGCATTTAACGTTACACGTTGTATAATAATAAGTACGTTTATCAGTGTAAGCGGTTAGAATGTACAGCTACATTCACCAAAATAATTAAGACTGTGCCGACCCTACAGTGGCGCCCTCATCGTTTGTTTGGTTATTTCATACAATTTAGAATGAAAATGCGAAAATAAGCACGTTAAGTTGTGCTTCACAAAATTATACGTTAATATTATTAGAATCGGTAGTTTTATATTGTTTAGTTTTATCATAATCCTTAAAACGGAATATAGTGGCCACTTTTATCCGTTTTAAGGATTATAATGAAACTAAACAATATAAAACTACCTTTTATAATAATATTAACGTATAATCTTGTGAACCACAACTTAACGTGCTTATTTTCTGCATTTTCATTCTAAATTGTATGAAATAACCAAACAAACGTTGAGGGCGCCACTGTAGGATCGGCACAGTCTTAACATTATTGAAGTTCATAAACGATGAAAGCACTGAATATTGCTCTAACGAAAAGATAATCTAGATTGAGGGACAAATTTAACTTTGGCGTGCGTAAACTATTGTCCCCATATATTGACATAGGTCGCGGTTAGTTTACCAACTGCAAATAAATTTGTAACGGCAAAAAAAAATGTTACTACAAAACGGTTTTCTGATTTTTTCCTTTACTTGTGCTACATGACATTGCTTCTTGCCAAATTTCATGATTCTAGGTCAACAAGAAGTACCTTATAGGTTTTGATTTCGACACATATACGCCCGTATCTTTTGATCGCGTTGACTTAGAAGTTTGATTTTTTCACTGCTTCAGGAGATAGCAGCCCTGAGTATTTGATATTAATTTTAATTTGATAACTCGACATGTTCCTGAGAAAAAGGGTCTTGACTGATGGACAGACGGACAACGAAGTGATCTTATAGGGGTTCCGTTTTTCCTTTTGAGATACGGAACCCTAAAAACACAAACACTAAAAGAAAGAGTTGGGGAAAAATATGTCTTATAAGGTTTTACTATAGTAGAATTTATACTTTTTCCACCACTGTATAAAAGCTACTTAATTTGTTAGAATTTTTATTAATTTTTCAATGGACTTGCCATGAGACGGATTTCCCAGCGCATCTTGTAGTTGACAACTTTACATCAGCAAACGATTGTCGGCTGTCTGCAGCCCACCTTAGGGGTATCTGCCATTAACGTAATTGCCACTTGAATATTCAAGATGCTGGATTAGACGGGATGCTGTGATCGTCTGAACGCCTCATTTGTATGCCGTTCGGAAATTTTGTATGAGTACACCGTCAGAGGTGACGCTATTTATTTTTAGCCAATTATGTTGTTGAGCGGGGATGTGAGTTGATAGTGCTTGCATGATACTTGCGTCTTATTTGTGTAACGAACTTATAGACTTCTATTAGTACATGTATTCATTGATAACAAAAAAAAAAAAACAAGAAAAAATGTAACCAAGGACGATGGGACGCGATGGATGTGTGTAAAATATAACCAAGGTCATATTTGTTTTTATTACATTTAATGTTCTGGATCGAAACTGCAACGATTTGGCCGATAAATCATCATCATCATCTGCCTAGCGTTTTCGGAACTATGTTGGGATCGGCCCAGTTCAATCGGGTGCAGCTGGATTCAGGTCGGTACACCTTCCTTGTGGGGGCCTTCCAACGCTACATCTTCCGGTACGCAATAGCCACTCTAGAAACTTTCGGCCCCAAAGCTGTCTGTTCTGCGAGTAATGTGCTCTGCCACAGAACAGAAGGCCAATTCTCGTAATATAAAATGTTTAAAATCTAGTCGCAGTCTCATCTCGGCGACAAACAAATGTCAAAAACTTGTCAAAATGTAGGGAAATTAGAAGTATTTTTTGACAGATTGAGACTGAGATCATACTGTGAACGTTTTTAAAATTACGAGAATTGCCCCGCAGATAAAATATCTGTTCTGTGTGCCCTGCCTACTGGCAGTTTGGCAATTCTTCGAGCTATGTCGCTTACCTTGGTACTCTTGCAATCATTTCCATTTGTATTTTACATGAAGCGACTGAAATAATGAATATAATGTATTTATGATCTGCTTTTTCATAAATATCTGTTAACACTGATCACGAATCATAGATAGCTCAATTATAACTTGCACAAAACGCCACAAAAGATTATCTCCAAGTTCAGAATAAATCGGTTAGAAAGTCTGATCAAATAAAATTGAGCAATTATCGCGAACGGATCGCAACCGGCAAATATTGACCGTTGTATTAAACGCACACAGTTGCACAGTGCAGATGGTCAACATTCATTTGTTGAATGATTCCACGGTGAAGCCAGTGTAATCGGTCGGTTGTAATAATCTGATTTGTTTGCAAAATCGTTCTTATTAAACGGTCGATTATTGGTTTTACGGGAGCGGTTTTGGAAACTAGATGCCATTTTCAATCTCCTCAAGGTAAATTTAGGGGATTTGTAGTGATCTAACTGAAAACTAATTCACGTAATTAAAAACCTTCAAAATGTAGTCGCAATCTCATCTCCGCGAATATTATTGTCAAAAACTTGTCAAATGTATATAAATGTAGGGAAACTAGAGGTATTTTAGACAGATTGCGACTGAGTTCGAACTGTGAACGTTCTTAAAATTACGAGAATTGCCTCTCAGATGTTTATCTAGGTGTTTTACTATATATCATACAGGACTAACGGAATTTTAAATGACTTTTATGTGCCACTAAATTAGACTGAATTTAATAATCAGAGAATCAAATAACATAGGCGTAAATTATTATGTAAAGTCAGGAAAATTAATGGTTAAGGGGGATGCGCTAAGTTGGCTCGCGAAATTCAATTTTTCTTACGTTTTTTGTAATTTGCAGGTATGTCAGAGCAGAGCAGGCAGAGTTAAATTGTAATGATTATATTACAATCATCAATACAACCCTCTAGGTTAATAAATTATAATCCTATTGATTAATATTTATACCATGCAATTTTCATAGGCGGGTACCCGTGGCATTTTCTCCTTAAGCAAATTGACTGCCAACTTAAATTGTCAGTATGTATATTGAAATAATAACTGCCATTTTTGGATATTTGTATGAAATGTCTTTGACAAGGCAAATTAAGGTAGGAATCAATTAATTTCCTAGTCTTTACTTATAATGGCTGGCTTTTTGAGGTGTAAAATAAAGTATGTAAGTATAAATAAATAAATGGCTCATTTACTCCCAAACTCGCCCTTAGAAGTTATTTTAAAAAAAAACAATAAACACACAGTCTATACACTTTCAAAACAAAACACGGTAAATACAGCGAACGCTTCAATCAGGGTGACCGTCCCAGTGATTGGATGCAATCGGACGCTGTACTGGCGGCGCCAGTGCCTAGTGCAAACAGCCTTTTTGAACCAGCTTGTAGCTTAGTTGTCCCTCACAACTAAGCTTTGATCGAAATCGAATATCTGAGCAAAGACCTAATCGATACGGAAATTCAGAATAGCTTTGTTGACGGTTTGAGTTAGTGTTATGTTGAACCCTGCACGGGGCTATTTGGGAAACCAATAATATCCAAGCTTAAAAAAATTCAGTCGTTGAAATTCTTATCAAGTTAAAAATTAAAATATTTTAACAATGATCTCAATCGATCAATCTTCTTATCTTCGTTTTTAACGTTGGATTACTTACCGATATTTTACTTACCAATTTATTGTAATTTTGGGGAAGATAGGGATTTGAGTGATGCTATCGTGTAATAAGGTTGTGTATCGTGTAATAAATTATAAAACTAATAAACACGCTTATCCAATCCATCGTCAAAACAAATCATATGAGCCCAAACTCAAGAGGTTTACTAGAAGCTACTCAAGAGTTCCACTATTCACCTCCTAGCTTCATGATCAAATCAGCTGAAGGACACTAAATTATAGTTTCGTCATCCAAACTACATATGCTTACATACAAAGTTTAATTTCGATACTACAATTAGAAGTAAGTAGGTTAAAATTTACTTTTATGAATTTATTACATTGTTTATTTGTTAGTTACAAGTGGAGCTAATAATAGCGTGTTAAAAATCAACTTAGTGACGTTGGTCAACTTATTCTTCTCAACTTAATGAGAACTGAAATTTAAAAAACTATAATGGATGTTGACATATTGTGGAAAATGCCTGTCACTTTCAGGAATCTCCAAGCTCCATATTTCGACACGTTTCTGTTACTAACATGAAAATAAACAAGGAAAATAAATCACACAAACGTCGAGGAAACCAAGCCACGAATTAATTTTGTGTGAAATTGGGATTTTTTTCATGTATCTACCTAACAGTTTTAAAAAAAGACTGATTTCCTACTTGATGTAGGTATGTCTTTAGCAACGTCTATGAACAACTTTAAGTCCAATTCTAATACAATTTTAAATGTCTTAAAAGCTCTTTACTAAAGAGATAAATTAAGATTAATTCCAGCGGAGAAAGTGTTGGTACTGATCCTTTTCCTCTGAGTCTATTGTTGAATAATATAAACGAATATCAAGTCGTAATTTTCAGTAAAATTTTAAGGGTCTACAATTCTGCATGTTGTATAACCATAATTAGCAAAATACAGTTAATGTATAGTTAAAAAATAACAAGGTACCTACGTGTAAAATGAAACACAGAACGGTAAATCATTTTCAAACCGTATTCCTTAATTAGTATACAATTACATCTGAACTCTAATTACCTATCGCGCCGTCACAGCCAGGCTGTAACTAAACACAATAATTTACCTTCGAAATAATAATTAAAAGGTCCACAATAAGTCTTTCACACAGCCTGTCGATAAGGCTCTGTCACAATAGCCCAGGAGACAAAAACAAGAGAGGAGCAAAAGCTATTGTTCGCCGCTAACAATAAGGTAAGTGAAAAAGCCTGAATTGACAGGGAGGAAGAATTCAGTGGCTCTGTATGAGACAACATGATGCCCATGTAATAGAAAACGATCAATGGAATTATCGAGTTGATTATTTTAATTTTGGTTGCTCAGAGAACTGACAATTTTGAAGTATGTGATAGTTTTGTGCGCTATTTAGGATTTTCTTTCGTCAAAAAAGATTCCAATTTTCTCATTTACATGTTTTCTATACTTTATCATAATCGTTTATTTGCTAAGAAAGTAGGTGCAGAATAAAGTATTATACGAATGAGTATTTTGCAGCACGAGCCCTTTGAAAAATAAGCCAATCCGAGAACAGATCCTTATTTTCGCCGTAAGCCATTTTACGAATAGTTCCTATATCTACTAAACCCATAAAATAAAGGTATCAACATTTGTGATCCCCGTACAATCTGAAAATTAATTTTTAATAAAAAAATAAACACGTTATTCAAATTAAAATTGACATTTTTTTTTAGAATTTAACCAAGCATTATAAAAATAAGGAAACACACAATGTTATATATTAAAGCTAACGTGTAGTGTCATTTAACAAATCAAAATTAAATAATAACACTGATCAAGTAATAGGGCTGCATTGCATTCACACATGATTATGGATCAGTTATGAACCCACCACAGTACATTTTGATAGGAATTGACAGGAAATATCCTGTGTAAATTGATAGGGTTTTTCTGAAAGATCAATTTTGAATTTAACGAAGCACCTAACTAATACTGCGTATCGATTCTGTAAAAATCTCACCGTGATAACATAGGTGAAGTGAGCGTGAAGTAAGCTTTCAATGGAGGCAATCCCTAACATCAGGTGGAAACACAGCTCACTTCACCTTAGTTTTCACGGTGAGATTTTTACAGAATAGCACTGCTGTATCAGTAATGTTTATTATTGAACAGTTGGGATATTTGACTGTAATAATTCTCACGATTGAACTGAAATTCTCACGTTATTGCCCGGCCAAGGTTTACAGGAAACTTGTTGGATAGTCGCCATATTATTCAGCAACAGCACTGAGGGCTTAAATGTAAGATAAGATATGATAAGATAAGTCTTTATTTGCTTTAATCATGGTATAATGGTGGTAGTCTTATTTAAATACAATGTCCACTTGTTTAGCTACACAGAATATGTGTCAATTGCATGCAAAATAATTATTAGGTCAAAAAAACATTAGTTCAAATTAATAGGTCAATGCAATGTTATAATTTTATGTCAAAGAAATCATTAATGTCAGAGAAATTATGTCCATTCAGCCATTTATACAGTTTGTTCTTAAATTAATTTACATTATTTGAACATTCTCGTAGGTAAGATTTACTTCTGGAAATCCTGAATTTCCATGAAATACTCAGCTGGCCTATGTAATTGAGAGATGTGGTTGAGAGAAGGAAACATATTGAGTTTCTAGTTGTTGTGTTATGGAAGAAGTAATAGTAAAATAGCACAGAAATGTAAAACAACGGACGAAAACCTACTAATCCCTCTCTTTATCTAAACGATCGAAACGATCCAATTCAAAATTTGAAAGCAATCAGCCCCGTTCCTCAAACGGCAGTCGTTCAAGCGCAAAAACGCCCGGGGTCTCCGTTCCGTCCGGCGCGATCTTGTAATAACCGACGCAAACCGGTTCCGACCGGTAATATCTCGCTTCAACCAGTTTTGCTCGAATTAGCCAACGGTCCGGGTGGCAGCGTTGCGTGCTCCGACCTCTGGGCCTGTGTGCATATGTAATTGAGGTGCTTTTCCCTTCAATTTAACGCCACACGTAAGCTTAGCACTAAACGTATTTCACCATCGGTTTAGCGCTCACTTTTATTCGTTTCACTGAAAAATACGTGAATAATTGATTATTGATACAAATGCCAACGGATATTACTGTTTGTTGCAAAAAATATTGTTACAAAGAAGCTTTTGTGATGGGAATCGTGGGTAAACAAAATTCTCAATAACTAGTACGTAGGGGAATTCAATATTGAAGATATTAATCTGAAATAACACTAACTATAGCTTCAACTGTTTCCTACAATTAATTATAATTGGGTCAGACACTCCCCGTGGCATGTTTTCCAGAAATAGCACACCCAAGTATCCTGATTGAATTACGATTAATTTGCAGTATCGTGTCTCATTTCAGTAATCTAAGCAGTTATAGAGGGTGTCTCGTAAAATTAATGGTTAACCTCTTAAGGGGTAGTTGTGTCTGTCATTAGGAACAACTATTACTATGGGTCCAAACCTAAAATCGCGAAAAAATAATCAGCTGTTTCAGACATTTTGACGAGATATTATCGACACCTGCAATTTAAAACATAGTAACTCACTTTTTAATGAAAAATCATTGCAAGTCATAAAAACATATAAAATACATAAGTAAACAACATATTAGTCATACAGCAAAGTAGATAATCCTTTTTTGCTTATATTTACAAAATTGGAAGACGCTAGGACTTTATAGGAACAAAGTGAGAATATGTTGAATGTTTAAATCGCAATCCTGAAAAGTAATGAAAAATGAGTTACAATGTTTTAAATTGCAGGTGTCGATATGCGAACATAAATGTAGGGAACAGCTTTTTATTTTTTAGTAGGTACAATGACCCTTTAAGAGGTTATTCCATTAATTACGGGACATCCTGTATATTAATCGGAGATAGGGCCAGAGATCATTCATCAGTTGATCATATTATTATCCCGAATGCTTCGTTGTTTTAGTGGTTACAAGCACTACTCTGCTGAGGATGAGCTCCTGGGTTCGATTCCCGGGTCGGGCAGTGTTGTTAGATTTTTCCATCTGGAATTTCTCAGTAGCAGCCGGGAGTCTGAATTTGTGCCTGGTTGATGGCAATAGGCTGCCTCCTGTTGTACAAGGTACACCTCTGCCTAACCCTTTCTAGAATACAGGCGTGATGTATGTTATGTTGTTATTAAATATATAAGAACCATTTCATGGATGTCAAATATTTTACAGAAAAAACTGCATAAAGTATCCGTCACGAGAAGCAATAAATTTTGTAAACACACATTCAGGGGCACGCAACCTTTCGATCAAATAAAAAAAGAATAGTTTTGTAATAATTTTTATTTATTTATTTTATTTATAATATACTTTATCGTACACCAGAAAATACATAACAAAAAAAAAACAATTATTACAACAAAAATTATATTATATTATTATTATTTTTATTGTTTTATTGTTTTGTATACGGATATCGATGCCTTAGTTCACAATTGCACTAACTACAAAATTTTCAATTTTTACTTTTTTAATCTAAATATACTAAATTTCATGCTCTTTCGTTTCCGCGCATCGAAATTCCGTTATTCCGTCTCTTTCTACCAAAAACGTGGGTCACAGTTGTATTAAATGAGTTCGTTTAATGTTCCATGAATGTGGTATTATACTAATGATCTTTATTTTTGTAAAACCAATCAAGATAGATGGAGTAAATGGACTAGTCTTATGAATAGATGCATATTTTTTTGTTATTTTACTTGGATTTTCTACTGTTCTCGTCTAAACTTTAAAAAACTTTAAAGCTCTCTCCTCAAAAATTTAAATTTCGTAGTTAGTGCAATTGTGAACTAAGGCATCGATATAATGTTAGCATACATGTAATTACTGTTGTCAGACGATTCCGAGTATTCTGCATCTGCGTTCTGCAGCATTGACGGCGTCAACGTGAACTTACTTCAAAAGGGCGGCCCAAATGTTTACGTTCCATGAGTCAGACGCTTTCCAGAACCACGAAACATTAGGCAACAGCGCTATAAATCGCTAAAATATAACCCGACCAAGTGAAAGTTTCGCATTAAATGTATGTCACTTTGAGTTGATTGAATTAGGGATCATTCGTTGTTGATTGAATTGTCGCTACGTAACTTAGTACAAGTTCTTTATTTACAAAATGTATAGTTTCTTGTGACGGATACTTTAGTTGGTTTTAGAGCGTGGGGTTCTGGATTACATTCCCGTATCAAACAAAATTTTAATAAGCTTTTCCGATAGGAATTTCTCAATGCAGCAGCTCTGAATCTGGATATTTTCCCGGTTTAGGACATAAAAAATTTACCTACTATACACTTCTACCTAACTCTTCATGGTTTAAAAGCGTGATGCTATGTTAAAAATAACAAATAAAAGCATGCAGCTGTTCTTCAGCTGGCTTGTCAGTAGGCGCCACTCAGCGGGCTTCCGGCCTCTATTTATATCTCAATCGATTGCCGTAAGTTCGTAATAGATAGGAACCGCCCATAGAGGCTAGTTCTCAAGGGCAGCTATCGGTTGACTAAGCTTGAAGGTACTATCACAGTACTATCGGCTGACAACACTGTCATAAGTATGGTTCAATGACTGATTGAACTCATGCTGAGTTGATTGCAGTCCACTGCTGGACATAGGTCTCTCCTAGGCGGCGCCACAACACTCTGTCTTCCGTCTTCCGTATCCAGTCTGTCCCAGCCACTTTTTTAAAAGCAAAATCAAAATATTTTATTTCACATAAACCTACATAGGCACGAACGTCAGAAGATAGTTGCACGGTTTCAATTGGTTGTTTCCTATGCAGAAGAGCCGGCCATACTAGAAAACAAAAAGAAAGAAAGCAAAACAGATTTATTTGTCACAGAAACACGTGCATCATTATCATCATTATCATCAGCCGGAAGACGTCCACTGCTGAACAAAGGCGTCCTCCTTAGACCACCACGCCGAACGACAATCCGCCACTTGCATCCATCGGTTGCCCGCGACTCTCACGATGTCGTCGGTCCACCTAGCGGGAGGCCTGCCTACGCTGCGTCTTCCGGTTCGTAGTCGCCACTCAAGAACTTTTCTTCCCCATCGAGTATCAGTTCTACGAGCGATGTGGTCTGCACATTGCCATTTCAACTTGCAAATTTTAAGAGCTATGTCAGTGACTCTGGTTCTTCGTCGAATATCCTCGTTCCGAATTTTATCACGAAAAGAAACTCCGAGCATAGCTTTTTCAAAAACAAACATGCATACAAAAAGATAATTAATTCTATTTATAATAATAAGGAAAAATAAAAACAAAATATCACTACGTTTGCTGATACGCTGTCTCCGCTCCAGGACACTTGAACACTTACACTTTGTTCACTTTGCTTCACCGGCTATCGGTCCGTTTACAAACATGGCCAGCCCAATGCTACTTCAGCTTGGTAACTCCTGTTCTTTTCCGGATAACTTCATATAAATATTGGTTCTCTTGGTTGTGGTCTTGATGGTGTAATTTTTAAGGGTTCCGCATCCAAAAAATGCCAACGGGTATTACTCATAAAATAATGATGCCGCTTCTACTAAACAAAATTGAGCTCTGATCGTTCCACTATCAGGAAGTGCACGTGAGCAAGTGTATCAGTGAATACAAGAAAAGTTAGTAAGAATTTAAATCACTGCATCATCTTTCAAAGAGCATGTTTCAACATGAAAATCAACAAACGTACATAAAATATTCACCAAAACTCACTCACGTGTGTAAAACATTAATAAAAACAAACCCAAAGTCCAAACAACAATTCAGATATATAATTGGCCGCGCCTGAATACCGATCTCAATTCCGATTGGTCGATCCCGTGCCGTGGACCCGTGAGATTCATTTAGGTAATTGATACATACGCCCCGTCAATTTAACGATGGACTGTTACGGATGCATTTAAGTACCTTACGTGCGAGTGATCAGAAACTAATTCCGGATAGTTTTCGCTTTGCGATGAATGTGGGGGGTTTTTCCTTTTCTTGTTATTTGGTTAAGTGTGAGTGAATTGGTGGGTTTGGACTCGTAAGTTAAACTGTATTGTCAGAACAATATTAAAATAATAAGAAATAACTTTATTTCCAATTTTACAATTTGCTTAAGGCAATAACTTAATTCTATGACGATATTCTTTTAAATTGCATAAATCACTGATTACTCCACTGGCTCCCAAGCTAAGATTAAACTTGTGTTATGGGTGCCAGGGCTCTCTCTGTTAATACATGTCCCACTTTTTACAAAAACTAATACGGAGTTACATTTGGTAAATAGCTAGCGATTGAGTACAAAAGAAAACAAAGTTATAAAAAAATTAAATAAAACGAAATAAAAGATTAAATTATAAAAAAATAAATATAAATGTATAGCCTCTGTCTAGTGTGAATTAGGTGAGGTTAGTGGTGTAAGTGTATGACTGTATGTGTCATATGTATATGTCGTGTGTGTGTGTGATGTATGCGCTTGTAGTATGTTAGAGTTGTTTGAAAAAGCAGAAACTTTTTAGAAAAGCTTTCCAAGTAACTTTTCAGTCTCTTCGTAGGTAAGAGTTCTGAGCCATTGACTCACTTTCTTTTACATTCGAATTTATTTAAGCCATAAATATTGCATTGTTTGTTAACTGTATTATAAATTCGACTACCTAATACTCGAAAGTGCTAATATTAAACTAGTCTTAGTTTTGGTTACACCCGCACAGGTCGATCGAAAGTTAAGCTACGCTTGCCACGTTCGGTCGGTTCGTTGATGGCTCCATCCATTACATATCGAAACCCTTTTGTGTCTCGAAAAGCACGTTCTGCCGTTGGTCTCGGCTGTCATAGTGTGTAGATCTTTGACAGCCGTTACGGGTAGTCAGAAGCTCAAAAAATCTTACCAAGATGTATCGTGTTACCCAGTAACTGGGTTGTGGAGATCAGATGGGCAGCCGCTCTAAGTAAAATACGATATTCAGCTTCATCCGGTCAGACTGGAAGACTTGGGACAAGACTAGGCAGATTGATAGAGTCAGTAAATAATAAAACCGGCCAAGTGCGAGTCGGACTCGCACACCGAGGGTTCTGTACAAAGTAGGTATGTAACTACAAATTTAGGGTTTTCGGATTTTTTCTTTTACTTGTGCTACATGATTACCACCCAATGGGTATCTGAGGATGGACGGCGCCACCGAGGCCGGCCCAGAAAGAGATGACGAGATGACCTGAACGCGTACCGCGAGGGCTGTTTCGAGGTGGCGCGGGAAAAGTGTACCTGGAAGGATTTGGGGGAGCCCTTTGGAGAAATGGGACAGTGTATAATAAGTAAAAAAAAAAATACAAAACAAACAGTACATTCATCAATTAGAATTTCATCATGTACAGACGCCAGCACATCAAGCTACCCGAAACTGTCAAATTTTCCCAATCAACTTTGAACCTTACACTTTAGGGATAAAGTTGAAAATCTATTAAAGAAATTTGACAGATTGTAGTAACTTGATGTGCTGGCATCTGTACTAAGCCCCAAAAATCTCCTTTATTCACCACCACACGATAACAAACTCCTCAAATGTAAGCTCTTTAAAAAAAAAAAAACACAATGCTGGCGGTAATCATATCTAAACACCGTTATTAACGGCCTCCCATTGTTTTCACAAACAAATAAAAACAAAAAGATCTTACCGCTAAAGCTGTAGTCATTGTTATAAAGATTACGCATTTCACTCACCTCTGTTTAAAGGCTGGTTTTATGTAAAGAAGCTGCCAACTTAGCTAAATTACTTTTTGTAATACCTAGCTTTTTTTAAAAGCCTTTGGGACCATTAATCTCAATAAACGTGTTAATGTATGTAGTTTGATATCTGAGA
Organism: Globia sparganii; assembly: GCA_949316385.1. Lineage (NCBI taxonomy): Eukaryota > Metazoa > Arthropoda > Insecta > Lepidoptera > Noctuidae > Globia > Globia sparganii. Next base: position 1,979,436 of record OX438660.1, read on the forward strand.
GGCAATTCTCGTAATTTAAAATCGTTCAAAATCTAGTCGCAATCTCATCTCGGCGACAAACAAATGTCAAAAACTTGTCAAAATGTAGGTAAAATAGAAGTATTTTTTGACAGATTGAGACTGAGATAAGACTGTGAACGTTTTTAAATTTACGCGAATAGCCCCTCTGATCTCTGAAATGATCTTAGTCCTTAACTCGTCATTTAAGAAGCCTGATTATTTAAATGGCGACAAATAGGTACCCAGATAGGCGCTTTACTTTGTGTATACAGGGTTATTTGAAAAACACCAGCAACCTCTTAAGAGGTCAACTTTTACTACGGGACCGAATCTGAAATCGCGAAAAAAAAATCAGCTGTTTCCTACATTTTGACGAGATAGACGAAGATAAATGTAGGGAACAGCTGATTTTTATTTCGCGATTTCAGGTTCGGTCCCATAGTGAAAGTGGTTCATAATGATGAGTACAATTACCTCTTAAGAGGTTGCTGGTGTTTTTCAAATAACCCTGTATAATTTCATCACCACTGCTCTCAAAACGGTGAAGGAAAACATCGTGAGGAAACCGGCATGTCCTAGAACCTAAAAAAAAATCTAAGACATGTGACATCTACCAACCCGCATTGGGCCCGCGTGGTAGATTATAGCCCACTCCCTCTCGAAGAGAGGAGGCCTGTGTCAGCAGTGGGAACAATATAGGCTGATTATGTGTTATCCATCCAATATATAAAATTCTCGTGTCACAGTGTTAGTTACCATACTCCTCCGAAACGGCTGGACCGATTTGTATGAAATTTTGTGTGCATATCGGGTAGGTCTGAGAATCGGCTACTACCTATTTTTTTTTTTTTGCAAAACAACGTTTGCGGGGTCAGCTAGTGTAATGTAAATAGGTATGATCTAAGTTATAAACTCATTATCAGCCTACAGCAATCCAATGCTGGGCATAGGATTCAAATTACACGTCATTCGACAAGATCCTCGGCGACTCTCATCCAGCTGCTACCAGCCAATCTGCAAAGATCGTCGATCGCCGATAGTCAAGTTATAACTTGCTGTTTAACAAATGAGGAAGAAAGAAAGAAAAGTATTTATTGGGACTCGCACAAAAAGGTCAAAAACTAAACTAAATAATTAACTAAACTAAATAAATTGGTTATGTAGCATCTGTACTTAGATACGGCATTGTAATATCGGGTAACTCAGTAGATCTTGACAGAGTCCTTAAAACTCAAAAAAAAAATGTATCCGAGCAATTTGTGGTGCTCACTTTTTAGACAGCTGTAAGCCACTATTTCAAAAACTTAACATTCTACCTTTGTCATGTTTATATATCTTAGAAATATGTATTTTTGTTAAGAGGAACTACAATTTATTTGAAACGAGCACGGACAGGCCAAATAGCCGAACACGGCATAAATACCTATAGACTTCGGCTGCCACCAATAAAACTAAAATTATATAAGAATAATGTATACTGCATGTCGATTATTTATTATTTACAATCATTTACCAAATAGTTTGCAAGACTTACCACTGACAATGTTTAAAAAAATACTTTTCGAACTATTGCTGTTTAAAAGATATTATACCATTAAGAACTACTTAGAAGACAATTCAATAGAAGCTGCAATTTGTAAGTTAGATTAATTGACATCGCTGATTGTGAATACATTTGCACGCCGTGTCATGGCAGGATATGCTGAAACAAATTCACTATAACACCCTATCTACCATATTCTAGCAAATAAATATTTTGATTTGAAAAACATAATCATGGAAATGTTATAAACGTATTTCATAAAATAAAGCAGTTAGTCCTTTACGAGGGCAAAAAGCTTCTATTTCAGCATGATCCAGCTATCCTACCTCAGTTATATTACAGTCTAAAATAACATTTTCCATATGTTCCACTTTCATATGCGACCTTCAAAGCAATATAGTAAACCCACTATTTTTTCCAGACCATAAAAAACTAAAGCACTAAAACTGAAACTGATCCACACACCATTATCTCTAGTGGGATCGCCCCCTTACCAGACATATACAGCAAAATCATACTATAAAGTAGCTGCATTTTACACGCTACCTTTATTTGCAAACAAAGACAAACTTCGAATAAAAATTCTTATCACAGCGACAATCACGTCGAGTAGGCAATCTCTTCGAATAGCTCGAGTGTTGGAAGAAGTTCAACTCCGATCAAAAATTTTAAATTGAAGCACCTAAATGGGAAAGGATTTTCGGTGTTTGAATGTTTGAAATTGCGTGGAGTTGTAATTGAGTCTTCTCGTTGGTGTTTTGGGGAAAAAGTTGTGTGGAACTTAGCTAGGGTTTGAAACTAGATTTAAAAATTATTCTGCACAAATAAAACGCACATTTCAAATAATAGAAAATAAAAGAACCAAAAGATACACGTATAACGTAGTCAACAATTTTGTCCATTGCTTTGATTTGCTTCGAACTTTATCGGTCAGTTGCTTGTCTATGTTATTCAGAACTTTTTCGATGACGAACCAAACCATTTATTTTTCGACAATTTTAATTCAACTTCCATAAATGTCACAATTACACACAAAAACATTAAACAATCTATACTCTTAATAGCGGCCCGCCCCAGCTTCGCATGAGTCCATTTTTTTTTCTTTCCGAAATTTTCTTTCATACAAACCTTGTCTTAGCAATATTCGCAATAAAATAATATTACGATTATAAATTAAGATATAAACTATCCTATCTTTCAAGTTGGATAAAACTGCACACAGTGTGCAAAATTTTATTAAAATTGGTTCAGTAGTTTAGGAGTCCATTGCGGACAAACAACGTGACACGTAATTTATATATATTAAGATATGACAATTGTGTATTCATTTGATTATGTTATGATAGGGACACATTTGTTTCTATTATTATAATGTGCCTATAATATTTACACTCCTAGGACAAATGCCTTCTCTTTGTGAGAAGTAGTGGGCCCGTAATCCATCGGTTTGCTACTAACCCGTCACAAATTCAGACTCCATACTGTTACTGAGAGTGGAAAACCTAATAAAACTACCCAATACGAGGATCAAACTCGGAGAACTAGCGCTACAGTTTAAATAAGTACCTACCTGAACTGATACTGATCTGTAATTAAACTAGACCAGACTGAATTATAGAGGAATTCCGCCGTTCTATTTTCAAGTATACGTCGCTGATCATGAGGGCTTGTGGCTAAGTTGATCGCCCAGGTTAAGCTACGCTTGCCGCGGTTGGTTCGTGGATGGGTGACCATCTTCATATACCAATACCCCTTGGAAAGCACGTTAAGCCGTTGGTCCCAGCTGTCATTCGTGGATCTTTGACAGTCGTTACTGGTCGTCAGAAGCCCGAAAGTCTGACAACCAGTCTTACCAAGGGATATCGTATTACCCAGAAACTGGGTTGTGGAGGTCAGTCACTCTATGTAAAATACTGGTATTTAGCTATATTCGGTTAGACTGGAAGCCGACCCTAATATAGTTGAGAAAAGGCTAGGCAAATGATGACGTGGCTAATCATGTCGAAAGCAATAATTTTTAATTATCCGCTACAGTTTCGTGGAATTCCTCAATAGCCCACAATTATGCCATACGTTTGATATATCTGCCGGGAGGCGATGACCTTGTTTAGGCGAATTTATTTTATTACCACTCAAATAACTTTTACAGGGCTGCGTGTTTATGAGTGCTCAGGGGAGCGTCTTTTGTCTGTGTGTGACTGTATTTAGACATTAGTTTGAATTATTAGTTTTTTTTTTGTGTTTTTGTGCATTATGTTCAGGAGTTTATAAAAACCTTCGTCAAAAGCTTTGTATAATAATAAAGTTACCAAATACAGACGTAGAATGTGAGCTGAAAATGATGATAGATTAAATTTGTCTGCGTCCGCTTTTTATATGTTGATAGGACGTGTCAACTTTATTGTGTATTTGAACACGTGCCATATTAGTTTATAACCATCAGGAAACACGTTACTTTACTGTTACGTGGATTAATGTTATGCATGTTATAATAATTGCCCCGGTTCTGTTGTTCACAAACTAAACTAAATTTAAGTTCAGTGCATCTTTTTCTTTCTATTTCATTAAGAAAAGGACAGAAGATAAATATTAGTTTAGTCCTGTCAAATTAGTCAGCGCCTGACGTAAATTGACGTATTTTTAGTAGCCAATTTTTTAATCACGTCTAAACTTGTCTATGGATTATCTAATTTGACAGGACTAAACTAATATTTATCTTCTGTCCTTTTCATAATGAAATAGAAAGAAAAAGATGCACTGAACTTAAATTTAGTTTAGTTGGTGAACAACAGAATCGGGGCCAATATCTAACTCCATGACCCACAGTTGACGATCCCGTAACGATCAATCAACTCTCAGTACACAAACAGATCTTACTTAGTACATAACCGACACTTAGCCAGAAACAGTAGTACACTTTAGTACATTCGTAGCCAATGAGTCATTTAAAGCAAGATTAATTGGACGGCTTGAAGCGTTGTCGTCGAGTGCATAACTGCCAGAGTGCCGTAGTGTGCCGTAATGCCGGAGTGCCGGAGCGCCGGGTTGCAGTCCGTCCTAACCGCACTTGACAGCTTCGAACAGATCAAACGATCCACTAAACGACCTCAGTTGACCGGCTTGGATGGAGCAACTGAGCTATTGTTAGGTTAAAGGTATTTCAAGAAACTGTTTTGTGATGTTAAGACTTTGTTTTACCATACCTCTTTCTCAGTAAGCATTTTAATTTTTTTTTATCAGTAGCAGCCAGGATTCAGGATATGTGTCCAGTTGATGGCAATAGATACAAAACTTTAAGAGGTGCTTTAGACCATCGAACTGAACAACTTTCACTATGGGATCAACTCTGAAATCACTAAAAAAAATCAGCTGTTTAATACAAAACTTCAATAGGTACACCTACTTGACCAAAATGGATGAAACAGCTGATTTTTTTTCGTGATTTCAGAGTTGATCCCATAGTGAAAGTTGTTCAGTTCGATGGTCTAAAGCACCTCTTAAAGTTTGTCGGGTTTATTTATTAACACCTTAGATTTCACTGATGACTGACGTATAGACGCCAGCACATCAAGCTACTACAATTTTTCAAATTTCTTTAATAGACTTTCAACTTTACCGCTAAAATATAAGGTTTAAATTTGATTGGGAAAATTTGACAGTTTTGGGTAGCTTGATGTGCTGGCGTCTGTACTTGAATAAATGTATTTTCTTTCCTTCTTTACTTAAAATCTATATTTTTAAAGTCATCACGTACCGTTTATGAAAATTTTGCTGTCGAGATTTAAAACTTTTCACGTTAGGCCAAGACAGTGTAAGTGTTGAGGCAGGTACTTATACTCCATTCGTTTAGGTAATTAAATAAAGATAAACAAAAAAAAAAACACGTGACGTGGTTAACCGACTAAACGTAATACCTGTCTATTCGGTTGTCATGCTACGACACAGTTGTACTCTTCAATTTAGCAACATTAAAATTCGTTAATAACGTTGATATATTGAAGAGTACAACTGTGACATAGCAGTTGTGCTCTTCAATTTAGCAACGTTATAATACGTTAATAAAGTTAACGTTACACTGAGTAAAGTGTCATACACAAAAAAAAAAAGAAATTCTTCATATAAATATCATTAATCAAGCTCAACTCAAAGCTTGGCGGGAGTGTATATGTTAGAAATGAAGTGCATCATCGTAGACCGCAGTATTTAATTTGGGATTCTTTTCTCAAAAGGCCATTTCAAACACTAATCTACATGTCCTCACATGATATGACCGAGATTATGTTTGGCCTTTAAAAGAGACTTACCTCTGAGTTTGTTTCGGTCAGAGTAGTCAGATAGGAAATAATTAATGACCTCGTCTAGTTTTTAAAATATTATTGAAAGTATTTTTTGATCACAATATTATTTCAGTAGTATTGATTGAACTGTTTTTGTTTATAATTTTTATTTTACGGTACATTTTGCATGCTGAAGTTAGTAAGCAAATCCAAAGGCCTTAAGACATTTTATGTACCAAAGATGAACTAATCTATCATCGCTCAACTTGAAGTGAAATACATTTCAAATGCGACCTAGTTCGATTACCTACCTGATATGAATAGAAACTGTGCTGTAGCGTCGCATCACATTCCATCGCATTTGTCACTTGTCAAGGACGTTGGGTGCACATAGTGTGAGTGTGTGTGCAACATGAAACTCAAAGGTCTTTGAAAGGGCTGTGAAAGCAAACAATGATGTCACACTTCAGAGGGTGTCATTTATTTTGACTTTTAGCAGCAGATATGAAAAGCTGCGAAAAAAACAGAGTAATATCTGACTTATCGTGATCTGGCTTATCATGTTGTGAAAATGATTGCTTGCTTATTTTTTTGTGATTTGTTAATTTTTTGTGCATTAACCAATTTAATGTTCCAGAAAAAGGTGAGGTGGGAAATATAAACACAAAAATGATTTGCCGATAAGCAAATTTATTCCAAGAAGTATTACACATATCTTAATAATTACGATATGTCAAGAAGTCTTTGAAAAATCACCGAAATTATACGCATTTATACAAACTTAACTATTTTGTAGAGAAATGTACCACCAAAAATACTTATAAAAAGATTAATTTAGATTCTTTGTAATAATATATATTGATACAACATGTCGTTTTAATAGTCCATAATATTTTCTGTAAATGCTGGCCTGTAACCGTGAAGTTTATTACTCGAATATAATCCGAGGGAAGTATTCACTCGGAGCTTCTATTATATGTACAGACGCCAGCACATTAAGCTACTACAATCTGTCAAATTTCTTTATTAGATTTTCAACTTTATCGCTAGTGCATAAGGTTCAAAGTTGATTGGGAAAATTTGACAGTTTCGGGTAGCTTGATGTGCTGGCGTCTGTACATATCGAGGGCTTCGTAACAAATGGTCGTACACGCAAAAATAGCATTTTTCGATTTTTTGCTGCAATATATAGTAGAAAACGAGGTCCATAACAACCATAGTTCTTTAGTTTTATATTTTTCTGTTTTTTTTTTTAGATATTTATAGGCCATCATAATAATTGGCGTAATGTTATCGCACGGTAAAACGGTTGAAACACATAGGTGTAAACTACGCATCATTAGTGTATATTTATTTTGAAGAAATTTGCACAATTAACAGGCATTAGTTATACGCCAAAAAAATACGTAGAAACAAAAAGACCTTCAGGTCCGTCTTGAGTAATTTTCATGCCTAAGCCCGTGTTTGTAGACAATTCTTGAACGCGCGTACGCCAGGTTCATGCGCCTGTCATTTTGAAAACAGTTAGAACATATTTAGTGATAACAAAAGGCCTTACACATTATTTATTTAAATTTATTTAATTATTTAAGGTTCATATGCCAGTGCTTTTAAGTTTGTTACGACATTACGAAATTTATAATTTATTTAAATAAAAAGTAACGGTCTTTTCAAATAAAGAAGGATGTGTTTTTGTATGCCCCAAATTTGTACCTACATTTTGCGTACATTTACGATTATTTTTTTCAGTTATAATCAAAAGGCGTAATGACCATATTTCAAAAACTACATTGCGAAAACTTGAATAGTCCTACCAGCATACGTGTTTTACCTGGAAAGATACTTGTCCCAAATACCAGCCTGATATTTGAACTAGTTTTAATTTTATTCACATTTTTGGCCCTCCTGTATAATTGCACATTTGTCTATACGCCCATATGTTATGAAGCCCTCGATATAAGTAGAATGCGCTTTATATCGTCGACCTGTATGTGATGTAACTCGTAACCACATTAAGTTGTCAGAAAACGAAAAAGCTATTAAATTTTTTAATATGAAACTGTTATTTGAGATACGGACACATTTTACTTCAGTTAAATGTAAAATGCTTTTGAATTGTTTTCACTTTTCATTGTTCCCTGCGAGTAGTTCAAGTTATTCTGTTTTAAAATGTTTTACATGAACAAATCTACGCAGTTCTGATCATTTTACCAAACAATTTAAAGTTTTCTGTTTTTAGTAGGTCTTCATTATATCTATGAAGACCTATCTAGGAAGCCATGAATATAAATGAGTTTTTTAATATTGTAGACTATTAAAATATAGAAGAGTCATGGATTAATTTTGATATGTTTATTAGTAATAAATAAATATTGGTACAAACAGAGACAAAAATATAATAAAACCAATTATGTAAAATTATTTTCGTTTTACTTCAGAGGAACAACTAGCTTAGTAATTCGTTTTATTTTATTTAAAAATAGTTGTATTGTTTCGGAAAACTTGACTTATTTATCCAAATACGTAACAATAGTACCTACGTAATAAAATATTTATTTTATTGACTTTTGTCTCTGATTGCACATCCAACTTAACTATATAAAAAAAAGTAAAACTTATAACAGTAAGTAATTTCAAAGTAAAAATGACCTTTCGACTTTAAAACAGAATAATATCGCAAATAAACTAGCGGATTTGATTAACATTCAATTGTTTTTATTTATAATATTCCTTCACATATAACTTTAATACTATTTACAATACACAAAATTTCTAAAGTATTTCACTAGGGTCATTTTCTTAATACCCTAGAACCGACAACACCTTCATATTAATATTATTATTTACACTTATATAAATATTATGAATGTAATTCATAATTTAGAGAGTTATAAATTTTATAGCATCACAGTGTATTCATTTTTATTTAATTTTTATTATAGAAATTCAAAGTCAATTATAATTATTAATTTACTTATAAGCTACTTTCAGGTTGTGATTTATACATAGGTACTTAAAGGAAAAGATATCATATTTCATCATATTTTGCCTAATACAAAAACCAATACTAAAGTTAAAGCATATTTAAAACATTCAAGAAAAATATTATAAACACAGCTGTAATACATTTTAATCACAAGATGTTTTTAGAATATTAAAAATAAATTCTCACTTGGATAAAATTATTGAGTTGTAAAAACATCTTAGAAATGGTTTAAAGTATTAATGTAAAAAATGCAGTTTAAATTCAACTAGGTATTTAATAATTAAATGTCCTCTCGAAATGTAAAAAAAAAAAAAACAACATTTTGTTACAAAAGTTTAGTGCAATTACCGTCGTTGTGATGTTATATTTTACAGGACTAATTATATATGAAAATAAAGTTAATAATATTTTAAATAAAGTCATTATCGACATTATTTTGGCCTATCTCGTAAACAAATAAAGTCTGATGAGTGAACTGTGACTCGTCACATAGATAAGAGGGAATATTTTTTTCTTCATATATGTCCATAAAGGCCATATTTAGATTTTGTATCCGTGGGTGACGGTTACATTTACAGAGGCCGAATAACTTCCGTTCAAAAATATGGATAAGGTCCTTAGGAAGGTCGAACAGCTCATAAGTTGGGTATATTTACTTGGGTTCTACATACGTGATCCTAGTATTTTCCTTATCGTTAACAAAGTAAGTAATCTCGATCTTTTAAATATGTATTTTTTCATTGCAGAGTAAAGATACGTTACTTACATAGGTTCAGCATTAGTATTTTTTTTTTTGTTATTTTTAGTGTCAATAGCCAAAACATAAACGTAAAAAAAAAAATATTTCTCACGAGTAAATTCTAGATTTAACGAAACATAGGTACCAGACCAGTTGTTAAGCAGTTGTGTATATGTCCTCGAAATCTTTCGGCAACAGCCCAGTTCACATTAAAGCTTTTAAAAAACAATGTAAAACATAACAGTAACGTGTTTTAAATTTATTGTCTATTTTCCATTCAAACTATTTTAAATCCATTAACAGGGGTATTCGATACAAATAAATACAAACCTCATATTTGTAAACAATTACCTTTTCACCAACATTTTAAACTTTATAATGATATTTTTTATAATAACATTATTGAGCCAGTTTCAGAAAGTATAATTATATTTACAATTTGAAACCTTTCATGTACAAAATACTCGATTTATAAAAAGACCAATAAAATATTTATAAATTATACTTATAACAAAAAAGTAATAAGTAAACAGTCGTTTATTAATCACAGAAGTAAATGTATGATAAGAGTTTTTTTTTTATTTATAAAACAACAATTATTTGCTAAAAACAAATCTAAATTTTATACAGTTTATAATAATAGTAATTATATAATATTTTCTAATATCTGTCTAACAAAACAATATAAGGACTTTATAGAACATTTAGGTGGATGTTCTTAAAATAAAATAAAATTGAAACTACTCATATTTTAAGAAGGACACTTAGTTTTAGGGAAAACGGAAATAATGAACACATTTACTATGTAGGTATATATAGAGTTTTCTTATAATAATATGCCTAGTCATCTAAGATTTATTTTATTCCTTCGTAAAAAGTATTTTTATATTATTCTATTGGTTATTTGTAATTTGAAAAATATTATCTATAGTTGTAGCAGACCACAGATATAGATATACCTAGATAATGCAAGTATCACGATCTGTATGAAAACTAAGCGTGCCATTTTTTTTGACTACCTACTATGACGTCACAAGTGCTACTCACGCTTACCCAGCCAGCAGTACACAGGACTGAGCGCAAAAGTGGCGACTTATGATTTTTGAACGTAAGTTGGTGCGATTTTTGGCACGCGAAGTGTAGCAGACTATGTAGTTAATAGTAATACCTTCTGCAAATCTAATCTGCATGATAATTTGATGCACAGTCTATGATCGGATTTCTCTCTGAAAAATTATGAGTGAAAATTGGAACGGTGCCCAATAAATTAATGACGGTAGGTTTGCTTGTGGCGCTTCGGTTTTAATACAGTTGGCACATCTGCCTAGCTTTTAGGGACTAATATCACGACAGTTTTTATTAGGTAGTTTAGTTTGCACTTAGTTAAGCTACAAAATCATTCGGAAGCAAAGTTGCGTATGATTGTTTAAGTAAGATGATTTTGTGTTGCGGGGAAATGTTCCTGGCAACATGCTATAATACCAGCCAATTACTGGCCCATCGCAAGGCAAAAACCTCTTCTCATACTTAAAAGTCATGAGAATCGAGCCCTACGCTTGCGCATGGCAGATTGGCGATTTCAGGCATATATAAATTTTTGTCCGATGGGGTAATTGCGTGTACACGTGGATGTACACAATAAGAAGGATGTTGGAAGTATTCCCGTTTAAGCACCTATTTTTGGGCACCTATGCATTGAGCACCGAAGGTATTCCCATTTGAGCACCAATCAATATTTTAACGTGGTGCTCAAAGGGGCATTATAAATTTCAATTAACTGAAGAATCCCCAAACAAAAATTATTTATACGTACATTTAAAGCTTGTAGGTCTACTTGAGTTTGAAATGTAAGTTTTTTTTGTACAATGTTTTAGACACTCATAAATACCTTTATAAAACATATGTGTCCAGAGGGAATAGACAAATGGCAATTACTTTCGAAGCGTTTCGTATTTCTACAACGATTTTCAACAGGATTGACATATGAAAGTTTTTCGGTAGCTTATTTATTATACATTTTTGATTTTTCTATCATTGTTATCACTGATAAGTCAGTCACGTTATTGGCCCTCAGTTCCTCTTACATCGTAATAAAGCTTTCAGAGGCTGAAGCCTGATAAGTAGATCAAAATAATGAACAACCAATCATATATGTATACCTACGTAATCATAGTAATTCAAAAGGCTTCACTTTAGAGAGAACCTTGCGTATACACGTGGTTAAAATACCTATTACGAAGGAATAAAACATATCCCGAGTTATGTATATGTACATAATTTATAATGTATACCATCGGATCATTAGTATGTACTTATAGCCTAATACAGAATAGTGCCAGTTTCCAGAACATTTATTACACTTATATTTACTTACTTAGATTGATATATCTCTTTTTGAAAGTGAATATTGACTATAAAACAAACATTTTAAGTACCTAATTTACATTCGTGTTTGCGTCAAAGGGATTATGTTATGATAACAGTCTTTCACAATTTACTTCGATGTATATATACAAAAATATCGATCGTTATATCTTTGAGGAAAGGTCTTGAAACAATATCACAATAAAAAGACATGTAACTTTCCACAAAATTCTCTTGAAAAATACCAAAAATTACTAGTAAAACTATTCAAAGTTAAATTTTTGGATATTTTATTTATTAAACACGAAAATTGTAACACAAAAATAATCCAACAACCCAGCACATACCCAAAACACACGTTAAGCCGTACCACAGACCTAATCCTAGATAGTAAAAAAATATTCTAGAAAATAAACGTGTAACATGATCCCTTTGGCTCAAATTTATACTAAAATAGTAGTTTCAGACTACACACAACTTTCTCTCGCATTCGCTAGTAATGGCGTTCTAGTCGTGACAACTTCTCTTCGCCTAGAAAATGTACCACTAGTCACGCTTCGACGGTCTTCCGCCAGGGTTCCGATGCTCTGGATTAAAAGGATAAATAAAAATATTAGCTTCGAAAACAAAAAGAGAATTTGGATGAAGCCTCCCATACTCGTCATTCTATATCTTGCAGTATGCCGCACATCAAAAACTGCAATCGTGTCTTTTATTAAGAGGAAATGCTGTCGGAGAGACTTTTGAAAAAGCCGTAATGTCATAATTCGAGATTGGGCTCTCGCCGATATTGGACCAATTTAAAAGATATTTCATAAACTGAATAAGAATTATATATATAAATACTGTGTCCTTAAGTTTTTCTTTTTTTATTAATAGTTGTCAAAGTACACTAGCCCTCTGTTGACAGCGGTTTAAATCGTCATTTTTTGAAGGTTCTAGTGCTTATAAAAATAATGTATCATCAAAAAGAAAAACATAAAAATAGCTAATATTTATTATTCTGCAAAAAATCATTGCTTTATGGTTATTAACCAGAAAGACAACAGGCGAGAGCGTTTTCGTCTATGGAGAAAAGACCATCTGCATTTCCTCTTAAAGGGAATGAGCTAGGTAGCCCGCGAAATTCAAATGTATGTTGAATAAAATATGATTGCAAAAAAACCTAAGAAAATTTGAATTTCGCGGGCCCCTTAAAGGCTTCGTGTGATGGCTAGGGTCGGCGTTAACTCCACAGAATATTATTTTTCAAATGCACTGAACGTTTCAGTATAATTTTCCATGGCAAGCATTTTAACGGGTAATCATTGTCATGACAAGAAGCTGACGTCGTATGCGATCGATGACGTTTATAGGAAACTACAAACAATTAAACAGACAGTTATAAAAAAAATGTGTTTGTCTTACAAACCCTAATAATAATTCGCTGATACAATAACCTTTAAGTTCCAACAACTTAGCTGGATCAACAGATAATTAAACCCATTTAATATTTTATATATATAATAACTTTCCATCACCAATTAGGGTTTTGAACTTCCAAAGGCAGACTACTCATTAATAATTAGGAACAATAATTGCTAGAAGTACTTACGAACTAAAACCTAAATTAGATAAAGTTATCTCTTTCTTTAAAGTTTCACCTTGGTTAAATTTGCGCAGGAGAATCTTTACACAACACATTTTGAATTAAACATTTATTAACTTAAACGTGATCTGATTTGCCTAGTTTAATCACGTAAGCGTTGCAATTCGACTACATTCAAGTCTGTTTCAGGAATATAATCTATCGTCAATCAAAAACTACTACAAATACAAAAAAAAAACAAAATAAAAAAACTACTAACAATGCAATACAAACAATTATTGGTGTAATACTTTCATGTATTTAAACCAAAATTGTGTCATATTTTAAGGCCCACTTACACCATACATCACTAAATTCGTTTAGCGCTAGACGTATTTAAAACATCGTTATTTCTGACAATCGTTTTAAAATAACAGAGACCGATGTTTTATATTCTTAAGTGACCTGAGAGGCAATTCTCGTACTTTTAAGAACGGTCACAGTCTGATCTCAGTCGCAATCTGTCAAAAACAGCTTTATTTTTCCTACATTTTTGTCAAGTTTTTGACATTGCTTTTCGCTGAGATGAGGTTGCGACTAGACTTTGGACGTTTTTTTTTTTACCAGAATTGATCTTCAGATGTAAATTGTTTTGTAGTTTCTGCTTACCCCCATGAGAAAAAGGTGTGAGTTTTTGTATGTATGTACATACAGACGCCGGCACATCACGCTACCCGAAATTGTCAAATTTTCCCAATCAACCTTGAACCTAATGCCTTAACGATAAAGTTGAAAATCTATTAAAGAAATTTGACAAATTGTAGTAGCTTGATGTGCTGGCGTCTGTACGTATGTGTATTTAGTGATTAGTGGAGCAAGTGTGCCTTAATATAATGATACGGTATGACACTAGCTAAACCGTTTTAATAAATATAGTCAATATTTTTTATAATAATCTATTCCGAAAACTAACTTTCATCAATACGTTACTTTTCAATCTATCAAAGTCTTTTACAAAGGTATCAAATATCAAATATTATATCTTTCATCGTTATAAACTTACATGGCCATCAGAAGCAGGAGTGATCGGTGTGTGCGGTGTGACAGGCCTCACGTCGTGATGATGGAGACTATTAGAACTCCTTGAAGACCCCACAGGAGGAGACATAACCGCTCCATAGGGTGGTGGCTCCGGGGGGCGCTCTAAATCCCGCGCACTGTTAAAATCTAGCGAAAAACCAAAATTATTGATCAATCCAAATTACCAAAGTTTTGAAATGCAAGAAGTGAGTAACTTTAGAAAAAAAAAAGAAACGAAATAATTTATTTACTTAAAGTGGTCAGCGATCAATCTTAACTTAAAAATTACATTAAAACTTTTCTTTTTGATGTACTTGTTTGGCTGTGTGCACATGAAAGTACACATCGATGAAATAATAAAATGAACAAACATATTTCTGAAGTATAACTGCGTTTATTTGTTCAGTAACACGCTAAGCATAGAGCAAAGACTTGCACTGAAGAAATAAAGTGAACAAAACATTATGTGATAAATAAAAATCGATCTACCTATATTACCTTTACCCAGAGGCACCACATCAGGATTTTTATCGTCAGGCTGAACCGGTGAACGGTTGGTACTTTGTATAGCGCCTTTGTATGCCTTCACCGTCTGCATAGGAGCTAAAAATAAGGTAAAATAAATTATACAGTATACATCACACGTCCAAAGGTGAACTATGAACGTGAAATTGGTTTAAAAATATTAAATTTGACGTAAAAATCCATCATTCTTTATGATGTGAAGACTTTGTAGTGTAGATTTTAGTTTGCTTCGTCTTTTGTGATGTTGTGAGCGAAGAGGGCGAAGTAAAGTTAGGTTCAACCGGTAGTACCTACTATACAGAGTGCAAGCGACAGATTACAAGTCCGTCAACTCAAAGCTGGACTGAATCTTTTGACGTTCACGAATTGCAAGCACTCAAGATCTTCCCATTTATAGCAAAATAAGGAAGATTATTTGGGACATCATTATAAAAGTATAGCATATTATTATAGGATATTTATAACTTTCCTGGTAAATAAACTTAAAATAATTTAGTAAGCTAGGTATTCTGTCTACATTACGGCTCATTATTGTTCATTTTTAATGTAAGGTAGGGAACAACAAAAGTTTAATCGATATCGATGATTTCAGATTTCAGTGTCGATATAACGATATGATTGTCTGACACGACATTTACAACTTAAGTCCTATATTCACCTGGCACTGGGCTGGCACAATGAATGTTTTTCTCGATATAGGTAAATGTTTTTATTGCACCATATTTCTAAAAAGGCTATTATTTCTGTGAAAACGTTTGTTGCTTACAAAGTTTTTCTAACATAACTTTTCATGCTCGCGAATTCCAACAATAGCAGTTTTTTGTACTAAATCTAATGGCCAGAGGCAAGGAAAATAATAAATCATTCTGATTATTCTAAAAGTAGGTTGTGGAAATCGAATGCTAATAAATTAGCTCTGTGTATATCGATTTATGAGGATGACATTTCTATAAGCGGATCAAGTTTTCTGAGAATGTTTTCAGTAGCTCTGATAACTGAGGATATTTCAACAATGGTACAGAAGTAGTTCCATATTATTCGCTTAAAGCCCATTGTGATAGTCAAGTGTATTTCTACCTACGAATAAACCTCTAGTATGCCCTTGTTGACAGTTTATTGTCGGTTATTAGGTAACAGGTGCCGATGCCACTTACACCTTGTTTTTTTGAGGATTGGAAATCATCAAATAACCCCTCCCGCTCTGGGTGGAGCAGAAGGGAGTGTGAGACTTTTACTGACTAAAACCCACTCGTGTTCCTTCCTTAGCCCTTTATAGCGGGGTAGCGGTAACCTTTTTGGACAATTCCGCTGCCCCGGCAGCCACTTACACCCTGGGTACGGTTTTATTTTCTAAACATCAATTAAAAAGTCTAGTGCTGATTCACTATACAAGGCGTAACAGAAAAAAACGCAAGTCCTGAACGTAATTCGTTCATAATTGACTACTGACTGAAATCGATTTCAGCAACTTTTAATATAGATATTTTTTCAAAAATTATGTGTTTTGCAATACTGACCGCAGATTGAGCCAAAAAAAAATTCAATCTTATAATGGTAAAATTCAACACGATTTTTTAAATAATTATAGTAAGCTTTATAAAAAACAAGTTTTGGTCATTGAGTAATGCTTTTAAATCAAAACTGATTCAGGTGTATGATGTCTTGCGTTATAGGCCGATCGCTTAACTGAGACGTTGCCTGAGGTAGCAGCGCGGTGCGGGAGGGGTGTGGTGACGTGTTGCGAAAGCTCAGTAATTCATCAACTTGTGACACTGACCTCTACTAATACCACTGGACTGGCGGCTGTCAAAGTGCTTTTGTGCCTATTTGATAATCGCCATTTTGGCGCTGTCGGACGTAGCGAGTGTCTGTAGTACTAAAACTAAGTAATGACGAAACTTGTACTTGTTGTATTTAAATATAGTTATCATTCTTGATAATTTTTGTATAATGCATTTATCAAGAATAAAATTAAATTCGAACCAAATTAATTCAAAATGCTAAATTACTTTACAGTAAACAAACACTTCTCTCGCAGCCATTTGCAATATACGTCAAAATTAGTTCTCTGGACACTCGCTACTGGCGCTTCAAAAAGACACAAAAAAATTGCTGTCAAACGCTTGGAACAGCCTGTCCAGTGGTAATAATAGAGGTCAGTGACTTGTGACAGCTATCACCCCTCCCGCACCGCGCAGCTACCTCAGGCAACGTCACAGATAAGCGGTCGGCCTATATTGTGCTACATATTGTATAAACACGTGATTTTTATCTGTTTTTACAAAAAAAAAAGCTCTACTGAAAAACATGAAAATCTGTCCGTTTCGCTCAGAGCAACTGCTATCCAAACCCCAACCCTATTTCCGTTATCTGAACAGAAACATTCAAAACCAAACACGTCACCAAGATTCACGTTATGAAAATTACATTACGCGTCACGTCAACGTTATTTACCGTCAAACCTTCCTTGTCTCGTGTTTGTCTCCATTAATAATATTACTAACGGGACGAACGAACTGGTTGCATGACATTCTAACAATCTTGGAGCAGTCTGTTCGTCACTACGCGACTGTTGACAGAGCGGTTACAATATTTGTTCACATAACACGTTGCCGTTACTGCCCTGTGTTGCTATAGTCAAGGTTGCCATTCTACGTGTGTTTGTAAAGGGGATATGCTGAGTTTATACTCCGAAGTAGTTGTCAGCGTTTCAATTTTCGTAAGATAGGATATTCTGTTGAAGTATCGGGTAGTGTGTTTTGTATTACATAAGGGGGAAGCAAGAAGGTAGCCGCGAGATTTAAATTTTCTTACGTTTTATGCAATTTGCACGCTCGCGAGTCTTATTTTGGTCAATTCACAGCCGGACACTTATCTGCAAATTGCAGTAAGCGTAAGAAAAAGACGTCATGCAATTCGTAGTCAAAAATTAAAGTACTTTCAAACTTGTATAGAAACCAGGGGTTTATTATTGTAGATCTACATACGTTGTAATAGTTAAAACATGTTTGGGATGTTATAATCAACAAGCAGCGCCCCGCGGTTTCTTCTGCGTTAGTTTCGATCCCGTGGGAATATCCTATGTGTTAATCCTGGTTATAAATTATCTGTGTGCCAAATTTCATCCAAATCCGTTCAACGCTTTACGTGTGATTGAGTAACAAACTTCACAAACTTTCACATTTATAATATTAGTAGAATTAAAATTGGTATTTTTTAAAATGTTATACCACTTGTTATAAAAATATGATTTTAGGCATTTTTTATCTCAAATAGCAGCCAGGGGGTTAACTGTAGACATCTTGAGCATTTTTTATGATTGCAACGATTAATCGTAAAAAATGCTCAAGCTTTTATGTCCCTTAAGAAAACAATTTTTTTTTCTGGCCGCCACTTTCATTTTTGGGTATAAATAAGATGTCGACACTTGAATGATGTCATTTGAATGTTGCGGACTACCTCTTGCATCACCCATAAGGTAACACGAATTATTGTCTTTATGTACGTTAAAGCTATTTTTTTTATCTGAAGATTAACTATCCTCTTTTTATCCAGATAAGGGTTTTTCTACAAACTTTAACAAACTTTGAAAGTTAATCTGATTTATTAAGAGAATAAACCTTTTCCTTAACTTGCAAGTCTCAAGAAGAATCTTCAAGTTTAATCGATTCCGGCTGACTATCAGTATTTTCCAAAGAAAGACCGATATTTAAAGTTATTTATAGATGTATACCAATATCCTTGAGTTAAATAGACTACAGGCTTATTCTACCAATACCCACAACCAACCACCAATTTCCTACCAATTTCCTGTTTATTAGTACGACAATCTTCACGGCAGCGGTTTTTGACGTGCTCTCCAAAGCACGTATAATTATGTGCGACTGACATAGATAATGAATGCCAGTTGACCAAAACCGTCAACCATAGATTGCCAAAAATATTTTACGTTTTTTATTTTACGACAAAAATACCCACTAATTTCATTACGCCATCGTAAATTCAAAGCAGCCATTTTGCAAATATCAAATAAAAGTATCATTACGTGATGCAAACAGCCAAACGTCCCAAAGACAATTTATTTAATAATATGGAAACTTAATAAAGACGTTGCCGTCGCCTTCCATCGACAGACGGAACATCTGCAATTTCATTCCAAATGCAAAAGGACATAAATCACATTTCAAATGCAGTGAAGCCCACAGCCGGGCCGTCCGAGGCGTTCAAAAATTCCAGTCACGCGACAGAATCCACCGCTATTCGCCAGTAAACCTGCCCAGCGAAGCAATTTCGATTTATTTGTGGTCGAAGGTACGAACCTCTGTATTGCTTTTATATTACCCTCAAAATAATTACCTATCCGAGACATCGATAATAAAAAGGCATTAGGTACGTCACTATAACACAATCACGAATTGCCAACTTTAAAAACAAAAAAAAATGTTTAGCACTTTCAAGTTATAATTGTTAGGTTTCACAACGTATTATTTGAAGGTGTTACGTATTAAATTATAGTCACATTACGTGAGAATAGCTAAAGAAAATTACTTTGGCACTATTTGGCGACAATTTCACCGTAAAATTCAAACTTGTGTCGTTTATATTCTAAGTTATAGGCGTTGCACACGCTATAGCTCGGTTAAATGCTGTTATTTGGTAGATTCATAGCATCTATCAAAATTGGACACGCTACGATCATGTACACACAAATGATTCATCGACCTTTGTCAATTTGAGTAATCATACTTTATGTGAAATATTTTTTATGCTTCGCTGCATTCCAATTTTCACTGTTTGAGTTTCAGCGCATGAGCTTTAAATATTTTCTCTCATTCCTTTCCTAGATATTTCGTTAGTAACGTTTTGTGCTACCTGGTGGCTACTCACAGAAAAATGCTAGGATATTGAGATTTTTCTTTATCGTGAAAGTTCACTGAGCACGAAAATTCAAGCACAATAACTTTGTTTAGTTAAATGGTTATAGTTTCGCTCATTTCGTTTCCATTTCTGCACCAGTAGTTATCAATCACAGCAAACTCCTAGATTATTTAGGTGATAACATGCATTTAATTTATCCATACAATCGAGAATTGTTTATCTCAAGCTAAGCCTTTTTTAAATTAGTGTTAATTTTAACAATTTCGATTAAGAAAGCTTTTGATCCCAAAATATCTTTAGAAATAAGATATAGTCAACCTCCTAATTGCTTTATAAGGATAAAGAAAGCAAGGGTCTTTTGTAAGTACGTCATAAGACGACAAGGCCTATTTGTCTATGTGCCAGTTACTCAGTTTCAACCTTACAGTCTGTTCACAGTTACTTCTAACAGCAACCTTATTGTGATGAAAATAAAGATCACAATGATTTTGACAGATATGTCAATGATAGTAACCAACATCAACCTTATTAGAATGAGAATAAAGATCACTGGTTTGGACAGTGATGCAAAATCAGAAGTCAAATAAAAACGAAAAAGACTTTAGTGAAGTTTCAATTTACTGGAAATTGTTGTCTGAAGTGGTACCAATAAAGACAACTATAGCTAAAAAAAAAATAAGATTTTCTTTCTCCCATCTTAAAACTAGAAATGCTTGAGATTCTCTTACCTTCATACTGCATAGGAGGATGCTGTCTTCTTCTTGCCAGAAGAGCAATCACCACGATAGCCACCAGGGTCCCGGCGATACCAGCTATCACTCCTAAAGCCCAACTGGCGTCTACACCAACTGCTTTACCGGATTTAGCTTCTGTTATAAAAAATAATAATTGTTAGAACTAGACTAGACTTTAGCTTTCATTTTTGAGGGCCACAATGATCTTTTTGCCCATGAAAGACTTTGGCATTTACTATTGTTGGTAAACATTTGTGAAATTGTCACAGAAATTGTATTGGAAAACAAGATGGCGGCGTTAGTTCCGAATTAATCCACGCGCTAAAAGATCATTGTACCTACCGGTGTACAAATGTATGAAAACATAAATAGACAATCAATTGTTATTTGTCGATAAGTACAAAATAATTCGAAAAGTTGGCACTTGATGAGATATAGTGATTGAGGAAAAATATCTTGAGCTTATTTCCGACCCTGAACGTTTTGCTGAAAACGTAATAAGTTAGGACTAAAATGGCGAGCTGTGGTGACCCCGTGGTAACCGCCACGATTTACGTCGTGGTCGTGGGTTTGAACACAGCCAGGCGCTTGACTTTGCGGAAATTAATTCATCACCACTGCTATTAAAACTGTGAAGGAAAACATCGTGAGGAAACCGGCATGTCCTAGAACCAAAAATTCGAAGAAATGTGACATCTACCAACCCGCACTGGGCCCGCGTGGTGGATTATGGCCCACTCCCTCTCATAGAGAGGAGGCCTGTGTCCTTACCTAGCAGTGGGAACAAATGAAGAACTAAAATTATTATTTTTTATTCTGTTTTCAGTCATCCTATTGGAAAAAGGCTTACAGAATATTATTTCAAGGTGAAATTGTTAGGATTACAGGATTAACAAATTCAATTTACAAGACAACTGTTTAAAAACATCAGTCTAAAATTACATCTACCAATTACGTGAGTTGTCAATCCAATTTGACGGTAGATAGGATTTAGCAAGAAGCTAAGTCGTCAGCCAATTTATTATTCAGCACCAGCGCTACGCGATTCTTTTCACAATTGAGAACATTCTGATTTCTAATTATTACTGAAACACAAAAGGAAACAAAACGAAAACAGTATTTTGTATTCAGAAATGAATAACTGAGGATGTAACTCCAAACAACTTAATTAACGCTTTTTGTTTGGTTCAAGAAAGTTCGAAACATTGCACGATAGAGTGTTGAAATTATGGATTTTACTTTGCGGTTAAAGCACGTTTGTGTTTTCTTCAAGTAGTTGTGTAATCAATTTTGGACATGGAAACACATATAACGCACGCATATAACGCACGCACGCGCACACCCGTGCACGTGCGCATATACGCTAATTATTAGGGAGAAATAATTAGCTACGTCAATTTTAAATGAATAAGCCTTACCTAGGTACACTAAACATTCTATATTTAAATTAAGAATTTGAAATAATTTTCATGTTATGGAACAACAAACTGAAAGTCATATTTAACAAAGTCGACATTCCATTGCAACCAAAAACTTATTAGGACCTTTTTGTTACAAATGGTCACTCAAAAATCAACTTAGAATACATTTAATTATAGTAGATAACTGTTTAAGGGCGAATCCCACCAAATTGTTATAACTAGAATAAGTCTTATCTTGAGAATAAATTTTGAATTTTTGACAGTGCTTTCATACTAAATCTGGCAGACATCAATTTTATTCCACGGAAAAAAGATATCGGACTTTGGTGAAATCAGCTCTAAGTGGCGATGGAATGTAAATTATCTGAGATTATGAACACTGCTATAAGCTAATTTGCATGAAACAGCCGACTTTTCCTTTTCACCCTCTTCATAATACCCCAAGTACCTCGGTACTTACCTGTATGTAAAGCAAGTCTTGTCAAGGTATTGATCCTCATGACAATAGTCTCCGACCTTCCCCTAGCATTAGCCGCGAAGAACACCAGCTTCAGACTCTTCCCTGAGCCAAGTCCTCGCAGTATCCATGCTGGTATTGTAGTGGACACATTTGCTACTAAATTCTTAGATTCCCATACTTCAACGTAGTACAATGTTTGAAGGCCGCCATCGTAACCTAAAAAATGAATTGTTTATGTTTATAAATAAAGAAACTAGCTGACCCCGCAAACGTCGTTTTGCAAAAAAAAAAAAATAGATAGTAGCCGATTCTCAGACCTAATAAATATGCATATAAAATTTCATACAAATCGGTCTTGCCGTTTCGGAGGAGTTTCTTAACTAACATTGTGATACGAGAATTTTATATATTAGACTAGCTTTTTTTTTTTTTTTTTGTGGATGGGAAATCATCCAATGACCCCTCCCGCTCTGGGTGGAGCAGAAGGGAGTGTCAGACTCTTACTGACTAAAACCCACCCGTGTTCCTTCCTTAGCCCTTTGTGTTCCGGGGTAGCGGTAACCCTTTCGGACAATCCCGCTGCATATTAGACTAGCTGACTCCGCAAACGTCGTTTTGCAAAAAAAAAAAAATAGATATTGGCCGATTCTCAGACCTACCCGATATGCCCACATTTCATACAAATCGGTCAAGCCGTTTCAGAGGAGTATGGTAACTAACACTGTGACACAAGAATTTTATATATTAGATAAAGAAAACGTTTAACAGGACACAGTTCGTAAAACACAAAATACAAATTGAATCACAAAATATTTAAAAAATGTTTAAACTACAAAAATGTGTACCTCACGGCTGCACCAAAATGCTTCATTTCAGCATGAATGCCAGACAAATGCTGTCTTATGCTGGTTCTCAGATACAGTCATCATTCTTCGAGTATGAGAGGGCGATGAAGCTAGACAACACGAATAACACCATCCCTTTTTCGCATCGAAACTGAGGGCTCTAACTAGACGATATTTATTAAAACACCTATCTAGATAAAACGAGTTACAAAAAAACCTAGCTATTATAATAGAAACAATTTTCGCAAAAATAGAATCCATTTTGTATAACAAAGAACTCCGAGATTTTTTATAGGGAACGGACGAATGGTGCCTGTATGCTAACAGCGAGAATTTTCCGCGTTCACTTGCTGTAAGCTGACTGACAGCTTATGTCCAGTTTAAGAGCCTACACTACCTCAGCTAAAATTCACTCTTTATCTCGCTCGCACGATACTGCTCGCGGACTGAGTGAGAGCGAGACAGAGTGCGGTGCTAGGCGGCAGGCAGCGCCAATAGTTTAGGTATTTGCTTTTTACGATGAAAATAATGGTAATTAAAAAAAAGTAAATAACATAAGACCTGCTTTATAGTTAGTTCGGTTAGTATACAAAGTTTCATGATCTAATTTGAAGTATTTTTTGAATACCGGCGGTTTATATTTCGGTTTGGAGGTAAGTTTGGATTTTTTTTCTATCCAGAAAATTTTATGAAATCGTGTTTTCGTCTAACATAAGACAACATTAATCCTCAACTTTACCATATATTTATTTCAAAATGAATGTTGCAGTATTTTCGACATAACGGAGGATCATGCTAAGCCATTTGAGGTAGTATAGGCCCTTAAGCCCGAAGGTTCCGTAATAACGGTTACTTTTTTAAATTTGTACTCTAGTTAGAATATTGTCAAATTTTGGAACAGTGGTGGCGAAATGATAAGGGCCCCGACTTTCGAGTTGTAAGGTCGTGGGTTCAAACCCAAGCAAGCGCTCTGCTATGTGTAAATTATTTCATCACAACTACTCTCCAAACGGTGAAGGAAAACATCGTAAGGAACGGCATGTCCTAGAACCAAAAAGTCGAAGACATGTTGTGACATCTACCACCCCGCACTGGGCTCTCATGGTAGATTACAGGCCACTCCCTCTCGAAGATGGGAGGTCTATATCCCAGCAATGGGAACATTATAGGCTGATTGTGCTATTGCCATATCTTGTGCTTGTTGGCATAACTAAAAAGATATGACCTTTTAGTGTATTTGTACGAGGCCAGCACATCAAGCTACCCCAATCTGTCAGATTTTCCCAATTAAATATGAACCTTATTCCTATGTGCTAAAGTTGAAAATCTATCAAAGAAATTTGACAGAATGGGGTAGGTTGACCTGCTGGCGTCTGTACTATATTTATAAGGAAACGTAATAACGTGATATCACTACATAGTATAAAACAAAGTCGCTTTTGTACGCTTAGATCTTTAAAACTACGCAACGGATTTTGATGCGGTTTTTTTTAATAGATAGAGTGATTCAAGAGGAAGTTTTATATATATAATACATGCATAGTATAGTAGTATTTAGTATCAGCATTGCACCCGTGCGTAGCCGGGGCGGGTCGCTAGTGGTCAATAAACAAATGGTTATTATTATTATAATGATACCGTGGACAAATACCAATGAAACAGTATGCGATCAGCACATCTAAACATCATTGGTAAATTCCCCTGTAAATCTCGCTTTGTTTTTTGTGTCTATAAACAAGGAAAAAATAAAACAAGATGGTTATTCTATTACTATGTTGTAAAGAACATCATAACGAAGTCACAATAAAACAGGAAATGAAACAGACAACGCGGACATTTTATTTTCTCGTCAGTTTTTAGCTCAGGTGATTCGAATAACTTGATTTCCCCTTCCATTAAGTCCTACGGGCGGCGCTTCATAAAAACGCAACAAAGCTTAGTTTATTGGAAGATTGAAAAAACCGCCGTGGTTTTATAATCTCCCGATTGATATACTGAAGTGGAAGTGAAGTGTTTTTCTTCCTTTTAGGGTTCCGTATTTTAAGCGTGCCAAAGGAGCCCCCTAATATTAAGCCTCCGCTGTCCGTCCACCTGTCTATCAGCGGGTTGTATCTCATGAACCGTAATAGTTAGATAGTTGAAATTTTTTACATAATGTGTATTTCTATTCCTATTATATCAATAAATAATGAAAATAAAATAAAATTACAAGAAACGTGTTTTTTTCGTCGTATTTTGCCTTCTGGTACGGAACCCCTCGTATACGAGTCCGATGATTCGCACTTGGCCGGTTTTTTAAATGCTCACAGCTATTCAAATTGTAGATCATAGACTTATGTTTTAAAAAATAGCTACCAGGTACTCATAGTATTTTTTAAAGGACCTTACCAGAATCACATCTTATTGCAACCGAATCATCGGTAAGATTGACAGCAGAACAGTTGGCCAACGGATCTGGCCTCACAGCTGGCAGCAAGGAGTACCGACAGGGTTCCACCTGCTGTCCAGCGAGGTTCGTAGCTCTGCACGCTAAAGACCCATAGTCTTTCTCTGATGCTGGTGTATAGTACAACACCGATTTCCCAACTCCGTTCAAAATGAATTTCTCCTGTTGGACAAAAATTTAGGTCATCATCGAAATTATCTTACTCTTATACAATTTTACACGAGTCTAAAACAGAAGAAGGTCTAGCAGGGTATTCAAGGGGGGGGGGGGGGGTGGAGGGGGGTTCAGGAGATCAGACCGGAATAACTCATTTATTTGGAGTCGGCGAAAACTTCTTAAACAAAGAAAAAGAGAGAAAATAAATTTATTTGACCCCAGGTTAAGGTATAAATGAGAAGCACTGACGGCTCAGTGGTAAAAGACGCGACTTACGAATGTTAGGTCGTGGGTTCGAACCCAGACAGGCGCTTTACTTTGTGTAAATTATTTCATCACCGCTGCTCTCAAAACGGCGAAGGAAAACATCGTGAGGAAACCGGCATGTACTAGAACCAAAAATTCGAAGACATGTGACATCTACCAACCCGCACTGGGCCCGCGTGGTGCACACAGCCCACTCCTTCTCATCGTGAGTCCCAGCAGTGGGAACATTATAGGCTGATTATGCTAAGGCACACAATATTCACACAAAATCAAAAAGCAGAAAAAAGCCCGTCCCTAAGATGCAAAAATAGTATTGCGTGCCTCACGGCTGCGCTAAAACACCCATATTTCTCTATTATATTTCCCCATATTTCTATATAATAATATATCGTCGACCGTAGGTTCAATTGAGGTAAGGGACATGAAACCCAATGTCCCTTACCTCAATTGAACCTACGGTCGACGATATAATATAATAATAATAAGTTTATTTGTTAGAATATTGTTGTTACAAGGTGTTACTACAATTCTACGTCCAAAATATTCTGCTGTTTCCAGCGTACAAATATCGTCGACCGTAGGTTCAATTGAGGTAAGGGACAAGATATTCAATGTCCCTTACCTCAATTGAACCTACGGTCGACGATATTTTCAAAAATTTAAATGAAATCAAAATGAATTGGCAAACCTAGGTAAACATTATCTGATATTAAATACAATTTGAAGGGATTATTGCATACAATGTCAACGCATACTAATAAGAATGTCAAGAGTTATTAAATACAATTTAACGGTATACTAAATATGTCAGGAATTATTAAATACAATGTCAAGGCAATCTAAATATAATGTCAAGGAATACTAAATATAATATCAGAAATTAATCAAATACAGTGTTAAGAATTATTCAATACAATGTCATAGTTATCAAATTAAATTCAATCATTACGAATGTAAGGGCAATTCGTCGTCCAATTTAAATTTAGAGTCAAACTTTTCATTTAAAAACTCATCTGTTGAGTAATCTAATCACACTTATTCAGCTCTATTCAGTTTTTGTCCATAGAAAACAACGATTTTATATGAGACTAGCTTTTGCCCGCGACTTCGTCCGCGTAGGTTTCGTACTTTCCTCAAATAAATTTAACACCCTCTCCACCTCCCCCTGAAAGGTATTTCGAAAATTATTGATTACGATCTTTATACTTACTTTATTTAAAGAAATAAGTATTCGGGCCAATATTTTAGTTAAACTACCTAAGATGTTTCAAATAAACTATCCTCCCTTTTCATCACGACAGGGCTTGTTTTTGCATTTGGTACGTTTCCATTTTTATGATATAAAGATTATTTATACCCATTTTCGTGTTAATGGAAGTTGAAGTTTATACTCCTTAAACTTTATTACCCTTTTCCACACCGGTAGGAGTCGAATAAGTAAAACCCTAAAACTCATACTTTTTTATTTTAAGTAAGTAAGTAGTAAACCCCTAAAAGTGACAATCTTTATTATTTACTGAGGCAAATGTTGAAAAGTTTCAAGTTTCTTAACCAAAGGAATAAGACCACCTTTTCACCTTCACAGTTTTTATCCCCATAGGGGCGAAATATTGAAAACATGTTTGGGACATTTCCATATCTTGACTCAAAGATTATTTATACCAATTTCCCATTGAATCAAGCCACGCAATAAAATACTCCTCTGTGATATGGACTACCCCCGTTCACCCCGTTAGACTTTCGAAAAACCCAGTCACACTTTTTATTTATTTTGGTCTTAAGTATACATACTGAGTTCCGAGTTTATAATTATTATTGGACCGCGCGATAAAATTCTTCCATACAAACTGACACCCTCAATCTCCCTTTAGAGCAGAAAAACATAAAATGACAAACTATAATTTACTTAGATAAGTATTTGTGCCAAGTTTGAAGCTTAAATTTATTCATACCATTTTTTTTGGAGTAAATCAAGCTACGCACTATAATACCGGCCTTAAAAATCGAATTACCACTTTTTTACCTGTCAGGGGTCTACTTTCAGGGGGAATTTCACACAGGAGGAATTTTGAAAAATGTTTGGGATGTGTTCATAACTTGACTCAAAGATTATGTCCAACAATTTTCGAGTTAATCAAGCCACGCAGTAAAATGGAAAATTAACTACTCCTTTTCACCCCGTCAGAGGTAGATTTTCGCAAAACCCTGATACATGTTATTCTTTACTTTTGGTCTTAAATATAAATACTGAGTTTCGACTTAATCGGAGACCGCACGTTAAAATTCTTCCATACAAATGTTGACACCCCCTAATCGCCCTTTGGGGGGTAGTTTAGAAAAGCAAAAAATGCCAAAATTCATAATTTACTTAGATAAGTATTCATGCCAAGTTTCAAGTATATTAACCAAATGAATAAGATTTTTCATATCAGCTGTATCCCCACTTTTCACGCCCACAGGGGTGGAATTTTGAAAAATCGTTTGGAATGTGTTCATTACTTGACTCACAGATTATTTGTACCAATTTTCGAGTTAATTAAGCCAGGCAGTAAAATTTGCCCTGTAAAATTAACTACCCCTTTTCTCCCCGTTAGGGGTAGATTTTCGAAAAACCCTGATACACGTAATTCTTTATTTTTGGTACTAAGTATAAATACTGAGTTTTGAGTTAATCGGACCGCGCGTTAAAATTCTTCCACATAAATTTTGACACCCCCCAAACCCCCTGTAAGGGGGTAGTTTAGAAAAACAACAAATGCCAAACTTTATAATTTACTTAGATAAGTATTCGTGCCAAGTTTCAAGTTTATTAACCCAAGGAATAAGATTTTTCATATCAGCTGTATCCCCACTTTTCACCCCCACAGGGGTGGAATTTTGAAAAATCGTTTGGAATGTGTTCATTACTTGACTCACAGATTATTTATACCAATTTTTGAGTTAATTAAGCCAGGCAGTAAAATTTGCCCTGTAAAATTAACTACCCCTTTTCTCCCCGTTAGGGGTAGATTTTCGAAAAACCCTGATACACGTGATTCTTTATTTTTGGTATTAAGTATAAATACTGAGTTTTGAGTTAATCGTACCGTCCATTAAAATTCTTCCATACAAATTTTGACACCCCCCCATCCCCCTTTAGAAGGTAGTTTAGAAAAACAAAAAAGACCAATTTTCATAATTTATTTAGATAAGTATTCGTGCCAAGTTTCAAGTTTATTAACCCAAGGAATAAGAGTTTTCATACAAACTTTCATCCCCTATTTAACTCCCTTAGGGGTTGAATTTCGAAAATTCCTTCCTTATTCCTCGTCTACATTATAAAGAAAACCTCTGTGCAAAATTTCAGCTTTCTAGGTCCAAGGGTTTAGGCTGGGCGTTGATGAGTCAGTCAGTCAGTCAGTCAGTCAGTCAGTCAGTCAGTCAGTCAGTCAGGACTTCTCTTTTTATATATATATATAGATGCGTACGCATCCGATCAGCCGCGGAAAGCTGAACGGACTTCATACAAAACCGTTGTTTTCTATGGACAAAAGCTGAACAGAGCTGAATATGCGTGGTTAGTTCCTTAGTCGTCATTTCAGTAGTACCTTTTTAGCCATATCATCTTTCACACAGTCCTTCATCGTTTCTTTGGTCTTCCCCTACTCTTAAAGTCATCGACATTCATACTCAAAACCCTCACTCATCACGAATCAAAAATGTAGCAATCATTCCCAAATAGCAATACCCTTATAAATAAAAATGCTAATGCAATAAAACTGCCATTCAAATCAAAATTATAAGTTGCCAACACATGAATTTGTTTAACTCCCATAGGAACAGTTATGGGCCGTTCTGTAATCCCGCAAAAAAAGGCGAAACTCGTGGAAATTATTTGAAAAAAAAAACATTTCCATGAAGCAAAGGATTATTCATGACGAGCGTTGTTCGCATGTCCATAAAAGAGAATGACAAGGACCGAGCGTGTATTTATAAAAGGGGATATTGTTTGTAACGAACGAACGAAGAACAACGGGATGAACAAAATGGAATCGTGTGGGGTAACTGTAAGTGATATAAATGATGACCTTTATTCGATAGTTAGTCTTGTCGGCTCATTAGTCAATTTACAAGAATGTACTCGCCAAAAACGGGCGAATCGTTACTTTTAAAAAAAAATATTTTTTCTATAGGCGACTGGCATTGTGGGCAAGTCTGTCACTCCTGAAATATCTGAAATCATTTATTTCAGATAAATATCCATATAAATCAAATGAAAAACAAATAAAAATAAAATCGCAAAGTTATAAAAATATGTATGCGCACAGGATTCATGAGTTAAATATTATAAAAAAAATATTTTTCTCTTAACTTCATTGCATAACATTTAAAATATGCCAATTGCCTAATACATATTTCTGAAGTTGTAGACTCGCCCACAAATAAATTAACTTCGTGCGAGTCGCTTAAAGAAAAGATAATATTAAAAGTGGTTATTTGCCCCGTTTCGTGAGAGTAAATTCGTGCATTTCTAACTCAATGGTTTCATAAATCTAAACTAATATTTTAAAGAGAAATGATTTCATTTCTTCTAAGTTTGTTTGTAACGAATAAACTCAAAAAAATAATTAACCGATTTAAAAAAATCTTTCATCTGTAAAATGCTGCATTATCAGCAAGTAATATGAGCTGGATTTTTTTAGTAAATTGTGGTATCTTACGACTTCCACTCGAACGAAGTCACGGGCTGAGCCAGGCCATTATGATACATAAAATAACATATGAGATGACTTAAAATAGACAGACTTTGTTGCAGTAGGTACTGCTATTGCAAAACTAATTTAATCTATTTAAAACCTGCAATACTTACTTCCCTGTACAAGTTACTTCATGTTCACATCACCATTCCGTTTAAGACCTAAACTTCTCCAACTATAAAACGTATAGGTACATAATTTCGAGTACCGAAATATCAATTATTCAGACAGTGGTTTTTGACCTTGAGCAGGGGCGCAAGTCTGCTATTTTTATAAATTTGTCATTCCAACACGATCCCATTGTCATTTCGCTAAAAGTTCGTAATCTGCTAAATTCATAATGGTCGATCATTGGTCGGACAATAGTCTGAGAAAAACTACTACTAAATTTCATGCTAGATTTCATTTAATATATATTTTTACATATTACGTATTAATGTTTGCGATCTGAAGTAGTAAAAAGTTCGTAAATAGCAATAAACATTTATTAATTTGTCATTATGTACAAGATTACCATTTTATGCCATTTCTTTCAATAGAGTGTCAGTGGTTGACCATTGGAAAGTCATAATGACGTCATTATATTAGTAGATTACCAAACTTGTCAAAATCAACAATTATGAAATCAATGATAGACTATTCTGACACTATTGTAATAGCAGACTTGAAGCTCTGGTCTAACGTGGTGCGGAGTTTGAATGGAATTCGAGGCCAGGTTATACTGGTTTTGTTACCACTGAGCGTGCGGCTAGCCGTACAATGCACAATTACGTCCATAATAAACTTTGTTGTACTCACCGGCTCAATTTCAGAAGTTCCCATGGAATTATTGAGCGTCCATTGGAAATTCTTGGGTGGTGGGAAGGCATCCACTTCGCATGTTACTTTGGTTGGTTCATTGATTGCAGCGCCCACTATTGCTACTGCATTTGCCAGACACACTGGCTTATCTGAAAAGAATTGATTGAATTAGACCTTAGTTACATTTATGAAATTTTAATATTCTCATGTTTTATGTTAGGTACTCGACGATTGATAAAGAGGGAGGGGCTCGTGGCTAAATAATAACAGCCGCACTATTCGATCGAAGGTTATGCTACGCTTGCTGAGGCTTTTCGTGGATGGGTAACCGTCCAATATATATCGAGACCCTTCCGTGCCTCAGAAAGCACCTTAAACTGTTGGTCCCGGCTGTAATTTTTAGATCTTTGACAATCTTTATTAGTAGTAAAAAGCCCGAAAGTCTGACAGCCAGTCTTACCAAGGGGTATCGTACTATTGTTCATTTACTGGGTTGTGGAGGTTAGATAGACAGTCGCACCACGTAAAACACCGGTATTCAGGTACATGCGGTTAGACCGGAATCTAACCTCAACATGATTGGGACAAGGCTAGCCAGATCATGATTCGACGATTGGTTACATCAAATAAAGTAAAAAAAAAAAATGAACACAAAGGTTTTTTATCCGAGTGTCCTACGACCCTTCTTTCACACTATAAATCTGCCTTCGCGAGTGACATTTAATTTAACAGTATAGACAGCTTTACTCATGAGGATTTATCGGGGTTTCTTAACTAGATTTTTACTCAATCGAAGCCTATAATCATGAGTTGGTCCCGGCGCGGCTAAGTTGCGGGCCGAAGTAACTACTTCAGTCAGAACTAATCAGACAACCTCGATAAAATTCACGTAAGTTTTTCCGAACACGAGTAGTCTTGGGTATTCTTTCTATAAATCTAGTGTATGATCTCCACAAAATTGTAAAGAATGCTTCAACAAAAATATAGCGTCACCTACCAGATGAGAACTTAGAAGACCAGAGGGCTAATTCTCATATATTTAAGAATGTTCACAGTTTGATCTCAGTCTCAATCTGTCAAAAATACCTCTAATTTTTGATAAGTTTCTTTTTTTGATTTGCCTTCTGAGGCCCTACCACGAACGCGCGACGTAATCGTAAATTCGTAACGTAAGCTCAATCGATTTGAAATACTACTATGCTATAGCATTTCGGTTCAAATATTATGTGGCAAGCACAATAAGTATCACCAACCGATATGAATTTAAAGCCTTAAAAATTAACTACTTAACATGTACGAAAAAGGTACTTTCAATTTTGAAATCGATCGAATTTACATTTCGTGCAAGTCATAATGTTTCCACCGACACTGACTGTGACAGAATATAATAAGATACGTTTATTTGCGGCAAATATGACAACGAGAAAGAACACAAACACAAAAGACGCAAGAAAATATGCGTCATATAAAAAAAACCGGTCAATTGCGAGTCGGACTCGCGTACGAAGGGTTCCGTACCATTATCTATAAAAAAACGGCCAAACAAATCATGTCTGTTGTATGGGAGCCCCCCTTAAATATTTGTTTTATTTTAATTTAATTATTTATTTTTAAAGTGAATATGTAACTAAATATTCTGTGAATATTTCAAGCGTCTAATTGTTGCCGTTATCAATATCGAGCAAAAAAATCACGTTTGTTGTATAGGAGCCCCTTTAAATATTTATTTTATTCTATTTTTTTAGTATTTTTGTTATAGCGGCAACAGAAATACATAATCTGTGAAAATTTCAACTGTCTAACTATCATCGGTTCATGAGATACAGCCTGGTGACAGATGGAGAGACAGGCAGACGGACGGAGCGGAGTCGGTCCCGTTACACACTTTGGGTACGGAACCCTAAAAAAAAATATACAATACCAAAGGAATGTTTGATGTAGAAACCTAACAAGCTAGTACCAAAAGCCAAGTAAAATGAACTGCCCACGACTATCCATCAATACATGATCATTGTAAATGCTCAATCATACGATTTGGATACCAGTTGCATGGGTGACTAATATATGCACTCCATCACATTTAGGAGTCGGAGTAATCTAGCCGATCGCGGCCTATCGTCGCCTGCATATCATTCATTGGGAGACATTACTCACATTTACAGCGCCCGGTTGATTTTTGGTCAACTAACACCGGTTTGATTGATGGTCTAAAATGTGAAAAGTTTAATTGAGTTTGTCGTAGAGTGCAAATTTTTTAGCTCGGGTGATTGGTTTATAAAAATGGCGCCGTTATGGTCTAGAAAAATGCCACCACTGGAATTTTGCGTAATCTGAGTTTTTTTTTAAGGGTCAGATTTTGTTTTAATCGAGATTGGTTGAGTTGTTATTACAAAATAATACGGTAAGGTGCGTTTTTTTTTTTAACAGAAATAATTGTTTCTTTCTCGGGCAATTTATCATGTATGGGAGAACAGTGGTGGCTCGAGAGCAGTGATAGCCTGAAAACAGTGGTGGTCAGTGGTAATGGCCGTGATTTATTTACTTACTTACGGTCGTGGTTTTGAACCCGAAGCAAGCACTTAACTTTGTGTAATTTATTTCATCATCACTGCTCTCAAAAACGGCGAAGGAAAACATTGTGAGAAAGCCGACATGTCTTATCTATCTCTTCATTTTTAACCAAAAATTCGAAGATATGTGACATCCGCCAACCCGTATTTGGCCCACGTGGTGGATTATGGCCCACTCTCTCTCACAGAGAGAAATGAAATTTATTTATTTATTTGCTAGAATAGAGCTACATAATAACATGGTAAAATAATTTTAGACTCACTATATTCGACTTATCAGTCGTGCAAATATTTCTAGAACATGCATAATAGTTATAATAATATCGAGAGATTTCATCAATGTCATTGGTCATTACTTTATTAGTCATACACATCACAAACATAATAAAATTTAGTCTTGCATCAATAATATTAATTAATTAGGCACTTACCATTATAAAATATATTAAATTAGTTTATGAGGGGGCCTATGTAACATCAGTGGGGTCATTATAGGTTGATAATGGTAGCTTGCTCAATTTTTTACATATCCATGTAGAACTGCATATACGATACATGATTTTTAGGACTAAGGATAGCTTACTTTTTGAAACAACCTTCAATCATAATCCATAACAAACTCAGTAACGAGTTTATAATATTTTCTAAATTAAGCAAACCGAACCGTTTTCATCCTGTTACTTCCGCGAAAAACAAACAAAAAAGATGTTTCGTATTTATTTTGAAGCGGAAGCGGGCTCGTCCGAGTTTGAGTTCTCAAACTACATACCAAAGCTGGTTACGTTTTTATTTTTGTTTTAAATAAAGTCGTTATGGAATCAACTCTTCTATTTTTGGTATAAAGTTTTCAATTTGTTGTTTGAAAGCGCGAGTAGTTTTTGGTTTGGTAGGTATTACTCTGATTTTGATAGTCAGCTTACAAAAAAAAATAGTATCTATGGCCCGCCTGCACCATAAATCACTTAAACACCATCTTCAAAAGATTGACAGAAACTGAACGAGGTTTCAGTGATTTGTGGTGTAAACGGACCTAAATGTTTTAGGATAGAAATAGTTGATCTTTTTAAATCCTTTGTAACCTCATACTATTTTCTGACACATCTATTATCCTCTCGTCTGTTAGGCAAAGTTATTAAGTTCGGTAACAATAGAAAAAGTAATTGTGCCTCATTATTGAAAGTTGAGCTCATATTTAATAGACTTTATTTAGTTCTTTAGAATGGAGAAAGTGAATCAAAATAAGATATTTTATTTCACATAAGCCTACATGGGCACTTATGAAACGTCAGAAGCTAGGTGCACGGTTCCAATTGGTCGTTTCCTATGGAGAAGAACCGACAAGAAACTCCATGGTTACTCTTTTAAAAATAATTGACTTTTACAATGTTTTCAATGTTGTTTCAATGTTTTCAATATTACAGTAGGTATGGGAGGACAGCGTAGGCCTGTCAACTTACCTACAAATACCAGGCACTTGATAAAATAAATAGTCCTCTAGACCGAATTTCGGCCAAGGCTAATCTCAGCCGAGAATAGCCGTCGACGTGAGAGATATTATAGTGCATAAATGTGTGCGTAGGCAGGTTTGCTCTAGTGATGGGTCGTTGACGGATAAAGTCAACGTTGATTTGCGTTTGTCAACTAGTTAAATTCGTCAACGAGTTAACGTGCAACTATTGTTTACACATGCAGCCTGTGGGCAAAGTATACTCGTGCGGCATACAGCGCCCTCCGCGTCCAGTTCAATAACGCGTTTAGGGCACTGCCCCGCTACTGCAGCGCCTCGGGCATGTTTGCGGAGGCGCGCACCGACTACTTTCATGCGACGATGCGCAAGCGGTGCGCGTCTCTGGTGCGCAGAGTGCGGGGCAGCGCCAACACTGTCCTGGCGATGATCGCCAACTGACTGGATTGCCTTTATATCCGGCAATGCTGCAGCAGACATATTGTTGTTACCTTGTGAGTGTTCGTTTCGTTTGTCTGTACTTGTTATCCTGTCTGTATCCTTTTGTGTATCTGTGTGTATATGAGTTTTTGTTACTTGAATTAAATTAAATTTAATTGTCAACTTGCAAAGTAAACCGTTCATTCATTGAACGGTTTTTATTCAACGCTGCGACGTTCAACGAGTCTCTGCGTCTACCAACCAATGTATGTATTGGAAAACGTTTGATTGATGGGCCTGCTTAGATGACCTTCCCTTCATACCTTTTCTTCAGGCTTAGGGCTGACCGAATACAATTCACTATGAAACATATTCTACTCAGGCGTATGCGCCGGCACACATATATATTTCATCACCATTGCTCTTAAAACGGTGAAGCAAAACATCGTGAGGAAACCGGCATGTCCTAGAACCAAAACTTCGAAGACATGTGACATCTACCAATCCGCATTGGGCCCGCGTGGTAGATTACGGCCCACTCCCTCTCATAGAGAGGAGGCGTGTGTCTC
The DNA here is from genome assembly GCA_949316385.1 of Globia sparganii. Lineage (NCBI taxonomy): Eukaryota > Metazoa > Arthropoda > Insecta > Lepidoptera > Noctuidae > Globia > Globia sparganii. The sequence continues at coordinate 2,016,285 of OX438660.1, forward strand.
CCACTGCTGGGAGCAGTGGGAGATAACATTATAGGCTGATTATGTTATGTGTATGCGCCGGCGTGCGCCACTTGACTGTACCAAGTATCAATATCGTCATACTTAAAAGTTATATTTTAAAAATCAACTCTTGCATACGTTACTTCGTATTCAAATTCTATGACATGACTATCGCCGATTGTATTTATGATGTTACTAGCTGCGCCCCGCGGTTTCACATGCATAAGTTTCGATCCCGTGGGAATATCGGGATAAAAAGTATCCTATGTGTTAATCCTGGTTATAATCTATATGTATGCCAAATTTCATCTAAATCCGTTCTGTAGTTTTTGCGTGAAAGAGTAACAAACATCCATCCATCCATCCTCACAAACTTTCGCATTTATAATATTAGTAGGAAGTAGGATTTTCAACGTAAGTTGTTTAATTTGCTTAGTTCGTTACGTTTGCGTTCTCGAATTTATTTAGTTGATTATTAAATGAGTTATACGTCGTTAGTGTATAGAGTAATGACGGGCGTTGAATCAACGAACTAGGAATTCGTCAACGAGTCTTGATTCAACTAGTTCGTTGATTCAACGCCCACCACTAGTGAGCTCTTTTCCTTCATTCTTATAGTTTACTGGAGAATGTAGCAATATAACAAAGCCTCATCATCATCTGCCTAGCCTATTCCCAACTATGTTGGGGTCGGGTTCCAGTCTAACCGGATGCAGCTGAATACCAGTATTTGAAATGGAGCGACTGCCTATCTGACCTCCACAACCCAGTTACTAGGTAATACGATACGCCTTGGTAGGAGTGGTTGTACCCGTAATGACTGTCAAAGATCGGCCGGGACCAACGGCTTAACGTGCTTTCCGAGGCACGGAGGGGTCTCGGTATGTAAAGATGATCATACATCTACAGATCAACCGTGGCAAGCGTAGCTTAACCTGATCAAGCTACCTGTGCGGCTGTTATTATTTAGCTACTGGCCTCCCGAAAACCAGTTTATGCATAATTTGAAACCAGCTGATGAAACATTTCTACTATTCAACCGACTCGAACGCAGTTTAGCATCCAGCTTTGAATCATAAACACTGGCCTACCTACAAAGCTTTGCATATAAAATCAAATCAATTCGGTGTTATTCAATGAATTCGCAAGTTATGCGTTACACGCTAGGTGCAAATTCAATTCGCTCTGCCTATGGTTTGTGCGACATGGTTGAGTTGATATATTACACATTCGGATGCAAATGAGGGTAAGTTAGGTTTGTTAATCTGAAGTTGAGGTGATAGAATTCTGTTAAAGCAGTGAAATTAACACATAGCAACGGATACACAGACACTCCTATGTATTTTATTATAAGGCATTACTCAGCATCACAGCTGGGCTGTATTACCGAAGGTAGATAGTATAGGAGCTGAATAGGGACCTAACTAGCCAGATTTCGCTAGTCCGTTATGTGAATTTCGCTAGTGTAGTCTGTGTGTGTGTGTAGTGTATTGTGAGGGTGTGCGAGTGTGTAGGGTGTGTGTGTGGGGTGTGTATATATTTGTGTAGGGTGTATGTGTGGAGTGTGTATATACAATGAAGGGGTGTGTGTGAGAGGGTGTGATGTGCGGTGTGTGTTGTACGTGTGTGTAGTGGCGGGCCTATTGTCTGGGTATAAATTGGAATGTATAATATATTAAAACTAGGGTAGAGTTTAAACTAGGTATCGTATGACCCAGTAACTGAGTTGTGGATGTCAGATAGGCAGTCGCTCCACGTAAAATACTGGTATTCAGCTGCATCCGGTTAGACTCGAAGCCGACCCCAACATAGTTGGGAAAAGGCTAGGCAGATGATGAATAGATTAAAACTAAAATATTTATTGAAACATAACAAAAAAACCTATTTCTTCGTTTTGCCGAACACATACAAACATTTCACGTAGCAACAGAAAAAAAATCAAAACGTTTTTCGGTTCAAAAATGTTGTAAAATTGCTTTTAAGCACGCGAATAAAAATCAACGCTTAATTCATGACTGTCAATATCTGAAACACAAATGAAATGGGTCTTCCCGTGATATATTGGCAAGTGTTGCCAATAAACTGCGTATCATTGAATGCCAGAATGTTTTATACACATATTTATTGTTGTGAATAAAAAAAAATAAAGCACAAATATGTTCGATAACACTCGTGCGTCTACCTTTGAAAATTGGTCTTTGTTGCGTTTAAAAGGTCATGATAAACTTAAAGAAGTAAAGAGAAATGTGTTTTTCCTTGTCATAGCAGAATTCACATAGGCTACCTAATCAAAAGTGTATTTTGGTAATTTTCTCAGACATTCTATAGTATCTCTGTATTTTTATGAAAAAATACTAACGTTAATTATTTTTCATAAAAATACAAATAGTTAATGTTTGTGTTTGAAGCGAAGTATTCATCTAATAATGTGATGTAACATAGAGATTTTAATAAGTGTTCGTATTATGGGTGGAATGTTTCCACGAAAAATAGAAAGAACATAATATTTTATCCTCAACAAAATATGAGCCTCGACTATTTTATTGTACGATGGAACATAATTTAATAAGTAAAGGCAAATAATGAGATTAGGAGTGCCGGAGATCCGACCGTTTATCGTACCTACTTCCATATAACTGAGTATAAGGAATTCCGTGTAGTAATTAATATTGTGAACCCAATTCGATTGAATAGGAAGCCTTCGGCTATGAGCATGCCTGTTCATGTTTATAATAGTAGAATAGGATATTGTAATAATATTAATCTTGTGTAGGCGTATCAACAAATGCCTCGAAGTTATGGGGGCGTTATACGTGTCGATTTTAGCAGTACAATAAAATTTTAACCAATAAAAGGGGGATTAAAGCGCTAGTATCGAAGCAGACCTTTATTAGACCTTTTCGTCGAGCGTCGAGTGACTAAAATTGACCGTGTAAATCAGAGGTTCTCAAACTGATTTTGTCCACCGCCCACTTTGAGAATATTTTTTTTATAGTGTCCTTAATTTGTTTTTACTCACCATCTGTCGCGATTCTGAAACAGCTATTGCCACGATTATATTTAAATGAGTAATATTATTATACACTACTGGCTGACCCCGCAAATGTCGTTTTTCAAAAAAAAAAATAGATAGTAGCCGATTCTCAGACCTAACCGAAATGCATACAGAATTTCATACAAATCGGTCTAGCCGTTTCGGAGCAGTATGGTAAGTAACACTGTGACACGAGAATTTTATATATTAGAGGATACAATCGTCTGATAGGATATATAATTTTATCTGGGTCTTCTACTGCCCCCCTGATAGTCTTTAGCGCCCACGAGGGGGCGTTATCGCCCACTTTATTTTATTAGTTTTAGGAAAACTTACAACTTTTTACTTACTTTGAGAACCTATGGTGTAAATGGTCTGTCGTAGACAATCGCTCGTCACAAGTCAGTATTTTTTTTATATGAAAAAGTGTGTGGTCGCCCCACCCCGACCCCCCGGACCTCTCTCAGGCACGAAGTAACCTAACGCGATACTCGCACGTGCACACACTCGTATACAATGTGTCAGGTTAAGCGATGGACATACTTTAAGGGAGTGTAGTACCCATGAAAATTAACAACTTTTACTAAGAGACCAACACTGAAATCGAGAAAATAATAATAATAAACCATTTATTTTCAGGTAACATTGACCCATAGATACATACCTTAACCTAAGTATCCATAATAATATAGTAACAACTTTGTTAGTAAATAAAACATAATAACTATGTTAGTATCACCTATTTACACTATGTCTTTGTGCGTTCTGGTGGTACTTGTCCACGAAAGCGGCAAATAAAACCAGCCGGTCTATACATTTATGTTCGCATAACTGAACAGAATGTAGGGGACAGCTGTTTTTTTTTCTCGATTTCAGTGTTGGTCTCTTTGTAAGTTGTTCATTTTCATGGGTACTGTACTCCCTTAAAGTATGTCCATCCTTTACCCTGACACACTGTATAATAGAAAGTGACAGACAGAAAAACAGAAAGTGTGAATTTAATGCGCGGTTTTTAATAGAGAGCCGTCTAGTGTAAGCTTTTTGAAGCTATCATAAAGTTGTTGCCATCTTGGGTTTTTATTCTTCAGCTTACTAGAAAACAATGAAAACTATCATACTTAAGAAAGAGAGAGAGAGAAAGAGAGAGAGAGAGAGTTGTTGAGTTTTTGTTGTAGAGAGAAAGCCGCATGGAGGGCACTTTATCGTTACGTGACGATTTCTAACAGTTTATTTCTACCGCAAGCCGTTATAAAGGACTTAGTTCAAAGTCAAAGTCAAAGTCAAATCATTTATTTCAAATAGGCACTTAAAAGGCACTTTTGAACGTCAAAAATTAAAATTAAAAAATAGAATTGATTCTAGTCGCCCCTGTAAATGTAGTTTTCGTGTGGAGAAGAATGGGCAAGAAACTCCACCGTTACTCTTTTAAAATGTTTTAATTTTTTTTGTATACATTCATTATATAATTATATATGAAGACGATGCACCTATAATAAAATTTAGTCTACCACAAATGGTAAAAAGAATTAAAAATATAACAGACTGGTAAATCAATTATGTGATAGATACATGGTGCTCACATATTTACAAAGATTGTAAAATTTTACTAGTATTTTAAAAAGTGTGTGAGTTACATTTGTCACAGAATGTAAAAAACAATTCCAAAAAGTAAATCATATAAAATCGAGTTCACTTACTGCATAGTGTACACTATGCAGTCAATGAAGTACCAACGCTATCTTGTGAGCGATTCTGTAGGCAACTAGCCGCAAGGCGAAAATCAACCCTTGTAAAGTCGACATAATATTCAGAGAAGGCCAACTCTAAGTTAATATAGCAAATGAAGAGCGCTCGGGCAGCTATTGAATCAACACGTAAACTTTCACGTCAGAGCTCGGACATGGCTACGTTCACGGCGCTAACGTATGGGTAATTTAATAACTGATATTTATACTCTCTAGTTGGTCGGCAGATTTGATTGCGTAAACAAGTTGAGATGGCATTGTGGAGAAAAGGAATTTGAGGTGGATAAATCATCATAATTATATCTAATCTTACAATATTTATTTATTTATTTATTTATTACATCATGGAAGACTTACACCTAAAAAAAACAGAATAAAGAAAACGATAGTCGACAGAAAGCCAATTACAAGTCTTCGCGTTTAGACTTATACTAGAATTTGTGTTGAGAACAAACAAGCAGTAACATATTACTTTGTACTATATTTAATAGTCAAAACTATTAAAATAACCACTTGTGTTTGCAATTAAAAAGTGAGAGAGAAAAAAAAATAATCTGTAAAACACTGCAGCTATTTAAAAAAATTGAGGCTTAAACACCTTCTAGCTGAGGTCACACTGGTTGTAAAGAGATACAAATCATGTTGTTTACATATTTTATTAATTTTTTTTCTCGCACGCACAATATAACTACTCTGCCTATAATTAGTAGAAGTATGAGGTACACGTAATGGTTGCATAAATCGAAATGTTTTGTTTGGAACATTGAAATAAAATTTTGATAATAACTCAGTTAATATGCTAAATAACATCCACATTTTTATAAAAATCTCTCGGCTCCGGATCGGCCACGTCGCATCGCATCGCCTACCCACACTGGCACTTCCTTTCGTTTAGCATTGTTTCTAACTTTTTCTCAACTCCTAAGAGTCGTGGCGTGATGTTGAATAGTCTATAACCTTCCTCTAAAATTGGGCTATCAAATGCATAAAGAATTTTTCTAATACAACTGGTCGTTCTAGAGATTAGCGCGTTCAAACAAAGCCTTCAGCCTTCTAGATCACAGATCATGGTGGTATATGATCTCGTAGGTATTGATACAAATGGTGACTTCAAGTCTTGTTCAAGTCAACGTACCTTATAATTATTATCAGTTTAATGTTAAATGGACATTATAAAAAGCTTTAACACAATATCTCATACACACATAATTATACAGGGTGAAATTGAAAACATGCGACAAATCGATATGGGAGATTGTAGGTACTCATCGTTATGAACAACTTTTACTATGGAACCAAACCTGAAATCGCGAAAAAAAAAATCAGCTGTTCCCTGCATTTATGTTCGCATAGCTCGTCAAAATGTAGGGAACAGCTGATTTTTTTTTCGCGATTTCAGGTTTGGTCCCATAGTAAAAGATGTTCATAATGATGAGTATAATCTCCCATTTCGGTTTGTCGCATGTTTTCAATTTCACCCTGTATACTCTACATAAGACGTAATATTAGTGACATATGTTTTTTTGTAGGCGTGGCAAATAGTTCCATTGATTGTCCGAAACTACTTAACAAAATACTTCGCACTCATCAAAATAACCTTCGCAGAAGACCTATGCTGCAGGCACCATGCGCATCGACTAATTACAGGCGCAACGCTTTCTTCATTCGTATTGTAAACCTACCTTAAACCTATCCTAACCTAATAAACATATTTTTCATTTCTTTTCTTCTTTCTTTCTAGTGTAAAAGCCTTCAATAGCTTACCATCGCACCTGGAGATCGTCCAGCGACCTATTTTGCACCAACGCACACAGTATTAGAAAGATTCTAAACAAGGAATATTTTAAATAGTTCGGCTTATGTTAACTATGTAATGTTAAATGGATGCTCATAATATGAGTTAACTGTTATGACGTTGCACGACTCAACTCGACTAATTAACTTTTATTGTACTTTTAACTTTATTAACATTTTTGTTTTTGTTTTTCTCTTGGTTTGCAAATCGATGTTAACGAACATAATCAACGCAATGTACTTGTAACTAGATGTATATATCATGTGGAAGCGTGTAATTAGCAATTTTTCCTGCCTACGAATGATTCTTAATTATGTTATTAGTTTGTATAAACCTTTTGTAAAAATATAAAAATAAAAATCTGTGCATTTTCTTGCTTGCCTAGTAAGGCGCTATTTTCCGCCCCTCAAGCTTCTATTACTGAATATAATATTTAAATATTTCATACGGTATTTCAATATTTACGCTCAATCTAGTTTGAAGAGGGTCATATTTTTCATAGGCTGTCGATTCGCTGTCACATTTACAGGTAGGCATTTCTATAAGGCTTGGGACCCATTGACACTAAGGGTCTTCCTATTGACAATTGTGGCAATGATGATGGCTAAACACCGCAACAGGTGGGTTTGAATAGTGGCGGCCATTTTTTGGGACTCACCCTTTTTAGGGGCAATGAATTGCGAAATTCGAGGCAACAAAAGGTATAAGTCTCCACGTGCCGACGATTAACGAAAAGTAAAATACAATATAGTACAGAGTACAGACGTAGCTTTTGAAATAAATAAACTGTGATTTTATAAAGGTAAGTAAGTACATAGAAAATTAAAACAATATTGTTTCATAAACCTTACTATAAATATATATAATATATTAAATATATACATATACATATGTATGCTGTCTTAAATTTCAGAGACGTGTCTTTTATTAGTGAAAACAAGAAGGTAATTCATATAATTTAACAACAAATTCACTAATGACACACTCATTATACTGATACTGAATATATATAAAGTTGTCATTGAAACTTTATCCCTACGTGATAGAAAACAAAACATAAACTCACTTGACTCAATTCACTCGAATCAGACAATCACTATTTATACTGCAACATTACAGTACAATTTCAAAAATTCAATCAATGGGTGTGACTCGGTCATGTAGCTGCGGCCTGTGGTTTAAACCCGTATGTGGATTTAAACTACAATATTTATTAACAAAGTGCGTTGGTCGTTGATGTCTGTGGGGACGTTCAGTATTCCAATATTTAATTCAATAGTCTACATAGTATTGATGAAGATGAAGTTACAATGTAACACAGTGGAATGTATGCCAAGTACCCTTTGGTGTAAGTTGATGTTTGATAACTAAAGGAATCAGTATAATCGCTTCTACATATTAAATTTAGACTAAAGTATATCTAATTGCCTCAAAGACGGTTTAATGGTACAAATCAAACACGGATCTGTATTATGACTATATGTATAAATAAATAAATCAAGACCCGGTAGCCCGGTTTCTGGGATTCTCAAATCTCAGTAGCCATTGATTCGACAAAGTATTATTTCAGAATTTCATTTTATGACTAAATTCTTAGAAAGAAATGTGTTACCGAACAGAAAATTAGCTAAGAATACGCCAAAAACTGGGCATTTTTCATTCATATTCAAACGGTATTCGCAAGGCACCATACTAGGCCCATCATTTTCATCGTGAACTGTTTTACCCAAATAACTTAAGTAATACTTACAAATAACTTGCAGATTGACTGGAAGGGACTTCCCATCGCCTTCCACATTGGATGCTGTACACGCGTACTTCCCTGCTTGACTTCTATTAACACCTTGTAGAGCTAGATTGGCTGAACCCGCTATGACTCCAGCTCGCTGATTGTGCGTCATGATTTGACCCTGAAATTGTTCGATCTGGTTACTATTTGACTTTGATATAAGGAGTGGAAAGCTGTGTGGAGGACCTTTGCCCAACAGTGGGACAACAGAGCATGAAAAAAAAAATAGGAGTGAAGATATCGTAATCGCTAGTTTTATATTACCTTCTTATATTCATTTATAAATGTTCTATTGCTTGTTCATCATTTTAACAAATTAAACTGAATTTTCTTGAAAACTAACGCATCTTTTCTTTAAAAAATATATTTATCAACAGTATAAGTTTGCAGGGCCAACATGGTGACACAATGTAAGCTAACAAAAAAAAAAAAACAACAGTTTATTTATTATTACTGATTTTTTACACTTTTCATGCTCTCATAGTTCGTCTTTATGTTGTGCGTAGGAGACATAAAGCCGCTTTTTATGCTCTAGTGCATAATTTTTTTTTTCTAAGACTAAGATAATCAGGCCCAACAACCACATCGGCAATAAAACATGGCAGATTAAAGTCGTTATTTTATTTAATTTGCTTTAATCTATATCACTTCCGTTCCGTGTTTTCTATCGTTAATTTAATAAAACCAGATAAAATAGTTGTCATTTATTATTTAAAAACCGCAAAGAAATTTTTTTATGACTTAGCAGTATGAATGAGGTACCCAAGTCAAATAACAAAGGTTGAAAATTAAAAACAAAAACTTTTAAAAAGCTATTCTCTTCTTCAATTTTGCAACATTTTTGAACAGTGAAAATACTGTTATAAGCATAAACCTGTTTCATTTTCTCGCAATCGAAGTGAAAAGCAGAATGTTCGGGCATAAAAAAACCATTTTACGCCTCGACTGAACTATCCACCTCGCCTACGGCTCGGGTGGATATAAACATCTCGGGGTGTAATAGCTTGTTTTAAGCACTAGTTGTACAATCTACTATTTTTCCTAATGAACAATGATAAGTTGTTGAAAAATAGAGTCATTGATTCCACTGACACATGCTTGTGTATGTAAAGTTAGGTATATAGATTCAATGAAAATCAAAACCTCTGTCTGCACGTGTTTATGTAAACTTTTTAATAAGACAACGATATGACGTTGTTAAAGTTTGTTTGGGCGCAGGAAGCGGAAGAAGTAACGGAATACTTTGCGATTAAATAATTTGTAACTAAAAAAGTCTGGCGCAGAACAGGACCTTATGACAAACCAACTTTTCTTGCCTTGGAAAGTGTGCCACAAAATGATGGATTGGATTAGAGAGACAATCAGATCAATAACAAAATTGAACGGCTTATAAATTACATAGAGATATTTTTTTTTTTGTATTTCGTGGGCCCTAGTAGCCTGAAATAAATGAATGCAAAATATAGACCTTTAAAATACACGAAATGAAAATGATGAGTGAAAATATAACAAAAAAAAAAAACTAAGTCAAATATTGGAATCCAATATGGAGTGTGAAACTACCATCACATTCCGAGAAACACGTTAGAGAGGTGACATTATTTGATTGATCAAATGAAATTCTCTACACCCAAGAAGGAAACTATCATCCAATCTATTTTTAAGCTTGTAGTGATCAGTCACAAACTATTTTATTTTTATCCATGACTAGCTGGTGCCTGTTGCCCGCAAATTAATTTGATGCAATGATCATATTCTGTAAAACCTACCACCTAAGTTCACATGTGGAAGCAATAAATGTATTGAGTACTAGCTGCACCCCGCGGTTTTACCCGCGTAAGTTTTGATCCCGTGAGAATATCGGAATAAAAAGTATTCTATGTGTTATTCTGATGTATAAACTATATTACTGTAAAGTTTCATCAAAATCCGTTCAGTAGTTTTTGTGTGAAAGAGTAACAAACATCCATCCATCCATCCTCACAAACTTTCGCATTTATAATATTAGTAGGAGTAGGAGGTAGGATTAGTAGGATAGTAGGATTATAGTAGGATTCAGTATAATAATAATAATAATAATAATAATAAAGATTTATTTCTCTCAAAAAGGTACATACATTGGTTCGTGACATATTATTTCAATCAAATTTGTAACCTTTGTGAGAGCTGGAGTCTGTAGTGGGTTCGGGACCTGTATGACAGATCTCCAGGCTCTCACGCTCATAAAACAATACTATTAATAAGCACTAATTTGTAAACATCAAAAGCCTTCACGTACAGAGAGGAATATTTAGAACTATAATAGGAAAATGTTAAAACTAAAGATGGTCTGTCTGTAGATGTGTAGTGTATGGTGCGTGTTGCGTGTGTGTTGCGTGTTGTGTGTGTGTATGAAAATATATTTGTTAGGGTGTGTGTATTAAAATGTAGTCTACACTATCTAATTTATTTTAAAACAGCTAAAATATTTTCTGTCTCAGAATAATCTAAATCAAGAAGCCAATTTATTATTTTTGCTTTACATTCATATGGGTATGCATGCATAGTTTAAAATAAATATTCAGACTGAAAAGTAGCATAAATGTCATTCCCCAGTCAGGTCGCAAACCACCTTTTCGTTATATTTCATAAGGCTCGGGTTTGTGGTTTTGGTTTAGTCGTGATGAGGTAACAAAGATATTGTTACTTTCGCATTTTTTTAAGCTAAACTTTTAAATTTTCTCTATCGTTTGTCTCCTACGGCCAACGGGTAACGAACGAGTACTAATTGTCTTAGGCCTTCCTTGACTTGCCTTTTCGCATATACAGGATGTCCCTGAAAGTATGGATCAAATCGAATAGGGGCGTGGGCAAGGTCATTTCCAAACTTTTTGGTCCTGAGAACGATTGACGATTGAGAATTATTTTACGGTTCAAAAGTTGTGACCAATTTATTTCAATCGTTTTGCATCGTGCTCAAAGAAACAAAAACATAAAAAAAAAAACTATCAGGCCTGTCTAAAAATCTTAAATTGACAGTTCCTGGTAGTTTTTTTTTAAATGATTTTGTTCTTGGAGCACTATGCAAAGTGATTGAAAATAACAAAAGTTGGTCATAACTTTGAACCGTAAAAAAATTCACCAACTCTCAGGATCAAAAAGTTTGGAAATGACTTTGCCCACGCCCCTATTTGATTTGATCCATACTTCCAGGGACACCCTGTATAACTTATATTTTAAAGAGCTAAGATTTGATTTTTTGTATGTTTGTTTGTTACGCTTTCAAGCTAAAACGGCTGAGTGGATTTCGATAAAATTTGATACATGGCTAGACCCTGACCTGGTTATAGATATAGAATACTATTACTACTTTTATGCTGATTTTCCCACGGGAGCGAGATTCATTCGCGTGAAACCACAGGATGCAATTACCAATATAATATTTCTATGAAATCACAATCATGTTGAGTTCCGGATATTTATTTATTTTACCATTTATGTACACACATATATAAACAGACAAGAAAAAAACAGAACAGGAAAATAGGTACAAAGATGATGCTTATTTCATAAGAAATCTCTTCCAGAATACCTGTGATAGGACAATAAATAGAGAGATGTAGACAGCAAGCAATATGTGACAATATGTGAGATAGGTAGGTACTTACGTTATGTTCCCAAACAACTTTATAAGCTGGAGGGTTCGACCGGACCATGCACTCGAAGTATACGTCATCGCCTTCTTCAATGTCATTGGGATTCATCTTGGAGCCAAGTTGCAGGGTCACTATTGGCATATCTGTGAAAGAAAATATCGATTGAAGTTTACTAAGAATTCCTTTGCCAAAATGTTTTATTAGATTCATTCAGGCAATCTTGTCATTCTAAAATATAATAAAAGATATGATAGAAAATATTGTAGTTTGTTTTTTTCTCTCCATGCAATGAAAGAAATCTCTTGGAACATTATTCAATTTCCATCAATGCAATGCATTCCTAATAGAAAAAGATAAATTATTAACGTCGATAATTTTAGCTGGTTAGAAATAAGTTTTTGATAACAACAAATCCATTAATCTGTCAATTAAAAAATGGAGCTCAGTACTGATTTCAAAATAAAAATGTCAATTACGTAGTTTATTAAGTTTTCAACAGGCTCCTCGCCGGCGAGTTTCGGCTGTAAATTGGTAACTCATGTATACCAATTTTAACTAAAATAAAAGTTCTCTGCACTGAAAATAGTATTAAAATGTACCTAAATGACAAACGGAATAATATGGGAAATTGGATATTTTTGAATATTTTAGATATTTTTTCCCAATTAATAAAATTGTTTATTGAAAGAATAGGCACAGCACAGCTAAAATAGTTATAGATTATACATGAAATGTGTCTCTAGATACCAAAATACCTTTCTGGGACACAGGCCTCCTCTGTGTAGAGGGAGCGGGCTATAATAGGCACAGCACAGCTAAAATAGTTATAGATTATACATGAAATGTGTCTTTAGATATCAAAATACCTTTCTGGGACACAGGCCTCGAGGGAGCAGGGTATAATCCCCCACGCGGGCCAAGTGCGGATTGGTACATGTCAAATGTCTTCGAATTTTTGGTTCTAGGACATGCCGGTTTCTTCTCGATGTTTTTTTCACCATTTTGAGAGCAATGGTGGTTAAATAAATTACAAAAAGTAAAGTGCCTGCCTGGGTTTGAACTGATGACCTACAACTCGTAAGTCGGGGCTGATACCGCGGGGCCATCACTGCAACCCTGATATAGGAACTATCATCAAAATCGATCCAGTAATTTTGCCATGGAAACGTATTGTAACAGACACGGACTCATTTCTCGAATTAATTATACGAGGTATCATTTAAATGGGGTGGGACCTGAAAAGAGGCCATTATACTCATCATTACGAACAACTTTTACTATGGGACCAAACATGAAATCACGAAAAAAAAATCAGCTGTTCCCTATATTTTGACGAGTTATGCGAACATAAATGTTGAGAACAGCTGATTTTTTTGACACATGACACCTTGTATGTACAATCAGCAAAGGAGATAAGTATGCAGGGTCGTCGAATATGGTTGAAGTTTACTAAGAAACAGATTGATGTTTTAGAATGAAATTTAAATGTTAAATGAACTGTTTGTTTTCTATTAATTAAATAAAATTTCATTCGAAAACATCAATCGGTTTCTTAGTAAACTTTAACTATATTCGACGGCCCTGTATACTTATCTCTTTTGCTGAATGTACATACAGGGTGTAAGGAATATAAAACAAACTCTTTTTTTATTTTCTTATTAAGAACCCACTTTTAAATTCCTTCATAGATTTTTATACGGTTTTTAACATAATTTATTGAAAAAGATTACATTCATATTTAACCCGCGTTGGTGATACTCGCTTGTTTTTGTATTATAATATCAAATAGAGCCTATGTTAAACAGACATAAATAACTTTTCAGAGCCTCACCGGCTATAAATCCTCAAAAAAGATTGCCTTCTACCTATTCAAAAAAATGAAAAGAAAAGGGACTTACAGTGCAAATTGAGCGTGACACTGGTTTCTATTGTGGTGTGCTCGAGTTTGACGTGGGCCGCTCGGCAAGTGAGCGTGCGGCCATCTTGATCCATGCGGGGCGTCCAGCGGAGAAACGATACGGTCTCGTTTTTGTCGTCCGAATTCTGGATAGAATAAATGGACGGTTATTCTAAAAGTCGTAGTGATAGAAAGGGAATAAAAATAACCTACTTACGAACCTGCGGGGTAATTGCGTAACACATTTACAGAAGCAATGGTTTTAATTTTGTCAATTTTTTCGAATTTATTAAGCAATGCAAAATCCTTCAAAATCATTCAGATTGTGGCTGAAAGTGTGTTACGCGATTAGGATGCAGAGCATGAACGCGCGACGCAGAAGCAATGTAAATTCACATGTTTTTTTAATCGAAAATAAAACTTTCATATACCCATAGATTTGAATAAAGTTAAAAACTAAATAAAAGATTATAAGCAAAACGAGTGTTTTAAATTTTAAAATCGTCCGTATTTACGTTACGATTACTCCGCACGTTCCTTTTCGGTACTTTTTGGCCCATGGTTACAATATGCTGTACAAATGACAAATGCGAAGACACGCATTTGTCATTTGTACAGCATACTTTTTGTACCTACAGGGTTACTGGTAACTCGACCACTTCCTTGCCGGAGGTGATAGGGGAGCTAAAATGTGACAAATTTAACCCCCCATATGTATGGCCGAAAACTAATAATTTAAGAGATATTTGAAAACGCCCGGAGGACACGTTGGAGCATACGGTGGCGGTATGCCCCAATTGGGCGGAGCACCGCCGTGTTCTCGCAGAGGCGATCGGCAGCGGCGGCGACCTCTCGCGCCCGGCCCTGGTTCGAGCCATGGTCCGGGGCGAGAGGGAGTGGGAGGCAGTCACCTCCTTCTGCGAAGCAGTCATGCTAGTGAAGGAGGTGGCGGGACGGCTGAGGGAAAGGGCCTCACGTCCCAGCCGCCGCGGGAGACGCTCCGGGCGTCGGGAGCCGCGAAACGACTCCCGGCCACCGTAGGCGCGGGCCTGCGGGCGGAGAGTAATGGGTAACTCTCCGTCCGATCAGGACCAGGCCCGTGCCGGACGGCGCGTACGTGTTCCACGCGCGCCTCAAAGAGATGTCAGCATAAGGAAGGGGCCCGCAAGGGCCGAAGCCTGCCGGGGCAGCGGGATTGTCCGAAAGGGTTACCGCTACCCCGGAACACAAAGGGCTAAGGAAGGAACACGGGTGGGTTTTAGTCAGTAAGAGTCTGACATTCCCTTCTGCTCCACCCAGAGCGGGAGGGGTCATTGGATGATTTCCCATCCACAAAAAAAAAAAAAGATATTTGAAAAAAAAATGCAACTACTCGTACAAATAATTACAAAAACTTCTTGAAATTATTTGATATTTTTAGACATTTTACTATTGTGTTGGCTTTGTGTAGAATGTTAGCTATAAATAAAAATAATAATTAACCCAATCAACATGATTTGTTTTTTTTTTTAAATTAAAAGTTTAGTGTGTGGAGTAATTTAAAATTTCAAATAACTGTAAAAGTATTAGTTTTCGGCCACACATATGGGGGGTTAAATTTATCACATTTTAGCTTCCCTATCACCTCCTGCAAGGAAGTGGTCGAGTTACCAGTAACCCTGTATATTTTATTATATTTAGCATCTGGCAGGTCAACCTAGAAGGTTGTTAGCTGCTTAACCGGGTTTGCCTGTGTTTGCCTCAATAAATGAAAGCGTCTAGTGAGGGCTTAAGAAATAAGCGACTACACGCTAAGGGCACCCCCTGTGGGCCTGTGGGGTACGGACTTCCCTTGGCTGGTGGAGAGCAGCTAGGGACAAGCTCGATCGGATTAAAAGTACGGCGTATGGGTCACAAGTATTATTATACTTAAGCAGCACAAAAGCTGCGCAAACATGACGAAGTTTTGATACAACTGACTAGCGCAGCGCAACACGACGAACGCGTACGTTAGACATACAGCATTTGTCTAACGTCACCGTCAACGGGACGTCAACGAGAAACGAGATTATTCGAACCGAACGTGACGTCCCGTTTATGGTCGTGCTGTGGACACGCAACCATAGTAAATGTTAATATCGCTAATTCGGTGTCGTCATCTCATTTTCGTTGACGTTCCATTGACGAGGCGGTGGACAATCGGCCTTAGAGTTCATGCTAAAAATATTATTTATTCATTATGTTTAATTTTCTCCTCCGTTTTCTTTGTACTGTTTCTAAGAGCAAATATTAAGAAAATTAATAAATTAACCATTGTATTCAATGTCTACAAAGATATGCATTGTTCATTGCAATATTAAATTATTCGATATTATTGATTCAGTAGTTGTTAATAAATATTGATTCAGTAGTTGTTAATAAATAA
Source organism: Globia sparganii (assembly GCA_949316385.1). NCBI lineage: Eukaryota > Metazoa > Arthropoda > Insecta > Lepidoptera > Noctuidae > Globia > Globia sparganii. Next base: position 2,032,584 of record OX438660.1, read on the forward strand.
ATAAATATTATTTAAAAAGAGTGTCCATGCAGTTTCTTGCCCGTTCTTCTTCATAGTACCTACTATGCTTTGGAATGGGCAACTAGCATTTTTTCCTGACTGACCGACTTCTTGACAATTCAAAAGTGCCTGTAAATGGTTTAATTGAAATAAATGCTTTGAGTTTGAGTTTGAATACCTTGCGTAATGGCTGTGCATTATTAATTATCTATGCCACTGATATGCAGTAAGTAATAATTCGTTTCTTTCACTGATATGCAGTAAGTAATAATTCTTTTATTCGGACAATAGATATAAGTACAATATGTTTTTTTACACTACTGCACTGTTATATTTTTTTTTACATAATAAAAAATTTTCGCGTGTTTGGTGCTTTTTACTTTCTGTAAGTGCGTTTGCCAGTTGGCAAAGGCCTCCTCCAACTTACTGCATTCTGATGCAGTAAGTATATATATTTATTTATATATTCTTTATTGTACCCCAGAAAATACATAACAAAAAAAAAAAACAATTATTACTACAAAACATACAATGGGCGGCCTTGTCGCTTTGTGCGATCTCTGTGTGTGTGTTGTGAATGTGTTGTGTAAAGTACCTTTGTTTAAATAACGGATTGCCTGAAAGAGAGGCCGAATCTTCAGAAGAAAAAAAAACGGGATAGTAGGTAGCTAGTACAGCTGTTGTAGTTCTTATTTTCCATCTTAACTGCCCTGTTGGTCTCATGTTTGCAAACGGGACTGCTGAGCGGTGGGATCTTGGGTTCCATTCACAGGTTGGGCAAAGTGTTATTGAGTTTTTCCATTAGGAATTTCTTAGTAACAGCCCGGAGTTTGGAAGTTGGCGGTGTGCGTCTCTCACAAGAAACGGTTAAAATCCTTACTTGTCAACAAACAGTATTTGTGGATTCATATCAGACAAAAGACTAATGACAGAATGTTGACGTGCTAATAAATTACATCTATTTGTTGTTCATGACATACGTTTTGTATAATGACATTAGTACCTGTTATATATTGACATCTGTATTGTATAATGACATTAGTATTGAATTTTGACATCTGTATTGTATATTGACATGCCTTATTATTACTTTGTATTTTATTTATTTTTTTGTTCCTGACATTGGTTTCTATTGCTATTTATTATTAATTAATTTGTCAAAATGTGTCATTCTTTATAATATTTTTTTTATTGTGCTGGCTTATTTTTATTTTATTTTACTGTCGAGACTTGACTGGCTGACAAACATTTTTACGCCCTCTGGCTTAATGTAGCACACTATTCTATCTTTATTTAACATCATTATTGTACCTATGTTCAACAAATCTATATACATATAATAAAACAGTAAAAAAACTGTGTCTGTACATTGAATATATTAAAAAAAAAATACTTGAGGGGGGTTTAGAAACAGTAATAGAGCACGAATCCAAAAAAAAAAAGTGTCTGTTTGTCTGTTTGTCTGTATGTCTGTTTGTCTGTTTGTTTGTACACGCTAATCTTCGGAACTACTAGACGGATTTGAATGATTTTTTTTTTGTTGTATAGATGTTAAGTCTGAGCAACATATAGGCTATAATTTATTTTGGAAAATGGAACACCTGATGCAGAACCGCAACAGACCAGCTAAAGTATAAGAGATATAATAATGGTACAATAGCAAAAATTGTCCCACGTGATGAGCATTTTCCGCTGTGAGAATAAATTTGAAGATCTGGAACACCTGATGTGGAACTTCAAGAGCCCAGCTACACCATAACACATATAGGAATGACGTTTTAGCAAAAGTTGTTCAATTTGATGAGCACTCTCTGTTGACTTATAAAAATCGAAGATCTGGAACACCTGTTGTGGAACTCCAAGAGTCCAGCTACACCATAACACATATAGGAATGACGTTTTAGCAAAAGTTGTTCAATCTGATGAGAACTCTCTGTTGACTTATAAAAATCGAAGATCTGGAACACCTGTTGTGGAACTCCAAGAGCCCAGCTACACCATAACACATATAGGAATGACGTTTTAGCAAAAGTTGTTCAATCTGATGAGAACTCTCTGTTGAATTATAAAAATCGAAGATCTGGAACACCTGATGTGGAACTCCAAGAGCCCAGCTACACTATAAATGACGTTTTAGCAAAAGTTGTTCAATCTGATGAGCATTTTCTGTTGACTTATAAAAATCGAAGATCTGGAACACCTGTTGTGGTACTCCAATAGCCCAGCTACACCAAAACACATATAGGAATGACGTCTTAGTAAAAGTTGTTCGATCTGATGGGCATTTCCTGTTGACTTATAAAAATCGAAGATCAGAAACATCTGATTTGGAAATCAAAGCTATCACTAATTTCACTGTATAATAATAAAATACCATAAGCTGGGAGTACCTCCACGCGGTGAAGGCGGTAACAGCTTAGGACTGATTTTCGGTGACGATGGTATATCATTGAAAAGTTGACTCTACTGGCCAAAACTCCCATTTATTTTTTTTACTTTATCAATAAATATGCCTTCGGGCTTATGTTATTTGAGTGTTTACGTCACGCAATTGTCTCGCGAGTCGGAGACGTTCACGGATAGAGAATTGCGCTTGAATTCTCAGCGTATCTACGCATCTGCTTCGAGGTCTCTACAGACAAGTGCGGAACTTGATGCGCGACTGTCCGCTGATCGTGAGCGACATGCATTGTCTCGCGAATCGGAAACGTTTACCGATACAGAATCACGCTTGAGTTCTCAGCGTATTCGCACATCTACTAACAGGTCTTTTGAAACAAGTGATGAACGTGATGCGCGACTAACTGGTGATCGAGATTATCATACATTTTCCCGAACACGCACACAACAAAATATTCATAATCAGTTAGAAAGTGAGAGAGAAAGAATTGCTGGAGTACGGCATGAAGAGACAGAAGAAGAGCGCAACGAACGTTTGAATTCTGATCGACTTCGACATTCTCTAAACAGAATGTCGATATCATCTGAAGAATCGGATGTGTCTCAAGATATAGTTATAGGGCGTGGCGACCTTCCTTGGGTTGATAAGGAACGGAGTGCATTTACGTATACTCCTATGATTGACTACGGCACATATTCCGCCATCGGAGGTATGGTTCAAAATTGTACTTTTTGTGAAGCTGTTAAATGGCAAAAAGAAACAAACGGTATGTGTTGCTCAGGTGGAAAAGTACATATTGAAATATTACAAAATCCTCCAGAAATATTAAGATCACTGCTAATTGGTGACCATCCACAGTCAAAACATTTCTTGGACAACATCTGTTCGTACAATAATGCCTTTCAAATGACATCTTTTGGTGCGAAACAGATTTCAGAAGGCCCATTTATACCAACATTCAAAGTGCAAGGCCAAGTTTACCACCTTATTGGTTCATTATTGTCTGAAAATGACCCCATGTTTCTCCAAATATATTTCGTATCCAATTATCAAGATCAGGCAAATATTAGAAACCAGAACTTTCCGCAATTGAACAAATAGTCTGATTTCACTGCTTCAAAATATGTTGCATGAAGTAAATCCCTACGTACACAGTCTTAAATCTGCCTTAGAATGTATAAAAATATATATGAAAATGGTGCCATAGCAAAAATTATTCCACGTGAAGAGCATTTTCCGCTGTGAGAATAAATTTGAAGATCTGGAACACCTGTTGTGGACTCCAAAGCCCAGCGACACTATAACATTATAGGAATGACGTCTTAGCAAAAGTTGTTTAGTCTGATGGGAATTTTCTGTTGACTTACAAAAATGAAAGATCTGGAACGTCTCGAATCGTCTCGAGCATCCCGTTGTTTTCCCGTCCCCGGGCTCTTATAATTCGACATCAGAAGTTTCAGATCTTCGATTTTGACGACCCAGTTGTCGCTGGCATAAGCAACAGGATCCGCGTACGAAGTCGCGGGCAGAAGCTAGTTAATAATATATGACCTATGACTCTCTCCGGTCGTGTTGGATCAAGAGTGCCGTCCCATCGGACTATGAGGGAAGAGAGAACGCAGACACAGATGCACTCTCATCTGTGTCTACGCAGACACTTGTGCACTATAATATCTCCCGTGTCGAAGGCTAGTCTCCGTTGAGATTGGACGCCATGGCCGAAATACATTCTGGAGGTCTTTTATTATTTTCTGCTTATTGTTGCATTGTTTCACTATGCCATTATGATGATCTCTTGCTGGGAAGTTTATCGTGCCATTTATTTCTAGCTAAAACACTAGGAAGTGGCGATTAGAAGAAAGCGTTTTGGGACTGTCTTATGTAGTGTTAACGTTCAAAAATATTTGAAGAAGATTCTTAGCCTAACTTGGAATAAGTGACATAAGATTTTGATTATGGTTACCTTCTGTATCGCCGTTACAGACATCTGCCGGTCATCCATCCACCATGTGATAACGGCCGGTGGTCTGGCCCCCACAGCTTTGCACGCCAGCTCGGCTGCCTGACCCACTGAGAGCGGCTGCTCCCGAGCTAGGATCTCCACGAATAGTGGTCGCACTAAAAGAAAAGTCTTGGTTAAATATTTCAAGTATAGAGATTTTATTATAGTTGATATGGTAATTGCTTTATCGTCCTTAAGATCCTTATAACTGCACCCTTCCAGCGCAGAAACCGTCCGTCACCGCCTCGAATGATTCCACCCGCTTATCGTCAACGCGCCGCCAGCAAGACGAGCGCTCGCTGCTGGCACGCCACCAGACAGCTTGTTCTCACACCGCTGACTAGTTGATAGCTAATAGTCAACGCGACGACTAGTTTTCAGCTTACAGACCGGTTTGCAAACATTAGTGGGTGTGAGATTTTGCGGGCGACGGGGAAACAGCAGTGCGAGCGGAGCGAGGACCGTGCGTGGGTGGCAAGGCAAGGCGTTTCTTCGCCTGGGAGTGGGCTGCTCGCTAAAAGCGCGTGGTCGGCGCGATGCATGAATAAAAATCCTAACTTGGATGACAAGTTATTAGCTGTGTCGGATCGGTACTGTTATAATAAGTGATGACCTTAAGGTTGAATGTCACATGCACGTCACAAAACTACAAGATCTATTAGTGTATGTGACAGCCGACTGCCTTTTTTTTGTGGAAGGGAAATCATCAAATGACCCCTCCCGCTCAGGGTGGAGCAAAAGGGAGTGTCAGACTCTTACTGACTAAAACCCACCCGAGTTCCTTCCTTAGCCCTTTATGTTCCGGGGCAGCGGTAACCCTTTCGGACAATCCCGCTCCCCAGCCAACTGCCTGAGGTAGCTGCGCGGTGCGAGAGGGGTGATAATTGTCACAAGTTGACGAATCACTGAGCTCTCACATCACGTCAGCACACCCCTCCCGAACCGCGCTGCTACCTCAGGCAACGTCTTAGTTAAGCGGTCGGCCTATACAGGGTTATTTGAAAAACACCAGCAACCTCTTAAGAGGTCATTGTACTCATCATTATGAACAACTTTTACTATGGGACCAAACCTGACATCGCGAAATACAAATCAGCTGTTCCCTACATTTATCTTCGTCTATCTCGTCAAAATGTAGGGAACAGCTGATTTATTTTCGCGATTTCAGGTTTGGTCTCATAGTAAAAGTTGTTCATAATGATGAATACAATGACCTCTTAAGAGGTTGCTGGTGTTTTTTAAATAACCCTGTAGATAGTTCCAACGTTATTGAAGTTTCAATTTAGTGGGAATTGTCTCATGTCTCATATCGATCGATAAGCAACGTGGCTGTGTTCCTGGTCAAACATTATACACATAATAAGCTTATAATGTTCTCACTGCTAGTACTTAGGTCTCCTCTCTTCGAGAGGCAGTGGGCTGTGATCTATCATGTGGGCCCAGAGCAGGTTGGTAGATGTCACATGTCTTCGAATTTTTGGTTATGTTACATGCCGGTTTCCTCAAGATCTTTTTCTTTATCGTTTTGAGATCAGTGATGACGAAATGATTTATATAAAGTAAAAGGCCTGGCTGGGTTCAAACCCACGACTTAAAACACGTAAGTCAGAACCATTACCACAGGGCCACCATTTATCAATATTCCACTTTGACTTAGCGCCAATTATGTCCCAACACTAAACGTAAATGGAACACTGTCATTCCTAAAATTCTCGCTACAACGAAAATGAGATGATTTTCAAAATCAAAATGGCGTTGAAAAATACTGTATTCACAAAAAGTGACAAACGCAGTACCCTTATCATCATTACGGTACCCTTAGGACCGCCAAATTTTGTTATATTATGACAGCCTGGCTAACCAGTTCCCGACCAGTTACTATTATTAAACTTCAGTATACAAAATGGAAGTCTATTTAGAAAGCCTCCACTGTAGTGTGTCAATTATGTTCGTTATTTTACCATTCTATTTTCAACAAAAAATAAAAACAAAATACGCTCAGGCATGATAATGGACTATCCGTTAAAGTCGATGTATAATTCAATGTTTGCAACATTTTAATTCGAGGCTTATTTTTACTGGGAATTTGTTGCTTCAGGCCCTCACGGAACAGTATGAGAAATTGTACCTATCGTTAAAATCGATGGTCATCCATCAATGTGGATGGGAGTGAGAACCGGAAAACACTCGCTTAATACATGTAGACACTTTACATTTCCACGTAAAAATAACCAAACATGATTATAAATGTCAAATTTAAACTCTACTTGCTTTTGCGAGCAGCTTTATCGGCACGGATGTCGGAAATTATCCCATAGGAACGATACTCCCTGGATAAAAAGTACCCTATGTGTTAATTAAATTATTTTATTAACACATAGGGTATTATTTGCTAAGGCAATAATGATCCTTATTATTTTAGTTAGTAAGGTACAAAAAATTTAAAAGCTATGTTAGTTTGTTACAATAATATGACTAAGAAATATTTAAACTGTTAATGCAGGTAAACTATCTGTGTGCCAAATTTCATCCAAATCCGTTCAGCCATTTATACATCAAGAACAAACGACAAAAATTCTAAAAACTATATTTTCGGCATCAAACTCCACTCACAATTCCTAGCAATCTAATCTAAAAACTTCATTACTATTTTATTACTAGCTTTTGCCCCCGACTTCGTCCACGTTCTTGTTCCCTCGCCTACCTGCGCTATTACTTCGTTTTTGCTTAGCATTCTTTTTTTTTTTTGCAAGGCTCATAAGGGGGTCCTAGCGTGATGTGAAAGCTAAGATGCGCCTATAGCCTTCCTCAAGAATTGGGATATCAAATGCAAAAATATTTTATTTCAAATCCGGGTGGTAGTTCCAGAGATTAGCGCATTCAAACAAACAAACTCTTCAGCTTTATTATCAGTATAGATATGTATAGAACATTGTCGATACCAAAATTAGTCATCCATAAATACATCGCTTGAATTGAATCGAATCAGTTTGAACAATAGGAAACTAAAACGCTAATGGCGTCCATTAAAGCATGGATAGTTGAAAAAGTGTTATAAACAAAAATAAGATCGTCCACTAAAAGCTTTGTTGGAAAAAGGTGAGCTTAACGTGCATTACTGAATGAATGACATCATGGGTTATTATAATGGAGAATAATTTCCTGTTCGCCGGCGTGGCAATGGCGTCACGACAGGACAATGCTACACAAATAAAAACTAATGGCCCCTTAGGGGTGAGCGGTGACAAAAGAATCCTGTAGGCGACGAACCGTCATATTCCGAGATAATCCGAGAGACTAGCTCGGTTGATATAGGTTAATCGCACGGATTTACGTGGATTCAGTCTTGCAATAACAGAAAATGAACGTTTGTACCGCGTAATGCGGATGTTATGAAACTTTCCAACTATTTTGCAACAGCCAATGCTATTTTTCTGTGAAACTGTTGCTCGAGGCAGATGGGGTACCAACTGGGAAAAGGGTAGCGTTAGATTTGATTAAATAAAGTGTCCTTATATCTTTTTATGGTGGCGTTTATTTTTCTTTGAGATGAAGTCAAATATTTTTGCGGTTAAAGTAGGTAAAGCTTTATGATAAAACAAGACAATATCCTTTTGTAGGAAAGGCAATAAAAATAATACAAACGTCATTATATTACCTTTGTATTGTTTAAATGTGCATTGTTTTTATTACCCGAGTACGCGATGTAGCAATCCCTGATAGGGATTTGAATTTTACAATGAATTTCATCTTTTAAATTTAATGGGACTATGGTTTGTGTTTTACATTTAAAACAATAAATTTCATGGTAAACAAACAATCCGAATTACGTGTTTTTTTCCAACCAAACTGTGGAAAAATAGTCTTTTGAATTTAGATAGTTAATAAATAATTTTAATTTAATTTTTTCAGCTTTATGTGAATGCACGGAACTTATATGGTATAATTATTATTTTCCCAATAAAAAGTTCAAATACGAACGAAACGAAAAGTGAACACTGAAACCGCCAATATTCACAAATTCAAGGTCGCTCAGCGCGGAATGGGGCTATGCTCGGAGTCTCTTTGAAAGATAAAATCAGGAATGAAACTATACGGAAAAGGAGTTACCGACATAGCTTGCAGAGTAAGCAAACTGAAGTGGCAGTGGGCTGGCCATGATTGTCGAAGGACCGATGGCCGGTGGAGCAGACCAGTCCTGGAGTGGAGACCGCGTATCGGTAATCGTAGTGTGGGGCGCCCTCCAGCATTAGACCGACGGACGACCTAAAGAAGGTAGCTGGAACAGACTGGATACAGAAGGCAGTGATCAGGGTGTTGTGGCACAGTCTTGGAGAGGCCTATGTCCACCAGTGGAATGCGATAAGCTGAGTTGATGAATTTTTGATTAAAGTCCAAATGCTGATTTCAAAATTTTAGCTCAAGAACAAATAACTTCGCCTCGTACACAGACATAATTTCAGCCCTTATTTTATACTCCAACCCTAACCAAAAATAAATTACAGCTTCCGCAAGTCTCAAGTCACGTCTGTCTTTCTATTTCGTATGAACCCACCATGTTTATAAAGAAAAAGAAAGAAATAATTACATATATTTGCGGTGAACATGACGCAAAGGAACATAAACACAAAAAATAAAATAAATAAAAGGTAGGGGACACATGAGTCACATCCACGCAAAACGGCAATCGCTCAGCATTATGCTGCGACCCTGTGCAAGACAGAGCCCCAGCGCTAGTTTTCAGCGACAGCCGGCGCCGACGTAATGACGTCGTCCGGTGCAGCAAACACTTAATAGGACACTGTACCGGTACAGCGTAATTAAAGAAAAATAATATAATTTAATTTAAAAGTGATAGAATAATTACTAAACAGGAGCTAGACACAGGTACATGCTATGCTCAATAAATGTTTTACGCTCTAAGGTAGTGGCAACGTTAAACATTTCATTTATGTTGTTTATGTGTTTATCCTCATATATTACTATCACGTACGATGACGTACTGCTCTGTCAACGTTCATAATGTCTCCACGAGATTAGTTAGACAAATGACCGAATATTAGGCTGGAGACACGTCGCAGTACGAATATCTAGATAAATCAGACACCTGTGTTAGGAACTAACCTAAAAAATAAATGTTGTAAATGTAAAATTATGGACGTATGTGATTTGTGAGTTTGGTAAATGTTTATTATAAGTATTTGGTTAGACACACTAGCAGCTAATCAGCTGATGCGTGTTTATCGTATAGCTTGGAGATATTTAATCTGTTCAGTCGATTCTTGAAGCAGTTCAGTGTGGGAGCCGTCACAACATTTTCCGGGAGCCTATTGCAGGTTTTTTTTTTGCTGAGCACTTCGTAGTGTTCTGTGAGTATCTTGTACGTCTCAATGAGCTTACCCCTTTGCTATGTGTTATGTGTTTAATATTCGAACGTATGATACTCATGGGTTGCATCTGAAAATCATTAGGTATTTGTGTTCCCATAGAGGGACCACATTTGAATTTTGAGCTTTTGAATGCGTCAGCCTATAATGAAAATTCTTAAACAATTGTAAATTCAGCCTCTAGTTTGTAAAAGAAGCCAATCAAAAGTTACAACCGGTTAAAGGTGGTGCCTCAGTTGTGACTAACAGACATCCTTAGCTCAAAACCTAGTTAAAATTTACAACTGCTTTAAATGATTCCTCTTAGTAAAATATTTGTAAAACTAATTCATTGAAAGAAAGAAAGAAAAATAGGTTTATTTGTCACAGAAACACGTGCAAACAAAAAGATAATTAATTCTAATGACAGCATATATAATAAAAACAAAAAATATATATATCTTTATACATGAGCACAAAGCAGAGATAGTCGACGGCTGCACGTCATGACTGTGACAAGAAGGCTTCCACTCAGCATGATGCATTGAATATCAACCCTTCCTGTTCACAGAATAAAAAGAACTAGCATGCGGAAGGTGATCCCTAACGGCTGACGCATTCAAAAGCTCAAAATTCAAATGTGGTCCCTCAATGGGAACGGAAATAAAATCAGTGTCAAGTGGTATACCTTATCTTGTAATCTGACATTATGCTGGGCTGAGGTCCTTTTGACATTATAAGAATTGTTTTCTGTTTTTTATAAAGTTATGAGTTAAGCTACATGATTACCTACTGACAAATGCTTGCACTGACTGGATGGAACTCAAATGTGTGTGGTACTTTCTCCACATGATCTGACCAAGATTATGTCTGAACTTTAAAAGAGACTGTGACCTCTGAGTTTGTTTCAGCCTTTCTTCTCAGAGTAGTTAGATAGAAAACGCCGACATCATCTACCTATCATATTTTTATTTTTTATCCGCGGTTACAACTAGAAGTTCCCCTAAAATGCGAGTGAAACCAAGGGCAATTGCTAGTTTCATACTACAAGCGAAGTTACGAATGTAACTTTACATGACCTTTCTAAATTATGTTTTTGTGAGCTTAGTTTTGTTGTATACATTCTGTAAGGTAGGTAGCCTGTGAATTTGCGTATGCTTGAGTAGAAATTACGCATTTGCATAATTATTATTTTATTATGATCTAGAAACTTCGTAAGCGGTGCTATTTTTTGTTGCTACGTGTCGATTTTTTGTCTTTACAAAATTGTTTCAGTAATCCATGAAAAAAATATTTTGTGAATACGTTTTACTTTAATCAAAGCCTTTTGATTTTAGCCAGGTATTCACATAAACTGAACATAGTACAGTGAAAACCTTAATTTGTGGTTACCTAGTAAAAAATTGCATAGATAATATACATTGTACAGACGCCAACACATCACGCTACCCGAAACTGTAAAAAGTTTCCAATCGACTTTGAACATTATGCTTTAGTAAAAAAATTGAAAATCTATTGAAGAATATCGACAGAGTGCAGTAGCTTGATGTGCTGACGTCCGTACAATTTACTTACTTAAGAGACCTCAAACTAGAAAATTTCCAAACGATCAGAATAAAATAGTTTTAAAAATACTTACAATAAATCTGTATCTGCACATTGACTCTCAAAGGCGGCACCAGCACCGTATTATCAGCGGTGCAAGTATACACAGCTTCGAAGTAATCTCTGGATAGCTTGGGTATCCTCAGCTCTAGCAGACTGAGTCTCGACTCATCGTCTACTGGAGCGAGCGTGGCTATGACCTTGTCATCGCGCCACCAACGAATACGAGGCATTGGTTTTCCTGCGAAGAAAATCGAAAGTATTATAAAAATGTTACTAAGTATACAAAAAGTTAGAAGAAAGAGAATAAGCTTTGTAATTTTGAATTACGAAATAAACGATTAAAAAATAATACGCGCACATAACCACAGACACACGCACTAATTTTGTATTTTTTTTTAATTTTCCCTTTTCCGTATTTATGATCATTCACATCTTTTTGCATTTTTTTTTGGGCTGTATTACTGTCTGTTTTGAGTGGTCTAGCGCTGTATGCCGAGACACAGGACTCGTCCTCGTTCGGCTACAGATCCTCCCATGATAAATACGAAGAAGTTTCACGTGGACGAAGTCACGGGCAGAAATTAGTTTTGAATTAAAATCATCTCTATTCCAAGAAAATTGCGAAACAAATATTGGTTTCTAGGGATCTTCCACTCATGTAAATTCACAGAATATTATATTTCCCACTGCTAAACACTGGGCAATCCATGTTCGTTTCTTACTACTGTATTTTTGTCGGTAAGGCCATCCTTGTTATGCCCGAGATAAACATGCCTAGCTTTTCAAAGCTATGACTGCAAGATATAACCTCGGTAAACTATCCTGGCTTGACACTTGTCAGTGCTGTTTACAGGATGCTAGCGGTGACTTAGTCCGTAGAGTAAAATGATCCGATTGGGTACTATCTTCGCCGGCCACACGAGGCTAGTACACAGATCTGCACCCGAATTGCGTAACACACAATAGCTATAAAAATAGATTTTGTTATTTCACACGTGTCTATCGTCTAGAATCGGGCAATCTGTAGGCACCTTTAGAGCCACGCAAGCAAGCACTGTTGCTTATAATATCGAAGGTTCTAAAGGAAATAAGAATACTTACTTACATCTTTCTGTAGAAAGACAGAAATATCTCTACTTATTCCTTATTCAGCTCGAAAACCTAAGTATTACCTAATCAAATATGAATGAAGGCAAATTGGAGAAATTGCTAATTAGCAAATCTTAAGGCTGTTTGAACTCCCTTCAGTAATTTATAATCGAATTTGTTTCAATTATAAAATGAGGCAGGTCTTCCAGTTAAATAATTTATTAGACTACTTTACAGTTTCGGGGGAATTTTAATACAGCGGTAATATTTTATTTAAACCCGTCTCGAAGCCAAGGAGAGTTATAATTTATGTAGTAGGCGTTAGCTTTTCATGAAACTATGAAATAATATAAAACGACTTATTATGTACTCTAGTTCTGTAGTTTCTGCTTACCCCCATAGAAAGAAGTCATGAGTTTATTTATATATACAATGTGTAACTTAATTAACGCACGATCTCATACTATTGTTATTAAGAAAATCATGTTGACCCTAGCATTAATTAATTTATTTAAAATTGAATCTTATTGCCTTGAATTAAGATTTAATTTTCTTTAACTCATCAGCGGTCAGAATGGAAGAACACATGATCTTTGAAAAAAATATCTATTCTAAAATTTACTGAAATCGATTCACAATATGAATTGTTACACCTTGTTATGTACTCTACGTAGTTTCTATACAACGTGAAACGTTAAATACGCAAAACCTCACACAATTCTCATTGAGTTAAAAGCTACAATGACCAAAACTATTTTTTTAAAGCTAACTATTATTAATAAGAAAATCGAGTTGGACTTTATGCATTCAAAAATGAGTCTGATTGCCTTAAAATAAGACTCAATTTTCTTGGCTCAATCGGCGAATAGTATGGCAAATACATAATTAAAAAAAAAAAAACCTATATTAAAAATTACTGAAATCGATTCAGTAGTCAAATATGAACAAAGTATATTCAGGTTTTGCGCATTTAACGTTACACGTTGTATATATTTATGGGTACCTTATACTCAAGAAAGCACGCAATAAGGTAGTAAGCTATAGACTATCAAAGCCTTCAAATTATACCTAACAGCAACAGAAAACTTACAACAAAGATTTTTCATTTTCCCGCACAGCTCAAAACAAGATAATTCACCTGCCTTCTACTAAATTATAGCCCGTTCTTTTACGTTCATGGTACACGGACTCGTGTACCGTAGCTCAAAGGTTCAAGCATTTTATTCTTTCTCCAGTATACCTTATTTCATCGAGTTAGTTGTCGACGGTCGACTGGAAAACTTTAGTTGTGACGGTACAAAGGTAACTAGTTTAATTTGAACTTCTACTCGGCGGCATCGTCACTTTTACCTTAAAATGTCAATGTTTAACTTTTTACTTTATCGTGTTTGTGAAAAGTTTACGGGGTTTAACACTCCATCTTGTTGATACGTACGGCTTATAATGGTCAATGGTAGATGGAAGGTGTCCCTATAATGTTTCCTCTGCTGGCAAACAGACCTCCTCTCGGTGAGAGGGAGTGGGCCGTAATCCACCACGCGGGCCCAGTGCAGGTTGGTAGTTGTATGTGTCTTAGAATTTTTGGTTCTAAGACATGCCGGTTTCCTCACGATGTTTTCCTTCACCGTTTTGAGGCCAGTGGTGTTGAGATTATTTACTCTAAGTAAACCGTCTGTCTGGGTTCGAATCTACGACCTACAACTCTTGGAAGGTGAAGTAAGGACTATTTATCGACAGCTCTCTTTTGAGATACCAATATTGGGCTAATTAGTCGATTCGCACGAAATGGGCGCATCGTCACTTTTAAATATAAAATCCTCGTCTCACAGTGTTAGTTACCATACTCCTCCGAAACGGCTGGACCGATTTGTATGAAATTTTGTGTGCATATCGGGTAGGTCTGAGAATCGGCTACTATCTATTTTTTTTATGCAAAACGACGTTTGCGGGGTCAGCTAGTCTAATATATAAAATTCTCGTGTCACAGTGTTAGTTACCATACTCCTCCGAAACGGCTGGACCGATTTGTATGAAATTTTGTGTGCATATCGGGTAGGTCTGAAAATCAGCTACTATTTTTCATACCCCTATTTTTTTTTTTGCAAAACGATGTTTGCTCGAGGTTAATTTATTTTTGGGCGAGTCGACAACTCCAGAAATATGTAGGTATTAGGCAATTAGCCAGCGGGATTGTCCGAAAGGGTTACCGCTACCCCGGAACATAAAGGGCTAAGGAAGGAACACGGGTGGGTTTTAGTTAGTAAGAGTCTGACACTCCCTCCTGCTCCACACAGAGCGGGAGGGGTCATTTGATGATTTCCAATCAACAAAAAAAAGGCGATTGGTACTTTTTCGAATTTTATGCCATGAAGTTAAGAAAAAAGTACTTATACTTTTTATAATATTTAACTCTATCTGTGCGCTAGTTTCCTTTTTTCTAAGCTTGAGTAAATTCGTGCGAATCGACTAATGAATCCAACATTGTCCTTTTGGGGTGAATTGTGAGATTAATAAGACCTCTGTATTGCTATTCTGTAAAGTTGACCGCACCCAAATCGAAATCGAACTCATTTTGTTTCATAGAATCGTAGATTCACAACAGATTTTGCATCACTGTCCAAATCGCAGTGATCTTTATTCTCATTCTTATAAGGTTGCTGTTAGCTTGTGCTGTTAGCTTGCTGCCATTGACAAGTTTATTGTAATCATTGTGATCTTTATTCTCTTCATAATAAGGTTGCTTGCAGGTCTGCTGTCTATAAAATA
The DNA here is from genome assembly GCA_949316385.1 of Globia sparganii. Lineage (NCBI taxonomy): Eukaryota > Metazoa > Arthropoda > Insecta > Lepidoptera > Noctuidae > Globia > Globia sparganii. The sequence continues at coordinate 2,047,816 of OX438660.1, forward strand.
ACTGTGAACAGACTGTACGAGACAACGTTCGAATTTCAAAATGGAGAAGACATGTTACTTTAAAACAAATGAGTTCTCATTCGAAATGTCTTTCGTCACTTCCGTAAAAGAGAAAAGATTAGCACAAAAACACATCAATGGGGCAATTTTCGTGATTTTAAGGACGTTCACAGTCTGATCTCAGTCTCCATCTGTCAAAAATACCTCTAATTTTCGACAAGTTTTTGACATTTATTGTCGCTGACATGAGATTGCGACTAGACAAACTTTAATCATTTTTAATAACGAGAATAAATTGGCCTTCAGTTATTTTTTTAGAGTGAGGTTGACATAATAAAGTATCAACATACGTTTAAGCTCATTGCATGGGCACTTTTAATATCATATGAATTCAACAAATTTAAATTCTATCAGCCCAAAGGCCCTTAAATTAACACAACACAATTTGTAGCTTTTTCAAAAGATAGCTGGTCTTAAAAGGTTCATCCTTTGCTACTAACAGTATAACAGAAAATCAAATGTGTCCTCAAAATTTACCTCCACTTACAACGCAGGTAAGCTTCAAACTGGTATCTTCTATATAAGGGCCAGCCACACCGACCACTTCTTTATCGAACTCATCGAAAATCTTCGGCTTCTCGGGTAGTTCTGTAACAACAAAAACATAACATGAATTAATTTAAAAAAGACTAGTGAACTTATGAGTGGGAGTGGGTGTTTCAGTATGCCATGATATGTACGTGGAAGAGTTCTTCAAACATCGATATCCTTCGCTTTTAAATAGCATGTAATAATTATGTGTGTGTACATACAACGTGTCCCAAAAACAACAACAAGTGGGCATCAGAGGGTGCCCATGACTAGTTGAGAAAAAAAAAAAACAATTTTTTTTTTGGAAATTACAAAAAACACATTGAAATCCTTCGAAAATTTTTAACTACCATGACTACAATTTTTACGATATTTCTGTTTCTTTTTGTATCGGCAACCTAAGTACCTACTAGCAGTGCTGTCCACCACAACCTTAAAAACCCCAGAACGCCTGTAGTGGTTACACAAAAACTACCTAATCAAAAAATTTTTTTTCCTTAAAATTTTCAGTTTTTTTACATGCAGTAATTGCACTTTGTAATTATCAAAAAAATTAGATATTTTTTTGTATTATTTTTTTTCGAGTAGTCATGAGCAGTTTCACCCTCTGGTGCCCACTTATTGTTGAATTTTGGGACACATTGTTTACGTAAATAGTAATACAATATTTCCCCGAAAGATTAGGCCTATAGTTCACCCACATTTGGCCAGTTATGTTTATGTTCCATATAATAGAGGGCAAGCCTAAATGCCAAAGAGAAATTTCTGATGGGAAATTCCTGTTGCTTCTATAAATACTATAGGAGAAAATTATTTAAGTCGATCTAAACAAAATAAACCTCAGAGATAAATAAAAAAGTAGCCAAACGTAACGACATTAAAAAAAAAATTTAAAATCATTTTTAAATTAAATCGTGCATCGTCTTCACATAATTATGTGAAGACGATGCACCTAAATTAAATTACTATATTATAATAGATAAAAAGAATTGAAAATAAAAATGAAACAATGATAGATAGAACTCGTCTGATGTTATGTGATAGGTGAAAATTTTTACATCCGGAATTTTATGTTCAACTTGAAAAATCGTATATTCTAATTAAGCTGAGAAACGTCACTTTTTGAACCTCAAAATTATATACCTACATAAAACATTGCACTCAAAATGACAAAAAACTGGCACAACAAACTCCCCAGCAACACTTCAGTCTGTATAATTTGTACACTTTTCAGTGTATATATTATTCAAAACAATAAAGAAAAAAAAACATGAATTTCCTATACTAATATTATAAAGAGGAAAGATTCGTATCTATGTTTGTAACGAATTCGCTCAAAAAGTACTGGACCGATTTTAAAAATTCTTTCACCATTTGAATGCTACATTATCACTGATTAATATAGGCTTTTTTCATTGCAAGAAAAAAAAATGTTTAAAAAATAAATGTCCACCCGTGCGAAGCCGGGACAGGCCGCTAGTATCCTATATAAAGAAATAAATAAAATTGAAGTGTCTTTTTATTTTTAGTGTGTGTTTGTTTTTAGTTTGTAATGTTAAACTAATAGCTTTTTAGTAAATGCATATTAAAAAATATAAAATACTTGTAAAAAAATGAGTTTCTAAAAATGTCTGTCTGGTTGTTCCGGCTAAACTCCGAAACGGCTGGACCGATTTCAACGGGACTTTCACGGGCGGATAGTTGATCTTATAAGGAATAACTTAGGCGAATTTTATTTTTAAAAAATAGTAACGATACATATTATTGTTTACCGACATCCATACGAACGAAGTCCCGGGCACAGCTTCTTCACTTCATAATAATTATATTCATCTCTTTGAAAAACAATACCTGTACCCAAACAAAGCATCACTCTGATTAAATCTTCTATCGTTTGCGAATTAATTTCCGTATAATCAAGTCGCTTAAAGCGTACGAAAATTAATAATGAACCAAGAATAAAATTATCAACAGAACTGTCGGTTGTAGAAACAAAGTTTGGAACATGCGATATGAATTTTTACATTGCTATAGCTCACATGAGATAGGAATTTATACACTATTCGTAGAATAGAATAGAATAGAACATTTATTTGCCAGAAACATGGTGTTTACAAAGGTGTTCATAACATTGCATAGTGCTGCATGTCTCACCATTTCAACGGTATGCAAACTAATTAACAATTAAATGCAGCTCTCTTATAAGCTTGAAATTGATTATTCAATTTTACACGCTGAAATATCTAAAAGACTTCTCCGCGCTAAGGCTGATTTGTTACTGCACATTGTTTGAGCACGAAAACTAAATAAGATAAGTTTTTTCGAGCTATACGCTGAATAATGACCTTTGTGGAAGTTTTTACGTCATACTTAATAATGCACATCGATATTGTTTGGCTGTGCATTTCTCTAACATAGCATTTAAGTGTAATAACTGTTTTATTATTTAGAGTAGCAATAAATTCGTCTACTCATTTACATAACATAACATACCTAACAAGCTTACATAACAAGTACCTACATAACATTTTCGCTCTTGGGCATAATTTAATGTTTTTTTTTTATCTTTTCATTACTGACGCTTTTAACGTTCTGGAGTGGAGAGCGTACCGAGGCAAACGTAGTGTGGGACGCCCCCAAGCTAGATGGACGGACGACCTAAAGAAAGTGGCTGGAACGGACTGGATGAGGAAGGTGGAGGACTGGGTGTTGTGGCGCAGCCTGGGAGGGGCCTATGTCCAGCAGTGGACTACAATAGGCTGAGTTGATTGATGCATATTTTGTTTAGCTCTATGGTGCGATGTACTATGTAGTAGATGAGTAAGTACGTTTATTACTAAGCTAGTTGACTTCTAGGTATTTGATGGCATAATAATATATTACCTACCTAACATATCATAGACTGTAGCTATGCTATAGAAAACAGCGGTTTAAACTGAGAACTTTATAACATTAATCAGAGCGGCCGGTACAGACGCCAGCACATCAAGCTACCCGAAACTGTCAAATTTTCCCAATCAACTTTGAACCTTATGCTTTAGCGATAAAGTTGTAAATCTATTAAAGAAATTTGACAGATTGTAGTATCTTTATGTTCTGGCGTCTGGTGTGGTGGTGTTAAGTTTGCGAGTGAATTCAGCACATGAGTCTAGACTATCGTTGAAATTTTTCATCGTTTATTAAAAAAACAATTGTAAGTGGTTAGCCCACATACAATTGTTTTTTTAATAAACGATGAAATATTTACGATCCAGTGGGTTAAGGGCCTATACTACCTCAAATGGCTTAGCATGATCCTCCGTTATGTCGAAAATACTGCAGCATTAATTTTGAAATAAATATAATTATGGTAAAGTTGAGGATTAATGTTAGGTTTTATGTTAGACGAAAACACGATTCCATAAAAGTTTCTCGATAGAAAAAAAATCCAAAGTTACCACCAAACCGAACAATAAACCGCTGGTATTAAAAAAATACTTCAAATTAGATCATGAAACTTTGTATACTAACTGAACTAACTATAAAGCAGGTCTTATGTTTTTTTTTTTTTTTTAATTACCATTATTTTCACCGTAAAAAGCAAATACTTAAACTATTGGCGCTGACTGCCGCCTAGCACCGCATTCTGTCTCGCTCTCACTCAGTCCGCGAGTAGTATCGTGCGAGCGAGAAAAAGAGTGAATTTTAGCTGGTAGTATAGGCTCTTAATAGCAAATGACATCGCGGTAGGCCCAGACGGAGATGGCGGGATGAGATGGATTCCTTTCATAAAGATTAGTCCTTGGCAGCTCTGGAGAGGGAGACGTAGAAAGAGAGTGGTGAGGCCATTGCCCAGCAGTGGGACTTTAACAGCTAAAAATAAAAAATATACTAAAAAAAAAAACTTTGTTTCATAGAAACAAAGATTTAGAGGTTGTTTTTGCGGTGGTAGTGCTAACGCCCGCCTGGTTTGCGATCACCTACCGTCCCACCGGAGTCCGGCGTCAAGCAGCCTGCTGTGTTTCGTCGATGCGTGGGAGTTTCAATGGCTTAGGCATCTTCTGGGCACGCTCGTTCCATCATAGACCTCATCTAACGCTTTCCATCAGGCGTGATCAAGGTCAAGAGCAGGCTCATTCAGAAAATAAAAATACATTGCCCACGTGCTCAAAATGTATGGCCGTCAAGCTACTACATTCTGTCAAATTTCTTTAATAGATTTTCAACTGTATCGCTAAAGCATAAGGTTCAAAGTTGATTGGCGAAATTCGACAGTTTCGGGTAGCTTGATGTGCTGGCGTCTGTACATCGATTGAAGAATCTCAAGAATACTGTTTAAGCCGCTTTAGAAAATAAATTAACAAACTGCTTTTCAGTCAGTCTCAGAAGCTAAAGGTGCAACCACACTGCGGTCGAACAACGTCGACAAGTCGCGAACATAATATTCGATAATCCGTATTAATCGATGGTCGATTGATATTCTTATAGTTATTAGGTACTCTACGCCATCAATCAACGTTGAATGAAAACAGCCGATGGTCAAAAATTATTCCGGAACTATACTTACATAGATAAAAAGTTGAAGAAAATTTATGAAAGAAATAATAGTATTTTTTCTGTTTTGTCTTATATACTTAATTATAGTCTACTAACTGACCCGGCGAAGTTCGTACTGCTTCAGAATAAAAAAAATCGATCCATACAAAATGTATGAGAGAATCTTTGATTTTGTTTTCTTTGTGAATTTTCCACATGTTTTATTAGTTATTCTGCTATTCGGGCGGAGAGAAATCCAACAAACCAAATATCATAAAATCGGTACAATGGTTCTTGAGTTATAAATGGTGTAACTAACTCGACTTTATCTATGCTTCTACAGGGTGGAATCGAAGTCATGGGCATTATTTTAACCTAAGGCACTACTCACGATACTGATTGCATTAGGGCTATTAATACGCAAATCAAAAATATTATTAATGCAAGTAAGGAAAACCTTAAAAATGTAGTAAGTCAAATTGCACAAGGCTTATTATTGCAAATAAACACTTAAAGTAATTAAAACAAAATACTTCGTTAACGCCAATAATTGTTGAAATATCAAAATCTTAAAGCGCAGTACAGCGCAAAGCGAAATGTAAACAAACATCACCTGCGCGCGCGCGGGTTTTTCCTTACAAGTAATAATAACAATGGGCTACAAGACATTCCGTCCGGCGGGATTCCCTGAACTCTCTCCGTCCCACTCCCTCACTCGCAAAAATACGAATATCACCCCCGCGCGGGGTATGCTTCCCGCCGCAACACGAAGTCACGAACCCGGAACCAGTGTCATAACGACTGCGCAGGTGCATTGACGCGTAATTGATTTATTGATCCCGTGACGTAATCGCCGTACTCGCCGCTCGCGGCATACGGTGCTTGGATTGCAGTGTATTAAGTGTTAGTGTAGTAGTTGTGTGTTGTGTGTGTGTTTGTGTACACGATGCCTCGACCGCGTAATGTGCAGGCTAGGTACACCAACCAACAATACCCACAAATGGTTGTAATTTACGATCGCGCAAGAAATTTAGTATGAACTCGTGAAATGTTCCATCGGCGCTACCCGAACGACCCTATTCCTTCACGGGGTCTCATTCCACCAGAACCACTCAGAACCTGTTGGATTTTTCGTCTTTTCACGTGCCAGCACATGCACAAGCTCGTGGAAGAGCACCCGTTTACCCTCTGTCACTTTACCGACAAATAAGGTTTTTTCAAAACAATCCACAAGCTAAGTACGTAAATGTTTTTTTTTAATGTATGTTAGTTGACGTAGTTTTGACCGTCATAAGCCGGCAAAGTACGAAGGGAAAATTGGAATTTATTATGAATCAATTCATTGGCAACTTACGAATGTCACGTGAGTCGGGCGGGGTCAAAGAATTCACGCCCAATGACGCGCGTACGGCGTAGTGTACCTACGCATTTGCTATCGAGAAGCGCAACTAATTTGATACTTTGTATGACTTACTACATTTTAAGGTTTTCCATACTTGCATTAATAATATTTTTGATTTGCGTAATAGTAGCCCTAATGCAATTAGTATCATAAGTAGTACCTTAGGTTAAAATAATGCCCATGATATCAAATGCACCCTGTATACTAATATTATAAAGAGGAAAGATTTGTATGTATGTTTGCAACGAATTGGCTCAAAAAGTATTGGACCGATTTTAAAAATTCTTTCACCATTTGAATGCTACATTATCACCATTATCACTGATTAATATAGGCTATTTTAATTGCAAGAAAAAAAATAAAATGTTTAAAAAATAAATGTCCCCCCGTGCGAAGCGGGGACAGGCCGCTAGTTTTATATAAATAGATTATCAATTTTATGTTTCATAAGATTTAAATAATACACGTGGAAACTTTTAATTGGCCTTATTTTGTATAAACTATTACTTACTGTATCTGCTTAGCTGTAAGTATTCCTAAAATAAACATCACGCTTGTATTTCCTTAAGAGTTAAGCAGATACGTATAGGTAGGTAGAACTCCCACATTTCGCGTTTTTTTAGTCCCATGTAATAGAGAGAGAGGCTTTTGCCATCAATCAGGCATGAATCTAGACTCCGGGCTGCCACTGAAAAAGTCCAGATGAAATAATTCAATAAAACTTTGCCTGACTCGGGAATCGAACCTAGGATCTCATGCGCTTGCGACTACTGAACCAACAAGGCAGTCTTACCTTAATGACGGCACGGTTGGCGCAGTGGATAAGCGATTGTCTGCTGCGCTGGGTGTCGCGGGTTCGTTTCCCGCATGGAACAAATATTTGTATGACCTACAAGTAGTTGTTCCGGGTCTGGCTGTATGTTTATGTCAGTTTAAATGTTTGTAAACGCACCCACGATACAGGAGTAATTCCTAGTGTGAGGCAAGGTTTAAAAAAAAAATCTCAATCGCTATTTCCACTCCCCGCTACTGCTCATGCACCCTATCCAAGGCCTTAAACGGATATTGGCTTACATAAAAGCAACACGCTAAAGGTAAGCTGGTATAATATTAAAAATCTTTCTAAGCTCAGAATAAACTGAAACTTGGGTATTAAATATTTAATTTGTACCTCCTTCGCGCTGTGAATATTTGTACCTCATAAAACATTAGTAAATAATGTATAAGGTAACATACAGCACATATCTGTACGTAAATATTATGTCTGCTGAGAACTTGGAATGGTTATTCACTTGTATTTTAGGCGACGTGTAAAGATAGGTAAGTTTATCAACATAGCAGCTAAAGGGGCTCGTGGCTAAATAATAAGAGACGCACGGGTCGATCGTAGGTAAAGCTACGCTCGCCGCGGTACGTTTCGTGATGGATAACCATCCATTACATAACGAGATCACTCTATGCCTCGGAAAGCACGTTAAGCCATTGGTCCCGGCTGTTATTCGTAGATCTTTGACAGTCGTTACGGGTAGTCAGAAGCCCGAGTATGACAACAAGTCTTACCAAGGAGTATCGTGTTATCCAGTAACTGGGTTATGGAGGTCAGATAGGCAGTTGCTCCGTGTAAAATACTGATATTCAACTGCATCCAGTTAGACTGGAAGCCAATCTCAAAAGTAGTTGAGGAAAGGCTGGACTGATGATACATATAGCAGCTATGTCAACAGTTATAGGCCGCCCGCTTAAGACGCTGACAAGACCGAAATAGGCTTGTCTCAAACAATTTTTTAGCCAAATCTGTACAGTTTGTAACGGCGAAAAAAATATATGTTAATCTTGAACATATTTCTGAGAACCTTGTTGTATTCAAAACACGTTTTTGAAAAGTTTTCTCGATACAAAAAAATAGTAAACTAACCTCTTAAAATGATCTTCTAACAAAAATATCTGTATTACTCATCAACGTACGTTGGTAAAATTTATAACAATAACGTATTATATTTAAATACAGAACTTGGTTGTTTTTTATTGTTGAATACTCAACTTATATAAAAGTAATTAATTATTTTATGATACGTATAAAGTTAGGAGCGTCGCGTCATCGCGCTTCTCTTTATTATGTATGCAGTTCGACAGTGATCGCATAGACGCGCTGCTAGACGGACGTATGTCGCTTTGCCCTGCAGCCCCGCAGTCCCGCTATCCGTCCGTTTAATATTTTGTTGTTTGACAACTTATTTTATTATGTTTTTACAACTACAATACATTGTAAAAATATTGGCACGTAAACATATTTGTATAGGATATTTTATAAGTTGCACATAATTATAGGTCTAAGTTGTGTAAATATTTTCTGTGCAAAATGGGAAGCAAACAAAAATGCTAGGCCAGCAAAAAAAGCGCTTTTAAGCTAATAAACAAAAATATCTCATGGAAGTAGTTAGTAAAATAAGTAATTTTTTATAATGTAATATTGTAAAAACAAGTACACGAACAAAAATGAAATTATAATTAAATAGGTACTTTAAAGGCTATTTTGTACAACCCATAGCGCAAATTCATCATCAACGTTAACGCATGGTTGGTCTAGTGGTATTAGCATAGGTTCTGGCGAACTAGTTTAGAGTTCGTAACCAACCCAAGTCTTACAGAATTTGAATAGGATCCATTTTTTATTTTGTAATTTTAGGAAATTCATTGTTTTATTTTTATATTTAAAAAAAATATATATTTATTCAGTAAAAAGAGACGTTTGGTGAACAGTTCAGAAGTAGGTGAAGCTTCGGAAATTGTTTTTCACCAGTAAGTTTGTAATAAGTACAGATGCCAGCACATCAAGCTACCCGACAGTGTCAAATTTTCCCAATCAACTTTGAACCGTATGCTTTAGTGATAAGGTTCTAAATCTATTACATTACATTTATGTTTGCATAACTCGTCAAAATGTAAGGAACACCTGATTTTTTTATTCGCGACTGCAGTTTTCGTCCCTTTACTAAAGTTGTTCATAATGTTAAGTAGTACAATCTCCCATTTCGTTTAGTCACATGTTTTCAATTTCAACCTGTATAAGTATGTACAGACGCCAGCACATCAAGCTACTATAATCTGTAAAATTTATTTAATAGATTTAGAACCTTATCACTAAAGCACAAGGTTCAAAGTTGATTGGAAAAATTTGACACTTTCAGGTAGCTTGATGTGCTGGCGTCTGTAATTATTACAAACTTACTGGTGAAAAACAATTTCCGAAGCTTCACCTGCTTCTAAACTGTTCGACAAACGTCTCTTTTTACTGTAAAGAAAATTAATAATTAAAATATTTATATGTATATATATTTTTTTTAATATAAAAATAAGTATGAAAAAATGAAAATTTCCTTTTTCCTTAAAATTACAAATAAATAAAAAAAAGAAACCATTTCAAATTTGCTAAAAACTGTCCTGGCTACGAACTCGGAACTCGCTCTTTAGAACCTAAGCTAATACCTCTAGACCAACCTAGCGTTATCATTAAAGTCGAATTTACGCTATGAGTTGTACAAAAATTTAATTTTTGTTCTCGTACCTATTTTGTCAATATTACCACGGTATAATTATATGCAGTATTCTATCTTCATACAAACGGACGATGCGCGAGCTATGCCTACGCGCCTCGATCTCGGCATTCGCTCGGCGGGCAGACAGTCGCGACTGTGCCGCAGTGACGAACGGTCGGTGTGTTGTTTTTTTAACAATAACCGCGCGATTTTTTCACTAAAAATAAGTTCAAGTACATATTTAATATGACGAGTAGGATATATTGTGCTGTTTTTAGTTGCATGAATTCGTCAATAACGCATCCAGGGATAACTTTTTTTAGATTACCTGGAAACTCTGAAAGGTAAGACTATAAAATAATTTTAGTTACTAGTAGGTAGGTACATAATGTGTCTTTTTAATGGATAAGTATTTCCTTTTATCTCCCGAAAAAAACGATGTCTGGATTAATAAAGTGAATAGAGTAAAGGAAAGTGATTGACAAGAGTGAAATAGGTAGTTATAGGCGGTTCATGAATCATGATACGGTAGGTACTTACGCTTGTGTTAAAAACCTCGGGGCATGTGTGTTTTGTTTTGTTAGTTTGTATAATTCAAAGTAAAGACGTGGTATTTTATTATTAATAATAGTTGTTTATTGTACTGTGTGTATGAATAATACTAGAAAAAATAAATTTTACCGTCTGTCTGTCACTAGATAGTTGAAATTTTCTCAGATTAAGTATTTCTGCTGCTGCTATAACAAAAATTATACCACTAAAAACCGTTTTTTTTTTCTCGGTATTAATAACGACAACAACAGCTAGACTCATGAGATATTCACAGAATATTTAGATATTTGAGAGGGTTGTGATTTTAAAACATTCGTAGCCAGCTGTGCAGCTTGGCATTGGTGACCAAAGAATTTTTGTTTTGAGTTGTTGCGAGTTGTAGGTACCTAATTTATAGAGACGTTAATAAGCTGAGATAAAAAGTTAATAAAATTACTCGTCAGCTGTTTCTTGCATTGTAGTTGAGTAGGTAGGTGTTGAAGTTTGTAAAGATTGGAGTTCTCCACCTTGTCCATGTTTCCCAAAACAATTTTTAATTAAGCTTTATATTAGAATGCGGATTTTTTATACTTTAAAATTTAATAATAAAGCGTTTCGTACGTCTCAGTCAAGGCGCAAATATTTTTCGGTCGCAAATTTATAAGACCGATTTGTTTTTCAAACATAAACATGGTTTTTTAATTAAATCTACCAATCAAAAAGCAACATGCATTTTTATTGAACACTTCCTATTCAATTCACAAAGTACTTATTTTATTTTTTTATATAAAATAAAGTATATTTACAGTCACAAAACTAAATGGAAACACAAAGTAGGCAAATGTAATTCAAATGCTGGAGGCGGGCAGCCCTATCGCATGTTTACGTACCGCGCGGCTGTAGGCATTTATGTCCAAGATACGGCCGAGTTACAATACTGTATATAATTATACTATGATAAATGATAAATGATAAATGATTTTTATTTCTGTAAGTAGGTTTGTACAAACACTTTTACATGTCAATCATATTTTTTAAAACGAGATGAGGTCGGCGTTTCCTAACTGACTACTCTGAGAAGAAAGGCCGAAACAAACTCAGAGGTCACAGTCTCTTTTAAAGTCCAGACATAATCTTGGTCAGATCATGTGGAGACCATGTAGATTAGTGTCTGAAATGGTCTTTTGAGGAAAGAACCACACCGATTGAGTGGACCTGTCCAGTCAGTGCACGCATTTGTCAGTAATCATGCAGCTCAACTCAAACTTAAGGAGCTCAACGATTCGACGAACAATACCAAAGAAAGGACATTTGGGTGGGTCGCATAAATTACTCAAACTGCCAGACCATGACTAAAACTATCTGAGAAAATAAAAAAAAAAGAAGAAAAGGCAAAAAAAAAAAAAATAACCCACATAGTCTTCACATTCACAGTCATTAAAATAATATAATACTTTACAAAGTAAATATTCATGTCACTGTATATGTAAAATTTATCAATGTCAATGTGTATATAAAAATCCAGAAATAGTCTTGGTCAGATCATTTTGAGGACCATGTAGATTGGTGTCTGAAATGGTCTTTTGAGGAAAGAACCACACAAATTTGAGTGGACCTGTCCAGTCAGTGCACGCATTTGTCAGTAATCATGCTGCTCAACTCAAACTTAGGGAGCTCAACGATTCGACGAACAATACCAAAGAAAGGACATTTGGGTAGGCCGCATAAATTACTCAAACCGCCAGACCATGATTAAAACGGAAACAATGACCCACATAGTCCTCACATTCACAATAAATAAAATAATATAATACTTTACACAGTAAATAGTAAATGTTCATGTCATTGTTTATGTAAATAGATATTAAGAAAAAAAAAAAAAAAAAAAGTAAAATCGCAAAATAAAATAAAACAACATTCGCAGTCTAAACTTATTGGAGCAGCTCAATCCCAAGCCTTTTTGTCCTCAATAAAGTCATTTACAGTATAATAGGCTTTTTGGCATAGTTTACGCTTTATAAAAGATTTGAATTTATTTAGGCTTAGTTCTTGAATGTGACTAGGAAGTTTATTATAAAAACGTATACATTGGCATCTAAACGAGCCACCTATTTTTTTGAGCCTTGATGAAGGAACAACAAATTTGTGTTTGTTCCTAGTATTTATGTTATGGATATCACTGTATTTTTTAAATAGATTAATATTTTTATGTGCATACAAAAGATTATCATAAATGTACTGAGAAGGCACAGTCATTATATTAATCTCTTTAAATTTGTCTCTGAGGGAGTGTCTGGGACTTAATTTATAAATGGAACGAATTGCCCTTTTTTGTAAAATAAAAATTGTCTGAATATCGGCGGCATTTCCCCACAACAGAATACCGTACGACATCACACTATGAAAATAACTAAAGTAAACCAAACGGGCTGTCTCTAAATCAGTTAAATCACGAATTTTCCTAACGGCGTATGCTGCAGAGCTAAGCTTTTTTGACATTTTATCTATATGGGGGCCCCATTGAAGCTTGGCATCCAATGTTATGCCTAAGAATACTGTGATATCTTCGGGTTTTAACTCTTCATCCTTTATGAGAACACTAGTTTCGACTTGTCTAACATGGGGTATCGTAAACTTAATACATTTGGTTTTTTTTTCGTTAAGTAGTAGGTTATTAACATTAAACCAGTCAACTACTTTTGCGAGGGCGCTATTTACATTGTCAGTAACCAGCTGCTGACGTTTAAGTTTAAATACAAGTGAAGTGTCATCTGCAAACAACACTATATCATGATTATCCTTTATGAGGTAAGGCAAGTCATTAATATAAATAATAAATAAAAATGGGCCAAGAATTGAGCCCTGGGGGACCCCCATTCTTACTACAGATCCGGGTGATCTTTTTCCGTTAACATCAACCCTCTGAATCCTATCACTTAAGTAAGAAGTAAGAAGATCCAGGGAGGCGTTACGGATTCCGTAGTGGTGCAGTTTCCTGATTAATGTTTCATGATGAACACAATCGAATGCCTTGGACAAATCGCAAAAGATGCCCAACGCATCGCATTTGTCCTCCCAGGCATTATAAATATGTCCTAAAAGTTCAACTCCGGCATCGGTAGTCGAACGACCCCTTGTGAAACCGAACTGTTTGTTATGCAGTAATTTATTTTTATTAAAAAATCTTTGCATTTGGTTTAAAATAAGTTTTTCAAAAATTTTACTAAAGGTAGGTAGTACTGAAATGGGTCTATAGTTAGTAGGGTCTGATGTACTACCCGATTTAAACAATGGTATTATTTTACTGTTTTTCATAAGATCAGGAAACTCACCACGGTCGATACAATTATTAAATATAACAGCTAAAGTAGGTGCTACAATGTTTATAATTGACTTAACAACATCCACAGAATTACCCCAAAGATCTGCGGTCTTTTTAACATTTAATGTGTGAAAGGTTTTAATTATATCTTTACAGGTGACATATTCGAAGTGAAATTCAGAATCACAAACTGGAACATTTTCCTTAAGTAAAGACTCTGCAGCAGTGGGTGATGAGTTTAGAGATCTAGTAGTTGATACGGGAATCTCTGCAAAGAAATTTTCAAAGGCCGCGGCGACTTGAGAATCTGATTTAATTATATTGTCATTAATAGCAAGGCTGTAGTCACTGTGATATTACATTATAAAAATTACTTACTTTACTACTTCCATGAGATGTTTTTGTTTATTATTATAGAAGCGCTTTTTTGCTGGCCTCCGGCATTTTTGTTTGTTTCCCATTTTACACAGAAAATATTTAGGTACACAACTTAGAACTATATGTACCTGTACAACTTATAAAATAACTTATACAATATGTACCTGTACAACTTATAAAATCACCTATACAAATGTCTACGTGCTAATGCTAATATGTTTACAATTGATTGTAGCTAAAAGAACAAAATAAAATAAGTTCTCAAAAAACAAAATATTAAATGAAACATAAGAAAGAGAAGCGCGATGACGCGACGCTCGTAACTTTATACAAACCAAAAAATAATTAATTACTTAAAAATAGGTTGAGTAGTCAAAAATAAAAAACAACCAAGTTCTGTATTTAAATATGATACGTTATTGTTATAAATTTTACCAATGTACGTTGATAATTAATAGAGATATTTTTGTTAAAAGATCATTTTAAGAGGTTAGTTTACCATTTTATTGTATCGAGAAAACTTTTCAAAAACCTGTTTTGAATACAACAGGGTTCTCAGAAATATGTTCAAGATTAACATATATTTTTTTCGCCGTCACAAACTGTATAGATTTGGCTAAAAAATTGTTTGAGACAAGCCTATTTGGTTCTTGTCAGCGTCTAATTCAGTGTAAATAGTTAAAAAAAATCAGTGTAAATACTTAAAATAATTTAAAAAAAGGGGTAAAAATATTCATTTGTTTTTTTAATCGCCTTGTCTAATTTGATTTTAGCACTTCATACAGAACAATAAATATATAAGAGCGCCCTCTATTGGTTCATTGGTAATTATTATTGACCGCGTCACTTTGTTTCATCCTTGGTAGTTCGCTGTATCACATCCTTTTAAGAATGGCGCTAGGATATCGGAGAAATAGTGGGCGTGGCTAAAAATACCTAAACATCGGAGCTTAATATTGGTTTTCAGCGTCTTAAGAACCTATACTACCTCAGCTAAAATTCACTCTTTATCACGCACTCACGATACTGCTCGCGGACTGAGTGAGAGCGAGACAGAGTGCGGTGCTAGGCGGCAGGGTAGTGCCAATAGTTTAGGTATTTGCTTTTTACGGTGAAAATAATGGTAATTTAAAAAAATAAAAAAAACATAAGATCTGTTTTATAGCTAGTTCAGATATTATACAAAGTTTCATGATCTAATTTGAAGTATTTTTTGAATACCAGCGGTTTATTCTTCGGTTTGGAGGTAACTTTGGATTTTTTTTTCTATCGAGAAAATTTTATGGAATTGTGGTTTCGTCAAACATAAGACCTAACATTAATCCTCAATTTTAACATATATTTATTTCAAAATTAATACTGCAGTATTTTCGACATAATGAAGGATCATGCTAAGCCATTTGAGATAGAATAGGCCCTTAACTGAGACATTGCCTGAGGTGGCAGTGCGGTGCGGGAGGGGCGTGGTGATGTGATGCGAGAGCTCAGTGATTCGTCAACTTGTGACAACTATAACCATTCCCGTACCGCATAGCTACCTCAGGCAACGTCTCAGTTAAGCTGTCGGCCTATAGATAGTCTGTCAGACATCAATGCCAATTTTGCAGTACAATAAAATAGACTTTTTTTCGTATATCCATCCATTTGTGTTTACAAACGGATATTTGAAAAAAGTATGTGTACCGTCTAAATTACAAAGGTTTAAAAGGTCGCGAAGTCAATATATCTCATGACATTTAATTCGCTTGCCGTCGTATGTAATTCAAATGTTTTTTTTTTTACTAATAATCATTAGATTAAATTAATTGATAGGTGCAGTTGAAAACCAGCGTCAGGCACTAGTTGTCTGGCATTTTTGCTGAACTGGGCTTTATTGTCGCAGCCGTGAGGCACACTTTCCTACTAATTTCGTACATCGCACTTTACACTTTTTATTTGTTTTTTTTTTTATTATATACTAGCTGACCCGGCAGACTTCGTACTGCCTCAATCGATAAATAAAAGACAATTGACCCAAAATTTAATTTAAAAAAAGGTTTGTATGGGAAATAGAAAAGGGCTGTTTTTAGGGTTTTCCCGGGAATTATTAGATTTTTCTCACCTTTTAAACCTTCCCTAGACCTCCACGAACATTTCAAGACCAAGATAAGATAAATCCGTTAAGCCGTTCTCGAGTTTTAGCGAGACTAAAGAACAGCAATTCATTTATATATATATAGATTGTGTGGCTTTTAGTGTGTGCTAAGTGTGCTTACATGACAAGAATCACAATTCAATCGTTAAAAAAAAAACCAGTATTAATACTAAGAGATTAATCAAAATCGATTCGATTTGCAATCGAAAGGTTCTTGATCGAGACGCTAGGGGAGAAAGAGGCCGGCAATTCTTTGAACGAAAACCACACGAAAATAACGTGTTAATAAACATCAATAGAGCCCCAACCTATAATAACCATCTACCCTTATTCCAAGTCTTCGCGTGAGAAAACCAGCAGCTGACCTTATTCCCATTTACTTTTACAGATTGAAAATGTTACATCGAAGGGCCAGATGGGGTCGTGTGACGAAAAAAGACACGCACTCCGAAGTACCTCCTATAATTGAGTTACCCTACATTAAACTTACCCTCGGACCGTATATTGCTAAAATAAAAGCCTCGGAAGACATCGTTGATGCAAATTACTTTGGCCCAAACTGCCCAAAGCAATCTTTTCATCGTTTGCGATTTTTCAGATAAAATACTTGCGCGGCACGATTATGATGTAAGAAATCAAATAACAATACAATGGAACGCGCATAAGGGACGCGTAATAGACTTAAGGTTTTTTTGTTTATTCGTTGTTTTCGTTATAAAGAAGTTAATATCGAAATACTGTGTTAGGGTGATTTTCAAAATTTATGTACATTGTGGGACGTGAAAACGTCCCCCGGAATATTGTCCAGGCATAACATATTAAACGATCAAATTATTGTTATTATCATTAAATAAAAGTTTATTGAGAAGGATTTCAACATTTCAGTTTTAAAAAAAATAAGTAGTCTCAAATATATGACATTTATGCTCTTAGTGTGATAATATTTCCATACATCTACCTCGTGTCTTTATGCGAGAGCGCGTTACAAAAACCATCATAAAGATTAAACTACTCATTTTATTGTAAATTCTCTTGGCGCAATATCTTAATGGGAAATTATTATGTAAATTATACAAAATTGTAATAAAAACTTTATGTAATAATTATAATATAAGCCTTTCAAAATGTGTCTTCTATTTCATTCAATTTTTTGATCATTATTGTAACACAAATATTAGTAGATATTTTATCAGATGACAACAAAATATTACTCCGCTATTTTGTCTGCAGCTGTGTCATTGTTGTGAAACGTGTGTTTCTTGCGGTGTAGTGTTTTTAAGTATAAGTCTCTGTCTTACTATTTTTGCGTAAATTCAAAGAATAATATTAATTCAATTTGATTATGGTGATAGACAAGTCCAACAACATTATTTTCAACCTTCAAATGTTGAAGATCGTTATTCAACAAACCGTTGATTTTCATTTTCGTAACGATTTGTTACATATTTTTGTTGCGTAACAAAAAGGATGTAACAAATATGAAGAAAAGCCGATTTCAAAATGAAATTATTTTTTTAATTTGTAAAAGTAATTAACAATTTTTAACCGTAAGTTCCATCAACAATGGTTTGTTTTCTGTAGGCTAAACTTTTTAATAAATACTTAATGACCTTAAACGGAATGCACAATATATTCTGAGACTGATTTTGTAATTAAAAAGACTGCTTATGTTATCAATAAATGATTAAGATCTAATTTCATAGTTTTAATAGTGTTGTGAAATAGCCTTAATGTTTCCTTTTTGTTATTTTTTTTGTAACATTGGTTACTTTTGTAACGATATTCATTTTTGTTTCATTTTTGTAACTGTACAAAAATTTTGAAAATCACCCGTTAACGTTACACAGAGTTTCATAAAGAAGTAGTGTTTTGTGACAAATAAACCTGATTTTCTTTCTTTTTACTTAGAGTAAAACATGAAAATGATGTTTGAATGATGAATGAAATGAAGTTTTCCATATAAAATATCTATTTTATATGGAAAACTTCATTTACATCGTAAAAAAATAATGATGGATACATTACTATTTATTTAGTTTTGAAATCATGAAGAAAGACTACTACGATGTGGCTACGCCGTAGCCGACGGCCACGCTTGCTACGCGTACGTAGCCGATTGTATACTAATAATAATTTATAATGTTGAACTTCGTTAATTGCCGAGTACAATATGAAGATTATAACATCTGATAAATCCTTTTATACCCAAAAATTGTTTGGCTATTAAATCTTAAAGACAATAACAACCATTTTTATAAACCTTTGCTACGAGAACACAGTAAACAAAAATAAAGAAAAAAAATTACAAAATTAAAAGTTATAATGGAAGATTGTAAGTACCAGTGAAATGTGGTAGTGGTGTAATTGCCAAAAATCTATTTTTTCTTCACTTTGTATTACAGTCTGTGGTTGCTGAATGTACAGCAATATTTCAGTTTGCCTTGCCGTTTTTATATCAACACATTGTTTGAGAATAGTTTTGCTTGTTGTGGAAATAAATTGCTAGTGATGTTTCACTATTAGTCTGAGAGTAAAAGAATAAATAATCTTGCCTATTTACTACAGCGGGATGTAGCCCTACTCTGGTAAAATTACAAAGGGGCAAGTCTCGTTATTTTAAGAACGTTCACAGTCTAATCTCGGTCTAATAAATACCTCTAATTTTCCTAAATTTTTGACAAGTTTTTGTCATTGATTATCGCTGACATGAGATTGCGACTCGATTTTGAACGTTTATAATTACGAGAATAGGCTTTCTGGTCGATTTATTTTTGCCTTAAAATCAAGTCAACCTATGTAGCTAGTATCTTTTGTAGCTATAAGACACATGTCAATTAAACTAATGGGGAGTCTATGACGCTGTAAATGAAGAGGTGCATTATTTGATCGACTTAAACAAAGGCGCCCATAAGCGAAGGTTTCTTAGGATTAAGATTTGCTATACAATAAAATAAGAGCTTGCTATCAAATTAACCGTAGACATGTCAATGACAAATGATATTTACTTTGTAAATTGGTTATAACACTTTTACACATTAAATAATGCAAACACAACTATAGGTTCTCCCTGTAATCGAAGGACTGTGTTATTGCTAAAATCAATTCAAGGTTGACATCTAAATTCAAGATAAGACATTAAAGTCACGAAGGTTTTTAATTGCTTCATTTTACCTACGACACGTTTCTTGAACGTTCGTGCCTTTAACCAATTACGGTAGGTTAGTGAAAGGAATTGGATGTCGCAGACCTAAGATTCTCAAGTCACAGCTAAATCCCCTTTGTGTCGTACTTTAAAGATGCTCAACTCCCTTCTGACCCAACACTGAATGTGATGTGTTTGCTGATGAATGGAGTAAAGTTATGCGTATATGTCTGTAGGCCAATTCTCGTAATTTAAAACGTTCAAAATCTAGTCGCAGTCTCATCTCGGCGACAAACAAATGTGAAAAAATTGTCAAAATGTAGGGAAATTTAAATTATTTTTGACAGATTGACACTGAGATCAGACGGTGAACGTTCTTAAAAATTACGAGAATTGTCCCTCTGGTGTTTTGTGAGAGAAATTATGCAAGGAAGTCGACTGTTCCGTATTAGTTATTAATTAAATTTAAATTATATAAAACATAAATATTTCTATGTCAATTAATGCAATTGGTGTTGTACCACTTTAATCTATACTAATAATAAAGCTGAAGAATTTGTTTGTTTTTTTTTTGTTTGAACGCGCTAATCTCTAGAACTACTGGTCGGATTAAAAAAAAATATTTTTGCTTTTGATAGCCTATATACTTAAGGAATGGTATAAGCTATTTAACATCACGCTGTTGCCCTTAGAAGCCGAGCAAAAACAATACAAAAGTAAGAAAGAACGCTTATCGAAAACGAAGTAATAGCGTGGGCAGGCGATGCAATGCGACGGGGCCAAAATTTTACGCAGACGAAGTCGTGGACAGAAGCCAGTTAACTATAAAGAAAGAAATAAATCTATAAGTAACTAAGTTTCTATTAAAAAGGCGTCAATCTTATAATATTGAATGCACATTAATTCGGACGTATATAGCGATTACATAATTCGACACAGTAATAAAACTAAAAGAATTATAGCCAATAAAACTGAGATTGGCCCAGAGCCAGCATGCAATATGCAGCCACAGACGGCCGAGTAAAATGGCTACTTTATTGAGCCACACTTTTCTGCTGCGTCTCTGGATATCATACGTTGACTTCACGCTGTTTGTTGCAAAGGGGGTAGGCAGGGTAGAAAATAAATTTGAAAAAAGTGAGAAACAAAAATCAAAAAAGTGCCTGGAAAAGTATACATTTCCCTGACCGTACTTTACTAGGTACGGTCAGGGAAATTTATTCTATAACAAATTAACTCACTATGTCAAATGGCCATGTTATAGCCAACTAGCAGCGCCCCGCGGTTTCACCCACGTTAGTTTCGATCCCGTGGGAACATCGGGATCAAAAGTATCCTATGTGTTAATCCTGGTTATAAACTTTCATGCAATTTCGTTCAACGGTTGACGCGTGATTGAGTAACAAACATCCAAACATCTTCACAAACTTTCACATTTATAATATTAGTAGGATAATAGCAATTACATACAACTGTCAAAGAATGATAGCTGTAGGCCTACCATGATCTAATTAAAAACGATTCAAAAGCAAGACATTTCAGTTTAGGTTCCTAAACTGCGTCGCTTGGCCTAAATTGAATTGTTAAATTGACGTCATGGTATGAATTAGAAGAACAGTTCAGTTTAGGTCATAAAATGGATCGCATAATCGGTAGGCCGCCTGTTGTGATTTGAATATACCAACGCACAATTTAAGTAAGCATAATCAATTGATGTCACAAAGCGGCTTTGCTCTGATTCGATTTGAAAGCCCAGAGTGACAAAAACCTAAACAATTCAGGTTCTAATTTAAATAACGAATGCAAAACTAAGAAAGGCACTAAATTTTATAAGTCATTATATAGTTTCAGCAGTAATACTGCATCCTAAACAACTATTTCCAGTCAATATAATATTTCATAACTCCTAAAACGCAACTTCATCATTGGGAGCAAGATGTCTGCCAATAAACCGATACTATTTGGCTGCGTTCCGATACCACACATAAATTTATAACGGACATGGGAACCAGGTGACTTGTACAGTCATAAAATATTGATACTCCAACATTTTGTGGTAAATAAAGCCTTATTGATAGGCCAAGACCGGTATATACAGAGCGTATTATGGAAACTGGACGGTGAATAATTTTACTAGCTGTTTTTGTTATTTGGATAGATTATGAATTGTTTATTTGAATTGCTGTTGTTCATGTCCATTTTGAAATACACACATCAAAAGTGTCTAGGGATCAACATATATTTTTGCAATAACTTTTCTCCTGATTGATATTAATTAAAATTTTCTTTAAGGATTCATCAAATAAAGTGTTTTCGTTTGTCACAGTAACGATAAACCAAGTCACCTTTGCATTAATAAAGAAATTTGCCATTTTCCTAATAAAGGGATTTTTGACATTTGAACCACTAACACAAAAGTTCGAAAAAAAGACTGAAATAACAGTTTTCTCTAAAATTTTATTGGGTAACTTAAACAATTAATAATCCGTGTTTCTACCGCGAACACTAACAACACAAGAACATCGGTTTGGCATACTCAAAATGAGTTCATCCAAATCACGCTGTGGAATGGCCGCCCATGTTCGTTGCAACAACAAAAAAAGGTCTTCTTGCGACTGGATACCCTCCATATTCGGCAGAGCTCTTCTCTGTAGCATATCCCATGCATGCTCAATCGGGTTCAAGTCTGGCGACTGAGCAGGCCAGGGCAGGACATTGATGTTAGCTGCGGCGAGAGTCTGTCTTACAACTCTTGCGGTGTGCGGTCGTGCATTATCATGCATTAACTGAAATAAGGGACCGATTTGCACTTGTAGAGGAACGATGACGTCTGATACAATCGTCTCAGCATAAATTTGAGCGTTGAGGTTGCCTCTGATCCAAATCAACTCAGTTCTTCCGCCGATCCAAATACCCGCCCATACCATGATGGTTCCACCACTATAAGGATGGACTTCCTGGCAGGATTTTAATCGCTGTTGGCGTCCAGGGGTTCTCCAGTGTCGTATACGTCTTGTATCCGGTCTCATACCAAAACGAGACTCATCAGAAAAGCACACGAAACGCCATTGTTCTTCTGCCCAATTTCTGTGTTCAAGAGCCCATTGATATCGAATCCTACGATTGTGCATTGCTATAGGTGGTACCCGTAGCGGTCTTCGGGAATGAAGGTTCACTTCATGCAAGCGGTTTCTGACTGTTTGGTCGCTAATTAAGTTCCCTGAAGAGTGATGAAGCCTCACGGCTAACATCATGGCGGTTATTGTTGGAGCTCTTCGAGTTAAGATTTGAATGTATCGGTCTTGTCTCCGTGTGGTGCAGCGATACCGTCCTCCATGGCGCTCAGCCACGGTACCAGTGCTTCGGTAACGTGTCCAAAGTCGACTGATAACACTCTGACTTGTATTCAGAGCTAAAGCCACAGTACGTTGCCGGGAACCAGCTTCTATCATTCCCACGGCTCTGAGCATTTCTTCCCTGCTTAAATGACGTCGCCGCTCCATAATAACGTTGGTTTTAATCAGTAGTAGGGAAACAGTAGCACTAATAATGTCTTCAATGCGTTGTATGTTTTTATAGGGAAAATATTGACAGCTGATTTTCATCTTTTACTCGAATTTGATTCACAGTTCCTGATTCAAATTATGAAGTGCACCAAAAAGGATCCATATAAATTTATAAAATCATAAAATTAATTACAAAGCCACATCTCAATCTCAAGAAATCCGCATAAAAATGCTTGATCCCTAGACACTTTTGATGTGTGTATTTACTTCTAGATTCGCTTTTTGTTAATTCATTTACTCACAACATTTTTTGATGAGAAGTGCTTCGCCACTGTCTCGGTCAGTACCGTGAGCTCCTGCACACACATTCAAAGCGTGTTTGTACACTTGGTTACCACAACTACAGCACGCGTCGCTTCGAGAGCTGAAAATACTCTACCTTTATGAAAAAAAATTATGCTGCACCAAAAAAAATAGGTGAGGCCGCGTCTTACACAAGAGCGCGATGATCACGAACTCGCGCGGCGGGTTCGCGATCGTCCCGCTCTTTTATACGATTATGACAAAGTCGCGCGATCAATCAAGTTGCGTTTGTACGTCAAAATTCATACAAAAGGTTGCGTCGATGCGTCTTATGACAATCACATCGATCGGTTAGGACGCGGGGTAATGCATAGACAGACGGTGACTGGTAGATAAATAATATAAGTTTTTAGTTTTCAACTTTAGTTTTTTTTATGTGCATTGTAGCTGTTTGTACCTTATCTATGCCTAATCAAAGTTATTCCTTGATATAGCTTGGTGTTTAGTAATTGGCTTCAGTGCCAACACTGAGCCAATCAGATTATCTATAGGTAATACATGTCATGCGAAGAAATGCACTTTTGAACATTTTTACCCGTTTCTCTGCACATAACTAACCTAACTGAAGTCCTATTTTTTTCGATAATTATGGAACAAAATTCTAATTATATCCTTAGAGACACCAAAATTCTATCTTTTATTTTTTTTTTCCTCGTGAACAGTCCGCGAAATAAAAAGTTCTCAAAAGTTACAAACTTGTTTCGCAAAATGGCTTCACATTTGCACTCTCTGGTTGGATTGAAAAAATTCGTTGTTTTAACTTTTTCTTTGACTTCATTTGGCAAACCTCATGATTACTTTGTGTTGTGTTTACTTTCCAATAAGAGTAGCATAATCAGCCTGTTCCCACTGCTGAGACAGGCCTCCTCTCTGTAAGAGGGAGTAAGGGTGGTGTAAAGTTTGTCTCAACTTTTGTTTCTGGGACATGCCGGTTTCATACCACCGGTTCGGTGCCATTTTAAGAGCACCGTTGATGAAATTAAATACACAAAGTAAAATGCCTGCCTTTTTTTTTTGTGGATGGGAAATCATCAAATGACCCTTTCCGCTCTGGGTGGAGCTGAAGGGAGTGTCAGACTCTTACTGACTAAAACCCACCCGTGTTCCTTCCTTAGCCCTTTGTGTTCCGGGGTAGCGGTAACCCTTTCGGACAATCCCGCTGCCCCGGCAGGCTTCGGCCTTTACGGGCCCCTTCCTTAAGCTGATATCTCTATTAGGCGCGCGTGGAACACGTACACGCCGTCCGGCACGGGCCTGGTCCTGCGGGCGGAGAGTTACACATTACTCTCCGCCCGCAGGACCACGCCTACGGTGGCCGGGAGTCGTCACGCGGCTCCCGACGCCCGGAGCGTCTCCCGCGGCGGCTGGTACGTGAGGCTCTCTCCCTCAGCCAAATGCCTGCCTGGGTTCGAACTGAAGGCCTACAACTCTTCAATCGGGACCAATTCCACTGGGTTACCACTGCTCCCAATACGAGCGCCTTACTCAAATTATTACGATTAAATTTTTAGGTTGTAATTGTCAAATTGTGTTCAAATTTCAGCTCATATCCGCATCAAAATAACCTCTATCGCGAACACAATTGAAGTCTGCCCGCCTCATTGATGACAATCAGTAATGACTTAAACACATAAAAGCTTTAACGCAATTCCATTAACCACAAATTGGCTGTAGAATATTAAAGGCGTGTTCAGACGAGCGCACTGGAAGTTTGCATTCGAATGCGAATTTGAAATAGTCACTATAAATGTTAAATGAACGATCCTAGAAAGTGCCGGAGCGCAGTGATAGCTAGTCGAGCTATGAATATTGTACAATAACTGTCTACCTAAAAGTGTCACGGAGTTGTAACCTGCAGTGCGATTCTGTAACCGTCTCACCGTGAAAACTTAGGTGAAGTGAGCGTGGAGTGAGCTGTCAGTGTCATCCCACCTGATACTAGGGATTGACCAAGCATAAATTTACAATCATAATCGAGATTTTAATATTATTTTTTATGATAATTCTATTGATCATTTTATATAATTTCAAAGCTAGTATTTTAGTTTTCAAAACATTACTATTTTATGGGATTTTTGGATAAAATAGCAAAACAGAAACTTAGTCACAATCTCAATATTGTTTTCTTTTCTTTTTTTTTCCCAGACTAGTCCTTATATAGCCTGAGGCACGAGCGCGTCACGCACGAAAAATATTTAAAATAAAACGTTTAAGACTAAAATAATTCACATAAAAAATATTATTAAAATCTCGATTATGATTGTAAATGTTTGCTTGGTTTTCACGGTGAGATTTTTACAGAATCGACCGGCTGCACTTAGAACGTAGTGTTGTGTATAGCGGTAGTGTTATTAATTTTGAGAGAGATCTATGAGTCTAGTTCAGTTTGGAAGTGCTGCACCTTTTGTTATTGTGTGTCATTTGTCACTGCCAGTCAGGGCTATATTTAAAATACCACGACAGAATATACTTAAATATGCATCTGGTGCATCCTGGACAGTCAGCTTTGCGAACATCTTACAGGCTCGTTTATATTTTACACGTGGCACAAGCATTTTTATATAGTTTGACACAATTCAAGGGAAGAAGAAGTAGCTCTCATATTTAGAGCAATGATGGCCCAGTGGTACCGGCCCCGAATTACGAGTTGTAGGTCGTGGGTTCGAACCAAAGCAGGCGCTTTACTTTGTATAATCTTTTTTTACACTCAAAAATTTGTAGACATGTGACATCTATTAACCCGAACTGGGACCTCGTGGGGGATTACGGTCCATTTCCCCTCACAGAAAGGAGACCTGCCGATCGATTCTGTAAAAATCTCACCGTGAAAACTTAGGTGAGGTGAGTTTGTTTTTTCTAGGAATTGACACTATTGACAGCTCACTTCATCCAAGTTTTCACGGTGAGATTTTCACAGAATAGCACCGCTGTGTTCCAGCGTGAAATATGGAAAATAATGTTTGAATAAAGAATTCGAATCTTTCAAAAGTCAATATGGTAGTTTGTATGCGAATGAATTAACGGACAACTTAGTTTCATAAACATGAACGCAGTTCTAATGAACAGGATTATAGGACGTTGATCGTCAAATGTTTAGCAATGCGAGCTGATTGCGAATGTATGTTAGGACATATTCAACACCAGTGTGTTTGATCGCGTATGAACAACTACCGATGAACGTGGAATTGCGTTTAGATGCGACTGCTCTGTTGACTCAATGATGTTATGTTATAACATAATATCAAGGCTTTATTGGTTATGGGGTTGGCAGAGTTATTACTTTAGAAGAGGGATTCCCAAAGTGGTCGATATCGACCTCAAGGGGTCGATATCGGTTTCCTAGGAGTCGACATAAACGAAAACTGATTTTGGGGGTCGACGGGGTTGATCTTAAAAGTAGGTAATTTGGGCATGGGGGTCTGAGGTAACAGTTCATTTTGGAAAAGGGGTCACTTATCCAAAATAGTTTGGGGATCCCTGCTTTAGAACATCCACATTTTGTTTGTTATGTATGTGAACCGTCAAGGAGCGAGTCCATTGTCAAATAGTTGGAAAATAGATTATTTGGAATATTAAAAGCAATATCGAAAACTTGGGGTGAAGGTTATTAAAATATTTATTTAAATAGTGTAACTTTTGTTATTATAAAATGTCATCATTTGCCTACCCTTTCCCTAAATATGTTGGGGTCTTTTTTATTTTATTTTATTTTATTTCGGAATAAAAACAGTAGTCGAATCATATGTTATACACACTAACTTACTAATTAAACAAAATAATTATTATACTACTAGCAACATTATCCACTTATTACTAATTTGTTAATTGTTAACGCTACGTAAGATAAAAATAAGAACAGAATACATGAATGGAGTGAATGATTCTATTATTGATTGATTGAATGAATGCGACTACAGATTTTCTAAATTAATGTGCTGTCAGATTAAAAATATCAGGGTCGGCTTCCAGTCTAACCGGATGCAGCTGAGTACCAGTATTTTAAAATGCAATAAATCTAAATACAGTTTGTTATGTAATACTTGATAAATACAATGTCTGCTCACCAATAACATCCAACAAGATCTTATGGTTCCTCGTGGGGGATATTTTGAAGTCTACCCTGCAGCGGTACATGGCACGGTCAGTGGGGATGACGTCACGTATCCTCAGGGAAGATGGCGTGGCGGCGTGCCACCGCGCCCGGCCACCGAGCACGTCGTCCGCCCAGTGCGCAGTTGGACCCTTTATGCGCCCGTCGTAACTGTGGACAAACGTAGATATGAGCGTGTACAAAAAGAATGTAGGTAAATAATAAACTTTTCAACTTCTCATGCTCTAAAAGTTCGCCTTTATGTTGTGCGTAGACGAAATAAAGTTGCTTTTTATGTTCTAGGGCATAAAGTAATTATTTTTTTCTAAGACTAAGATAATCAGGCCCAACAGCCACACGCACAATAAAACGTCGCAGATTAAAGTCGTTATTTATTTCATAGTCGGAATATATATCACTTCCGTGTAGAAAACACGGAAGTGACATAAATTAAAGCAATTCGTTATTTTAATAAAACCAGGTAAAATAGTTAGGTAAATATGCCAGAGAAGACAATACATTTTAGTATTAGGAATTGTACAAATTTAACTTTTAATTTTAATTGTTTTAGTGTTTTTTTTTTTAACTTTATGCCTGTTTCATTATCTCGCAATCGAAGTGAAAAGCTGAGTGTATAACTCGGGAGATATAAGATAAAATAAAGCTTGAATTAACTCCTTCGGAGTCCCGCGCGCTGATATTTCTGATGTTTCACAGCAATTTGACTTTAAATTAACTGCAATCGACTGAACCTTTAAATAAATGACAAATAACTCAAATAAATGAGAATGATAATTCTATAATATCTACTCTCAAATCCTAACCCCAAACTTTGAACTCTCAAAAATTCAATGCGTTCCCACCGTGCTCCGAAATGAAAACGTTTTTACTCATTAATATTTCATAAGCGCGACCAGCTTAAGGCCAGCTCAGACCTGCGGTATTCTTTTATACAGTCACCAACATAAATCAAAATGGGGGATCAAAGTGTAAGAGGGACGATTTTTATAAATTGCATAATTATGCAGTTCTCTACGTAGGAAAATCTCGCGACAAATTTTTATACCTTGCGTTTATAGCGAAGTGGGGAGTATCAAAAGCCTGAGATAAAAATTGAAAGGAAAGTTTTAAGATGGAGTGTCAAGGAAGGAATCTTTGAAATGTAAAAGTTTGGCTGGAAAATAACGAAAATTAATTACATTTTTTACCCCAAAATGTATGATTCTTTTTTTTTCCAATCACAAATAAATATACATACGCAACATTAAAAATAATTTGAAACACACAATTATTGCTATTATTAACACTAGCAACAATATTGTTGCCCACTGTTTTTTATGTAATGGCAACATTGGTTTGTTCACTTCCTTCTTCAATAAATTGTCGGATTGTTAAAATTAAAAACTTTTTAACAAAAAAAAACAACCGACTTCAAAAAAAAAATACACTACAAAGTGTAAAATAACTTTAATTTTAATTTCGGAAGTCGGTGTCTTTGGTTTTGTATTTACGTTTTTGCCACCGACTTCCAAAATTAAAATTAAAGTTATTTTACACTTTGTAGTGTTTTTTTTTTGAAGTCGGTTGTTTTTTTTTTGTTAAAAAGTTTTTATTTTTTACTTTTTATAGTCAGAGTACATCTCATGACAATTCCAATAAGCCCAAACACGGCTAGAATACATGGTTTTATTACGAAGTTCCGGTACCTACCTTCCAGCTTCATCATCAGATCGGTTTGATGGTACCATTTTCGTCAGAACCATTTATTTAAATTTGCTTCGTC
Organism: Globia sparganii; assembly: GCA_949316385.1. NCBI lineage: Eukaryota > Metazoa > Arthropoda > Insecta > Lepidoptera > Noctuidae > Globia > Globia sparganii. The sequence continues at coordinate 2,077,109 of OX438660.1, forward strand.
ATAGTCGCTTAACTATCTTAATCGAGATATCTTATTGCCACCCGTGAAATACTTATTATCATTGAAGAGTTCCTGTGGCTATCTGTGGTCTCCTTCATCAGTTCCACTTCACCAAATTATACTTTTTGAATGCAAATGCTTGACATGTTGATGAAACTACCAAAATTTCTATATGTATGCCTATAATATTTGAGGAGTTCCCTCAATTCCTCATGGATCCCATCATCAGAACTGGATTTTGACAAAAATGGGACCAATCTGGAAGCATATCCTTTCAAATAAAAAAAAAATTCCAAATCGGTTCATAAATGACGGCGTACTGAGGTAACAAACATAAAAAAAAAAAAAAAACAACCGAATTGATAACCTCCTCCTTTTTGAAGTCGGTTAAAAATATACAGTTTACTGCCTAAAATCTTACAGCATTTTTATTATACACCTAATCACAAAGTTTTTCTACCTAGAACTACGTACCTGTGTTTGATTATCTATAACTTCTTCTAATATACAAAATTCTCGTGTCACAGTGTTAGTTACCATACTCCTTCGAAACGGCTGGACCGATTTGTATGAAATTTTGTGTACATATCGGGTAGGTCTGCGAATCGGCTACTATCAATTTTTTTTTTTGTGCAAAACGACGTTTGCGGGGTCAGCTAGTACTTATATAAAATTCAAAGTCCTGACTGACTGATATATCAACGCACAGCCTAAGCCGTTGGTCCTGGAAATATTAAGTTTGGTCTGTGAAACACTCATTTGTGCAAATATAGGATTATCCTACTATATCCTACTAATAGGTTTTATAAATGCGAAAGTTTGTGAGCATGGATGGATGGGTATTTATTACTAGTTCATGCAAAACCTTTACAGTAATATAGCTTATACATCAGAATAATACATAGGGTAGATAATTTTTATCCCGATATTCCCACGGGATCGACATTTTCTGCGGGTGAAATCGTGGGGCGCTGCTAGTAATAACATACGAACATTGCAAGTTTCATAAAGCTTGTAAAAAAAAGAGAACTTCAATTTCAAAAAGTCAATTCGTAAATATCGTGAGGAAACTGGCATGTCCTAAAACGAAAAATTTAAAGACATGTCTTAAGGTGGAACTAGTCGCGAGCTCGAACGTACTGGGGTTTATGGCCAAAAAGGCTGTCTCACCTGGCTTCCTGTCCGACAGAGATAGTATCAGTGATGAGCAGTTAGACGCTAGTCTACACGCACTACATCTAGTTCTCGCGCACAGAAACATAGTTCCAAACTGAAAGGTGTTTAAAAAAATTCGAAAAGTGCTTTGGAAAATTGAGTTTTATGAAGAAGCCACTGCGTAAATCAATTACAAATAAAGTTTATTGAACTCTTCGAAAACTTAACTTTGTCGGCACCGACTTTGTTTTGAAGATCTTACAGTTTTTTATTGCTTATTTACACTCAAAATTACGTAAAAAAAAAGAAAAAACGGTTTTTTCTTGGCTCGTAACTTTTAAATGCTTTTATTTTATTATTCTGTTTCCGTACAGACAATAATAATAATAATAAAAAAAAAACGATATCATGTCTAACTTTGGATGCATAATCTCAAATAGTGGAGTAATAGGTACTCTCCCGAAATTTGTATGGAAAAAATATCGACTAGTGGCACCTTAATTGTGATGCCTTCCAACCCGCACGAGCCGGCGTAGTAGATAGCCTTTCAAGTAAACCACATCACTGATCGTAATAAATCGTTATTATTACAACAAACTGCTTAATTTCTGCAATCTGTCGGTTTACATCAATTATTATTTTGGTACATCACAGCGCAATAATTGTCATCGATACACAATAAACATTGAAAACAATCAAATCTCCACTTTATCAGTTAAACAAATTAATCGGATTAATTTGACATTTAAAACTGACAAACCGGTTTTGCAGGTAACATAAATTCGAATGAGACTTTATGATTGTTTTGCTTTACAATTGATTTTAATTGTATCACAGTAATCGTTTTAATGACATTAATGATATTATGTAGATATTTAACAAGTTTTTTCCTGTGACAAACTTCAACCCTAGACTCACTCAGTGGTACAAAAATTCTTAGTCAAAACAAAAATCATTTTGAGTAAATTTTTCAGTAGGTAGTCAGATAACTTTTATCTGATGAATAATTATGACAGTTTGACATATTTTCTTCATATTTTTATTTAAAAGTTATCTGATTATTGAAAAATAATGCCCTTAGTCAACTTAGGCTGAGAATCAGCACTTTATGAACGTCAAAAAAACATAAGACACTCCCCCAAAAAGCCCTTCACTTTTTAGTGCCTAAGCTGGAAAGACGAAGTGGCAACAAACTCCCCAACAGTTACGGTCAGTTCACACCGAGACGCGATGCGACGCGACGCTGCGCGCACACTTTAAAAGAGTGACTCAAAATATACTTTACTAGCACTTCGCCCGCGACTTCGTCTGCGTGTATTTGTGCCAAATTTCAAGTTTATTAACTCACGCAATTATATTTTTCATACAAACAAAATTCCCCCTTTTCACCCCCTTAAAGGTCGAATTTCCAAAAACCCCTTCTTAATGCTCCCCTACATAATAAAAGGAAGCCGTATGCAAAATTTCACGTTCCTAGTCCTTGCAGTTTCGGCTGTGCGTTGATATGTCAGTCAGTCAGTCAGTCAGTTTCTCCTTTTATAAATATAGATTTTCTACACGAAAAGCTACACATTGCATTGTGAGAGTTCAGAATACGTTGCGCCGTGCAGCGCTGCGCCTCGTGACGCCTCGCGGCGTAGAGCGACGCAGCGGTACTTCGCCGGTACGCGCGGCGCGCGAGAGCAGCGCGTAATCACTGGCCTCTTCCAGTATCGTCGCGTCGCATCGCGTCTCGGTGTGAACTGACCCTTAGTGCATCTACATATTCTTAGGAACATTATTATTTCTATCCACAGTTGTTTATGCTGTGCGTTGCCTGTCAGTTTGAAAGACAGAACTTACGAAACCGTCTTGTATTATGTATTTACATTGCTAATGTTATAGACAAAATCAAACTGGTTGCTAATTTAATTTATACATACACATTTTTTTTTCTTTTTTTTTTAAATACATTGTTTTTTACATTCTGTGACTTTTGACACTTTTTAAAATACTAGTAAAATTTTACAATCTTTGTAAATACGTAAGCACCATGTATCTATCACATAATTGATTTACCAGTCTGTTATATTTTTAATTCTTTTACCATTTTTGGTAGACTAAATTTTATTTTGGGTGCATCGTCTTCACATATAATTATATAATGAATGTATACAAAAACTTGTAAAACATTTTAAAAGAGTAACGGTGGAGTTTCTTGCCGTCACGTCTATATTACAGACATACATATGTTTTGATGTTTGCAATAACAAGATAGAAGTAGGTAGGTAGTCAAATATGAACGGCAGTGATTTTGTTTAAAATAAACTTTAATTACAATTATTACAATAATTGGGAGATGTGCTCAGTTTGAGCGATGCAAACGGAATGTCCTGGCTTATGAACTATTGGTTTATATAACCTAAACAATGACGACATATTTCTGGAAGTTCCCACGAAGCTAGCTCAGATAAGCATTAACTTAGCTGTTAGAAGTAATTGTTGAAAGAGATGTGTATTAAGTGGAATCGGCGACATGGCTACTTAAAGGTGTTAGAAACAGAGTGTTGAGTGAGGATTAATCCCGTGGGAACTGATGCCTGGTATGCATAACTCCTCCCTCCATAAGTTCAAAATCATCATTTGAAATCTGAGAATGATGGTTTTGATTTATATTACAAATATAAAATTTTAATCTAACAAGCAAAAAAAATTAATATGTAAATGATTAGAGTTCCTACACTAATACTATGAATATTCACAAAGTGCGTTTCGCTTTTATCACTGTACACTACACTTTTCACTTTTCAGTCTATTTCGTCTATGTTGTTCGGAGGTTTTCTTTGTAGGCTGGTTGGCATCGCAATGCTGGGCAGATTACACGTTCGTCGTGATGTGGACTGCCACCTGAGCGGCTAATAAACTTGTAAAACATTTTAAAAGAGTAACGGTGGAGTTTCTTGCCCATTCTTCTCCACACGAAAACTACATTTTGGAATGGGCGACTAGAATCAATTCTATTTTTTCATTTTAAATTTTGACGTTCAAAAGTGCCTTTTAAGTGCCTATTTGAAATAAATGATTTGACTTTGACTTTGACTTTGAATATGCGTCGCTTTCTCAGTGTATTTTTTCAATTTTCGTCTAAATACGATATAGGTGCAGAGAATATTGTGCTGGTTTATGTCATTCTTGCAATATTCCATCGATAATGGGTGAACGCCGGAAAATAGGATCCAAGTGTTCGGCTGTGTAGATTTGATGTTCACCATGATGTTTTTGGAAGACACGTTGAAATCTCAGTGGCATATTTCATGAAGTCCGCGATGCATGTGCCTTTGTCAGCGGGAAGACATCTGTCTTGTAACAAATAAACTTTCCGTCGTCGATTTCCCTGCATGGCTGGGAGAGCGGTAATACATATTTTCAACCCTTTCGCAAGGATATAGGAAATTTGGGAATGATTAGGAATGTAAGGTTTGTTCGGGGGTTATACATTGGAAATAGGTGTAATTGATACTAATTATAAACTATACTCCGTTGGATGATTGGAATTTATATAATAAATGTTATTTGTTTGCCTTTTATGTTTTGATTGTATATTACTAATTAATTTGTCAAACTTGATTGCGTCGTCGTTATCCAGATTACCAGTAATTACTTTAATGATAGAGCCAAGGGGATTAAGTTTAAGTAAACCTCTTTTGATTATCGTAGTAGGAATCAATTAATTAAGTCGCCCGATTGTAACATTCAATGTAATATTCAATGTGTCTAACCTATCTTTCATATACTTACTAATTTATATACTAATCTATTTTATAAGTATTTTTAGAACATACTTACTAATCTATTTTAAAAGTATTTTTAGAATATCCTAATCTAAATTGTTACTTATTAATTCGAAATCTAGATTCCAGTCAAATAAGGTAAGACCTGCTTGGCCTTGCTTGACAGGAAGACTACACTGTGGATGAAGGCCCTGGGTCAGGGTTGCCTGAGCCACTATCAGGAGGACGAGCCTCTGGAGGACGCCTTATGTCTTTAATTGGAACCTTAGTTTGTCTCTGATTGGTCTGTACCGCGACTGTATTGCGGTGAATATTACTTGTTACTTTAGCTTTTTGGTAACGTGGTTTATCTTTGCTGCGTCGAGTGTTAACGCCTTTGATTAAAATGCTATCTCCAATTTTAATATCGAATTTATTTTCTCCAACACGCTTTTGTCTTATGTTTTCTTTGATTTAAACCATTTTGTCAGTTAAATAATTATACAAGTATTTTGATCTCTTTGCGTGTTCTGTAACTAATTCATAACGGTTACAGCGTCTGTAATTTTAGTTTCATATTTTGCAATTCGGTAAATTTCGATTATTGTTGAATGAAACCTTTCTATTATACCCATTGAATTAGGATTATGTGGCGTTCCTATGTGAAGTTGAATTTTGTAGAAAGTTAACATTTCCTTCAACAGTTTATTATTGAATTCAGAACCTGGATCAGAACTTATTTTTCTAGGCACGCCATAAAATGAGAAGAACTTTAATAAAGCTCTTACTATTTCAGGGGTTGATCTATTTGATACCTCAAATGCTTGTCCCAGTTTGCTGAAAGCGTCAACAATAGTCAAGAAATATTTTCCTTCTATTGAAAATAAATCAATAAAAAGCTCTTGAAAAGGTCTAGTCTGAGTCTGTGTTAACTGTAATTCAGGCTTAAAAGGTTTTCGGTCATATTTCATTTTTTTGCAGATTTCGCAAGAGTTTATAATGCTGCCTACTGTTTGTTCTAAGTTATTCCAAAAATAAGTGCGTTTTAAATGGGCTATTGTTTCTTTAATGCCGCGATGGCAAGTTTTACCTATGTGATACTTTGTGACAATATCACGTTGTTCTTCTTCGTCTTCAACATAGACTACTCTTAGGGTGCATTAGTAAAACCTAACTGAATTCTTTTTATAAAGGTTTGTAATTACTTCGGATAATATTTTTCTAGCATTTTGTCTTCGAAATAAAGGAAATATTTAATTTTAGGTCGTATGTACTCTTTGAGGAAATTTTTTAACTAGTATGGGATTATCCGTAGGCATGTGCACTTCGAGTACCTTTTGTTTATCTCTAGAAGGATCTTTAACTACGAATTCGTTTCTATTCCATGTGAAAATTAATATTTGATTTGGTTTTGTATCAATAGCTTCGTTTAATATGGGTACGTCAGCAGAGTCAGTGTTTTCTTCAGAATGAACAGTAATTAAGGAGTCAAGGAGTCTGGTTTTTCAGATGCTGTAAGAGTTCCATTATCCAATGATTGTATCGAGTATGGGGATCTCGGTCTATCGTAGTCATCTTCAGATGAAATAACAATGGGACTAGGAGTTGAGTTTTTAGAAATATTTTTTCGTCGTTTCTTTCTGTCTAAGTTAACTATCATAGATGAGTCATCCTCTAATGCGTTAACTCTTATGCGCGACAGAGCATCGGCATTACTGTTTTGTTTTCCTGGTTTGTATTTGATTTCATAGTCATATTCGGATAATCTTAACCTCCATCTTGTTAATCTACTACCGGGTTCCTTAACTGAGTGTAACCACACGAGTGGTCTATGATCGCTAAGAATTATGAACTTTTTTCCATATAAATACGGTCTAAAGTGTTTGCAGGCCCATACTACTGCTAACAATTCTTTCTCGATTGCGCTGTATCGTGTTTCAGCTTCGTTGAGTGTCCTACTAGCGAACGCAATTGGTTTATCGCTACCGATTGGTCCTTGAGATAAGACTGCGCCAAGGGCAAAGTTTGATGCATCTGTGGTTAGTAAAAACGGTTTCGAGAAGTCAGGAAATTGTAAAAGCGGGGCATTGGTCAATAATTCTTTACATTTTTTGAAAGCGTCAATGTATTCTTTAGTTGACTTATTATTGACTTTATTCTTCACTTTAAGATAGTAATATGTCAACGATTGTGTGTTTTTTGAAAAATCTTTGATAAATTTAGGAATCATTCCCAGGATTTCCCTCGGGATTATCTGGATTTGATTCATTTTATGTACAGATTAATTAGATACTATTCTTAGTTCTAATTAAGTATTTATTAAATGTTTAATTTGATTTAAAAAGAAAGCAAATAACGAAATATCGGCGATGTTTGTCCGATGTAACGTCAGTAAATAAAATAGAATAAAAGAAACTTATACACAACGCAAACGGCGATTCTTGTCCATAAACGTTGATTAACTAACTAATGACGTTAAATGGCGATTCTTGTCCAATATAACGTAGGGAAGAGATAGAAAAGAAACTTATACACAACGCAAACGGCGATTCTTGTCCATAAACGTTGATTAACTAACTAATGACGTTAAATGGCGATTCTTGTCCAATATAACGTAGGGAAGAGATAGAAAAGAAACTTATACACAACGCAAACGGTGATTCTTGTCCATAGACGTTGATTAACTAACTAATGACGTTAAATGGCGATTCTTGTCCAATATAACGTAGGGAAGAGATAGAAAAGAAACTTATACACAACGCAAACGGCGATTCTTGTCCATAGACGTTGATTAACTAACTAATGACGTTAACTGGCGATTTTTGGTCCAAATAACGTAAGGAAGGGATAGACATGGGAGTGGGCAATAAATGCGAAAAGGTCTACTCACATTAAATTACTGCTCGATCCCGTGCCGATTCTCGTCTGCTGGTGTTGATCTCCTTCGTGCTGCCGCTCGATGACAAATTTGTTTGTGTAGGTTCCCGGATAATGCCAGGCAATTAGCAATTCGCTAGGCCAATGTTAGTGCCTTTAAACGAAGAAACTTTTCGCGAACTTTATCCGACCCCGGCTGCGCCAGTCAAATATGAACGGCAGTGATTTTGTTTAAAATAAACTTTAATTACAATTATTACAATAATTGGGAGATGTGCTCAGTTGAGCGATGCAAACGGAATGTCCTGGCTTATGAACTATTGGTTTATATAACCTAAACAATGACGACATATTTCTGGAAGTTCCCACGAAGCTAGCTCAGATAAGCATTAACTTAGCTGTTAGAAGTAATTGTTGAAAGAGATGTGTATTAAGTGGAATCGGTGACATGGCTACTTAAAGGTGTAAGAAACAGAGTGTTGAGTGAGGATTAATCCCGTGGGAACTGATGCCTGGTATGCATAACTAGGTATTACATTTCGAGATTTGAAATGTTGTTTATCAGTAGCTTTGAGGCGTCCATGTCTTTATCGATAGCACACTGAGTACGCACGGTTTGCACGGGTGATTTTTTTTCGCACACTGGATTATCAACGCACTGCTTAGCGCAGAGAGTTGACAATCAAACAGTGTGTGTTTTGAAGCGATGAAATGCGCTCTGTTGGATTCTCACTCAGGAAAATCCAGTGCGTGAAAAAATCCAGTGCGTGAAAAAATCCAGTGCGTGAAAAAATCCAGTACGTGAAAAAATCCCGCCTCGATATTTTTACGTCCGTGCGAACGTGGGCTTATAGCTCATTGGCTCCGCCACAGCCGCAAATGACGATTGTTAATTCTCGGTCACTACCAAGAAGCTTGTAGATAAAAATGGAGGCAACACTCTAAATACCTAAGTGAAACCGACTGTGGGCTAACGCTCTCTTTCTAAATACGCACATAAGAACGAGACAGTGATATATGTTTTCTTTGTCATATATATGTATTCAAAAAGACAGCGACCGCCCACAGTCGGTTCCACTTAGGTGTTCAGAGTGTGGTCTCCACTTTTATCTATATATACTTCTACCCGTAGTGTCTCTGACAGATCACTTTATAAGTCATGTGCAGTGTAATGTGACTACATCAACATCACAAGCACACGCAGTTGACAATCATCAACTCAGCCTATCGCAGTTTAGTACTGGATATGGCCTCTCCCAGGCTACGATATAACACTCTGTCCTCAGCCTACTGCATCCAGTCTGTGCCAGCCACTTTCTTAATGTCGTTGGCGCAGTTGGCTGGGGGCGCCACACGCTTATACAATACGCGGTCTCCACTGTAGGACTCGTCTGCTCCACCGGCCATCTGGTCTTCGACAAACATGGCCAGCACTCTGCCACCCATTGTACTCTATAACTCCGGTTCTTTTCCGAATAATTTCGTTTATTGGTAAGTTGACAATCGTCACTATCCTCATTATTTCAGTCAAAAGACTACCACTGCTGGACATAGGCTATCCACAAGCGATGCCACATCGACCGGGCCTGTGCTTCTTGCATCTAAGTTAACAATATCAGCTTGCCATTGTCTCACAGAGCAAATGTCTCCTGTAGTACAAAGAAGGATTGAACATTAATCGTCACGCTGGGCCTCTTTGTGTTGGCGATTTCAAACTATAAAGCCATGGCTTTCTTACTTCATGATTTTTACTTTCACAGCATTAAATATCAGATAAATTCATCCTTTGCAAAATTTCTATATTTATGTCTGTAATTTATATGGTTTACATATAATAAAGAGTATTCTATTCTATTTTTAACTAACCGACTTCAAAAAGGAGGAGGTTCTCAATTCGACGGTATGTTTTTTTTTTTGTGTGTTTGTTACGCGATCACTCCGCCAATTGTGGAACGATTTTCAAAATTATTTTTTCGTTTGAAAGGGTATACTCCCGAAGTGGTTCTATTGTCACCAAGTCGGAACCTGATGAGGGAATCCCATGGAGATCGAGGGAAACCTCAAATTTTATAGGCACACCTATAGCGATTTGGGTATTTTTTATAGTAACTCGTGCATTTGCTCTCGGAAAGCAACATTTGGTGAAGTGGAACTGATGATGAAGACCACAGATGGCCATCGGAACTACTCAATAATAAGTATTTCACGGGTTCACGGGTTCGGGCATAACTCCGTCATTTATAGACGAATTTGCAAAATTCTTTTTTTGTTTGAAAGATGTGTATTCCGAAAAGGTCCCATTTAAATTTTGTAAAGATCTGATGATGAGTTTCGGAGACAGACAACGGTACTCTTCAATAAATGCCAGCAAATCAACCGCGATTGCTGCTATCGCATATGTTTCCATTGTTTACGCAATCACACAACATAACATCGCGCCTGTACCCTTTAAAGGGGTACGCAGATGTGTTCAGTATACCATGGTACACCCTCACAAAGAGTATGTAAACACTAGCGTTATATACCCTCATTTCCCTGTTGCAAGTAGTGTTATATGAATTTGTGTGAGGTAGATACAACTAAAAAGTGAAAAATAGAAGTCGGTTGTTTTTTTTTTGTAAATTTTTTTTTTATTCTATATATTTATTGGGATTTTTTACGTTTTAAGCTTGCGTTTATACTTTTGAACATAACTCTTTATGTTATCTATCATAATCTTTCATCATTCTCTTCCTAATTAACTTGGGCTTGGCGCAGCGCGTCTGTTTCTTTCATACTTCTCTATTATTCGTTATATCAGTCACTTTCTTTCTAGCCATATTATCTTTCGCTTCCTTCCATCGCTTTTTTTTCTTCCTTCTTTTTCTTATTAGCGTATCGATGGCAGTAATCAAACATCTTTGGGCCAAAATTCAGCAGCGCAAAATCCGCTTACTGACACAGCCATAAGATCATCATTTTCTTTCCTTACTCAATTAAAAATATTGCAGTAAACTACCCCAATTGAATCAACATCGATACAACATTCGAATTCCGGTAGAAAATACATATAAATACATCATAATCCGTCAAACAGACGTGAGAAATGTATCTGAAAGGGAATTTTCTTTTCTTTGAGGCTAGTTGGCGGTTCAGATCAATCTTCGGATAGCATTTGTATTGTCTTCTCGGTGTTATATCTTATGTATGTATTCTGTCTTTACACGTGTCGGAGAAAGTAGCACTTTATGGTTGGTTTGGCAACCATGACACGTGCTTATGTATCTTGTTGATGAAACTTACATCTTTTGTTATTTAGGCAAAATTTACAAAATTTAAAACGAGTATTGAGATTTAATTATTAAATTTTATTTGTTTCTGTATGTTCTTACAAACACTAAAACTTGATAAGAGTTGGTGTTTTCTATCCGATCTGAAGTCATACAAAACAAAAACAGCATATTGTATAGGCACAAAAAAGCTACAAGATATGCCTCAAAGAACTGACCATTGGCAGGATTTTTGCCCAGATAAAGGCGACATAATCGCTCACTACTCGCGACTTAATATGTGTATGTACTGTTATAGACCCACCTCTGTTTATCCCTTCAGGGAATACACGTGCGTTGGGATGAAGGAAATATGATCTACCTACTTCAGCAGATGTTATTGATAAGGTAGAAAAAATTAAATTAAATTTGAAGGAGAAATAAATAATTTTGAGATGCATTAAAAAGCCACCTCATGTAGCGCAGTTTGTTCTGCCAATTACTCAACTGAACAGAGCGCTCGGCGCGTCCTGGACAGTCACACACAACAACTTATTTGACTGGCCAATTCTTCCCTTGCGGTGGTAGGGCTAACGCCCGTCTGGTTTGCAACCACCTCCCACCGGAGTCCGGCGTCAAACAGCCTGCTGTGTTTCGTCGATGCGTGAGAGTTTCAGTGCCTTAGACATCTTCTGAGCACGCTCTTTTTATCATAGACCTCATCCTCATCGCTTTCCATCAGGCGTGATCGAGGTCAAAAGCATTCAGCACTAAAAATAAATAAATGATTAAGTAATGGCAAGATTCCATACACAATCGCACCGATTGACACACTTTTTCGAATCCTAAAAAGTTACTATCCGTACCCGGAAATCATTTTTCAGAACTAGAATACACAGAAGCACTTTGTTTCGGCTTTATTCGCACACCAGTAGCTATTCGCTTTGAATGCATGATTGATAGTGCAAAGACTAGAATTTATGTCGATAGCATCGCTTCTGCCTTGGCTATGGTAGTTAAAAATAATAGATGCAATTCGCGTTTATTGCTGCCTCTATGATTCATAAAAAGAGGCTGGTAAAGTTAATTTATGGCTGGTTTTCTTGGTTGGTTGTTGAGAAGAAAATAATTATATTATAGGTAGACATTAATTTTGATAACTAAACAATACTCATAATCATTTTCATCAGATATGTTTAAGTCCAATGTAGGTAATAGGGGGCAAGCCTTTGCGATCAATCGGGCAAAAATCCAGACTCACTATTTTACTATCGTTTTCTTTAAGATTGTTTTGTTTTGAGAAAATTAAACTGAATTGAAATTAGAAGCCTAATACCTTTCAATGTCCTAAAATCCTGTTTGTACCACACGGCGACGGAAAATGAGTTGTCTGCTGACTCACGCGCGTTATTTCAACCGAATTGCGCTCAGGATGAGGGAGGGGAGAGAGGCAAGCGTTAGTTAACTAGAGAATGCGACTGAAGTTACGTTCGTCCGTCTGGCAGCCTAACCGAATTTCAGTTGAACGTAAATTGCGTTACTCAAAGTACGCGGCTGACAGCTCAAAAAATTACACTCGTTTGGCCTCAGCCTTACATTTCAAAAAAAAAAAATTTGACTTCGACTAAAACCCAATTGGTATCTGTATGTAGATATAAACGCCCGTATTATGAACAAAATCAGATAAAAATAACTGCCCATTCTGTTTAATCAGATCACATTTCGGTGACGCTTATTTTGTGTGTCGCTACACCAATATGAGTATTACCTTTGCCCTGCAATGGGAAAATAATAGGCTGGTATTATTATATCAGAGAGCAGTACATAATCAGCCTAAAATATTCCCCTGCTGCAGGCCTCCTCTCCTCGAGAGGGAGTAGGCCGTAATCTTCCACGCGGGCCAAGTGCGGATTAGGTAGTAGATATCACATGTCTTCGATTTTTTGGTTTTAATCAAATCAAATCAAATTATTTATTTCAGATAAATATCCATATAAATCAAATGAAAAACAAATAAAAATAAAATCGCAAACTTATAAAATTAAAATTAAAATCAAAATCAAAAACCAAAATCAAAACTAAAATCAAAATTAAAATCAAAATTATAATCAAAATTAAAATCAAAAACAAAGTCAAAATTACAATCAAACCAAATCAGTTTTAGGACGTTTCGGTTACCTTACGATGTTTTGGTTCACTGTTTCGCGTGCAGTGGTGATGAAATTATTAACACAAAGTAAAGCGTTTGTCTGGGTTTCGAATCTACGATCTACAACTCGTAAACCGCGGAGTTCACCATTAGGCCACCATTGCTCTCAGAGAGCAGATTTAATAAAAAAATACTGCTATCACCAAGGGCAACCAACCATTGAAGACGTCCACTTTAGACATTGGCCTCTTCGAAGCATCACCACATCGACTGGTCCTGTGCTTCTCGCATCCAGCGAATTCCCGCGGTCTTTCCAAGGTCATTGGATGTTTCCATCTTGGAAATGGACGAGAGTGAGACTAAGTTCTATGGAGCCTTCAATGTCCTAATGAACGGCAAAAGGCACTTCTTAGGCCCCGTATCCACCAAAGCGGAAAGGAGAGGAGCCGAGAAGAGATGTGTTTTGGATAACCAATCAGATTTCGTTATTTCCACATCTCCTCTCCGCGGAAAGCTTCAGTGGAAATGGATCAAGTGGAGAGGAGAGGAGATGTCTTATTTTTCTATAGAATTCTGTGCCGCCAGCGAGCAAGCGGTGCGGCAGAGCGGAGATGTGTGTAGTCCCCGCGCCTCGCACATCCAAAAGAATTATTTCCATCACACATCTCCGCTACGCACAGCTCACATCTCCTCTCCGCTTTGGTGGAAATATATAAATATATGCTGAGTGGAAACCTTCTTGTCACAGTCATGACGTGCAGCCGTCAACTATCTCTGCTTTGTGCTCATGTATAAAGATATATTTTTTCTTGTTTTTATTATAATTATATGCTGTCATTAGAATTAATTATCTTTTTGTTTGCACGTGTTTCTGTGACAAATAAACCTATTTTTCTTTTCTTTCTAAATAATCTGCCAGTTTCGCAGCACATCTCCTCTCGTCTCTTCTCCTCTCCGCTTTGGTGGATACTGGGCCTTACACTGGGAAAGAATGAGCATCAAACACCATACTTGCTTAACAGATAGACAGCAAAGTTCCCTTAGGGTGGGTTGTTACGTCCACTTGGTGCACGCGTGTACATCAAAAATGGCGCGAACAGTCATGTCAAACGAAAAAAAATGTTGTTTCACATTACAGTTACAAAATTATGACCTTGATGTACGTCAAAAAATAACGACTACGTAGTCATTATTATTTGACGTACGTATGCGGTATGATACGTTAACCAACCGTTTGAAACGACCGGCCCTTAGTTTATTAATCAGATAATAGGAATTTCATTATGGTACTTCTGTGCAAAATTAAAGTGCCTAAAACCGATTATCATTGTCAAATTACCAGCAGAGTGCTATATTAATAGCGTAACCAGATAAAATTTGTAAGGGCTAACCCAAAATCCGGTTAATCTGATCACATTTTGGCGTCCCTAACCTCGCGTGCAAACTAATTTGCCTTTCACATTCTCTCCGACACGAGTATGCATAACAAATGCTCGGTTTGAGCGATTTATAAAATATGTACACATTGTCAGATTGCGATTTAGTCATGAATCTTAGGTGATTCAGTGGGGTGATAGGTACTGTACGCCTGGTTCTCACTGCGTTATCACTTTTGGTAAATTATAAGTGGGTTTTTGGTGAGTATTGCCTATTGTCATTCATGATGCGCAACTAGCTTCATTTTTTCTGACTGACCGACTTCTTGACAATTCAAAAGTGCCTGTAAATGGTTTAATTGAAATAAATGTTTTAAGTTTGAGTTTGAGTTTGATGTTTGGTAGGTATGAAACTTTTATGCGTTTTAGGGTTAGTTCAAACCGAGACGCGACGCGACGCGACGCTGCGCGCACACTTTAAAAGTGTGACTCAAAATATACTTTATTTTCTACACGAAAAGGTACACATTGCATTATGAGAGTTCAGAATACGTTGCGCCGTGCAGCGCTGCGCCTCGTGATGCCTCGCGGCGTAGAGCGACGCATCGCGACGAAGCGGTATGTCGCCGGTACGCGCGGCGTGCGAGAGCGGCGCGACGCCGCAAGGCACAGCGCGACGCCGCGAGGCGCAGCGCGACGCCACGAGGCAGGTGAACGGGGGGCGGGGCGGTAGCACGCAGCGAATGCAGACTACACGTCCCACTGCGCCGCGCGGCGTCTCGCTGCGCAGCGAGGCGTCTTGCTGCGTCGTGTTGCCAACGATTTTACGATGCGCCTCGCGACGTTGCGATGCGCTTCGCGGCGGCGCGCGGCGCAGCACGAAATCACTGGCCTCTTCCAGCATCGTCGCGTCGCAGCCGACCTCGTTATTACTTTATCATTCTAAAGTTGAATATCACTTGAATGTCATAAAACGACAAGTTCTATTTATCTATTTGGTAGATAAACGGTTTCAACATTTTTGTATTTTCCTGCACAGGGCGGTGTTGCCGGTAAGCGACAAAGCCCTTGAAGGCTGATTTCACCAAAGTCAGATATCCTTAGTGAAGTTTAAATCACAAAGCTATACAAGATTAAAGCGAGACCTAAATATCAGAACTACTCTTAAAAATAGACAATAACTAAATTATCCTTTTAGGTATAGCGTGGCAAAGTTCTAAAAAGGCATTAATAATGTTTCATGATAACAATTCAGATTATCATATTTCCACTAACATGAAATTATAGAATAGAAGGTAGTAGCTTCAAGTCTAAAGCCGAGTACGAATTTTAAAAGAGGAAAATTACAGTAATTATCTCGGAATAATTTTTGATAATATAATTAAAAATAATAATTTGCTCATTATTGTTAGTAAAGCAAAGCTACAAGTCTAGGTATAATCATTAAGAATAATTTAATACCTACATTAGATATTTTTAATTATGACACCAATTAATTAACGACGTTAAAATACATATTATTTTATCTTAAAATTAAATTTTGAACGCCAACTAAAATACTAAAACTTATTATTTTAATTTGGTTTGTGTTGCTAAAAGAAACAGATGGTAATTACATTTTATGTAATTAAAACATACCTACTTATTTATTTCACGTATCCGTATAAACTTACCTGAATTATGTATCATTGTTGAATCTGATCAATATTAAATAATTAATTTATGTATATTGTGGCGAGAAAAGAGGGGCCCGTGGCAAAACAATAACAGCCGCACAGTTCAATCGATTAGGTTAAGCTACGCTTGCCGCGGTTGGTCTGTGGATGGGTGACCATCTTTATACACCAAGACCCCTCCGTGCCTCGGAAAACACGTTAAGCCGTTGGTCATTCGTGGATCTTTGACAGTCGTTACTGGTAGTCAGAAGCCCGAAAGTCTGATAACCAGTCTTACCAAGTGGTATCGTATTATCCAGTAACTGGGTTGTGGAGGTCAGATAGGCAGTCGCTCCATATATAATACTTGTATTCAGCTGCATCTGGTTAGACTAGAAGTCGATCCCTACATAGTTGTGAAAAGGCTAGGCGGATGAGATGATGTGGTGAGAAAATAAAGTTGACTTGAGCTTCTTTCAAATATGTAGTAGGTATTCAAAAACTATCTGTAACCGCAGCTCTGCTCACTGTAACTATAAAACTAAACATAATATATGATCATTTATATAAACATGATCATATCACGGTAACTGAAAAGTTGTGTGGAAATCGGTTGTCATGGTATGGGTATGTGATACGGAGGAACGAGGAAAATGTCGTGAACTCAAACTCAAAGCATTTCTTTCAAATAAACCAATTATAGGCACTTTTGAACTGTCAAGGGTCGGTCAGTCAGAAAGATGAAGCTAGTTGCATTCCAAAGCGTAGGTACCTGTGGAGAAGAACGGGCAAGAAACTCCACGGATACTCTTTTAAATCATAAAATTGTTATAAAAATCTTAGTTACATCATTCATGTTGAAATTATACATGTGAGAACGATGCAGAAAGACGTGCACGTTAAAGGCGTCCATACTAAAAGAACAGTTCATAAATGAAAATAAATTAAAATAAGCCGTGGCGGCTAAGAGATGACCAGTCCCTACTCACGGCGCCCGTTCACGAACATGACGTATGCATCAGCACCATTCAGCTCAACCATTTTGAAAGGAACCCAAGGATCCAACACACACACCACCATCAGCGAGACATTTGAGTGAGCATGACATACTCTCAGAGGAAAGTTTTGAGTATGAACGTCGATAGCTATAAAAGTAGGGGAAGACCAAAGAAACGATGGATGAACTGTGTGAATGATGATATGGATAGAAAGGGGATGACTACCGAGATGAGGACTGATAGAGAAGTATGGAAGAAAAATACATGTTGCGCCGACTTCAAATAAATTGGGATAGGAAAATAATTATTAATAACTAGCGGCCCGTACCGGCTTCGCACGGGTGGGAAAAAAAGCCTATATTAATCAGTGATAATGTAGCATTCAAATGGTGAAAGAATTTTTAAAATCGGTCTAGTACTTTTTGAGCCAATTCGTTACAAACATACATACATATCTTTCCTCTTTATAATATTATTATATATTATATACTAGCGGCCTGTCCCGGCTTCGCACGGGTGGACATTATTTTTTAAACATTTAATTTTTTTCTTGCAATAAAAAAAGCCTATATTAATCAGTGATAATGTAGCATTCAAATGGTGAAAGAATTTTTAAAATCGGTCCAGTACTTTTTGAGCCAATTCGTTACAAACATACATACAAATCTTTCCTCTTTATAATATTAGTATAGATAATATATAATACAAAATATATAATATATATTAAAATATTATATATTAATATTATTTATATTATTATAATATTATTAGTATATTAGTATAGAAGTCTATATATAGATTTCACGTAGCTAAACAATAAGTTATCTTTTGTATTGCAATAGCTGTTTTTTATAAAGGAACAGTAACTGCTTTTTTGTACAGAGGCCAGCACATCAAGCTACCCCTATCTGTCAAATTTTCCCAATTGAATATGAACCTTATTGCTTTGTAATAAAGTCGAAAATCTATCAAAGAAATTTGACAGATTGGGGCCTCTGTACAACTAGGATACGCATCGAAGCAGTAGGTACCTAATAAATTAACAGCAGAATAAAAGATTTTTTTCACACCAACTTTTAATACACACTTCCAACTTCCAGTAAATAACTCTAGGCCTCGACACAGTGAGACCTCAACAAATCTCTCACTCGAGACGTCGTCGTCGGGTGAAAAGTTCACTTTACTTACTGTCACTCAACAGATAATGAACACATAGTAGCGGCAGCCGGGTCGACGTTCTGGCGCCACACGCTACCTACCCGTATTACAGAGAAAAAAGAAAAACAAACGCCAACACTAGCTACCTCCTACGAGCCCCAATACAGAAGGCAATTTACATTTTACTAACAAAAACTCCACAAAACAAACGTAGTGCTGAGGTTTTAATAAGAACCGACTGAAAACTTAAAGATCGTTTCAAATGGGATTGTTCTACTTAGCTGGATAATAGCCCCTCTAATCCAAAATGCGTTAATTCCCTCTCCAATATCAACTCTATTACTTGGTCGTTAGAGTTCATTGTTTCACAACTAACGATCGAGTTTGGACTTTCTGTCAAAACGAAATAGAATTAAAGTAGCAGGTGGAATTATTTCTATTCTCATTTCTACAAGGTTTGAATTAAAATAATAATAAAAATGGTTTTCTAGGAATAATGTTTTGAGTATAATAATTGCGGAATAATTTTCGTTAATTTAATTTCGTAATTATAGCAAGTTGTCCCTGTAATTAATTATAGGGAAGCTATATAAATATAATTGCGATTAAGTACTGGATTATTAAAATTTTTCGATTCACTATAGTTTGTCTTATAATTAAATATTCGATATTGTTCGGAAATGTAGACAGAGGAAATAATGATGTTTCTTTAAAGACATACATTTTTATTGAAAAAACGACCTTATAGACGGCTGTAACACTTTTGAGTTATTATGAAAGTGGATTTAACTATAGATTTGAGAAATAATTAATGCGGAGCCCTAATTCACTGTGACCACTTAACGATTCTATACTTCGAAGCCACGTCAATTCCTTAGCTAATCCCGCCAATCTAGCGTTGATTTCGCGCGATTTCGTTCATTGTGTCATAGAGAATTATGGTCCAGGACTTTTTTTGAAACCACGTTTTGGAATGAGGTATAATTGCTTAAGCCTACATAGTCACAATTACCTACTGAATTTGTTTAATTTTCTGGTGATCGCTGGTGTTACAGCTATAAACTTGATAATCGCGACCATATCCCAAAGTAACTTTTATTACAGCAATCTACAAAGGAGTCAGAAGCCCCTTCAAAACGTACAAGGATATTGAAGGAGAATATCCAATGATAAACTACGACGATTTCTCTGTAAGCTCCCCATATAAGTTATCAGATCTCTTGTGCGTTCTATATGACATGTATTCATTTTGTCGATATTCGCAGAATTATTCTCCCGATCCAATTTCGAGCTTATTTACTTTCCTCATACCTGGCAGGTGCATCGATCTGATTGAACGTCTTTAAAAGTTATATTATTGCGTTTTGTAGGTACAACTTTATGAAAAATGATGATTTTTTATTATGAGGATAGTTAAAACGTTAAAAATCTAGTCGCAGTCTCATTTCGGCACAAACAAATGTCAAAAAATCGGTTGTCTGTAAAGTCGGTTTACTGACGATAGTTAAACGTGACAACGTCATAAGAAAATACTAAAAAAAAAAATTTAATAATAAAAATCTTTTATTTCATTTTTTTTTTAGATTGTGCTTCTTTGTCACTCGTTCCGCGCTCTCGTTTGTACTATGGAACGCCTCAGAGCGAGGTAACGCCGCATGATGTCATGTTTTTTCGTGCGTGCAGCCAGCTTCATCGAATTACGAGATAAGACGTTATCACGTCAAAACTTGTCGAACATTTAGGGAAATTAGAGGTATTTTTGGCAGATTGAGACTGGGGTCAAACTGTGAACGTTCGAAAAATTAAGGGAACTGCCCCTCTGATTTGCGTTGAAGATGTACCAGTATCATCAATATTTTCCTGCCCTTATCTCAATTGATTTGTGGTCGACGCCACATTTCTTGTTATTGTATACTTCTCTATTCCCTATTTTTCTTTCTTTCTATAGAAGGTATGAGGAACAGGGTGTAAAGTTCACTCATCCTCCATAGAAAAGGGAGGATCCTCCGACCAGACGGGTGTTATGTCTAGCGGGCAACTGCCCAATGATTCATGTCGGGCTGTTGTATCTATGCAAGTTACGCGGTAAACTCTGCTTGCGAGATGCAGGATTTTGTGACGTCAGTATGACGCGTTGTTCGCATGTGGCGTCGTTTTAGATACCGCTACATTTCTTTTTTTCTATTAGCCGTCATCTTGGTAGTCACCCCGTTTCTATCTATATCATCATTCACACACTCCATCAATCCTTTCTTTGGTCTTCCCCTACTCTTAGCCATCGACAATCATCTTTCCTTTCGATATTTTCCTCAGACCAGTCCATATACGGTAAAATATCCGTGACTGTAACACTATTTTATTATTTTTGTATATCACAAGAAAATTGTTAGTAAAATCATATGCTGCCGTTTATGCTGTGTGCATGCGGTTGTATAACTGCAAAGTCAGCCAAGAACGACCACGTTTCGTGCTATTTTTAATAGTAAAAAGTACACCAGCACCCGCATAATTATTATTATGATTTCGGTTAGCTACCACAGTGCAATGATAATTGTAGATCTTGCACGTCTATAACGGTTAAACAGAGGTGTACCTTTAATAGTACATGCACATTTAGCCGGAGGTCTTGGTTGGTATTACTAAGTGTGCGGTGCGAGGTCTTCGATAGTCGGAAAGTTTGCTGTAAATGAAAGTCAAGGTTGTTAATACACCAAATCTGTTCAACTGTTACAAAGTAAACATGCTAATTCTAAAGTTACGTTAAAATGTTATAATGTTACGAATGTTCTGAATGCACCCGATCGTGATGTGTCCGTGTAATGCACTGATTGATTTTAGGCGGCTCATTGCTTTATAGGCGCGTGCGCTAAAAATATGTAGTGTAAGTTATATTGTTCGGTGACATTACACCGAACACTAAGTAATGTTGCTTTAACTTAGATTTTATTAATCTGAGGTAGCATGCGTGACTGCATCCGCATGCGGTAACTTTGTAATAAGATTCTGCCCGTGACTTCGTATGCGTGAAATTTCGGCCTCGGCCCACCACGTCGCATCCTATCGTCCGCCCACGCTATTACTTCATTTTCTAACTTTTTTCGTTTTGTTCGGCTCGTAAAGGTCGTAGAGTAATATAAACCTTCCTCGAGAATTGGGCTACAAAATCCAAAAAAAATAATTTAAGTCCGGCTGGTGGTTCCAGAGATGATTGTGTTCAAACAAACTCTTTAGCTGTAGGTAATATTAGTATAATACAATTTATTCAAAACTAAAAGGACTAACGTTAAAAATACAGTTTTTCTTAAATCCATGTCAAGTTCACTCATGATTTGTGCCTGAACTAGGTAATCCTGTGTTTCAGGCGATTGGAAGTAACATTAATTGATTAAATAATCACTTAAGTATCATATTTATCTTATTGGTACTTAAGTAAAAAGGTGTATAAGTTTAGGTGTATAATCTTCTAATATATAAAATTCTCGTGTCACAGTGTTAGTTACCATACTCCTCCGAAACGGCTTGACCGATTTTTATGAAATTTTATATGGGGTCAGCTAGTTATAATTATATAATACGAACAATATTTACTTTGGCACAAGTAGGTAATAAGTTCTCTGTATCGATAGATAAATAGAAATCCTACTAATATTATAAATGCGAAAGTTTGTATGTATGGATGTATGGATGTTTGTTACTCTTTCACGCGAAAACTACTGAACGGATTTTGATGAAACTTTACAGTAATATAGCTTATACATCAGAATAACACATAGGATACTTTTTATCCCGATATTCCCACGGGATCAAAACTTACGCGGGTGAAACCGCGGGGCGCAGCTAGTAACGCTATAGTTTGCAAATAATGTCTATAGGTAGTACACGTTCACACGATATTCTAATTTATAAGTAAAACAACTTACCTATACAAAGGAACATCGTTCTTGTACCAAACGACGAGCAGCAACACATCTGAGGCCTGTGTGGAGCGAGTGTCACACGGCAGTGTCGCGTCCCCGCCTGACACCGCCGACACTTTCACTATGTCTAGAGACTCCGCTATGACACTCGGCGTCGGCCGGAGACCTGTTGACAATTAGAGTTGCTGAGTTAAAATGTTTTACACGTCATTAAATATGTACATAAGGATAAGGCCCGGTATCCAGCAAAGCGGAGAGGAGAAGAGACGAGAAGAAATGTGTTTTGAATAACCAATCAGATTTCGTTATTTCCACATCTCCTCTCCGCGTAGCTTCAGTGGAAACGGATCAAGCGGAGAGGAGAGGAGATGTCTCATTTTTCTATAGAATTTTGTGCCGCCAGCGAGCAAGCGGAGCGGCAGAGCGGAGATGTGTGTAGTCGGGCGGCCGGCCGGGCGGCCGGAGGCGCCCGCACTCGCGCCCGCTCGCCACGTTCCCCGCGCCTCGCACATCCGAAAGAGTTATTTCCATCACACATCTCCGCTACGCACAGCTCACATCTCCTCTCCGCTACGCATCTCCTCTCCGCTTTGGTGGAAATAATCTGCCAGTTTCGCAGCACATCTCCTCTCGTCTCCTCTCCTCTCCGCTTTGGTGGATACCAGGCCTAAGTTAGTAACCCTACACCAGTTGAATAGATATACGTAAGATAAACGTTTTTTTTTTTCATGACCTAAAGCGCGGTCACTGTCGCACTGCGTAGAAAAGAAAGAGAAGCGAGATGACACAACGCTGGTAATTTATTATAAAATATGAAGCAATTATCTATTTACAAATTTTATGCGCAGAAGCCTAATTGTTTTCTAAAATAAAAGAAGCCTAAGTTATTCCAGCTATCTGTCAGTGGTTTCACTGACAGATAGCTGGAATAACTTAGGCTTCTTTTATTCGTCAAAATTGATCCAGCCATTTCGGAGATTAACCGGAGCAGACAGACAAAATTAAAAAAAATATAGTTTTTGTTACAACTACTGTAATTGTATATAATACTTTCACAAACATTTAGTAAAAAGCTGTTATTTTGATTTTACAAACAGACACTTCAATCTTATTTATTTGTATAGCTGGACCTCAACATTTTCATGAATACCATTATGCTATTAGGAGCGTTAAGAAAAGATTACTGAACAATAGAATCACAAAAAAAAATATGAAACGTCAACAAGAAAATTCAGTATTAAGACATAAACTGTACCGGCAGAAACGTAGACTGAATAGTAATATCTCCGTACCGTGCCGGATCGAAACTTGGCACAGCACACCACAAGTTTACGTCACCCTAGTTAATAACTCAATTATTTTTCTGTCAAAAAAGAAATGAACCAAGACCGATACGGAACACTGATAAGCATTTGTTCAGTAATAAAAAATTCTACGTGTTGTTCATTTTGGTTGTAATTTTCCGGTAGTAAAATAAATATAGTACTGAGCAAAACTTGCATGTCATTGTATGTTGTTAGTTGTTCTACCGTGTTGTATAAACGTCGATTGATTGGGTTCGTTTAATTATATAGGAGGGTGTACCATCAAGTAACTAGAATTCATAACAGGTGTTGTATTTGTGTCCAATTAATCAAACAAAGTATTTTTTTTTTTGAAGAAAGTGTCCAATTAATCAAATAAAGTATTTTGTTCTAATAGTAGGTATACTAAATGTGAGGCTCTTCTTTAAATGACCAATCTTTTGGAACCATACACCTAGCATAGACTTTTATATGTAGCAGTAAAGTAGGTGTGTTGTACCTACTTGTTACCCGAGGGGCAATTCTTGTAATTTTAAGAACATTCACATTCTGATCTCAGTCTCAATCTTTGAAAAAAGACTTTTAGTTACCCTACATTTTGACAAGTTTTTGACATTTGTTTGTCGTCGAGATGAGACTGCTACTAGATTTAGAACATTATGAATTACCAGAATTGGTCTTCAGGTTTACAAAAAAATCGACATAATAAAAATCACAAATTAGCTCGATGACAGACAACGCACTGCCTAAGCCGCTAGGTTTAGAAGCATGAAATGTTGCACAAGAGTTCCTTTTATAACGAAATGAGCACTAAAGGAAGATTTTTAAAGTTCATACCTTAAAGGGGTTAATTAGGGAATGAGACGTATTATGGAAGTTCATGTGTGTGTTCATGTGTTGTGTGTGTTCATGTTTGTGTTTATTTTGTTGTATGTCATCATCATCATCATCTGCCTAGCCTTTTCCTAACTATGTTGGGGTCGGCTTCCAGTCTAACCGGATGCAGCTGAATACCAGTGTTTTACATGGAGAAACTGCATATCTGACCTCCACAACCCAGATACTGGGTAATACGATACCCCTTGGTAAAACTGATTGTCAGAATTTCAGGCTTCTGACTACCCCTAACGACTGTCAAAGATCCACAAATGACAACCGGAACCAACGGCTTAACGTGCTTTCCGAGGCACGGAGGGATCTAGATATGTAAAGATGGTCACCCATGCACAGACCAACCGCAGCAAGCGTAGCTTAACCTGATCGATCGACCTGTGCGGCTGTTATTATTTAGCCACGGGCCCCACGGGTTGTTGTATGTATTTATAGTATTTTTAAGTTATATTAATATTGTATTGTATGTGTTTTTAAGGGCCTTGATGCCTAAAATAAATAGATAATTTTTGCCGATAGTAATCCTACAGTAATAGTGGCACCAGTAATAACAGCACCGACTTACGAGTTGTAGGTCATGGCTTCAAACCCAGGCAGACGCTTTACTTTCTGTAAATAATTTCATCACCACTGCTTTCAAAACGGTGAAGGAAAACATCGTGAGGAAAAACCGGCATGTCATAGAACCAAACATTCGAAAACATGTGACATCTACCAACCCGCACTGAGCCCGCGTGGTAGATTACAGCCCACTGCCTCTGGAAGACAGGCCTGTGTCTCAGTTATGGGAACATTATAGGCCGATTATACTACTTTATATCCTACTAGCAGCGCCCCGCGGTTTCACCCGCTTAAGTTCGATCCCGTGGGAATATCGGGATAAAAAGTATCCTATGTGTTATTCTGATGTATAAGCTATATTACTGTACAGTTTCATCAAAATCCGTTCAGTAGTTTTTGCGTGAAAGAGTAACAAACATCCATCCATCCATCCTCACAAACTTTCGCATTTATAATATTAGTAGGATTAGGCGCACAGCTTGTAAATAGATAAAATGTGTTTGAGTTTCAACAACACATGATTCCATTGCTCCAAAAAGGCTTACACAAAAAATATATGCAAATAAGGCATCCTGACTTAACAAACGAGAATCATGATCAGTTAGTAAGAATTTTGCGACTCGATTTCCTTTAGAAATCGTTCGCGAAATTCGAATTGTTCGTTCCCAGTGAATACCAAACGCGATCGTGACAAATGGCCCGATTAACAATCCTGGCTCCGAAGAAGAGATGGTGGGACTAACGATGCAATATATCAAAGGATTTTTCTTAACGCTGACGAGTCTCTCAAGTTATTTGCTTGTTAAATATTAATGTGATCATAACCGTAATGCCTTGCTTGACGTGGGGATGTGGAAACAGAGTTTATTACTTGAGTTTGTTTGAGTTGAGTCGTCTATGGTTTGGAAAGCTTTTATTTGATTGACATCTTGTACTAACACATACATGTGTAATATTATTTCATCATCCTCCTTCTCTTATCCCAATCTATAAGCGGTTGGCGCAATATTTTGTTATTCTTTTATACTTCTCTCTATTAGTCTGACTGATTATGTTAAGCCAAAATTGCAAATAGATTTTCACGAACATCGAGAATAGAAGAATTTTGCAAGTGCACCTCGCCACAAAAGCCGAAAATAGAAGCAATCGTTACGAAAACAGAATGAGGTAACTAAATCATAAATGGCTAGTTACCTCATATACGCCATCGAAATATGTTTAATTAACAAACAAAAACTACATGAAACACTATTAAGTACATTTATAAATAGTTAAATTTCATGCGCCATCTGCTCCAAAACATTCAATTACACTAAGCAGCCACGATTTGATAAACGAAACGTGATAATAAATAACACCAATTACATTAGCGGCTTCACTACCGTCAAAACGTTGTAGTTTCCACTCGAAACGCCACCTCTAAAGGAAAATACGGTATCCATACATACATACATAAAAGCCGACAACCTATTAATAGTCTTAATGGAGTTTCTGTCTATAAATGTCTGTTCTCCTCGATAAACTGGTTATATATACCTGCCTTGTAAAACAAAGGTTGGTATGTACCTATAAAATAAGTGAGTGTATCAATTTAGTGTGGGAACCGCGTGGATTATTGCCAGGTCTACGTTTGTGTGAATCTCGGTCGCGTGTTGCCGCTGTGTAACATTAGCTGTGCTTTAGATGTGAAATATACGTATCAATATACCTAAAAGGGCCAATATACATGAACCTGGTTTAAGGTTCTACTGTAATTTCTTTTATTATTTTTCTTTACATCCACGTGTTTTTGATGTTTTAGTGTTCTTCACGCATATATTATGTTCTGCCCACCGAGAGAACGCATTCCTGACACCTATCAGTTGAACACGATTGTGAAAATAAAGGTTTAAAGTCTTAAAATACTTATTCTTTTGTACGCAACGTTTGTAGTTATTTTATATCTTACTAGCTGCGCCCCGCGGTTTCACCATTTCATAAGCTATATTACTGTAAAGTTTCATCCAAATCCGTTCAGTAGTTTTTGCGTGAAAGAGTAACAAACATCCATCCATCCATCCTCACAAACTTTCGCATTTATAATATTAATAGGACTAGCTGCGCCCCGCGGTTTCACCCGCGTAAGTTTCGATCCCGTGGGAATATCGGGATAAAAATTATCGTATGTGTCATTCTGATATATAAGCTATATTACTGTAAAGTTTCATCCAAATCCGTTCAGTAGTTTTTGCGTGAAAGAGTAACAAACATCCATCCATCCATCCTCACAAACTTTCGTATTTATAATATTAGTAGGAAGTAGGATTTTGCATCACAGTGATCTCTATTATCGTTGCTATAGGTTGCTGTTTTATGGGATATAAATATTAAAGGGCTGAATATAACTGATAGGTGTTAGAGCGCTTTCTCTCATCGGAAGGCGTATAAAAAGGACAATGACCAAAAGTCGTACCAAAAGATCATGTATCAAGATCAACATATTATAGTAATTATTTTCATATTTTTTACGACAATTACGCGTCGAGGATTTGATTTTTGAACAGGGAATTTAATTTAAAGTAAAAAAGGGTTGATATTGTTTTATTTCCTTCACATGACGTTCCGTTTCAAATGATATGATTAACATAACCTTGAATTTGGAAAGAGTCATAATCACGTCTTTCAAAAAATATGTAAAAAAAAATAATACTTTGTCGATTCTACATACATAACTAGGATAGAATATATATTTTTTTTTGAGCAATAATGGCTGTTGTATGACTTATCAAACAAAATAAACCTACCTAGTTTTTAGGTTATTTGGATTTTTTGAAAATCTCCAAAACCCGGGTTTTCTTTACAAAAAGAACTTCTGTAGGATTTAATTATGATAAGTGTAGTCTATAAAAAAACAAAGCTTGACTTTGATGCTACATGGTACGGGATTCCATACATCCATGAGCATTGTCCTTTGTCCACTATATTCTATTTGACAAGTAATGTTTGAACTAAAATTCAATAATCCGTTTTATTTTCCATCCATCAAGAACATCAGCACTGTCTTTGAAATCCATAATTGTTTCGATAAATACAAAGTGTTAATACAGTAGTTTTAATAGGTTTATGCGTATCTTTATATTTAAAATATTTATTCCTCAATTTTCATGATTGCACCTACCACTGTTTGTCTCTGCATCACCCAAAGGTTGACTGGTAGAAAATGCCTATGGCATTAAGTCCGCCTCTGTACATTTATGTGCTTGAAGTATTAAATAAATAATAAATAAAGTGATACAAGAAACTATATTTCGTTCCACCATTACCTGTAGATAAGCTTTCAAACGGGATTATTGTATTCCGATAAATTTATCTTGACGCTACCCAGATTGTTCCGGCCTACATATATTTTAGACTAAGTGGATTTTGATGAATGTTCTGCGAAACAATTTGTCATGTTCCGTAAGTAAGTTTGACTGCAAAGGTTTATTTACGAGTAGATACTTCATGTTGTTGTTTAGTGCTTTATTGCTAAGGCATCGTTTTAGGCAGGGTTGCTATGAACTAGTATGTATATAAGTATTATAACAGTCCACTACTGGGCGAAGGTCTAAAGTATTCCAGCAAAAAAGGCTCGAAATTGCTAGACTTTCGCCTAGCAAGGTACTGGGTCTACAACAAACTGAAAACACACAAAAAATCTAAAAACATAGACAAAATCTTTTACCTCTAGTCCATACCTACAGATGATTTAACTCTTCGTATGGAACGTGGATCCGCGCGAGACACAATGGCTTTATAAATGTTTCTGTTACTACGGCATTTATCATCTGCCTAGCCTTTTCCAAACTATATTGGGGTCAGCTTCCAGTCCAACCGGATGCAGCTGAATACTAGTATTTTACATGGAGCGACTGCCTATTTGACCTCTACAACCCAGTTACTGGGTAAATACGATACCCCTTGGTAAGACTGGTTGTCACACTTTCGGGCTTCTGACTACCCGTAAGCGTAACGACTGTCAAAGATCCACGAATGACAGCCGGGACCAATGGATTAACGTGCTTTCCGAGGTACGGAGGCTCTTGGTATGTGAAGATGGTCATCCATCCAACGACAAACCGCGGCAAGCGTAGCTTAACTTGATCGATCAAACCGTGCGGCTGTTATTAGCCAGTAGCCCCTCCAAGCTCAAGTTACTACAGTATAACTGATTTCAAATGACAAAAAAAAATATACCTAAAGTGGAGTCATTTTAATAGGTAACATTTGACAGTTCATTTATGCAAAGAAAAATATACCTTACGCTAAAGGAATAAAACTCAAGAAAAGAACATCAGTTTTTTTTTTAATACAATTATTTATTTAGAAAATTAGACTCTACTCTTGATGCACATAAGTAGCACTTTGCTTTGCATAATGAACTGTGAAATGTTACCTATTAAAATGACGCCACATTAATAGATTATCGACCAGCAAAACATGATAAAAATTAAGGTTTAACTATCACCACTATATATAATATTATTAAAACATCCTTATCAACTACTTAAACGCTAAACACCAACACAACACTTATAGAACCAACTCATCAAGTAAGCGCTATACCATGTTCCATTTAAAACAAACGAATTCATTGAATACACCAGTCCCATGAGAGCCGACCTTATTTCCAGTGCATGTCATGCCGAGAATCATATGTCGTGAACTGACGTTAACTCCACCAATTGTTGTACAAAATAGACTAAGGCCCGTATTACAGAACGTCACTCAATATTCAAGCATTACTTAAAACTAGATTCAAGCCATTTGATTGGATGAAACTAGTTTTAAGTAATGTTTGAGTATTGAGTGACGTTCTGTAATACGGCCTAAGTGTATTTAGTACGGTATTTGATATAACTTTTCCTAGCTGAATCTCCACCGTTTTAGCGCGGCGTGATTTCTTGATATATTTGTCAAGTATGTCCTGTTTTTGATAGGATTATGATTGTTTTTTTTTGTTAATTTTTTTGAGTATTGAATAAGGGCCTTTTTTTTGTCATGCGTGTTTGCGCCCGCGTGCAGGCCAGGCACGCATGCGTGCTGCCCGCAACCTATCGTATCATACATGTTTTTATTGTCATGCGCGCCACACGCACGTGGCACACGGGCGGAGCGCTGGTGGCTCGCACGGATGCGTGCCGCCCGTGTGCGTGTGGCGAACCTTGACAGTCAGTATTGTTTTTACTGTCAAGCGGGTCGCACGCACGTTCTATTAGCAACAATTACTTTTTTACATTTATTTTGACACGAGTTCTCTTCCTGGCGACACGCACTATACTGTGGCGGCTGGCGAAAATAATCTGCTCTGCGTGCGGCCCGCAACAAGCATGCGTACCTGGCCTGCACGCGGGCGCAAACACGCATCACAATAAAAAGGCCCTTACGTATGGCCGTAGATATTACGCTTGTTGTGTTTCGGTGCAATTTGTATCTGGGAACGCAGTTGTAGTTTAGTGAAAGGTGAAATTTGGTAGGGTTATTGGTAATAAGGGCTAGTGTCCGCAACTACACGTCAATGCGCGTATTTTGCGTTATTTGTTATTATCAACATTTAATTCAAATAGACTTCTCCAAATCTGGGGGTCTTTCCGTAAGCACGTAAGCCTTAGTTTCTGCCGAAGTTTCCTACTCTGTAACACCTAAGGGCATAAGGCATTTGCCACCTTGGACGTTTGATTCAAATGTCAAGAGAGTGTATTATGATACTTGTTTTCTAAAGTAAATAATTGCCATATTTATGCCTAAAGCGGTTAAAAGTGTTAACAAGGATATAATCTTGAAGTCAAACTTCGCGCACAGATTTATCTTGCGCGCATTCTAGTTCGGATTCTGAACTAAGAATCATTGACAACACAATTTGACAGAGGTTCCTACTCGGGAAGAATTTATACCCGCCTAAAAAAAAAATTGACACTAGTTTTGACGGATGCACTACTTTCGGACGGCCCGTATTTTTTATGACGAACGGCTAAATATAATTACCTATCCATCACCAGTTTTGGCATCTACCTATCTATCTGTGGTTTTAAAATCCCAATAATCTATATCAGTAGCGATCTGTATGATTATAACATTATACTGACAGTTATAATTATAATAGCTACCATCAATAGTTATCTGTCAATAGGTTATTGGGTTCGGCCGCTAGAGAGGACCCCTGAATCGTTTACTCGCAAATATGTTGTTGTAAATGGCTACATACGCAGATATACATAGATAGATACTTACTCTTCAATAACAAAAAATATTTTTAATAAAGCAACTCTGCTATTGAATCCTTAAAACAAATCTACTAAGATGTTCTTCGAACTGTCCAAGCCTGTGCCAGTTCTAAAAAAACTCGAAGCACCTCTCCAGGCAAGTCACAAAATTTATTCTATCACCTTTATTTCTAACATAAAAACGTTATTGGAAAAACGTGTCGAAGTTATGAACCTACGTAAGCACAAAGTGAATCCGGATCCGTTATTCGGTGCGTACCGAATTCCGGCGCTAATCGCCTCGTTAGTCACGACGCCGCACGGATTATCTCCGGCGGAATAATACCGGAATACATGCTTTTATGCAATACCTAGTCTATTTTTCGACCATAGTCTGTTCCCGTATTTTATTTATGTCAATGTTCATATTTTATTACGGACCTCTCTCGACAGTTTTCAGCTGTGTTATTGACAGATTGTTCGGGAGTGTATTTCGAAATTGACATTACGAAGGGATGTAAAAATGTGAGTATCGTTTTAAGATTTATATTTTATAAAAATGCTGCTCTAGAAATGTACCGACTGGCTTGACAGAAATCGAGTAATGGGTATTGTGGCGCAGTGGTTGACTTCTTGTCTTGCCTACTGCGTTATAGAACGCTGGAATGCTATCTATAGGTATTTATCAATTTTGTTACAATTACAGCTCATTTATGTTGACAATACCATAAAATAAAATATCGAGCAATAAAATATTGCCTCATGACAACGAAAAAAAAACATTTTATATTAATAGTCTTTTGATTAGATCAAATGACGCCTTGCATTCACAATGATGGTTGTATCTTTTGTCTGCTAAGTCTTGTACACTGTTACACAATACCAACATACAACAATCACAAAAATGAAACGTTTCCATTGTTTTTGACTCATAAAATAATTCGGCTTTTTATTTCACATTCTTTCCTCTTTTCAGCCATATTTTTCATAGAATTCACTTTATGTTGATAAAAAACCTGTCTCATATTCAGATAATATCAAAAAGCTTTAAAAATATTAGTTTTTCCATTAACGCAGTCTACGGTTGCCTACAAAATGGACGATATAGTGAATGAACATCGAAATTTGAATTTAATGGCCGTTAAAAGCTAGCCGCCATATTTATTCATAAAGCAGTAATGTATTTCAACTTAGCGAGTTAATATTGGGAGTGAGTTCATAACATTCTATCACTTAAAAGCGATTATGCTAGCCATTTATGATTCAAAAATAAAATGGAGTCGCATTAGCCAATGGATCGACGGAGTGTTTAATATTATTGCCTTCGTTCGTTTTCAAGAGGTCAGCAGAAGCAAGATAGCATCATGGCTTCATTTCCCCGAGGGAAATGCCATTATAGGCGTAAACGTATTATGTAAACCCTCATTCGCCATATAGGTGTATGGTGAGATTGTAAAATGAAACACATACACATCTACCTACTTTTCCCAATCAGAAATATTGAATCTGTATTAGCACTTGATACAAGTCGCATTTTACCTACCTTTTACAGAGGAAAATATTATTATATATATATTACATGAAAGAAAACTTCATGAAAGGTAATTAATTTATTTCTTTATACTTTCTGCAACTAAAATCCTTTGACGACGACAAATGCATTAATAAAGAGCTTTATGTTTTATTTTACACGTACCCAACAGTCTTCAGTAAAGTAAAGGATTTTTTATCTATTCATGAACTGTTTTGAACAACATAAATTGTGAAAAATGTAAATAATATGTACATAAGACTTTGTAAATACCTGCTAGATTAGGTAATAAAAATATTATACAGGGTTAGTCTTCAAAGTCTTCTTCAAATTGTGTTACAGACCATCAAACTGAACAACTTTCTCCATGGGACCAAAATCGTAATTGCGAATAAAAATTCAGCCGTCCCATACGTTTAGGTCGAGTACACTAAAATCTTCACGCACTGAAATCCCTACACAAAATCTATACGAACTTCGCGAACTACGCGAACGTTCGTTATTGAACTAGGCTAATGATTTTATCCGTCATTATTCAGGCTTTCAAGCAAGCCGAATGACTTTTTCACAGTACGACTGACAGTGACTTTTCCGACTCTCGCAAATATTTCTAGAATATTTTGACAGATCTCCAAAGACATTAATTAAACTTATGTACTGCTACCTACCCACACAAAAAGTCCAGTATCTAAAAACTGATTAGCATAAACAGTTTTATTTCACACAAATTCGATTCCAGTGTCGAGGCTATACAAGTTCGCGTGTGGAATTCGCCGGCTTTTTCTCACAAGTACCTATGTATCGTGATACGTGACGGGGCCAAATTGGAGGGGAAAATTTGCCAAGAACACGTAATGTCTGAATTGTGACTTTGACGTTCGTAATGTGGAGCAAAGTTTCAAGTGTTGGTTGTCTGCGAGAAATCGATGGCTCTCGACGTCGAGAGCGATCTTTGAATTCCGTGTGCGCGGATCTTTGCTAGATTCACCGTACCTACCTATTTTCCTAGAGGAGCGCAGATCTTTACTAGTCTTACTGTACCTCCCTTTCCCAAAGCTTGGTTTATTTTGATAAACTTAAAAACTGGGTTCTTGTCCTTGTTGCATTCTGCTTGCCGTCAAGTTTTTCGCAGAAAATACTTTATTTTTTGTGTTGAATTAATGTCAAGTAACCAAGTCAATAGCAATATGAGTGCCGTATTCCTCTTCTGAAAGTAATAAAATATTTTTATTTGCAACATGTGTCCCACTCGACAAGACCTAGTTTCTTTTGACTTAGAATTTTATTTGATTAAAAGGGTACTCCTTATAGCATGTCACAACATCAGAGGAAATTTATTAAATATTGTTTTATTTCTTTTTTTACAGATATCCAGCAACCCCTGCATGGACTTGAAACGATGCAGGTAGTATAATCAGCCTATAATTTTCCCACAGCTGAGAGACTCATCTGGTGACGGATCATGATCCACCACGCGGGTCCAGTGCGAGTTGGTGGATGTCACATGTCTTCAAATTTTTGGTTCTAGGACATGCC
Organism: Globia sparganii; assembly: GCA_949316385.1. NCBI lineage: Eukaryota > Metazoa > Arthropoda > Insecta > Lepidoptera > Noctuidae > Globia > Globia sparganii. Next base: position 2,111,435 of record OX438660.1, read on the forward strand.
GGTTTCCTCACGATGTTTTCCTTCACCGTTTTGAGAGCAGTGGTGATGAAATAATTTACACAAAGTAAAGCGCCTCTCTGGGTTCGAACCTACGACCTTCAACTCGTAAGTCGCGGCCGTTACCACTAGACCACCACTGTTTCAAGATGCAGGTAATTGAATATTATCATTTGAAAACGATTTGTCCGAAAAAAAGCATGCGAAAAAAAATTGCACATCATTTTCCTAAGATTAACAGTGATAGCATAACGACGTGGTAATTCTATCTTCATTTACCTATACCTACGTATAAGCAGCTTTTATTATGCTATGCGAACACTGCCGCCTATTATGCTGTCAATCTGAAACGTGAAATGCTTCGACAAGAGGCAGTTTAGCATCACACAAATTGGATACTGATTTCTAAAATACATTATGCCGCTATAATGGCGACGTTAATTTAACACACAGGTAAGGCTAGAGGCCAGTAATCATAAAAATTATAACAACATAATATAATTCTTAATCAGAAAACTACCGTCTACACAGGTCTACACCGCTCGCCGACGTAGGGCTCTCTCTTGCCTTCAATTCGCCTACTCCTTGCACGTTATTCGTTTTAATTTCATTGATGTAATATTATGATCCTTAACCCCGGCGAACGACTCTTGCGCTACAGTTCTATAAGTACAGGTTACTTCAAGATGCTATTTAAAAAAAAAAAATAAGACAAATAATAACGTTTAATTAAATTCAAAGACGTTCATAACAACCAACCGCCTCCCTACTAAGCAGATTGTGGGGCAGAACTAACAGTATCCTTCGAGTAATTGCTAAGAAGTATGACTCGGCAGTCATGAGAGCTTTCGTTCGGATTCTGATCAGATAGTGTGGCAAACTATCCTAACCCGAGCGAGAGTTTTCATGACTAAATACCTTTTGTACCTACCTTTCTCGTAATATGTCTGTACTAACATAGTTTGTAAGATAATTTTTTGTAATTAACAATTATGGACTTTTGTCTGAATAAATAAATAAATAATAATAATAAAAACGCAGAAACCGTAATGTGTGTTAAATTAATGTCGCCATTAAAGCTGCACGCTGTATTTGAATCAAGCATTTATTTATTTTTTCGTTTTTAACTAATATCTATTTTTATACGTACACCATAATCTATACATATAATAAAATCGTAGGAAAGTCAAAACTGTACATTGAACATTTTTTAAAAAGAATACTTGGGCGTGATCTGCAATCGATATCGAAGCCAAAAATATAGTTTTTAGAATTTTTGTCTGTTTGTCTGTTTGTCTGTTTGTCTGTCCGGGATAAACTCAAAAAGTACTGCATGGATTTACTTCAAATTTTGCATGAATATTACTAAGAGGTCGGGTCAACATATAGGATACATAATATCACGCTATCGCCTACGGGGGGGGAGCTGTGAATCTTTATTTTTCTTACGCATTCTGTGACAGTGTGTAATCTAACGACGCATATTTGAATGTTGTTTTTGAGTAAGCCATGCTATTATCTAGCTTTACACTATAAAAACTACGCCATTTAAGTAACTTGGGCAGAGAAATATAGTTTAATGAATGTTAGTAGTATAAAGACAATTTTAAAACAGCGCCATCTATGAGATTTCATAAAAATCAAATCAAATAACATGTTAACTTTTTTTGGAAATTAATCATTTAAATTTGATCATGTTGGCGAGGTAAGTAGTTAGTTATTCTTAAAATTCATAGATGGTGATGTGCATTTTCTTCATAAAAGTTGTATCGTATAGTTCGTTTTGACAAAGTCAAATTCCAACAAAACCCTCAAAATCTTGAGACGAGTTGAGGAAGACAATTTGAAATAAAATGCGGTGTTAAGTATTACAAAAAAGTTATGTTCATTGATGATGATCATTTCATTTCATGACACCCTCGCGGAGGCTAGCGTCATTGACAGTCCCACCCGCATGCGTCATCTGTTTGCCTTCATCTTGGTGTTTTGTGGAGTCGCAAACCCGGTAGCTTTGTGGGAGAAGTATCGCCATCATCTATCTGAAGATTTTCTACGAGCTTTGAGGCGTGCTACTGGAGACGAAGTCGAAGTAACTGATGAACGCGTGCTGAACACCTGTCTCAGTTCACTTCAAGATGTGGTCATTTCTATCAGCGGCAATCCACTGATCGAATATGGTTTACCAGCTCCCCAATCATCACCGTATCAAAACCGTGGAAATTGGGAGTATAACGCTGAGACAAAATACGATCCGGGCGAAATGACCACCATACGAAATGACCATATCGCTTTGTTCTCTTCAGATCAAAAAGTTTATGACACCGTCCTTAAAAGCGTTGGGCAAAACCAGGGTAAAATGTTTTTCTTGAATGCTCCTGGTGGAACAGGAAAAACATTTGTTACCACTGGCATACTTGCAGAGGTCAGGAGGCAAGGCAAAATTGCTATTGCTGTAGCGTCGTTGGGAATCGCTGCCACACTGCTTCCGAGTGGCAACACAGCACATGCCATGTTTAAAATTCCCATCGATTTAGAGAGCGCCGAAACGCTTTCTTTGTGATGTGTCACGTAACAGCGATAAGGGACACGTGCTCAAAGATTGCTCTCTGATCGTATGGGATGAGTGTACGATGGCCAATAGGAAGGCAGTTGAGGCCGTGGACAGAATCCTGCAGGACATCCGCAGGAACGAACATTTGATGGGTGGTGTCACAGTTCTGTTCAGTGGTGATTTTCGGCAAACGCTTCCCGTGGTGATGCGGGGCTCGAGGGCTGACGAGGTGAATGCTTCGTTGAAACGATCTTCGTTGTGGTCATGAGTTCGTACGCTGCGCTTGACCATTAATATGAGAGCTCGGCTCGGCGCAATGCACGTGCTCAAGAATTCTCCGATGTCCTTCTAAGTCTTGGCGAAGGCACTCTGCCAGAAGAGATAGGTGGACAGGTGGTGCTTCCAGAGTCTCCGGTAGAGTGGTATCCAGCTTAGAAGAACTAATTCGCTGTGTGTACGGGGACATCAGTCGTATACCGCACCAGCAAAATTCTTGGGTGTGTGAGCGGGCCATTTTGATGTACAAAAATGATCAGGCTGCAGCAATTAACGAATGCATTCTCTCGGAAATTGAGAGGAATGAAGTGGTCTACACCTCGATAAACACTGTTGTCGAGCAAGATGACGCCACACATTATCCCGTGGAATTTCTGAGCTCCCTGTCAGCAAGTGGACTTCCAGCGCATACCATCAAGCTGAAGGTCGGTGTTCCGATTATGCTTCTTCGGAACCTATCTCCTCCGAAGTTGTGTAACCCGCCTTAAAGTCATCTCGCTCCACAGACACACCATTGAGGCGGAAATTCTTACGGGTTGTGGCGTCGGCGAGGCAGTATTTACTTATACCACGCATTCCCCTCATACCTCATAATTTCCAGTTCCAGTTCAAGCGCGTACAGTTCCCCGTGAGTGTTTGCTTCGCGATGGCTATCAATAAGTCGCAGGGGCAGATACTGAGGGCAGCGGGTGTCGACCTCAGGACGAGTTGCTTCTCACAAGGGCAACTGTACGTCGCTTGCTCCCGCGTCACCAGTCCTGACTCTCTTTACATTTTGGCTCCTGGCAGCATAACTACCAACGTAGTTTATAGAGAAGTGTTGTAAGGTATGAAACCTTTGTACGTATTTTTACTCTTTTGTGTCCTGGAATGTATTCCTGCATTATTTTCTCTATTTCCTTCAGTCACATCTTATGACTGAACTTAGCAAAATTCCTATATAACTCTCTTCACTTGCTTCGCTTGCAAAAAAACTTATATTTTAATGCTATTTTAAAAGTTGTGTACTTATAATGCTATAGCGACACTGGCATCTTAGTATTTTTGGTGCTGTAGAGCCTTCACGCAGACGACGTCGCGGGCAGCAGCTAGTATAATATAATATGTATATACCTGCTTTTTACTTATTACACAAATAATAAATTCTATCATAATACGATTACGATAGAAAATATCTTTGAAAAAGGTTATACATGATACACACATGTTACACTGTTTTAGTTAAAACATTATTTTCATATTTTATTTTGTGTTTCGACAACTGTGTCCAAATAAACGTTTTTCTTTAATTATTTGTATCTATCCTATCTTTTTTCACCAAACAAATAAATCTATAAGGTTATATGTATTATGCCGTAAAAACAATGTAGCAAAACCGTATCCTGATACTTAGAAAAAAGTACAAGAAGTTCTCATTAAAAATGACGGGAAAGGACCTGAGTAAGTCATTCAAGCAGGGAGGAATTGGACGCAAGGGGAACGCGCAGACTGCAGACAAAGAGTTGGTTCACTACATTTTTTATTACACAATGAATCTTAGAAGCGTGCTGCACGTTAAACAACAGTTTCCACTCATTGTTTTTGTCGCGTTCCTATAAATTAAAAGGTGCTGTGTATTTGTCATTATCTTTAAACCAGCTTTAATTGCGTACCATATTTTCAATCACAATCTGAGAATTTTATAGGATATTGCTAATCCATTGCTTCATAGGTTTGAACAATCGTCTACTCAACAACGTAAATAACTCAATGAACGAAGTGGGTGAACTAACAAAATGAAACCCATTGCCATCTATCTAAACGAACTAGCCTGTATTGTCTCACTGCAGGACAAAGGCCTCCCTCTCCCTTGTCCACACAATAAAATTCTGTCTTTTGCGAGTGCTGGCCAGTCCTTACCATTGCCATCAATTTTCATTTCAGGTGTGCTATCACCCCGCAGTTGAGCATTTACGTAGTGCAGTTGATAATTAGATTGAGGGGCCCGTGGCTAAATAATAACAGCCCCACAGGTCTATCGATCAGGTTAAGCTACGCTTGCCGCGGTTGGTCTGTGGATGGGTGACCATCTTTACATACCTATACCCCTCCGTGCTTCCGAAAGCACGTTAAACCGTTGGTCCCGGCTGTCATTCGTGGATCATTGACAGTCGTTACGTGTTGTCAGAAGCCTGAAAGTCTAACCCAGTCTTAGGGGTATCCAGTAACTGGGTTGTGGAGGTCAGATAAGTAGTCGCTCCATGTAAAATACTGGTATTCAGCTGCATCAGTTAGACTGGAAGTCGATCCCAACATAGTTGGGAAAAGGCTTGGCAGATGATGAGTTGATGATTAGATTAGTGCTAAGTTCACCTAAAATCATTCTGTGAATAGATGGGATCAACCAAAAAACCTGACCTCAAGGCAGTATACTCCTCTATACACCAAGTAGCCTGTTCAATTACATTTCAAAGTGAAGTGAATTCCCTGTTTGGAAGGGTAAAAGGCAATATTTAACGTAAGCCATTCAGCCGCCGACCTAAGCCGGTGTGCAAAAGAGAAAAATCCACTGGAACATTTTACTTCCCCCTGTAGACTGGCCACGTATATTTTAACCCGTTCAATGGATCCGTGACACGGCAAATCATGGATAAAAATTCGTGGAACGTTCTCTTAGATGTGTTATAGCTTGATGTATCATGTTACTTACAGGCGTGAAGCTGAAATTAGTTGTATGAAGTTCGAGATATATTTTTCTGTGTGTCATTATCAGTGGTGAATGACCGCAAACATTGATGTTAACTTGGATATGCCTCTGAAATCCTGGGATTTTTAAATAAAAGTGGATTATCCATTTAAATATAACGTTTCAATTAAGCACTGACAAAAAAAAACTACTTAAGTAGTTGTTTTTTTAATTTCGAGAATTCCCGGGATTTTCGGAAATACTTGGCATATCTATGTTATGTCCGCATGTAGCAAATAACAAAAATACCTCTACCTTCTCCTATAAAAACTATTTAAACAATGTTTTTTTAATTCCGAGAATTCCCGGGATTCCGGGAAATATTTGGCATTACCATGTTATGTCTGCATGTCGCAAGTAGCAAAAACAGCTTTACGTACTCCGACCACTGGTCATTATGCTCAGTTGTTAGATGAATTAAATAATAATTCTAACAACTGTGTGTTTTCCCAACTATGTTGGGGTCGGCTTTTAGTCTAACTTGATGCAGCTGAATACCAGTATTTTACATGGAGCGACTGCCTATCTGACCTCCACAACACAGTCACTGGGTAATACGGTACCACTTGGTAAAACTGGTTGTCAGACTTTCGGGCTTCTGACGACAAGTAACGTAGTCAAAGATCCAGGAATGATTCATCCATACTTTCCGAAGTACGGAGTGATCTTAGTATACAGAGTTGATACGACCGAGGGGCATTAAATTACACTACGTATACTATACGTGTTTAGTATTAATTCGATACGGTATAAAAATAAAAAGCGCCATAAATGAGAATTTTTTTTTTTCAAACAAACTAAATAGCTTACAAATCAGAGTAAAACGCAACCACCCTTTGTAAATAAAGGAGAAACCCAAACTTCATAAAAACTTGGGCCTGGTGACTGACCTTGGATAACTATACAAAGTGGCAACGTCCAACGTCGCGCGCGGGCAGAGTAACTCGAAACACACTGTGGATTTTCCAAACTGCAGTACCGGAGATTTTGCCGATTCCAGATCGGTCCGAGTAAAAGTACTCTCATCGGCCCATATTAAATTAGTTAAGAAATGACGGTCTTCGGATGTTTTATTTAGTAGCCATTGGCAGTAACTGTTGCTGATCGGCAAGTCTCTCGATAAAAAAGTTTGCACCTTCAGATATTTAGAAGGTTTGCGTTTTTTACGTTTTAGAACCTTGTAGATAGTTCTATGGCAACATCTAAACTGCCGGGCGGCTCTGTGGAGACTCGTCGGGCTGCGGGAAAAATTGTCTAAAATTCTTTCGTCCCAAGCAGCGGGCATTTACCGCGGTGGCACTCCCTCCTGTTACAGCACTATACGTTTATTGTCCCGTAATCTTTGTACTGCCAACTGTATGGTGCGGGCATTCCTAGGGCAATTGCGGCTATCACAATACCTTTCTCTGTAAGTTCGTAGAGCTAACGTTGCGTTTCCACGGCATTCGCCGTAGATTAAAATCATGTCAGTGTATTCTGACGCCGTGTCAGTTACACGAGGTATTTTTGAACACTTTAATTATACACACACACAACCAAAGTTTAACTATCACAATAGAAACAGTCAATTACAAAAAAAAAAAACACTAACACTAAATAATAATAATCCCAAGTTACGTGTCCTGTCCTGTCACAATAAAAAAAGGAATACTGTCTTAAACTTATTTAGTGTCCTATCACAATAACAAAATAAATTCACAATTATTGTCAGCGCACAAGTTCGACAAAACAATAAGGGCGCAGGAGCTTCCGCGTACGTACCTACGTTCCGGAAGGGTAGCGTCGACGCACTGAAAAAACAAGTTTTTTGGAGGCCCCACTTACTGATCGCAAGCACAAAATACAGAGAGTAAAGAAGTCAATCTACATACAAAGTGCGCTCGAGCAACGCACACATAGACACCGCTCACGGACACGATATCTCGGACTGGTTGGGACTAGTGCGAGCGCAAGTGCCATCCGCTTGAGACATGCGTCTATGAAGTGCAAAAATGGAGCAATAAAAAAAAATTATAACTGTTCAGTGGACGGTTGTTTAAATTCAACATTAAACGGTGAATTGTCGTTTTTTAATCTACCAGTTGTTTCAGAGAGGTAAGTAGGTATTTGCTTGTATTTCGATGGTTTGTATTAACGTAACACAGTAGTTAGGTAGGTAGGTAAGCGCCCCGGCCCCCGGTCCTGCGCCGTAAAGTAAAAGCGAACATGACTTTGTAGCACTTTGTGACAAAGTAATGTAACAATAACATTAAAATTAAAATATTTTAGTTATTATTGGTTTTTTCGTTTCTCATCATCATCAATAAATCAAACAACTAGATGCGAGTGCCACTACCACGATAGTTTTTTGTGCATAAGCCAAAGTTGACAACCATAGCGCGACCGCCGAGCGTAGACTTCTGTACTCTCGGTATTCTGTGTCGCAAGGATCTAAGATACAATAGCAACACACTGACCTATTTCTATTTCTTTTACGCACGTGATGTTTTGCCAATAGGATTGTCACTCTCTTATGTACTACGTATTGGTTTATGACTTGCGTAAGAGCGGCAACAACGTATCGTAGATTTATCGTTTTAAGGTGCATGACCTATGCCTGTAGACATAATCAGCTGTTAGGAAAAATACATCGTGTTCAAACGGTGCAAAAACTTAAAAAATCATTTGCGACTAAACTACTGTTTCAATTTAATTGATTTTTGGTAGAGAGCTTGATAATGATACCTAGTATAGGCAGTTTAAAGGAAAGCCCATCTGTCGTATCAACTTTGTATAAGGATGGTCACCCATCTACGGACCAACCGGCAAGCGTAGCTTCACCTGATCGATCGACCCGTGCGGCTATTATTAGTTAGCCACAGACCTCTTGAATAACTGAAATGCCTTAAATAATATTATCAGTACTTAATTCACATTTTAAGAATTTAATTATGTATGGATCCAAATTTGCCTTGGTGATATTAAATTTTGTATGCCAGCCGCCACCGCACCGTGACGTTATGATATTATATTCAATCGTCACAATGGTTAGAAACATATACTTTTGTTGTTGACTATTCGGTATAGTTTATTTTCGGTAAACTAAAGACAGTATATATTTATTTATTTAAGGGACAAGAAAACAGTTACATGTTAAGGTTTAATTAAAACTTTGAGTAAAATAAAGAATTGGTAAACATATAACCCACACCATTGTCCACGGATTAATATGTGCAGAGTTGGAAACGGAAGAGTTGACGAGATTGCTTGTTATTGATTATTGTGATAAAGTTTTTATAGCCAGATATTTGAATTTTTTACTAGAGAGAGAGAAGATATCAATATCCATGAAGTGTGTGTAATAGGTTTCCACAAGCTGTAAATATATACTAACTCTACAGTACTGAATTACCGTACGCTCCTTGTTGAGTATAAACGAACGCACCAAAAGTTCACTAAAGGAGCTCCTACAGAAAACAAAACATTTCGACTACCGAAGGTGTACATTTTAAAGTTAGAATTTTCTTTACTTCTACACATTTAACCGGTTAACTGATCCACACTCGTAAAAAGGTGCCCAAAATCCGTGCGGCAACGAATTGACACTTTTTATCTTGGGAGAGTAGGTACTGCAATCACTCGGTCCACTGAACGGGTTAATTAATGAAATCTATTAACTTCTCTCTACTCCTTAGGGACGGAAATTGCTTGCGGATTTTTTGCTCCGTCATCCTATCTAGCCAATTTCCAACTGTTCGCAACTGTGTCGGTTTTTATTTTAAAAGCCCCGTACGAAGTGACACAGTGCAACACGGCAACGGTTGCGTCTCCCAATGGGGAGGCTCAGATTTTATTCTGTTGCGATTTCAGTAACTGTGGTTTAGTTCGGATCGGCCCGGAATTGATTGCGGATTTATTTGATGCGGTATTTTTAGAAGGATACAAAACTGGTCTCGGTAAAAAGCTTTTACTTCTTACACGTCGATGGATATTTATCCAATCGAAAAGGTTTTTTTTTACAAAACGTAATCCAGTAGAATGGTCTCGTCCCTCGTTTTACAAAAGAATTATTTGGAAATGTCTCCAATATATTTTTGTGGTCCATAATATTTTTTAGGATAAGCTGAATTGTGATGTGTCTTATTAAATCTCCAATGAGTTAAAACAGCATGGCAGGGACGTCGATGCGCAAACTCAAATTATCAATTCAGCTCGTGATTCAAGACCCCCCTTTTGTAGAAATTATTCGCCGGTTATTAAAAAAACAGTCAAGTGCGAGTCGGACTCGCGCACAGAGGGTTCCGTACTTTGTAGGTAAGTAAATACAAATTTACGGTTTTCGGATTTCCCTTTACTTGTGCTACATGATATTGCTTCTTGCCAAATTTCATGATTCTAGGTGTTGACCTCAGGAAGGGAATCAAATCCTATAGGTTGGGTTATAGGTTTTGATTCCCTTGCGAGTGTCAAAAGGGGAATAAACGGAACATAAACGCCCGTAACTTTTGATTACGATGATTTAGAAGTTTGATTTTTCCACTGCTTTAAGGGATTACAGCCCTGAGTATTTGATATTAATTTCAGCTTGATGACTCCAAACGTTCCTGAGAAAAATGATCTTGACAGACGGGTAGACAGACGGACAACGAAGTGATCTAATAAGAGTTCCGTTTTTACTTTAGAGGTACGGAACCCTAAAAACAGCTGTTTCATAGAAAAATGCATAAGCGGTGAAAATGTATGGAACAGCAATGTTTTTTTTAATATCCGACGAACATTTTCAACCGCAGTGAGAATCATGTGTTAACACGCTGTGCGTCGATTTTGCTGCCAATCTGAATATAAACATCAGAAATAGCCAACAATTTTACTCTCAACTACACTTAAAAATATATTTCTCGACACAAACTCACTCCTATATGACAAGAGATTTCCACACGCATTATTTAGTATTCCAACTCCGTTCCAAGATAACACATAGGTGCTCAAAAGGCGTACAAAAGTGTAATGTAAACAAGATAAGATTTGCAATTAAAAATAAAGGTTCCTCGTTAAATGTAACAGTACATTGATGCTACACGGATATAAATATTCATGGAAGAGTCCAGAATACGCGCTGCGGCATTTTGCCGTGTCGGTTTAAACGCTTATGTACTCGTACGTGGTACAAGATCGATTGGCAAGCGGAATCTGAATAATAAACAAAGAATATAGTAGAATAGAAATTAGAACGGTGTACCAGTTACCAAAAGAGATAAGTAACCAGGGTCGTCGGATATAGTTGGAGTTTAGTAAGAAACCGATGGATGTTTTCGAATGGAATTTAATTTGATAAATGAATGAATAAATGAATGAATGAATGATATATTTATTTGCAAGAATATAGGTAGCTAACATAAGTTCTTATGATGTCTGTGGGTTTCACTATATTCGGCATTTTAGCCATGCAAATATTTAGATTTTACATCTTAGTTATACTTATAGCATGCAGTACACATTCAGTAATTAGCAATAACATAAAAAATAATAATAATAATTTCATAATTTAAATTAGGATTACAATTCAATTCATAAAATAAAATTAAATACAATTATATTCATTTAAAATAATAATTATATTTAAAAAAATAGATAGATGAACTGTTCGTTTTCTATTAATTGAATAAAATTTTATTCAAAAACTTCCGCCGGTTTCTTACCTTCAACTATATCCGACGACCCTGGTTACTTATCTCTTTTGGTGACCGTACATATTAAAGAGTATTTCTTTATTATGCACACTATACTAATTACGGCTATAAATATAGTAATTTTACACAGGATGAAACAATGGGCGGACTTATCGCTAAAAGCGAGCTTTTAATAATTTCTTCTTTTAAACTTTTTGTGAAACTTTTTATGTTGCAAGGATTCTTGCAACATAAAAAGTTTCACAGTTTTGCAAGCGACCTGTAAAATATATAATAAGTACCTATCTACTTATGATATTTCCTTAGAACATTTTCACCTCACCATTAACCAGAGAAAAGCATCAAAAAGTAGGAACGGTACAAATTCTCTACCTTTTAGGTATGTCAAAGTCAAAGCATTTATTACAAATAGGCACATTAATGTCACTTTTGAACGTCAACAATTACAATAAAAAAAAATTGATTCTAATCACCCCTTCCAAAAGGTAGTTTATGTGTAACAATACACTAGTATATAGGGTGGGCAAAAAATCGTGGATCAAACGAAACAGGGTGACAGTTGGGATTATCTGCAGTGAAAAATTTCTCTGTGGCAAAGCCCTAACTTGATCTCCTTAAAAGTTATAACAATTTGATTGTTTACAGTAAGGTTCTAAAGTTACAAATAATTTGTCTTGAGACTTAAAAGATATTGAAAAAAGTGCCAATACTGATAAATCATGGTACCCACTGTCATAAAAATACTTTTGTAGTGATGATACTTTTTTAAAATATTTTTTTTATTTTTAATTTTTTTGTATTATTTTTTATTTATTTCTTTACTGCAAGTAACCCAACTATCGTTTTGTTTCGTTTGATCCACGATTTATTACCCACCCTGTATACTCAGTAACGAGGTTACATACTTCAGAAGCGACCAAAGTAAAGTGCACACCGTTTCATAGTAACAAATTTACGTTATTTCGTCTTCTGTATCCATCCATACACAGTATATCCTACAGCCTATAACGTTCACATTGCCTGAACACTGGCATCCACCACGCGGGCGCAATGCGGGTAGATGTCACAAGTCCCCTTAGTTCTTTTGAACATCACAATGGATTTTGATGCAGTTTTGACCATCATTTAAAGATGCTTTGGCTTGTCGACACATCAGCAGGTACACCTGCACCTGTACGAAGCAGGAGTGGGTCGTTTTTAATCTAATGATGTCCTTAACTGTCCGCTATAAGTCTATAACTTAAAGTAACACCTATGTAAAGAACAATAACGCTCCTACGCTTCTAAAACTACACCGGCTGCTCGATACAAAGTAAACACTATGACTACGAGTACTCGTATATACTTATAATTACATAACTAACCCGCCGACCGATTCTGTAAAAATGTGAAAAAAGTGAGCGTGAAGTGAGCTATCAATAGGGGCAGTCCTCAACATCAGGTGGAATGACAGCTCACTTCACCTTAGTTTTCACGGTGAGATTTTTACAGAATAGCACTGCTGATATCATGCCTTGTTTTCCGGATGGGTTGGGTAGAGGTCTACTTATAGTACACCCTAATTTCGGCAGTTATGTATGTATAAGCCCCATGTAATAGGGGGTGAGCCTAAGCATTTATAGTTCACTCTTTAGCGTATCAAACAAACTCCAGTTGGTTTCACACTTTAATGGAGTTACGCAATACGAAAATCGTAAAATGAAGCAAATAGCGATCCAAACGAAGCCGACTAGTCTGACTTATTTGCCTAAAGTGTGTTATGCAATTAGGCAGCTGTTGCCAGCAATAGGGCACACATCCAAACTCCGGGCTGCTATAGAATCACCAGATAGGAAAACCCAAGACCTCATGCTTACACCTCATAGTTACTTAAAACATCTTACAGCTCCAAAGATACGTTTGTGGGATTTGTTATTTTTTATTTCAGAGAATCTTCTCCATATTATACACAAAACTATAACAAAATCATAAAATATTAGTGTGTTAGACAGAAAATTGTACTTAAAATTATGTTAGTGTAGCGGTATCTACAACGACGCCACATGCGAACAACGCGTCATACTGACGTCACAAAATCCTGCATCTCGCAAGCAGAGTTTACCGCGCAACTAGCATAGATACAACGGCCCAACATAAATCATTGGGCAGTTGCCCGCCAGACATAACACCCGTCTGGTCGGAGGATCCTCCCTTTTCTATGGAGGTTGAGTGAACTTTACACCCTGTTCTTCATACCTCTATATTAGTATGGTTAGTACCTATACTTAACTGATGCCTATGACTGTCCTTATGCAATGATTTTGGAAAGGATAGTCAAAGCGACTGTCACTTATTTATGTAATAGTGTCTTCAAGACAATGCAATGCGTGCAAGTTTTAGTTAATCATCATCATCTGCCGAGCCTTTTCCCAACTGAATACCAGTATTTTACATGGAGCGATTGCCTATCTGACCTCCACGACCCAGTTACTGGGTAACACGATATCCCTCGATAAGACTGGTTGTCAGACTTTCGGGCTTCTGACTACCCGTAACGACTGTCAAAGATCCAGGAATGACAGCCGGGATCAACGGCTTAGTGTGCTTTCCGAGGCACGGAGGGGTCTCGGTATATAAAGATGGTCACCCATCCACAGACCAACCGCGGCAAGCGTAGCTTAACCTGATCGATCGACCTGTGCGGCTATTATTATTTAGCCGCGGGCCTCTCAAGCAAGTTTTAGCTGATTACTTGAAATGAGATTTGACAGTCGGAAAAATGAGAAAAACTGCGAAAAAACATAGGATATTTTCAAAATGATTAAAGTGTGACTAAGCAGTCATGTCATAGATACATCATTAGTGATATCATAGACCAAAAAACGTTTAATGTCTATGGTGGTAACAGTAGACAATGTAAGAATAGACAAATGGCCTCGATTGTGTTGTTCACAAACTAAATTTAATTTAATTTCAGTGCAACTTTTTCTTTCTATTTCATTATGAAAAGTACAGAAGATAAATATTAGTTTAGTTCTGTCAAATTAGATAATCCATAGACAAGTTTTGACGTGATTAAAAATTTGGCTACTAAAAATACGTCAATTTACTCCAGGCGCTGACTAATTTGACAGGATTAAACTAATATTTATCTTCTGTCCTTTTCTTAATGAAATTGAAAGAAAAAGATGCACTGAACTTAAATTTAGTTTAGTTTGTGAACAACATAATCGCGGCCAATAATTGGTCTATTATACAACTATACTTTTTAACTGTAAATCGTGTTGTTAATTTTCCTTTAGAATACTAGTGCCTCCGTTTTCAGTAACATTACCGTGTTTATTTTTTGATTATGCGTTACATGTTTGTACATTTTAATTTTTTTGTATTTCTTTCTTTTTAAAGGTTATCCCACAAATGTGCGTAGTACTCGCCACCGGAGGTGACCGGAGTGCGTGAATGACAAGATTTATGAACAAAAACTTAGAAAAAGAAAAAGTAGTATGTGGCGCTCTAAAATGTCTACCTATCCCCATTGGAAGAAGGCGTGTTTATGTATGCATGAACACAGTCTTTCCCTTCCTACAATTTATAATTCTTCCTTACATAGTACAGGTAAAACAAAGTCCCTGAAATGTCTGTATGCGCATAAATTCTCATTGACTGTACCAAATTGGATAATTCTTTTTTTGTTGTGTTCGTTATTGCCTGGACCAAGTTTATAAATGAAAGAAAATTTCGGAAATTCGAAAAAAAAATTGCAACCGTGCGAAGCTGGGGCGGGCAGCTCGTCTGCAATAAATGATAACACATTCTGCACCCACGCTTATCCAGTCATCTGTATCGTTACCTTCTGACTAATTCTAACGATAACCGTAGAATAATTTACAATGAAGCAATCAGTGTAATTAATTAGTACCACTTGATCAATCTTGTGGTTTCCGCTTTATGGAACAATTTGTACATTTAGATAGACATACTAGAATTATAATAGTTTCTTTCAAAGACAAAACATAACAGTTTTTCAAGCAGATTTTTCAGAGAGCCGTGGTGGTATCGGCTCCGACTTACGAGTTGCAGTTCGTAAGTTCGAACCCAGGCAGGCAATTTACTTTGTGTATTTAATTTTGTCAGTCTCTCAAAACTGTAAAGGAAAACATTGTGAGGAAACCGGCATGTCTTAGAAACTAAAATTCGAAGACATGTGAGATCTACTAACCCGTACTGGGCCGACGTGGTGGATTATGGCCCATCCCTGTTCTAAGTAGCAGTGAGAACATTATAGGCTGATTATGCAAGTAGGTTTCTCAGTATATTTTAACAACCATGACGACGAGACTGTTTTATTGCACGAGTGCACGTCATTATTGATTGCATAAAGCAACACCCGTATTAAATTTATTCATAGACAATAATTGAGTGGCAATATGCGTCCCTTAATATTAATGAATTTAAAGGCTTGTCATAATAGAACGCACTGAGAAATGTCTTACGTCGCATATTGCTACGTTACTCAGATAAGTATTGTTTGTGAATACGGGTGTAAGTTTGTGTAACTAGTAGATAGTGTAAGCTCAGTCTGCATACAGCCTAAGTAAAGTAAGCGACACATAAAATATAAAACGTTATTCTTATGCAAATTACGTCTATACTAACTTTTGCCAGCGGCTTCGCCCACGAAAATGTCGGAATTTAAGTATCCTATGTGTTAAATCCAGGTTATTGCATTGAAATCCGTGCAGCCGTTTTTGCATTATTGAGTAACGAACATCCAAAAATACAAACTTTCACATTTATAATATTAGTAGGATAGTAAGATTTGTATACCTAATCGAATAATTGCAAGCGTTTCATACAGATATGAACTTCAAATTATTATTTTAGTAATTACTTAACTTACCAAAGTAAAAGTTCGGTCTGTGAATCTTGCCCTTAAACTTACAGTAAAAACAAAATAAGTAAATTAAACTACCCACATTTAAAAAATTCTCAGACCACTGTATAATTAAAACATACCACGCAATAAAAATGAGGACATTAAAAACAGAAACTTAATTCAGTTCGTGATAATGTACGGCGTTCGCGTGCCTCACGTGCTGGCGGATAAACGCGATGATTCGCTCATTTCACCGGCAATTTGTTGTTCCCTAACAGCGGAGAACATTGTGCACGTATCAGATAAACTGAGCCCAATTTACGTGGAAGAGATCTCCGTTCAGTAACCAAGGGAGAAAACTGAGTTTTAGGGTGAGAACGCAACGGTTTAGTGCGAGTCTATAGTGAAAAACTTTGAACATATCGCTTCGCGAAACACTTTCAAGTTGTGAATTTACGGCGATGAGTTTCAAAAATAAATCAATCGGTCAATTACGCGAAATTTCAAGTACATTTTCGGAAATAGTTAGAACAAATTCGCATCAATTGACAATTTGCTTTTCACTGGCTTTCTCATGGATGTTCGATTTTTAGACGAAACTAAACAATGATTGTATGCGAATTGCGGAACAAATTGATACGGGGCTGTATGTGTTTGTAAATTGCATCCACTACTTACGGTAAATCCTTATGCGTCCTTTTATTTACTTTTCTTGCTTATATTGTTTAAAGAAATCTCTAAACGGCTGGTTGA
Source organism: Globia sparganii (assembly GCA_949316385.1). Lineage (NCBI taxonomy): Eukaryota > Metazoa > Arthropoda > Insecta > Lepidoptera > Noctuidae > Globia > Globia sparganii. The sequence continues at coordinate 2,128,261 of OX438660.1, forward strand.
CACTTCTCGTGACAGGCTTTTTTTCTCTTTTTTTTATGGATGGGAAATCATCAAATGACCCCTCCCGCTCGTGCTCGCGCTCGTGACAGGCTGGCTTTTAATTTTTCCAGAGGCTAGCCATATAACGTGGCAATACCGCCAGTCTCTTCAGTAGGTACATTACCAGTCGACAGCGATGCGGTAAAATTTTTCGGCGCCATATTTTAGTTTGTAATTGTTTTAGTTACGTTAGGATATTATATTTTATTAGCTGACCCCGCAAACGTCGTTTTGCAAAAAAAAAAAGTAGCGGTATGAAAAATAGATGTTGGCCGATTCTCAGACCTACCCGATATCCACACAAAATTTCATACAAATCGGTCCAGCCGTTTCGGAGGAGTTTAACCACAAACACCGCGACACGTGAATTTTATATATTAGATTTTATTAATTAGGCATTCGTTATTATTTATGTAAATATAAGATTACTTTTTAATAATGATTGATTTGACGTAATACAACCTGCCTCAGCAGTGCCAAAACATAAAGCTAGGGCTATTCTACTTCTCGTAGAGGCGATCGGCAGCGGCGGCGACCTCTCGCGCCCGGCCCCAGGGCCGGGCGCGTGAGGCTCTCTCCCTCAGCCGAAGCTTGAACCAGTTCAAGCTTCGGCTGAGGGAGAGAGCCTCACGTCCCAGCCACCGCGGGAGACGCTCCGGGCGTCGGGAGCCGCGAGACGACTCCCGGCCACCGTAGGCGCGGGCCTGCGGGCGGAGAGTAATGGGTAACTCTCCGTCCGATCAGGACCAGGCCCGTGCCGGACGGCGCGTACGTGTTCCACGCGCGCCTCAAAGAGATGTCAGCATTAAGGAAGGGGCCCGTAAGGGCCGAAGCCTGCCGGGGCAGCGGGATTGTTCGAAAGGGTTACCGCTACCCCGGAACACAAAGGGCTAAGGAAGGAACACGGGTGGGTTTTAGTCAGTAAGAGTCTGACACTCCCTTCTGCTCTACCCAGAGCGGGAGGGGTCATTTGATGATTTACCATCCACAAAAAAAAGGGCTATTCTACCGCCATTGCTTTGTACAATCGCATTTTAGTTTATACTAGCTTTTGCCAGCGACTTCGTCCGCGTGGAATAATGACTTCCGGAAATTGAGGCACTAACTCTCATAGAGTTTAACCGATGTGCTCTTTCTTCTGCCGATTCTTGAGAACGCGTATTTCTCATTCAACGCGTTTTTTCAAGACAATAGCGGGCGGACGCCGGCGTCCGCTTGGGGCTTGAATAACTAAAAATATATAACTACGCCTAATATATAAAATAATATATAATAAAACCTTCTTCACTTAAAACTAAATACCTATAACTACTATAATTAATAATACCTATACCTATAATTAATAAAAGTACCTACGCTTTTACCTACTTAATATTAAAAAAAACTGAACATAAATTAACCAAAACTTACCTACTACTAACTAACTACTACTAACCTATTACTACTTCACCTAAAAAGAAATCCTGTTTTCCCAACATTTCCCTTCACTGCTCTGCTCCTATTGATTGTAGCGTGATGAAAAGTATACTATAACCTGCCCAGGAGTATGAAGAACAATTGTACCAAGTTTCGTTGAAATCCGTCGAGTGGTTTTTGTTTCTATAACGAACATACAGACAGACAGACAGACAGACAAAAATTTTACTGATTGCATTTTTGGCGTCAGTAACGATCACTAATCACCCGCTGATAGTTATTTTGGAAATATATTTCATGTACAGAATTTACCTCTCTACAGATTTATTATAAGTATAGATTGTAAACATTTATAGTTGCGTGACCGCACCTCGCTGATGTGTCTTCACCCCATATGAGCAGTATTTCTTAATATACAGTTAACGTGCTTGCAATGTGTGGTTATAAAATAAAATAAATATAAACGATGTTTTAGGTAACTGTGGCTGGAAAGAGTAGATTTTATTTAAACGTTTGTTGTTATTGTTTCTTTGTGTCGTGTTTTTGAGGTAATTTTTCTTCACAAAAGTTAAGGGGTTTGGAGAACTGACTTATGAACAGACGCCAGCAAATCAAGCTACTACAATCTGTCAAATTTATTTAAGAGGTTTTGAACTTTATTGCTAAAGCATAAGGTCCAAAGTTGATTGGAAAAATTTGACAGATTCGGGTAGCTTGATGTGCTGGCGTCTGTACATAAGGTATTTATGTAAATCTATTTCGTCATTAGATTTAGTACCTACCTAGTGTAAATAGTTTGTTGTGTTAAATATTGTAAAAGTTATTTACAGAACTAAATATCATCTATGGATATTTGATAAGATCATTTATGAAGGCTGACGATTTTATTGCAGATCAGAATCATTATCAATTCATCATATTACGGAATTCCAGTACATAGATCGAAAATTAATTAATTAATTTCTTAAGAAATAAGCAGTACTTTTGTACTCAAATTATAATTATATCATATTCCTATGTATTTTACTGTCTGTACATAAATAATAAAATAAATAAATAAATAATAATGATTATCTAAGTAATTCAAGAACTTTGTCATCAAAGCCTTATCTAGCCATCCATCATATTCTTCAAAATATGAAATTATTGCGTTTTTTTTATTAAATTTTAATATTACTGGGCAGACATTATTAAAAAAGTCTTTAACCCATTCCAGTTCCACAAAAAATCCAATAAAATCTAATATTCGATTTATATTCGTGAATTTATTGTAAAAACGGAATCCCTCGAGCGATTCAAGAGGGTTTGACCCAAACCTTCATTATTTTTCTAGTTATTCTAACTTTAACGGTTAGCTGATTTGAGAGTTTCTGAGTGTTTCACAAGTATTAGATGGTCTTGTTATTTTTGAAATTTAGCTGAGGGTGAATATGGAGGGGCTCGTGGCTAAATTATAAGAGCTGCATGAGCCGATCGGATGTTAAGCTACGCTTGCCGCAATCGGTTCCTGGATGGTTTATCCGTCATATCGAGACCCTCCATGCCTTGAAAAGCACCTTAAGCCATTGATTCTGGCTCTTATTCAATCAGATCTTTGACAATCGTTACGGGTGGTCAGAAGCCCAAAAGTCTGACAACAATTCTTACCAAGGGGTACCGTGGTACCTGGCAACTGGGTTGTGGAAATCAGACAGGCAGTCGCTCCATGTAAAATACTGGTACACAGCTGCATCATCATGAATATAACTGTTTATGGATGGAGAAGAAGACCAGAAAGACAGCGTGAATTATAGCGTGACGGTTGACAGAGCAAGATTGGAAGAAGTAGCGTGTTGCGCCGACCCCACAAATGTTGATGAACGGAGAGAGAAACGAAAGCCAAAGAAAAGGTAGCGTGACGGTTGACAGAAAAAAATAGACTAAGAAAACGTCATGCGCCAACACCAAGTGACATTGAACAACCACTTAAGGTGCCACCTTTCGATATTTTTTGTATACAAATTTCGGGAGAATATTACTTCACTGTTTGACATTGTGCATCCAAAGTTAAACATAACATCGTTTTGACTTATTATTAGTTGTGTCTGTACGAAAACAGAATAGTAAAATAAAAAGCCATTAAAAAGTTATGAGCCAACAAACATTCTATTAACTATTAGCTTCTATTAGCTATTTTTAACGTAATTTTGGGTGTAAATAACTATTAAAAGATCGGTAAAATCTTCAAAACCAAGTCCGTACCGATAAAGCTCAGTTATCGAAGAGATCAATAAACTTGATTTGTAATTAATGCATGCAGTGGTTTTTTCACAAAACTCGATTTTCCGAAGCACTTTTCGAATTTTTTTACGTGCCTATCAGTTCGGAACAGTGTTTCTGTGCGTCAGACCTAGACGTTGTTCGTTTAGACTAGCGTCTAACTGCTCATCATTGATACTAGCGCTGTCGGACACGAAGCCAGGCGCGACAGCGTGCTTTTGGCCATGACCAACAGTGAGTTCGAGCTCGCGACTAGTTTACTCTTAAGAGACAAAGTTGAACAGTCTCATAATCCAAAATTTTCCGGCACTCTTTAAGCCGGAATACAGTACATGCAGATAATCTCAGACAAACTTTTTCACTAAAGCTACTAGCAGCTCTCCTACGGCTAATTAAAAGTAAACCGCAATGTTCAAGCATGTATAATTTCTCTTGAACAATCTTAACAAGTTGTAACTTGAGATTGTATATCTAGTTCTGTTGTATGAAACAGCAGTAGTTATCTGGATATGTGCTGTACCCATGTATTACGAATTGTTTCACTACAATTTATTTTCTTTAGGAGTTTACATCAATATATAACTGCATAACACATACATTTCAATTTTCATTTTTATGCCACTTCTTAAGTATACAGACTGGGTAAAAAATTGTGGATCAAACGAAACAGTGGGGTAAATAGCAGTAAAAAAAAAGTATTATCACTTCAAAATTGCTTTAATGACAGTGGGTACTATGATTTATCAGTATTGGCACTTTTTCAATATCTCTTAATTCTCACGAAAAAATATTTGGAACTTAAGAACATTACTGTAAACACTCAAATTGTACTAACTTTTAAGGCGATCAAGTGAAGGCTCTGCCACAGAGATATTTTTTACTGCAAATAAGTTCAACTATCGCCCTGTTTCGTTTGATCCACTATTTTTGCCCACCCTGTATAACCCCTGTGTGTGTGTATTATACTAAACAGTGTGTCAGGTTAAACGATGGGCATACTTTAAAGGAGTGTAGTAGGTACCTACCCATGAAAATTAACAACTTTTACTAAGAGACCAACACTGAAATCGATAAAATAAAACCAGCTGCTCTATACATTTATGTTCGCATTGTGAGTACTACGCACATCACCATTGAAATAACACAAAAACCCGAAATGCACAAATAACACTTATTTAAAAATCATTACTACGTAACTAATTTACTCTACGCCACAAAATCACAAAACTATTCCATTTCACCCACCTCACAACAAAAAGCTCTCACAAACCATTTAATATATTAAATTTCAATTAAAACTAAATTATACAAACTGAGGTGACGTAACCCTAATATGGAAATAATCGCATAAACTATTACACCGAAGGGGAGTCTTATGTTCACCTAATAAAGATCGATACCCATTTCCAATGAGTACCTGTTACAGGATTGTTTAATTTATTCGGGACCAGGAAATTAGCATTAATACCGGTTCCACCCAACGTTATAATTGGGGCCTTTTTGTTTATTTTGACGTGAGGGATGTGCCTCGGTTTGGAAGAGAACGTACCGACCGTATACGGATTCGGACGTCACTACTCGTGATGTTTAAATTTTTGTTGTAGGGTCAAATAATACATCTGTATTGTTTTTGGATGTTTTGTACCTATGTGCGAATTCCACCAAACTTGTATAATTATACCTAGAATAAGTCTTATACCTACTAAAAAGAAGAAATATTAGAAGAATAAAATTGTTAGTATTGAATAATTTTTGAATTTATTTTTCAAAACTAAAACTGTCAGACGTTAATTTTATTACACGGATAAAATATATTTCACTTTTACGAAATCAGTCCTGAGTTAGAAAAATAAAAAAAAATACACTTGTTTTTCTTTCTTTCTTTAAAAGAATACAGGTTGGGAATAGAGGAATAGAATAATCCTCTCTGAAATTCAGATTTGGACCATTAAATCCACAGATTAAGGTTTACAAATAGCACTTAACCTTTTAACCGCCCGATTTCATATCAGTTGTCGAGCCCCCAGCGCCCGGCACAGTGATTCGAAAAATATTTATTTTTCGAATAAGCTGATAGAATACAGCGTAATTAATAAAAAAAAACAGTAAACGAGCTGTGATTTAGTCGTAAATATACGACCCTGGCGAAATGGACAAGAAAATATTTGTCGAATTAATCCGACGTAAACGGTTATAAGATTAACAAGACTGAAGTGCTGTGGATCAACGAAATACAGCTGAGCCAACCAGCTGTATTTTTAACTCGTTGAACCTCAAAATAAGCAAAATTTTTGTACCTTTTGAATTCTTTTGAAAACACTGTTTTTACCTCCGAAAGCGACTTACAAGCTACAGTAATAAAAGTCCCTAATTAAATAAACAAAGTGACAATCTTTAGCACTATGACAAGTCCGATTAATTAATGGCTCGTAATCGCAACCGCTATCTCTTTTAGAGGAGCCGCAACCTAAACGTTTGTCGAATGTTGCTTTTGAATAATGGATTTGATGGTTGACACAGCGAAGCTTGGCTTCGTGATTGACAACTGAGATTGTGAAATTGATTGGAGTTTTGCCACAACAAACGTATTTTCCGCACCAACTCCTAAAAACTGATGAGCCTCCTCGGCAGTCATCAATCATTTTATTTACTCAAGTCACCAACAAAGAAAGTCTATTACTTTACACTTTTTAACTGAGATAAGGAGCGTATTGTAAAGATTTTCTTACAAAATACGGTCCCATTCACTTTAAAATTTATATTATGTTGCTAACAAATTGTCACCGCGCTTAAACTGCGGTCTCACACGACTATAAATTTAAGCCGTAGCTCCCTTAGATATATTGGGATTAGTGACGTCGTGCTATCAGCAGAAGCAGCTTTCAGAGCCCGGGATAAGCAACAATGGATTTTTTCCTCTATTTTCTACGAGGTAAAGCCTGAAATACTGTGCAATGAACTTTACAATTCCCGTTGCTTCCTAAAAGGAAAATGTGCGGATAATATTATTGTTAAATGTTAATCTAATATTACGGGAATGTTAATTAGAACGTCTTTACATTGAGTAGGATGTTTCGTCGAGTGCATAATATTGCTTATTCCACAATTGTTAGCACTTCTCCTTGGAAGATTTAGCTGGATCTTCATTTTAAATTAAAGAAATGTTAAACAGAAATTAGGTTTACGTCGCCTTTTCGCTTTATCCTTAACTGTTATTCAAGACGGGGTTTTCTCGCTTGAATACATGTCGACGCAAATTAGATGTACCTAAAGGTTGGGATGAATAATTTTACAATCTTATTTTCCGTTACTGTTCTCGGTAATTATGTTTGGGCCAAGTATTCGTCCGTTTTAACAAGAATGGCTAAAATATTCCTCTTCGTGATAGTCCGCTGCATAAACAAATAAAATATTATACTTTGTATTTAACAACTTTTCTCCGAAAAGAAAGAATCACCAGCTGGTCTATTCTGTGAAATCGCACCTGAAAACTTAGATCACCTGATATAGGGATTGGCACTATTCACTAACTTTAACTTCACTTCACCTATGTTTTGACGGTGAGATTTACAGAATAGACTGACTGGCGATTCTTTCTCTCCATGACTAGATTTTTGATCTCACAAATAATCTGAGTGTTAACTCCAATAAATATGCTACAACAGTATCTACAGAACAACGCCTGAATACTCTTAACATAAATCAGCATACTTAATAAATAGGATTACACTTTTATTTATTTTTATTTCTATTAAAATATCAGTCTTCACTGTTGACATGACCAAAATAAATAATAAACAACAATTTTCAAAGAATGGATTATCATTTGAACTAAAATACAACCCTTAAATGGCCCAAGTAAAGTCATTTACCAATATTATATTTATGATGTGTAACTGAATTAATGCACATTATGAAAGTAGTTTGAATAGAATAGAATTTTATTTTGCAAATATGGGTTCTTAAGATTACATTTAGCTCAGCCACATCAATCGTTTACTGTATCCATTTCTGTCATTTTTGGTTTAGGTAATTTTTTAACCCAAAAATAATTAAAACCACCTACGTAAATTACAGTCACACCTACTGCAAAGCCAAAACAAAACAAAATGGACGAACTACCTAATACGGTCGACCCTTATAAGTGTGCGAATGTGTGCGTGTGTAGATTTTTAATATGACCATAAGTTTCTCCCACAACCAGTATAACTAATTTAGTTAGATAATAAACAATTTATACATAGGTACCTAATTATATATTATTTATAATATAAATAGGTACCTAAAGGAGGTCGTGGGTTCGATTCCCACCCAGGACAAATGTTTGTGTAATGAGCACGATCATTTGTTCTGTGTCTGGGTGTAATTTATCTATAATATTTATGTATTTAGAAATATATAAGTATGTTTATCAGTTGTCTAGTACCCATAACACAAGCTCTGCTTAGCTTGGGACTAGATGGCGTTGTGTGATAGTTGTGGAATATTATTATTTATTATTATTATTATTAATTCTAAAAAAATTGTGTTTGTATTATGATTAAAACATAATATTCTAATAGGCTAGTTTCCACCATCAATAAATTGAAAATTTATTTAGTCCGTCAGTTAGAGTAATGGAAAATAATGGATACGTATTTCATGTTTTTGTAAATAAATGAATATTGAGAAAGATAAAACGCATCAAAACTCGAGAGTGGGGGCTCGTGACGTCAGAACGCACTAAACTTATACCAAGGTGTGACGTATTGAAAATTTTGAAAAGCGTCGTATCTTCGTCAATTTTGGTTTACGTAACAAAAGAAAAAATACGGGTAAATATTTTTTTATAATCTAACTGATGGACTAATTAGATTTTTTCAGTTGACAAGCCTATTGGGATGTTTAGTGGTGTACGTTAATTCCGGGACATGCTGTATACATAATATTATAAACTAGCTTCTGCCCTCGACTTCGTCCGCGGGAAATTACTTGTTCCCCTGACCCAGCCCGTTGCATGACATCACCTGCCCGCACTATCACTTAGAAAGAAAGAAAGAAATTATATTTATTTGCGGCAAACATAAAGAAAAATAAACACAAACAAAATAACAAATTGGGAGAAGACATGCGTCACATCTACGCAAAACGGCCATTGTTCAGCATAATGCCAATACCTTATACGAGACAAAGCCACAGCCGATGCCGCTGATTTTCAGCGACAGCCGGCGTTGACGGGATGACGTCTGACGCACTTCGTTTTCACTAAGCGTGCTTTCTGATTTTTTTCTTTTTGTACGGTCTTAGGGGCATAGCGTAATGTTAAACAACTATATAGCCTTTCCCAAGAACTGGGCTAACAAATGCCAAATGATTTTTTCAAATCCGACTGGCAGTTCCAGATTTTACTCGCTACATACTAACAAACAAATTTTAGAATAGAATAGAATAGAATACTCTTTATTATGTACACCATTGTAAATTTCAGACATAAATATAGAAATTTTGCAAAGGGTGACACAATGGGCGGTCTTATCGCTAAAAGCGATCTTTTAAAGACAACCTTTGGATGGATTAAAAAGGGGGAGGAGAGACAAATACTGTAGGTAGTCCGTGGTGTACCATTTACAAAATACAATAAATACATAAATAAAATAGGTATATTATACTAGTCTAAATAAATATACCACTAATAATTTTACCTCTTTATAATATAAAATATTACTTATAAATAAAAGTCGCTTTTCATGTCTGTCTGTGTGATTGCGTTGTTCTTCTCAACTACGCAACAGATCTTAATATGGTTTTTACCATTATTTAGATATTTTTTTCCGAATAGTTTATAATACATTCCTACCTATGATTATAATACATAATTTAACTCACATGTAATAAAGTGGTCGCTAGTTTACTATACCGACGTCACAACAAACATATTTTTCTAAAAATTGAGTTATATACCTATATATTCGGAATCAGAAAAAAAAGGTGCATCTGCCAGTTTATTTAAGTATAATTTTTTGTGAAAAAATGTTACTTGCGCCCTTTTTCGTTATGACGGCATGTTTCGTTATGACGGCATATGAGGAGGTGGTCAATCGTGATGAGAAAGTTAGTTCTTATTGAAAGGTTCGATGATGAAGAAAGGTTGAATTTAATTATTGTCTTCTAATATACAGAGTTGATACGACAGAGGGGCATTAAATTACACTACGTATACTATACGTGTTTAGTATTAATTTGATACGGTATAAAAATAAAAAGCGCCATAAATGAGAATTTTTTTGTTTCAAACAAACTAAATAGCTTACAAATCAGAGTAAAACGCAACCACCCTTTGTAAATAAAGGAGAAACCCAAACTTCATAAAAACTTGGGCCTGGTGACTGACCTTGGATAACTATACAAAGTGGCAACGTCCAACGTCGCGCGCGGGCAGTAACTCGAAACACACTGTGGATTTTCCAAACTGCAGTACCGGGGATTTTGCCGATTCCAGATCGGACCGAGTAAAAGTACTCTCATCGGTCCATATTAAATTAGTTAAGAAATGACGGTCTTCGGATGTTTTATTTAGTAGCCATTGGCAGTAACTGTTGCTGATCGGCAAGTCTCGATAAAAAGTTTGCACCTTCCGATATTTAGAAGGTTTGCGGTTTTTTACTCGTCGGGCTGCGGGAAATATTGTCTAAAATTCTTTCGTCCCAAGCAGCGGGCATTTGCCGCGGTGGCACTCCCTCCTGTTACAGCACTATACGTTTATTGACGCGTAATCTTTGTACTGCCAACTGTATGGTGCGGGCATTCCTAGGGCAATTGCGGCTATCACCATACCTTTCTCTGTAAATGCGTAGAGCTAACGTTGCGTTTCCACGGCATTCGCCGTAGATTAAAATCATGTCAGTGTATTCTGACGCCGTGTCAGTTACACGAGGTATTTTTAATTATACACACACACAACCAAAGTTTAACTATCACAATAAAAACAGTCAATTACAAAAAAAAAAACACTAACACTAAATAATAATAATCCCAAGTTACGTGTCCTGTCACAATAAAAAAAAGGAATACTGTCTTAAACTTATTTAGTGTCCTATCACAATAACAAAACAAATTCACAATTATTGTCAGCGCACAAGTTCTACAAAACAATAAGGGCGCAGGAGCTTCCGCGTACGTACCTACGTTCCGGAAGGGTAGCATCGGCGCACTGAAAAAACAAGTTTTTTGGAGGCCCTACTTACTGATCGCAAGCACAAAATACGGAGAGTAAAGAAGTCAATCTACATACAAAGTGCGCTCGAGCAACGCACACATAGACACCGCTCACGGACACGATATCTCGGACTGGTTGGGGCTAGTGCGAGCGCAAGTGCCATCCGCTTGAGACATGCGTCTATGAAGTGCAAAAATGGAGCAATAAAAAAAAATTATAACTGTTCAGTGGACGGTTGTTTAAATTCAACATTATACGGTGAATTGTCGTTTTTTAATCTACCAGTTGTTTCAGATAGGTAAGTAGGTATTTGCTTGTATTTCGATGGTTTGTATTAACGTAACACAGTAGTTAGGTAGGTAGGTAAGCGCCCCGGCCCCCGGTCCCGCGCCGTAAAGTAAAAGCGAACATGACTTTGTAGCACTTTGTGACAAATTTGTAATGTAACAAAATGTAAATAACATTAAAATAAAAATATTTTAGTTATTATTGGTTTTTTCGTTTCTCATCAATAAATCAAACAACTAGATGCGAGTGCCACTACCACGATAGTTTTTTGTGCATAAGCCAAAGTTGACAACCATAGCGCGACCGCCGAGCGTAGACTTCTGTACTCTCGGTATTTTGTGTCGCAAGGATCTAAGATACAATAGCAACACACTGACCTATTTCTATTTCTTTTACGCACGTGATGTTTTGCCAATAGGATTGTCACTCTCTTATGTACTACGTATTGGTTTATGACTTGCCTAAGAGCGACAACAACGTATCGTAGATTTATCGTTTTAAGGTGCATGACCTATGCCTATATACATAATCAGCTCTTAGGAAAAATACATCGTGTTCAAACGGTGCAAAAACATAAAAAATCATTTGCGACTAAACTACTGTTTCAATTTAATTGATTTTTGGTAGAGAGCTTGATAATGATACCTAGTATAGGCAGTTTAAAGGAAAGCCCTTCTGTCGTATCAACTTTGTATAAAATTCTCGTGTCACAGTGTTAGTTACCATACTCCTCCGAAACGGCTGGACCGATTTGTATGAAATTTTGTGTGCATATCGGGTAGGTCTGAGAATCGGCTACTATCTATTTTTTTTTTTTGCAAAACGACGTTTGCGGGGTCAGCTAGTAATTTATAATAGTGTTAGAGCGCGCGCTGCCCTCTCCACGCGCTCGCTTCTACGTCGCAGCTGCCCGTGGCGTCCGCTTGGTGGCGTTAGGTACTCGTAAACACGGCAGTATATTCCACATAAAATTTCCACTCTATTTCCCATTGCTATGAACGTAGAACATACCGATGCTCTTCCAATTAACCCCAGCATCATTAGGGCATCGATACACACGCGTTTATTCCACGATGCAGATTGTTCCAATGATCTTCTGTGCGAATACCGCATCGTTCTGCGATGCGTACACTGGAATGCGGTCGCAATGTGCCAGTAATTTAACGGTACAATTACTTTGTGTAATGTGTATATCTGTAGGCTCCTGTTCTGCTTAGGAAATGATTAGATGGAGTTAGGTATATGCAGGGGTATTATTTAATAGGGGTCAATATACTAGCGTTATCTTGTTAGCTATTGATTTGTGAAATTATCTTTCAAGATTCATTTACTGAAATGAATAATTTTATCATTTCAATTCTAATACTTTTACCTAATTATGAATCTTATGAGAAAAAATGTGTTGTTACAAAAATTCATCGCTACTTTTTCAGAGAAACAGAAATAAAACTGAATTTAGGGATTGTTATCTACACCTAAATTATTTTGGGATTATTTTGTATTGATTAAATTAGAGCAATTTGTTCTTATTGGCATAACAAATATTACCGCAGCCGAGGCCCGTGATTTTCATTAGTAAGTAACAACAACAAAGAAAGAAGAGTGCAATTGCATTCTGGCGCAAGAAAAACGAATAAATTTTCATCATCTGCATAGCCTTTTCCCAACTATGTTGGGGTCGGCTTCCAGTCTAACCGGATGCAGAATATCAATATGTTACATGGAGCACTGCCTATCTGACCACAACCCAGTTACTGGGTAATACGATACACCATGGTAAAACTAGTTGTCAGATTTTCGGGCTTCTGACTACCCGTAACGACTGTCAAAGATCCACGAATGACAGCCGGGACCAACAGCTTAACGTGCTTTCTAAGGCATGGAGGGATTTCGGTATGTAAAGATGGTCACCCATCCACAGACCAACCGCGGCCAGCGTAGCTCAACCTGATCGATCAACCTGTGCGGCTGTTATTATTTAGCCACGGGACCCTCAAACAAACAAATCTAAATGTACCTACATAACTGATAACTTTAGAACCATTCGATATTTGGATGAACATAACGATATCAAAATACACACAGGAATCTCAAAGGACTATTTTGCTAGCTATCATTGGTTAGTGATTGTCAATATTATCTTGGGTTGCCAATGTTCTAGTATTCAGATTACATGACACATTGTTACTAGCTAATATTACAATTTGTACAAACAAGTAGGTGCAAATTAATGAGACAAACGTAGTGTACGTTTGTCTCATTAATTTGCTCAGGTTTGATAACTATTAATTCTCAGATCAACACAGCATATCGCAGTCCACTGCTGGACATAGGCTTCTCCCAGGCTGCGTCAACACACCCTGTCCTTCGCTTTCCGCATACAATTTATACCAGTCACCTTTTTGAGGTCGTCGTTCCATCTATCTGGGGGGCGTCCCACATTAAGTTTGCCGATATACAGTCTCCACTCCAGCCGGTCGATTCTGTTAGAATCTCACCGTGAGAACTTAGGTGAAGTGAGCTCATTCAGTGAGAAAGGCTGGATAAATATCACTTACGAACACATATCCTTAAGTTTAAAATAAATCGATATTACAATAAACAACCAATAGAATAAAAATGGAACAAAAATAAAAATTCAACATTAGTTCCATTATTTTCAGATTCTAATAAAATGGAACTACTGATTAAAAAAAGCATCAGTAGTTCCATCATGGAACTGTTACTGGTTTTAGTGACAACAAAGGAGAAATCATTCCATCTGATGATAGGGATCGACACTATTGACAACTTACTTTAAGCTCACTTCACCCAAGTTATCACGGTGAGATTATAACAGAATAGCACTTCAGGTCTCGTCTGCTTTATCGGTTATCGGTCCTTCGACAAACATGGCCAGCCCATTGCCACTTCAGCTTGCTTGCTCTCCAAGCTATGTCGGTAACTCCGGTTCTTTTCGGGATAACTTCGTTTCTGATTTTATCCTTCAAAGAAACTCCGAGCGTAGCCCGCTCCATAGCACGCTGAGGGTCCTTAAATTTGTAGACCAGCCCGACTGTTAGTGACCGCGTTTCGGCATCGTCTGTTTAACGGGTAGGATGCACTGGTTGAAGACCTGATTCTCAGATATAGACGCACAGATGATGAATAATATCATCAAGCTACACCCTTATTGCGTAACACATTTTCAATTACATTAAGGGTTTTGAAGGAAATTCCTAATCCATTGCTTAAAAGTATGAAAAAATCGTCTGTTAAGCAACGTACCTATATAACGCAAAACTCGACGCATTTATTTCAATTAAACCAATTACAAGCACTTATGAATTGTCAAAATTTAATAGTAGGTCAGTTAGAAAGTTGAAGCTAGTTCCCCATTCCAAAAGGTAGATCTCTATGGAGAAGAACAGGCAAGAAACTTCAAGGACACTCTTTTAAATCAAAATATTACAAAATCCTGGGTACATCATTCTTGTTGCTTCTATATGAGAGAACAATGTAAAAAAAAAAATACAAATGAAGAAATAATTCGAAATACAAGATTAAAAATAAGCCCTGGCAGTTAAGAGATGACCAGTCTCAACCGACGGCGCTCGTTCACGAACATGACGCGTGGATCAGCACCATCCAGCTCAACCATTTTGTAAAGAACGTGGTTGAACTATCAAAATGAAAGGAATTGCGATTAAACCTGAATAAAAAAATATGTATTATTTTGGTAACAATAATTCTTTCGATTATTTTTAGTATTAAATAATGGAGTTGATTATTTAAAGTAATCTTTGAATGACAATTGATTTGTGTGTTACTCAATTATTCCACTGCTCTCCGAATTAAGGTTGGCGCAATTAAGGTTGGCGCAACAAAGGTTGGCTTCTTCCAAACAGCCCTATCTGTCATCATCACTTTATAGTCAACGTTTTCTAAATAATGGGTCTCGAAAATTGCTCCAGTTTCTAGGATCGGTCTCAGAAAAAATGGCATATTCACATTTGGCAAAAGATTTCGGATATAACAGGATTTTGTACTACCAATTATAGTCAGTCTGAAAGCAAAAAAAATGTGGAAAGAGAGAAGAGCTTTTACATGTGACAATCTGAATACATGGATATAGAAAATCAGCCACTAAATATATGCTACGCAGAAAGTTATGTCACTATAGAAATGATTTACAGACCCGTAGATTCAACCTCAAAAACATTATTAAATAAATCACACGATTCTGGAAAACTTTCCCATATCAAACCGCTCAATCTATCGGGACTTATCGAATAAAACTCAGTGTACACTGGCTATAAATTTGGTCGCGAATCTTACAAAGATCACGCACCTTTTTGCCGTCCGAAGTAGCTCTTTCTCATGCAAAATACATATAGAACGCACGCAACGGCTCGAAGCGGTGACACGGAATAGTAAGATGCAGAAGTTTCACTTATTAATAATAGCCTCCCGAACAATATCGGTCACGGTAGCCAATCACGACGGAGATTAGCCAGGTACGCAGGAGATATGATAGTGCACAAGTGTGTGCTTAAACACAAGTGGACTTTCTGTTCTTGTAACTCTCATAGTCCAATGGGACGGTAATTCGACACGACCGAAAAGAGATCAGGTGTAGAACCAACGGCTTAGCGTGCTTTCCGAGGCACGGAACCACAACGCCAACTTCCAAACTCCGGGCTGTTACTAAGAAATTCGTAATCAAAAAACTCAATAACACTTTGCTTGATCCGGGAACCCACGCTCGGCAGTCGCGCTTATTATAAGATCAACTTATTATAAGATAATCGTGAGCTTTGTTAAGGTCTTGATATAAATAATGCTTGTACATTTTTGATATAAAATTCAAGCATGAATTAATCAAGACGATTAGATTCTAAGATAATGCTAAATTAAACTTAAAAGTAATTTTAAAATCGATGTCGATGCTTTAGCATAGTTTTAGAATAGATGACATGCTACCAAAAGTTCTCACTGATTTTTTTGTTAGCCTATGTTGTGTCCCACTACTGGGGAAGCGCAAAGGCCTTCCCATTTTCTTTTAATATCTCTCTCTTTGTGCGATCTCTGGCCATGGTGGCTCCGCAAACATAATTAGATCATCACACCATCTTCGCCGTGGTCTACGTCGAAGAAATAGTAAACAATATTTGTTAAAGCTTTTGACCAAGGTACGTAATATTGTTTCCTTACTTTATTCGCAAGAACTCAACCACGAGCTTTTCGAGTCACTGAAATAACAACAATCTACGAACCGAGGCACATTCCCCAACCCCGTTTTCCGTTCCGCCATTTTCCTAACGTATGCTAAGCGGACCTTTTCATTGTGCCTTCTGTACTTCATATTCTGTGATGTCGTTTTATTTTCAAATGGAACAATGCGATACAATAAAAAGTGTGGAACGTGCGAACGCCTATCGCGTGACCTTTGTGGAATAAGAGCGGCCGAGCTCGACTCTGATATTTATTTCTGTATATCATTTCTGTTTTTCTATATTTTTAGGGGTGACTAAAACGTATTCTGTTAAAATTAGCATACGGTTGGAATCTTTTTGATCGTTTTGTAATAGACAATTGGCGATAGAACTAAAAAATGCATGTGGCAGAACGAAATTGCGAAAAATTAATCAACAGTCCCAAAATTGATTACTTTTTCAGTATTACGATGTTGGTCCTATGTCAAAAGTTGTTCAGTCTGATGGTATATAAGTGTATGTTTAAGATAGTATCATTTAATAATAATATATTAATATTTATATAATGTCCTAGATATTGCTAACAAATATTAATAAATTACCTATATAAACTTACGTCTTTTTCCCATTGTATATTGAATCAACATAACATCGAACTAATTAAATAGATAGAACTATATTGTATTCATCCCATGACCACTGTTTTTGACGTGGTAACGTCTTATAAATCGATGAACACCGGCTACACGCACGAAAAAGTGTCACGTTCCGCCTGAGCCTAAGCGTGCAAGCGAGAGCGCCCCTAATATACACACATCAAAAGTGTCTAGGGATCAAGCATTTTTATGCGGATTTCTTGAGATTGAGATGTGGCTTTGTAATAAATTTATGATTTTATAAATTTATATGGATCCTTTTTGGTGCATTTCATAATTTGAATCAGGAACTGTGAATCAAATTCGAGTAAAAGATGAAAATCAGCTGTCAATATTTTCCCTATAAAAACATACAACGCATTGAAGACATTATTAGTGCTACTGTTTCCCTACTACTGATTAAAACCAACGTTATTATGGAGCGGCGACGTCATTTAAGCAGGGAAGAAATGCTCAGAGCCGTGGGAATGATAGAAGCTGGTTCCCGGCAACGTACTGTGGCTTTAGCTCTGAATACAAGTCAGAGTGTTATCAGTCGACTTTGGACACGTTACCGAAGCACTGGTACCGTGGCTGAGCGCCATGGAGGACGGTATCGCTGCACCACACGGAGACAAGACCGATACATTCAAATCTTAACTCGAAGAGCTCCAACAATAACCGCCATGATGTTAGCCGTGAGGCTTCATCACTCTTCAGGGAACTTAATTAGCGACCAAACAGTCAGAAACCGCTTGCATGAAGTGAACCTTCATTCCCGAAGACCGCTACGGGTACCACCTATAGCAATGCACAATCGTAGGATTCGATATCAATGGGCTCTTGAACACAGAAATTGGGCAGAAGAACAATGGCGTTTCGTGTGCTTTTCTGATGAGTCTCGTTTTGGTATGAGACCGGATACAAGACGTATACGACACTGGAGAACCCCTGGACGCCAACAGCGATTAAAATCCTGCCAGGAAGTCCATCCTTATAGTGGTGGAACCATCATGGTATGGGCGGGTATTTGGATCGGCGGAAGAACTGAGTTGATTTGGATCAAAGGCAACCTCAACGCTCAAATTTATGCTGAGACGATTGTATCAGACGTCATCGTTCCTCTACAAGTGCAAATCGGTCCCTTATTTCAGTTAATGCATGATAATGCACGACCGCACACCGCAAGAGTTGTAAGACAGACTCTCGCCGCAGCTAACATCAATGTCCTGCCCTGGCCTGCTCAGTCGCCAGACTTGAACCCGATTGAGCATGCATGGGATATGCTACAGAGAAGAGCTCTGCCGAATATGGAGGGTATCCAGTCGCAAGAAGACCTTTTTTTGTTGTTGCAACGAACATGGGCGGCCATTCCACAGCGTGATTTGGATGAACTCATTTTGAGTATGCCAAACCGATGTTCTTGTGTTGTTAGTGTTCGCGGTAGAAACACGGATTATTAATTGTTTAAGTTACCCAATAAAATTTTAGAGAAAACTGTTATTTCAGTCTTTTTTTCGAACTTTTGTGTTAGTGGTTCAAATGTCAAAAATCCCTTTATTAGGAAAATGGCAAATTTCTTTATTAATGCAAAGGTGACTTGGTTTATCGTTACTGTGACAAACGAAAACACTTTATTTGATGAATCCTTAAAGAAAATTTTAATTAATATCAATCAGGAGAAAAGTTATTGCAAAAAATATTATCTAAAATTCTAAATAAATAGGGAAATATTGTCTAAAATTCTTTCGTCCCAAGCAGCGGGCATTTGCCGCGGTGGCACTCCCTCCTGTTACAGCACTATACGTTTATTGACGCGTAATCTTTGTACTGCCAACTGTATGGTGCGGGCATTCCTA
The DNA here is from genome assembly GCA_949316385.1 of Globia sparganii. Classification (NCBI taxonomy): domain Eukaryota; kingdom Metazoa; phylum Arthropoda; class Insecta; order Lepidoptera; family Noctuidae; genus Globia; species Globia sparganii. The sequence goes on from OX438660.1 coordinate 2,147,147, forward strand.
GGGCAATTGCGGCTATCACCATACCTTTCTCTGTAAATGCGTAGAGCTAACGTTGCGTTTCCACGGCATTCGCCGTAGATTAAAATCATGTCAGTGTATTCTGACGCCGTGTCAGTTACACGAGGTATTTTTAATTATACACACACACAACCAAAGTTTAACTATCACAATAAAAACAGTCAATTACAAAAAAAAAAACACTAACACTAAATAATAATAATCCCAAGTTACGTGTCCTGTCACAATAAAAAAAAGGAATACTGTCTCAAACTTATTTAGTGTCCTATCACAATAACAAAACAAATTCACAATTATTGTCAGCCCACAAGTTCGACTAAACAATAAGGGCGCAGGAGCTTCCGCGTACGTACCTACGTTCCGGAAGGGTAGCGTCGGCGCACTGAAAAAACAAGTTTTTTGGAAGCCCCACTTACTGATCGCAAACACAAAATACAGAGAGTACAGAAGTCAAACTACATACAAAGTGCGCTCGAGCAACGCACACATAGACACCGCTCACGGACACGATATCTCGGACTGGTTGGGACTAGTGCGAGCGCAAGTGCCATCCGCTTGAGACATGCGTCTATGAAGTGCAAAAATGGAGCAATAAAAAAAAATTATAACTGTTCAGTGGACGGTTGTTTAAATTCAACATTAAACGGTGAATTGTCGTTTTTTAATCTACCAGTTGTTTCAGAGAGGTAAGTAGGTATTTGCTTGTATTTCGATGGTTTGTATTAACGTAACACAGTAGTTAGGTAGGTAGGTAAGCGCCCCGGCCCCCGGTCACGCGCCGTAAAGTAAAAGCGAACATGACTTTGTAGCACTTTGTGACAAATTTGTAATGTAACAATAACATTAAAATTAAAATATTTTAGTTATTATTGGTTTTTTCGTTTCTCATCAATAAATCAAACAACTAGATGCGAGTGCCACTACCACGATAGTTTTTTGTGCATAAGCCAAAGTTTACCATAGCGCGACCGCCGAGCGTGGACTTCTGTACTTTCGGTATTTTGTGTCGCAAGGATCTAAGATACAATAGCAACACACTGACCTATTTCTATTTCTTTTACGCACGTGATGTTTTGCCAATAGGATTGTCACTCTCTTATGTACTACGTATTGGTTTATGACTTGCCTAAGAGCGGCAACAACGTATCGTAGATTTATCGTTTTAAGGTGCATGACCTATGCCTATAGACATAATCAGCTGTTAGGAAAAATACATCGTGTTCAAACGGTGCAAAAACTTAAAAAATCATTTGCGACTAAACTACTGTTTCAATTTAATTGATTTTTGGTAGAGAGCTTGATAATGATACCTAGTATAGGCAGTTTAAAGGAAAGCCCATCTGTCGTATCAACTTTGTATAACAATAGCCTCGGAATTACACAGTCGCCAATTACAGGTTAACCAGCAATCTTAGAAATAGGTGATAACAAATAATAATAATAAAATTTAAGGCTCTAGAAATTAGAAAACACGGCAAAATAAATTTTGACATTGTTTTCGATATCCTAATTATTTTTAAAAGAGTAGCCGTGCACCTTTTTTTTATTGCGGGGAGAAACCTTCAAAAGGCTCCTGACCTCCGGGGAAGGGGAGGTCGGGGAGTGTGGGATTTTTATCTAACAAGCGATAGAGTGGCACGATCGGCTCAAGCGTTGCACAGTGTATTATTTTGCCTTAGTTGCGGACATGCTAATTTTTTTCTTTATAGATTTAACCTTAATAAACCATTCTAAAAAAAACCCCGTTTTGAAATTTCACTTCGTTTAGGAGATACAAATATTTTAGTGAAAGGTCACCGACCTTCTTGAAAAAAGTTTTTCGTCTGTATTTCTTGAATAAAGCGAATTTCAGTGACTTGTAAACTACCACTTAATTGTTGGTTTGAAATGTATACATTGAAAAATTTGCAAGTCTCTAACGTAACAGGAACCAGAGTAAAAAAATATTTTATCAATATACGAAAAAAAAATATATAAAATTGGCTATTTATGGGTCGCGTTTTTTTTATTTTTATATTATACTTATGTAAAGTACCTTCAACTGGAGAAAATTCTAAATATTTATCTAGCGAGATCTCGGAAATATTGCATTTATAAGTTTTTATGGAAATAAAATTGTCACGAAGTAGTAAATTTTAAAATTGATTAGTTCAATCGACTAAATCAATTATGCTAGCCAATGTTGTAAAAGCTTATTTATGATATATCCTCGCTATCGGATTGAAAATTATGATTGCGTCAGTCGTCAGTGTAATATTATTTTCTTCGGATTCTAAATGATTATAGTGAACATTATCTGTTGTGACGCATAGGAGTTGAAGCACAAATTTCGATAATGGCAAAGGTTTTTTTTTATGTTTATGACGTGTACTAAATGTTAATGAGGATATATATGGATCGGATGATTCTAATTTCAAGTAAAAAATGGTTTTGGTAGTGAATTTCTATAACACCTTAAAATATTTCGTGTAAAAATCGAATGAAAAAACGAGATATGGTGTTTTTATGGTTTTTAAGGATTTTTCTCGATTTTATTTATTTCTCTTAAACTACAGTAGTTAGAGCCGGCGGAGTTTTATTAAGAGTTTTGTTTGATTTTAAGCTTTCCTAAAAACACATAAAACGAGCATGTCCGCAACTAAGGCAAAATACCACACTGTGCGTTGGCTTGTGACACATTGTTTTCATCAATGTTTCTTTATGACGTTTTCACGTAAAACTATGACAGAGGAACTATGACGGAGGACAGGGTGTTGTGTTGCAGCCTGGGAGAGGCCTATGTCCAGCAGTGGACTGCGATTGGTTGAATTGACGTAAAACTATCGTCCGTAAACCGACTTTACAGACACCAATATATTCCTTCTAATAAAGTCTTGAATTAGGACATATTTCAATCCTGATGTCTCACCTATAACATTATTTTCAAGAACATTATAGATACCATACACTATTGTATGTACGAGTAAACAAATAGACTTAAAATAAATGTTCATATCAGAATCGATGGCAACGTTCACAGTGAACTGAGCAAGATTCCGCGAAATTGTAATTTATGGCGTATAGGTAATATCCAGATGACTGGCTGTTTGCATTTCACAACCATTGTTGTTATTTGGTGGCGGTTCATCTACTTCCATTTGTGGAATATGTGCCGTGGGTCAGCTGAGTTGAAGTTGATTTAAATTAGTTATGTTGGAATAATAATTGGCTCGTGGCTAAATGATAGCAACTGCACGTGTCGGTTCATAGATGATTGACCGTCTATTACATATTGAGACTCCTCCGTGCTTTGGAAAACACGATTTAAGGTAAATACGTACCAGCCTATCGATTCTGTATAAATCTCACCGTGATAACATAGGTGAAATGAGCATGAAGTGAACCATCAATGGAGACAATCCCTAAAATCAGGTGGAATGACAGCTCACTTCACCTTAGTTTTCACGGTGAGATTTAGACACAGAATAGCACTGCTGGTATAGTCGCGAATCAAATTTTGATCAAGATACAACCTGACATTGACCTGCAAATTGGAAAAAACGTAAGAAAATTTGGATTTAGCGGTCTACCATAGTCCCGGCTGTCATTCTTAGAACTTTGACAGTCGTTACAGGTCGAACCAGTAACTGGGTTGAAATAGGCAATCACTTCATCCGGTTAGACTGGAAGTAGATCCCAACACAGCAAAGGCAAGGCTGATTGATTGTCTATTAATATGAATCGAATTCTAATTAGAAGTAGGTACTTAGAAGGGTTTTGCTAAGTCCAACCATAGCATCTGCCAATATGATGTCCAGGATTTTGTAGGTATCTAATTCAGTGAACTTTCATTTTAATATGTAAAAATATTTAGGTAAAAGAAATACTAAGAAAATCTAAAATTAATATATACTCATAAAAAGCTAAAGAGTTTGTTTGAACGCGCTAATCTCTGATTTCTGTCGGATTTGAAAATTATTTTTGCATTTCGCAAAGCTAGTTTAAAATAAACTGAGTTAGCAGGTAGGTACCTACTTTAGGGACACAAAATTACTATAATATAAACAAAAATGCAATTTGTCTTTAAAATCTACCATAGTAATCGTCTTTATTGTAATACTATAATTATTTTATCCAATATTAAGAAACAATTTTTCGCTCAGAACATTAATAACCCAGATGTTCGCGATTTAAATTCTAGAGAAACGCTTTAAGTGAATTAAAAATGTTTCAAAGAAGTAATAAATGCGAAGAATTTTAAATTTATTACTGTTACTGAGCAGAACGTTTACACCTTTTACTGTATTTTACTATCTTACTCTTTATTGTAAGACTACTTCAAAGACATTAAAATTATAGGATAAATTTATTATGAAAATGTTCAGCATTTTGAGAAAATAGATATGTATTTTTTTTAAATATGTTCTTTTAAAATTTTTTTTAATTTATTCTTTTCTTTACTTTCATTTTTACCGCAGGGGGCCTGCATGGTAGATTACAGCCTTATCTTCATGTGTCCCAGTACTGGGATCATTATAAGCTATAGGCTGATTCGTTTATGAATTTTTACATCTAATACAATACATATGTTTCATACTGGATTATATTCAAACGCAATGTGATTTGTTACTGAAAAATTAAACTAAATGGAATTGTAGAAAAAAATATACCCAACGTAAAAAAAAAAATGTGAAAGGTGTTTTATCCTATAAATACTGAACTAAACAAAACACTATATTTTTTTGGCAGGTTTTCGAGTTATTCACAGACGGCTGGACTGGTTCACTGGTCAGTGCCCAGCGCAGATGGCTCACACGATCCAATTGATGCCAATATAATAATTGTTTTTTGTTCACGAATAACTATTGCCCGTGACTTTATGAGCATATTAAAATTTAATAAATTTAAACTCTATGGTGAACCCGCATGACATCCGTGACCTGACATAACTCACTACATTCAATACTTTAAACTGTCATCTGGCCAGTTGTGAAGAATCTACAAATAAAATATTTTTGACATTCGATCTATGTACAATGCGTCATCATCATCATCATCATCAGCCTATAGCAGTCCAGTGCTGGACATACATACATTGGCCTCTCCTATTGCTTTGCGATGCTTAGTTTGTGGCTCACCGAATCCGTCACATTGTATTTTTCTTTTTGATGAATAAACTTATTATTATTATTGCATGCCATTCAACTCGATTTTCAGCCATCCTGCGAAGATCGTCGCTCTACCTAGCCTGAGGGCGTCCCACCTCATGTTTACCAATTCGCGGTCTCCACTTAAGAACACGTCTACCCCTACGGTCATCAGTTCTACGGCTAATATGGCCGGCCCATTGCCACTTCAGCTTGCTTATTCTGTGAGCTATGTCGACAACTTTGGTTCTCTGCCGGATCACCTCGTTGCGGATTCGATCCCTCAGAGAAACTCCAAGCATAGCCCGTTCCATAGCTCGCTGAGCGACCTTGAATTTATGGACCAGCCGTACCGGGAGTGTCCACGTTTCGGTTCCGTAAGTCTTAACTGGCAGGACGCACTGATTGAAGACCTTAATCTTTAGGCTCTGTGGAATACGCAACGAGAAAACTCGTCACAGTGCGTCATTGATACCTGATATTATTTCAAAATTCAAATTGCTATGTTATATAGACCTCGAGAAACACCCCTGTGACTGACTGACAAGAAGGTGATCTTATAATGGTTCCGTTTTTCGGAACCTTTAACATAGATTTTAGCTAGGGCATTGCTTTGGACTGAACTCATTTTATAAACCCACTAAAAAACTAAAAAAAAAGACAGGCTACGCTACCATAATTATACACGTTGGGAATATGTGGTTAAATCATAAAATGTAAAAAGCATGGTATCCATAAAAGGGTGTTTAAAATTTTTATGGCATAATGAGCTTCGTACCCCTCATGGCATTAAATATTAAAATGTACAACCACCTCTTCAAACTGCTTTAAATAAAAAAACAGGTGCTGGTGGAAAACATGAGGTTTCTCTACTTTGTTATGTGGTCACGGGAGTAACGTCATGGAACATAGAATATGGGGTATTGCAGTTATAATACATATTTAGAAATTTACAGCTTACAACAAAACGTTCAGTGTCACTTATAACTTCTAATCAATCAATGATAAAGTGCATAATTAGCCTATAATGTTCCCACTGCCGGGGTGGGACACAGGCGTTTTCACTGTGAGAAGCGGTGGGATTAATAAAAAACTTAAATTAATTTATTTACTTACTGGCAGAGCCGACAGAGGGCAGAGGGGCGCGTGGCTAAATAATAACAGCCGCACAGGTCGATCGATCAGGTTAAGCTACGCTTGCCGCGGTTGGTCTGTGGATGGGTGACCATCTTTACATACCGAGACCCCTGCGTGCCTCGGAAAGCACGTTAAGCCGTTGGTCCCGGCTGTCATTCGTGGATCTTTGACAGTCGTTACGGGTAGTCAGAAGCCCGAAAGTCTGACAACCAGTCTTACCAAGGGGTATCGTATTACCCAGTAACTGGGTTGTGGAGGTCAGATAGGCAGTCACTTCATGTAAAACGCTGGTATTCAGCTGCATCCGGTTAGACTGGAAGCCGACCCCAACATAGTTGGGAAAAGGCTAGGCAGATTATGTGACTTACTGGTAGACAACTCAAAGCCTGAACAATTTTGCAAAAAAGTTCCTTTTAAAACGAAGTAGGTACAGCTCAAAAAAAGGATCTTTTTAGAAACATCCGCTAAAGAGATTAGATAGGGAATCGTCATTTTTGTTGATGAGAAATCCCATCGGGCACACAGCTTGTTATTACACTATAATTATAGACTGTAAGATGCACATTTACCATCTTATATTAAGGTAAACAGCATTGCCTAACCAAGATTCACATAATCTGACAAAGATTATGTCTGGAAACTGAGAGTGAAAGAGACAGAAAAAGAGATTGTGACGTCGGCATTTCATCTCAGGGTCAGATACGAAACGCTGACCTCATCTAGTTTTTAAAATATGATTGACGTGTAAAAATTTTACAGAGATAAAATCATTTACCATTATTTCTTTAAACAAAAATATATAAGTTTTGTTTTCCTTATATAATGTGGCAATCACAGGTTCTTGATTTGTTGAACAGAATTCGTTCGAGAAGTAAAAATCCTGAACCGTTTTAATGAAGTTCAATTATTTTGTAAGTAAAAAATAAAAATAAATACGTAAAATTCAACGAACAAAAAAGCTAAAGGTGAAAGTTGCTTGCTATTCACACCTGAGCTACACAAGATCATTATTTGTAAGGAATAGTATATATTTACGATACTTAAGAGAATATTTCAAAGATTTATAAAAATATTATATTTCTTTCAGGTGAAAACAAAAGGTTATTTCTAGGCACGCTTATTCGTTGTAGCACTGAATCATAACTATTTCTGTCATCAAAGAGCGTTACTGTGTTCCGATTTGAAGTATATGGGTCATGGGTGTATGTGTAATTAACACAAATTGCACATAAATACCTATAGGAACAATAACGTTTCAACTTCGTCTCTTGGGTTGCAACGCACGTGAGATGTTTCTGGTATTGTGATACATAGGTAGGTGGACATGCCATGGTAAGCAGCTTGCTTGTTTGCCCAATAACTGTATTATAGGTATGTTGTACTGTAGGGATTAAATACAACCTTTATGAATATTTTGATAAGCTTATAGAGGTATGAGGAACAGGGTGTAAAGTTCACTCATTCTCCGACCAGACGGGTGTTGTGTCTGGCGGGCAACTGCCCGATGATTCACGACAAGCCGTTGTATATAATTATGCTAGTTGCGCGGTAAACTCTGCTTGCGAGATGCAGGATTTTGCGAGACGTCAGTAGGACGCGTTGTTCGCATGTGGTGTTGTAGATACCACTACCAGTTCATGGCATAATTAGGAGACATTTTTTTTTACCAAAAACGAAAATGTGAATAAGATAATATTTACATAAGATGGATAATAGACTTAAAATGTAATATGTACCCATTTTTTGCCAAAGAATCAGCATCGCTATACAGCGTGGTAATGCTGCCAGCCTTACGAATTTTTTGATACCCTATGATAATTTATCCTTATTTATTGTGAAGGCGGAAAAAACAGTAGGAGGCAGTTTCACTGACTTTATAGAAATGTAATAATCGTAGAACCGTTTATAGACATAATTATCAAAGTTGTTTGACAAACTTTTGTTTAATTAATTTATCCTGGTACAGTGAGCTCGCAGAGAGCTCGCAGTACTGCGTCGTAGTAATGTCCTTTGAAGAAAAAGCTATTACCGTTTCTAGCCTTTTTTAGAACCATTATAAAAACAATACAACACACATCTCCGTAATCTTACCCTTGAGAGGTTAGATAAGCCGTGATGTATTATGTTTTCCTTAAATTCCGAAACAGGAACGAAAATTACGACTAAAATTCAAAAAGTAGGTTAAGTTGAAACAAAATCTGACAATAAAACAATAAAAAAACGGACTACTTGCAACTATAACTGATGTCATTATAAGGAAGAACTTAGGTAAATACTGTGCGAGTACAATCAGTTTAGTCGTGTCGGATTGCCGTCTCATCGGACTATGAGAGTGAGGGGCGCGCACACATGTGCACTATAATATCTCCTGCGTACCTGGCTAATCTCCGTTGAGATTGGCGTTGAGATTGGCGTTGAGATTGCCAAGGACCAATCTTTAAGAAAGGAGTCCAGCTCATCCCGCCATCTCCGTCTGGGCCTTCCGCGATTTCATTTGCCATTAAGTGGGACCCACTGGGTCATAAGTTTATAACTATTCCTAAAATGTATTTACGTTTTTACATTAATATATTTTTTCATCTTCTTACTTCCCGCTTGTCAGATAGACTGACCCCTACTTGTTTTATATTCCGTAAATGTGCCCTGGCGGCTGAGAGTATGTCATACTCACTCAAATGTCTCGCTGATAGTGGCACGTGTGTTGGATCATTTAGCTCCCTTCAAAATGGTTGAGCTGAATGGTGCTAATCCATGCGTCATGTTCGTGAACAGGCGCCGTCAGTAGGGACTGGTCATCTCTTTGCTGCCATGGCTTATTTCAATTTAATCTGATATTTGAATTGTTTTTTTTTTCATTTTTTCATTACGGACGCTTTTAACGTTCTGCATCGTTCTTACGTGCATAATTTTTAACATGAATTATGTAACCATAATATTTTGATTTAAAAGAGTGTCCATGGAGTTTCTTGCCCGTTCTTCTCCATAGGTAGGTACTTACGCTTTGGAATGGGCTTCATTTTTCTGACTGACCGACCCCTTGACAATTCAAAAGTGCCTGTATTTGGTTTGAAAGAAATGCTGTGAGTTTGAGTTGATTCTATTCTTTAACCAAATTAATGTTTGTCTCATATTTGTGCCATCATATTTACAAAAGACTCGCGGAGGTTGTAACGTAAGGACCAAATAGGCTACAATCTCAAAAAAAAGCATTCATTTATTTATTTAAACATTTCGCACATAACAAAGGTACCTGGCGGACTTAATGCCTTAGGCATTCTCTACCAGTCAACCAAGGCTGGTGAAGAGATTACATGGCAGGTTCAGAAGAACAATGATAAAAAACTATTTAATTATAAATAAAATAGGTAAAAAAATACATAAATAGGTTATAAACCTGTAATACACATACATAATATTTACTATAATATATAGTATAAAATATTCCTTTTGAGAGCTTCCGTTGCGTGCGCTGCGTAAACGGTTAAAGCTACGCAAAAATGATGTATGACTTAATTGTACCCCCTTAAAAGTCCTAAAAAAGTCTGCAACAGCATATGTCTTTCTAATGTCTGTCTAATAATGCATTATTTGCGAAGGTGTTTTTATAAACATGATAATTAATCCTTATCCAAATAAATACGTTATTCATCACAAGTATTTAATTTTGAACAAAATTGCCCTTTACATCTTTTGATTTCAATGAATATCTTAGGAGATATCATAGTTTTAAAATAAATCAGCACGGCCGCCGTGCGCCGGTAGCTGTGCGAGGTTTACTATAGTTCCACTCTTACTGATGTACCCGTGTCACCCGGCTACACATCAAGCTATACATTTCCAGTTTTAGCTGACCTCGCATTGTATAGGTTTTTCGTACAATCAGAAGTCAGCTTATACTGTTTATGTATAGCTTAATGTGCAGCCGTGCGTACTAAGTAATAATCTTAAAGTAATGGAATATATTTTAGTAGTATAGCAGGTTTTTTCATCAAATTAACGCGGGTGAAACCGCGGGGCACTGCTAGTATATACAAGTTGATACGACAGAAAGGCTTTCCTTTAAACTGCTTATACTAGGTACCATTTTCAAGCTCTGTACCAAATATCATTTAAATTGAAACAGTAGTTTAGTCGCAAATGACTTTTTAAGTTTTTGGCCCGTTTGAACATGATGTATTTTTCTTAACAGCTGATTATGTCTATAGGCATAGGTCATGCACCTTAAAACGATAAATCTACGATACGTTGTTGCCGCTCTTACGCAAGTCATAAGCAAATACGTCCTACAAAAGAAAGTGACAATCCCATTAGCAAAACATCACGCGCGTAAAAGAAATAGAAATAGGTCAGTGTGTTGCTATTGCATCTTTGGTCCTTGCGAGGGGGGCCTCTAAAAACTAAAAAACTTGGTTTTTCAGTGCGCCAACGCTATCCTTCCGGGACGTACGTTACGTAACACGGAAGTCCTGTGCCGCTATTGTTTTGTCGAACTCGTGCGCTGACAATTGTGATTTTGTTTTGTTATTGTGAATAGGACACTTCTTTCTTTTTTTTTATTGTGACAAGACACGTAACTTGCTATTATAATTATTTAGTGTTAGTGTTTTTTTTTGTGATTTACTGTTTTTTATTGTGATAGGACACGTAATTAAACTTTGGTTGTGTGTGTGTGTGTATACCTAATTAAAGTGTTCAACAATGCCTCGTCTAACTTACACGGCGTCAGAATACACTGACATGATTTTAATTTACGGTGAATGCCGTGGAAACGCAGCATTAGCTCTGCGAACATACAGAGAAAGGTATGGTGACAGCCGCAATTGCCCTAGGAACGCCCGCACCATACAGTTGGCAGTACAAAGATTACGGGACAATAAACGTGTAGTGCCGCAACAGGAGGGAGTGCCACCGCGGCAAATACCCGCTGCATGGGACGAACGAATATTAGATCATTTTTCCCGCAACCCGACAACGAGTCTGCACAGAGCCGCCCGGCAGTTTAGATGTTGCCATAGAACCATCCACAAGGTTCTAAAACGTAACAAACGCAAACCTTATAAATATCGGAAGGTGCAAGCTTTGTTATCGAGAGACTTACCGATCAGGAACAGTTACTGCCAATGGCTATTAAATAAAACATCCGAAGACCGCCATTTCTTAACAAATGTAATATGGACCGATGAGTGTACTTTTACTCGGAACGGCATCTGGAATCGGCAAAACCTCCGGTACTGGAGTTTGGGAAATCCACACGTGTTTCGAGAATCTGAACACCAGTACAGATTTTCTCTCAATGTGTGGGCTGGTATCCATAATAATAATATTATCGGCCCTGTTTTTATTGACGGCACCCTTACAGCGGCGAAATTTTTAGATTTATTAAGTGGTCCTGTGGCCGAGTACACTGACCAACTACCTTTAGCCGTTCATCGCAAGTTGTGGTACCAGCTGGACGGTGCGCCTCCACATTCTGTGATGGCTTCCAGGGAGCGGCTCACAGAAATGTTTGGGCAGCAATGGATCGGTCGATTCGGACCTGTTCGGTGGCCACCACGATCTCCGGACCTCACTCCCATGGATTTCTTTTTGTGGGGATACATTAAGGGTGAAGTGTATGCCTCCGAGGTAAATACAATTGTTGAACTAAAAAACAGGATTATTTTAGCATTTCACAAATTAAAGTGCTTAGCGACGGACAGTGATTTAATTAGAAAACTAAATAACAATATTCTCCGTCGGTATAATTTGTGCATTAATGTGAATGGAGGGCACATAGAGAATTTAAAAATTTAGTGTTTTTGTTGTCGGCGTACTTCAAAACTATCTAACATAACAGCCAGCGCGAGCGGAGGCCTAAGCCGCCGCCCGCGCCACCGCCGGCCGCCCGCTTCGACACGAAACACATGCCGCGCCCCGGCGCGCGTGCGACGACGTTGCCACTTTGTAAGGTCAGTCGCCAGGTCCAAGTTTCTATGAAATTTGGGTTTTTCCTTTATTTACAAAGGGTGGTTGCGTTTTACTCTGATTTGTAAGCTATTTAGTTTGTTTGAAAAAAAAAAAATTCTCAATTTTGGAGCTTTTTATTTTTATACCTTATCGAATTAATACTAAACACGTATAGTATACGTAGTGTAATTTAATGCCTCTCTGTCGTATCAACTCTGTATATACAAATTCAAGGGAGACAGGTGTTGACATTGCATTCATTGGTTTTTTTTACTTACTTTAGAACTCAGAATTGACAATTTCGTTCAAGGTTCATTCTATATTTACACACATTAAGGTAAGCACTCTCGATAAAAGTATTTCGTATTTCGGGAGTTAGCTAAAAGGTAGTCTAAATAAATTATGTGATTTCGAAGTCGTGAACGTTTCTTCCATGTCTCGACAATGACTTCCCTAACGCCTTTATTTATTTATCTTTAAAGGTACACACCAACAGTTTCTGTACAATAATATATCTTAAGTAGCTAACAATAGCCTCGGAATTACACAGTCGCCAATCACAGGTTAATCAGCAATCTCAGAAGTAGGTGATAACAGATATCTAATAATAATAAAATTTAAGGCTCTAGAATTGAGAAATTACGGCAAAATAAATTTTGACATTGTTTTCGATATACTATTATTTTTAAAAGAGTAACCGTGGAGTTCCAACCAATCGGACCCTGCACCTTTTTTTTTGTTTGCGGGGGAAACCTTCAAAAGGTACCCGATCTCCGGGGGAGGAGGTCGGGGAGTGTGGGATTTTTACCTCATCACCCCGGTGATCACCATCAGCACATATGGGCGCTCTTGGTTGCTCTTAAAAGACCAATTCCGGAACCCCCTGTGAAGACCACCTGGGAAGACAAAGGGCCTCCCCTGAGCCTCGCTATGCACAGCAGCACGTGGCCACTGTGCCACCGTATTCCCTGGGGTCACTTGGTGGGCGGACAGAGTCCCCAATCTGTGCGCCCGCGACCCCATGGAACCGTGCACATAGCGTCTGAGTGTCCATTTAGGTTTTTGTGACTTAAAATAATTTGAATTTGATAATTTACGCACCTCTTAGTGGCACTGTGTAGCCTAGCCTACCTATACGTCATCGATGCGCAAACTGTAGCCATGAATTCAGCACATGATTTTGGACCCTCTAGTGTAGAAATGTTTCGTAGTTTATCAAGAAAAAAAATTATGTATTACTAAAAGCACAACTTGGAACTGCTAGTGATGTCTGAGGTCCGTTTGAATGTTTGAATCTGAAGGCAAATTCTCGTAATTTAAAACGTTCAAAATCTAGTCACAGTCTCATCTCGGCGACAAACAAATGTCAAAAACTTGTCAAAATGTAGGGGAATTAGAGGTATTTTTGACAGATTGAGACTGAGATCAGACTGTGAACGTTCTTAATATTACGAGCATTGTCCCTCTGGAGTTGGTCAAAAGTATAATTGAGTTTCTCTGTCGGGAAATTCTCAAAAGGCTCACTCTCAAGGGATCTAGCGCGATTGCAGGACTGTAGTACACATGTATTATATCCTAAGGGATCTAGACAGATTGGAAGTGTCCTTGGCAAGGCATGTGTTCACATTGGCAAGTAGCGGAGCTAGTACCGTAGGTAAGTAACAGGACTTATTTAAGGTCTAGCTGTTGAAATTCATTGATCTGTAGGCCTTGCACGAACGCGCTGCGCAAACATAATGCAAATTCGAATTATTATAAAATTGAAAATAAGTAGGTACTCGTTTTTGACATAATATTTAAGTACTTAATTTTAAGACTATTCATACTATAGGTGACTTATGATTATCGCAAAAAAAAAAATAACCAAATGCTAAAGGATAGTTTTAGTTTTGTATTGTCGATGGACCTGCATCGTTTCGGTTCACAGGTCTGCCTCATAATATTCCACAGTGACTTATGTAATTTCATAATTATTTATAACTAGCTGCGCCCCGCGGTTTCACCCGCATAAGTGTCGATACCGTGGGAATATCGGGATAAAAAGTTATAAACTATCTGTGTGCCAAATTTCATCGTAATCCGTTCAGCCGTTTGGCGTGAAGAAGTAACAAACATACATTAAAAACACACTTACAAACTTTCGCCTTTATAATATTAGTGTGATTATTTTCTTAGTTAGTTTAAGACTTGATGAAACTTGAACTAAAATCACTAACACGCTCGATCGATGCTCGGTTTTCTTAAGCGACTTAATTACTACTAGATTACTGCCTAACGCCCTCGATTTCAGAAACAACATTGTTTACAAAAACCAACTTAAAAATAAATTCAATTCATTAAACCTCTAGAAAAGCAAGCGCAGTAATGAAATATCATAAGCTTTTGCGGTTTAAGTGCCAATTAAGCCAGAACCAGGGTCTAAATGTTGATTGCGTGCAATCGACGCGTATCGTTAAGGCACGGCCGTGAAGTAGGAAACACACACATGCGATCCTGTGGTGAGCTCCATTTATTTATCTGAGACTGTTATTAACTCAAATGGTTTGACTATTACTGTGTCGTTTTTGCATATCGATGGTGTAGCGCCGCTCATAGCGAATTACAGAGGTTGTATTGAGACTGCCCCGGTTCTGTAGTGCGTCAGAAATGTTTACGCAGAATCGTACGGATGGCTTCCACGCAATTGTGCGGAAAAAAATAGCGTCTGTGGCAGCTAGAACCCGGGCTGGGGGCAACAGCATTCTAAAAACAGTGACTGAGAATGTGTTTTCCTCTTTTATGAGGCACTTTGTGGAGAAGATGAACGGTTGAGAAACTGGTTTCGTCTTCTCTACAAAGTGTCTCATACCCAAAATTGTTAACTTTATTTATGTAATATATATACTAACACTAGATATAAGGTACTTTACTAATACTACGGATCCCTGTTATCTGAATACTTGAAATAAATTATTATTATTATTGAGTTACATGCAATATACAAATTCTGCTCGCAACTTCGTCCGATCCCCGAACCCCGATCTATCGCATCGCCTGTCCGCGCTATTAATTCGCTTTCGCTCAGCGTTCATTCAGACTTTTTATTTTTATTTGCTCGGCTCTCTAGGGTCCTGGCGTGATGTTAAACAGTCTTCATCAAGAAAAAGGCTATAAAATGCAGAAACATTTTCTTAAATCTGACTGGTAGACGTTAGTTCTAGATATTAGCACGTTCAAACTATAGTTAAGAGTAAACTAGTCGCGAGCTAGAACTCACTGGTGGTCATGGCCAAAAAGCACGCTGTCTCGCCTGGCTTCGTGTCTGACAACGCTAGTATCAGTGATGAGCTGTTAGACGCTAGTCTATACGAACAACGTGTAGTTCTGATGCACAGAAACACTGTTCCGAACTGAAAAGCGCGTAAAAAAACTCGAAAAGTGCTTTGGAAGATCGAGTTTTATGAAAAAACCACTGCATAAATCAATTATAAATAAAATTTATTGATCTCTTCGATAACTGAGATTTGTCGGTACGGACTTGGTTTTGAAGATTTTAAGTTCTTTAATTACTTATTTACACCCAAATTTACGTTAAAAATAGCAAAAAAAACGAATCTTTGTTGGCTCATAATTTTTTAATGGCTTTTTATTTTACTATTCTGTTTCCGTACAGACACAACTAATAATAAGTCTAAACGGTATCATGTTTAACTTTGGATGCACAATGTCAAACAGTGCAGTAATATTCTCCCGAAATTTGTATAGAAAAAATATTGACAAGTGGCACCTTAAGGCTTATTATTGGTATTTAAGATAGTTTTATTAACCGCAAGACGTGTGATGCCATTTTTTTGCTCGTGAGTGAAGCTTTCGGTTGGTGCCTTATTTAACAGAATGTTTACTTATAAAATAAGCAAACATTTAATATCAGTATACTTATATATACCGATTATAATACACAAATTAAAAAAGTTCTTCAAATCGTTTGGGATAATCAAAAAAAAAAAAACTCAGGGAAACTGAGTACTTCATCTTTTTTTGTGAGTTTAAATACTTAAGTAGGTATATTTACATACGATAACTCTAATTGCCAATTTATAATTTATTTCGTTAAAAAATTCACTGAGTCATTGTTATCTTAAATAACTTGGAGTAAGTAAAAACGAAAACTTTTATAATAGCAAAATCTTCCTCGAAGAGTTCCCGAAGGAAAATGCAAGGCGAAATATTTTGTATGTCAAAAGTCTAACCAAATACTCACGAAGCAAAGTAGTTTATGCCTCTTTTGCGAGGCAAACTTTGACTTGGGAAGTTTTGTAGCTGCCTCTGAATAACAAACAAACAATTACACTTTTATGCTTATTAGTTTTTATATTTTTGTTGGCTAAGTAGCTTTGTAGCTTTTGTGTTTGGGGTATAAATCGTCCGTGAAAGACCATATGTTTTATATATCTTTTAGTTGCCACCAAAGCGCGTTCATATTTTACCGGATTCCAGGTTTGAGGGTAAAATTTCAGTTATCTACATTATATTTAATAAAACCTCTTTTACAAAAAAAAAACCGACTTCCAAAAAAGACACTACAAAGTGAAAAAAAAAACTTTAATTTCAGAAGTCGGTGGCATTGGTTTCGCATTTTCGTTGTTTGCCACCGACTTCTGAAATTAAAGTTATTTTTCACTTTGTAGTGTCTTTTTTTTAAGTCGGTTTATTTTGTAAAAAATAAACCGACTTAAATAAAAGACACTACAACTTGTTTTTAATTTTTCACTTTTAACACTACTTGTTACGTAAATATCAGTGACAGGGAGTCATTATAACATCATCAATATAAACTAAGTGGCAAAAATACGTATTATTGAAGATATCTCAAAAACTACTCTAGCAAAGATAATAAATATTTATATGGGACCACCCCTGAGGCATACCCTATTAATTAAAAAAATAATTTTTAAAATCAATTACCGGAAATATCACGTACCATACAAAAAAAAAATACAGACGAATTGAAGACCTCCTCCTTTTTGAAGTCGATTAAAAATCAATTGCCGTGCGTTAGCCTTGCAAAAACTCGAAAATTGCTCGCCCGATTGTTTTGAAACTTTGTCAACTGGTTGTGTGTGCGTTGGACATGGTTCGTAACAACAAAAAAGAACACTGGCATTACAATGCATGCCAGTAATTGGCTAGTGTACATTAAGTATAATTTTAATATTATTTTCAATGTTGGCAGCTCTTCGTCGAGCTTCTGATTCGATGACCAGTCATTGAACCGCAAAGCAAAATCTGGATAGGTACGTAAAAATATTTAGAATAATATAAATACATATTATTTGACACGAAAATATCCTTAAGTGTGAATAAAACCTTTTTTTATAAAATATGCTGTCGAAACACTTACGCGGAAATATGGGACGGAATCACTATTATCTGAAAAAAAAAAAAACGCAAACCTTTGCTAAACGTGACCTTTTGGGATCCTTTAACTATTAAAATCAGGATTTTCTGAATAGGTACCTGTAACGTTATTCTCTAAAGATCACTTTGAAATTCGAAGGATTTCCAAGTCTGAATTCGCTTGTTTTATTTATTTTTTTTATTATTTCGTTTTTCGAATTTGCTTTCAAATGTGTGTAGGTAGGTAGGAGTGAGGTTCGAAATGAACGTTTCACTTCTCATGCTCTAAAAGTTCGTCTTTATGTTGTGCGTAGGCGGCATAAAATCGCTTTTCATGCTCTAGTGCATAAAGTCATTTTTTTTCTAAGACTAAGGTAATCAGGCTCAGCAGCCACACGCACAATAAAACGTCATAGATTAAAGCCGTTGTTTTATTTCTTTGCTTTAATTTAGTATCACTTCCGTCTTTTCTATTGTTCATTTAATCAAACCAGATAAAATAGTTGTCATTTATTATTAAGAAACACAAAGAAACGTTTTTATGACTTGGCAGTATGAAGTACATAGGTCGAATGACACATGTTGAAAATTAAAAAAAAAAGTTTCGTGGCTGGAATTAGCTATTTTCTTCTCTCTTCTTCAATTTTGCAACATTTTTGAACAATGAATAAGATATAAACGTCTTGGGGTAAAATAACTTCTTTTATGCACTAGTTGTACAATCTAATATTGCAGACTACAGTTATTTCACCGTTATTTTACCTTACATTTTGCATCACAGTGATCTTTATTTTCATTCTAATAAAGTTGCTGTTGGGTTGCTGCACTGACAAGTCTGTAAAGATCATTGTAATCTTTATTCTCGTTATAATAAGGTTGCTGTTACGTTGCTGCTATCAGAGGTAAAGTCACTATAAATGGACTGTACTAAAGTCAGACAAACAATGTAATGAGACATGCTAGCTATCCACCTGAATCAATGTCTTGTTTCCAAAATTTATTTTCCTCTATTTCTAGAAACTAGGCACTCGCTAGGCAAGAAGAACGAAGAAACAAATGCGGGAATGTTACGACGAAAAAGTTTTGACAACTCGACTTTTGCGGTGGACGAGACAAGTTTTGTAGCTATGGTTCTTGGCTGCAAACTCGTACTGAAGAAACATTTGGGTGTTTTTCATCATACTTATTTTAATAAATTGTGTATAATATAATACATTTTTTTTTTGTATCTGCTAGGAAACGGCATTTGCAAATTTATAGTTTTTGGTGGACAAACTGGGTTTGATGTTTGTGGAAAGGTCGGCTTAGACCAAATGATCAAATGCATAAACTATCCCCTCTCAACCATTGTGTAACCTATCTTTCACAGGAGCTGTGGAGTCCTAGTGGGAACGGCTGCGACTTATGAGTTGTAGGTCTTGGGTTCCAACCCAAGCAGGCGCTTTAATTAGTGTAAATTATTTATTCACCATTGCTCTCAAAACGGTGAGGGAAAACATCGTGAGGAATCTAGCATGTCCTGGAATAAAAAAATTGAAGAAATGAGACTTCCACCAACCCGCTCTAGGCCCGCGTGGTGGATTATGGCCTACTCCCTATCACAGAAAAAGGAGTCCTGAAGGGCAATTCTCGTAATTTTAAGAACGTTCACAGTCTGATCTCAGTCTCAATCTGTCAAAAATACTTCTAATTTCCCTACATTTTGACAAGATTTGACATTTTGTCTGTCGCTGAGATGAGACTGCGACTAGATTTTGAACGTTTTAAATTACGAGTATTGGCCTTCAGGTGTTCCATCACTGGGAAAATTAAAGGCTGATTTTGATGAAATAATATTTCGTTGGTCTATAGCAAAAATGTAAAAATTAAAGGCTGATTTTGATGAAATAATATTTCGTTGGTCTATAGCAAAAATGTAAAAATTAAAGGCTGATTTTGATGAAATAATATTTCGTTGGTCTATAGCAAAAATGTAAAAATTAAAGGCTGATTTTGATGAAATAATATTTCGTTGGTCTATAGCAAAAATGTAAAAATTAAAGGCTGATTTTGATGAAATAATATTTCGTTGGTCTATAGCAAAAATGTAAAAATTAAAGGCTGATTTTGATGAAATAATATTTCGTTGGTCTATAGCAAAAATGTAAAAATTAAAGGCTGATTTTGATGAAATAATATTTCGTTGGTCTATAGCAAAAATGTAAAAATTAAAGGCTGATTTTGATGAAATAATATTTCGTTGGTCTATAGCAAAAATGTAAAAATTAAAGGCTGATTTTGATGAAATAATATTTCGTTGGTCTATAGCAAAAATGTAAAAAATTATCAAGAAACGAATGCTCTTGTTCTCATTCCATGTTCCTTTGCTATTAATCTGCCTTGAGATCTCTATAGCACAGCATCATGCTGAGTGGAAGCCTTCTTGTCACGGTCAAGAGGAACAGCCGCCGACTATTTCTGTTCTGTGCTTGTGAAGATCTATTTTGTTTTCTGTGATAAATAATTAATTTAATTTCTCGCCGGCTGGTCGACACTTCACGTGACCAGAAGGCTGGGTCTTTCTTTGGCCAACGAATTAGCATAGCCATTCAACGTGGCAATGCTGCCAGTCTTCTGGGCACTTTTCCGGATGACAGCGATGCGGACGAGTACTTCGACGCGTAAGTGTCCTTTGTTTTTTTGTATTTATTTGTATAGTAAGTTAGTCTTTTAATTTAGTTTATAGTGTAAGTAGTTACATATATAAATAAAAGTTTTCAATGATAAATAAACCATTTTTTTATTTCTTCTTTGGGTGTATGAAAGGAACCTCCTTGAGCGACGTTAACATTAATCGTACTGCGATAAAAAACGCCCGGCGTACCTTGGACAGCTAGCACACGGTAACGCAGAGTCTAGCTGACTAATCACCTCGTACATATTCAAGAGAGGGAAGTTACATAATGCGGACATATTAGGGCACATAGGTTTGTTTGTTCCGGATAGGTACGTGTGGTGACGATGATAGTCACGCCTGCTGGCGGAGCCGCGCGCTCGGACCAATCTTTTAAAGTGAATGTTTCAGGTAGCCCGCGAAATTCAAATATTCTTAAGTTTTTTGCAATTTGCAAGTAAGTATTAGGTTGTATGTTGATCAAAATTTGATTCGCGGCCGTAAAAAATATGTGTTTATTGAATTATAATCATTAAAGTCGTCAATACAACTCTACAGGGTGGAATCGAAGTCATGGGCATTATTTTAACCTAAGGCACTACTCACGATACTGATTGCATTAGGGCTATTAATACGCAAATCAAAAATATTATTAATGCAAGTAAGGAAAACCTTAAAAATGTAGTAAGTCAAATTGCACAAGGCTTATTATTGCAAATAAACACTTAAAGTAATTAAAACAAAATACTTTGTTAACGCCAATAATTGTTGAAATATCAAAATCTTAAAGCGCAGTTACAGCGCAAAGCGAAATGTAAACAAACATCACCTGCGCGCGCGCGGGTTTTTCCTTACAAGTAATAATAACAATGGGCTACAAGACATTCCGTCCGGCGGGATTCCCTGAACTCTCTCCGTCCCACTCCCTCACTCGCAAAAATACGAATATCACCCCCGCGCGGGGTATGCTTCCCGCCGCAACACGAAGTCACGAACCCGGAACCAGTGTCATAACGACTGCGCAGGTGCATTGACGCGTAATTGATTTATTGATCCCGTGACGTAATCGCCGTACTCGCCGCTCGCGTCATACGGTGCTTGGATTGCAGTGTATTAAGTGTTAGTTTATTAGTTGTGTGTTGTGTGTGTGTTTGTGTACACGATGCCTCGACCGCGTAATGTGCAGGCTAGGTACACCAACCAACAATACCCACAAATGGTTGTAATTTACGATCGCACAAGAAATTTAGTATGAACTCGTGAAATGTTCCATCGGCGCTACCCGAACGACCCTATTCCTTCACGGGGTCTCATTCCACCAGAACCACTCAGAACCTGTTGGATTTTTCGTCTTTTCACGTGCCAGCACATGCACAAGCTCGTGGAAGAGCACCCGTTTACCCTCTGTCACTTTACCGACAAATAAGGTTTTTTCAAAACAATCCACAAGCTAGGTACGTAAATGTTTTTTTTTTAATGTATGTTAGTTGACGTAGTTTTGACCGTCCTAAGCCGGCAAAGTACGAAGGGAAAATTGGAATTTATTATGAATCAATTCATTGGCAACTTACGAATGTCACGTGAGTCGGGCGGGGTCAAAGAATTCACGCCCAATGACGCGCGTACGGCGTAGTGTACCTACGCATTTGCTATCGAGAAGCGCAACTAATTTGATACTTTGTATGACTTACTACATTTTAAGGTTTTCCATACTTGCATTAATAATATTTTTGATTTGCGTAATAGTAGCCCTAATGCAATTAGTATCATAAGTAGTACCTTAGGTTAAAATAATGCCCATGATATCAAATGCACCCTGTATATGACCAGGTAATCCTAACTAAGACAATTCCATGATGTTAGGATTACCTAGTCTTATAGAGTTGTATGATGATTTTAATAATTATAATTCTGTAAATACTTCCTTGTTACAGCCGCGAATTAAATTTTGATCACCATATAACCTAATACTGACATTAAATTGCAAAAAACGTAAGAATATTTGAATTTCGCGGGCTACCTGGAGCATCCACCTTAAGTGAGGTGCCACTGACGCGTGCACTTTGCACTCTCAACCTCATAGCTAACACGGACCTATACTGTTGTTCTCTGAGTGAGTTCACAAGAAATTCATTGTTTGTAATAAGTTACAAAATTTAATTATAATAATGAGTTAGTAATAAGTTAGGATTAATTAGGTACACTATCGCAATAGGTTTTTCTGTAAAGATAGATGAAAAAGTTGGAATAATAAATTTAAAATATCCTTGCATCACGATGTTACACGTAAACGGCTCTCTACAGAGCCATGAAAACGACCCTTATCAGGGCCAAAAAAGAAAAAAACAACAAGGAAGAGTACCGTATAACACGAAATGAAGAAGATTTCTTTCTTTCTTTCTAAGATAAAACATGAATTACCTTCTTACCTTATATTAGTCAGTCGTCACTATACACTCAGCCTTACAAACTCAATAACAAGCAGTTTCGCTAAGGTAGTATATGGTATCGCGTGTAAATAATAATGTTGTTAATCGCAACACAGCCTTCATTTCTAAGGGCTTTCCCGGCTAATGAGTTCAAACGCCGTGGAAGGCTTATCTGGCAATTAATATTATGGAAACTCTTGAGTATAAATGCAATTCTGTGAACATGTTTCGTTGAATTGATTTATGTTAATTTGTTGAAGCTAGTAGAATTTGAGTTTGCTTTTTATACTTAGTTTAAGTAAAAGAGATGAAAAAACACAAGTTTTATAAGCAATAAAAGTATATGATCGACTGTAGTAAACAAAACCAGAAAAAAATATATGATATTCTTTAGGATATATGCTAGGTAGATAGTGTGTTGAAATCATAATACAACTAATTTGATAAGTTAGAAAAAAATCATGAAGATACCTCTAAAAACTTTCTTTTTAGAATAAAAACTATACATGTACAGAGGCCAGCACATCAAGCTACCCCAATCTGTCAGATTTTCCCAATTGAATATGAACCTTATTCCTTTGTGCTAAAGTTGAAAATCTATCAAAGAAATTTGACAGATTGGGGTAGGTTGACCTGCTGGCGTCTGTACATATAATCATTCTGATTTTTTGTCAAATTATTCTACAAGCAACATTCTAAAGCACTAGTGTTTTAATTTTTTAGTCCAAATAATAGATTTTTTGTAAATAGATAATTGCTTCATATTTTTCTTCATATAAATTACCAGCGTTGTGTCATCACGCTTCTCTTTATTTTTTGCAGTCCGACAGTGACCGCGCTTTAGGACAAGTAATCCCCTTAAGGGAAGAGAGAAGTACAGTCAACAGCAAAAGTAGATGATGAAAATCAGAAATTCAATACTAATGAACTGCGTTCGCGTCAGAGCTGTGTGGCGTCGAAGTAGATTTACTACTTCGACTCCGTTTATTAGTATTGAATTTCTGATTTTCATCATCTATTTTTGCTGTTGACTATACTACTACCGTATACGTCAACTGGTGACGACATCATTTATTCACTGGCCCTTATCCTAATCTATTTTGGGTCGCCACATGCCTTTTTCTTCCCCGAGCCCGTGGAGGGGCCCGTGGTTAAATAATAACAGCCGCACAGGTCGATCGATCAGGTTAAGCTACGCTTGCCGCGGTTGTTATTTGGATGGGTGACCACCTTTACATACCGAGACCCCTCCGTGCCTTTCCGAGGCATGGAGGGGTCTCGGCCCTCCATGCCTCGGAAAGCACGTTAAGCCGTTGGTCCCGGCTGTCATTCGTGGATCTTTGACAGTCGTTACGGGTAGTGAGATGGCCGAAAGTCTGACAACCAGTTTTGCCAAGGGGTATCGTATTGCCCAGTAACTGGGTTGTGGAGGTCAGATAGGCAGTCGTTCCATGTAAAATACTGATATTCAGCTGCATCCGGTTAGACTGGAAGCCGACCCCAACATAGTTGGGAAAAGGCTAGGCAGATGATGACATGCCTTTTTCTTCCATACTTCTCTATTAATCGTCATCTCGACAGTCTAAACATATCACCATTCACACAGTCCATCCAATGGATACGAAAATACGACAATAAATTAAAACACTTGCAATACTAATGCAGTAGAGTATTTTGGAGCTGTGGCAGCATCTACAACGCCACATGCGTACTACGAATCACACTGATGACACGCAATATCCGGCATCGTGCAAGCAAAGGTCATTCGTGTCATCCGTGAGACAGCGGGATTGTCTGAAAGGGTTACCGCTGCCCCGGAACATAAAGGGCTAAGGAAGGAACACGGTTGGGTTTTAGTCAGTAAGAGTCTGCCACTCCCTCAAAAAAAAAAAAAAAAAACCGCGCTACTAGCATATATAAAATGTCCCAACATTAATATTCGGGCAGTAGCCCACCAGACCCAACACCCGTCTGGTCGGAGGATCCTTATTTTGTAAAGAGTATGAGAGAACTTTTCACTCTATTCCTCATACCTCTATCGAATCATCAAATAAATCCTAACATCGAAATAAAAAAGTGGCTTTTCAAACAAACTATATTAAGTTTGTTATTGCATTGATGGGCCAATTATGGATATTGCCAATCTTTGATAGTGATAGATCATTTATTTGTCTAAAACATAAGTATACACATACATAGCATGCAAGATGTTACATAAAATTATAGCACGGTCATGTTTTGCCTTAACGGCGTACAAATATAAAAAGGTAGGCTATTCTAGTAATAGTGTCTAAACTATTCGATATATTTTGGTTACATACATTTTTATAATTATACGAAGTTAGATAATTATACAAAGTTTAATAATTGTCGTCTCCACATTGTTTATTGAGGTCTTAAGCATCATTGCTGTTCAAACACGTGAGACTGTTTAACTTTATCTCTTTATGACAGACAATATACAATACTGCGTAAAGCAGCCAATATTTCCTATTTTGACGTGAACGGTTGCTTTTGTTCTAATTGTAGCTGTTGAACCAAGCTAAATATATTTAATATGGTGAACCATATTATGTTTTACCACCGAACAATTTATTTGTGTTATTTGATAGTCTGTGTTTTTTTCGGCGTGCAAGTTTTAACTTTATTTTATTTTTAGTTACAGTGGTCCTAATAGTTTCAAGTGTGTAGACAGTTGAAACTACTATGGCCTGTCATAGGGCTGTCTTTCGAACCGTAGGTATAGATAGTTATTACGGTTCGAAAGACACATCCCTGTGACAGACGGACGGACGGACCACGGAGCCTTAGTAATAGGGTCCCGTTGGCACCCTTTGGGCACAAAACCCTACAAAAATGAAACAATGAACACCAGAACAGACTTCGAAAGTTAAGTTCTCGTATTCAAAATAATTTGCCAGTACAGAAATTAGGAAAATACTTAGCCGAACAGGAAACTTCGTTGACTGGCGGAAACCACACGTTTTACGTTTAAACTGTAATATTTTATGGTAGGCAAGAGTAACCGCCAAGCAAATAATGACTATTTCTGCTATATTTTTTTGATATTTTGTAACTAAGATTCGTTTATTGTGAGAAGTCATGCAACCAATTCTAGAATTACGATGTTGGAATACGGTAGCGCATTCTAAAATCGTTTTAAATGTTAGGCATACTTCAATGACTTCATAAATAAAGAAAAAAATGGGGAGTTTGTTGCGCCACTTCTTCTTTCCAGCTAAAGTAACGAAGTGGTGAAGGGCGGACGTTTCGGGGGACTGTCTTATGTAATTTTGACGTTCAAATAATGCTGATTCTCAGCCTAGTTTGTATAATGCCTTTTGATTTAGATTTTATTGAAAAATCGCGAATGTTTGTGGTAATTATAGAATTACCTACTGTGACATTTTTCATGCGTTCTATGTCGTCGTTTATTAATTGTTAAATTTACTAATTAATGCAATAAATTGGTCTCGAAGAGTGACTGACACTTTCTGATCAGTCAGCCGCGCTTCCAACTTTCTTACTGGCTGATATTTTTATCACGACACGAGCTAATATTCTCTTATAGCGCGTAAAAAGGGGAGTTTGTGTGTGGGTGTCTTAATTTTGTCCTAATATTCGGTATACTTGCTCATTTTCTCAGAAGGAGTAATTCACTCTACATAATACAGGAAGTACAATATCGTATAAGGCGGTTGGCAGACACTAAATTAACATAAATAAACTCAAGCCTCAAGGGATGAGTTTCAAGAAACATACTGCCGCTATGCAGGGTAGCAATGAATAAGACATTTGTATACTGTTGTTTAAAACCTGACGTTTTATGGACTGACGTTATGTGGACTGACGTGATGTGGACTGACGTTATATGGACTGGCAGTTTTAAGCCTTTGGAAATTGATAAGTGTCTACAGTCTATTCATAGTCATTTTACCTCTGATTGTGGATCAATGTCAATATAACAGACATCTTTAACCCCGTGACAATAAATTTGCTGTTGAGTGGTCAAGTCTGTCAAAATCACAGTGACCTTTATTATTGTTGTAATAAGGTTTATGTTGGGTTGCAGCTGTCAGACGTAAAGTAACTGTGAAAGGATTTATTCCGGTCTGATCCCCTAAGCCCCCCCTCCATCCCCCCCCTTGCATACCCCGCTAGATCTTCTTCTGTTTTAGACTCGTGTCTTATCCACATTATCTAGGTTACTCGTTTTGACGGGTAAGTACAGTCAAAAGAAATTAAATGTTATAAGTTTTAATTCTTTTTTTTTTTTAATTTTCCTTACGTGCTCGATGTTATTTCGTTTTCGTGGTTTTCGAGGGTGCTGACACCGATAGTGAGGTCAAAATTAAAATCCTAGATGGCGGACGCGAAAGTGTTCAAGTTTTTCGTCATGGGTGTCGTTTCCGAGGTTTTCTAGGGTGCTAAGGCCGACAGTGAGGTCAAAATGAAAATCCAATATGGCGGACGCAAAAATGTTCATATTTTTCGTCATGGACGTCGTTTTCGTGGTTTTCTAGGATGCTAAGGCCGATAGTTATGTCAAAATTAAAATCCAAGATGGCGGACGCGAAAATTTTCTAATTTTTCATCATGGATGTCGTTTCCGAGGTTTTCTAGGGTGCCGAGGCCGATAGTTATGTCAAAATAAAAATCCAAGATGGCGGACGCGAGAAGTTTCTAATATTTCATCATGGATGTCGTTTCCATGGTTTTCTAGGGTGCTAAGGCCGACAGTGAGGTCAAAATTAAAATCCAATATGGCGGACGCGAAAATGTTCATATTTTTCGTCATGGATGTCGTTTCCGAGGTTTTCTAGGGTGCTAAGTCCGATAGTGAGGTCAAAATTAAAATCCAAGATGGCGGACGCGAAAATGTTCAAGTTTTTCGTCATGGGTGTCGTTTCCGAGGTTTTCTAGGGTGCTAAGGCCGATAGTGAGGTCTAAATTAAAAACCAAGATGGCGGACGCGAAAATGTTCAAGTTTTTCGTCATGGATGTCGTTTCCGAGGTTTTCTAGGGTGCTGAGGCCGATAGTTATGTCAAAATGAAAATCCAAGTGGTTTAAAGTTTCTAATTTTTCATCATGGATGTCGTTTCCGAGGTTTTCTGGGGTGCTAAGGCCGGTATTTATGTCAAAATGAAAATCCAAGATGGCGGACGCGAAAATGTTCGAGTTTTTCGTCATGGATATCGTTTTCGTGGTTTTCTAGGATGCTAAGGCCGATAGTTATGTCAAAATGAAAATACAAGATGGCGGACGCGAAAATGTTCATATTTTTCGTCATGGATATCGTTTTCACGGTTTTCTAGGGTGCTTAGGCCGATAGTGAGGTCAAAATGAAAATTCAAGATGGCGGACGCGAAAATGTTCGAGTTTTTCGTCATGGGTGTCGTTTCCGAGGTTTTCTAGGGTGCTACGGCCGATAGTGAGGTCAAAATGAAAATCCAAGATGGCGGACGCGAAAATGTTCAAGTTTTTCGTCATGGGTGTCGTTTCCGAGGTTTTCTAGGGTGCTAAGGCCGATAGTGAGGTCTAAATTAAAAACCAAGATGGCGGACGCGAAAATGTTCAAGTTTTTCGTC
Organism: Globia sparganii; assembly: GCA_949316385.1. Lineage (NCBI taxonomy): Eukaryota > Metazoa > Arthropoda > Insecta > Lepidoptera > Noctuidae > Globia > Globia sparganii. Next base: position 2,175,421 of record OX438660.1, read on the forward strand.
ATGGATGTCGTTTCCGAGGTTTTCTAGGGTGCTGAGGCCGATAGTTATGTCAAAATGAAAATCCAAGATGGCGGACGCGAAAATTTTCTAATTTTTCATCATGGATGTCGTTTCCGAGGTTTTCTAGGGTGCTAAGTCCGATAGTGAGGTCAAAATTAAAATCTAAGATGGCGGACGCGAAAAGTTTCTAATTTTTCGTCATGGATGTCATTTCCGAGGTTTTCTAGGGTGCTAAGTCCGATAGTGAGGTCAAAATTAAAATCCAAGATGGCGGACGCGAAAATGTTCAAGTTTTTCGTCATGGGTGTCGTTTCCGAGGTTTTCTAGGGTGCTACGGCCGATAGTGAGGTCAAAATAAAAATCCAAGATGGCGGACGCGAAAATGTTCAAGTTTTTCGTCATGGGTGTCGTTTCCGAGGTTTTCTAGGGTGCTACGGCCGATAGTGAGGTCAAAATGAAAATCCAAGATGGCGGACGCGAAAATGTTCAAGTTTTTCGTCATGGGTGTCGTTTCCGAGGTTTTCTAGGGTGCTAAGGCCGATAGTGAGGTCTAAATTAAAAACCAAGATGGCGGACGCGAAAATGTTCAAGTTTTTCGTCATGGATGTCGTTTCCGAGGTTTTCTAGGGTGCTACGGCCGATAATGAGGTCAAAATGAAAATCCAAGATGGCGGACGCGAAAATTTTCAAGTTTTTCGTCATGGGTGTCGTTTCCGAGGTTTTCTAGGGTGCTACGGCCGATAGTGAGGTCAAAATGAAAATCCAAGATGGCGGACGCGAAAATGTTCAAGTTTTTCGTCATGGGTGTCGTTTCCGAGGTTTTCTAGGGTGCTAAGGCCGATAGTGAGGTCAAAATGAAAATCCAAGATGGCGGACGCGAAAATGTTCAAGTTTTTCGTCATGGATGTCATTTCCGAGGTTTTCTAGGGTGCTAAGTCCGATAGTGAGGTCAAAATTAAAATCCAAGATGGCGGACGCGAAAATGTTCAAGTTTTTCGTCATGGGTGTCGTTTCCGAGGTTTTCTAGGGTGCTACGGCCGATAGTGAGGTCAAAATAAAAATCCAACATGGCGGACGCGAAAATGTTCAAGTTTTTCGTCATGGGTGTCGTTTCCGAGGTTTTCTAGGGTGCTACGGCCGATAGTGAGGTCAAAATGAAAATCCAAGATGGCGGACGCGAAAATGTTCAAGTTTTTCGTCATGGGTGTCGTTTCCGAGGTTTTCTAGGGTGCTAAGGCCGATAGTGAGGTCTAAATTAAAAACCAAGATGGCGGACGCGAAAATGTTCAAGTTTTTCGTCATGGATGTCGTTTCCGAGGTTTTCTAGGGTGCTGAGGCCGATAGTTATGTCAAAATGAAAATCCAAGATGGCGGACGCGAAAATTTTCTAATTTTTCATCATGGATGTCGTTTCCGAGGTTTTCTAGGGTGCCAAGGCCGATAGTTATGTCAAAATGAAAATCCAAGATGGCGGACGCGAAAAGATTCTAATTTTTCATCATGGATGTCGTTTCTGAGGTTTTCTAGGGTGCGAAGGCCGATAGTGAGGTCAAAATTAAAATCCAAGATGGCGGACGCGAAAATTTTCAAATTTTTCATCATCGATGTCGTTTCCGAGGTTTTCTAGGGTGCTAAGGCCGATAGTGAGGTCAAAATTAAAATCCGAGATGGCGGACGCGAAAATTTTTAATTTTTCGTCATTGATGTCGGTTCCGAGGTTTTCTAGGGTGCCAAGGCCGATGGTGAGGTCGATGACCGCTTGGGAGAAACCGAAGATTTTTTCTGTACAATTATGGACGAAGTTATGATGACGAACAACTATCGGAGATTAAAAAAAAGTCACACGTCGCCATCTTCCTTTTACTTCCTTCATTTCACTCATTCCATCACTCATGCAATCACTCGTTCAAAAACAGTTTTTTTAATACATAGTTTAGGAACGCTTAAGTATACCTACAGCCTAACAAGTACATAATCTTAATTAATCCTACGTGTATATAATGTAATAAAGGAACATTCGATCGCAACCCTGAGTCTTTTGTGCAGCAATATTAAAAGAAATTTTGAAAAAAAAAATTGCATAAATTTTTACGAAAAAACGTAGTTTCAGGCTCCGGTAAATTCAATATTTGTGACCGATAATTTGCTTTCGAAGTCACATCGCAAGTGTAGGCGCTTACGCCCGACCCTCCTTTTTGACTATGCGTCGAAATTTTGATTACATTATTATTATTTTTATGTCTATTGAAATTTCTTGGGACCCTGGGATGCGACCCCTCGTACGAGTATGCCTTCCAAAGGTCCCAGACCTTTGGAAGGCATACGAGAGGTCGAAGCACAAAGGCGTCTCAGACGTTTTTAATGAAGTGAGGCACCAACCGACGACAATCCCTGTTCGCACTATGAAAGTCCTCTCAAGGACAACTCCCGGTTAGTTTAGGATTGCAGGATATGGAAACAAAGATATTGGATTATGGGTTTGGGTGGCTATAGTGAACTGGTTATTTAGGACTATGGAAAATTTATTGCCCCTGCCTGACTAATATTTTGAATTACTCAGATAAAATGACAGTGGGTGACGTGCACACTCAATAATGGGCCTCCGAAAACAGTTGCTAGCACGTAGTGTTGTAGCGACAAGGGGGCTACATGTCCTGATGTGCTTATGAGGATTATTAATATTATTTTATTATTCATTTCAATTTTAATTATATATTATTTTTTTTTAATATATCCCGGAACCATGGGGGGTCCTTTGGAACTATACGAGAGGCCGAATCCAACTCGCAGAGGCCCCTTAGGAAATTTCAATGAAATGCGACACCAAACGACGATTACCCCTGTATGCACTATGCAAGTGCTACCATTTTTTTTTTTTGTTTCCGGGGTGGAAAATCGATTTTGTCAGACTCTTACTGACTAAAAACCACCCTGGTGTTCCATCTCACACCTATCACCTACGCCGGGGGTCGCGGGAACGTACGATCCTTCCGCAGCCCCCGACTGGTGCCGGCCCGCCACTGCGGGCCTCCTCGGGTCAGAGGAGGGAGTGAGGTGTTTGACTCCCCCCGCGACGTCTAAGAGGGGCGCGCGTGGAACACTATGCGCCGCCACCTCGGGTTTATATGTGTGGGGGGCAACGAGGATAACCCCCGGTTGGAGTAGGACTGTTGCAATACATGGAAAAATAAAAGTTGGACTATGGGTTTGGGTGGTTAAAGTGGATTGGTTAACAAGAACTATGAGAGAAGAGAACTATAACCCCTGCCTGATCAATGTTTTATATACTCGTATACACGGATAAAATGGAAGGGGGTGACTTGCACACTCAATAATGGGCCCCCGGAAACGGTCGCTAGCACACAGTGACGTAGCGACAAGGGAGCATTATGTCCTGAGGTGCTTAAGAGGAGTGGAGAGGTATTCTACGGCTATGAGGACAATCCCGGAAGTACGGTCAAGATCGGACCAGCATCTTACTGAAATACTTCCTTCCTCCGAGCACGTTTGCTCTTGCGAATCTCCACTCAAGCCGGCCAATAAAGGCAAGCCAGAGATGAAGAACAAGGCTTCTCCCGGGAGATAGGATCCGTGGGGTCGCTACTGCCCAACAGCTCGCCACATGCTGCCCTGCGGATTTCTGTATATTATATCTCTTAGTCTGGCTCCTCACCCTCGTTCTGTCTCGGCAAGGCAAACTCTACCGGCACAGGCATAGAGTTCGGAGCGCGCAAACTCCACCACGACGTCAACGTAGAGATACGGCGGTGGGGTAATTTTATTATTAATGTCATAGTACAATTTTGATATAATCGAGTTTGTTTATGGTGTACTTCGACGATGTTTTAATTTTGCTACTTAACTTTTAATAATAGTGTTTCATATTTTCCAAATTCTGAATGCCCACAAATCTTCACAAAAATACGTTTATTTGAACGTTCAAATAAACGCATTTTCTTTCTTTCTTTTACACTTTAGAAAACCTGGAAAACGAACCCTGAATACATAATAAAGAATGTTTTTTTTTCATAATAATTAATATTCTTTATGCACTAAATAAAAACTGAAAATGTTTCACGTTTGTTATGATCATCGACAGCCAGCCATGACAGGTTGGAGACATGATGTTTACATAACCTAGAATTTGTCAAAATTGTTTTCTGTTGTTTTCCGTTGTAAAAAGTCAAAGTCGTAAGAAGTTAGAAGAAAGAAATGAAACGCAAAATAACACCGAAAGCCACGAAGTCGAAACGAACGAGACCACAACGAGACTGACAGACTGACTGCTGTAATGTTATTGTCAACAATACAAACCTAGAATTTTTCGTACAGAAGTCCTACAAATCTACAACACACAAAAGTAGAATATATTTTTTGACAATGAATTGAATCGTCACACTTTCTTTTAATTAGTCAAAAATCTTACCATAAAAGCAAAGAAATACATGCCTTTTATAACTAAATAAATAACGTCTACGTGTTATTATTATGTTATAATGTAACATGATTTCAAGGCTCTGCCTGATGATGGGCTCTGTCTGTCTGATGGGGAGTCTGCTATTGTTGTTATTTGTAGTAGTGTCAGAATGGTTTATCATTGATTTCATAATTGTTGATTTTGACAAGTTTGACAATCTACTAACATAATGTCGTCATTATGATTTTCCAATGGTCAACCACTGACACTCCATTGAAAGAAATGGCTTAAAATGGTAATCTCCTAATAATGATAAATGAATAAATGTAATGTTTATTGCTATTTGGAACTTCTTACTACTTCAGAGATTGCAAACACTAATACGTAATATGTAAGAATATATATTACATGAAATCTAGAGTAGTTTTTCTCAGACCATTGACCGACCAATGATCGACCATTATGAATTTAGCAGATTACGAACTTTAAGCAAAATGACAATGGGATCGTGTTGGAATGACGAATTTATAAAAATAGCAGACTTGGGCCCCTGGACTAAAGCAGTATGCAATTAAGACGATGCCAATTCAATAGATTATGGCAATCGTTTGAAAAACTATTTAGTGCCGAAGTAATCAGGGGAATATTCAGAAAAGAATATTTTTCCACAATTCGTGGAATTATTTCCTATTTTTTCACTACCATCGTACAATTGGTGGCCGAAAATGAAACATCTCCTTTAAATAGCAATGCAATCTACTAGGTTCGTTGATTTAGAAATAAATGCAAAATTATAACCACTTTTGGGTACATTTGTGAATCAACAATTCACAAAACTGAAAATTCAGTTGAAAATTGAAATTGAAATACAATTTCTTCATCAGATTTGCTTATTTAAATCAGTATGGGTTAGGCCGCACACGATCATACCAAAATCAAAGGCTCTAAAGATCACTTTATTTTTGGCCCTGTTATGAAATCTGAAAGTGAACTCCTGACCACGGGGCTCATATCAGAAACTTTCCAAAAATATAATCGGTATTCTCTCGTCATGCCGCACTTACTCAGCTATCAATTGTCCGCCCTACATAAGTTTACCATTGCAAAATAATTTCAAATTACGTCTCATACTGGCCGTAAATTTGGCCAAAAATAAAAGAAATATCAATCAAAGTAAGCTTGCATTATAAGGAATGCAATGAACCTCAAAAGCCCAGTGGCGAGCAAATACAAAAGCTACGGCAGTATCAGAAAACGAAAGAAAATCCGAAGCAAGTAGCAAAAAAGATAAAAATTTCGTCTCATAACGACTGTAAATCGCTTGAAATTATAAAAAAGCCAACCAAAGAAAGTTTTAAATCATTATGAAACACAATAAGCCTAAAAGTTCGGACAATACCTGAAAACTTAAAAAATCGGCGCCGTGAAGATTACATTAGGACGTTTCAATGGCAGAAGACTTAGTAAGAACACACTTAGTTAAGGATTTTATTAGAACACACGCGGGCACAGTTTCATACCGAGCTAGCGAAGCGTGCCTAATAATAACAATAATAACCCCACTGCCGTATCTCTACGTTGACGTCGTGGTGGGGCTTGCGCGCTCCAAACTCTGGGCCTGTGATGGTAGACTTTACCTTGCCGGAACAGGTCTCGGGTGAGGATCTGGCTCCTCACCCGAGACCTGACCAAGAGAGATACAGAAACCCGCAGGGCAGCATGTGGCAAGCTGTTAGGCAGTAGCGACCCCACGGACCCTATCTTCCGGGAGAAGAGAACTGTCGGCCTCAGCAGCCTAGAAAACCTCGGAAACGACATCCATGACAAAAAACTTGCACATTTTCGTGTCAGCCATCTTGAATGTTCATTTTGACCTCACTATCGGCCTTCGCACCCTAGAAAATCACGAAAACGATATCCATGACGAAAAATATGAACATTTTGGAGTTCACCATCTTGGATTTTAATTTTGACATCACTATCGGCCTTAGCACCCTAGAAAACCTCGGAAACGACATCCATGACAAAAAACTTGAACATTTTCGAGTCCGCCATCTTGGATTTTAATTTTGACCTCACTATCGGCCTTAGCACCCTAGAAAACCTCGGAAACGACATCCATGACGAAAAATATGAACATTTTCGCGTCCGCCATATTGGATTTTAATTTTGACCACACTATCGGCCTAAGCACCCTAGAAAACCACGAAAACGACATCCATGACGAAAAATATGAACATTTTCGTGTCCGCCATCTTGGATTTTCATTTTGACCTCACTATCGGCCTTAGAACCCTAGAAAACCTCGGAAACGACATCCATGACGAAAAATATGAACATTTTCGCGTCCGCCATATTGGATTTTAATTTTGACATAACTACCGGACTCAGCACCCTAGAAAACCTCGGAAACGACATCCATGGCAAAAAATATGAACATTTTCGTGTCCGCCATCTTGGATTTTCATTTTGACCTCACTATCAGCCTTAGCACACTAGAAAACCACGAAAACGACATCCATGACGAAAAATATGAACATTTTCGTGTCCGCCATCTTGGATTTTCATTTTGACCTCACTATCGGCCTTAGCACCCTAGAAAACCTCGGAAACGACATCCATGACGAAAAATATGAACATTTTCGCGTCCGCCATATTGGATTTTAATTTTGACATAACTACCGGACTCAGCACCCTAGAAAACCTCGGAAACGACATCCATGGCAAAAAATATGAACATTTTCGTGTCCGCCATCTTGGATTTTCATTTTGACCTCACTATCAGCCTTAGCACACTAGAAAACCACGAAAACGACATCCATGACGAAAAATATGAACATTTTCGTGTCCGCCATCTTGGATTTTCATTTTGACCTCACTATCGGCCTTAGCACCCTAGAAAACCTCGGAAACGACATCCATGACGAAAAATATGAACATTTTCGCGTCCGCCATATTGGATTTTAATTTTGACATAACTACCGGCCTCAGCACCCTAGAAAACCTCGGAAACGACATCCATGACGAAAAATATGAACATTTTCGCGTCCGCCATATTGGATTTTAATTTTGACCACACTATCGGCCTAAGCACCCTAGAAAACTACGAAAACGACATCCATGACGAAAAATATGAACATTTTCGTGTCCGCTATCTTGGTTTTTCATTTTGACCTCACTATCGGCCTTAGCACCCTAGAAAACCTCGGAAACGACATCCATGACGAAAAATATGAACATTTTCGCGTCCGCCATATTGGATTTTCATTTTGACATAACTACCGGCCTCAGCACCCTAGAAAACCTCGGAAACGACATATATGGCAAAAAATATGAACATTTTCGTGTCCGCCATCTTGGATTTTCATTTTGACCTCACTATCAGCCTTAGCACCCTAGAAAACCTCGGAAACGACATCCATGACGAAAAATATGAACATTTTCGCGTCCGCCATCTTGGATTTTCATTTTGACATAACTACCGGCCTTAGCACCCCAGAAAACCTCGGAAACGACATCCATGACGAAAAATTAGAAACTTTTCGCGTCCGCCATCTTGGATTTTCATTTTGGCATAACTACCGGCCTTAGCACCCTAGAAAACCTCGGAAACGACATCCATGATGAAAAATTAGAATCTTTTCGTGTCCGCCATCTTGGATTTTCATTTTGACATAACTACCGGCCTTAGCACCCCAGAAAACCTCGGAAACGACATCCATGACGAAAAATATGAACATTTTCGCGTCCGCCATATTGGATTTTAATTTTGACATAACTACCGGCCTCAGCACCCTAGAAAACCTCGGAAACGACATCCATGACGAAAAATATGAACATTTTCGCGTCCGCCATATTGGATTTTAATTTTGACCACACTACCGGCCTTAGCACCCTAGAAAACCTCGGAAACGACATCCATGATGAAAAATTAGAATCTTTTCGCGTCCGCCATCTTGGATTTTCATTTTGACATAACTACCGGCCTTAGCACCCTAGAAAAACTCGGAAACGACATCCATGACGAAAAATATGAACATTTTCGCGTCCGCCATCTTGGATTTTCATTTTAACCTCACTATCGGCCTTAGCACCCTAGAAAACCTCGGAAACGACATCCATGACGAAAAATATGAACATTTTCGCGTCCGCCATCTTGGATTTTCATTTTGACATAACTACCGGCCTTAGCACCCCAGAAAACCTCGGAAACGACATCCATGACGAAAAATTAGAAACTTTTCGCGTCCGCCATCTTGGATTTTCATTTTGGCATAACTACCGGCCTTAGCACCCTAGAAAACCTCGGAAACGACATCCATGATGAAAAATTAGAATCTTTTCGCGTCCGCCATCTTGGATTTTCATTTTGACATAACTACCGGCCTTAGCACCCCAGAAAACCTCGGAAACGACATCCATGACGAAAAATATGAACATTTTTGCGTCCGCCATATTGGATTTTAATTTTGACCACACTATCGGCCTTAGCACCCTAGAAAACCACGAAAACGACATCCATGACGAAAAATATGAACATTTTCGCGTCCGCCATCTTGGATTTCCATTTTGACATAACTACCGGCCTTAGCACCCTAGAAAACCTCGGAAACGACATCCATGACGAAAAATTAGAAACTTTTCGCGTCCGCCATCTTGGATTTTAATTTTGACCTCACTATCGGCCTTAGCACCCTAGAAAACCTCGGAAACGACATCCATGACGAAAAATATGAACATTTTCGCGTCCGCCATCTTGGATTTTCATTTTGACATAACTACCGGCCTTAGCACCCCAGAAAACCTCGGAAACGACATCCATGACGAAAAATTAGAAACTTTTCGCGTCCGCCATCTTGGATTTTCATTTTGACCACACTATCGGCCTTAGCACCCTAGAAAACCACGAAAACGACGTCCATGACGACAAATATGAACATTTTCGCGTCCGCCATCTTGGATTTTAATTTTGACCACACTGTCGGCCTTAGCACCATAGAAAACCACGAAAACGACATCCATGACCAAAAATATGAATATTTTCGCGTCCGCCATCTTGGATTTAAATTTTGACCTCACTATCGGCCTTAGCACCCTAGAAAACCTCGGAAACGACATCCATGACGAAAAATATGAACATTTTCGCGTCCGCCATCTTGGATTTTCATTTTGACATAACTACCGGCCTTAGCACCCCAGAAAACCTCGGAAACGACATCCATGACGAAAAATTAAAAACTTTTCGCGTCCGCCATCTTGGATTTTCATTTTGACCTCACTATCGGTCTTAGCACCCTAGAAAACCACGGAAACGATATCCATGACGAAAAATTAGAAAACTTTTTGCGTCCGCCATCTTGTATTTTAATTTTGACCTATTTCAATAATGTACATATATTTTTGTTGCTGACGATCCTTGACGAATAAAAACAAAAGAGAAACGGGATCAGATCGGAATGAAGAAGCTTATTGTGGATAAGACACGAGTCTAAAACAGAAGAAGATCTAGAGGGGTATGCAAGGGGGGGGATGGAGGGGGGGCTTAGGGGATCAGACCGGAATAAATCTGTGAAAGGTTTGTAGTTTTATTTTAAGGTATAAGTTTCGAGTTTAGATGTTATTGAAGAGGCAGAAAAATGCCATGGGAAATACTTTCTACTCAGCTAGTACTCTGGAAACTTTTAAAAATAACTTACAGAAGTGATTATTATTATAAATTATACCATACGTAAGTTAATTCTGTAAGAGTTAGTTTAAATGAAATGTTAGTAATATTTTTACCAACCGGCAATATTCACGAAGACTCCATTTGATTATGTCTAGGAAGCCGATCTCGTAAAAGGAGAACAAAGAGAAGTAGGTTATGTAATTTAGGTTCCCAACTAGATTTTCATAGATGCTGATTTTTCCAACGCCAGATAATATTATCTGCGGAATAATTTTGATTTTTAAACAGTTCTTCTATACAAAAACTGTCAGTTTTATTTCACGAATAAAAATGATATGTCGATTGAAAAATCAGCTCTTAGACTAGTAAGTATAGGGACAGGGAAGGGGCCTGTAAGGGCCGAAGCCTGCGGGGGCAGCGGGATTGTCCGGTCTGAAAGAGTTACTCCTACCCCGGAACATAAAGGGCTAAGGAAGGAACACTGGTGGGTTTTAGTCAGTAAGAGTCTGACACTCCCTTCTGCTCCACCCAGAGCGGGAGGGGGGTCATTTGATGACTTCCCATCCTCAAAAAAAAAAAGATAAGTAAGTAAATTGGGAAATCCTTGTTCCACGACGGATACATACAATGGGAACTCAACGCCCCAACGTACATTGAAACAATTAGCAGTTCTGTTCAATTGGAAATAGGTAGGTAATAATAGTAAGTTATAACTTATTAACTTTTACTAGGAGTGTTATGCACTGAGTAAGTGATTTATTTTTCCGTTTTCATGATATTGGATCTTGTGAACTAAGTCTGTTTATAGTTCGAATCAGCCTATCGATTCTGTAAAAATCTCACCGTGATAGCATAGGTGAAGTGATCGTGAAGTGAACTATCAATAGAGGCAATCCCTAACATCAGGTGGAAGGACAGCTCACTTTACCTTAGTTTTCACGGTGAGATTTTTACAGAATAGCACTGCTGAAACTTGGAGTTTGATATCCTGTTTCACAATGCAAGAAACGCCGGAAAAATAATATACCTGCTTATTCTTAGAACATTTTAAACAAGGTCGGTATTTAGGATATTTTAAAAGACAAGCGTGAAGAGAAGATGAATGAAAAGCGTTTAGCAAAAGGTATTTACAAGGCAGATGTGAGTTGAAACGTCGGGAACTCCTTAAAAGGATATCATAATTATTCAGCCTATAACATTTCCACTGCGAGGACAGGCCTCCTCTCTGTGAGAGTGTGAGAGGGAGTGGGCCGCTATCCACCACGCGGGCCCAGTGCGGGTTGGTAGAAGTCACACGAATTTTTGGTTCTAGGACATGCCGGTTTCCTCACGATGTTTTCCTTCACCGTTTTGAGAGCAGTGGTGATGAGATAATTTACACAAAGTAAAAGTGTCCGGGTTCGAACCTATGACCTACAAACTCGTAAGTCGCGGGGTCGCGGCCGTTACCTGGGCCACCACTACTGCTGTAAAAGGATGTACACCAGTGGCGAAGGTACCATACAACTCGATTCCCGCCGGCTTCCCTTCGAAAATTCAGAACAGAACCACTTTAAAGTCAATTCATGATTGAAATATAATAAACCGGTTTAAGGCCGCTATCCCACTGACGTTTTACGAGCGTCAGCATCTCTTGAACGTCTGCGCAACGTTGACGTCGTGTCGTCGCGTGACAAGCATTAACGTGACGTCATCGTCGCATCTGCGCAACGTTAACGTCGCGTTTGTTGGCAACAGTATCAAGTGCGCGACGTTAATGTCGCGTTCTGCGGACGTTAATGCTTGTCACGCGCAGACGCGACGTCAACGTCGCGTCTGCGCGGCGTCGTCGCTGCACAGACGCGACGTTGACGTCAACGCTCGTAAAACGCCAGTGGGATAGCGGCCTATGTATTGACATTTTTTTTTCTCCGGTTTACCTCTGTCATAAATTCACCCTTCGCCACTGATGTACACTGACCTTATTGGTTATATTTTCCAGAAACTCGGGTACCTACGTAGTAATCGAAACCGGTGTACGTGTATGACTAGATCTATGAAATTAAACGAAGCAAAAGGAATATGTAAGGATCTTGCGAGGTAGCGTTCTGTAGCTCTGCTCACCTCCATGAGGAAAAGCGCGGAATTATGTATGCATGTACAGATGCCAGAACATCAAACTACTACAATCTGTCAATTTTAAAAAATAGATTTTCAACTTTATCGCTAAAGTATAAGGTTCAAAGTTGTTTGGAAAAATTTGACAGTGTCGGGTAGCTTGATGTGCTGGCGTCTGGACTAGAGGTGAATAATTTCATGAAATTCTTATTTGGCTTCGTATGAGGTGCGTGAGACGTGACGGTTAGAAAATATACTCTACTCAGTCAGTCCCGCTGCCAACCTGCTGATTGCCTAATATTTTTACCACGATATGAATTATTGTGTGTATTTTGTAGCTCAAGCATATATTGTATTACCCAGTAACTGGGTTATGCAGGTGAGATAGGCAGTCGCTCCATGTAAAATACTGGCATTCAGCTGCATCCGGTTAGACTGGAAGCTGACCCCAACAAAGTTGGGAAAAGACTGGGCAGATTGATTTATTGGGTATCTCATGCTTACACAATGGACGAAGAAAGCTTTCTAAAAACAGTCCTTATTTGAGCACTTAAGTATTAATATTACAGCACTAACACGTGTTAGGTTTTTATCCAAAACAGCTTCTGGCTGCGACTTCGTCCACGTGAAACTTGTTTCCCCGACCCGCCCCATTACTTTGTTTTCGTTTAGCGTTTTTACAGATTTTTTCTTTTTGCTCGGATACTAAGGGTCCTAACGTAATGTTAAATACCCTATACCCTTCCTTAAGAATTAAGCTATCAAATGTAAAAATATTTTTTCAAATTCGACCAGTAGTTCCAGAAATTAACGCGTTCAAACAAACTATTCACAACATTAACATTTCATAGTCAAAACTTAAACTATCTTTAGAATATTTTAATAAAATGATAGTGTTTACTACATTTTAATTAAGTTTAGTTTAAATTGTTATAAATAAGAGTAAGGAAGTGAAATTGCGTGTCAACTCACACACGAGTAACCTTCATCGGCATGAAAATGATAAACTGCTTTAAATTAATCTTATAGACCAGGAGACAGCTACTTTTAAAATAATAATTATTATGTTTTATTTAAAAACAGTTGATGGATGTTTTGTTTCTGGTTGGGAAACAAGCAGATTGCATGTTATGCAGATGTGAAGTTTATTTTCTAAGCTAATAATAAAGAAAATATTTGATTTTTGTATGTTTATTTGCTACGCTTTCACGCTAAACCGGCTGAACGGATTTGGATGAAATTTAGCACGTATGTAGACCATGATCTGAATTAGGACATATGATACTTTTGATCCCAATATTCATTCGGGATCGAGACTTATGCGGGTGAAAACGCAGGGCGCAGCTGGTCTACTTACTTACCCACCGGCAAGTATGCATATTTTATACAAAGTATTACGAAATCACAACACTGTATTTTTTATAAGTATTTATATCTGTCCTTGGCAACAAACCAAGCTGGTAATTATGTTGTGTTGGTACACAAAAACTTTTATGTTACCTAAGTCCTCAAAAAACTTTAATTATTTTGTTCAATTTCCCGTTAGATACGGAAATTGAATTGTTACCTAGGCCACTCGTTTAGTTTATGAAGCTTCCTAACTAACTACATCAAAATATCTGATACGCAAACACAAGAGAACAGAACCGGACAGAGGCAAAGCTCTAAGCCCTTTGTACACACACGTTTTTCTTCCCGTGAAAAACTACGGTTTATTCGCCGTGTGTAGGCATGATCGTTAGTGCTGTATGGATTACAAGTAAGCTTGTCGACAGCATGGCGCCGTCGCCGTATTCCATAGAACTGTGTCTTATACAAGATCACATAATTTTTCTTATCGTAACGAAACCGTACCGTGTACCTACAAAGGGCCTTAGACGGAAATTTTGTCATAGTTTGGTAGCGCTGTAGTAAATTAAAACACTATTATATTTTAGTTTATTTTAAAGAGTTCAAACTGCAGTTTTATTTTTGCGAATATTTCTAAGTTGTCTCCTGACCGAGCCATCATATATATAAACTCTTTATTTCTACTACAGCTGAAGTAAAGTGTTGTCTCTGTTTGGTTAGCTATTCTGTAGTCATACACGGCATACACGCTAAAGATAAAGTGCTCACAAGCGTGGCGTCTCTTAAACTACACGTAGCGTTGTTTTAAGTACGAGTATGTACATGTTTGATCACGCGTGTTTTGTTACGAGTGGCTTCATAAGGGATAAGAAAGGAATTATGATAATATGGAGATTAAAATATGAGTAGTGTTATGAATTATAATATTTACAAGGATTTTGTCAAGTTAATTCTTATCTGGGAATATTTATTCAGAATTAAAATGATATGTACGTAAATAACAAATAATACCTAACTACTTAATAAAATAGCGAATTTGTATCTTAATTTAACTAAAACTATTCAGAAATTAAAATACATATAACGTCGAAAAATTCATCCGCATCGCTGTCGACTGGTAATTTACCCAAGAAACTGTTGGCATTACCACCTTCTATGGCAATACTTAGCCTTTGGCCAAGGCAAAAGTCAGCCCAGTCAATTATTATTCTTGTTTAACAAAATGACACATTTTCAAAATGAACTATGATTTTTAAATAAACCTATATTTATATTCAGCAAGCTATCAAGTCCAGCTAAACTACCGGTCGATAGTTTATTTGTATTACGTATTCGAGTATTTATATCGGGTTTAGCAATTAAGTGTTCTCATGCATAGCGTATGACCCGATTTCTACGCCAAAATAAAATCAACAATACGCAATAGTTTAATTGGATGTTTGCACATTTTATTCAGTTAGCTATATTCATACAATACAAAACTTATAGATTATTCTCAATGAAAACATACCACATCACATACTTGAGAAATTTACAAAATGTTCCATATCACCAGTTATAGATTGAGAGTTTTATTTTAATGAGACTTCATACGCATAAGCAAGACACAAAGGTGTAAAAAGTTAGTTTAGAACATTTTAAAAAAAAGCAGGATACAAAGGTCTAAAAGTTAGTTAAGAAAAATTTTTAAATGTCCTATTTAAAAAAAGATAACTGGAAATCTCTGTTTCTATGGAAAATTTAAAATCAGTCTAATTTTGCTGTTTTTCGAAAATGTTCTTAACTATATTTTTAAACCTTTGTATCTTGCTTATGCGTATGAAGTCTCATTAAAATCGGTTCTTTCATTTCGAAAAACAAGGGCTTGAAAGTTTGTATGAAATGCCGTACGGCGCGGCGTAAACGCTCTTAATCAACATATCCGAAACCCGACTCACCCAACGCATTTATTTTTCCATACACATACAGACACACATCACATAACATCATACTTGTAATCCTCGAAGCGTCAGACAGAGGTGTACTTATAGTAACACCCAAATTTCACAAGCTATGTTTAAGTCATTGCCATCCATCGGGCACAAATACAGACTCCGGCCTACTATTGAGAAATTCCAGACGAAAAACCCCAATAACACTTTCTCGACCTGGGAACCAAACCCCGAACCTCATGTTCCGCGCCTGCGACCACTAGACCAACGAGAGGCAGTCAACACAAAACATATCTTAACACAAAACTAACAATAGAAAATAATACAGTCACCCCTTATCCGCACCCAATCGTAACGAAATCGCGTTCCTAACAAAATTAGAAAACCGAAAAAAACATGCACAGAATACTGAATGCAGAGAAAATAATCGAAATATGTAAATTGAAAAAACGGAGGAAAGTTTTCGTACGCATAAAGTAGTGAGATCACCTGGCGACGTAGTTATACCAGGGCTGGCCGAACATATTTTGTTATTACGTGATACCAATGAAGATCGGTTAAACTCGGGGAAATTCGGGTAACCTCGACTATGCTCGGTATTGGACACCGAGTGTTTTAAATTGGCTGTTATACTGAGTGTGTAGATTTTCAGTAGTTTTGGAAGTATTCGGCTGAATAGTGAATATTATTATCTTTTATATTAGTTTCTGTTTTCTGCTATTATAATGTGTTAGAAACGTGACCTGGGTGGTTAGCTCCTTGACTAATATTTTTTTAAAAATGGGTTACCTAACCTAAGAATTAAAACGTGTGAAAATATACCAGTCTTGGCTGTATAGTGAGTACCTTTTATATTAGTTTAAGTTTTCTGCTGTTATAATGTAGGTATAAGGAACATGACTTGGGCGGTTAGCTCTCGATTTTGAAAAATAGTTTAATTGAGAACGGAAATGTACGTAGATAAACAAGTCGATACTAATGACTAATTATTCAATCATTAAGATAAGATGTATAAAGCACACATTTCAGAAGTAACTTTAACCACTTTATTTAATTTTATCAAATTCATAACAGCAGCAAAATTATATTTAAATTTACGCGTAACACGAAAACTTTATCCAGAACCAAATATGTCGCCAAAGAGTTTACAGAACCAACTATGAAACTGTGGCTATTACCCCTATATTCGTTCGAAACAATTTAAACTCGAACTGTGTCTGTCGCACTTTATCCTATACTGTGTAAAAGAGAGGTTAAATATTCCATCGAAAATGAAAACGATGACTAATACATACGTGCCCCTTATATTTGCTAAGGATAATTTCAATTTCTCTTGCCTCTCTCTATATGAAAGTGCCAGAGAGAGAGAAGAGATCCTTCTGTCGAATATGATTGGAATTTCGGTAACACGATAAGACAAAGTTGTACCCACATGTATATTTGAATATATCAAACGTATGTAGAATTAATTCGTGGAAACTTAAGTTTATAGGGACGTGTCGTGTCAGATTCTAACTGTTGGCATTGAGGGGATTATAGTCACTCGTACCTAATTGTATCACGTGGAAGAAACTGTTTACCAAAGTTGATTTCTAGGAAAGATATTATTTTAATTAGAATGCTATTTCGAGGACCTAATTTTGTTACTAGGAAATCGTGAAATTTAGTTTATGTTAGTGTTTCATTTTATCCAGAAGGCTTTTTTCAATCGTTAAATATAATTATGATGTCTAGACAATACGATAGAAAACATAGGTACAGACATTATAATGGCATAAGCAATTCCTTGAACTATTATTTATTTCTCAACATTTTGTTTTTAAGGCTCAAAATAATTGTGTCAACATTAGCCTCCCCTAAATCCAAGAACATCATCTAATTACACCGTCTAAGTCAATGTCCTTGCAGATCTTGAAATTATACCGGGAACATTCCATCGAATGTCGAGCAATCAACACAGTAGGTATCTCAGAGGCTCTTAATTAATTACTACCGCTCCCGATCATTCGAAGGTACGCGGCCGTAACACACTTACCTACCAATCGATGTAGCTGATTGATTTAGTCACTCAGGATCGTTTAACGGAAATTGAATTTAACGTTCGAGAAATCTGATAAAAAACAGACATTTAAACTGAAAAAAAAAACTACATAACATCGCGCCTGTTTTTCTGAAAGGGTTCAGTAGTGTCGAATACTTTAGAACAGAGTGAGATTTTGGCAGTTACGTTAAAGCCCCAATGTAAGAAAGAACTAACTACTTGTAGGGGAACAAATTATGGTTCCCTGCGAGAATTAAACTCCTAGGCACTAGTGTATAACCTGATGCACAAACACTCAACTCAACCACTGCACCAACCGTATCACCAAATAATTGATTGTTATTACTTATTACTATTCTGTCGAAATTAATATTTTTTTTAAGCTACGTTATAGGTAGTGCAATGGCAATCCACGAAGACGCGCCCCACTCTTTTTCCTAATGCTTACAAAACAAGTGTGCAACATTCTGCTAGTGTTTTAGTTTTGTTGATATACACTAATTTTAGTAGGTGATTAATTAGTGTGTATCGAAAAAACTAAAACACTATTGGAATTAACTAGCGATAACCACTAACGATTAGGAAGAAGAGTGGGGCGCGTCTTCGTGTATTGCATACCTATAATAGCAGTATAGTGGCGTT
This sequence comes from Globia sparganii, assembly GCA_949316385.1. NCBI lineage: Eukaryota > Metazoa > Arthropoda > Insecta > Lepidoptera > Noctuidae > Globia > Globia sparganii. The sequence goes on from OX438660.1 coordinate 2,193,567, forward strand.
GTATGGATACTTAGGATATTCCAGCAAGAACGCCATGATCTCGACAGAGCCGCATCTACCATCGGACGGATCTAAATCCCCCATTTCGCCACGTGTTAGTAGTTACAATAGTAGGTATATAATAAGGAATATAGCATTTGAAACATTGTCTTTGGGCTGTCATTCGTAGATCTTTGTCAGTCGTTACAGGTAGTCAGAAGTCCAAAAAAGTCAGATAATGGTGGGGTATCGTGTTAACCAGTAACTAAGTTGTGGAGGTCAGATAGGCAATCGCCGCATGTAAAACACTAGTCTGGCTGGATCCGGTTAAACTAGAAGCCGACCTCGACAGTTTGGAAAAGCTAGACAGATTTATTTTTTCGGTGTTTTTTAGGTTTTTTTTTCTAATTGAATAGCTATTAGTAATCACTATATTAAATTGTTAAATTAGTGCCTATTATTTTAAATATTAACAAATTATTGACTACCACATATATCAATTATTGACTCTTTTTAAATTATTGACTATTATAATTTTTTTTTTATTATTGACTACCGGCCCGTCCCGGCTTTGCACGGGTGAAAAAAAAAAAAGAAAAAAAAGCCTATATTCATCAGTGATAATGTAGCATTCAAATGGTGAATGAATTTTTAATATCTGTCCAGTACTTTTTGAGCCAATTCGTTACAAACATACATATAAATTTTTCCTCTTTATAATATTAGTATAGACTTTAATATTGATTAATACTAAATTATTGACTAGATACTACTATAATGTTGCAAAACTCTTTAAATTAGTGTATGCCTAAAGGCGGATCATAGACGTACTTTACTTTATAATCAGTAACACCATATTTTTACCTGTGTACCACAATAAACAATTTTAATTTGAAAACATATCACAATTTTAAGTTAATGTTCACCACGCATTTTCGGCATCCCTAACTACCCCATCAACATGTTTTATACCCACACCAAACACTGTACAAAACGTTTATGAATTAAAACAGCAAATTGTCAACAATGTTACTACATAATTGACGAGCCTGCTATTCTACCTACCGTACTATTTACTGCATTGCGGATCCGTAGGCCTACTAATGTGTTGTGTGTCACATTTTTTCTAAACGCGGCGTGGTACAGTCGTAACTCAGTTTGATTATACCGTTTATGATGGAGTTCGTTAGCTGTGTGAGGTATTTGTGTGACCTTTTTCTGAGTTCTCCGAAGGACTGGTCTGCTCACAAAGATAAGCTGTTATACCAGAAATTTCTGAATAGAAAACATAGAATTTTCGACTGATTATGTGTCCTTGGCTAGGTACTTTTTCTTGATTTTTCTACAGTTAGTAACAGATGAAAATCCTGTACCTATAGACTTGACGGATTTGCATCGAGGGCATGATGGCATACAATGCACTGATGTGACAACTACTCCGTGAAGACTGTTCTTAACATTGATACACAGCCAAGAGGTAGAGGCAGACCACCGGCCACATGGTGGTCAAGTGTCTCGAAGGACCTAAAATCTTAAAACTTATCACCTGAGACAACCCGGGACCGACGTTCTTGGCGCAAATACACAAGGAGGTGGAGACCAGATCCCAGATAAATTGGGAAGAGGGCAGGAAAAAGAACAATCGATAGTAGGAGAGAATATCGAATAAATAATTATGTAAATATGTATCTGCAAATTTTTTTTCCTACATTCTTGCCTTACTGAATAAAAGCATAAAACGAAATATTCAAAAAATCATACCTCCAGGAAGCTTGGAAATCAAATACTTCTTTCAATAATCCCCGAATTATCTTTAAAGTCAAGCCGACAATATCGGATTTTATATTCCAAAGCCGGCTTTAACAGTATGGTTCAGCGATTTCATTAAATGTTATACGGGACCAACTAACCTATCTCGGTACTTTTATTAAGTTAGTTATTCGAAACTTCTGGCAGGTTATCGCGTCAAAGTTTCAGATTTTACGTTTTCTCACCGGGAGCCGTTGGAAAAATATGCGCGGTATCTACGCTGGAGAACAGAGGAAAAATAAAGTTAGAATTTAGAAACTTGCTTGCGCTAGCGTTATATCAATGACTAGTTTAGTTTAAATTGTGATTTTGTGCTCCTGATTCCAGCTTAGGATAGTGGTGTTAAAAGTTTTGTTTTGTTTCTTGCTAAGAGAGTTTTGTATTATTTTCGGTTTCTGGAAGATCCTCTAGTAAATCTAGCAATATGAAAAAACCAAAAAAATCTCTGAAGAAATATAATAATAATAATAATAATCGTTTATTAACCATATCACGTTATTACATTTCCTTATAAATATAGTACAAATAAACTACTAAAATTATTGTTACAAGGGAAACATAATTATAATATTTTAACTTGTGAACTCCACACTAGGTCGAGCCTGTCTCGTGGAGTCCTTGAGAAATTTTTAACAATTTAAATTAACAAGGTCGATACTGTATTGTAAAAGTTATTACATAAAAGTTTAAAAAATTAACGCAATAAAAAATCAAAAATAAAGAGTTGAAAAAAAAATATATATAATTTAATCGTTTGGTTTATGTTTGGTTAAAAAAGCACTTGTTTGAAATAGGGTGTGTCGTAGGTGTACCTAGGTATTTATTAAATTGAATTTTGGCAGGGATGTGTCTAAGAGGATGATAAAATAAGAATGTATGATTAATGATTATGAAATGGTTAGGGAATATGAAAGTCTAGCTTCTGCCTGCGGCTTCGTCCGTGTGGATATCGAAAATTATCCCTCAGAAACGTGCTACTAGGATAAAAATTAGCCTATGTCTTTCCCCAGGATACGATCTAACTCTTGCCAAATTTTCTCCGTTCAATGGTTTAAGCGTCGAGATACTTTCGAATTTATAATGTAAGTATGGATTCTTTTAGTTACCTTGGGACCTACTTCAATGTACCTTACCACCTTTACATTTTCTACAACTACGTTTTTAATCACAACAACAATAGCACAGCTTTTTTATTTACTTACCTAGATAAACAAAAACACGATTGGATGATAAACAAGTGTTGGAGTTTAAAATATTAACTGAAAAATGTGTGTTCCTTCACCGTACTGAAACAGCAAGAAAATAATATTCTAACGCTGAAAACATTTACAAGCATGCTCTTGGCACGGTGCCTAATCAAAATTCTAGAAATATTTTCCACCCAGTTCATACTTTTATGATTATAAACTTTGTTACTACACAATTTTATACACAGGCATGTTATAATTTTTTTTGAGAGTTCAAACTCTCAAAAAAAATTACCCCAATTACTGTTAAAATAACTCTCAAGAGTTATTTTAACAGTAATTGGGGCGATATATTAGTAAATATGTTTAATATATTTTGATTTTCTTATATATTTATAAGCGTTACTTAAATATTTTTGGAAAACACACAGCCAATGAGTCAAAGTTTGGTACTGTTGATACCAAAATAGCCAGACAAACCCTATAATTTTATTTAAAAAAAAGACGCCCTAAGCCGAGGTATCGTGTATTTGCTTAGTTTTAAATTTATGGCATAGCTAGAAGCCTTAATTTTATAAAGCACCAAATAAATGTTCAGTTAAGCAACCGATAACCTCAAAGGTACAAGACACACACCAACAATAATAAAATATTTTACTTTAAATAATAAATCGAATTCGAGGGGCTTCGAGTGCGGCTGTCATTCTGGATCTTTGAAAATCGTTAAGGGTCGTCAGAAGCCCGAAAGTATGACAACCAGCCTAACCAGAGGTATCGTATTACCCAGTAACTGGGTTGAGGAGGTCAGATAGGTAGTCGCTCCATGTAAAATACTGGTACTCAGCTGCATCCGGTTAGACTGAATGCCGACCCCAACATTGTTGGCCAAAGGCAGATTATGCATTTAATCGAATAAACTAGTTTCAATAGGTATTAAATTAAGATCTTCGATATTTGACTGTAAAAAGTCAAATCATTTATTTCAAATAGGCAATTAAAAGGCACTTTTAAACGTCAAAAATTAAAATTAAAAAAATAGAATTGATTCTAGTCGCCCCTTCCAAAATGTAGTTTTCGTGTGGAGAAGAATGGGCAAGAAATTCCACCGTTACTCTTTTAAAATGTTTTACAAGTTTTTGTATACATTTTTCATTATAATATATACAACAAAAAAAAATGTGTATGTATAAATTAAATTCTTCTTCTTCTTAGCGTGTCGATAGCAATCTAAATGGACTCGGCCCAGAATTCGGCTACTTGTTTGGCGCCATCACCAGCGTCCATCAGTTCCTGTAACGTGCAACTGACTGGAGACGCAGGACACGATACTAAATGTCCCATCGTTTGTGGAACAGCACCACATTTACACTCCAAGGCGGAGTCGTCTATGAATCTCCACCTGAACAGGTTTTCCTTGCTTCTGCCAACCTGGGTCCGGAGTCTGTTTAGAGACTTCCAGGTTACCCAAGGTAACTCATGTCCAGGTGGGAGGACTAAATAAAAATATAAATTAAATTAGCAACCAGTTTGATTTTGTCTAGTAAAGTTCCTATTTCATATTTAGACGAAGTGAGTATAAATTATTTGCTGGCTAAATAAATAATCTCTTTCAAATTAACTTGAATAAATTGCGTAGGTTCAAAGCTGACTTTTATGTTTTTCTCCCGAGTTTAATTCTATATTTTCATATAAAATTAGCTAGGTAGCAAATAAACTAATAATATTTTTTGTCATAATATAATATATTATGTTAGATAGCATAATATATTAGATAACCTTTAAGTCCTTTTAGCTCTAAGTAAAGGAGTTCTGTGTAATTGAAAAATTGCTGGAGTAATCCATGTGAAAGATTGGTCCTTGGAAGCTCTGGTCAGAGAGAGGTGGAAAGAGATTAGGGAGGCCATTGCCTAGCTGTAGGGCACGAACGGCTAATAAAAAAACAAAATCTGTGTAAAACTATTCGTTTGGGAATAACCTACAATTAGAATAAAACACACTGATTATAAATAAAGTCGGACCACATAACAATCTCATTATATTTTAGATAACAGTAAAGCTTTTAAAACTACATAAAAATTCTTTAATGTAATCTATAAACAAACTATTTTAGTATTCAATAGATCATTACTTCTACCAAAAGTACTACTTTAAATGATAACTATCAAGTACCTACTATGTCATTAGTGTCTAGTTTTGGGCATACTTTATTCAATATAGCTTCTGCCCGCGACTTCGTCCGCGTGAAATTTTACCCTCCACCCATTCACCCTCTTAGGTGTTGAATTTCGAAAAACCTATTCTTAGTGGATACCTACCCCTTACAAAGAATACATCCTCAAAATTTAATGCCTTAGGAACAGCGGTTTAGGCTGTGCGTTGATAATTATATCATTCAGTCAGTTTGAATTTTGTATTCTATATAGATAAACCCTGGCCTTGTGCGTAAAGTCCTATTTAATAAAGCCAGTGAAATATTTAATTATCTAGACTCTGTATTGTTAGAACCCATTATTATTGAACCATTGTTAATGATGTCTATTTGAAGTACAGTTAGGTACAGTGGGTAATTTGTAAAGCGGTTAACTGTAGGTCATATTAAGGTGTTTCAAAATAGACATAGAAAATTACAGATAATTTGACGCGTGTCTAAAATATATATCAATCGTTTAGTTTTTTACCGACTTCACAAAAAGGAGGAGGTACTATGTTCGGATGTTTGTATGTTTTTTTTTTTTTTTTGTATGTTTGTTCATCGAATACTCCGCCAATTGTCGACGAATTTTCAAAATTCTTTTTTTGTTCGAAAGTAGATAGTTCTGAGGTGGTCCCATTGTCACCAAGTTAGGATCTGATGATGGGATCTTAGAGAAACCGAGGGCAACCCTCAAATTTTATAGGCTCACTTATTGTTTTTTGCATATTTTATGAAGTATCTTGTGTATTTGCGTATGGTTGTTACCATCTCAGGTAGCTGAACTGATGATGGAAGGTACAACTCCTTAACAGTAAGAAGTTATTCGAACAGACAAGTACAGTTTTAGTAAATTGTTTTAATGTTTGATAGGACATTTGCCACATTTGGTCTCATGATCATCAAGTCATGACCTGATGCTGCAGTCAGGATAGTCTGCAGAGTACCTAACTCCTCGACAACTAACAGCAGATATATCGTGTTTAGGCTCATTGAAAAGTGCTCGATGTGTGGATAAACGTACTGTTAATGAGAAACACCGAAGTACATAGAGACTTGATGCTGAAACCAGGAGCATCAGAAAAAGTACAAACCTTGAAATTACAGCACCGTAGTCGTGTTTGGGCTCATTTTAAACAGGACTAAATTTTAAGTTCAATGCAATGTTGACATAAGTCTGGCCTGATGTTGCCAGGATTATCAGTGGGATCCTGGAGAAATCGAAGGAACTCTTCAAATATTATAGGCACACCTATAGCGATTCGGGTATTATTTATAGTAACTCGTGCATTTGCTTTCGGAAAGCAAAATTTAGTGAAGTAAAACTGATGATGAAGACCACAGATGGCCACCGGGACTACTCAATAATAAGTATTTCACAGGTTGCGATTCGATTACTTTAATATGGTTGCTAAGCAATTTATGCTCGTCACAATGCGAATGGTGAAATGGAGCTGATGGTGGAGTACCAGGAGAACTCCTCAATAATTGACGTCCCTGTATCGGGAAAAGTAATATTTTGTAAAAGGCGATGAGCTTGATGCATTATAAACAGTCCCACTAAAAAGCGAGAAATAAAAACTTTTTAACAAAAAAAAAAACGATTTCCATAAAAAACACTACAAAGTGAAAAATAACTTTGATTTCGGAAGTCGGTGGCAATAAACTAAAATACAGATCCAAAGACACCGACTTCCGAAATCAAAGTTATTTTTCACTTTGTAGTGTTTTTTTTATGGAAGTCGGTTTTTTTTTTTTGTTAAAAAGTTTTAAAGCAATGGTATTGTTCGACTATATTTTTTGACGTCTCCTTTTATATTTGGTACCTTATTACTGAGGTACGTGTTTCATTTGATACTATACTGGCTTCTGCCCGCGACTTTGTCTGCGTAAACTTTCTTGTTCCCCCGACCAACCCTGTCGCATCGCATCGCCTGTACTCGCTATTACTTCATCTTCGCCCAGCTTTGCTTCTGACTTTTTTTAATTTTGCTTCGCTCCTAAGCGTTCTAGCGTGATAAATAACCTTCCACAGGAGCTGTGTTATCAAATGCAAAAATACTTGTTGAATTCCGAATAGTGGTTCCAGAGATTAGCGCGTCCAAACAAACAACTCTTCAGCTTTATTATTCATATAGATAAGTATGTACAGAGGCCAGCACATCAAGCTACCCCAATCTGTCAGATTTTCCCAATTGAATATGAACCTTATTCCTTTGTGCTGAAGTTGAAAATCTATCAAAGAAATTTGACAGATTGGGGTAGGTTGACCTGCTGGCGTCTGAACCTATATAGATAGATACATACATACATAATCAGACTATAATGTTCCCACTGCACAGGCCTCCTCTCGATGAGAGGGAGTGGGCCGTAATCCACCACGCGGGCCCAGTGCGGGTTGGTAGATGTCACATGTCTTCGAATTTTTGGTTCTAGGACATGCCGGTTTCCTCACGATGTTTTCCTTCACCGTTTTAAGAGCTATGCTGATGAAATAATTTATATAGTTAGATGGATAATTCTTCTCTTAGACAACATGTCTCGAAATTAACGCACACCACCAAAACACCCCAATTAAAATATTATGTTATATTCATAATACATACAATGATTTTTTTAAGTATTACTTATAAAATATTGTTTATTTATTAAATTAGCTATACTGACTGAGGGAGAAAATTGTGGTCAAATTACAAATCTACGCTCACAGGCAGTTGCACACGTATATGGGTCTAGCGTTGTAGGTACTTCGTCCATTTTGGTTTGTTTTGACTATATAGCGGTGACTGTCATTTCATCATCATCATCATCAGCCGGAAGACGTCCACTGCTGAACAAAGGCCTCCCCCTTAGACCACCACGCCGAACGACAATCCGCCACTTGCATCCATCGGTTGCCCGCGACTCTCACGATGTCGTCGGTCCACCTAGCGGGAGGCCTACCTACATTTACGTAGTTTTAATTATTTTTGGGATAAAACATTACCTTTATTAGAAACTAGCTGCTACCCGCGACGTCGTCTGCGTGCATGTTCTACAGCACCAAAAATACCTAAGATGCCAGTGTCGCTATAGCATTATAAGTACACAACTTTTAAAATAGCATTAAAATAATTATAAGTTTTTTTGCAAGCGAAGCAAGTGAAGAGAGTTATATGGGAATCCTGCTGAGTTCAGTCATAAGATGTGACTGAAGGAAATAGAGAAAATAATGCAGGAATACATTCCAGGACACAAAAGAGTAAAAATACGTACAAAGGTATCATACTTTACAACACTTCCCTATAAATTACGTTGGTAGTTATGCTGCCAGGAGCCAAAATGTAAAGAGAGTCAGGACTGGTGACGCGGGAGCAAGCGACGTACAGTTGCCCGTGTGACAAGCAACTCGTCCTGAGGTCGACAGGCCGCTGCCCTGCGACTTATTGATGGTCATCGCGAAGCAAACACTCACGGGGAACTGTACGCTCTTGAACTGGAACAGGACGTTATGAGGTATTAGGGGAATGCGTGGTATAAATACTGCCTCGCCGACGCCACAACCCGTCAGAATTTCCGCCTCAATGGTGTGTCTGTGGAGCGAGATGACTTTAAGGCGGTTAACACAACTTCGGAGGAGATAGGTTCCGAAGAAGCATAATCGGAACACCGACCTTCAGCTTGATGGTATGCGCTGGAAGTCCACTTGCTGACAGGGAGCTCAGAAATTCCACGGAATAATGTGTGGCGTCATCTTGCTCGACAACAGTGTTTATCGAGGTGTAGACCACTTTATTCCCCTCAATTTCCGAGAGAATGCATTCGTTAATTGCTGCAGCCTGATCATTTTCGGGCATCAAAATGGCCCGCTCACACACCCAAGAATTCTGCTGGTGCGGTATACGACTGATGTCCCCGTATACACAGCGAATTAGTTCTTCTAAGCTGGATACCACTCTACCGAGAGACTCTGGAAGCACCACCTGTCACTTCTGGTAGAGTGCCTTCGCCAAGACTTAGAAGGACATCGGAGAATTCTTAAAGACGTGTATTGCCGCCGAGCCGAGCTCTCATATTAATGGTCAAGCGAAGCGTACGAACTCGTGACCACAACGAAGATCGTTTCAACGAAGCATTCACCTCGTCAGCCCTCGAGCCCCGCGTCACCACGGGAAGCGTTTGCCGAAAATCACCACTGAACAGAACTGTGACACCACCCATCAAATGTTCGTTCCTGCGGATGTCCTGCAGGATTCTGTCCACGGTCTCAACTGCCTTCCTATTGGCCATCGTACACTCATCCCATACGATCAGAGAGCAATCCTTGAGCACGTGTCCCTTATCGCTGTTACGTGACACACCACAAACAGGCGTTTCGGCGCTCTCTAAATCGATGGAAATTTTAAACATGGCATGTGATGTCTTGCCACTCGGAAGCAGTGTGGTAGCGATTCCCGACGACGCTACAGCAATAGCAATTTTGCCTTGCCTCCTGACCTCTGCAAGTATGCCAGTGGTAACAAATGTTTTTCCTGTTCCACCAGGAGCATCCAAGAAAAACATTTTACCCTGGTTTTGCCCAACGCTTTCAAGGACGGTGTCATAAATTTGCTTTTGCTCTGAAGAGAACAAAGCGACATGGTCATTTCGTATGGTGGTCATTTCGTGTTATACTCCCGATTTTCACGGTCTTGATACGGTGATGATTGGGAAGCTGGTAACCCATATTCGATCAGTGGATTGCCACCGATAGAAATGACCACATATTGAAGTGAACTGAGACAGGTGTTCAGCACGCGTTCATCAGTTATTTCGACTTCGTCTTCAGTAGCGCGCCTCAAAGCTCGTAGAAAATCTTCAGACAGATGATGGCGATACTTCTCCCACAAAGCTACCGGGTTCGCGACTCCACAAAACACCAAGATGATGGCAAACAGATGACGCATGCGGCTGGGACTGTCACTGACGCTCGCCTCCGTGAGGGTGTCATGAAATGAAATGATCATCATCAATGAACATACCTTTTTGTAATACCTGACACCACATTTTTTTTTTTAAATTGTCTTCCTCAACTCTGCTCAAGATTTTGAGGGTTTTGTTGGAACTTGAATTTGTCAAAACGAACTATACGATACAACTTTTATGAAGAAAATGCACATCACCATCTATGAATTTTAAGAATAACTAACTACTTACCTCGCCAACATGATCAAATTTAAATTATTAATTTCCAAAAAATTTTAACATGTAACTTGATTTGATTTTTATGAAATCTCATAGATGGCGCTGTTTTAAAATTGTCTTTATACTACTAACATTCATTAAACTATATTTCTCTGCCCAAGTTACTTAAATGGCGTAGTTTTTATAGTGTAAAGCTAGATAATAGCATGGCTTACTCAAAAACAACATTTAGATATGCGTCGTTAGATTACACGCTGTCACAGAATGCGTAAGAAAAATAAAGATTCACAGCTCCTCCCCCGTAGGTGATAGCGTGATAATATGTAGCCTATATGTTGACCCGACTTCTTAGTAATATTCATGCAAAATTTGAAGTAAATCCATTCAGTACTTTTTGAGTTTATCCCGGACAGACAAACAGACAAACAGACAAAAATTCTAAAAACTATATTTTTGGCTCCGGTATCGATTGTAGATCACGCCCCAAGTATTCTTTTTAAAAAATATTCAGTGTACAGTTTTGACTTTCCTACGATTTTATTATATGTATAGATGATAGAAATCGATTCATACGATTCTGAACAAACAACTTTCATAAAGTGCATTAATTTAGTTACAAATTTTATATTACATTTTTAAAGTTGTGTCTTTTGAAAGAGTCTCAATATTTTCAAATAATTGACAGTAAACTTCTTCTTAGCGTGTCGATAGCAATCTAAATGGACTCGGCCCAGAATTCGGCTACTTGTTTGGCGCCATCACCAGCGTCCATCAGTACCTGTAACGTGCAACTGACTGGACACGCAGGACACGATACTAAATGTCCCATCGTTTGTGGAACAGCACCACATTTACACTCCAAGGCGGAGTCGTCTATGAATCATCACATAGACGACAATAAACTGAACTAAGTTTTTAATCTGCATCACCACTGCTGACCATCTGTTCTACCAACCTTAAATAAAAACAAACATTTATTCCATTCATGATATTGTACTGCCACAACGAATTCATTAAAATTGATACAAAGACAAGGTAACCCAAAAAAAAATGTCGACCAACAAAAAAGTTAAATGCATTCTCCCTCCATTTACTCGAAAATACAGCAAGCAACTTAAAACTGAAAGCTAAATCTTGAAATAAGCCACTATTAATAAAGGTGAGCTGCTAAGATTTCCGCAAAAACAAAATATGCATTTAAGTTAGCTGCTGAAGTGAGCACCTACTTCCATTCATTGCAAAACCGGTCTGATGCAATCAAGGTAATGAAAACAAACCACGGTCTGCTTTATAGTAAATATTCAGTGGAAATTGTAACAGCCGCTACACACAGGCTTCGCGGCTAACGAACCGACAGCGCATTGTGAAATTAAGGCGAAATTGCTGTTATTAAGTTTTGTGTTTTGTGAGTAAAAAAGGTACCTAATGGTGGTTTTGTATGGTGCAAGAAAACAGTCCTCCAGATCGTATTTCGGCTATGGTGCCCAATCTCAAAGGAGACTAGTCTTCAGCGCGGGAGATATTATAGTACAGAAGTGTGTGCAGATAATAATAATAAAAACTTTATTGCATAAAAGGTGTTGCAGTAAATACAATAAAAACAGTTGGTCCTTACAAATGAACACTGGTATACAACAAAAATGGTTGGGCTCGACCTGACCCGCCGCAAGGGGACCAAGGGTACCCAGAAACGGGGTCGTCTGGCGCCCATGTGCTAGTGTGGTCCCTGGTGTACCCACGGCGTGCTATGTGTTCTGGTGCGCCGGTGATGGGGAGTACTCCCCAGAGGAGGGTCCGGTGACGGACAGCCACGGCGGGTTCACGGATGAGTACTAACGCGTGCCCGTGTTCCCGCCATAAACGGTCGAGGAGGACACCGTAGATTTTAGTGGGTAAGAGTCTCACATAACTGCACTATCTCCCCGTGGCGTGTGTATGAGCATTTCTCAACGTTAACAAAAAAAATAGTACTGTCCTCTTAGATAGGCAACGTAATAGCCTGTAAGTAAAGAGAAATAGTGCCGTATCCGATAGTAAACGTTCCATATGCATTGCATGTTGTTATTATACACACCTGCCTATCGATTCTGTAAAAATCTCACCGTGATAACATAGGTGAAGTGAGCGTGAAGTGAGCTATCAATGGAGGCAATTCCTAACATCACGTGGAATGCCAGCTCACTTCACCTTAGTTTTCACGGTGAGATTTTTACAGAATAGCACTGCTGTTCTTTTGCCTGGACTTTTGGCCGAAAGGTGTCGCATATCGTCGTTTCCGAGGACGGTTACGCGACACCACGCAGCCATCGAAACACGACGCCGACATTACGTGTACAATCATAGTTTTAATGTTTTTAATATGTATTAGTTTATTATTGTTTATGACTATTTTGTGTATTTTATCTATGGGCCTTAGTAGCCTGATAATAAAATGATTATTATTATTATTATTATAAGCATCAACGATAAAATTGAAATATGTTTTTTGTTATTGCATCTATATTTACCTCGAAAAACGGAGTGTATGCTTTTTGTCAGTGAGTCAGTCAAACAGTCAGTCACGGTACTGCTTTATTAATAAAGATAACACAGTCAAAAGCTCTAGCACCTTTGCTAGCCTTACAGACCGTGAGTGAATGCATACGCGTATTACCATACAGAAAAGGTCCGTGCAGCAAAAATATTCATAGCCATCATTTTGTTAACAGCTGAACATATTGAAATAATCATTATGCATAGCAAGTTGTAGTATTTTTTACTGAAGGTTTTTACAACGGAGAACCGTATCGTTTTATTTATTTATTTGATTATTTAATCAAATTGAATATAAAACGAAACTTGTATTCAGTTAAATACGTCAAGGAATAGATGACTAGCTTACAGCAATTTAATTGACACAGTAAAAGAATCTAAGTGTCATTTTGGACTCAAAATGTGTGTGTTTTATAATATCTAACGTGACGATATTATCGAGGACGTCACGGTATCACACACGAGTCGATAACACAGAAAAATGTATCTAAATATAATATTTTGAGCTCTATAAGTCAGTTGCTCTGCACAATTATAGGACGGGTCAACTCAATTTGTGTTTTGTTTTTCATAAGACCATTTCAGACACCAATCTACATGGTCCTTACATGATCTAACCAAGATATCTGGACTTTAAAAGAGACTGTGACGTTTGAGTTTGTTTCGGCCTTTTTTCTCTGAGCAGGCAGACAGAAAATCCAACCTCATCTAGTTTTAAAAATATGATTGCCATCTAAAACTGTTTGCACAAACCTACTTACTAAAATATAAATTTGTTATTTATATAAAGATGCTTTTAGATTTTCGTCCACGATAACGTTTTAACATGCACGTACCTATAACCATAATTATATTTTATGGGCGTGGACGTGCACGACACGTTAGAAATTATAGAAGCGCACAATAAAAGATTGTCACGGATTTGAAAATGGAACGGTGTTATTTTTTTTTAATATAGATTGCGTCATATATTTTGCAAGTCGGACACAGAAGCATGGATTCAGTAGTTACCAATTTAAATACTAGATTTGATTAGAACTTGCACGAAATAATAATGTAATTAGAACAAGTGCATACTACCTTTCCACTGCATAATAAATTATTCCTCCGTTGCATTTCACGACACCGTCGGGACGGACTGTTTTATTAGTACAAATTTATAGTCGACACCACAAAGTAAATATTGCAAATGTTACAGATAAGTTCTTGCTGCAACTTTTCATCTAAGGAAAGTTACAGAAAAGTGGAGAAAAGTTACTAGTTCGGTGCATATTACGCGCTGGTACCTACCCGTTAACTTTTCTGCCGTAAGCACATTCGTCACACATTTTTGTAAGACACGCGATTCGGAACAGAAGTTTAATAAACCTGCCGTTAGAGAAGCGAAATGGTAATTTTTCAATTACCCCCCAAGTGAGTTCTGAACTGTGTTTCCATTGTTTTGAATTCAAACTTCGAATACATGATTTTATTTAACTTTTTCGTTGACTTGACTTGGTTATTTTTGTTATTGATATCGTACTGTCGAAATGGAGTGTGTAACGTTTGAAATATTAACAAGAGTTCTAATGATCTGAAGTAGGTCTTCAGATCATTAGAACTCTTGTTAATATTTAATTTAATACAATTTTTTTTAATATAGATGAAAGTAAATAATGAATTTGAAATGATATAATGAATTATTGATATAATTTCATTTCACTTCATTTTAATGAACATTTTCTACATTGTACATTTGATTTTATATTCAATTAGTATAATATTCATTTACTATAATATTCAAAATCTATAAGTAACGTTTAATTTAGAAACGTCTACTTTGTTTTGTTTTTGTAGGTATTTTTGCAAAAACTGATTAGATTTTAAACGCCTGCCATTATCGTGCTAGCAAAAACGCACCTAAAATACCTGTGTCAGATCCCTCTATTGTTGGTGAATCATTTGGGTTAGATGAGGTTTTAGCAGTATGATGTTTCGGAATATTTACTTATTCATTACAGAATTTTGGCTAAAAATGAGGAAATATAAAACTTAGGTCAAATGAAAATCATATTAAATTAACGTTATAATACTAAATGTTATTAGAGCAAAAGAAGGTTATCTATACTTCTATATCTATACTAATATTATAATGAGGAAAGATTGGCTACAAAAATACTGGAACGATTTTAAAAATTCTTTCATCATTTGAATGCTACATTATCAGTGATTAATATAGGCTTTTTTAATTGCAAGAAAAAAATAAAATGTTTAAAAAATAAATGTCCACCCGTGCGAAGTCTGGACGGGCCGATAGTCTATACATATAATAAAACAGTAAAAAAACTGTGTCTGTACATTGAATATATTAAAAAAAAAATACTTGAGGGGGGTTTAGAAACAGTAATAGAGCACGAATCCAAAAAAAAAAATGTGTCTGTTTGTCTGTTTGTCTGTTTGTCTGTTTGTTTGTACACGCTAATCTCCGGAACTACTAGACGGATTTGAATGATTTTTTTTTTGTTGTATAGGTATTAAGTCTGGGCAACATATAGGCTATAATTTATTTTGGAAAATGGAACACCTGATGCAGAACCGCAACAGACCAGCTAAAGTATAAGAGATACAATAATGGTACCATAGCAAAAATTGTTCCACGTGATGAGCATTTTCTGCTGAGAGAATAAATTTGAAGATCTGGAACACCTGATGTGGAACTCCAAGAGCCCAGCTACACCATAACATATATAGGAATGACGATTTAGCAAAAGTTGTTCAATCTGATGAGAACTCTCTGTTGACTTATAAAAATCGAAGATCTGGAACACTTGATGTGGAACTCCAAGAGCCCAGCTACACTACAACATATAAAGGAATGACGTTTTAGCAAAAGTTGTTCAATCTGATGAGCACTCTCTGTTGACTTATAAAAATCGAAGATCTGGAACACCTGTTGTGGAACTCCGAGAGCCCAGCTACACCAAAACACATATAGGAATGACGTCTTAGCAAAAGTTGTTCGATCTGATGGGCATTTCCTGTTGACTTATAAAAATCGAAGATCAGAAACATCTGATGTGGAAATCAAAGCTATCACTAATTTCACTGTATAATTATAAAACAACATAAGCTGGGAGTACCTCCACGCGGTGAAGGCGGTAACGGTTTAGGACTGATTTTCGGTGACGATGGTATATCATTGAAAAGTTGACTCTACTGGTCAAAACTCCCATTTATTTTTTTACTTAATCAATAAATATGCCTTCGGGCTTATGTTATTTGAGTGTTTAATTTCCTTTGCCATTTATCTTCGTGACACGGTAGCCTACCCGGTAACGCAGGGGAGCAGTCACTTAGATTTTAATTGATCAGGTATATTCACAATAAAACTATAACCATGCCTAGAAAGAGTTCAAATCTTTACCAATGTTCCAAAGGAGCTGAAAGATTGAGGATCATAAGATCCCAAGAATCTACCGAAGAGCGTCAGGAGAGACTTGATGCTGTTCGAAAACATCAGGCTGCAACTCGCTCCGTGGAAACCTCTTCGGATCGCGAAGCACGCCTGCGTTCTCAGCGTATTCGCACATCTACTAACAGGTCTTTTGAAACGAGTGATGAACGTGATGCGCGAGTAACTGGTGATCGAGATTATCATACATTGTCCCGAACACGCACACAACAAAATATTCATAATCAGTTAGAAAGTGAGAGAGAAAGAATTGCTGGAGTACGGCATGAAGAGACAGAAGAAGAGCGCAACGAACGTTTGAATTCTGATCGACTTCGACATTCTCTGAACAGAATGTCGATATCATCTGAAGAATCGGATGTGTCTCAAGACAGAGACACATCCGATCCGACAGAGATATAGCCGTAAGACGTGGCAACCTTCCTTGGGTTGATAAGGAACGGAGTGCATTTACGTATACTCTTATGAATGACTTGATTGACTACGCCACGTATTCCGCCATCGTAGGTATGGTTCAAAATTGTACTTTTTGTGAAGCTGTTAAATGGCAAAAAGAAACAAACGGTATGTGTTGCTCAGGTGGAAAAGTACATATTGAAATATTACAAAATCCTCCAGAAATATTAAGATCACTGCTAATTGGTGACCATCCACAGTCAAAACATTTCTTGGACAACATCCGTATACAATGCCTTTCAAATGACATCTTTTGGTGCGAAACAGATTTCAGGAGGCCCATTTATGCCAACATTCAAAGTGCAAGGCCAAGTTTACCACCTTATTGGTTCATTATTGTCTGAAAATGACCCTAAGTTTCTCCAAATATATTTCGTATCCAATTATCAAGATCAGGCAAATATTAGAAACCAAAACTTTCCGCACTTGAACAAATAGTCTGATTTCACTGCTTCAAAATATGTTGCATGAAGTAAATCCCTACGTACACAGTTTTAAATCTGCCTTAGAATCTATAAAAATATATATAAAAATGGTGCCATAGCAAAAATTATTCCACGTGAAGAGCATTTTCTGCTGTGAGAATAAATCTGAAGATCTGGAACACCTGTTGTGGAACTCCAAAGCCCAGCGACACTACAACATATATAGGAATGACGTCTTAGCAAAAGTTGTTTAGTCTGATGGGAATTTTCTGTTGACTTACAAAAATGAAAGATCTGGAACGTCTCGAATCGTCTCGCGCATACCGTTGTTTTCCCGTCCCCGGGCTCTTAGAATTCGAGATCAGACGTTTCAGATCTTCGATTTTGACGACCCCGTTGTCGCTGGCATAATCAACAGGATCCGCGTACGAAGTCGCGGGCAGAAGCTAGTATGAAATATATCATTAGATCACATGAAATTTGGTTATTTATTTTTATAGCATGCGAAAATTATATCATGTGAACGTTTCAAGTGATATTATTATACACCCTGTTCTGTGTTCGTTTGGATTTTTTTTTTAATTTAAACTAATATAAATTTTGATTTTTTGTATGTTTCTTTGTTATGCTTTCGTGTATTCGCGTTCGTCCCACCAACTTCGTCCCCGTCATGGCCCGAACGTGAATTTAAGAAAATAATATTAAATTTGTTCCCGATCATCCCATTCAGGATTTTATAGGGACGAATGGGAATGTGTGGGTTGTCTTTAAAAGATCGCTTTTAGCGATAAGACCGCCCACTGTGTCACCCTTTGCAAAATTTCTATATTTATGTCTGTAATTTATAATGGTGTACAGTCAACAGCAAAAGTAGATGATGAAAATCAGAAATTCAATACTAATGAACGGAGTTCGCGTCAGAACTGTGTGGCGTCGAAGTGTCGTTATGTGATTGGAAATTATACCAAACATTTACTACTTCGACGCCACACAGATCTGACGCGAACTCCGTTCATTAATTAGTATTGAATTGCTGATTTTCATCATCTACTTTTGCTGTTGACTGTACATAATAAAGAGTATTCTATTATATTCTATTCTATTCTACAACGTGGCACTACAATGGCGACATTAATTTAACACACGGGTAGAGCTAGTGCCTATTAATCATATAAATTTTGATAGGTTAAAATAATTCGTAAATTGAAAAAAAAATGTTTTCAAACAAACTAAATAATAAAAAAGTAACTAAAATTGGGATCACCCTTGCAAAAATTCATTCATGAAATCACTTACCTATACTCCATTTACAATAAGATTAGAAATTTAAACAAACCTTTTTTACCTTCGGTTCAATCGATTTTGACTTCTATTTCGTAGGCATAAGGATGGCATTAAAAGCAGCAAACAGTTGTTATTGTAAGCACTTTTTTTGCTTTTAATGCCATCCTTATTCCTACGGAATAGAAGTCAAAATCGGTTGAATAAGCTGTAAAAAAGGTGTATAGCTGCTGGCTTACGTTAACTCGGAGCGGCAACGCGTCGTTTCGCGCGCTAACAATCGCGCAACGCGTCTTGTATGTACCTACTCGTGATCGGTCCGATTCTTTGACGGCATAACAAAGAAACCGAGCGACGCAAGTGGTACCTACAGCGGAGGTGCTTAGTGTCTAACGGAGTATGCACTTTTCTAAATTTGAATGGGTGCCACTTTTCGCGCTTTAATATCCTATGGACGGCTCTGTGATGGACTTGAAAATTAGGATCATGTCCGCATATTCAGCTGCTGTGTAGTTCGGATGTGTATTTGCCATCACGATCACAAGTTTACACAAGCATTAATAAAATAACACAAATAAAAGCGTCCGTATCGCAAGAGATGTAAACGTACCTACTAGATTACAAAACGAAAACAAAGCAAATCGTCTTTATCGCAGTATCTAATTACACAAAAATAAATAAATAAAGCAAAAAATATTAGACACCGTAGTGTGAAGAAGTGTATCAAGGACACGGGTTCGGCTATCACTAGAAATGCAAAAAAAGAATTCGAGTTCGGTGCGGCGGCGGGTGGAAGGGAGGGCGCGCGTCGCCTGCGCCGCTCGCCGACAAAGGGCTATCTCTTTCCTTCAATTGGGTACTCTTTGCATTTGTTTCATCCTAATAGTATTGCTTATTCGTTCTAATTTCATTGATGCGATGTTATGATCCGTGACCCCGGCAAATGACCGCTGCGCGACAGTTCTTTAAATACAGGTTGCTCTAAGATGCCATTTTCTAAAATTTATAATAAATCCGTAAATAATAACGTTTAATAGAAATATAATTTATAAATGAAACGAAAATGTGAAAACGTATATGTTTGTTAAATTAATGTCACCATTGTGGCGCCACGTTGTATATTCTTGGATTAGTGCCATTCGTCCCACTAAATAATTTTGTGCGTAAAATATTTAGTGTTATTACTATTATTTGTTGTTTTTTTTATTTATTTTTTAATATTTTTTTTTTATTTATTTTATTATTATTATTATTTTTTAATTTTTCACGCTAAAACGGCTGAACGAATTTTAATTAAATTTGGCACATGGGTAAACCATGACCTGGATTAGTATACAGGATACGCTTTGTCCCGATATTCCCACGTGATCATAACTTATGCGGGTGAAACCACGGTACGCGAAAAGTACGTGATAATTAAGATAATAATGCTGTTATTATATTGACGGAACAGAATGAAAAAATAAATGTAATTGCTCCCTCTGCTGGGACGCAGCCCTCCTCTCGATAAGAGGGAGTGGGCCCTAATCCACCACGCGGGTGGGTGTTCAAATTTATGGTTCTAGGACATACCGGTTTCCTCACGATGTTTTCCTTCACCGTTTTGAGAGCAGTGGCGATGAAATAATTTTACACAACTTAAAGCGCCTGGCTTTTTTTTTTGTGGATGGGAAATCATCAAATGACAACTCCCGCTCTGGGTGGAGCAGAAGGGAGTGTCAGACTCTTACTGACTAAAACCCACCCGTGTTCCTTCCTTAGCCCTTTGTGTTCCGGGGTAGCGGTAACCCTTTCGGACAATCCCTCTGCCCCGGCAGGCTTAAACCGCCTGGCTGGGTTCGAACTTACGGAGTACAACTCGCGGTTAACTAAGACGCGGCCGTTACAATTAAGGCACCACTGCTTTTGTAATTAATAGAAAATAAATAGTTCAATTTCATTTCATTCGAAAACATCCATCGGTTTCTCATTAAGGGCCTATACTACCTCAAATGGCTTAGCATGATCCTCCGTTATGTCGAAAATACTGCAGCATTAATTTTGAAATAAATGTATGGTAAAGTTGAGGATTAATGCTAGGTCTTATGTTAGACGAAAACACGATTTAATAAAATTTTCTCGATAGAAAAAAAATCCAAAGTTACCTCCAAACCGAACAATAAACCGCTGGTATTAAAAAAATACTTCAAATTAGATCATGAAACTTTGTATACTAACCGAACTAACTATAAAGCAGGTCTTATGTTATTTACTTTTTTTTAATTACCATTATTTTCACCGTAAAAAGCAAATACCTACACTATTGGCGCTGCCTGCCGCCTAGCACTGCACTCTGTCTCGCTCTCACTCAGTCCGCGAGCAGTATCGTGCGAGCGAGATAAAGAGTGAATTTTAGCTGAGGTAGTGTAGGCTCTTAAACTTCAACAATATTCGACGAAACCGGTTACTTATCTCTTTTAGCGACAGTACTATAGAACAATTATTAATAAGTTTCAATGCGTGAGATGGAACAGCGGGTACACTAGATACAATATGATAACAACAGATAATGTGATTATAATCGAGTTGAGTGTATTGATTTCAATAACACAATACGTATAATAGCGTCTACAATTAAATTCGAATCAAACTATCATGTGGTTTCAGTTATTAATTATTTATAGTTCACCACAATTGTCAGCATGGATTACAACAGTTTTATAATTATCATAATGACATAATTTATGTTGATTCGTTTTATAAGCGGCGTTTCAGTTTTTTTATTGGTTTTTCAACATAGTTAAAGATCTGAAGGCTATTTCCCGTAATAAAAAATGTTCAAAATCTAGGCGACAATCAATATATTTTTGACAAATTGAGAATGAGATACTGCTACCGTTTTTACAATTAAATCGATATAATTGTTTTACAGCTGCACTTCCGTAATTGACGTAACTATCCTATTGTAATTGTAACGCAATAAGCGTAATCCAAAGGCAAGATGTTTTTTTTTTAATCTTTAGAATAAGATATTGGCCCCGATTCTGTTGTTCACAAACTAAACTAAATTTAAGTTCAGTGCATCTTTTTCTTTCTATTTCATTAAGAAAAGAACAGAAAGAAGTCCTGTCAAATTAGTCCGCGCCTGACGTAAATTGACGTAAGTATTGTTAGTAGCCAATTTTTTAATCACGTCTAAACTTGTCTATGGATTATCTTATTTGACAGGACTAAACTAATATTTATCTTCTGACCTTTTCGTAATGAAATAGAAAGGAAAAGATGCACTGAACTTAAATTTAATTTAATATAGTTCATGAAGAACAAAATCGGGGCCATTGTCTATTTATTACTAGCTGACCCCGCAGACGTCGTTTTGCAAAAAAAAAAAATAGATAGTAGCCAATTCTCAGACCTACCCGATACGCACACAAAATTTCATACGAAATTATAAGAAAAAAATAAAAAATATCTTCTAATATATAAAATTCTCGTGTCACAGTGTTAGTTACCATACTCCTCCGAAACAGCTGGACCGATTTGTATGAAATTTTGTGTGCATATCGGGTAGGTCTGAGAATCGGCTACTATCTTTTTTTTTTTGCAAAACGACGTTTGCGGGGTCAGCAAGTAATTCTGTAAATACATCTTTGTTACAGCCGTGAATCAAATTTTGATCACCATATAACCTAATACTGGCTTGCAAATTGCAAGAAACGTAAGAAAATTTGGATTTCGCGGGCTACCTGGAGCATCCACCTTAAACCTTTAAATCTAAATACAGCTTTATTTATTTATTTATTTAATACTTCAAGCACATAAATGTACAGAGGCGGACTTAATGCCATAGGCATTTTCTACCAGTCAACCTTTGGGTGATGCAGAGACAAACAGTGGTAGGTGCAATGATGAAAATTGAGGAATAAATATTTTAAATATAATACGCATAAACCTATTAAAACTATGAATATAATTATACCTAATTACACATATATATATAAGCACAAATAAATATTCATAAATACATGAATATACTTACTAAAAATAAATAAGACAAACAATGAAAAAATATTACCGTTGTGATGATACTGCCAGCTTCTTATTTAAGCATTTCAGCTTACTAGGTGCGGTGTCCCAGGACGAGCACTACCACAAAGAGAGCCCTACTATCTTTGACAGTATTGACTGAAAATGAGCATGTAGGTACGATAATGGTCGTTGTGAGTACTTGTCTAGTCAAACTGTATTGAAAGCCTCACCGTTTCAATATTAAATGAGGAATACTGTTCTATAGAGGCATCCCCGTAAACATACGTGTCAATAACGCTTTGAGCGTCATGTAGGTCAGTTTTGAGTTTTGGATATTACCTACGGGGACCTAAGTCAATAAGTTTAATTAGCTTTTATTGGAACTCTAAGATTATAAACAAACACACCAGCACACACCACACAAACATCACACATACATACATTCCATACCATACCTGAAATTCCACTCTGGAATTCGTACCCCAAGCTCCAAGATACAGACTAACTGTCTAGTTTGGGGCTCACTAGCAAATCCTATTGTAACTTAGCTGTAGGTATAATTTTAAGCTACTCATGTTGTCTTAACTTGCTGTTAACCAGTGAACCTGCTTACTGTACTCGTATTACCTGGACAACAAATATTTTCAATTTCATTCTACTGTATTTTTACTTAAAAATCACTTAAAAATCTATGGAGATTTTTAAATAAAAATAGAATAGAATAAAAATTTTATTTTTATACTTTTTAATATTTTCCACACTATATATAAGTGCAAGGAGAGCCCGTCGTGTATATGTGGCTCTGAAAAACAGGAAACAGTGGTACATATACTGACTGAATGCCCAGTTTACGGTCCGGAGAGATATGAGATTGAACAGGAATTGGGAATAGAGGTAAAGATGGAAAAAATTAACGAATTAATAACAAAAAAGGATACAAGAAATAAGTTTATTGAGTTTTATATATAGATATATAGATAGTATATTTATATATAGATATATAGATAGTAAAGCTAGCTAACAAAACTATTACAAGGAATAAGTAAACGAACATATATGCTTAGGATTCATATTTGTATATAATATATACAGTAGCATATTGATAAAAGTCGTTGAAAATGTCCGGAATAGATTAAAAATAAACTAAATAAACAGGTATAACAAAACTATAACGAGAATAGAATATACAAAAAGCAACTAAGAATGTAAGATGTATTATATAAGGATAAGGATGTTAATGTTTGTATTGATAAAAGGATATAATCAAATGTTAAACGCTAAAATAGAAATGTACTAAATATAAGATTAAATATATTTTTTTTTTGGAAAATTGAAAGAAGGTAACAAAGACAAGTAATTAAGGTCTCAGACTATGTCCGAGGTACAACTAGCTCGCATACTCTGCCTCACACGGAGCGGTAGGCGCCTATTAAAAAAAAAAAACACAGATATAGATACACCTAGATAACGCATGAACAACTATTTCGCGTGCCAAAAATCGCACCAACTTACGTTCAAAAATCGTAAGCCGCCACTTTCGCGCCCAGTCCTGTGTACAGCCGCTCGATTTTGTAAAAATCTCACCGTGATAACATAGGTGAAGTGAGCGTGAAGTGAACTATCAATGGAAGCAATCCCTAACATCAGGTGGAATGACAGCCCTCACTCCACCTTAGTTTTCACGGTGAGATTTTTACAGAATAGCACTGCTGTGTACTGTTGGCTGGGTGAGCGGGAGTGAGAAAGAGCTCTTGTGACGTCATGAACCAATCGCGGCAAGCGTAGCTTAACCTTAGATCAGCCCGCGCGGCTGTTGTTATTTTGCCACGAGCCCCTCTTTTTTCTTATTATGTTTGTTAATACAGGCTATTAAAAATGTATTTAATTTTTTTTAAAGATTTATTGTGAAGAGCGAAAACAAATTTATTCATTAGGCTGCTGGACTAGACAGCCCTTGTGACCCAAATGTTTTATTTGGATTTCGATACATCTAAAAATAGTACAACAAAAATAAATAATGGTTATAAATAGAAATAAAGCAAAGAGAATTAAATATGAATTACCCTCTCAAATTATGTACCGCCGAAAATATCTTTGTTCTTTTTCCTTCAGAGTTCTTTTTAGATCAAGTTAATTTCCGCTGTAAAGGTCGAGTTCGTTACTTCGGAGCTTTATAATTATGTAGTAAATAAAGTAGACATTAAAAACAAACA
This sequence comes from Globia sparganii, assembly GCA_949316385.1. NCBI lineage: Eukaryota > Metazoa > Arthropoda > Insecta > Lepidoptera > Noctuidae > Globia > Globia sparganii. The sequence continues at coordinate 2,218,262 of OX438660.1, forward strand.
TTTTAAAGATTGATTTCAGTCTGAGTACTCAATGAACAGGAAACCCAAAAATTTAAATCATTAGATTTGCCGTTACCGTACTTATGTCGTGAAAAAAATGTATTTCAATTGAAGAGTGAGCTCACACATTCCATAAAATTATAGCATTACCATGGCGAATGCGTCATTGTGTGTGTGAGATATGTCAAAACGAAACAGAAATGTGAACATCTTTCAACACGGTAGGGCAAATCTGACGATATAAATCTTTGAGGAAACCGACATTTATTTTTAGTCGTCGTGTTTTCGTTCCAAATATAAATACTGGCTTTGTACGAGTATATACTTAATTTCAAATATACTAAAATGTTTGTTGACTTTTCTTGTTGACTGAACCTAAATACTGCCTTGGCACTAATTATTTACTTCGATCAAAGAACCAAGTTATTAGATTTCATGTTTAAGACATAATGTCACATATATCAAGATTTAACGAGAATTCCAAATTCTATTCATACCTTTATCCTTTAACGTCGCCAGTCTTGACTAATGAGTACGTTGTATGGCTATGAGAGTACAGGAGTACATAATTATGTTACTCCCGTAAAATCACACGTGCAGATGTAACTAGATAGAAGACTATACTGAGGGGACGAAAACACGACAAAAACATGGTTGTCTGTAAAGTCGGTTTACGAACAATAGGTTTACGTGATAACGTCATATAGAAACATTGATGAATAAATGTGTCACAAGCCAACGCTTGGGCCGATCGTGCCTCTCTATCGCTTGTTCCGCGCTCTCGCTTGCACGCTCAGGCTCAGGCGGAACGTGTCACTTTTTCGTGCGTGCAGCCGGTGTAAGACGTTATCACGTCAAAAATGAAAACAATGGCAATAATAGTGCATAGGAGTATTTTGAAACAATCAAAAACCTGAATAAGAAGAACGAAGTTAAAAAAAAAACACTATCTTAATAGTTGAACCGAGTATCTGTTTTGCCAATCAGCCGAACAGCTATTGTGACTAATTGGAAAGTACGTACTCGTATTTGATTGAATTTGTGTTTGTAGACTGGAAACGTCATGAGTTAGATACAATATTTACTGACGCTGCGCTTCAAAACGGGAATCGACGTAGGTAAAAAGGCAAAATAGGATTGGGCGGGACACGTCAGCCGCTTGTATAGTGACAACTGGGGAACGTCTTCATACGGTGGATGCCTTAGGATAGACGGTGTATACCGCAAGTGTTGGATTGAGGTGGCTCTGGAAAAGGAAGCCTGGAAAAAAATGGGGGAGGCCTTAGTTCAGCAGTGATCTGTAGACCATTTTTTATTTTATCAAGTACCTGGTACTTGCTGACAGGCCTACACTGTCCTCCCATACCTACTGTAATTAGAAAACATTGTAAAAGACAATTTCTTTTAAAAGAGTAACCGTTGAGTTTTTTGCCTGTTCTTCTCCATAAGAAACGACCAATTGGAACCGTGCACCTAGCTTCTGACGGTTCATAAGTGCCCTTGTAGGCTTATGTGAAATAAAATATTTTGATTTGATTTGATTTGAGTGGGACAGTGATAACTGAATTTTAAAAAAATGGGGACCGTTTTTTAAAATATGTATATCTGTATACATATTATATTATCTACATAAAATGCCTGAACTCTATGGTTATAATAGGTCACATATGTACACACGAATACATGTACGAGTACTTCGCATAATAATTTGTCAACTTTTAACATATTCACAAGACAAGAAGCCCTTCATTTGGCTAAAGACACACGAGTATCTTTGAAAAGTTATTCGACTTTACATCGTCTTCATCTCGTTTGAACTCCGTCTTAAAATTAATGGGCTTTGAAGCAACTTCAATCTTCTTTTGAACACGTGTTTTAGTTCAGCTAAAACTGATTTATTATTTTATGTAGCTCCGTTGGTAGGTTATTATTTAAATAAATGTTAAGGTAGAGAAATTTGAGGTAGAATTGAGATGAAAAATTGACTGAATTTGATGAATCGTAAAAGAGTCGATATTTCAAAATAAAAATTGTGATTTAATTACACTCCAAAGGAAATTAAATGTGACTGATTGACACGCAAATTATACTTAGCAATACTAACAGTTTAATGAATAAAAAAGAACGTTTTACAGTAAGCTATCATGGTCAGACTACAGCAGTTCACTGCTACACATAGGCCTCTCATATTGCACGCCATTAAACTCGATTTTCAGTAATTCTCATCCAGCTGCTACCAGCCATCCTGCGAAGATTGTCGCTCCACCTAGCCTCTCCTACCCTACTTTGCCGATTCGCGGTATCCACTCAAGAACACGTCTCCCCTAATGGTCATCGGTTCATGTTGCCGGCCCATTGCCACTTCAGCTTATCGGCTAGTTTCCACCATCAATAAATAGAAAATCTAATTAGTCCTTCAGTTAGATTATCAAAAAATATTTGACCCGTATTTTTTCTTTCGTTACGTAAACCAAAATTGACGAAGATACGACGCTTTTAAAATTCTCAATACGTCACACCTTGGTATAATTTTTAGTGCGTTCTGACTTCACGAGCCCCTACTCTCGAGTTTTTTATTCGATTCGATTCATTGATTTACAAAAACAAAAAATACGTGTCCATTACTCGTAATTTCCAATACTCTAACTGACGGACTACATAGAATTTAAATTTATTGATGGTGGAAACTAACCTATTCTGAGCTATAGATAAGTAAAATAAAAAAAAACTTCGAGCACATCCAACTATCCTATTAATATTTAATTTAATATTTCATCCTAGTTCCTATCCAACTAATATTATAAACGTGAAAGTTTGTGAGAATGGATACCCGGACGGATGGAGGTTGTTACGCTATCAGGAAAAAACTACTGAACGGATTCGGATAAAATTATAAAATTTGGCACACAGATAGTTTATAACCAGGATACAGGATACTTTTTATCTTTATATTCCCACGGTATAGAAACTTATGCGGAAGCAAACGCGGGACGCAGCCGGTCGTTTGGGTATATAAATTCCACCATTTTGAAGTAGGTTAAATTAACATGTTTCGTCGCTTTCGTAGGTATGTACCTACACACGACGTTTAATTAAAACGGTTCTTCCATACCTAATATTGATGTCAACAAAATAAAGCCCTCGTCTTTTAATTATAGAATAATACAAAGAACGCCATAGAACGTTCCCATGAATTAATATTTTTCATATAGAAAATTTAATAAAGGGCAACCTTGGTGTAAAATCAGTGAGCGGCCTGTTTGTTAAGCAGTAATTAAATACCTATGGAGTTTTCGTTCCATAATTACGTGATAAACCTTTTTGCGGTGTGATTTATTAATTTTAAGCGTAGTTTGTTTTGGCGTCGATTTCCTTGGTCTTTGCATTTCTTGGTCATGTTACGATTTAAGAAATTAAATGTGAAAAAGTATACCAACCACAATGAGTGGATTTAACAGGATTTAATCTCATCACCTCGCTAAGTAAGCATTTATATGTATAGAAAATCAGAACGGGTTGGGGCAAGAAAACGAGAAGTGTAACGTTATAGCTCTTCATTCACGAACTAACTTTAACCGGCATGTGATTTTAGACCTTTCTATAACTAAAAACGGCAAATAGCAAATATCATGCTAAGCAATCGAAAATAAAATATTATTTCAATCCAGTTTGCAATCGACTTCCATTTACGAAACGAAGATGGTATTCATAGCACCGGAAGTTACATAAAATCTCAAATAATTAAATAGGAAATTTCTCGCCGACTGGTCGACACTTCACGTGACCGGCTGGGTCGTTCTTTGGCCAAAGTATTATCATTGCTATTCAACGTGGCAATGCTGCCAGTCTTCTGGGCACATTTCCAGATGACAGTGATGCGGACAAAAACCGTCAGTTATAGCAATTAGCTGACCCACCTTTTCCTAAATTATTGACATTTTTTTAGAACATAAACCGATAGAATTTTATAATTCTTTTATATTTTATTTACTTTGCTCAAATAATTAAAATAGAAAAGAATTATCCTTAAAATTCTATAGATTCGTAACGTATTCTAATAAAGCTCAACCATTTATGCAAAGGTGGGTGTCCTTTGCTTTTGTATTTATTTGCATATTAGTCACTTAATATTATGATTGTATTAAAAGTAATATTAATGTTTGATTAAATAATACATTTACAGAATAATCTGCACCCAATCAACAAGATATAATTAGGTACGTTAAAACCAAAAGCTAACATAACCCTACTCTAATTTGTGACTTCGAGCATCGGGGTTGCCAAGTTGTACAGTAGTTCTACCACTTTTCTCTCATTAATTAAAGTTTATTTAATTAGTTATTATGCATTGCATGCAAGTCACAAAACAACTTCAAAATACACATTGTAATATGTGGGAAATGTTTTTTAACCGACTTCAAAAATGGAGGAGTTTCTCAATTTGGTTTTTTTTTCTCATGTTTGTTCGAGCATATCTCCTTCCTATTTAGACGGATTTGAATTTTTTTTAAAGGATAAAGAGTGCCTCAGTGGTCGTCCCATGTAAATTTTATTAACTTTGCTTGGGTAGTTTTTGAGTTAGCTTCAATAATACGATTTTTCAAGATTGATGATGTTTTAATAACTTTCTGACACTGTTATTTATATAGTAGCAGTGTTATATGAATTTGTGTGAGGTGGGTACAACTAAAAAGTGAAAAAAAAAACATTTTGACAAAAAAAAACAACCGACTTCCAATGTAAAAATAAGTAATACAAAGAAGTTTTTTTAAGCAAAATGTCTTTCTAAATTATCAGTATATTCAAATCATAACAGATATTCACGGTAAAGTGACGTAGGTTGTTCATTTGCTTAAAAAAAATCCCTGACTATATTTTACATTGTATTGATGCGTATAATGAAGACTAAATTAATGTTTTCTGTATATAAAGTCGATTTTCTGGTATACTGCGAAAGAAACAATGTATTATTATACAATAGACTTGTGAAGTTTTCCAATATTTCGCTTCTGCGTATCCACGCTTTTATTTTTCTCGCGATTGTGATTTTATTCCTGAGAGCTTTTCGACGATATTTCCTTCTGTGAAGTCACTTTATATTTTTAGTTTCATTTGTCTTAGATAATTTACTTTGGTTATGCTACTTTCTATATTATTTTGTTATACCTACTGTCCGTTCCTTATGTTAAATAAGATAGTATTTAGAATCTATATTCTATATATTATCACCTCATCTGGTAATCTGTGTAACAGTTTTTAACAGTGCAGATACAGGGTCCGTAACTTAACTTCAAGAATAATTTATTAATATAATAGTTAATTACGAATAGTTTATTACTTAATTGAAATAAAATTAAGAAAAGAAAAAAGTAATTTAGTTAATTAAAAAGTTTTTTCAGTTTTTTTTTCTTTCGTAACCTGTTTTTTCTTTTTGGTAGGAGAAACTGACTCATCCTGCGCTCTAATTTTTTCTATAAGCAGTCATTAATTAGTTATTACATAGTTTAATAATTGAAATAAAATTATAACAAAAAAAAAATTTCGTCACATATTATTTCATACATAATCGAGGGAATCAAACATTTTTAAGATATCTTACGTTCTTCCCGTAGATTTAGAAACATGAAATTTGATGAAAAGGAAGATAATAAAGCACAAATGAAGGAAAAACATTTTAATAGAAAAAAAACCATTTACGTTACACGTTAGTTCCCACAAAGGATTTATCACGTGTTATAATCTTCATATTTTTAAGGCGCCTTTGTGGAATAAACAATAAATAAAAATTGATAAAAAATAAATGAATATTTATTAATTATATCTATACTACTAATAAAGCTGAAGAGTTTGTTTATTTGTTTGACAGCGCTGCTCTCTGCAGTGCGATTCTGTAACCATCTCACCGTGAAGACTTAGGTGAAGTGAGCGTGGAGTGAGCTGTCAGTGTCATCCCACCTGATACTAGGGATTGACCAAGCATACATTTACAATCATAATCGAAATTTTAATAATATTTAATATGATTTTAATATATGTCGTATCTATATCGATTTTAGTGTGTGTATACAACGTGTCCCAAAATTCCAAGATAAGTGGGCACCAGCAGAGAGTGGACCTGCTTATGACAATTCCTCAAGAAAAAGAGAGAAAAAAAATCTATTTTTTTTTTTGGAAATAAAAATTAGATTGAAATTATTCGAAATTTCACACCCCGTAAGATATTTTTAAGTACGATGACCACAATTTTTCAAATATTTCCGTTTTTTTTTGGTATAGACAATCTAAGTAGCACTGCTATCCACCACAACCCTTTAAAATCCCAGAATGATTGTAGTTTTTACATAAAAGTCAATTAAAATTATTTTTTTCCTTAGAAATTTCAGTTTTTTACTTTGTAATTACCAAAAAAATTAAGATTTTTTTTTTTCATTATTTTTTCTCGAGTATTTATTATTAGGTCCAACCTCTGGTGCCCGCTTATCGTTGAATTTTGGGACACGTTTCAAATAAAATTACTATAATTTCAACATTGTGTATACTTCATTAAATTCTATTTGCATAATATCGATGCTCAAGCTTTTCTGTGTGAGCCACGGTCTTAAGACGCTTATAGTTTCTCAATAGAGGAACAATCCTCATGTTCGCATAAATTTAACAATGACAGGCCGAACCCAGAATCCATTTGGTGGTCGCGAATGAATACGAATAACCTTGCATAATAATAGTTGAACCCGAATGGTGGTCGCCCGTGGTTCGACCCGAGATTACAAGGATCCTACAAAGCCTTAATATGGTATCGCTATGTATTAATATGGTTGTAACATTAATCCAATAACGTTGTCAATCTATTTTCCTATTAAAGGGAAATTGTTATTTTGGTGGCATTTTTGTAACGTTTAGGTCACATGTGATTTGAACGTATCGTTTTATGAAATTTTGCATTCGAAATTCGATACAAAAGTAAAGTATTTTTGCAACTTATTTCGACAAAATCTGAATTATAGTCGTGCCAGCGACACCAAGGAGAAGCGTAGTCTACTACGGCGTAGTCCGCTACGGCGTAGGCAGATACGGCGGCGGCGTAGCATGCTACGTCAAGTAACACACGCGTTTAGATTTTATTTATAAATCATGCCTTAGCGCAACTATTGTTTTGTTAAGAGTTGTCATTTAAGCAGGGATTTAAAAATTACAATTTGAGCTTAAAAACTAAACTTTGAAATATTTAACTCAATTATGCTTATTGAGGTTAATGATTTGGCAGTTGATGTACTTTGTTTTTTTAATAGTTATCACTTTTTTTCATTTATAGTAAGTTTATTTTTTAGACATGTGCTCTAAAAACATTATTTTTTTGAAGATGTCTCGGATATATTTATTTACTTAATCAAGATAATATTTACATAATATAAGCTAACTTTTAAAATAATAATATACATGTATATGAAAAATAAGCAAAAAAAAAACAAAGGGCATCAAAAAATTCGTCCGCATCGCTGTCAACAGGAATAGTGTTCAAAAGGCTGGCAGGATTGCCACGTTGTATGGCGATGTTGATTCTTTGGCCTCAAATAGACCAGGTCACGTAAAGAGTCGTGTAATAATATATATTGGCGTGTGCTTAACTATGCCGATATTAAATAAATTCAACTGAACTTTAAAATGACCCACAAAGCGCCCGCAAATAAAATTAAGCGCATCAACCGCGTAGTTAAAACGATTCCAAAAATTGAAGAGAGACGCAACAATAAAATTAACTTTCCCATTACATTAATAACTTGAATGAAAGTTCTGTAATGTTTCGCTGCCCACAAATTATTGCCACAGGTGTCAGGAGACTAACAAATTTCGCGAACTTCGAATTTTAGGAAAAGTTCTGTCCTAAACGAAGCCTTAAGGAGGCTTGTTTTTATTATCTTGGCTGTCTTAAGGTTTTTGGAATTTTGAGCCTACACGTTGACACTCTGTTCGACAAGAGCGCATTCGGCAAAATTCATTTAAAAATGTGTTTTATAAGTAATGAGAAGTCAAAGCCAAATAATTTATTTCAAATAGGCATATAAGGGTACTTTTTAACGTCAAAATTGATAGAAACTGACATTTAAAGTATGCTATTCGACATAAATATACCCTAGCATTAAATACATTGTAATGTTAAAATGATTTAGTTTTAGATAAAAAAGTCAAAAATAAAAAATTGCCGGTCACACTCTTGTCGTAGGTACACAATGTAATCATAAATGGGAAACTGTTTCTATTTCTGTGGCTAGAACCTTATAAATACGGAGCTGAAGGACAGACTTGACTAATTAGACACGATACCAATAATAAGAAAATGTTTTTCTGGATAATATACTACTGACCATACTACAATAACGCTTTGAAAATGCATTTTTTACATTATTCGACATAAGTAGGTGATTCCTTAGTAACATAACATAACTTAAAGACGCGTTTTTTCGTAAAGGTTGAGGCGAAGACGAACCAAAAGGAGTATCTAAGGATCGTAGCAGATGGTGTTTTGTAAGTCTGCCTAACCCCATGTGAAAGTGTGAATTTTTATAAGTATACTAGCGGCCTGTCCCAGCTTCGCACGGGTGGACATTTATTTTTTAAACATATTATTTTTTTTCTTGCAATTTAAAAAGCCTATATTAATCAGTGATAATGTAGCATTCAAATGGTGAAAGAATGTTTAAAATCGGTCCAGTACTTTTTGAGCCAATTCGTTACAATATAAACACACAAATCTTTCCTCTTTATAATATTAGTATAGATAAGGCAGAGGTGTACCCTATAGTAAACCCAGTTATGTTTACGTCCCATGTAATAGGGAGAGCAGTGATGGTCCAGTGGTAGCGGCCGTGACCCACGAGTTGTAGGTCGTAGGTTCGAACTCAGACAGGAGCTCTACTTTGTGTAAATTATTTCATCATCACTGATCTCAAAACGGTGAAAGAAAACATCGTGAGGATACCGGCATGTCCTAGAACCAAAATTTCAAAGACATGTGACATCTACCAACCCGTACTGGGCCCACGTGGTAGTTTACGGCCCACTCCGTCTCACCAAGAGGAGGCCTGTGTCCCAGTTTTGCGAACATTATAGACAGATTGTACGAAGCCCTTATAATAGTTTAATTGCCAACAATGCAAGAAACAATGAAGTAAATTACTGTAGGCTGAAAATTATGAAACAAAGCGGGACAAAATTAGAAATTTCAACTTCACAAAGTTATCAATTATTAATACTAACCTTAAGAAACCAAAACTTCGCCTGTTCCATAAAACTTTTAAGTAAAACAGTAAATATATATTTAGGTACAAAGAGACTAATATTTAATTAATCCGTCTCTTAACTACGCATTGTGCTGAATAATTAATATTACCTAGTAATTGTAGCTTGACCTCATATCACGTGTGATCTTTGTGACCTTTCACATTATCAAACATTCTCCGGTTACAGCCTAACTAAGGGCAGTGAAATTAACATCGAGACTGAGTTATTATAATAGGCTAATAGATGCTATAAATCCTTGTTGAATGACTGTGACCTCTGTTGTAAGATATTGCATGGTAGGCTGTGGTAGACCTAGTTTTGTACTGATAAATTATTATGCTATGAAAGTGAACCACCGAGCGCTTCTTTCATCAATAAAATTACTGTAGAAATCAATGTTATGATTTCTTTGTTTTAATTGTAAAAAATATATATATATTTTCCACTGTGTTAACAAAGTACTAATTATTAATATTGTAACAAACTTTTAAAATGTATTTTCGTTATGGCAACTCAATTTATTCATCTACTTTGGCAACACTTAGAAGTAACAGTTATGATATTGTGACTGTTCCTAAATTACCCCAGGCTGATAAAATTTTCGTTTTTCCTAATTATGTTAAGTATTAGTGTTTTGGGTCGGTTCCCCCTAATGGGGAAGAGTCGCACCCCACCCCGTACGACTCTGTAGAGCTCGTCTCCAGACTGGACACTCTCCCACCGATTGTAATGAATTCCCAAGAAGTGTTTTGCCTTGCCCCAACTTGGAAAGCTGGGGATCAAGGAGGGGATACAATAAGCAATTTCAATATAAAATAAGGTTGGGAATTCATTATTAAGGTGACTAAGGGAAGGAAACCTACTTTTCTTTTGATTATGAAAGTTAGAAGACATGAGAGGAATACAAAAGGGTGATTGACACGTAACGCTTGTGTTGAGGGATACATTATTTAAAGTTACGTTAATTAATTTCCTTACAATAAACTACAAACCCACCCCAAGCGACGTGGGGCTGCTTACAGCAGCTGACAGCGTCCTACGTGTATTGCTAGACCTGAACGCATAGGACCACTAAGATCACTGCTACGATTCTAACAAGACACGTCCCTAAACTCTTACAAGCATGTCTTACTCAATCCTAAAACAGAGTACTGCGAAGTCCAACTGCCATTGAGCGAGACACATTCCAGTATTACTGGACGCGGACTATTATAATGAACCCCTTACAGCGGCCTACTCTCCCTTTACTAAGACAACACAAACTATAAATAGCACAAGCGTACCGCATCGTCAGTCGGTTGCAGAATTCTTTACGATCGCTCCTGCTATACGCCGAAGTGGTTATCCAATTCGTCACTTCTCACTTCCTTAATCTTCCCCATGGAGAGATGCTTGCGATGTAATAGGCAGCCGTGGGACCGTCCTTGTCAGCAACGGGGCGTTTCTATCTGGGCATCCAAATTGCATGTCTCGTTAATATGTAGTTTGTAAGAGGCCCGAAAGCCGGATGTGGTTTAACGAGACATGATTACTAGCGTTCCTTGGAACGAACTATCAACACAGTTATGCGATCTTGGTGAAGCCTACCCCCTTCCCTGGAAGTGTGCGTACATCAAAAACAATGTAAAATATCCTGCAGTTAGTCAGTCCGTAGGGGAGAGGTAGCCATCACTAACGTTTGGTTGGTTTGTGTTCGTAAATAAGAACAACAGACTACAAGGTAGCACTATAATTCAATCTGGCCCTAACGAGTTGCGAGTTCGGTTCAGCCTTCCATAAGCGGTGTGTCTGCCCAAGTGTCTTGTCCTAACTATGGTTATCTATAGTTTGTTGGTAGTGTATTTGTGTATAGTCTGTTGGTAAGTGTCACACCCCATAGAAGGCTTTCTCCGAGTCCCTAGAACCAAACGCATGTGTAGGATACCTCGATTATGTCAGAGAAGGAATAAGGAGGGATAAAATATTCAACACTCACCCGATCGTTCACAACCACACTCACTGGGATTCACGCGCCTTTCACGCTTCCTACATAAATAGTAGACTAATATAACCTAGTCTAAATCAACAGTTGTAATTCAACGTATTATTAACACACTCGCCCTCACGATCTCACAACAACCACACAGTTTCATTGCTATTGACTAAGTTCTAACTCCGCTCCGTTCACTCTCGTCGTCTCAAACCAATTCCTAACTAAACTAGCCTGGACTAGGAAGTCCGTATCCTAAAGCGGGTCAAACCCGACTGCCCCTTGCATGTTCTCCTGAGTTATCATTCTCACATCCAAAAAACCCCACACTCAGCCCAGTTTCTCTTCGTTTCTTGGAACTTCGACCCAAAGCTTTTTTGCTTGGCTGTACTTAAGCGATCCTGGCGACGGCGCCACATTTATGATAAACATGTGTGGATGATGGTTTGGGTTCGTCTTAGAATTCTTACAAAATACTGCATCTTAAGTGACATAGATTGCCCATAAATATAAATGGAATGGGTTTCCAAAAGGTTCACTATTGTTTTACAATTGTAAAGAAATAGGATATTTTGTTATTTATTAGGGTGATGTGTCAAACCATCAACTCATTGAGACTTAATGTGTTTCTAAGGAGGCCACTATCGTGTGACAATTTTAAAGTAAGAATTTATAATAAATATTTTGTTATTAAATAGAAGTAAGTGACAGACAGTCACAATATTATCGTTGTTTCTCGGTGTAACGAGTCATTTTAAATGGTAAAATGTAATGCAATTCCAGTCGTTGCTGGATTGTAAAAGAGTACAGTTGTACGATTAAACGTATCAGCAAGAAAACAGTGTTTCCTTAATATTATGGGTTTGTTTTTATGATATTATTTTTATTTTATTGTCGGCTGCATGAAGAAACCTCCTCGTGTAGCCCAGTTTGTTCCAGTTACTCAACTGAACCAAGCGTTCGGCGGATCCTGGACAGTCACATTCAAAACCTTATTTGACTGGCTAATTCTTCCTTTGCGGTGGTAGGGCTAAAGCCCGCCGTGGTTTGCGACCACTCTCATACTGGAGTCCGGCGTCAAGCAGCCTGCTATGTTTTGTCGATGCGTGGGAGTTTCATTGCCATAAGCATATTGTCGATGCGTGGGAGCTTCATTGCCATAAGCATCTTCTGTGCACGCTCGTTCCATCATAGACCTCATCCATCGCTTTCCATCAGGCGTGATCGAGGTCAAGGGCGGGCCTATTAAGCAATACAAAATACAAGGCTGCATTGTGTTACCACAGTAACTGTGGAGGTCAGATAGACAGTCACCCCATGTAAAATGCTGCATCCGGTTAGATTGGAAGCCAACCTCAACATAGTTGGGAAAAGGGTAGGCAGATTTATTGATTGTCGGCTGCATCATCGATTAAGTTTTGTTGAATTATTGGTCAAAAGCAAGCCTATCAAAAATAGAAAAAAATCTGAAAATGTAATGTAGACAAAATAACTTGCTTAATTATTTTCATAAATAAGACCTCAATTTTAACTTTATCCTAATTGAAATAGCTTCATTTCATAATTATCATCTTACCAAAGCTTACAGGTGTCGCAAATTCGTTTAAGGGCTAAATTCGTCTAACAGATTGATTCCTGCCACAACAATAATCCCGACCCTTTGGGTATACAACCGTGAAACTGAAGGATGTAACAGGTAGATATCCAGTCAGGACTAATCCTTAAGTGTGAAGACGGAACGATTAAAGGGCTTTAACTCTTTGGTTCCTGGTTTATGATTCTTTGATTCTTGCACCTATGAAAGATAAGGGACAAGATGAATCAATTAAGTGACGTATTTAATTATCGAACCATATGTAAGTATATCCAAGTATATCCCTTTAAAGTTTTGGTTCTAGGACATGCCGGTTTCTTTACGATGTTTTTTTTTCACCGTTTTGAGAGCAGCGGTGATGAAATTATTTAAACAAAGCTAGGCGCCAACCTGAGTTTGAACCCACGACCAGTTGGGGCAGTTAAAATCAAAAATCAAAATCAAAAGTCATTTATTCAAACTAGGCTGAGAATCAGCACTTTTCGATCGTCAATTACAAAGACAGTCCCCCAAAACGCCCACCCTTCACCACTTCCTAGTGCTTTCGCTGGGGAGAAGAAGTGGCGCAACAAACTCCCCAGCAGCACAGCTGTCTGGTCAGTTAGAAAATATTTAATTGTATACAATACTAGGTATGCAAAGTTATTGACGTTACCGAACACAGAACATTAAATTAAATTATTTGCCATATGTTAGCTTGCCACGCCAATATACCCACAAATACAATAAAAACAATACGTACTCAAGCAAAAATTAAAAATGTAAATAAAAACTTGCTACCTAAATAAAAGCCTCCAGGTATAAAGGGCGTGACAGCTTACCTACATATGTATGCAATACTGGGTTCAGTTCACATAGCTGTGAATGGTAAACTAGGGCCATCAAAGTAAAATAAATTAAAAAAAAAAGTTATTACTAATAACAAGAGTAAAACCAAGGTCAGCAAGACGATCAAAAGTTACTAGTGGTACCACCACTGCTTGAAAACATGTGACATCTACCAACCCGCACTGGGTCCACGCCCTCTTGGGGAGACGAAGTCTGTAAACCAGCAGTGTTTCACTATAAGCTGATTATGCGGCTATATGTAGCCGATGTATTTGCCTGTTTAAAAGATATAAAAACATAAAGTTCACATATACAATGCAGTAAAATAAGTTTACTTAGTAAATGTTGTTAATGCGCAAAATTGTGTTTTTGTACTCTTAAAAGTATGGGCGCGAAGGCAGCAAGGCAGTTTACTCAAAATTTTGCGAATTTTCAAAAAAAAAATACAATAATTAGGTAAAAAATATTGGTAAGACTTCGTCTAAGACGACCATGGCTTAAATGGCTCTAAATTGTCTGTAATATCTTCGCCTTAAAGCTTTGCAACCATCTTCCAATCATCCTGTATTACAAACTTATATTATATGGACGTTGCGCAAAACATCCTTCAAGACCCAGCGGCTTAGGCTGTGCTTTGTCTTTCAGTAAAGATTTTTTGTAGTAGATTTTATGAGGTAGATCTTTTGGCTTTTTATTACGTTGTTACACTATATAGGTTTTTCTGCTGCAGATACCAGGCTCCCACAAAGGATTTATCAGATGTTGTAATCTTCTTTTTTATTTAAGAGCGTTTACGACGTACGGCATTTCATACAAACTTTCAAGCCCTTGTTTTTCGAAATTAATTAACCGATTTTAATGAAACTTCATACGCTTAAGCAAGATAAAAAGATCTAAAAAGTTAGTAAAGAACATTTTCAAAATGTCTTATTTAAAAAAGATAACTGGAAATCTCTGTTTCTATGGAAAATTTAAAATCGGTCTAATTTAGCTGTAACACTATTTTTCGAAAATGTTCGAAAATAAAATATCTTTTACCAAATATGACGACGTACATTTCACCATTACACAGGCCTTTTCCACACGCACCCATATTTCATCTCCAGCACATTATTAACTAACCTAATAAAACGCATTAACAGCATCCGCCATATAACTAAATTATTACATTCTCTGTCGATAACGAACGTGTAATATAATTTTGCGTAATAAGTGTTAGTATGCATTGCCTGACGTACACGAAAATATACTGTTTAAAGGGATTTCCTCATACCAGAATGTCCTTTGAAGTTTGGTGTAAGTTGTTAGAAGTTAGCGATTAGATCGAAAATTGTGGCACAGAATTATCTGATCAAGAAATGTCAAATATAAGTTGCGTAAAAAAGGATCGATCATTCTAAGCATGACAGCCTATCTGATAAGTTTGAATCGAAATAGTAGTTTTTAGGGTTCCGTACCCAGAGGGTAAAACGGGACCCTATTACTAAGACTCCGCTGTCCGTCCATCTGTCTGTCCGTCTGTCGCCAGGCTGTATCTCATGAACCGTGATAGTTGGACAGTTGAAATTTTCACAGATGATGTATTTTTGTTGCCGCTATAACAATAAATACTAAAAAACAGAATAAAATGAATATTTAAGGGAGCTCCCATACAACAAACATAAAAAAATCACAGAATATTTAGTTTTAAATTCACTTTAAAAATAAATAATTAAATTAAATTAAAACAAATATTTAAGGGGGGCTCCAATACAACAGACTTGATTTTTTTGCCGTTTTCACCACGAATATGAGGCTTTAATTTGCGTCAAGTGCCTACTTCAAAAATGGCGATAATAGACTGTCTCTCTGTATTAAGTTGGGAACGTTTTATTTGCCAGTGCAACATTCAATAGGTAGTTTGCTTTTTATTCTATAATATTTTCAAACATCGCTGAAACTTAAGCCTTGTGCCATACACCAACATGTTGTCGAGATAAAATCCAGATTCTCCTCCGGTGCAAATCTGGCTTATTACAGACAAATAAAGCTAAATAATAAAATAAAGTAGGTACCTACGTAGATAAATGTTATATATGTGGTCATGAGAGGTCCAACAGAACTCGTGAATGTAGCTTAGAGAATCGCATTTAAGCGAAAAATATAAAAATCATACATAAGGTTTATAAGTCTTCCGCAGTGTGTACGGAATCACCGCGCCGCCGGCAGTGTCTACAAACGGCAGTACCTACTAATATAATTCGTGGCGCCGCTGTGTTATTATTTTAGGAATTTCATGTGTAGGCATCAAAAATATTTAAGACTAGCTTCTGCCCGCGATTTTGTGCGGGTGAAATTTCTTGTTCCCCCGACACAACCCGTCGCATCGCATCGTCTGCCCGCGTTATTATTTCGTTTTCGCTTAGCGTAATGTTTAACTTTTTTTATTTTTGCTCTGCTCCTAATAGTTTTAGCATGATTTTAAATAGGTAGTTCCAGAAATTAGCTCGTTCAAAAAAACAAAAAAAACTCTTCAGCTTTATTATTAGTATAGATAGAGATAGATACTAAAGAGACACCCTCCTATCAGAAAAAACGACGTTGGAAAACTGATCCTATGTTTAAGTTACACCATAGGTATAGCATAATATAGAAAAAATTATAGGCACTTATAAGCCAAGTAGGTATGACACGATACAGCTTTAGCGACGCCAACCTTCGATATTAATTAACAACCTTCAGATACTTTGACATACCTAAGAAAACACTTGTCTAAATACTCAGTAAATCATAAAATAGGTACTAACGAAACGTTGTTGTATATAAATATCAACGCACAGCCTAAACCCCTGGTCCTAGAGACATTAAATTTGGAGGGTGTGTTCTTTATGAAGAGTAGATATCCACTACGAAAAGTTTTTACGAAATTCCACCTCTAAGAGAGTGAATGGGGAGAGTGAAATTTCACGCGGACAAAGTCGCAGGCAGAAGCTAGTTTGATTATAAACAATTAATGTTCCTGACCGTATACTAGTATTACTTTTATCATTTCTTTGGCTAGACAGTATTAAAAACATCCCACGTTTTCATCATCAATAACACCATAACGGGATTACGTCTTTATCTCGTTTTACTTAATACATTTACATTTACTAACCTGCGATATTACAGCATCCGAGCATGAGGGTCCATAGGGACAGTACGCGAGTTGGGCTCGCGTGGAAAGAACTCTCCATTTTACATTTTCCGAGGCACTGCACGAATATCCCAACACCTCACAAAATCTTCAGGATTACATTTAGAATGAAATTTTCGCTTATACCGTCACGTTTTCTTGTTCTGTAACAAAATAAAATTCAATGTTAGAAAATGTATGCCGGATAATATTTTTGCATTATGTTAGTTTTAGAACCATTGCGTTTCGTGATAAGATAAACGCGTATATTAACGCTTGTAGCATAATATCGTATCATCGTTGTTATTGAGGATGTTTACTGCTATTTTTTCACGATAGGTGGCGCATCGTCGACATGGCCATTGAAAGCTGTCACTTATACATTTCATAACCTATCATTCGGTTATTTTTAATTTTCTCGAAAATGCCACTGTGTGCTGTACAAGGATGTACTAACCCCGGTATGTGCATTTACTTCCCAAAAATTTATCTCTAATAAAAAGTGGGTAAAGGCTGCAAACGTTGCAAAAAATTGTTTTTTTTTTAGTTCGTCTTTCAGTTTTTTAAGCTTACAAGTACAATACAAGTTATCGATAACGATGGTGGATCGGTTTCAACCCAAAAAAAGTAGCGATTTAACTGACATAAACAAAGCGAAGATGATTTGACAGAAGCCATCGCGCCGCTAGCGACGTCTGCGCTGAGTTTTACGTGTGGATACTCATTAATAAGCTGTAGATATTAAAATCAGAAACAATAATCAACATCAAAAGTAATTTATTTATACTAGACTCTGTATGCCGAGATACAGGATTCGTCCTAGTTCGGCTACAGATGTTATAATCATGTAGTCCGATGTTATATACCCTTAATTACTGTTCTATTCTATTTTTCTCTATGGCAATGGTGCCGATGTCGACAATTCTGCCAATGTCAGACGTGTTATGAGAAAACGTCCGAAGCGAAAAAAAAAAGGAAACTAAAATTCTAAATCTCTCAATTACTAATGTAGAAACAGAACGTTATGACAGAATAGTGAATTGAAACGTGAAGATGAATGACAGATGTGAAACATAAACGAGTGACAGAGATGAATGTATGAAATAGCTAAGGAGTGAAAGAGATAAGAATAGATGTTTAAAAAGGTAGAAGGAGAGAAGCTATGAAGGAGAACAATGTTGAAAAGACGTTAGAGTAAAGATAAATACAAAAATAAATATAAAGAAGAAAATCGGTGGTTTTATTTATGGAAAATTGAGCCTATACCACATAAATATGTGTAATCCGTTGAATTATGTTTGCTAAAATAAATGATACAAGATGAATTCAAACTACGCAGAAAAACAGTACTTTTTGAACTTTAAAATTACATAAGACAGTTCTCCAAGCTCTTCACCTCTTCCTAGTGGTGTAGCTGAGAAGAGGTATGTTTCCACAAACTCCCCAGCAGCACAGCTGTCTGTCAAGTTAGAAGAACTTGATACAATAGTAGACAGCAGAGCAGAGCTTTCATATTAATATTTTGATTAACTAGACTAGACTATTATTTTGATTAACGCAATGTATTATACATTGCGTTAATAAAAATAATAGTCAAGAACACTTTTTTTTTTCAAAATGCAACTTCCAGTCTAACCGGATGCAGCTGAATACCAATATTTTACATGGAGCGACTGCCTATCTGACCTCTACAGACGAGTTACTTAGTAATGCGATATCCCTTGGTAAAACTGGTTGTCAGACTTTCGGGGCTACTGACGACCCGTAACAACTGTCAAAGATTCACGAATGACAGCCAGGATCAAGCGCTTAACGCATGCTTTCCGAGGCGAGGGGTCTGGAAGATGGGCAGCCATCTTCACATACCAAGACCCCTCGCCTCGGAACCGCGGCAAGCATAGCTTAACCTGATCGATCGACCCGTGCGGCTTATTACTTAGCCACAAGCCCCTCAATGCAAAAATATTAATTAGGTACTTACAATATAAAATAATCTATAACAATAGTACTGTTAAATTATTGTTTAATTAACGAACAAAGCATGTTTATTTATCTGTCGCGATCTATTGTAATCGACGTTGTGGGCCGCATCCACATCAGTCTTGTCTAGGTAGGGCTGCTCCATCATCGAAGCCGAATGACTTGTCTATTGGTTTAAATTTATGCCTTGTGCCACGAATGCATATGCTAGTGGCACGTATTATTGAAATGATGATTCTTAATATGGTTCTGGTCGAAACGCAACGTGATTTATGTATATACACACATCAAAAGTGTCTAGGGATCAAGCATTTTTATGCGGATTTCTTGAGATTGAGATGGCTTTGTAATAAATTTATGATTTTATAAATTTATATGGATCCTTTTTGGTGCATTTCATAATTTGAATCAGGAACTGTGAATCAAATTCGAGTAAAAGATGAAAATCAGCTGTCAATATTTTCCCTATAAAAACATACAACGCATTGAAGACATTATTAGTGCTACTGTTTCCCTACTACTGATTAAAACCAACGTTATTATGGAGCGGCGACGTCATTTAAGCAGGGAAGAAATGCTCAGAGCCGTGGGAATGATAGAAGCTGGTTCCCGGCAACGTACTGTGGCTTTAGCTCTGAATACAAGTCAGAGTGTTATCAGTCGACTTTGGACACGTTACCGAAGCACTGGTACCGTGGCTGAGCGCCATGGAGGACGGTATCGCTGCACCACACGGAGACAAGACCGATACATTCAAATCTTAACTCAAAGAGCTCCAACAATAACCGCCATGATGTTAGCCGTGAGGCTTCATCACTCTTCAGGGAACTTAATTAGCGACCAAACAGTCAGAAACCGCTTGCATGAAGTGAACCTTTATTCCCGAAGACCGCTACGGGTACCACCTATAGCAATGCACAATCGTAGGATTCGATATCAATGGGCTCTTGAACACAGAATTTGGGCAGAAGAACAATGGCGTTTCGTGTGCTTTTCTGATGAGTCTCGTTTTGGTATGAGACCGGATACAAGACGTATACGACACTGGAGAACCCCTGGACGCCAACAGCGATTAAAATCCTGCCAGGAAGTCCATCCTTATAGTGGTGGAACCATCATGGTATGGGCGGGTATTTGGATCGGCGGAAGAACTGAGTTGATTTGGATCAGAGGCAACCTCAACGCTCAAATTTATGCTGAGACGATTGTATCAGACGTCATCGTTCCTCTACAAGTGCAAATCGGTCCCTTATTTCAGTTAATGCATGATAATGCACGACCGCACACCGCAAGAGTTGTAAGACAGACTCTCGCCGCAGCTAACATCAATGTCCTGCCCTGGCCTGCTCAGTCGCCAGACTTGAACCCGATTGAGCATGCATGGGATATGCTACAGAGAAGAGCTCTGCCGAATATGGAGGGTATCCAGTCGCAAGAAGACCTTTTTTTGTTGTTGCAACGAACATGGGCGGCCATTCCACAGCGTGATTTGGATGAACTCATTTTGAGTATGCCAAACCGATGTTCTTGTGTTGTTAGTGTTCGCGGTAGAAACACGGATTATTAATTGTTTAAGTTACCCAATAAAATTTTAGAGAAAACTGTTATTTCAGTCTTTTTTTCGAACTTTTGTGTTAGTGGTTCAAATGTCAAAAATCCCTTTATTAGGAAAATGGCAAATTTCTTTATTAATGCAAAGGTGACTTGGTTTATCGTTACTGTGACAAACGAAAACACTTTATTTGATGAATCCTTAAAGAAAATTTTAATTAATATCAATCAGGAGAAAAGTTATTGCAAAAATATATGTTGATCCCTAGACACTTTTGATGTGTGTATGTACCTAGTTTTAACAGGTTTTTTTCTCTTTATTGTTCCTCTCAATCGAAGCACATGCCATCTAATCTCTTCACCACCCTTGGTTGACTGGTAGAGAATGCCTAAGGCATTAAGTCCGCTTTTGTACCTTTTTGTGCGAAAAGTTTAAAAAAAAATAATACAAAGGTTTCCTGCAACGTCAAATCGCAAATAAAAAAAGGTTAAAGTCATAATAATTAAAACATTAACAGTTGTAAATTAGTTTCAATTTGCTGCAACAATGCTAACACTGTGAGTGAGTAGGTAGTTTAGATTATTTTGCATACAATATCACTACGGCAAGGGCGACGGAATGGCGAGTTAAACTCATAACTTTATCGCCACGCCCGTAACACTATTGACCTGAATTTAAACCTGTTACAAATAATTAGCTTAGTTAAAAAGGTAAACAGGGATACTAGATTATAATCTCAGTTCTTCTACTTGATGTTAAGTGCTAATGCTCCTTAAGTTCTGGATTGAGTTGCACGATTACTGACAAATGCGTTCGCTGACTAGATACAACTGGACAGGTCCTCTAAATATGTGTGGTTCTTTCCTCAAAAGACCCCAATCTACATGGTCTTCACATGATCTAACCAAGGTTATCTCTGGACTTTAAAAGAGACTGTGACCTCTGAGTTAGTTTCGGCCTTTTTTCTCAGAGTAGTCAGGTAGGAAACGCCGACCTCATCTAGTTTTTAAAATATGATTGACGTTTAAAATCGTTTGTACAAACCTACTTACATAAATAAAAATCATTTATTGATGGAAAACGTGATAAATCTAAGCATTATTTTAAAATACGTGAGGGGCACATGGCTAAATAATAACAACACTACATTTGCCACGGTCGCTTCGTGGATGGGTGGTCATCTATTACATATTGAGGCTCCACCGTGCCTCGGAAAGCCGTTGGTCCCGAATGTCATTCGTGGCGGGCTTCTAAAGATCGACGACGATGTAAGACTGGTTGTCAGACTTTTGTCTGACAACCAGTCTTACAAAGAGGTATCGTGTTACCCAGTAACTGGGTTATGGAGTTCGGATAGGCAGTCGCTACGTGTAAAAGCTGGGTACTTATCTGCGTCTGGTTAGACGAGAAGCCTACACCAACAGTTGGGGAAGGTTCAGATTAATTTTTTATTGTAAAATGCAAAGTCTGTCTGTTGGCCTGGCCGTAAGAGCGCTTACAACTTAGGAATCACTTTCCGATGCATTTGTTATTGTTTGTAATTCATACATCTACATGTTTCCTGGCTAAATTTTAGTTAAGGATGGTCAGAGATCGTTCAAGACATAAGTTTGGAAGGAAAAAAGGGAGGCCTTTGACTAGCAGCGTGACACAAAACAGGCGAAAGAAAAAAAGAAAACTTACAAACTAAGCCGTATGCACAGCAGTTAACAAAGTAAAAAAAAGCTACATTATATTGTATTAAACTTTGTTCTCCACAACAAACAGCCTTATGAAACGCAAGTTTATACAATTACTAAAAGAAGTAAAACAAAACCAAGGCCAGCGGCCTTTCTACTTTAAATTCATTATGCCAGTTATAATCCTATTTTCATTAATGACTCAAAGATCCTTGGAAGCCATTCTTGTAAATTAAAAAGCTCGATAATTAACTGTGAGACTGAATCAACTAATGAACTGGATGGAATAAAAAATTGGGACGTAATTTTTTGTTGGGTTTTATTTTGACCTTTCAATTATTTACATTGGCCTCCAAAAGTTAGTTGACATTTTTCCACTTCAGCTGTGACAAATCACAGCTGAAGTGGAAAAATGTCAACTAACAATATAAAATTCTAGAGAACCAAATGATTGCTATAACTTTGTAATTGTCAATTTGACTTATCCTAAAAAAATAATCCCATAGGAGTACCTGATATTTTTTTTTAATTTACGTAATTCATAATGTGGCATCTCAGCTTTTTTTTGTGGATGGGAAATCATCAAATGACCCCTCCCGCTCAGGGTGGAGCAGAAGGGAGTGTCAGACTCTTACTGATTAAAACCCACCCGTGTTCCTTCCTTAGCCTTTTATGTTCCGGGGCAGCGGTAACCCTTTCGGACAATCCCGCTGCCCCGGCAGGCTAGGGCCCTTACGGGCTCCTTCCTTATTGCTGACATCTCTTTGACCATCACAGCTAAAGTGAGAAAATATCTAACTTTTAGAGGCCAATTTATCTTTCGTCGCTTCTCCCATTGAAAATGTAGGTACTTTTTATTGACATATGCGACTGTTTTGCGGTTGATTAGGTATGTAGTTTCGGAATCTAATAGAGACGCTTTTTCATGAGATGACCGTTTGAGGCAATATTGCCACGTGATAATTAATAATGGCTCAATTGCTGTCCGTAACTTATCGGGAAATTGCGAAAAAAAACCCTTTTTTTTTTTTTTTTTTTTTGTGGATGGGAAATCATCCAATGACCCCTCCCGCTCTGGGTGGAGCAGAAGGGAGTGTCAGACTCTTACTGACTAAAACCCACCCGTGTTCCTTCCTTAGCCCTTTGTGTTCCGGGGTAGCGGTAACCCTTTCGGACAATCCCGCTGCCCCGGCAGGCTTCGGCCCTTTCGGGCCCCTTCCTAATGCTGACATCTCTTTGAGGCGCGCGTGGAACACGTACGCGCCGTCCGGCACGGGCCTGGTCCTGATCGGACGGAGAGTTACCCATTACTCTCCGCCCGCAGGCCCGCGCCTACGGTGGCCGGGAGTCGTCTCGCGGCTCCCGACGCCCGGGGCGTCTCCCGCGGCGGCTGGGACGTGAGGCCCTCTCCCTCAGCCGTCCCGCCACCTCCTTCGCTAGCATGACTGCTTCGCAGAAGGAGGTGACTGCCTCCCACTCCCTCTCGCCCCGGACCATGGCTTGAACCAGGGCCGGGCGCGAGAGGTCGCCGCCGCCGCCGATCGCCTCTGCGAGAACACGGCGGTGCTCCGCCCAATTGGGGCATACCGCCACCGTATGCTCCACCGTGTCCTCCGGGCGACCCTCGCAGTGGTGACACCCGGGCGTATCCTCCCGCCCGATGATGTGCAGGTACCTCCCGAAACACCCGTGTCCGGTGAGGACCTGCGTCAGGCGGTAGGTGAGGGCGCCGTGGCGCCTCTCTAGCCACTCCTCAAAGAGGGGTCTTACCGCCGCTATCGCGGCGTGCCCTGCGCTGGGTTGCGACAGTCGCTCTTTCCATGCCGCCATGAGATCGCGCCGGAGGTCGGTCCGCTCCGCCGCGATTTGCCGCGGAAGCGGAGTTTCCCCCCGGCGTAGTGCCTCCGCGCGCCACTCGTACAGGCGCGCGAGGACTATCGCCTCCAGATCCCACGGCGGCAGTCCGGCAAGGAGGCTTGCCGCCTCGCCCGAGATCGTGCGGTATCCCCGGATCAGCCTTACGGCTACCACCTTCTGGGGCGCGTTCAAATAGTGGGCGGCTCGCCGCCGCAGTGAACGCGCCCACACCGGGGCCCCGTACAGGGCCATGGACCGCACGACCCCCGCGTAAAGCCTCCGGCAGGAGGCGTTTGGCCCCCTCAGGTTGGGCAAGAGCCGCTTGAAGGCGGCCCCGGCCCGTTCCAGCTTGGGAGCCAAACGTCGGAAGTGCTCGACGAAGTTCCACCGGCTGTCGAGGACGAGACCCAGGTACCTCATCGTTGTCTCGACGCCGATGTGAACCCCTCCTGCCGTTATTTGGGATCCCGAAGGCGGCCCGTTCCGAGGCCCATGAAAAGACATGGCCTCGGACTTGTGCAAAGCCACCTCGAGACCCAACTGCCGGATCCTCTCCACGACTATCGCAACCCCGCGTGTCATCGCGTCGGCCGCCGCCTGATGCGACCTCCCCTGCGCCAGGACTAGCGTGTCGTCAGCGTAGCAAACCACGCTGACTCCATCAGGGAGATTGGCCCGCAGCACCCAGCGACTGTTTTGCGGTTGATTAGGTATGTAGTTTCGGAATCTAATAGAGACGCTTTTTCATGAGATGACCGTTTGAGGCAATATTGCCACGTGATAATTAATAATGGCTCAATTGCTGTCCGTAACTTATCGGGAAATTGCGAAAAAAAACCCTTAAGAATGATAAATGACACATTAAAATGCAAAAAACTATAATACCACGACCCATTAGCATTTTACTGCCATTCAAATTCTATACTTAATTTTGGATGCGATTTTTAATAATGTTTAAGTGACGGAATTTTCTTTTGCTACAATACTAAGTATATCTCTAGAAATCTATATATTTGCGAAAATATCTAAGACAGGTTATTAAATCTTTATAATATGTATTTGCAAAAGTAAAATGAAAACACGAACAGGCCCCACGTGCGTCACTAGTCAACATTATAATTTAAACCGACGCTGCCCTAACCAGTACTGCTGACGGACAGGACAATATGTATAAAATTTTCATTATCCCGGTTTAAGCAGCATCTTTGCCCCCGGCATCAATAGATAGGGCATGCTCCGAGCCATCAATCTTCATATTTCCCGAACACTGTCTGACAATAACCATTCGTCTTACTAAATTGCTGGCCATGTACCGGTTTCTGAGAACTTTCGGTTTCTATAGGATAAGTCATTTGGCTAACAGTAAAATATACTTAGATAAAAGTAACTTGGTTATAATAATTTATTTATTTTATTTTATTAAACTTTATGCACAAGTAAAAACTGTACAAAGGCGGACTTAATGCCTTGAGCATTTTCTACCAGTCTACCTTAGAGTGATGCAGAGACAATACACGGTAGGTGCAATAACAGAAAACAAACTAGAAAAAAAATATAACTAAATAATATAAGATAAGAATAAATACATACATACAACAAAATATAAAATAAATTTTAAAAAAAGTTATGAGAGATAAACAAGAGAATCTACAACAACTTAATTCTGAGACGAATCTGCCAACTTCTTGTGTATGTGTTCTCGAGCTTTCACTTTCAATGTGAACCGATTGGTTACCATCCTGATATTCTGCGGGAGCGCATTCCAAAGGAAAACCGCCTGGACAAAGAAAGAAGACTTTATAAAGCCAGAGCGATGAGAAAGACAACGAAGAAGACGATTATTCTCGGATCGAAGATTCTTGGTGTGTGCAGAGCATAAATATTGACAAAGACAAGTCAGATATGAAGGAGAAGTGGGTTTGTGAAGAAGAGAAAACAGAGTTGTCAAAGCCCTCAACGCGACCAACCCCGAAATCGTGAAAAATAAATCAGCTGACCCATACATTTATGTTCGCATAACTCGACGTAATGTGATATATATCAACTGATTTTTTTTCACGATTTCGGGGTTGGTCCCATATAGTAAAAGTTGTTCATAATGATGAGAATAATGACCCCTTTTAAGGATTAAAACTATCAAATTGTAAGGGTGTATATAGTACCTATAGAACAAGCATAATCAGTTTGTAATAATTCCACTGATGGGACATAGGTTTCCTCTCATCGAGAGATGTGGGCTATAATTCACCAGCACGCGGGCCCAGTAGTCGAAGTTTTGGTTCTAGGACATCCCGGTTTCTTCACGAAGTTTTCAAAGCAATGGTGATGACAGTAACTTATACAACATAAGAATAACTGCGATTTATTTCCCTATGTTTGCACCGTTTTCCCTGATTTACGAAATAGACTTTTAATTTTTTCTAGATGATACCAAAAATATTTTTTTGGGACGCTGAGAATCAGCACTTTTTGAACGTCACAATTACATGAGACAGCAAAATTATTAGATATTATAATAAACTATATACTACATAATAATACACAGACCTCGTTATGTCTCTTTATAGACGCTTTGTGTCAATACTTATTGAGCGCTTTATAAACAACACCTGACCTTGTCATTATGACATCAAATTATAAATGAATCGAGAGGGTA
The DNA here is from genome assembly GCA_949316385.1 of Globia sparganii. NCBI lineage: Eukaryota > Metazoa > Arthropoda > Insecta > Lepidoptera > Noctuidae > Globia > Globia sparganii. The sequence continues at coordinate 2,244,810 of OX438660.1, forward strand.
TTCGAATAAGAGTGTTTGACCTCTACTTCAAGGTTCATTTGTATTATGAAAATAGTTAAGAAAATACTCTATTCTCTATCATTTCTCTTCAAATCATCATCTGCATAGCCTTTTCTCAAATATCATGTAGTTGAATCCCAGTAAGTATTTTATATGGCGATTGAATATCTTCACAACCCAGTTACTATGTAACACGATACCATACCAGTACCATAATCTTTTATCTCTGAATGTGGGATAAAATGTAAGAATTGAAAGGAACGTAATGTGTGGTAAATAAACACGCTGGCTAAGTTTTAGTGAGGCAGCCAGAAACCACAAAGTTCTCCGCAGGTCATGATGACCCGTCTTGGGAACAGGACAGAAATAACTTTGGACGTTATTTTGGCCTAGTTTAAGTGTTAATAAATAACAACACGTAACAATATCACGCGTGTATTCCACTAAAGGTAAGATAGGGGTCTAATTTTTTTTTTGTGGATGGGCAATCATCAAATGACCCCTTCCGCTCTGGGTGGAGCTGAAGGGAGTGTCAGACTCTTACTGAATAAAACCCACCCGTGTTCCTTCCTTAGACATTTATGTTTCGGGGCAGCGGTAACCCTTTCAGCCAATCCCGCTGCCCCGGTAGGCTTCGGCACTTACGAGCTATAGTACACCAAAATTTCGCCTGTTATGTTTTATTCTCATGTTATAGGGGCGAGCCTATCGGCATCAACCGGCCACAAAATCAGGCTCCGCGCTGCTACTGAGAAATTACAGATTAAAAACTTTTTAACAAAAAAAAACAACCGACTTCCAAAAATGACGCTTCAACGTGAAAAATAACTTTAATTTCGGAAGTCGGTGTCATTGAGTTCGCATTTTGTTGTTTGCCATCGACATCCGAAATTAAAGTTATTTTTCACTTTGTAGTCTTTTTTGCTTTTTTTTTTGTGAAAAAGTTTTTGTATTTCACTTTTGAGTTGTACTTACCCCACACATATTTGTAAAACATTACTTGCAATGTCAATATCAGTGACAGGAAGTCATTTTAACATAATCAATATTATGTTAAAATGACTTCCTATAACTAAGTGGCAAAAATGAATAAAAAGCAAAACAAAGTTAATAAATTTTATATGGGACCACCCCTGGGGCATACCCTATCCATTAAAAAAATAAATTTTGAAATCAATTTGAAGTCAGTTTAAAATCAAATAACACTATTTCCGACCTGGGAGTCGAACCCAGGACATGCTTAGCAGTAGTGCTTGCGACCACTGACCACCGACGCAGTCAATAAATACAATTAACCTTAGGCGTGTTATAATTATATTCTATAGTTTTGATAGCTAACTCAGTTTGCTAGATAAGAGCTGACGCAGTGTTTACATTATCAGCAAAATTTCACACAACAACAAAAAACAACACAACACAACACATCTCTTCTCTCATCTCATCATCTCTTCTGTACTTCAGAATTATTTGCGCAGTGCTGCACACCCCTACCCTATTTCAAGTTAAACAAATATCAACTTTATTTCAATGATTATCAAGTTGATTTCAGAGTGACTAGCACTATTCAAAAAGTTATAAAAATGTTTGAAGTTGTAGCGTAAACTGAACTATAATGTGTAGGAATTAAAGTTATTTTTCCATTAATTCATATTTATTTATATTTTTGGTGAATAAATCGCGAACACAGATTATATTGTTTTTCATTAAACAACATAGAGGGATTTGAATATGACCTGAGAGAATTTCTAAAAGAGAGGCGGATTATTTAAAAACGTTAGAAGTAAAATGTCAGAAAAAGACGGTGAATATGAAGCCCCGTCTTATGTTCAAGAATGTTGAGATTACGATTGGAGCAATCTGAATAGCCTGACAGCTGATATAATCTTAACCAAACATCTATCTTAATCCTGACAAAAAATATTATTAAAAATATAAACAGAACTTAATAATATATTTTAATATAAATTCAGCTCCATGTTGGTGAAATAGAAGCCGAATTCAACCTAGTCACAAAAAGCTAAGCGGATTATAATGTACAGTCAGGAAAATAATCACTAAGCAAATTGAAACCCTACTTAAATTTTCTGTATTATAGCCAAGAAAATGAGATATGTAATTGAATATACGGATGATTTAATTTAGTAGTTATACAATTGATTACAACATACAATTCTTGCAAAATGTGGGAGTACTATTTAGGTAAATATAAGCGTGGTGTTATGAAGTTACACAATTATATACAACTAGCTGCGCCCCGCGGTTTCACCCGCATAAGTTTCGATCCCGTGGGAATATAGGTATAAAAAGTAGCCTATATGTCAATCCAGGGTGTCAGCTACCTCGATACAAAATTTTATCAAAATTGGTCCAGCCGTTTGAGCGTGAAAAAGAGACAAACACACACACACGCTCACAAACTTTCGCCTTTATAATATTAGTGTGATTGATTACAACAATTATTTTCCTTACTTACCTAGGTGCCTATGTAATACCAGGAAAAACATTCGAGATGTTATTTTTCAAAAATAAATATAATTTTGATAGATATATCTGTAGGCCATTTTCGTAATTTAAAACGTTCAAAATCTGGTCGCAGTCTTATCTCAGCGACAAACAAATGTTAAAAACTTGTCAAAATGTAGGGAAATTTGAAGTATTTTTGACAGATTGAGACTGAGATCAGACTTTGAACGTTCTTACAAATTAAAGAAAGAAAAAGTATTTATTGCGACTCGTACAGGAGGATCACAAACTAAACTAAACACAGTCTAAATTAAAACACCAAAATAAAAACTAAAAAAAAAAAAAGTAACAAAAAGAAAAATGAAACAAAGTCCAATACGAGGCCAAAAGGCTCCTATCTCAGCATGATGCTGCGATATTTACAAATAAATATCGCAGCGCTGGTATTCTGATAGGGCCCGCTGTGATGTCACGGGCAGTTACAGAAATAAAAAAATTATAAAAGAAATAAAAAATAAATAAATAACATAGATTACGTAAAATATTATCAAATAAAATATATCCGCGCCAGACGTAACCTCATTACTTGCTTAATTACGAGAATTGCCCCTCTGATTATTTCATGGCAGATATTCTGGCAAGGCGCAGTGATGACAGATGGAGTAAGGCTGTAACAGAGTGGCGTCCAAGGAAAGGAAGACGAGATTATGGTTGCCATCGCGGGCAAAATCTGGATGAGGCTGGCACAGAAGCGTGGGGATTGGCACAAGAACAAAGAGGCCTATTCTTAGCATAGGATGAAGTCGGGCTGTGGATGGCAGTGATGGTGAGCAAACACAGGATGTGTTAACATTGATACAGGCTTCCAAACTATTCCCACAAAATCTATAAAAAACTATTGTTATAAACTAAACGAAACCAAAAAGTAAAGCGAAAAACTGTTAAGTTATAAAAATATGCAGAGGCACGCCACAGTTTTTAATTGAATACATTAATGTTTTGAAATATTATTACAATGGAAACTACATATTTTGAACGTAAAATAACGTTTCGCTCTTTAGCAATGTTTAATTATAATTGCATGGATATTAAATGCGTGGTTGGGTAGAATCAGTGCGCACACCCGGCGCGGTCGAACTCTGGATGTCAATTATGTCGCTAAGCTGACACACTGGTCTCACCTTGGCATCTGACAGATGTCAAACGCCATACGCGACAGTTCATTGACAACCCCGACTCGAACTACTGACTCAATGACAACTGTTATCGATATGATTAATAGAGTAAGGTATCTTAAACGCTAATAGATGGCGCGACTAGTACGTAAACAAACCTTTTACTTCACTCCTCCGACATGCTATATAAATTTTATTTAAAAATCGAGAAAAAAACATTTAGTATAAAAATTGCTAATTGTCCGTGGCAGCGCACGCGTGGAGTTCGGAAATTATCTCACGGAAATTTACTCGTCTTTTTTTTCCATCCCTTAGTTCCAGTTCTGTCTGGGGTCGGGTCTTCTTTTATAGCCGCGCCAGGATGATCTGTCCTGGGTTGTGATAGTATAGATACTGCGCTGTCATCTCCCTGGACCGCCAAGTAGCGGGGGTCTTCGTCTTCCCAGGCGTTCAATAAGGATATTCAGGATTCTTTTTAATAAGAAACGATTATCTCTTCTCATGACATGGCCGTACGATCTAAGCCAGCTTTCTTTTAGCCCCACAGGAATGCACGACCAGGATTTAATAAAAGCATCCTATGTCTTAACCCAGGTCATGATCTGCCTGTGTGCCGAATTTCAGTAACATCCGTTCAGACGTGGAAAAGTCATAGGCAGACAAAGTTACTATCGCATTTATAAGCCTAGTCTTTTCCCAACTATGTCGGGGTCGTCCAGTCTAACCAGATGCAGCTGAATACCAGTATTTTCATGGAGTGACTGTCTATCTGACCTCCACAACCCAGTTATTAGGTAATACGATACCCCTTGGTAAGACTGGTTGTCAGACTTTCGGGCTTCTGGCTACCCGTAACGACTGTAAAAGATCCACGAATAACAGCCGGGGCCAACGGTTTAACATGCTTTCCGAGGCACGGAGGGGTCTCGGTATGTAAAGATGATCACCCATCCACAGACCAACCGCAGCAAGCGTAGCTTAACCTGATCGATCGACCTGAGCAGCTGTTATTATTTAGACACGGGCCCCTCCCATTTATAAAATTAGTATAGATTACTTTAAAACAAATCACACACACAAACAAACACAATCAATGAACAAGATTTTGAACGTTTTTAAATACGAGAACTGGACTTCAGGTAACCTCCACCATATTTCGCACAGTATGCAACCTGGCCCACCGCACCGTTAAGCTAAAGGTTCACAGTCACATAATACTCACAAAGTCGGCCAATTTCTCATTGGTCGTTGGTCGTTGTTTCCTTTAGTTCATTAAGTATTTTCATCACAGCTTCAGCGGCGTCGCGTTAAGAGTACCCCCGGGCCACAGTTGGGAGCGCCGCTTTTTCTTGAATTTTTAACAGCGCTTTAGTGCTTTGGTACTATTCATAAGCGACGGTGCCATTTAATAATGCACCATATTTACTCGTGTTTTAAGTGCAAATTGCAGTGTCTGGTTGGTTTTAAGATGCTGCTTACGAGTTTGTCGGTGAGGTAGGTAATGCGATAAGTTTTTGATGGCGCTTTTAATGGAAAATTATTGTGGTAACATTCATTGTGGAATTTAATTATTTAGTTTACTTGGGATACAAAAGTGGAATTATACACTACCTATTATTTTGATGAAGGTACTTGATTTTTTGTTGTAAGCGTTCAGAACGTAAGTTTTCCATTGAATACTCACGGAACCGCAGTAGGATGTGTATGTGGAGCTGTGTCAACTATACTCCACCTCCTATCCTGCCCTTTGAGCCCCAAAAAATGCAGCAAAATTGACCTCTGTGCTGCCATCGATAACGCCGTGGAAGTGGCGAAGTTTTGGGCCAGCAAAATTTAAATAACTGTCGTGCCAGCGACACGAAGACAAAGAAGAATAATTAGAAAAAAAATACTATTTTCACTCAATGTTTTCGGCAATAAGGTCCAAAGAGCATCAAACCTTGTTTGGCATATCGGCCATTTTGATTTTTTAGTCACTGTCTTTCCTCAAAGCAAACATCCTTTTTCTCCCCGCTATACCCTTATGACTTATCTCACACAAGACAGCGGTTCTATAGATATACATAATATAAAAATGATTTACTTTATAAGTAAGATAATGGCCCGCTGTTGGTTGTAATGATTTCTTATGTGAAAATGGACCTGGAAAATATATTATGACAGATATGCTCAGGAACGCTTAGAACCATTTTAAGAGCTTTTAAAGTTTAAACAAACATTTAATAATGCTGTTTTACAGAATATTGTTCGGTATGTTTGTTAATTTTGATTTATTGCTTAAATTTCGGTTGAAATAAATTCGCGTTTTGCCTTTTGATTATCGGTTGACATTTAAGCCAGCTTGGCGTATACCGAACACGTTTTTTAAGTTCTTTTATGCATTATTTTTAACTAAAAATAAGATTAGGGAGAGATGGGCAAAGATCGTCACTCATTGGCCGCCTGAGGGAGGACATCGACGTCAAGGTAGACCGCAGCGAAGGTGGTTTGACGATTAGATAATGTTTGCAGGCCCAACATGGCCAGAGATAGCACAAGACAAAGAGGTTTAGAAATAAGACGAGGAGGCCTTTAGGTATCCAGCAGGGCGAAAAATAGGCCTAAAAAATAAGATTAGGATAAACAACAAAATATTTTTTTTTGTACAATTGGAAGACGCCAAAAGATTCTTTCGAAGATATACATAATTGAAAGATCTTTATCTCTTTTAATTAGTAGGTTTATTAATAATACCTAATAATTAATAGAGATAACATTATTTTGTTCCTTTAATAATTGTAAAAGAACTCTCCAATCACCATAATTATCACGAGATTCTGTACTTCAGTAACCATTTTGCAATGAAAACATGATTGATTTCCAAGAATCGTTGAAATAAAATTACCTGTAAGTAATTGTTTATTCTGTAAGATGATAGTAGAATCACTTTTACACGTAATAATTAATTATTACAATATAAAATACGTAATACAACAATATAAAATCGGGGATTGATTATCATTAACCTGTTATAAAAAGGTGAAAATACCAATTAGCTGCCAAAATCTGCAGTATTCGAACACTATATTATTTATTTTATTAATGCTAAAATCCGTATAACTGCAGTAAACAAACAAAAGGGAATGAGCGATATATTCTCGCGGAAACACGAAAAAACTAAAAATTTAACCAGCATAAAAAAATCAATTAATGCAAGCAGATATCTTTTGTCTGCATTATTGAATCGGGGAAATGCTGAAATGCTTGCAAGTTCTATGCAGCGGACTGCATTTTGAAGGCGAATAATTGCATCGCGGCCTCAAGAGAGAATACGAAATTTAATGCGCACTCAGCAAAAATATTGGAGTCTGAAATTCACTAACAATGGAATAAAGCTTCAATATCGATGTGAATTTTAAATAATCCAGTTTCTTTATACCCCCTTCTGTGATTGATTTGTCTTTGGAAAACGTGATTGCACGTCTTCTTGTAAATTATTTGGAGTATGTTTCTTAGTGTTGAGATCTGCGACATCTGTTTCGTTATTGGAGCGTATCTTTCACTTTTTTTTTTGTAATGAAGTTGTGTTCAAATTATCGAATTGTTTCGTTGATTTGAAAAATCTCGTATTTCGAATTTATGTTCGCTTGGTTTCAGAATACGTCTGTTTTTCTTTTGTATTTTACAAAAGTTTAATAATTAGCCTCATTATTTTTATTCTGATAATTTGAATGTTTTATATTTTTCATAAAGGTTGAGCTTGTTTCGTAGAAAAAACATATTACAACATTTAAAACATGAAAAAAGTACCTAAAATAGGATTAAATAAAACCAATTTCACGTTTTATTTATTTTTTAAATTAATATTGAAAAGGTTTTGGTAATCGAACAATAAAGGCTTGAACCATTGTTAAATAATTTTATTAGAAAGATTACCTTGTATCAAAAGTATTTATCTATACTTATAATAAATCTGTAGAGAGGTCAATTCTGTACATGAAATATATTTCCAAAATAACTATCAGCGGGTGATTAGTGATCGTTACTGACGCCAAAAATGCAATCATTAAAATTTTGTCTGTCTGTCTGTCTGTCTGTCTGTATGTTCGTTATAGAAACAAAAACCACTCGACGGATTTCAACGAAACTTGGTACAATTGTTCTTCATACTCCTGGGCAGGTTATAGTATACTTTTCACCACGCTACGATCAATAGGAGCAGAGCAGTGAAGGGAAATGTTGGGAAAACAGGATTTCTTTTTAGGTGAAGTAGTAATAGGTTAGTAGTAGTTAGTTAGTAGTAGGTAAGTTTTGGTTAATTTATGTTCAGTTTTTTTTAATATTAAGTAGGTAAAAGCGTAGGTACTTTTATTAATTATAGGTATAGGTATTATTAATTATAGTAGTTATAGGTATTTAGTTTTAAGTGAAGTAGGTTTTATTATATATTATTTATATTTTTTAGTTATTCAAGCCCCAAGCGGACGCCGGCGTCCGCCCACTATTGTCTTGAAAAACGCGTTGAATGAGAAATACGCGTTCTCAAGAATCGGCAGAAGAAAGAGCACATCGGTTAAACTCTATGAGAGTTAGTGCCTCAATTTCCGGAAGTCATTATTCCACGCGGACGAAGTCGCTGGCAAAAGCTAGTATATAATATAGCAGATAAACATAGCATTACCTTTACTTTTTACTTGTTCAACCTAAAAATTCTGTTGTTTAGTATCTCTGTTTAAACCTTTCTCTGAGCGTAATACTATTCAAAAAGTCTACACTCTAGAGCCTCAAAATAAGATGGGGTACCGTAAAATTTATCTTAATAGGCACCTGCATAAAAATACATTGGAGTGAAACCTTTTTTAGATAGTAAAACACAGTGCTCGTCCGCGTCTTCTCAGTGTTATCACTGAGTGGAATCTCTTTACGGGCGGCAGCTATCTATGCGTTTAATCCACTTTCTCTTTTTATCTTAAGACAAGTGGAATGGGTCGCCGTCCTTTGTCCACGACCCCCGATAACAGGGTGACCTTTTTCGTCTAAGGTTTATTAAGCAAAAATACACCTGTGCAGTGTTGAGACAATTGCGGAGATTTCATTAAATTCAATGGAGGGTGGCGTAATTGGAATTTTTGTCAAGTTTTTTTTTTCTTTTTTTTTATTATTTTGATGGAAATTAGTTTTCCCCGTGGACCTGTGAGCTCAAGGACTCGCCGTGATAACGGTGTTAGTTGTTACTTGCGTACTTCTGTTTAATTTTTTTTTTTCTGGGAATAAGAAGGGAACATATATTGAACACGATTAGACAACAAACAACACGTTTGTTTATTTTCGAAATCTATCAACCTGCCTAGCCTTTTCTCTAACTGTTTTGAGGTCGGCTTCCAGTCTGATCGGATGCAGCTGAATACCAGTATTTTATATGGAGCGACTGCCTATCTGAACTCCACAACCTATAAGGTAACTGGGTAACACAATAACCCATGGTATGACTGGTTATCAGATTTTGGGCTTCTCAGATCTACGAATGACAGCCGGGACCAATGGTCACCCACCCTCAAACCGACCGCGGCAAGCGTAGCTTAACCTTTAATCGACACGTGCGGGTGTTATATTCATATTCATATATTTATTTGCATTCCATAATGTAGTATAGGTGTTACAATGGCTTAAAGCTAAGGTACAATTATGGACCCTGTAGGGCACAGCAAGAACTAAAAAATATTAAAATCTAGGACACAAATTAACAATAAAATTTAAAATATGTTATTAAGATTAAAATAACTAAATAACATTTTGTTTTATAGAGATCAGCCTGATAAAGGTTGTGGTACCTACATAATAATTATTTGGTGAGGTTATTAAACATAATTATGCCTATCATATTATATAATATTTATTTGTTTATGTATGAATGTCTCTATATTTATGACTAACTGTGTGTGGTGTCTGCTTGTGTTCAACAGATTATTTTGTCATGTATGTATTCGTTTATCGTGTAGTATGCTTTTTAAATTAATATTTGCTTGAGCTTATTTATAAATATCGTATCGCTGATTTCATCCTTTATGCATATGCATGCATGCTTTATGCATCTGGGAGTTTATTAAATATTTTTATGGAAATTACGTAGGGACTATTGGAATGTAGTTATAATTTAGCCACGAGCCTCTCGTTGCAAAGTCTATGAGGTCATAATTTTGTTTGTCGCAACATGGTCGCAAAAGACTTAGTCGAGCACTTATACGCGCTTTTTTTGGTGACTTAAGGCACTTAAGTGGTGGGTTTATGAGTATCAGTAAATGGGACTGTAACCTTCTAAGCACCATATGTTTTAAGATTTTTTTTTGTTTGTTATTCGGCCTCTCTGATCTCAAACGCACGGCGTCACTGAGGCAGGCTGAGACGAAGATTGCGGGGCGAGCTTGCCTCCTACCAAAAGGACTGGCCGGTACTAGCAAAATACAGAATTGTTTGGAAAAGAAGACGGAGGCTTTTGCTCTGCAGTGTAACAACACAGGTTAGTTAGATTAAGTCTGATCTAATTTTGAAAATATTTTTCCGACGTCATTAAGCTGAACTTCATAAAACAAACCAAGACGAAGTCAACGCCAAATTACGCAGAAATTATTCATATTACGAATTAATTTAAAGCGAAACACATAAGCTTAATGCGTTCGTATATAACTTGAGAAATAAACGCAGCATTACTATTGAAGTAATTAATTACTTATGTTCTAACATGACGGCTACGAGACAGTGTCAATTAAGTTAGCTTGGGGTCGGGACACACTGCAAGTCTCGTGGGAGAAGTCGGAGACGGATAATATCGTAGCTTCTGATTATGTTTGAGTATATTAACGCGCCTTGAATGATTAAAGATCATTTAAATATTTGTATACCCTTTATAAATATCACCTAATTACTACTTACCCTTGTAGGTAGTTTTTAGGGCTCTGAAGCTAAAGGATGCCAACGGAACCGCATTACTAAGGCTCCGTTGTCCACTCGTCCGTCTGTCTGTCAGGGGGCTGTATCTCATGAACCGTAATAGGTAGACAGTTGTTGAAATTTTCAGTGTGTATTTCTATTGCCGCTATAACAACAAATAATAAAATTTTAATTAAATTAAAAATAAGGGGGGTCCTTATACAAGAAACGTGTGTTTTTTTAATTAATTATGTAGTGTTAATAATATATAATTTTAATAATAATATAATAATAATAATAGTTAATATTTCCTAGAAACCGACGTGGGGATGCATCGAGATGTAGTCACGGTCGACAAGGGCCTCACTCCGCTCTCCTTGGCTAAAGAGAACTGGTGCAAGCCAGTAGTACTTGACACTAATGATCGCATGGAGGTATGGCAGAGTAAGGAGCTTCACGGACGCTTTTTCCGGGCGCTACATGGACCTGATGTAGACCTGCTAGCGTCCGTAGCCTGGCTACGTTTCGGTGATCTCTTTGGAGAAACCGAAGGTTTTGTCTGTGCAATTATGGACGAAGTTATGATGACGAATAATTACCGGAGATTTATTGTGAAAGACGGCACGGTTGACATCTGTCGGGCATGCCACCGGCCGGGAGAAACAATCAGGCATATTATCTCCGGGTGTTCTCGTCTGGCTAACGGAGAGTACTTGCATAGACACAACCTTGTAGCCAGGATAATCCATCAGCAACTTGCTCTGAAATACAGCCTTGTGGAATCGGAGGTGCCGTACTACAGGTATGTGCCCGACCCAGTTCTCGAAAATGGTAATATCACATTATATTGGGATCGATCCATCATCACTGACAGGACTATTGTTGCCAATAAGCCTGATATAGTGGTGGTGGATCGATCAGAGCGGCGCGCAATGATTGTTGACATAACCATCCCGCATGATGAGAACCTCGTGAAAGCCGAGAAAGATAAACAAATCAAGTATCTTGACTTGGCTCGCGAGGTTGTCGACATGTGGGATGTGGACTCAGCGATCATTGTGCCGATAGTCGTGACAGCCAATGGATTAATAGCCAAGAGCCTCGACCAACATCTGAGGAGGCTCTCGTTGAGCGGCTGGATCAAGGGCTTGATTCAGAAAGCAGTACTTCTGGACACGGCTCGCATTGTTAGGAGGTTCCTCTCTCTGGAGCCCTGACCGCCGGTAGCTTGGACCCTGTTCCCGATACCGGTGGGTTACTATTTTTTATATTTTTAAATGTTTTTATATTTTTTATATTCTAATATTTAAAAATATAATTTATATGTATTTAGTTAAATAAAGGAAATAATAGTTATAATTTTACGGTGGTACGGAACCCTTCTTGTGCGAGTTCAACTTGCACTTGGTCGGTTTTTTATATTGACGGCATTGTTGTAACAGTGGCTAGCTTATTAAATTCTTTTGAACATATTTTTGTGTTAAGCCTACATTATATTTTTATTGTTTGAGTCTGAGACGGGCCTGATTCAAAAAATGTATGTTCTATTTTTTTATTCTGAAATTAAAAATTAACTTTAAAGATATCAGAGAGCAAATATAATTGTTTGTCTTTACAATTTGTTGCTTTCTATTCCAAGAATTAAGATATAGGTAGGTACGCAGTTTATAGCCGAGAGGGGTGGTAGTTTTTTAATTTTTTTTTAGCTCATTACGAGAAAAGTTTAAGGTTTTGTATACTCTTGAGGTTTTTTTCATAGAAAACGTAGTTGTTTCATTAATCAAAAATAAGTTGTTATTTCATTGTTCGGTGGCTGATTCAAAGACTTTTCTTTGTTCTGTTTGTTGTTTCTTGGAACTTGAAATCTCTGACCCGAAGGTAACCTACATATTCTCAAGATAATAGCTACTTCAAGTACCCTGATGAAAAGTTTAATTATTATAGAGTGAAACATGGGGTACAAATCCTTTGTTTCTGAATTTAGTTGAGTAATTGTCAAACTTTATGTAAGTTTGACTAGCTATTGGTACATGAGGTGAAAGCACGCGAAATTCTTCCAAATGTATTTGCAAAAAAAACTTTTTTACAAAAAAAACTATCGACTTCCAAAAAACACTACAAAGTGAAAAATAACTTTAATTTCGGAAGTCGGTGTCGTTGGTTCCGCATTTTCTTTTATTGACACCGACTTCCGAAATTAAAGTTATTTTTCACTTTGTAGTGTTTTTTGGAAGTCGGTAGTTTTTTTTGTAAAAAAAAATTTTATTTTTCACTTTTTAGTGGACCAGTTTGTAACCTATCTAAGTTACAATAGCCTAATTTCAACTGCTCATCACCTTTAAAAAATATACTGCTTTTCCCGATGCAAGGACGTTAAAGGTTGAGGAGTTCTCCTTGTAAGAACCAGGAGAACTGGAGCTGATTGAAAAGTTACCATCAGCTCGACTTCATGATACGCATTGTGCTTAGCAACCACATTAAAGTACCTAATCGAATCGCAATCCGTGAAATATTTATTATTGAGTTGTTCCGATGGCAATCTGTGGTCTTCATCATCAGTTCCACTTCACCGGATGGTGCTTTCTGAGAGCAAATGCATGAGTTACTATCAAAAATACCCAAATCGCTATAGGTGTGCCTACAAAATTTGAGTGTTTCCCTCGATTTCCATGGGATTCCCTCATCAGATTCCGATTTGTTGACAATGGGACTACCTCGGGAGCATACCCTTTCAAATAAAAAAGAATTTTGAAAATTACTCCACAATTGACAAGGAAATCGGTGAACATATACTCGTAGCCTCCTCCTTTTTGGAAGTCGGTTAAAAATACTTCTAATTTCCCTACATTTTTGACAAGTTTTTGATATTGATTGTCATTGAGATGAGATGGTGACTAGATTTTGAACGTTTTTGATTTTTACGGGATTGGCCTTCAGGTTCAGTTGAAAAACAGGCACAAGTTATCTAGCATTTTTGCTGAACTCGGCCTTTTTGGCGCAGCCGTGAGGCACACTTTCCTGCTAATTTCTCACATCAGACTTTACACTTTCTATTTGTTTTTATCTGATGTATGTCTCTGGTATATTGTATGCCTTTTAGTCTGTGCTAAATAAACATATTTTCTTTCTTTTTCTTTCAAACTCGTCGTTCTTTCATTCTCGTCTTTTAAGTACTCTAAATTTATTTTATTTATGGAATGAAATTAATAATTAATATAAGTATAATAATAATAAAAATATTTTATTTTAAAAAACGTATAAATCACATTTTATTATTAACTAGCTTTTGCCAGCGACTTCGTCCGCGTGGAATAATGACTACCGGAAATTGAGGCACTAACTCTCATAGAGTTTAACCGATGTGCTCTCCTCTGCCAATTTTTGAGAACGCGTATTTCTCATTCAACGCGTTTTTCAAGACAATAGCGGGCGCGGCGACCGTTACACAAAAATAATCCTTATAGCATGATTCAGTATTCACGCGCGATGGCTTATTAGCGTATTTCATGTATAACTTTGGTGTTTCTGTACCAATTTCTATGATTCTTTTTTTATTACTTATGTAATAATGTTATCATTTTTTGATTAGGGATGAGTGAGAGTGTTATAAACGTAAGGGTAGATAAATATAATCAGAAAGCTCCGAACTGCTAAGCTATCGGGAGTTACACGTGTTATTGTGAGTCAACCATAAAAGATAGACATTTACTCTCGTGGAATATTTTTTATATAATTTTAAGGAGAACATTTCCGTCATACATGATTTCTGTGTAGCTTTAACCATTAAGGCTGCACACGCGACGGAAGTTTAAAAATGGAGTAAGTTCTCCTGTTTTCCCAACATTTCCCTTCACTGCTCTGTTCCTATTGATCGTAGCGTGATGAAAAGTATACTATAACCTGCCCAGGAGTATGAGGAACAATTGTACCAAGTTTCGTTGAAATCTGTCGAGTGGTTTTTGTTTCTATAACGAACATACAGACAGACAGACAGACAGACAGACAAAAATTTTACTGATTGCATTTTTGGCGTCAGTATCGATCACTAATCACCCGCTGATAGTTATTTTGGAAATATATTTCATGTACAGAATTGACCTCTCTACAGATTTATTATAAGTATAGATATAGATATTTTATTATAATTTATTTTTTTTATTTATGGATTTGAATCCCGTCTGGCTGGTGATGTTAATATTATAAACGCCCCAGTAACATATTGAAACCGGTAAACAATATCCTGCGAACGCAATTAGAGCATAACGACCGAAAATGTTATACATAATTTAATGTTTGAACTTCAAAGAGATTTTTGTGAAAGTAATAATTATGATTGTTTCGATACTATCTCGTTACAACTGTTAATTATTGTAGTTTAAATTCAACAACATTGTAAATATTATGTTTATGTGCGTACCTATTAATTTGTGATATCACTAGTGTGTAATTTCATTGTTTTACAACATTAATTTTAATATAATATTATACTGAAATGAAGTAAAATACTAGCCAATTCCCCTTTTGTATAGGTACTTACATTATGGAAATCACATTTAAGACATAAATTATACCACATACTCGTTATCGCCTTTTCTGACGATAAATAAAATCTGAACGAAATTGATCGCGAAAAATTCCTTATCTCGTCAAAATTAAAAAAAAAAGATAACTGGAAATCTCTGTTTCTTTGGAAATTTTAAAATCCGTCTAATTTGGCTGCAACACTATTATTCGAAAATTTTCTCTAATAACTTTTTAAACCTTTGTATCCTGTATTCGTATGAAGTTTCATTAAAATCGGTTAATTAATTTCGAAAAACAAGGGCTTGAAAGTTTGTATGAAATGCCGTACGTCGTAAACGCTCTTAAGTGCTCGTTCTCTACAGGATCCCTACAATCACTGATATTTTTTTCTATATTATTTTCTTACACCTACTGTTTTTTTGTCAATCAGCGTAACTGTCAAAATCATGCCTAACTGCAAACACCTTCTACAAAAAAAAAAGGACCGAACACTTGTCTCCAAAAATAATGGCCTGACCTTCTTCCATTGTCACCCAGTGTGTCGCAATCCTTAAGAATTACGCGAAAATTCGTTACGTGAACGCACGTCACGGCAAAGACGCACCTGTGGTTGACAGCCTCATTTGTTTGCCGGCGTTGAAAGCTTCAGTCTGTGTACACAGATATAAAACGATACTACCCGACTCCGCGTAGACTCTGCGTAAACTCTGCGTAAATTGGTTTCGCGTGTCTACGCAGTATTTACGCACTACATTTGTTACTGAAATTGAGGGTTATGGGGTGAGGTGTCTTTTGGTTTCTTAGTTAAAGGCGATTGAGAGATTCTTTATTAAGGAAAATGTGTAGGTATATTTTCGGAAAATTTAAACGTCTTACTTCTCTAATAATTGAGGGTAGTTTATTAATTTGCGAGAAAAACAGTTTGCATTGTAGTGATTAACGAAAATAGTATTTAAGTTTTTAAATATTATATTTATTTTAGTAGGTATAATTATTTTTAAAGACTTTAGAAAATTTTCTTCTGCAAGGTTCCATACCTAAAGCCACCGCTGTTCGTCCGTCTGTCTGTCAGCGGCCTGTATCTCATGAACTTTAATAGTAAGTCAATTGAAATTTTCACAGAGTGTTATTTGTCGCTATAAAAACAAATAATAAAAATAAGATAAATTTAATTAAAGGGATTCTCCCTAAAACAGACGTGTTTTTTTCGACGTTTTTTGCCCTATGGCACGGAACCCTTCGTGTGCGAGTCCTACTCGCACTTGGCCGGCTTTTTATTTATTTTGAATCATATCATGTTTTCAATCGACAATGGATTTCTATCATTCTAAGATACAGAAGATCGGAAGACGGGTCTTAACTTTAAACATAGATAAAGCTTATATAAAGTGACCAGGCAGAAGTATCCTACACAATAATAATCATCATTATACTGGGCGAATCGCCTCATTCGGAGACCCAGAGCACCGTGACGGAACCCGCACATTGGCTCTCCCCGGATTTACGTACCTACCCATGTACTTTACGATACGCTGGATGGTGCAACAAATTAGTGGAATTGCCGGATTGTGTCCGATAAATAGTCTCGATAGGTGCTTCCCTTTTCCTGTTGTTGATGAACTAAATTGAATGTCCACAGGCTAACAACATTTTCGCTCCTAGAACCCCTCGATCTCTTATAATAATATAATTATAAAATCTTTATTTCAGACATGAACAGTCCATAAGTTGTTTAGTAATGGGTTAGTAACAGAAAGTACTTATAGTCTTTATTAGTACTGATAGTAAGGACACAAACACAGTTAAATTGG
Organism: Globia sparganii; assembly: GCA_949316385.1. Classification (NCBI taxonomy): domain Eukaryota; kingdom Metazoa; phylum Arthropoda; class Insecta; order Lepidoptera; family Noctuidae; genus Globia; species Globia sparganii. The sequence continues at coordinate 2,261,689 of OX438660.1, forward strand.
CCAAGCCCGCCCTCGAGGCTCAGTATGGTAGCACCACAGGTACAACTACTTATCTTCGTGAACCTATAGCTAACTCCACCCAGCGCCTTTGTATAGGACAGTCTGGCCTGTTAACAATCATTTTCAAGATGTCATTGCGAGTGTTACGCAAGCGCTGTAGCGAGGAAGCCGCTTTTTTACGCATGATGGCGTGAAAACCATCCGTGCGAGCTTCGACAAATACGCCCGATGCACTACAACGCCGCGGCAGCCGCAAGAGCATCCTGAAGGTGTTGTTATATTGTACGCGCAGGATGTTATGCTCGGCTTGTATCTCGTAACACCCACAAGCCGCTCGAATAAAAGCACTGAAAGAACGCTTTAAATAAGGTCACCTATTGAAGCAAGTTCACGCGGAACTATCTCGTTGGTCTCATAAGTGCAACTGCTAAACATGAGATCCTGGGTTGCGATTTCTAGGTCGGGCAAAGTGTTATTGGGTTTTTCATCAGGAATTTCTCAGAAGCGAATTTGTGCCTAGTTGATTGTATTAGGCTCGCTCCCTATTATATGGAACTTGACACACAACAGGCGAAATGTGGGTGTACGATTATGATAGTACAGATTCCAGTACATCAAGCTACTATAATCTGTCAAATTTGTTTAATAGATTTTCAACTTCATCGCCAAGAAGTATATAGATAAAAGTAGAGGCAACACTCTAAACATCTAAGTGAAACCGACTGTGGGCTCTCGCTCTCTTTCTCAAGACATACATAAGACAAAGAAAACATATATCACTGTCTCGTTCTTAAGTGCGTATTTAGAAAGAGAGCGTGACGCCCACAGTCGGTTTCACTTAGGTATTTATAGTGTTGCCTCCATTTTTATCTACAAGCTTCTTGTTCATCGCTAAAGCATAAGGTTCAAAGTTGATTGGGAAAAATTTGACAGTTTTGGGTAGCTTGATGTGCTGGCGGCTGTACGCCTCTCCCTCACGCTTCGGGTAATTAGTTATATATGTGTACCTAGAGGTTTTTGAAGAAATTCGTCCGTGAGAGTACTGCTATATACGGTGACTGATAATTAGTGACCGATACTTAAACACGTGCTTGTACTTATGATAAACAACTTTTACTATGGGACCAAACCTAAAATTCTGAAAAAAAATCTGCTGTTAAGTCATTTATGTTCGCCTAACTGGTCAAAATGTAGGTACTGAACAGCAGTTTTTTTTTTCGCGAATTCAGGTTTGGTCCCATAGTAAAAGTTGTTTGTTATCATGAGTACAATCACGTGTTTAGGTATCGGTCACTAATTACCAGTCACCCTATATATCATTCTCACAACAATTTTCCGACTAACGTTGCTGTGTTTCGGTTTGGATGGGTGTAATTACATGAGACATGTCAAATTGTCAGCACCTGCCATCTAATCTCTTCACCACCCTTGGTTGACTGGTAGAGAATGCCTAAGGCATTAAGTCCGCCTTTGTACCTTTTGTGCGAAAAGTTTAAATAAATAAACTTTGTCGCTGTAATAGTACCTCTGGTATTGCAGCAGGTATCCTTAGGCGCTGGTGACAGCTCACCATTAAGTGAGTTAGTTTTTTTGTCAGCCATAATCATAAGCGCTTGGACGTGTAGTGGCGGACACCAGCCCGTCATAATATTATTAAAATAATACTAAAAATATATAATTATTTTATTGGAGTCCAAATGATCTACAAAAAAACGAAATTCAGCACTCGGCGTCTTTCACTCGTCTACCGAGTTGAACGTTCATTTCTATGTCATTTTTTCGGTATCTTGTGAACGTAAAATGAAACAATATGAACGTTTTTTTTTTCTTTATTGATTAATTGGGGTTTTTTTTATCCCAATGGACACACCAACCCCATCATGCCTTATACAGACTACTACGATACAATGTTTTAACAATATGAACTTATAACAATACTAGCTGACCCCACAAACGTCGTTTTGCAAAAAAGAAAAAAAAATAGATATTAGCCAATTCTCAGACCTACCCGATGGGCAGCGGGATTGTCCGAAAAGGTTACCGCTACCCCGGAACACAAAGGGCTAAGGAAGGAACACGGGTGGGTTTTAGTCAGTAAGAGTCTGACACTCCCTTCTGCTCCACCCTGAGCGGGAGGTGTCATTTGATGACTTTCCATCCTCAAAAAAAAAAGACCTACCCGATATGCACACAAAATTTCATACAAATCGGTCCAGCCATTTCGGAGGAGTATGGTAACTAACACTGTGACACGAGAATTTTATATAATAGAAGATATTCGAGTGAACCATTCCTTCCAGTGAAGCATCTGCTATCATTTTAACACAAAACACTAGTTCACTTAATGATAGGTTATATATTTGTATACTGCCCCGATCGAATTAGTAAAGATCGTTTATCGTTATTCCCTTCTAAATAAAACACCGCCTTAATATCAAAGTAAATACTTACTAATCACTACAAAAATGAATTAGTAAAACACTTCTGTCTCTTCAAAAGGATTGTAGTTCAAATTGTGGGGTTAAGTGGTCCTACAGGCCGTGAATAATTTATTTAAGACTATGCCGACCGCACAGTGGCGCCCTCATCGTTTGTTTGGTCATTTCATACAATTTAGAATGAAAATGCAGAAAATAAGCAGGTTAAGTTGTGCTTCACAAGATTACTAATATTATTAACGTATGATCTTGTGAAGCACAACTTAACGTGCTTAAATAAGCATTTTCATTCTAAATTGTATGAAATGACCAAACAAACGATGAGGGCGCCACTTTGCGGTCGGGATAGTCTTCGATGTCAGGTTTAAGGGATTTAATATTATCGATGTTATCGAAAAAAATATTAGTCGGAATATCGACTTTAATGTAACTAGGTAATACTATAATGAGATGGTACTTTTTGCTTAAGTTATTATATTTTTTTTATAATCTAGACCACGTTCATTTGTTATATTAGAATATTTACATAATTTAATAACTAAAAGTCTTAACATAATAATAATTATATCATCATTTGCCTAGCCTTTTCCCAATTTTGTTGGGATTGGCTTCCAGTCTGACCCAATGCAGCTGAGTACCAGTATTTTACATGGGGCGTATGCCTATCTGACCTCTACAACCCAGTTACTGGGGACTACGATACCTCTTGGTAAGACTGGTTATCAGACTTTCGGGCTACTGACTACCCGTAACGACTGTCAAAGATCCACGAATGACAGCCGGGTCCAACGTCTTAACGTGCTTTCCGAGGCAGGAGGGATCTCAGTATGTAAAAATTATCACCCATCTACAGACCAACCGCGGCAAGCGTAGCTTAACCTGATCGATCGATCTGTTATTACTTAGCCACGTGCATCTCTAGAAGACTGGCTTTCAGACATGAAATAGTAATAATTTAGGGGTTTATTTGTAAACGATGATTAAAATTAAGTGACGATCAAACGTCAAATAATTATGTTTGGTTATACAGACGCTAATCACTACTTAACTTTAAGTAACGTTCATGAATAACGGGATATGTGTACAAATATATAAAAAAAAAATAATCTTGGGCATCAAAAAATTCGTCCGCATAAGTCATTAAGTTGTCGGTTATAAATGGCGTGCGAATTACAATGACAGCTGAAAGCTTGTAAGTTGGAATATCTTAACTTTGATATATTGAGTACTGTATCTCAAATAGGGCGCTTGATTTATGTGAATATCGATTACTTGCCTGATTTTCAAGCCTAGCACGCGATTTAGTAACAAGACATGAACTGCAGTGCTATTCTGTAAAAAACTCACCGGGAAAACTAAGGTGAAGTGAGCTGTCATTCCACCTGATGTTTGGGATTGCCTCTATTGATAGTTCACTTCACGCTCACTTCACCTATGTTATCACGGTGAGATTTTTACAGAATCGATAGGTTGTACGTGATATACTCAGTAGAGCTATAAATTAAGAGAATAAGAAAAATAAAAAAACGACCAAGTGCATGTCGGACCACGCACAATGAAGGGTTCCGTAGTTGAAATAATTTTTTCCCAAAAACAAACTTAACGTGGTAGTTGAAAAAAAAAATCTCCACTTTAGGTGTACAGGAGGTACCTACCCAATTTTTTTTTTAATCGAACTAATTATGAGAATAAGAAAAATAAATAAACGGCAAAGTGCATGTCGAACCATGCACAATGAAGGGTTCCGTGGTTGAAATAAATTTATCCCAAAAACAAACTTAACATGGTAGTTGAAAAAAAAATCTCCACTTTAGGTGTACAGGAGGTACCTACCCAATTTTTTTTTTAATCGAACTAATTAAGAGAATAAGAAAAATAAAAAAACGACCAAGTGCATGTCGGACCACGCACAATGAAGGGTTCCGTAGTTGAAATAAATTTTTCCCAAAAACAAACTTAACGTGGTAGTTGAAAAAAAAAATCTCCACTTTAGGTGTACAGGAGGTACCTACCCAATTTTTTTTTAATCGAACTAATTATGAGAATAAGAAAAATAAAAAAACGGCCAAGTGCATGTCGAACCATGCACAATGAAGGGTTCCGTAGTTGAAATAAATTTATCCCAAAAACAAACTTAACATGGTAGTTGAAAAAAAATCTCCACTTTAGGTGTACTGGAGGTACCCTATTTTTTTTTTTAAATGAACTTTGCCTCACGCTAGGAATTTCTCCTGTATTGTGCGTTACAAACCTTTAAACTCACATACACAAACAGCCTACTACATTGTCGTCGTAATTAATATGTATATCCATGCCAAATTGAGTTGATGTATATCCGTGAATTGATGTATATCCGTGGCTAAATAATAACAGCCGCACAGGTTGATCGATCAGGTTAAGCTACGCTTGCCGCGGTTGATCTGTGGATGGGTGACCATCTTTACATACCGAGATCCCTCCGTACCTCGGAAAGCACGTAAATCCGTTGGTCCCGGCTGTCATTCGTAGATCTTTGACAGTCGTTACGGATAGTCAGATGCCCGAAAGTCTGACAACCAGTCTTACCAAGGGGTATCGTATTACCCAGTAACTGGGTTTTGTAGGTCAGATAGGCAGTTGCTCCATGTAAAACACTGGTATTCAGCTGCATCCGATTAGACTGGAAGCCGACCCCAACATAGTTTGGAGAAAAGAAAAGAAAAAAGTTTATTTGGACACAGTTCGTGAAACACAAAACACAAAAGGGTGAATTTCAACAAATGCCAATTTTTTTATCATATCGGTGTACGGAAAAAATAATCCGTGCCGGTTTGTCATATCGGTGGAAACCGGAATTCAAACTGAATTTTGATGATATTAAATTTGGGGATATTTAATATCCTAAAGATTACATAAAACCTGAAAAATATACAAAAAAACCATAAATGAAAAAGTTCACCGATATGATAAAAAAATTGGCATTTGTTGAAATTCACCCAAAAACAAAATAAAAATTATGTTGCCAACAACAATAGTGTGTGCCTCACGGCTGCACCAAAAAGGTTCCTTTCAGCATTAATGTCAGACAGATGCTGTCTGACACTGGCTTTCAATTATTATTATTGTTATTATTTTACCATTTATGTACACACATATATAAAAAAACAAGAAAAAACAGAACAGAAAAATAGATACAAAGGTGATGCTTATTTCTTAAGAAATCTCTTCCAGCATACCTGCGATAGGACAATAAATAGAGAGATGTAGACAGCGTGTGAAAGAATAAAGGAGACTAATGAACCTTTGGGGACAAGTGACGAAAAGGCTAGGCAGATGATGATCCATGTCAAATTATAGCATTCTAGTAGGTGCTAAGAGCCTCTGAGCTAAGCTGCGGACGGAAGGACGGACGGACATACGGACATAGTGAAACTGTAAGAGTTCCTTGTTGACTACGGAACCCTAAAAAGCAAGTTTTTGAAATGAATACTTACTTATTTTTTACACATAGTTGCCAGTGTGCGTGTGACCCAGATGTAAACGAAGCAAAAGGAGTATGTAAGGATCGTGTGGGTCAGATGTAAACGAAGCAAAAAGTAACCAGTGGCGTGGTGTAGTTTCTGCCAAACCCCATGTGGAAATTCATAAGTTTATCACACTAATATTATAAAGGCGAAAGTTTGTGAGTGTGTGTGTGTGTTTATATGTTTGTTACTTCTTCACGCTCAAACGGCTGGACCAATTTTGATAAAAAAATTTATGGAGGTAGCTGACACCCTGGATTGACATATAGACTATTTTTTATCCCGATATTCTCATGGGTTCGACACTTATGCGGGTGAAACCGCGGGGCGCAGTTAGTGTAACAGAATAAACGCAAGTCCTAGTAGTGGTGTGTTCAGAATCTGCTCCTTATCGATTTCCATAATTATTTATATAGGGTGACTGGTAATTAGTGACCGATACCTAAACACGTGATTGTACTCATGATAACAAACAACTTTTACTATGGGACCAAACCTGAATTCGCGAAAAAAAAATCTAATGACTGAACAGCAGATTTTTTTTTCACAATTTCAGGTTTGGTCCTATAGTAAAAGTTGTTTGTTATCATGAGTACAAGCACGTGTTTAAGTATCAGTCACTAATTATCAGTCACCGTATATACATAACTTAATTTTTCTCGAAAACATCTTTTATATTCCTACATAATTTAAATTAGAACCACCGCATCATAACAAGTTAATAAAATTGGTAATTTAAGGAAAAAGGCTTATCTTAGAGCAAATAACGTTTTTTAACTGTTTTACGTTTAGTCAGGCTAACTATTTTATAAAAAACTAGTGGCCTGTCCTGGCTTCGCACGGGTGGACATTTGTTTTTTAAACATTTTATTTTTTTCTTACCATTAAAAAAGCCTATATTAATCAGTGATAATGTAGCATTCAAATGGTGAAAAAATTTTTAAAATCGGTCCAGTACTTTTTGAGCCAATTCGTTACATACATACATACAAATCTTTCCTCTTTATAATATTAGTAGATAACATTGTTCGATTGAACTAAATTATGTTATTTTTTGTCTTACAATTCAATATTCTAAAGAAAAATAAAGACAAAAGACATGATGTGTCGATCTCAAATAAATTGGGTATTAATAGGAGAACGATGAATTTAATATTATAATTGGGGTGTTTCGGGTCTTGCGTTTATTCTGGTACACTTTATATAATTATGTACAAGTATGTTGTAGCTAAATGATGAGTAGAACCTTATAGCGGAGTATACGCCTCTGATTTCTAATCCCAGTCGCACTTCTACGTCATCGCGTAGCCGTATCGCTTGTAATTTTGTATTAATTACGACGGATTTAGTTCACGTGTATCGGATACCTGAAATTTCAAAGCTGCTGTGTTGGATTAAAACAGTTCGAACAGATTTTAACTGATTCAGTGTGGTTGTATCAGCCGAACAGATAGAGCAGTTAAAGCCCGTGACTACGAGTTGTAGGTTCAAATCCAGACAGGCGTTTTACTTTGTGCAAATTATTTCATCACCGATGAAGGAAAGCATCCTGAGGAAACCGGTATTTCCTAGAGTAAAAATACGAATACATGTAACATCTACAAACCCGCACTGGGCCCGCGTGGTGGATGACGGCCCACTCCTTCTCACAGAGAGGGGTCTGTGTCTGTGAGGAACATTATAGGCTGATTGATTATAACGAAACTCATTCAGAACTATTTTTGGTTTCATTCCACATAAAGCCTAAATAATAGGATTAGCTGCATATTGACTTCAAGTCGCTAAATATACTTAATGTGCGCGAATCACTAAACGGATGCCACGCTTTTCCTCAAACAAAAAAAAAGCAAAAAGCTATTTGTTGTTACGCGCTCGATCCATTCCAGTAATAAGCCGATATCTTAATCCACTCAATCTAACGCATTCCTCTCAAAAAGTTACTCTGCTCCGCTCCAGCGATTTATCGATTTATTCTAAAAGCTGCGACATATTTCGCAGCCATTAGGTAACCTCCACTTAAACCGGTGTTATCCTGTCTCAAAGCTTTCTCATTTCGCAAAATACCGTCGAACGTTCGGTTGGCAGTCCCGACTTCTCGAGACAAATGGGCGTGTCAGCCGCAGTCTCCCCTTGACGAGCGTAAATTGCTTTGATTTTCTAACAAATCCTCCCGAGAAACTGTTGCCGCTTTTATATTTAGATTGCTGAGATTAAGCGTGTTTAGTTTCCATCGAACGGGAATTCATTGAGATGCTCTAATAACATTCAGGAACGGCTCGCGGCTAAGTCTGGGGCTCGTGGCTAAGTAACAGATGTTCGGATCCATCGATTAACGTTAAGCTACGCTGGCCGGGATGGGTGACCATCCGTTTAATATCGAGATTCTTACTTCCGTGGCTCGTAGAGCACGTTAAACCGACGGTCCTCATCCGGCTGTCAATCTTAGATCTTTCACAGTTGTTACGGGAAGTCAGAAGCCTGAAATTCTTACAACCAGTTTTACCAATAATTGTGTTAGGTATGATAGGAAGTCGCTGCATCCCTTTTGAAGGAAAAGGTTTAGCAGACGATGATGTCATAATATTATTGAGGAGATCCAATTTACCAATTGCTATTCTACGCGGTAAAATAGAGCGTTCGGCTTTTACGAATCGGAGTGGTACCAATAGTGGCGTAGGATTGTATTGTAGGATTTTATTTTCGCTTGTTAGCCTATAACAATATTGCTTTGACTTTTTTGTACGAGCTTCAGAAGTGGGTCATGACGAATCGATTCGGCTTAAAATTTTATACGCGGACAGAACGATGGCTACTTCTTTAGATGTCTTTGTATACGAAGGGTACCGAAACACCATAGTTTAAAACACAAATTTAAAACTATTTTTTTTTAAATGTAGTTTAGGGTCTCGTTAGCACGTTTTTGGTACAGAACCCTAAAAAAGTCTTTGCTAATAATATCGGAGCTATGTAAGTTCCTGCCTTTACAGGTCCTTTTTGTTTTTTTGGCCTTATCTAAATAAGGTAACGGTGAACCATTTTTTATCAAGTGTTATTCAGGTTTACATTTTCTTCACTTTGTTTTAAGCAAAAAGGCCCTGTTCTTACGAAAAGATACAGAACATTACCTTTTATGAGTTATATTATTATAAAAAAATTCCGATATTCCTGGTTTAGACTACGATGTTTAAGGTAATCCTGAAAGAATATTTTCTGATAAATTATTGTTTCTGCGATTTATAACTTAATTATAAGTGCTTCCAATCCAAGGTTCCTTATGTGCAGCTATTGAAACGGTATGGCGTACTGGATCTGGGATCTAGGCGGCTGTTACTTGATGTCATGACACTGCACGGCATATGCAATAACAAATTTGATTGTATTGGCCTCACTAACAAATTGTGTTACAGGGTACCCAGAAATGTTATTCGAAGGGGGGTGCGCGTCCCTCAACTATTCCATACAGACATATGTAGGACTAATGCTGGGGAACGTGCGCCTCTTCGTGGTCTTGTTGATTCTTACAACACGCATTTTATAGAACTGGATATATTTTGTTTACCTAAGCAATCATTTAAGAAAAAAGCACTGGATATTTTGTTTAGCGAGAATTTTAAGTTAAGTTAAATTAGGCTAAGCTAAGTAACAAAGCAATATTATTGTGGCAGCGATTATTGTTTTATTTTTCTTTTTAATGTACTTAGCACTTCTTTTAACCATTAGTTAAAACGTGGACAATGGTGTGGGTTACATGTTTGTTAAATCTTAGTTTAAGTATTTCCCTGTATTTTGTAGCATATAACTGTTTTTTGTCCCTAATAAATAAATAAATAAATAAATAAATAAATAACTAACTAAATAAATAAATAAATAAATAAATAAATAAATAATTCTTTGGCATAAGCATAAACAGACTATAATAGTCCCACACCTGGGTCACTGTCCTCCTCTCAGTGAGAGGGAGTGGGCCGTATTCCACCACGCGGGCCCAGTGCGGGTTGGTAGATGTCACATGTCTTAAAATTTTGGTTCTAAAACATGCCGGTTTCCTCAAGCTATTTTCTTTCACCATTTTGACAGCAGTGGTGATGAAATGATTTACACAAAGTAATGCGATGCGATTCGAACCCACGAACTACAACTCGTAAGTCGGGGCCGTAACCAATGGGCCACCATCCTCCATCTTATGTAATAATTTGATTAGATTGCGTGTAGATGAAATGCAAAGTTCATCAAAGAACGCGCGTATAAATATATTAAGTAGAGGACATTGCACAGTGGAGATTAAACTACACATGAGTATGTCCATCCTAACACTGCAAATGCATCTAAAGTTTAAAACGTAATTTCCTACTAGAACCACCAAATGATGTAGCGTTAAAATGAACTTTAATCCCCAGAGTTACATTGCAAATTACGCTAAGAGTTAATCTAATTACAGTGCGTGCAATTCTAAATGATACTTGGCACGAGTGGACTGGGGCTGGAGCTTTCACATCGTTGTTCAGTACGTACTTATTAGGGACCCTATTTATAAGAACGAATAATTAAGCAATGCGTGTTGGTACAGGCTATAATAATGTATTCATACATATGCATACATACAAATAAATAAAATTGAAGTGTCTGTTTGTGATTTCAAAATAACAGCTTTTTAGTAAATGTATATGAAAGTATATACGGTAGATATTATAAAATTTCTTTTTTAAATTCTTAAACAACAATTTAAAAAAATACCCATCTGTCTGTCTGTTTGTTCCGGTTAATCCCCAAAACGGCTGGACCGATTCTGATGGGACTGTCACTAGCAGATAGCTAAATTTATAAGGAGTAACTGAGGCTTTGACTTACTTTAGAAAACGAATTGGGGTTCCGGCCAAAACAAATTAAAACCCATGAAATAGAATTTGTATAAGTTGCGGGCACAATACTAGTATAATAATAAGTTAATCCGTAGTTAAAAGATATAATTAATTAGTCGGCTATTATATAATGACGGTGAACGAAAAAAACATGGTTAACGCCTACATGCACTTAGCCAAGCTTGGTGATACAAGAAGTAATTCTAACACACTATCAGTATCAAAGGCTGACATTTTGATAGTTCAGCAACATACATTGCTTTATTTATGCTGTTGATAAGACAAATTTTTCGATCATGTAAAACAATACATCTCTGCCTTCCATTTATATATTAGAAATATCCACTTTTGTGAAAAATAACTTAAAACTGTTTAATTTTGACAAGAATGAGCGCCGCAAAAACAAGTTAATTCTACCAGCACCTAGACTACAAATGTACAAAAATAGCTCAGAATACCGAAGCATACAAATATACAATAAATTACCTGAAAATATACGGTCCACGAAAACAACATGTGTATTTAAAGCTAGGTTAAAGGCATTGCTCTTAAAAAAAATGTTACTACAGTATCCAAGAATTTATGGAAGATAAAATTTTAAGAGTCCAATCATATAATTATCTGTGTGTTAATTATATTATATAATACTTTATGTATAAAGCAAGATTTAAGTTTAATTAATACAATATTTAATTTTGAAAGTTCCTAATTTAAGTGATATTAATATTATTAGTTTTAAGTTATGTTGCTGCGCCCTAACAGGGTCATGTACTTATAGCATGTAACTATGGTTGTGTACATTGTGCATTAAAATAAATAAATACATTAGCAATATCATTCAAAATGATTCAGATTGACATAATATATAGTGTGTAACGCAATGTTACGATTGTTTTAATGATTATATATAGCTAAAGCTTAAGACCTTAAAATTACAAGCCCGGTATAGTACGGTAAAATATCGTAACACAAATACCTTTTTCCTAATAATAATACACTAGTATAACTTTAACTTTAATAATATTGTATAAAGCATGTAAGGTGTATTCTTTATTGAAGATCCTAATAAAAAAATAAATAAAATAAAATAAGCGTCTAACATCGCACAAGGCACTGCCCTGGGTTACCGCATACCTATACGTTATGATACCGCATAACACTATTCAGTTCTCTTCTGAAAGCCCCCTTTATCAATCAACATAATGTTTATATTATTATTTGTTAGATGTAAATAACATGCTTAAAGCATCATTATTATTTCAACATAACATTGACTTGATTAGCTGTTTGACAGACAGCTATAATCGACATGATATAGGTAGATAGATACCTATTGATTTTTATGTAGCTCCATATAATTATAGAAATAGCCATTGATAATGGAGTGCCCGTGGTTAAATAATAACAGCCGCACAGGTCGATCGATCAAGTTAAGCTATGCTTGCCTTGGTTGGTCTGTGGATGGGTGACCATCTTTACATACTGAGACCCCTTCGTGCCTCGGAAAACACGTTAAGCTGTTGGTCCCGGCTGTCATTCGCTGATCTTTGACAGTCGTTACGAGTAGACAGAAGCTCGAAAATCTGACAATCAGTCATACCAAGGGGTATCGTATTACCCAGTAACTCGGTTGTGGTGGTCAGATAGGCAGTTACTCCATGTAAAATACTGGTATTCAGCTGCATCCGGTTAGACTGGAAGCCAACCCCAACATATTTGGGAAAAGGCTAGGCAGATGATGATGTGCCATTGATAATGATGTTTTAGGTAAATGTGTATCGAAATATTCTTAGCGGAATATAAACATATATACCTTAGCACGCAAGGACGTAAAAATATTGCGACGGGATTTTCGGACTCTCACACGAAGGGTTCCGTACCACCGTACAATATTTACCACTACAAATATTAAATACACGCTTCTTGTATGAGGACCACTTTTAATTGTGTAGATATCAAAAACCGATGTTACTCTAAGTGAAAAGTAGAAAATAAAATAAATATGTTTTAATCTATAGATTATTAAGCTATGAGGTTCTTTATTGAACGATCACTTGTATCTCCTACTACTACGAGTGATCGTTTTATTGTGTTTATTAAATAAATATAATATATAAATAAAAATATCAGCTTAAAGTATAGACACCTTTGTTTGATTTATAATAACGAAACTTTTGAAAAAAAAATCACTTTGAACTTGCCGACTTCACTCCCGATAACATGAGAAATGGCAGCCATCTTAGACTCCATACTTTACGCTGATTGGTCGTTGCGGACGTGTTTGACTTTCATATGTGTTTATCAAAGTCAATGGACATACCAGGAGATTTAATCGATCTTAACCGTTATTTTAGTACTATTTTTAGTGAGTTACCTTGTATTTGGAAAACACAAACATAAATGGTTTTACTTAGCGAGTTTTGATTTTTAACTACACTGTTTTTATGCTTAATTTTATTTTTATTATTATTTATTTTTATAACAGTTATAGTATCCTAGCTAAGGGGTTTGTGTACGCACGTCGATTTGTCTCTGTGAAAATTTCAAAACACAGACGGGCGGACGAACGGACAGCTCAGCGCCCTTTGGGTACGGAATCCTAAGAAGACTATTGACTAATTGACTATATGTACAATATGTTTCTATTGGAGGTCGCTTATATCGCCTCTGCTTCAATAACGTGATAAGCCCGACAATTTATTGAAGTGAAAACTTCTTTAGCGGCGCTGCGTATTTTTTTTGGAATGGGTAAAAATCTCTAAACTCGCGTCAGGACACGTGACCTGATCGAGAATTCGTAAGACGGATGGAGAGAGGGCAGGCGGCGCAAGGCGCTTGCGCGAATGTTGAAGTGAAAACTTCTTTAGCGGCGCTGCGTATTTTTTTTGGAATGGGTAAAAATCTCTAAACTCGCGTCAGGACACGTGACCTGATCGAGAATTCGTAAGACGGATGGAGAGAGGGCAGGCGGCGCAAGGCGCTTGCGCGAATGTTCGATAATTGTCATGTTTGTGTACGATAGCGCAATGAATAAATATTGTATCCTACCACATAAATAATAATACTTTTATACTGATAACGAAAGCAATTCGTACAAAAATATTCTCTAACCATTCCAAAATATCAAAAATGCAGAACATTAATATTTAAGTTTTCACTTCTGCCGGCACTCCCGGAGTGCTACCCGTCGATTTTTTTTTTTAAATTTAATAGTTGAAACCGCCGTGACCGATTTTATTTTTCCAAAAAAACGTGGTTTCTTTTGTGGGTGTAATACGAATCTATGAGTGAGAGGAAGGTGTTCTCAAATTTCAGCGAAAACGTGACATATTCACGATGATATCACTCTTTCAATTTTCAAGATAACACATTTTTGAAACAAAGAAGCGACTTATGTATGCACTGGCTTGTGTGAATAATCTTATTTACACATGCCTGTCACCTATTTAATTAAAATAAGCATAGTTACGGTTGCTTATGTTCTGTACATTCTCACTTTTGTGTAAAATATTGACCACGAATGAATGTAGTAAATATCATACGAATGCTGCTCTTATTATTGCTAGGTAGGTACTGTTTTCCAATACTTTCTGACTGCTGAAATTTTGGCGCAATATAAGTGCAACTCTGTCTAACCCACCTAAGAAAACAGACGTTATTTTGTTGTTTTTGACATAATTTTCCATGAACAGATGTCAGCACATCAAGCTACTACACTCTCTCAAATTTCTTTAATAGGTTTTCAACTGTATTGCTAAAGTATAAGGTTCAAAATTGATTAGAAAAATTTGACAGTTTCGGGTAGCTTGATGTGCTGGCTTCTGTACAATGATCCTTTCAAATCCACAATACATAATATCGTTTTAAATGCATAATATACATATAATACTATAGTTCTAGCCTTTAGTTTTGTTAGTATTATGTGTGATCACTTATTTCTTAGATTGCTGGTAAACCTGTAATTGGCGACTGTGTAAGACAGAGATTATTGTGAACTATAGTACTTAAGATAAATTATACATAGAAGCTGTTGGTGAACCTTAATAAATAAATAAGTGTTCTTAGAGTTTATTGCCCGTTCTTCTCCAAGCGATCAACGTTTAGGAATGGGCAACTAGCTTCAACTTTCTGACTAACTGACCGACTATTTAATTTTGACAATTCGAATTGCCTGTAAATGATTTAAATGAAATAAATGCTTTGAGTTTGAGTTTGAGACAACCCTTTCCTTTTTTTGAAGGCCGATATAAGCAATAGCAAATTGCTTCTCACGAATGTATCGTCTATTGGAACCAATTCTTACCACAGGCTGTTTTATCTTAGTTACGAGTGTAACAGGGGTCAACATTGAGCGATTATGTGGGGCACTTGATTGGCACTGTGGCTAAGCAATTTGCCTAACAAATATTGGCTGACCCTTAGATGTAGGCATACTACTACTTCGTTCTCGGTGTTTAGTGAGATTCATGTTTGTACAAGTGCATGTGAGTTTTAAATATAATTATGTACTAACACTAGTGTTTCAGATGTGTATGTATTACTAACAAATTGGATTGTATGATCTGTTAAATAAATTATTATTTCTATCCCTTTATTTCATTTTATACACACGCATTTAAAAATATAAAAAAATAGTAAGCCACCGGTATCGGGAACAGGGTCCAAGCCACCGGTGGTTAGGGCTCCAGAGAGAGGAACCTCCTCACAATGCGAGCCGTATCCTTCCGAATCAGGCCCTTGATCCAACCACCTAACGAGAGCCTCGATAGATGTTGATCGAGGCTTTCGGCCATCAGTCCATTGGCTGATACGACAATCGGCGCAATGACAGCTGAGCTCACATTACATTATTATTATTATTTAACAAATCTAAACCGGCCAAGTGCGAGTCGGACTCGCACGCGAAAGGTGCCGTAACACAAGGCAGAAAACGCAGACCCCCTTTAATTTTTAAATTTATTTTTCTCTCTTCTCTTTTGTTTTTTTACTGCACTTTGTAACGAATAAACCAAATAGTTTAGCTAGTTCATAACATAATTGTTATAAACTTTAAGAGCAGTAGGCCAATTCTGCTAATTTAAAACGTTAAAAATCTAGTCGCAGTCTCATCTCGGCGACAAACAAATGTCAAAAACTTGTCAAAATGTAGGGAAATTTGAAGTATTTTTGACAGATTGAGACTGAGATCAGACTGTGAACGTTCTTAAAAATTACGAGAATTGCCCCTCTGTTGTGACCCATTAGTAACAACCCCGACTTACGAGTTGTTGGTCGTGGGTTCAAACCCAGTCAGGCGTGATACTTAATGTAAATAAGTTCATCACCATTACTCCCAAAACGGTGAAGGAAAATATCGTGAGGAAACCGGCATGTCCTAGAACCAAAAATTCGAAGACGTGTCACATATACCAATCCTCACTAGGCCCACGTGGTGGATTACGGGCTACTCTCTCTAGAAGAGGTCTGAATCCCAGCAATGGGAAAATTATAGGCTAGTTATGTGTGTGTGTATTAACTCTAGGCTGATTCTAAGACCCTGTAGAACCTGGTGGTAGGAATGTTTCTTGTTACTACAGGGTTTATTTTTTTTTTTTTGTTGAAGGTATATCACCTCCATGTACTGACAGTAACTACTGGCTAGATGAAAAACTGTTTTAAATGTAATATTGACGTAAAGTTTTTCAATTAGATTCCATGTTCTACATTGTTCACCATGACCTTCCTAATATATGTTTAACCACATAACTTGTGTTTCCGCTCTGCAAACCTCCCCAACATAGGTTATGGGCCCAGAACAGTAAAGTGTATTGTATGTTGTTGAAATTGTTGTGAAAATAATTCGAAATCTTGAAGATTTGTAAAGTACATGTAGGAAGAAAAATGACTTCGAATGTACGTATAGAATTATTGACGAAGGACAACTACGACAGTTGGAAGGTACAGATAGAAGCATTGTTAATTAAAAATGACTTCTGGGAGTATGTAAGTGGAGAAAAGCCAAAACCTACTACCGATGCTGCTATATCGACATGGAAGACAGCTGACAGAAAAGCAGTCTGAGTTATTATTTATTATTTATTTATTTATTTCTTTAACTAAAACGGTTTAAAACCAATTACAAAAATTAAAGACACAGTTTGCACTTAAAAGATTAAATATAAAATCATCACGTAAATAGTTAATAACAACACTTTCATACATCCCTCTCACAGTACTTCTGACATGCCGACAAAATCTTCACCCATTCGTCCGCAAACAGATCGTTTGTTGGATTAGAGTCCAAGAGATCATTGAGTGCAGCCAGAGTACGTGGTACTGGGGATTTAGCACGCGCAACTGTGCGACATGGAGGCACAGCAAACAGCCTGTGCTTTCTGCCACGGCAGTAGTTGTCTGGCACAAAGAACAGAGCCAACTTAACATGTAGATCGGGCGCGTCAATAGTGCCACGGAGCGTCTTACAGGCTATGGTGAGCTGGTCTTTTGCTCGTCTTACCTCTAACGAGTTATATCCGAGGCATCCCAGTAGAAATTTAGTCGGATAGAGGTATGGGTAATAACCGTGTTTACGCTTATAGAGAAACCTAAGGAACGCTTTTTGTACTTTTTCCAGTAAAAGCACGTAGGTACTTTCGTGTGGATTCCACACGCAGGAGCTGGATTCCAATTTGCTACGTACGAGTGCATTAAATATAATTTTGATGGCATGTGCGGAGCGAAAATCACGGCAATTACGCAAAACAAAACCCAATCTTTGGTAGGATTCTTTAGCTACCGTGGCGATGTGGTCGTGGAAGGTGAGCTTTCGGTCGAATGTGACTCCCAGATCTTTCATGGCTGATGTTTTCATGATGGTATTGTTATTTAAATTATATTCATAATTAACTGGGTGCCGCATTCGACCGAATGTCATTGCAAAGCATTTGGAGGGATTAAATTCCATCTTATTGTCTAAGCTCCACTTGTATATAGCGTCTATGTCTTGCTGCAGTGCTAAACAGTCACGCTCGGAGTTTATTTCGAGGTACAATTTTAAGTCATCAGCATACAATAGACATTTTGCATGACTGAGAGCTTGGGGAAGATCATTAACCATAATTAAAAATAATAAGGGCCCCAAAATTGAGCCTTGACTTACTCCGGAACGCGTGTGGTAGGTGCTTGATTCATATATACCGAGCCTAACGAACTGCTGACGATCGCGTAGGTAGTCTGCGAAAAAACGGAGGAGAGATGGTGCAAAACCGATTTTGCTAAGTTTCATCAGCAGCATGTCGTTGTTAACTCTATCAAATGCCTTCCGAAAGTCGAAATAAAGTACGTCTACCTGACGCCTGCGATCTAAGCTGGAGGAGATATATTCAACCAGTGTCAGGAGATTCGTGTCAACTGACCTCTTGCTTCTGAAACCGTGCTGTTCATTACATAAATATTTGTTTACTTGCTCGTATATGGCATTATGGAGGATGTTCTCAAAGACCTTCGCCGGGGAAGATAAAATTGCGATAGGGCGGTAATCTTCAACGGAGCTTTTGTTTTGGGTTTTAGGAATGGGTGTTACTCTAGAAACTTTCCACTGAGAGGGATATGTACCAGTCTGCAAGGCTAAATTGAAAATGTGACAAAGAGGATTACTGAAAATATGTTTTGAACATTTAATGATAAATGGGGGAATGTTATCGGGGCCAACAGAGCTGTTAGGTTTGAGTTTATTTATGCCTTTAACAATGTCTATGGGGTACAAGGGGGGTACATTAATGTAATTGCTGTCACAGGTATGGTCATCAGTACTAATATGATCAGCATTAAGCCCCGGGGCATCAGGCAGAAAAATATTAGAGAAAAACTCAGCAAACGCCCCTGCTGCTTTAGTTCCAGAAAAAGTTATACCTCTGTATGAAATGTTAGGCTCAAAACCACCTTTGGATCTTAGGCTGGAAATGTGCGACCAGAATACACGAGGGGTATCATTAATTTTATTCTCTATATGTCTCATGTACGAGAGATATGCATCTGAAATACTGACCTTTAAGCTTTCTCTGAGACCAGAAAATAACAAATACGCGCTATCACTGTTAGTGCGTTTCCAGTTTTTATGGTGCTTTAGCTTGAGCCTTAGATCTCGTATGATATCATTATTAAACCATACAGGATATCGTTTATCCGTCGATTTCTTTCTGTGTTTTTTAGGCATGCAAGTATCAAAAAAATTATAGATTATGTTGTAGAACTTATGAGTAGCTGTGTGTACATCTTTGGATTTCAAAACCTCCTCCCAAGTATTCTCGTTAGAGAGTAATAAATAAAGCTGTTCGTAATCGCATTTATCGAAGTTCCAATCCTTGGTACAGTCTATATTGCTGGGCTCAACTGAATTTGAAAAATGACCTACATCAACTCTTACGTCAATGTGTAGTGCCGGGTGATATGCATCCAGTGGTACAATTCCCTCGGTGGCGGTTACGACTGTCTCTCGTGCACTAATGTTCTCTTGGACTAATACAACATCTAGCATACCTCCATGCGAATTCTCCACAACGTTCATCTCATTCAGATTACAATATGATACAAAATAACAATAATAATTCTTAATATTTAACGAGACACTATTTAAATTTAAGTCGCCTAATATTATTACAAGACCTTTTAAATTATTTATATATTCTTCCACTTTACAAAACCATCGCATGTACTCATCATCACTTGCACTAGGTTTGATATATACAACACATACGTGAACAGTTCGGCCGCACCAAGTAAAATCAGCCCATAAGTCCTCACCACCGTCCGTTTCAAGATCACAGCGGCGGCGCAGCACAATGGGTGCGCGCGCAGCGAGCATCACTCCACCGCACGGTGTGCTCCTGTCGCGTCGTATCACATTCCAATCCTCAGTTGCAAGTTCTCCATCTTCAATAGAACCATCGAGAAAGCTCTCTGTTACAGCTATCAGATTATGCTCCAGCTGTAACAAGTTCGTTCTCCACGTCGAAAGTTTGGTTTTGAGACCACGGACATTTTGGTACAATACGCTAAAGCTCTTCATTTTGTTAACAGGTTGCTTAGGCACGAAATGTCTGGTGAGTTGGTTGGGCCTTATCAGGTGCCTTATAGTTTCTGGTATGTCTTGGATTCTCATATGTAATCCATGTATTCACTCTTGCATTCATTGGCCATACATCTGTAGAATAGCATTTTTCGTAGTAAATAACGGGAACACCAATCTTGTACGACTTATAACTTCCCCTAGCCCGTAGCTCTTCAACCGTGCACGTTCCAGTAGGACACAGTTGACGCAGATAGTCGCGAATTTCATCAGCGCTGGACTCCATATTCCACAAGTGTAGATGTTTGCGTGGTTCGACAGCTCTTAGGCTAGTAATGTTGGGCCCAGCGATGCCACATAATGAAGCAAGTTTTCGGAATTTCTTATGTTTTACTTCTGTCCAGCCTTGATTGTCAGTGTGGTCGTCGGCAGAAGTAGTGCAATCATTGGCAGGAGAAACGCGGTCGTCGGCAGGAGATGGGTAGACATTCTCATTGACCAGTTCTACTGTTTCCGACGTGTGCACCTCGACGTTGGTTGGGATTACCTGCGAGACGACCGGGCCTGTAGCAACAGGAACTTTAGGGGCAACACTTTTTGCTGTATTCTTTTTCTGTCTTTTGGCACGGTTGGTGATTTGTAACGCAGCAGGAGTATCCGATGCAACAGGAATAAGCTGAGCTTGCGGCTGAGTGGTAATAAAGTGGGGTTGCTGCTGAGTACTTACAAGGTGTGTTTGCTGCTCAGTGGTTACACTAAGGGCTTGTTGCTGGTCGAGTACACAGTAGGGTGGATGTTGACTACCCACACAGTCGGGTTGCAGCTGATCGGCAACACTTTTAGGAGTTGTTATTAAGGCGTTGTTTTGCATTAGCTGGGTGTTAAGGAGGTAAATTTGGGAGGTGTAGCCTGTTAACTTGGATTCGTAGTTCGAAATAAGACATACAGCTTTACTAAGTTGTTCTTTTAATATCTCCATCTCAACTCGTAATTTACTCATTTCAAACGAGAGTTCTTGAAATTCGAGCTGGTTTTGTGCTCTTTGTATCTCAGGATTTTTTTTTCTAAGCGTGACATTTATATCATCATCACCAGTTAAAGTTATGCAATTATCATCCTTTTCTTTAGTAGGACAGGTTACATTAGCAATAAAGGGCGAGCAAAAACTTTGATAGGCATTTGTAGGACTTTCTGGCCGGATTGGCCGAGCTGGCGTATTGGTGTTATCGAGTTTTGGTTGTTTCATTAGACATTCAGGGCATTTCCAAATATTTCTGCTGTCAACGCTCATCAGCCTAAGCCGATTTTGTGTTATATTAGCACAAACAAGATCATAGAATTTAAGACAAGTAAAGCATTGTACGCTCTCTTCGCCCTCGAAAGCGTTCAAGCATCCAGCGCAGTTATTTGACATCGTAATCCACACGTTACACAGTAAAATTCGAATCAGATCTTAGTATAGCGGATATAAAGCGCTTCAAGCGGTGCGCAAAGCAGTTAACGTTTAATCATGCAATTTGTAGGTAGCGATGGATATGCTTAAAAATATGTAAAAAAAAAAAAAAAAAAAACACACGCTTCACGGCAGAATTCAAACTTAGTGTAGTGTCTATAAAGCGCTTCAAGCGGTGCGCATAGCGGTTGGCGTTTAATCATGCGATTTGAGGGCAGCGATGGATATACTTAGAAGCGATGTAGTAGCCGCATAAAATGTTCGCGGAAAGAAGGTCGTAAGTTCCGTGAAATACGCGTCGCTTACGCGTTCATGTCAATTCACTATACAACTCATTAAACACTTTTTCGATTTTAAAAACTGATTTGTTTATTGATGTTTTATATTGTTAATTCGGTGAACTAGCACTTGATATTATAACACTGAGTCTATTGGGGTTCTACGCGAGAATACTGAATAAAATTAACTTCTAAAATGTACTATAAACTATGTTATTGCAATTGTTTTGAGAGCAAACGACAACGGACCGTTTTGACCGCTATCTTCAACACGCTCTGTTTTATCTTATATGAGTTGATATTGGCATTAGATCCGAGTGTAGTTCGTCACGTAAAAAGGGTGGAAACTGCACGAGAGGTATGGTTAAAATTAGAGAGCTTGTTTGCATCAAGAGGACCTGCAAAGAAAGCGAATTTAATGAAAAGGCTCATGTTACAAAGGATGAGTGAAAACCAAAAGGTACATGAGCACCTTGATTCCTTTTTTGAAGCTGTCGACAAATTGGAAGAAATGGATATAAAAATCCATGATGATTTATTAACGATAATGCTGCTGTACAGTCTTCCGGGAAGTTATGAAAACTTTAGATGTGCTATAGAGTCTAGAGATGAACTTCCAAAGCCAGAGCAACTAAGAGTTAAAATCATCGAAGAGGATAGTTCAAGAGGAAACGCTCAAGTTGACAAAATAGAAGGCGCCATGTATTTGGACAAACATCAGAAGAAAACGACTGGAAAAACATTTAAGTTTAAATGTTTTAAGTGCCACAATTTTGGCCATAAGGCATCGGACTGCACTAAGAAAAGGGAGAAGACTCAAGAAACTCGATGTGTGGAGTCATGTACTAGTCATGAAAGTAGTGAAGTTTTAACTATATATCATTTTTCAGATGACTGCCGCATCGCTGTTGATGCGAAGCGCCGTCAGGAATGGATTTTTGATAGTGGTTGCACTTCTCACATGTGCAATGACCCGCAAAGGTTTGCTGAGATACTCCCTGCGAGTCAAAAATTAAAATTAGCCACAGATTCTTTGACAACCGTGCAAGGTAAAGGTACAGTTGAGTTATTAGCATGCAATGATGATCGAACGCGAAAAATTAAATTTGAAAATACCCTATTGGTTCCCGATTTACGTAGTAATTTAATTTCCATCGCCCAACTTACCGAACGAGGTTGTGAAGTCACGTTCAAGCATGACGTAGCCTATGTAGTTAAAAAGGGTGAGGTAAAACTGACCGCTGATCGGCGAGGTGATTTATATTACTTGAGGGAGCTGGACGCTTCAGCGTCTGTGGTAAGTAGTGAAAGTGTTGATCTGTATAGATGGCATGAGCGTATGGGACATCTGAATGCTAGGGATCTTATGAAAGTACTAAAGAAATCAGGTATTGATCCGATGAAGATCGATAGTAACTTGCATGATTGTGATGTGTGCGCTAAGGGTAAAATGGTGTCGTTGCCTTTTGTGAAATCCAGTTTACGCTGCAACGAAAAATTGCGAATAATATACTCTGATGTGGTAGGTCCAATGAGAGTTCAATCGAATGGCGGAAATAAATACTTTGTTACTTTTATTGACGACTGTACTCGTTGGTGTGACGTCTTTATGCTGAAAAATAAAAGTGACGTTTTGTCAAAGTTTAAAATTTTTAAATGTCATGTAGAAAATTTGACAGGAAGAAAAATTAAATTTTTACACACGGATAACGGAACTGAATACAAAAATAATTTATTCAATGAATATTTAGAAAATGAAGGAATTAAGAGACGTTTTACGACGCCATACTCACCTCAAAGTAACGGCATCGCTGAACGGATGAACCGTACGTTGATTGAGATGGCAAGGTGCATGATCTTATCGTCAGGTATTTCACCAAGTTTTTGGGCAGAGGCTGTAGCTACTGCATGTTATTTGCGTAATAGGTGCCCAACTAGTAGTCTAAATGGCGAAATTCCATACGAAAAATGGTTTGAGAGACCTGTGAATGTCAAATATTTAAAAACATTTGGCACGGAAGTACACGTCTTGGATAAGGAACCAGGTAAAGATAAGTTTGCAGCACGAAGTTCACTTGGCATTTTTGTGGGTTATCCAGCTGATGCTAAAGGCTATAAAATATGGATACCTGAGAGTAGAAAAATCGTAGTGTCGAGAGATGTAAAATTTCAGGAAGGTAAACTGACTGAAATTGAGTGTAAGGTCTCAAATAAATCACTAATAGAACCACAATATGAAAAGAGTATTGTGAGAAAGACTGTTGATATAGAAATTCAAACTAAAGAACAGTCGGATGTGCCATTTAGTGATGAAAATTCAAGAGAAGAAGTTCCATTAGATATTCAACCGAATGTGCCAGTGATTGATGAAGGAACATCAGAGAATACAGAATCTACTGGAATTGGTAATAGAAACGTTACTTTAAAAAGAGGTCCTGGAAGGCCAAGGATTCAGAAAGGACAGGTTGGCCGCCCTCGTAAAATCTACAACATGGTTGAGGTAGAAGAGAGTAGCGACAATGAGTCATCGACGGAAGAATACGTCGACACTGATGATTTTGTTGGAGCAATTGAAACCACGTTGAAGGAAGCTTTAGCATCTGACGAAAAGGTCCAATGGGATGAAGCGATTCTTTCAGAAATAAGGAGTCTAGTAAATAACGACACGTGGGAAATTGTGAAGAAACCTTCAGATCGTAATATCGTAGGATGTCGATACGTACTGACTACAAAGCTAAATGTTGACAATACCGAGAAAAAGAAGGCCAGACTAGTAGCAAAAGGATACAGTCAGCAACATGGCCTAGATTATAATAAGACATTCGCCCCAGTTGCGAGAATTGCAACTGTACGTTTGTTGGTCGCCTTAGCTGTCGAAATGGGCATGGACATTGACCAGATAGATATAAATACCGCCTATTTAAACGGTGATCTGAACGAAGATATTTATATGAAGATCCCAGAGCTGCTGAAAGAAGGTTTAGAGAAACTAAAAAATGCAGATGGCGTTAATTCTGCAGTAGGTAAAAAAGCTGCTAAAATGCTTGAAGATATGAAAGCAGGTGGTGACACCTGTCGTCTGAAAAAATCTCTTTACGGTCTCAAACAAGCTGGACGACAGTGGAATATTAAACTGGACGAGAAGCTGAGAGAAATGGGATTGAAACCTACGATAAATGAACCTTGTTTGTATCACAAACGCAATAAAGGTGGATCAGATCTTTTTGTTGTTGTTTACGTGGATGACGTATTAATCGCATCAAAAAATAGATTGTATATAGATAAATTCAAGCAGGAATTAGCGAGGAGATTTGAGCTTAAAGACTTTGGTCAAGCAACCTTCTGTCTCGGGATAAATATAAAGAAAAGTGGCAATGAGTATTTCTTGTCACAAGAGAAGTATATAAAAGATATTTTGAAGAAATTTGCTATGGATAGTTGCAATCCAATCCAGACTCCAATGGAAATCGGAAATCCTGTTAATAGTGAAAAAGAAGTAATAAAAGGGAAACAATTTCCGTATAGAGAACTTATTGGAGCACTCATGTATTTAAGTGTAGCAACTAGACCTGATATCGCCAACGCTACGGCAAAACTTGCACAGTTTGCAGAAAACCCGCAGGAAACTCATTGGAGGGCTGCGAAGCGAGTTCTTCGATACTTGAAAGGTACGATAACTCATGGTTTGGCGTTTAAGCCGACAGGGTTATGCATACAAGGGTATGCAGATGCAGATTGGGGTAACTGCCTCATTGATAGACGATCCTTTACGGGTTATTTATTCGTTCTAGGGGGCGCAAGCATATCATGGACTTCACAAAAGCAACGCATCGTTGCGACTTCTAGTTGTGAGGCTGAGTTTGTGAGTTTGGCAGAAGCTATGAAAGAAGCTGTGTATTTGAATAGCCTGTTGAAAGAACCAGGTTTACATCAACTCTGTAAGGTAAGAATGCATGCTGATAACTTAAGTGCTATTTGCCTTGCTGAGGATCATGGTATACATCATGCGAAAAGTAAGCACATTGACATTAGACATTTCTTTATAAGGGATGTGCTACGTTCCAATAAAGCTATAACATTGGAACATTTGTCAACTGATAAGATGTTGGCAGATGTTCTCACCAAACCATTGCCTCGCGTAAGACACGAATTACTAACAAGTGCGTTAGGATTGTGTGTGAGAAAATAAAGATAGGTTTATTATTTGTGAATCGTATCGTACATGAGTTGAGGGGGTGTGTTGAAGGTATATCACCTCCATGTACTGACAGTAACTACTGGCTAGATGAAAAACTGTTTTAAATGTAATATTGACGTAAAGTTTTTCAATTAGATTCCATGTTCTACATTGTTCACCATGACCTTCCTAATATATGTTTAACCACATAACTTGTGTTTCCGCTCTGCAAACCTCCCCAACATTTTTATTTTATTTTTGTTCGTTTGTTGGTACGAACAAACAAAAATAACCTGATTACATAAAACGTAAACAATAACAAGCGTTAAAATAATTGTGTTGCCTTAATATACTTAGAAGGGATAACTGTACGTGTTTAATTCCCGCCTTATTATCCACATACACACCTTGGCTCCTAGGGGAATATAGCATAATTACATGGTGGATATGTCATTATTTATGTCCATGTTGTTTTTAGGCTGGTTACCATTTAATACCTAAACAAACGACACGTGTTTATTTTAATTAATTAACAAAAACTACTTGTATAGTGATCATTGTAATTGCTTTACTAATTTTGACCAAAATTCCCAGTAAATTAAAACTTCGCTAAGGTTGAGACTATCTATAGTAAGGCCAGGGATTTGAGTTAATTTTCCAAGTTATGGAACAACTAACTGAATGTCATACTCAACAAAGTTTAAATTCCATTGCAATCAAACAATTATTACGACTTTTTTGTTACAAATGGTCACTCAAAAATCAACTTAGAATACATTTGACTAAAGTAGATAACAGAATAAGTTGCGATGGAATGTAAATTTTCCGAGATAATGAACACGGCTATAATTATCACAAAGGCCTATTTACCCAAGTCATTTTATGACGTGTAAGTGACATTCGACCTTTGGGTGGTAAACCAAATTACGAGGTCGAGTTCAAATTACTTACTGTATATAAAAGCATATTATACACAGCGTCTGCCCGCGACTTCGTCCGCATGAAATTTCTTGTTCCACCGACCCACCCCTTTGCATCACTTTTTTGCTTAACGTTTTTCTAACTTTTTTTCTTTATGCTCGGCTCCTGAAAGTCATAGCGTAATATTAAATAATCTATAACGCTATCAAAAACATAAATAATTTTTCAAATCCGACCAATAGTTCCAGAGATTAGCGCGTTCAAACAAACAAAGTCTCAGCTTTATTATTAGTACTGCCCCCTATAGTTAAAAAGACGTGTCTAACAAAATGTATCGAAAAATATTAAAAACTAGCGGCCTGTCCCGGCTTCGCGAGGGTGGACATTTATTTTTTAAACATTACATTTTTTTCTTGCAATTAAAAAAGCCTGTATTAATCAGTGATAATGTAGCATTCAGACGTATCTAACATTTTTTTTCCCAAATATAACTCAATTTGGGAAAAAAAATGTTAGATACGTCCATTTTACTATCGAGGGCAGAGTAGAGGTATAAAGAAAATAAAAATAATAATTTTAATCCCCTCATCTGAAAACACGAAAAACACAAAAGTATCATTCGTTCCACTAAAAACTCATAAATCAAAACTACCTCTAAAATAATTCAGTTCGACATTCCGTGCGAGCGCAAAGAGAATAAATTAAAAACTCTACTGCTGCCTTTATTAGTACACGATAGATGGCGCTTTAGGTCCCCGCTAAATCATGTCGAGCAACGCGAAAATCCATACGCAAGGAAAACCGTTTGATTTATTAGAAATTAGTTTCAGCGTAATTTCTGAATCTGTTCCACACGAATCAAATGTTCGCTCACAGTGACTTTGGTTCGAGTTCGACTTGCCGTGAACATAATTTTATGGTAAATGGTATTTTGGGTGAAAATTATGCGAATTTGTGATGGCAGTCAATTTGCGATATTGTACGATCATAACTGTCGCGCATGGGATTCGTAAAGGGAGTAACATTATGTCAATGACGATTGCGCGCATAAGCTACGAGGCTTTCGGCTCGTGAAATGTTAACAGACTAAATGAATTATGTTTGGTTTGTTTGAGCTGAAAAATATGTTTTTAACGCTGTAAAGGAGTAAAATTGTTGTGAGTTTGTATGTAAGGGGTAATCTTCGGAACTACTGATTTGATTTCGAAAATTCTTTCACTAATGAGAGGCTGCAGTATTACCGAGCGTCAGAGGATATATTTTATTTTAAATAAGAAAGTTGTTGGTGTTTGGAAGCTAGCATATCCACCCGCCACCATTTTGATTTTTTTTTCAAAGTTGCCGCGCACTTTCGATGTGGTATATTGTAAGGGTAGGGGACACTTATAAAAATAAAAACAATTCAAGTAATATGGAAGCCTAACGTGTACCGATTCCAATATATTTGAAGGTAAACATCGCCATATGAGAACTATGAAAACCTTAAAAAAAAATTAAAAGCTTTCTAAAAAAAATGGCGGTGGGTTGGATATGTCACAAAGGTTACTGCTCTCCAGCTTCCAAATACCACCTTCGTAGTTGTCGGGGTAATTGTCAACGTTATTAGGACAGGACAAATAGGAAAGGACAAAAACGCTATTTTGAAACCTGACGAAACTCAGGTTTAAAAATAGCGTTTTTTGGACGACTTTAAAATTCTAAAAAAAAATAATATCTTACTACAGCACATTGAAGTGATGTCATTAAGATTTACTTACTGACTTTATGCAGTAAGAAGAAAAATGTTTGTAAAACATTAGAAGACAAAACAGTAACGTTTAATGATTGAACATACCATTTACTTAACATACCATACCATACCATACCATTTACTTTACATAACATTTTAAAAGAGTAACGGTGGAGTTTCTTGCCCATTCTTCTCCACACGAAAACTACATTTTGGAATGGGCGACTAGAATCAATTCTATTTTTTCATTTTAAATTTTGACGTTCAAAAGTGCCTTTTAAGTGCCTATTTGAAATAAATGTTTTTGACTTTGACTTTGACTTTGACTGAAAAAAAAAACGTTAAAAGTAAAAGTTAAGACGTTAAAGTTTACTGTCATGACGGTAAAAGCTTTAACTGTTTTCGGATCAGCAAAAATACTGTTTTGAACGTTAGGATCGTATGGAACTGTTTGTCTATCTGTTAGGTTCAGATCAATGTTATTTAATTTTTATTTACTGCTTATTTCTTTCAGAGTAAGATTGTTTTATTGATTCAGGTCTGCGCACAGCCTTACACACCTTATGATACCAAAGTGACAAATTAGGTGGCATTACGAGCTACGGTTTTGTCAATTAACAAACCAAATGCCAAATTGGTCCCAAGTAGTACTCAAGCTCTGATTGACTACTACTTCACTGTAAGTACTCAAATTAATGCGCATACGAGTGTTCTAAATATTTGATGATTGCGGATGATAACTTTTCATGAAGCATATTACAGCGATGAGCTTGTACAGGGTCAAATTAAATTACCTAGCGAAACTCTGCAGGTGTGATGTTTTTTTTAGGAATCAAAGACCGCTTGTATTGGGGTTACTTGAAGTATGAGTTGAAAAATCTGTTTTATCTAGCTAATTTAATTTGACCCTGAATTTATGAAACCGTACCCACGTCTCTTGTAAATATTAATAATTTCGTTTGATGTACATATTACATCTTTGCAACGTACATCTGTAAATTTTGTAGTGTTGCTGTAAAAACGTATAAAACAGCGAGAATCTAATTTTCGAGATCATAAAATATTACTCAAGACTTGCGATATCAGCGGCATTTTTTTGTTACTATGGAAATGAAAACTTATCTTTGTTGTATATTTCACTGTAAATAAATAAATAAAAAGAAGCCAGTAACAAATTGCAGTTGGTTTGATTCAACAATGGATACTCCTCTGCTTACTTTGTCCGAGTATAATTTCTTGTTCCAACCCACCCCGTCGCATCGCATCAAATGACCGCTCTCTTGTTTTCGATGTAGCGTTCTTTCTGATTTTTTTCTTTTTGCTCGGCTTTTAAGGCCCATAACGTGAGGTTAAATAGCCCATAGCCTTGCTCAAAAATAAGGCTATCAAATGCAAAAAGAATTTCTCCAATCCGACGGGTAGTTATTAAGATTAGCGCGTTCAAACAAACAAACTTTTCAGCTTTATTATTAGTACCTAAATAGATGAGGAGACATCAAACAGATTCTTACTTAAATAAGAGGTTCTTTATAAAAGCGGATTATTTAAAGCTACTGGCTCTAAAATAGCTAAAAGCAACAAAAATCTCACACCATTCCTTTCAATAAACAACACAAGTGAAAGTTCAGAATTTCAAACTGTTTTTTCTCCATTTTGAAATTCTAATAACGCTACACTGTACGTTAGTTTATGGTGGATATTTAATGGGGTCAGTCCAATCATGCTAATGAAAACAAGCCATGCGATAGAGCGTTGTTTAGCTTCTGAATATTCAACGGGGTTATTTTCTTAACGGCACTCCAGATTTCAACCCGCGGTCGAAATTAAACCTCATGTACACTGGCGAGTGTGCACGACTATACCCGACTATAACCGACGGCTGTACGACTGTGGTACCTTTCAGAGAATAGATTGGAACAGAAGGTCGGCTGGATACAACGAGCGTTATAAATTGAGATATAAACTATCCTATCTTTCAAGTTGGATGAAACTGCACACAGTGTGCAAAATGTTATTACAATCGGTTAAGTAGTTTAGGAGTCCATTGCGGACAAACATCGTGACACGTAATTTATATATATTAAGATTAAGATATACTAATAATAAAGCTGAATAGTTTATATATTATTTTTATGTTTATATACCTGCTGAGATTCTTTAAAAAGGCACAAATTGATAATTTAAAATGATCTGATATTATAATAACAGACCTTTTTCAATAATTGACTCAAGCCATGTGGGCGGGGTTACAACAGCGTTATAACGTTGTTGCAATTTTGCATACATGGCAGGTGATTTTAGTTTATTTTATTTTTTGTAAATGAATAGACATTGTGACTTGTAACATCGCCTTGGATGATTCTGTAAAGGTGTCATAATTGTGGTTTAAATATATAAATAATATTTGAACGCGCTAACCTCTTTACCTACCAGTCGGATTTGAAGAATTCCTTTTGCATTTGATAGCCTAATTTGTGAGGACGGTCTATACAGCTAAACATAACGCAACGACCCTTAAGAGCCGAGCATAAAGAAAAAAGTAAAAAAAAACGCTAGGGGAAACGAAGCAATAACGCGGGCGATGAGATGCGACACGATGCGTCGGGGGCCGAAATTTTACGCGGACGAAGTCGCGTTATATAAGTGCTAGTGACCATTGCGCTTGCACATAATTTACGTAAAGCGTGTCTATGGTGCGTGCTGTTTTATTAAGTGTCACTGGCATGACAGTATTTCGAATTTAGTTGGCCCAAAACTTCGCCAGTTCCACAACGTCTTCGGTGACAGCGTAGAGGTCACTTTGACTGCATCATCCACGCCTTACCGCCGTTCGATTTTGCTTGTTTTATGGAGCCGGCCTTCTGTCCCTACCCAACTCTTCTGTGGTGTGGCTGCAGTACCTACGCTACTAAGATTGGATCGAGCTTTTGTGATTGTGGAATTGGCACGACGAAATTGCAGTTAGTGGTCGGAATTTAGAAATTTTGCATTTCAGGTGTAAAGTTATGGCGATCAGTCAACGAGTTATGGCTATACGATACAGTTGGACGCTATTGGCCTTAACCAATAATTAGATAAGTGGATAACTTTGTTATTTTTCGTAACACTTATCGTAGAACTTTTAATTTACGATAGGTGGGTATTCAAAATCAAAATCAAAAGTCATTTATTCAAACTAGGCTGAGAATTAGCACTTTTCGAACGCCAAAATTACAAAAGAGAGTCCCCCAAAACGCCCGCCCTTCACCACTTCCTAGTGCTTTCGCTGGGAAGAAGAAGTGGCGCAACAAACTCCCCAGCAGCACAGCTGTCTGTTCAGTTAGAAAATACTTGATTGTATACAATACCATTGATTGTATACAATATTATTGTTTTGTGTGCGTAGATTCGATTTCCTCAGTTCTATTTTTGTCCTATGCGTATCGATTTTCGTTATCATTCACTCGTCTATCTATATACTCGTAAATGTGATTTTACTAGCAGCGCCCCGCGGTTTCACCCGCGTTAATGTTGATCCCGTGGGAATATCGGAACAAAAATATTTTATGTGTTAATTCTGGTTATATACTATCTGTGTGCCAAATTTCATCCAAATCCGTTTGGCCGTTTGTGAGTGATTAAGTAACAAACATCCAAATATCTTCACAAACTTTCACATTTATAAGTAATATTAGTAGGAAGCAGGATTTAAGTAAAATTATTCATATTTTATTTAAAAGAATTTCAAAGATATTCAACTGTTGGCAATCCATCAGTGCACACTGTACCTGAAAACCTCGTAAACTACTTTCCTACTTCACTAAGTAAAAAAATCTAGGTTAACTGTACAGCAAATACGCTGGATAGATCGGCAAACCTAAACAGTAACGTTAATTAAAAACTTTTTGCTTTTGTTTCAAATTAAGTCGTTAAGTCCGTGGAACAATGATGTTGATGGATGGTAAAAAATAATTAAAATAAATAACAAAGGGTGGGAGAGTTTAATGGCTGGTAAATATGAGGTTTGGCAAGATGTCGACTTGAACTGTTACAATCATGCAAAAAAAAACTTTTTGTATTACTACACGTCAGGGTAAGCGATGACGCAGTTGACCTTGGTGTACGCTTACCTTGACGTAACCTTTTTACACGAGGTCTTGAAACTATTTAAAATATTCAGATGGGGATTGAAATTATGAAACATACAGTGGCCTCCAGAAGTTAGTTGACATTTTTCCCAGTTCAGCTGTGATGTCCCATAAAGATTTAAAATTTAAAAAAATAATAATCAGGTACTCCTAACGAATTAATTGATTATTTTTTTAATTAGTCAATAAAAACGTTATATCTGTTCAAACTTTAGGACCAATTGAATTTAAAATTATAATGACTCAATATATGAATCGAATCATAATTCTGATCTCGATGATAAATCATAATGACTGTGGTGTGTTACAGCTGAAGTGGAAAAATGTCAACTACAACTTTTGGAGGTCACTATAAATCCAAATTCTAAGTTTGTTTTTGTTTTACAAAACCAACTTTGTTATGTCATCGATTTTTGGTCAAAGCCCGATGAAAATATACACGTGCCAAAATTTCGAGATCCCCATGATTTTCAGGTGTTAATTAAAAGGTTTATGTTGACTTAAACGTGATGACCAAGAGATAGGCAAGCTTAATCTGTAGGGTCACTCCGGATAAACCCTTGTACAAATGTACAGTTGCTCCCAAAACCGAGATAAATATACATTCGTATATGACGGTATAACCCCCGAACTCCATAAGGAAAGGTCGTGAATATTACATGTACCTACGGAAACGCAAGAAGCCAATTAGCCATATAGCTATTTTTGGCTTTCCGGCTAAATGGCCAAATGTGCAAGTCATATCGCGACAGAATCAGCAGTTATCGTTAAAATTAACGATATCTCAACGAAACGAAATTGAATACACGATTGCTAATTAAAATTTCCGTTTGAAAATTTAAATAATGTAGCGAAATTAGACGATTTCACTCGTTACGAAAGGCATTATTTATTTATTGGGAGATTAAATATTATGAAATGGTTATTTATGAATTATTTGATGTAAAAGTTAAAATTTTCTCTTATTTTAATGAAGTATTTTATGAGTTTGTATTTGAAGGGCTCGTGGCTAAATTACATCTGCGTAAATTTATCAAACTGCACTTGCTTTGTTCAGGTTTTGGAATTTTATTTATAAAAGTATCATGAAAAGCATAAAACCCCGTAAATCCGAGTTGCAGTACATTATAGGTTCCTACTTATGAAAACCATAGGTTCTACCAACGAGTTTACAGGGTTACTTTTCAAGGACCAGCCAAATTTAAGGATGTGGTACAGATCATCAAACTAAACAACTTTTTCCATGGGACCAACATCGTAATCGCGAAAAATTTATCAACTGTCCCATAGAGAACTTCAAAACCTACTCGACCTAAACGTATGGGACGGCTGAATTTTTCTGAATAACACATTGCATTAATATTTTTTCATAAGGATACCCGGGGACAAGAATAAAATACCTTTTAATATAACAAAAAGCACGCTATTTTGGCATTCTTTCATCGACACATTATTATTTAAAAAAAGAAACTGTCAAGTTATAGCTCTCTGCTGTCGGCTTCAACCACTGTTGTTTCACATCTATTTCGTTTCAAATATTTATAAATAATTCAATCTGAATTCAATAAATACTCGTACTCCGAAACGCAGAAACGAACGGAATGACATGTGAATGACATTTACGAAAATGTCAGCTCAAGTGTCAACCAAATGTAACGCAGTTGTATAGACGCCAGCACATAAAGCTACTCGAAACTGTCAAATTTTCCCAATCAACTTTGAACCTTATACTTTAGTGATAAAGTTGAAAATCTATTAAATAAATTTGACATATTGTAGTAGCTTGATTTGCTGGAGTCTGTACATGTAAAGTTGCCACATGTTTTAATTGTGTTACGAGTACAAAATTGTATAGGCTTTTTTTTACCTCGTTTTAATATTATTTTTTTTGGAAGCAACGATCTTTGTTCATAGGGAACAGAAAACATTGTTTTCTTAACAAGTGTTTTCATTTATTATTTTACGAAATGCTGTCCAATTATTCATAGAGTTAAAAACACGTGAAAATCAGACAATGAAAATAGCTTGTATTTTTTTACAAAATGTAACGTTTCAGCAATAAAAAATCTGATTTCATTTTGATTTTAATTAAAATGAAAACGAAATCAAAACTTTAACACCTACCATATTTCTTGGTAAAACTGGTTATCAGGCTTTCGGGCTTCCGACTATCCGTAACGACTTTATACTGCATTCTTGACTTGTTTGCCAAAAATGTAAACAAATATACTCAATATGGAAAAATAATTTTAAATCCTGCACAATCAAGTTCAGTTTACGCTACAACTTCAAACATTTTTATAGCATTTTCAATAGTGCGAGTCACTCTAAAATCGACTTGGTTGCCATTAAAATAAAGTTGATACTTATTTCACTTGAAATAATATTAATTTGAAACAAGTTTGAATGGACATAGCAACATAATTTGAAATATTAAAGCTTAAATAGTATATAGAAATTTGGTCAAACCATGGTCGATTTAATTAAGGCTTGGTTAACGCGTATTTCAAAGCTATCTAAGCAGCCACCGTAAATTAAAAATTCAGTCACCTAAAACTTGATAGTACAAGTAAGTAATTAATTAGTCATATGAAAGAAATATCGTGAAACCTTAGTCTAGCCTCGAAAAAGCCTCACGAGAAAATCAAGACACATAAATCCTACTAATATTATAAATGCGAAACTTTGTGAGAATGGATGGATGGATGTTTGTTACTCTTACACGCAGAAACTGCTGAACGGATTTGGATGAAATTTGGCACACATATAGTTTATATTCAGGATTAACACATAGGATACCTTTTATCCCGATTTTCCCACAGGATCGAAGCTTATGCGGGTGAACTGCGGCGCGCTGCTAGTATACAATAAATCTTAACAAGAATTTCAATTCAACTTAACTCAGAAAATAAAAAAAAATCTATTGCCTCACAAATAAGAACCACAAAAATTTAGCACAGCGCTAAAACAAAATAAATAAAAATATATTTTTACAAAGAAAGACGGCTCTATAAAAACCCCTGGCATTGGTCGTTGAAAAAGTGGTTTATTAGCTTACAGGGGAGGCGGATATAATAAATATAAAACCAGGAATGACGTCCCGGGTTCCCCTGCCGTGTTCTTTGGCCCTTATTTTGTGATAACGTAAATACAACAGTTAGTAGGAAAAAAAATGAGGTAAATAATTTGGTTTACACAATAATGTTTATAAGGAATTGTGAGAGAAATTGTCTGGCTTGTGTTGAGGCTTCTATAATAATGATACATTTATATTTTATTTGTAAGGTTCCGAACTAAAACTCATCTTTTTTCCATCTGTCACAAAGGTTTGTATCAATATCTATGCAACGTAGAAATTTTAATCTACCTTGAGATTATGTCATTTGGATGTTTTATTTAGGAGCTAGCCAGGTTTAAGATTAATTACGGGCATTACAGCAGGTAATTACAGCTCAATGTAATTTGGTTCGGAACCTAAATTGTGTGAGTCCGACTCGGTCTTGGCCAGATATTTTTTTTGTCAAATCATTTTTTCTTGCCAAGTTTTAATTTATAGCTTGGGCAATTTTCTGTTTAAACTATGCACCTTTTTTGACATCGAATTATCTTCAATCATAAGGATCTTAAAGTTTGAATATTCAACTGACCTGGGACTCCTATCCTAACATCAGTGTGAGTTTACTGGATTGCAAACACGAACGAGTCATTAGTAGCGGTGACACAGCACAAATAGATTCGGGATTTTGGACCCTACGGATGACGAAGTATATTCAAATTTACTAGATAGTCTCAAGAATTTAACCAGAAACTGTGATTTCGATAAAGACATAAATAGACTTACAATCTGGGGTCTATATTTTAAAATTTACGAGTGTAATATGCGGCAGATGACATCTGACAACTTTGTAAGTTTTTTTTCATAGTTTTCGGCTTTATTATACAGCAAACTTCGTAAAAATGTGACAATTATGTTATTTTCCGACAAATCTGTCGCATTGTCAGTTGTATTGAATAGGGTTCTGATACCGTCAAATATTCGATTCGGTCGCAGCTATTTTCCGTCTTGTTAAGACCCGAACAATATCGATAAAAATAAGGAAATCCTTGGTAGTCAATGCCATAGCACACAAAAACATCTTGATCCCGGTACTTCCAGAAATCCCTTCGAATGATAAAATGCAAAAATCAGAGCCGAAACCGCGGTCAAAACTAAAGATAAGCAAAACCTTTGAAACCTTGAGAATGTGTCCGTAAAGATTGTACCGACGGGTTCCAAACATGTCTTCAGGATATCGGTATGCCTATCTTGTATGAACAGAGTAACCCTTTCCCTTCATAACTTATGCGGGTAGATAAACATCAAAGAATTTGCCTTCCTTCCCAAATCGGCATGAAGATAGTTTACGATACTATATTTATGTATGTATTGCTTACAAAATTTGCCTATGTATAAAGTGTATCGTCGAATTCCATTTTATTATATCGTTTCGGCAGGTTCTAAATAAAATCTCGAGAATATTGGTTATAATGATAAGGATCTCGAATACATGGGCTGCCTTTGACTTACACTCTTCTTGTAATAAACAGGTTGACAGGATCATCAACGCTCCAATCAGTTACCGTGGATTCAAGTACACGATTCTCAAAACGCTGTGTTGAAATTTTCAGTCAGTTATTTTTTTTTTAATTTCAGCTACATACATTTTGATCACGTATGTATTTCACTTTTCTATGAAATAGAAGTTTTTTTTATAACCGACGATCCATGTGCTAGATTCATGGTTTCAGTTTGAAGGTCGAGTCGATGAAGTTTCAATTACCGTTTAGTCCTAAGCAGTTTCTATTGGATGTTTTTGTACTCCTGTGGGAACCTCGGCTGGCGAACCTTAACACAGATTACCACGTAACCTAGCTAGGACGCCAGATTCAATTCTGTTGTACAGATAGTGAAATCCACGAAGACGCGCCCTACTCTTTTTCCTAATGCTTACAGCACAAGTGAGCAATATTCCGCTAGTATTTTAGTTTTTTCGATACACACTAATTATTTATTATTAGTGGCTAATTTATTGTGTATCAAAAAAACAAAAACACTAACGAAATTGTCTAGCGATAACCGCTAACGATTAGGAAGAATAGTGGGGCGCGTCTTCGTGGATTGCACTATCTGTAATTCTCCTTATGATTTTTCTCTAAATTCTAAAATTAGTACCTATGTACCTCACTTTTGAAATAAACAAACTTAAAACTTAAACTTCAATGCAGAGGCCAAACTACTTTTTATTACAGCTACTTGACTCTTTCTATCATGAAGGTTGCGTTTATTAGGAAACCTCAAACAAGAAAATCCTGAATATAATTGAGTCTCAGGTCGGTATTCATTGTGCTTCCAATCTTATGTTCAACAATAGCTAATACAAGGTGTATTAGCTACTTTCTTGTTATTAAAATGGGTCTCTAAATCCTTGACCTGACCTGACCAAATCACGCGATGACGAGCTGATATAGCTACTAAGAATTAATTAACTCTTTGTTGTCCCGTCATTGTAAAATTCTGCCGATGTCATGATGTAGTTAATAAAACGAAGTTCGAAGCGTGGTCTATGGGGTAGTATGAAAATGAAGGAGACCTTCCTTCATTTCTCGTTATTTTTTTTTTTGTAGGGCCGAAAATAAGGGTATCCGGGCCTTGCTACCTTGTTGAAAACTAAGTTATTTTATTAGATAGAAAGCAAACAGACCGCTCACCTTGATAGTAGTGGTCAACGACGTACAGAGAACAAGATACCCGAAACTGTAAAATGTTCCTAATCGATTTTGGACCTTATGCTTCATGCTTTAGCGACAAAGTTGAAAATCTATTAAAGAAATTTGACAGATTGTAGTAGCTTGAACGCGATTAGAGTTCACTCCTAAACTGGTAGAAATCGTCACGTAACGAAAAAGCGTTGCAAACTTTCTCTCTTTCTGTCTCTGAGATAGTTTTTATGGTTTTCGAGGGCGCTAATTCCTATAGTGAGGTAAAAATGAAAATCCAAGATGGCGACAACTTTATGAGAGCGTCTAAAAACTTATACTAGATGGTTTTGTATTAAAAACGCGTATTAAATTCACACTTTCTCTCCCTCTCTGGTCCTTTCTAATTTATCCCCTTAACTGTTGATCACGCTCCAGGAGCAGGATGTCAAACAACACGCATATGTGTACCGCGCTCCTGGAGCGCGATGACTAATCGGACTCATTATTTTAAGCCGTCTAAACTGTATATTACCTGCTTTAACTTGCACAAAGTGTAGGGAAAAGAGCGAGGAGCATAATATAGTTACATGAAAAGTCTTTAGAACACACCTACGACGGTTCCTAGAAGTATCAAATGTCGTCTCTCAGTTTTGCTTACGCACTACTTTTGCGCGCGTACCGGTTGACCACACCTGCAAAACCTCTAGAGACATTTCTGGTTTAGGGCTATTTCAGAGAGAAAGCTGAAATGTCTCATGGGCTTGTGTCACACCGGCAATCAGAAACTAAACGAAATACTGCAACGGTGCTTAAAATTGGTATGGTGATAGTACTTCCCCGATGGGGCTCAATCACAAAAAGCTACTAGGAAAAATTACATAAAGGCACATTTTAGCATTAGATTCTACCATATACCACCAAAATGAACGATCGCAGAAAGGGGAGGGGTGAACAAGGGGCGCATAAACTTTTATTAATAAAAGAATAAGTAACTGTAAGCGAAGAAATGCCTGGAACATCCACACCTCGGCGAGGTTGTAATAAAAAAGTAAGAGAAATTGATGAGCGAAGCGTGGCTTGGTTAAACTTTGCGCTCAATATTTGGAGTCGGAGATTGCATGTAAACGCTGATTACGATAATGGTGGCTATGTTATTACTTAAAGTCTATTCAAACTCGCGTTTCAAATTAATATTATTTCAAGTTAAACAAATATCAACTTTATTTTAATGGAAATGAGGTTGATTTCAGAGTGACTTGGACTATTGAAAAAGTTATAAAAATGTTAGAAGTTGTAGAGTAAACTGAACTTTATTGAGTAGGATTTAAAGTTATTTTTCCATAAACTCATATCTGTTTACATTTTTGGCAAATAAATCGCGAATGCAGATTATTTACCCGCTGGTTGAGTTCTGTTGTTGCCTATACATGGCGAAATACACAAGATTTTTTTGTAAGTAGTCTGTTAATCCTCTGAAATAATATTAAAATGTTTTAAATTCTGTTTCATCGTAAATAGTAATAATCCTTTCTTTATTAAGGGCTTGAGTCAGACAGCAGTACTCTTGGACACGGTACGTATAGTGAACAGGTTCCCTTCTCCAGACCCCTGACCACCGGCAACTTGGACCCTGTTCCTGATGCCGATGGGCCACTATTTTTTTAACTCTTAAATGTTTTTTATAAAAATATTTAAAAATTAAAATAATGTGCATGAAATTGTAATAAAGCAAATATTTTTTTTAAAACGGTGAAGGAAAACGTCGTGAGGAAACCGGCATGTCCTAGAACCAAAAAATCGAAGACATGTGACATCTACCAACCCACACTGGGCCTGCGTAGTGGATTACGGCCCACTCCCTCTCATAGAGAGGAGGCCTGTGTATTATAGGCTAGATTATGTGTGTTAAATAATTTTTTATCGGGCGTTGGGCACCCATAAAATAACAAACTCTGACTTGACGTATCAAGTATTTTATAACTGAACAGACAGCTGTGTTGCTGGGGAGTTTGTTGCGCCACTTCTTCTCCCCAGTGAAAGCACTAGGAAGTGGTGAAGGGCGGCCGTTTTCGGAGACTGTCTTTTTGTAATTTTGACTTTCGAAAAGTGCTGATTCTCAGCCTAATTTAAATAAATAAGTTTTGATTTTGACAAACAAAATTTTAAAGAAAAATACCATAATAAGGCCAAGAGAGGCATAAGAGAGCCAAAATACCTTTTTTTTATTAGACATTTATGTCCCACAGCTGGGCAAACGCCTCCCTACTCTCTTTCCACCTCTCTCTGTTCAGATCTACATACTTAAACATACCTAAATTTTGGAATTATAATGATTTTATCTCCAAACAGTTTACAAGTCGTGAAGAAACATATGGGTAGTATGAATATTTATCCAAATGTGAGTTGCAACTGTAGTGCCCCGTCAGACTAGACACAGACGGTCTCCCCTCAAAAAGCGGCGCCTTTCGTCTGAAGCCGTTTTTGAGGTTCAAAGTGCACTCCTAGCACATAACTTTTTCTTTTTGCTCACGGTCGAGTTTCAAAACAATCACCACGGTGAATATAAATTCTCAATTTCGCTGCAAAAATACTGGATGCATTTTTTACGACTTGATTTTAGCGAATTGTTTTTCTTTCTGGTTCATCTCGACGGAATCGACATTTCGAATGTAATATTTTTCACGTAAATATTATATATTTGTGTTACATACGTACTTTTGAAAACAAACAGTAGGTTTATTTAAAGATATTAAAAAATTGTAAAAGTTTTTTTCACTGTGTTGATATTAAGAGCCTATACTACCTCAGCAAAAATTTATTCTTTATCTCGCTCGCACGGTACTGCTCGCGGACTGAGTGAGAGCGAGACAGAGTGCGGTGCTAGGCGGCAGGCAGCGCCAATAGTTTAAGTATTTGCTTTTTACGGTGAAAATAATGGTAATTAAAAAAAATAATAAACATAAGACCTGCTTTATAGTTAGTTCAGTAAGTATACAAATAGTCCAGTCATTATAGACATTCGAAATCGAAAATTTAATTATAATTCCAAAAGTTTTCAAACTTCGGTAAAGTGAATGGTACATTGGGACGACCATAAATCTCATTTTGCAACCTTGTCCGCAGTCCGGAACATTGTTAAAATTGCAATTAAATTAATTTTTGCTGTATGATCGTGAAAAAAATTCCAAAAGTTCTGCAAACTTGGGGAAGTTTTCGATATAATATTTCATATCACGTATTTAATTTGCAACCAATCTAAGTGTACGGAACATTTTTTGTTATTGAAAATTAATGTTTTTTTTTATTAAACTGAATGAAAACGTTCCAAAAGTTCTGCAAACTTGACACATATATCGGAAAAATATACCGAACGGTTGTATAAATTTGCAACCTTTTTCGTTGACCGGAACATGTTTATTATAATTCTTTTTAATTCGTGGTCATTTTTTCGAGTAAGGTGGTCTCGGAATAATTACAAAAGTTTTGAAACTTGGTTGCAAACTTCGAAGACATCTATTCTGATGCATTTACACATTTGCAACCTCATACGCGATCCGGAACTTTATGCAATTTGCAAAAATGTAATTTTTTTATTTTTTCACCTTCAAGAAAATTTCAAAAGTTCTGCAAATCGAGGGGACTGTTTAATTTTGGGATTAATGTCAGTATTTGAATTTGCAACCTCTCACGCAATCCGGAATCTTGTGTGATGTCGGAAATTTAACTTTATGGCACTTTTCATTTTCGAAAAAATTTCAAAAGTTCTGCAAATCGAGGGGACTGTTTAATTTTGGGATTAATGTTAGTATTAAAATTTGCAACCTCTCACGCAATCCGGAATCTTGTGTGATGTCGGAAATTTAACTTTATGGCATTTTTCATTTTCGAAAAAATTGCAAAAGTTTTGCAAATCGAGCCAATGATCGGTCACGTGGCCACGGTCGCGTTACCATAGCAACGCAGGTATACGACGTCGCGGCGGCTTCGTATAGCACAAAGTTTAGGCCCTGAATATATAACAGCGATATGTACGGAAATAATATTTTGCGTGAATGTGATTAAAAAATATTTCCGTATTCCGGATATGGTTGCAAATTCAAATACTGACATTAATCCCAAAATTAAACAGTCCCCTCGATTTGCAGAACTTTAGAAATTTTCTTGAAGGTGAAAAAATAAAAAAGTTACCTTTTGCAAATTGCATAAAGTTCCGGATCGCGTATGAGGTTGCAAATTTGTAAATGCATCAGAATAGATGTTTTCGAAGTTTGCAACCAAGTTTCAAAACTTTTGTAATTATTCCGAGACCACCTTACTCGAAAAAATGACCACGAATTAAAAATAATTATAAATAAACATGTTCCGGTCAACGTAAAAGGTTGCAAATTTATACAATCGTTCGGTATATTTTTCCGATATATCGGTCAAATTTGCAGAACTTTTGGAACGTTTTCCTTCAGTTTAATAAAGAAAAACATTAATTTTTAATAACAAAAAATGTTCCGTACACTTAAATTGGTTGCAAATTTGACACGTGATGTAAAATAATATTTTTAACACCACTCCAACTTTGCAGAACTTTTGGAATTTTGGTCTGAAGAACTGAGCAAATTATCATTTATTGCATTTTTAACAATGTTCCGGACCGCAGAACAGGTTGCAAAATTTTATAGTTTGTTTTAATACCATTCCCGACCTTACATCAAAATTTGAAAACTTTTGGAATTATAATGAATTAATTGTCTTGACTGACTGGACTAAAAGTTTCATGATCTAATTTGAAGTATTTTTTGAATACCAGCGGTTTATTGTTCGGTTTGGAGGTAACTTTGGATTTTTTTTCTATCGAGAAAATTTTATGGAATCGTGTTTTCGTCTAACATAAGATCTAACATTAATCCTCAATTTTGCTATATATTTATTTCAAATATAATGCTGCAGTATTTTCGACATAACGGAGGATCATGCTAAGCCATTTGACGTAGTATAGGCCCTTAATAACTATTTGTTTTTATAATGTTTAAAAAATGAAAGTACTCTCTAATCAATTAACAAGAATATTAAGAGTTAATTGTTATGTGCCTAGTCTGACCTGGTTGGTATTTTAGTCCATCATAGGTATTATTATAAGCCTGTGTTGTCTCACTGCAGGGCAAAGGCCTGCCTTCCGGGTTTCCACTTTTCCCGGTCTTCTGCAATTGTGAAAGTGGGCTGGCTATATCTGTCGCATGTTGGAGCAGCAATAACCAAAAGCCACCACTCATTGGATCTCAAATAGCAGGAAACGACTACGTGGTAGGCCCAGAATGAGTTAGCGGTATGAGCTGCACTCCTTAAAGGATTGGCCCACAAACGCAGTAAAGTAAAACAAATGGTAATTTTAAAAAAAATTAATAAATAAAGTTATGAATATTCACATCAAGATTTTTTATTTATTTATTTAAAATTTTCGCACGA
Organism: Globia sparganii; assembly: GCA_949316385.1. Classification (NCBI taxonomy): domain Eukaryota; kingdom Metazoa; phylum Arthropoda; class Insecta; order Lepidoptera; family Noctuidae; genus Globia; species Globia sparganii. Next base: position 2,305,416 of record OX438660.1, read on the forward strand.
AAAGGTACAAAGGCGGACTTAATGCCATAGGCATTCTCTACCAGGATTTAGGATTAGATGGCCTATGACCTATTAAAACTAGGTACACAAATACTTAAATGGGTTATATACACATACATACTATAGTATATATATAAATATGTAGTAATGATATATATATAAATATATATATATATATATATACAAATTCAAGGGAGAGAGATGATACATCCTCGTTGAATAATAAACAACAGTTTACCCGAAAACTCTAATACAACTTTACACCCCCAATAAACTTACGACTCACATATTATAAAACAACTTGTTAACCACTAAAAGGTTTTTTAAAACCTTCGCAAAAACGCCAGACTTTATTAGGTATAGCACGTAGCAATGTAAGGTTAAAAAACCACCATTATTAAATTTCCCATAGCCGGCAGCGGCTATAACAATATTTCAGACCAGTAAGCTGGAAAGAAAAACTGCGCTTAAATGGATTTAGCATATTTTATGATAATATTAAGACGTACAAACGGTCTTGGGAATTTCGGAGGTACGGTCTAATCATCCAGTCTGACACCGCTTCACCGAAAATATTATACCTACGGAAATCCTCCGGATTATTAATGTTCCATTTTTCATAAGTTTGAAGGGAATTTTCAGGAAAGTTTTCGCTACATAAATAATTTTAGCGTCGACATTTTTATGTCCTTATTTAGAGTAGGTACCTACTTAATTATATGATATTATTTATCTTTTATCCTACACCCATGCTATAAATCCTCTATAAAAGTTTCGGAAACAGCCAGTTTATTGCCAACATTTAAATTACCACATTTATAGTAACCATAATATTATCGAAACGGTTACGTATTATAATATCTAAAGTTAATTTAACTATTTTTGATGTAACTACAACACAACATACACACACATATTGGTCGACTGAACTACTGTGTTACTTACATAATTTTGATTAAACTAAAATCAATTGCACTAACGAACAATTAATCTAATGATTTTTTAAGATATTTCAACTTTGTATGAAATACCTAATGGATGACTCGGTTTTTATTCTATTTATTTCAGAAGAAGACAGTCGACGTTATGTCGACGGAGCCCCGCTGTGGGGGCTCCTGTGTCTGCCTGCAGGGTTTAAAGGAACCTAACCAAACCGAACTTTGGGGTGCCCCTGACTTCAACCGTCTTTTTCTGGTTCTAAAGCACAAAAACAGACAAAATCAGGTTTTTGTTCAAAAACCAACAGTAGGTGAATCATCTGTTAGTTCAATTAACCTTAGGTTTATTAATCGTAGCTGAATAAACCGAAGGGGCATTAACCGTAGGTAAATTCTGCTTTATGTATTTCATTCATTAGTTATTACAAACATCTGTGAATCGATCTTTAGGTATTTTAAACGGTAGGTCTTTTGACCGTAGTTATATCGAAAATAGAATAACTTTAGATATTCTAATAAGTAACCATCGAAACGAGTGTTATCATATTGTACTAAATTTCACTATGCAAATCCTTTGCTTTTTCAATCCCTTCGTTACTCAACAATCAGCCACATTCTCACTACTCAATTCGTGGTGTCTTTCTGAATTTCAAAAAAAGAACATTGTCATGCACGCGCGTTTCACTACCACAGCGCCGTAATTTAAAAAAAAAAACTTATAGGTTATTCGAATTCACGTCGTATCCCGCCATTTTTGTTCAATATTAGTATTGCAAAAAATTATTACTTTGTTTTTTTAAAAAAATGAGTGATACAAGCTTTGACATTCAGCAATTAAACTATCCATGAATTTACATAGAGTTCTTACAACACTGTACAACACCTTACGGTTTCCAAACCTTTTATAGTGGATTCATATCAGACGCCAGCACATCACGCTACCCGAAACATTGTACGAAACAATGTAAAATTTTCCCAATCAACTTTGAACTTTATGCTTTAGCGATAAAGTTGAAAATCTATTAAAGAAATTTGACAGTACATCTGGCGCATGTGTGATGCGAAGTCAGCCCCACTACAACAAAACCACTACACAAGTAAAGGAAAAACTCCGGAAACCGTAAATTTACAAATGATACAAAAAAAAATCCCGTGATAAACTATTTACATAACTACAAATTCGTACGGAACCCTCAATGCGCGAGTCCGATTCGCACTTGACTGGTTTCACTAATAACTGACGAAGAACTTCTATGCTGAGAAGTCTACAATCATTTGGTGAATCCATCGTAACAGCTGCGCGTCGGTGTCTCTGCATCGCTGTATATTTTCACCACGGCATCAGCTACCCTCATACAAGTATTTACGGTTATAAGCTCACATTAAGCTAGCTAGCGATGGGAGGGGCCCGTGGCTAAATAATAACAGCCCGCACAAGTCGATCGATCAGGTTAGGCTACGCTTGCCGCGGTCGGTCCGTGGATGGGTGACCATATTCACGTACAAAAAAGATCTAGACACACAAAAAAGCACGCTAACCCTTTGGTCCCGGCTGTCTGTCATGGATCTTTGACAGTCGTTACGGATCGTCGGAAGCCCGAAAGTCTGACAACCAGTCTTACCAAGGGGTATCGTATTACCCAGTAACTGAGTTGTGGAGGTTAGATAGACAGTCCCTCCATGTAATAATACTGGTATTCAGCTGTATCCAGTCAGACTGGAAGTCGACCCCAACATAGTTGGGAAAAGGCTAGGCAGATGATGATGATGAAGCCAAAATAATGCTAAAGATTCAAAAGATTTCGTTAAATACACGGAGAGTATAAACAGCAGCGGAGAAAATAAATTATACACGGACATTATGTATGCATGAGTAAAACTGTTCATTATACGGTTCGCTGCCTCCAAAGGTAGAAAGACGAAGAATTTCGATTATAAGTCTTACAATTAATTGAATAAACGGAATCAGGGTCCAATGAAATTATTATGAGACAGTTTTCACTCTCAACAATACAATTAATAACATACAGTTTGTTTGTTTGTTTGAACGCGCTAATTTCTGGAACTACTGGTTGGATTTGAAAAAATCTTTTCGCATTTGATAGCTTAATTCATGAGGAAGGCTATATTATGTTGACATACGCTTACGTAATGGTATTCAGCTGCATCCGGTTAGACTGGAAGCCTAGTCAGATGATGCTATAGGTTGACATTATGCTAATGAATTGAAAAGAATTGAAATCATGTCTTGATGTATTTTTTTTATTTAATTATATTATTTGTAATGTGCGTTTTGTTGGTACAGAATAAACAGTTTATATTTATTTTTAGATCAGAAAGAACGCTAAACGAAAACGAAGTAATAGTATGGATAGGCACTGCTATATCTATACTTCTATACTAATATTATAAAGAGGAAAGATTTGTATGTATGTTTGTAACGAATTGGCTCAGAAAGTACTGGACCGATTTGAAAAATTCTTTCACCATTTGAATGCTACATTATCACTGATTAATATAAGCTTTTTTTTTCTACCCGTGCGAAGCTGGGACGGGCCGCTAGTATTTTATATTAAAATAAGAAATTTTACACGAAGTCGCGAGCAAAAGCTAGTGAAATTATAATGAGACAGATTTTCTCTTAACAATACAAATAAAATTAATCACACTAATATTATAAAGGTGAACGTTTGTGAGTGTGTTTGTATGTTTGTTACTTCTTCACGCACAAACGGCTGAACGGGTTTGGATGAAATTTAGCACACAAATAGTTTATAATCAAGATTAACACAGAATACTTTTTATCCCGATATTCCAACGGGAACAACACTTACGCGGGTGAAACCGCCGGGCGCAGCTAGTCGTCTAGATAAAATGGAAATGGACGGGGAAGTTTTGCAACCATATCTACACACATCAAAAGTGTCTAGGGATCAACATATATTTTTGCAATAACTTTTCTCCTGATTGATATTAATTAAAATTTTCTTTAAGGATTCATCAAATAAAGTGTTTTCGTTTGTCACAGTAACGATAAACCAAGTCACCTTTGCATTAATAAAGAAATTTGCCATTTTCCTAATAAAGGGATTTTTGACATTTGAACCACTAACACAAAAGTTCGAAAAAAAGACTGAAATAACAGTTTTCTCTAAAATTTTATTGGGTAACTTAAACAATTAATAATCCGTGTTTCTACCGCGAACACTAACAACACAAGAACATCGGTTTGGCATACTCAAAATGAGTTCATCCAAATCACGCTGTGGAATGGCCGCCCATGTTCGTTGCAACAACAAAAAAAGGTCTTCTTGCGACTGGATACCCTCCATATTCGGCAGAGCTCTTCTCTGTAGCATATCCCATGCATGCTCAATCGGGTTCAAGTCTGGCGACTGAGCAGGCCAGGGCAGGACATTGATGTTAGCTGCGGCGAGAGTCTGTCTTACAACTCTTGCGGTGTGCGGTCGTGCATTATCATGCATTAACTGAAATAAGGGACCGATTTGCACTTGTAGAGGAACGATGACGTCTGATACAATCGTCTCAGCATAAATTTGAGCGTTGAGGTTGCCTCTGATCCAAATCAACTCAGTTCTTCCGCCGATCCAAATACCCGCCCATACCATGATGGTTCCACCACTATAAGGATGGACTTCCTGGCAGGATTTTAATCGCTGTTGGCGTCCAGGGGTTCTCCAGTGTCGTATACGTCTTGTATCCGGTCTCATACCAAAACGAGACTCATCAGAAAAGCACACGAAACGCCATTGTTCTTCTGCCCAATTTCTGTGTTCAAGAGCCCATTGATATCGAATCCTACGATTGTGCATTGCTATAGGTGGTACCCGTAGCGGTCTTCGGGAATGAAGGTTCACTTCATGCAAGCGGTTTCTGACTGTTTGGTCGCTAATTAAGTTCCCTGAAGAGTGATGAAGCCTCACGGCTAACATCATGGCGGTTATTGTTGGAGCTCTTCGAGTTAAGATTTGAATGTATCGGTCTTGTCTCCGTGTGGTGCAGCGATACCGTCCTCCATGGCGCTCAGCCACGGTACCAGTGCTTCGGTAACGTGTCCAAAGTCGACTGATAACACTCTGACTTGTATTCAGAGCTAAAGCCACAGTACGTTGCCGGGAACCAGCTTCTATCATTCCCACGGCTCTGAGCATTTCTTCCCTGCTTAAATGACGTCGCCGCTCCATAATAACGTTGGTTTTAATCAGTAGTAGGGAAACAGTAGCACTAATAATGTCTTCAATGCGTTGTATGTTTTTATAGGGAAAATATTGACAGCTGATTTTCATCTTTTACTCGAATTTGATTCACAGTTCCTGATTCAAATTATGAAATGCACCAAAAAGGATCCATATAAATTTATAAAATCATAAATTTATTACAAAGCCACATCTCAATCTCAAGAAATCCGCATAAAAATGCTTGATCCCTAGACACTTTTGATGTGTGTATTTCCGTAGCGTTAGTGTTTTCCGGTTTGAAGGTAGGTAGTAATTAACGATAATATTACGGAATTATTCGACTTTCCAACTATTATTTTTACAAAGTTATGAACTTGACTTATGTCAAATAATTACGATTACGTACTCGTTTTTATTGACGTACGTACGTATGTAACGTTAACCAATCGTTTGAAACAACCGGCCTTTAGTGTGCATATACACGAACGACACAGGTCGACAACAAAGGCCACTGCAACCGACGCACACTTCTGTGGGAAAGGGCCTCACGTCCCAGCCGCCGCGGGAGACGCTCCGGGCGTCGGGAGCCGCGTGACGACTCCCGGCCACCGTAGGCGCGGGCCTACGGGCGGAGAGTAATGGGTAACTCTCCATCCGATCAGGACCAGGCCTATGCCGGACGGCGTGTACGTGTTCTACGCGCGCCTCAAAGAGATGTCAGCAATAAGGAAGGGGCCCGTAAGGACCGAAGCCTGGCGGGGCAGCGGGATTGTCCGAAAGCGTTACCGCTACCCCGGAACACAAAGGGCTAAGGAAGGAACACGGGTGGGTTTTAGTCAGTAAGAGTCTGACACTCCCTTCTGTTCTACCCTGAGCGGGAGGGGTCATTTGATAATTTTGCATGCAGTTTTTGAAGAATTCTTTGGTAAAAAACTGAATGGAGTACGTAATTTTTTTTTTCCATCCACAAAAAAAAACCGACGCACACTTACGGCCGAACCCAATTACCTTTAAATCACCAGCTTAGGCATATTGGAGGTAGAAAAACCTATCAATCTCTGATTTTAATGTCCCAATAATCCATATCAGTAGCGATCTGTATGATTATAATAAACTGACAGTTATAATTATACTGGCTACCATCAGCTATCTGTCAATAGGTTATCGGTCGCTAGATTATGATCAATACCCCACAGACACTTTTTACGTCGTTATTACGTTGGTCTATTTTAGGTCGATAGTAAAGTTTTTAAATCTGCGATAACGAAAATTAGTATTTCAAGGTAGCACTATATTGTGTTGAACGCTAGTACCTACGCCTTAATTTTAATGACCACTAGTCCTTCAGTTATTAATAATGTTTCTATCATATGTATAATGTATGAGAAGTGGGTGTGCTTTGAAACAAAAGGAAATAGATACTAGCGAGAAGTCATAGAGTTAGTCGAAAAAGCATATGATTAACCGTTTTTTTTCATATAATATGTTTAAATTTTTGTATTATAAGAATATGATTTATTAACTTGTAAGATTAATTAGTAATGTTGTACGGTACTCGTGTTTTTCCTGATTTCAATTCGAATTTGTAACATGTGGATATCGTAGTTAGTTACGCACTGATATATCTAGATTATAAGCTATTATTATCAATGTATAGTGTGTAATTGTTCGTTTTCCTTATTAAATATAACAAATGAATGAAGTGACTAAGGATTACGATTGCAGTTACTGATATCAGTACCTACACTCAAATCATCACATTTTCTGCCGAGCCTTTTCCCAACTATGTTGGGGTCGGCTTCCTAATCTAACCAGATGCAGCTGAATACCAGTATTTTACCTCCACAACTCAGTTACCGGGTAATAACCGGCTGGTTACCGGGTCTTCTTGGCAAAACTGGTTGACAGACTTTCGGGCTTCTGACGATCCGTAACGACTGTCAAAGATCCACGATTATTCGTGGATCTTGGACAGTCGTCACCAAAAGTCAAACCAAAAGTTCGTCGGGACCAAAAGTTTAACGTGCTTTCCGAGGCACGGACGGGTCTCGGTATGTACAGATGGTCACCCATCCACGGACCAACTGCAGCAAGCATAGTTTAACCTGAACGACCGACCCGTGCGGCTGTTATTAACTACGAGTCCAAAGGTTCTTACATTCCATAACTTTATCTAATACGGCCATCTTCAAAAAACTTCGTTTTTATGAGTCCATTTTCATCGCGACATCATAACTAGAGGTGGGTCTCGCAAGAACTTGTCGAGGACCTTGTAAGTCACAAAAATACGATATAATACGATTATTTTCCTCTTGTCCCTACTCAGATTAAATTTCTCCGAGTCGAGTAGGGAGGCGACGTGTAAACTGGAGAACACTCGAAGACGGCTCGCCTTGGAGTGAGTTCTTGACGCGAGATGTCATTACTATATGTCATTCACACGACTTGCGACCGGGTTTCAATGAGCGACTTCACTCTATTAACATAAGTGTATCTGTGTCTGCTTGTTTTAATTTAAATTTTTGTATATACGTCGTTTCAGAACTCTTTGGTTAAAAACTGAATGGAGTACGTTAATTTTTTTTAGCAACACTGTTTAATTTCTGTAGTTTTTCAACTCTTTAGATGGCAAGATTGACCTTATACGTATCGAAAGTTAAATGAGTTATTATAAATATCGGAGTCAATCGTTTGACTATTAGGAACGCCAGCGCTGCTGGTGGTGCTCGACAGAGTCTAGCCTGAGTTCGTGGGGAGTCGAAGAGAGCAAGCAACGAGGTGGAGCAACTCTCTTGGGCATTGGACATCGTACGGACAACATATGCTCAGAAATTGTCTCGCGTTCTGTATCTAGTGATGTCGTGTACCTGCAGTGTGTGAATCGCTCGTGCGATTAATTTGTTCGTGAAATTATAATTTGATTTGGACTGTAAACGGTTTTCTATTGAGCAATAACCAAGACTACCCATATTACGCCCGCAGTAATTAAAATATGGCTGTTGATACCGTGAGACACGTACCTTCTCCGTCATATATTATAAGTAGAAGTAGAAGATTATGTTGAAGCTGAAGATTATGTTGTAGTTTGCCTATAAAGGTTTCGATTTCGGATCGCCATAGAGTATTTTGAAGGAATAAGGCTGTTTATTAACATCAAACCGCGCCAAAGAACTCCGTTCCAACGTAGGTAACGTTGGAATGGAGTTCTTTGGCGCGGTTTGCAGTAGGTAGAAATCGTCACGTAACGAAAACGCGTTTTACCAGGTTGCTTAAACCGATTCCGAGGTCATTATGAAAATCCAAGATGGCAGCTGCGAAAACTTTCAAATTATTCGTAAATTTTTTCGTCAATGTATTTCTAGAAAATAAACGTTTGATTTGATTTGATTAGTGTCGTTTTCAGGGTTTCCCCAACCGTGCACGTTTTTCTCTTTACTACCGATCACGTGTTAGCATTTCCATATGTAGAATAATAAAAATCGAACAAATTTTCTTGTTAACGTTACCCAAAAAAGATTTATAACATTATAAATTGAAATTGTAAGCTCGCCAGAATTGACAGCGTAAGCTAGCAACTGGAGACATGTTAATCCAATTGAAATTAATTATTTTGTCACTATTGGAAACAATGTGTCGTTATACTCGTAGCTTTCAGGTTTCACTTCGCGTGAATGATGTTGCAGGTTTGAACATAATAAACTTGGTTATCACTGCCCTAAAGTAGTTCAACTGTAAGATATTTTAAAAAAAATAAGCAATTTGAGGTAAGTTTTGTTACATGTAAAAAATTTGCTCTTATATCCAATTAAAAAATCGGATATAATTATCTTAAAAATCAATGATAATTTAACAAAACATAGAAAAAAAGATATTTGCATCACAGAGAAAGAACAAAAAGACAAAAAATAATAAGTTGGGGAAAATATACGTCACAAACACGCAAAACGACCAAAACAACACGCCATGTTTCCCCAAAGGATGGGCAGAGGTGTAATTATATTACACCCACATTTTGCCAGATATTATGTTTAAGTGCCATGTAATAGGGGGCGAGTCCATTACTATAAAACGGGCACAAATCCATACTCCGGGCTGATACTGAGAAATTCCAGATCCAATACAATTTTTGTAAGAATAACATATTTACATCATTTAAAAAGAAAAACTAACAATTAAATGTACAAGTATATAAAAAGGGAGGGGAAATAATCAAAGGGCATCATAAAATTTGTCCGCATTGCTATCAACAGGAAACGTGCCCAAAAGGCTGGCAGCATTGCCACGTTGTATGGCGATGCTTATTACTTGGCTCAAGAATAGGCCAGCCCTCTGTCACGTAAAGAATCAACCAACCGCTTGGCGATGTTTCGAAATATTAAGTCGGGCCCCATGGCCCTAGTGTTTCAACCCCAAACGGCTCGAACATATAAGTATAGATTTTAGTAAAGAGATTGGAGTATTTGCGCCGTTTGAGGTTTTCCGCACCTGCAGTAGCCGCCCCAGCACAGCTATACAATGAAGACAATGAACCAAAGATATTCTATATTAAATTAATAGAACAGACTACTCGTAATATCGCAATTCAGTGTTTGTATATTATGTACCAACTACTACTGAAAGAGAGAGAGAGTTGCATAGAGAGTCATGGAACGTTCTGCGCTTGGCATCAGGCTAATTAACCGAGTTCCAAACGTCGAGATCCGAAAATCTACGAAGGTCTTTGATATTGAAAAGCGTATAATGGAACTCAAATGGAGATGGGCAGGACACCCGGCAAGGCGCAGCGATGATAAGATAAGTGGAGTGAGGATGTGACAGAGTGGCGTCCAAGGATTGGAAGATGAGATCCCGGTCGTCCGACGGTGAGATGGATGATGATGAAGACTACTACTGATCTGTTCCAGGTACTGGAAAATGAAACTTAAATTAATACTAATTACTGCAAAATTACCACCTTCATTTACACCATACGTACAGTCAGCATAGAAGATAAGTATGCAGGGTCGTCGAATATAGTTGAAGTTTAGTAAGAAACTGATTGATGTTTTCGAATAAAATTTGATTTCATTAATAGAAAACAGTTAATTTATAAAATTTTTTTTCATTCGAAAACATCAATCGGTTTCTTAGTAAACTTCAACTATATTCGACGACCCTGCATACCTATTTCCTTTGCTGACTGTACATAATAATGGCTCTTGTAGTTTCAACAATGTGCAACGCATATTGTGGAATCACTGGTCACGGTAATTATTGATTAATTTATTTGCATGAATGGCTACGGTTAGCCGAATAAATTGACTCTAACCGAATAGTAAAATGTAGCTTAATTACTGCATTGAAATAGCAAAATCTTGGCTTTCTATATTGCAGTAATTAGATTTCACTACACACATCAAAAGTCGAGTGAAAAAATCTTGAACACGGTAATCTCAGGAACTACTTGTCCGATTTGAAAAATTATTTCAGTGTTAGATAGCCCATTCATCGAAGGAGGCTATTGGCTATATATCATCACGCTAAGAATTTTTTTTTTCATTTCGAAATTTTTAGAGGAACGTACGATATACACGCGGATGAAGTCGCGGGCAAAGTGCTAGTATTTTATAGGTATCGCGGGTAGAACCTGGATGAGGCAAAGGAGTGTGGAGAATAGCACAAGAAAAGAGAGTCCTGTACTCAGCAATGGGTCAAGTCGGGCTGTGGATGATGGTGATGACCAGGTACAGACGCCAGCACATCAAGCTACCCAAAACTGTAAAATTTTCTCAATCAACCTTGAACCTTATACTTTAGCATTAAAGTTGAAAATCTATTAAAGAAATTTGACAGATTGTAGTAGCTTAATGTGCTGGCGTCTGTACATCTTGCAGTCAGAGAAATGTATTGTTGGGCTAATTGATCTAAATAGCTGTTTTGTACGATTGATGAAGAATAAGTGAGAATTGTGATTTGAAAATACGGACAAGTTATAATTTGCTAAACAATCCGTATCAATAATTATACCGATAGAACAGAATGACCTATTCTATACAAATTATTATTTAAGATTTTGTCGGTATATCAGAAGTACTGTGAGAGGGATGTATGAAAGTTTGTGTTTGTTTGTTATGTTTTTAACTTTTTACTTGATGATTTTATATTTAATCTTTTATGTGTATATGCAAACTGTGTCTTTAATTTCTGTAATTGGTTTAAAACCGTTTTAATTAAAGAAATAAATAAACCACCATCATTCGGAGTAATTTTATTCCGAAAGGTATATGTAATACAATAATATTGAACTTACATAATTATAATCTATCAATCTTCTTCTTTTTTGTGTTTAAGTTCTTTCTTTGCGTTATGTTTACCGCAGCTAAACGTATTTTCTTTCATTTTAACCGACTTTAAAAAAGGCGGAGGTTATCAATTCGGTAGAATATATTTTTTTTAAATGTTTTTTTTTTTATCTCAGAACTCCATTACATATAAGCTGATTTCCAAATTTTTTTTTTGAAAGGATATACATTCATGGTCCCATAGAAATGTTATCATAATCGGTTCAGTAGTTTGGTTTTTAAACCAAAATTACTGGTAAAAATTCAAGTAAACGAAATTGTTTTTGTAAATACTTTATGTGATATCTTGGGAAATTGTAAATCTTTTTTTTTTAATGGGTAGGAAATGCCTCAGGGGTGGTCCCACATAAATTTTTAATAACTTTGCTTGGGAACCTTTTGAGTTAAGTTACAATAATACGTATTTTCTTTTTATAAATAAATCGCGATGTTTTGTCAGCCGTAAAAACTGTACGTTGCAGGGGCGAGCCAGTAATAAATAAAATGTAATTTCCAAAACAATAACCAACGCAACATAATTACAGGAAACCCAATATGTTCATTATACGACATGACCATCCCCGATGACCTCAACCGTCACATTTTTCATAACCTGGACTTAACACCGAGGTCAGGTCGTAAGCGTCTCAGCGAAGCTTCCGACCGAAAGACCTTTTTATTTTACGATCCTTAACTTTCTTGATAAACTTGGACAAGTGTCGCTAGTCAGTAATTCGTTCCCCTCCGACCATTTCCTTATGGTTAGTTATAGAATTTGCGGTCAGCCGACCTGTGGGGCTGTGGCCCAATTTTGTGGGAGCTCAGCCCTTGTGCGTGACCTTTGGATGTAATGGGCACTCCTCGACGCGTTTCCTTATTCAACAATCTCGTATTTTGCCAACGTTTTAGTTATGTTGCCAACAACACGTGGTGTTAGAAGTTCCCTTTTCTCTAAGTTGTGGAGGATTTTAAGGGTAGGTTGTGTTGTAAATATTTAAGCTTGTGTTGTGTATTTCACGCCCTTTTCAAGTTCGGATCGTGTATTACATGCTGACGGTCAGCTGATTAGGAGAGTTTTACGTTATACATTATCTTCATAACCATTCCTATCAGACCTTTTCTGTTTACTTCCTTACTATATCTATCTACAGACGCCAGCACATCAAGCTACCCGAAACTGTCAAATTTTCCCAATCAACTTTGAACTTTATGCTTTAGCGATAAAGTTGAAAATATATTAAAGACATTTGACAGATTATAGTAGTTTGATGTGCTGGCGTCTGTACGTAAATATTTTAGTCCCCTAAAGCCAGAGGTCTAATTCTTTCAAATTTAAATTAATGTACAATTCCAATCATACCTACTAAATTCAAGGTCTCTCAGCGCGCTATGGATTGGGCTATGCTCGGAGTTTCTTTGGTGGATGAAATCAAAAACGAAGTTATCCAGAAAATAACTGCCACTTCAGCTTGCAGAGTAAGCAAGCTGAAGTGGCAGTAGGCTTGACCGATGGCCGGTGGAGCAGACGAGTCCTGGAGTGCAGACCGCGTATCGGCAAGCGTAGTGTGGGACGCCCCTCAGCTAGATGGACAGACGACCTCAAAAAGGTGGCTGGGGTAGACTGGATGGGGAAGGTGGAGGACAGGGTGTTTTGGCACACCATGGGAGGCCTTTATCCAGCAGTGAACTGCGATAGGCTGAGTTGATTGATAGATACATACCGACCAAAAGAATTGCTCCATATTAGTTTTTTTTAGCAGTAGTATCTATTGAAACACACATTTGAACTTCAATTAATTATATTCTGATTCCGTTCTATTCGGAAATGTCTGATTTATAACTGTTACCAGGTCGGGCTGTCAATAAGTAAAATAACCGCAACATTAATATTGGCACTATCATTTTATATGATTGTGACACTTTTATCAATTGTGGCTTATATCTCTATAGTGTTTTCATAATAAGCCTATAATATTCCATCTGCTGGGATACAGGCCTCCTCTCTGTGAGAGGGCATGGGCCATAATCCACCACGCGTGCCCAGTGCGGGTTGGTAGATGTCACATGCCTTCGAATATTTGGTTCTAGGACATGCCGGTTTTCTCACACAACAATAAAATAAAGACTAACAAAAATGATATAGACTTTTGAATGAAAGGTAACTGGTAGATACTGTTACAAAAAGTGAAAAATAAAATCTTAAAATAGTTTTTATTTTTCACTTTTAAGTTCTACTTACCCCAAACTTACTACTTTCACAAAAATTCATATAACACTACTTGCTATGTAAATATCAGTGACAGAAAGTCATTATAATATCATCAATATAAACTAAGTGGCAAAAATACGTATTATTGGAGCTAACTCAAAAACTACCCAAGCAAAGTTAATAAAATTTGTATGGGACCACTCCTGAGTCATACTCTTTTGTTTTTGAGGATGGGAAATCATCAAATGACCCCTCCCGCTCTGGGTGGAGCAGAAGGGATTGTCAGACTCTTACTGACTAAAACCCACCCGTGTTCCTTCCTTAGCCTTTTATGTTCCTGGGTAGCGGTAACCCTTTCGGACAATCCCGCTGCCCCGGCAGGCTTCAGCCCTTACGGGCCCCTTCCTTAATGCTGACATCTCTTTGAGGCGCGCGTGGAACACGTACGCGCCGTCCAGCATGGGCCTGGTACTAATCGGACGGAGAGTTACCCATTACTCTCCGCCCACAGGCCCGCGCCTACGGTGGCCGGGAGTCGTCACGCGGCTCCCTACGCCCGAAGCATCTCCCGCGGTGGCTGAAGCATACCCTATCTATTATAAAAACATTTTTTAAATCGACTTACAATTGCCAGAGATATCGCGTAAGAAACATACAAAAACTTACAGTCGAATTGAGAATCTCCTCCTTTTTGAAGTCGGTTAATAAAAGCTAGCAGAATGGCAAAATATTCCTATAATTATGTTTTCAGTATGTCCATTACGATAATATAATAGGTCCACTGCTTATTGAAGTTCTGGGTAAAGTATACTTCAATGTGTTTTTAGTTCAGAGAAAAAACTTTTAATTACTTTTAGTTGAAGAAAATACCAATTAAATTTCTTTTGATTTAAAAGAAAATTAATTTTCCTTTGATAGAAAAAACTATAGTCAGAATGTGTTCATAAGTAGGTAAGTGTAGTAAATTACATAATTATTATTATTATTTTCAATCTTTATTAATTATAAGGGACTTTATACAATTGTACATGCCAGTCCCATCGAACCTTATAACGTAATAATACTAATAGTAAACGAACTTATAGACCTTATACCGTAAAACATAATAATACAAACTTAACTAAACTTTAAGCAGCTCCGGAGTTAGGTGTCCACAAATTATGATGGAACATACAAACATCCGTTTGTATTTATCTTAAGCTCTCTAACTAAATAAGTAACAATATTATATTTTTTTTTATTCATGCATTACTTATTTTAGTAAAAACATTATTTTGGTATAAAAATACCTAGGAAAAATACATATTAATTTGTTTTTTTACGAGCAACAAAAACAAACACAATTTACGAAAATTCGGTATATAATTTGCAAAAATAAAGCAAGTTCAAAAAGTTACGTCAATGTTGTACCCAATATTATCAGCGATTCGATTTCAATACTCAACAAATCTTCACTCCAAAGTACCTATCCACAAACACATATTCCAACAAAGTATGCGTCACTTGTCAAAACCAGAGCTGTGTGTCTCACACGAGCTATAACAGGTTAAGATGTTAGAAACACTTCTCAAAGACCGCGATCATCGTCCTTTGATGTCATAACAGTTGATATGAACCCGTCTGTACGTCTGTACGTTGTCGGCGGTGGGAGGGTTACTTGTACAGAACTAACCCTTCCTTAATCCTGTTTGTATGTTCGCTTAAGAGCTTGTGATCTCGAGTGAACCTTTGCATGTTACTGTGTAGACTCTGTTTTTTAATCCCTGTGATTAGAGTGTAATTTGAAAGGTTAGATGTTATTGATGTGACAAGAATGTTTGGGAAGTTTGTGGTATGAATTTATGAATAATTATTGAGTCATATTTAGAGAATAATTGGCTGATTTTTGGCAAATTCTTACCGGAATTATATCTTTATAGCAGTATAAGCATATGATAAAGCTTTATTTACAAAGCTCAGTAACTTAGAAAAAAAAAAAAATTTTTACTGCTTTAATCTACAATTGGTCACATAACATCCGTGCACGTTTGAACGACACAAAATTAGCAAGATTTTTTTTTTTTGATGGAACAGCCCTACTTAGACAAGACTGATGTGGATGCGGCCAAAAAACTGAGAAGACGTCGATTACAATAAATCGCGATAGATAAATAAACTTGTTTATTCGTGAATTAATCAATAATTTAACAGTAGGTACTATTGTTATATATTATTTTTCATTGTAATAAATGGTTTATACTGTAAAAAGGGAAGGGGAAGGATCAGATATTTCAAAACAAACTTCAAAAGTGAAAACTAACAGATAAGATTAAACTAATATAAATTGCATTTTTAAATTAGTCCCCAAGACAACCAGCTTGTTAACAAGCATTGTTGATTCTTGTAATAGGAAAACAATACATGCCTGGTCCTGTAGGTACGAGAAGAATTGCAATCTCGTTTTATTTTCTAAAAGAGAAATCCAATTAAGTGCATTGGTGGTTTAGCTTGCCTCGACTTGTGGGGAACCATCTATATCCTTTTCCTTCTTTTTAGTAATAGATTAATAATGCATTTTAGATTGTTCTATTTATTAGAACATCAACTGACCTTATTTTTATGCTATGCATATCTACGAAACAGTTTCGCAGCCGTCTAAAATGTGTGGTACTAGGCAGAAAAGCAAATTTTTATTAAAATCTAATCTAACTGTGTTCTAAATATCTCATTCTAACTTTTTCTTTCACCACTGTTAGTATAACTGAAAATAATAAAATATGAGCAGCATCATGGTGACACAGGAGCCTTTTGGCCTTGTATAGGACTTTCTGTTTCATTTTCCTATTTGTTACTTTTTAAATTTATTTTTTATTTTAATTTAGACTGTGTTTAGTTTAGTTTGTGATCCTCCTGTACAAGTCGCCATGAATACTTTTTTTTCTTTCTTTCTTTAATATACAAAAAAGAACCGGATTTACCAACATAACTTGCAGAGTAAGAAAGGTGAAGTGGCAGTGGGCTGGCCATGTTTGTCGAAGAACCTCAAAAAGATGCCTGAGGCAGACTAGATGAGACTGTTTTTATGAATAGACCAATGTTTTTGTATATACCACCTTTATACATTAATTAGACATAACCTTTGTAGACGATTAACCTCAAAATCTTAAAAAAAATCAAACAAAGAAACTCATTCACATTTAAATACCAGTTAATTTCCTCAAGACGACATTAAATGGGGCCATTAAAACCAATTTCGTCACTCGCTACACGCGGCTGACGTGACGAACTCAAGTGACTGTCCGTGACAAACAAGTTCTGCCACAATATCCGGCTGTGGAACGGTAACTGAATTTTAATGGCCCGATGTGCGGGGATATATTGATTGTTTGTGTGTGTTTCGTATAAATTTTTGGTTTGTTAATGTCAAGGGAATTGCTTTTCAGTTGTGAAAATAAAGGAAATAAACGGTTTACGTTGGATAAAATAATAAAGAGTTGCAAGGGCAAAATAAGCTCTGTTATTCAGATTATTACGCGATAGCACATTTGCTCATGGATTAATAATTCAGGTTTAAACAAAATTTTTTCCCATCTAAGCTTTTACCTTAAGTAAAATTTCTAGTTGAAAATCAACAAACGAGCTTCTTTTAAAACACAAACATAAAATTAATTTACGTAATATCTAATTAAAAATAATTCCTTTTTACACCAATGCAGGTACTATTATAAAAAAAGCACAAAAGAGTTCTAAGTGCTCGCATCATAAAAAATAAAAAAAAAACATTCCCTTTACGAGTCCACACGCAAATTTCAAATTACGAACTGTCCCCAACAAAGGTACGGCGACATTGTGTACGAAACCACAGAACAGTTAAAATGACAGAGATGGCACTCAACCAAAACTTTAATGTTGGCCTTTTTTGGAGTGGAATACCTTTTTCGTACGTGACGGTACCTACCCTGTGACGTATGCATGACGGTTCGGTTTGTCCTAATGTAGGCAGAGAATTAGCGCGTTCTTTTTTTATGCGGACCCATTAACGTTTTATTTTTGTTTGCAAGATTTTGGAGTGAATATAAATAGAGGCTTATGGTGGCTTATCACGCCGTAAAAGTAAAAGGGTTTGTATAAAACTCGTGTGGGGTGGTGAAAGGTTACTACTCACTTTATGCTGATAGATTGTTTTTCGTTTATTATTAGTAATATGTATATCAACACACTTACGATTCATTTTTACTTTGCGACCTGAAATGACCAGTTGATTGATGACTAGCCCAGTGCTATCAGCCCCGTCTTACGAGTTGTAGGTCGTGGGTTTAAACCTAAATGACAAATGATTTTGTGTAAGTAGGTTTGTACAAACACTTTTACACGTCAATCATATTTTTTAAAAACGACATGAGGTAGGCGTTTCCTATCTGACTACTCTGAGAAGAAAGGCCGAAACAAACTCAGAGGTCACAGTCTCTTTTAAAGTCCAGACATAATCTTGGTCAGATCATGTGGAGCCCATGTAGATTGGTGTCTGAAATGAAACACAAGCAGGCACTTTATTTTGTGTAAATGTTTCATTACTACTGCTATCAAAATGGTGGAGGAAAACACCGTGAGGAAACCAGCATGTCTTAGAACCAAAAATTCGAAGAAATGTGACATCCGCCAGCACGCAATAGAAAAAAAAAAACTCCATGTTAAGTGATCACAAAACTTTCTCGTTTGTGAACTAAATACAAGGTGTAACATAATCCGGGGCAGCGGCATTGTCCGAAAGGGTTACCGCTACCCCGGAACACAAAGGGCTAAGGAAGGAACACGGGTGGGTTTTAGTCAGTAAGAGTCTGACACTCCCTTCTGCTCCACCCAGAGCGGGAGGGGTCATTTAATGATTTCCATCCACAAAAAAACTATGATTAGACTGATAAGTTGAGTTTCCAAAACTTCGTCTCTCCTACTATGTAGCTTTGCCCGACGTAGTCCACAATCTATCTGTGTGTACTTATAATGAACCGGAAGATTTTGATTGTTTTTTGTTAGTTTGATCGCGCCAATCTCTGGAACTTCCGTGGATTTTTGTACGGATTAAAAAAAAATCTTTTTAACAGAAACGAAAGAAAGAAAAGAAATAGTATTTATTGCGACTGATACAGGAGGATCACAAACTAAACTAAACACAGTCTAAAATATAATACCAAATTATAGAAAAAAAAAGTAAAATTAAACAGAAAGTTCTATACGAGGCCAAAAGGTTCCTATCTCAGCATGACAGCCCAATTCTTGAGGAAGGCTACAGGGTACTTAACATCACGTTAGGACCCTAAGGAGCCGAGAAAAAAGAAAAAAAAAACCAGAAAGAACGCTAACCGAAATCGAAGTAACCGCTTGCAGGAGATGCGACGCGATCTGATGGGTTGAGGGAACAAGAAATTTTACGCGGATGAAATCACTGGCATAAGGTAATGATCACATAAAATGTTAAGTTACCACCTGAGTATACATTATGGAATGCAATAAAATATTGAGTAAAGAGTTTTGAGTATACTATTCTTTCTAGAAAGTTATTGATTCTACGCCCCACTTATGTGTCCTTATTATTAACGCATCAGTCATATCGTTTAGCCTACATTCACGTGCCTATACTTCGGAACAAGATACATCGGTATATAAACACGATGTACGTGTAACATTCGGCAAAAAAGTCGCACTGTACGTATGTATCTCTCCTATCTTTGTGACAAAACAAGAACCATCGGATAATGAAGTGTCCCATATTGGGGTCGGTACAACCTGTCATTAGGCTACGTTTTTAACAGCTGGCTTAACCAAAAGAGGCCAATGTTTTTCATTGTTCCAAACGACAAAGGGATGCCTATGAAAACCCTATCTGTATTTACAACGACCATTTAAATACAGTACTGTATCAGGCGATTACGAAACACTTCGGTTTAAACAGCCAAACAAAATTACCCCCAATCGTGCTAACTATAAAGTTGAAAATTCCATTCACATACGTGAAATTTTTCTTATCAAATTAATAATGAGAAATAATAGGGTCTTTCTGTGCCGCCGTGTTTGCATTGAAAATTTAACCTTATATTTTAAGTTTTAGGGTAGGTTTTCATGTGGAGATTGGGCGTAAGTATATCATTTTCAGCGGACGCTATAGTTTCGAGTATAGGGCAGTTAAGATTGTACGATAACTGTTTTAATATGAGCCGGAAGTACCGGGGCACGGCTCCCAATAGCCTACTAAGGAAAATAGTGCAATTTGTTTCCTTTTTTTCGTTAAAAACTTGCCGTAAAGCGTTGAATGATAGTCGCAACTTGTTAATATCAGGAAGTTTTCTTATTTGGAACGTATCATTAGCTTCGTTTACTCACTTTTTAAACTAGATTTTGTGAAAGTGAATCGGTATTTGAACTGACTCGCATAGAATAATTGAAATAAAGGTGACATATTGAAAAAAATGTGCTTATTGCTTATAGTATACATTTTTAAGTATGTGGAATACGAATTTGACATTCTGGTGTATGTTTTTTCACTATATGGCCTAACATGTCTTAAAAGGAATACACGATACAATGAAAGTTTCTCGATACAAAAAAAAATGCAAGGTTCTATCTTTCTTAAGGCTTTTAGGGTTCCGTACCTAAAGGGTACAACGGGACCCTATTACTAAGACTCCGCTGTCCATCCGTCTGTCTGTCTGTCCTTTTGTCACCAGGCTGTATCTCTTGAACCGTGATAGTTAGATAGTTGAAATTTTCACAGATAATGTCTTTCTGTTACCACTATAACAACAAATACTAAAAAACAGAATAAAATAAATATTTAAGGAGGCTCCCATACAACAAACGTGATTTTATGCTCGTTTTTGCTCGATACTGATAACAGCAACAGGTAGACGCTTGAAATATTCACAAAATATTTAGTTATATATTGACTTTGAAAATAAATAAATAAATAATTAAAATAAAACAAATATTTAAGGGGGGCTTTTTTTTTTTTTTTTGTGGATGGGTAATCATCCAATGACCCCTCCCGCTCTGGGTGGAGCAGAAGGGAGTGTCAGACTCTTACTGACTAAAACCCACCCGTGTTCCTTCCTTAGCCCTTTGTGTTCCGGGGTAGCGGTAATCCTTTCGGACAATCCCGCTGCCCCGGCAGGCTTCGGCCCTTGCGGGCTCCCATACAAAGTAATTTTTTGCCGTTATTACAGATACTAGACCCCTTATAGACAGTTGCTCCATGTAAAATACTGGTATTCAGCTGCATTCGTTTAGACTGGAAGCCAACCCCAACATAGTTGGGAAAAGGCTAGGCAGATGATGATGGTACGGAATCCTTCGTGCGCGAGTCCGAATCGCACTTTGCCGATTTTTTGGAGTATCAAGGCGTAACGCTTATGAGTGATTCAGTACTTTAAAACATAAACAAACATACACATTATATGAATATTTGTTACGTATAGTTGGTCAAAACAACAAAAACTGATAATTTATGTCATTTGTAATTACTAAATCATAAAAGTCGTTTACAGCACAATTCAATTCAGTTGAATTCATTATTTTTTGGTTAAGTGCTATGTTATCGGATTAATTTTAAACATCAGTAAAATTTAATGTTTTGATGGCATAATTGAAATCATTTTAAATAAATACATTTTGTTAATTTATTCGTTAATTCTCGCACAGCGTTCAGCATTTAATAAATATATATTCAGTTGGTTAGCTTTTAAGAGTCAGTTAAATGCGTGAAGTTTTGGTAATCGAGCATTACGCCCTCAATTTAACCCATTAAAAGTTGCATGGTAAGGGTTTAATATTTTTAATATTACACGTACCGTAAGTTTCATTACCTAAGTGGTTTCTTACCACTTAATTACATTAGGTTATGAAATCTGTAATGATAGTCCTAATCATAAGGAAGATAAATTTATAAAAAGCCTGGCATTTAGTGTGAATTGTTATCGTAGCGGTAGTGACTGCTACGCGGGCTACGCATGCTACGCTGTCGAATCCGATAACCGAACCGCTCCGCGTCAAGTCATTCATAGTGAACTGAAATGTGACGTATGTTGCTGAAAATATCTAAATATCTAAATTATGATATAACAATAAATTATGAAAATATTAAAGTGTAATAGAACCTTATTAAATACACGTAGAGACATGGTGTTGTAATTTATGAAGATTTACATCATTTATACTAACCCAATAATATTCTTAAACCAACGGAAAGTTACCAGGATAATACGAGTATAAAATAAAGATCGTCTTTATTCACAGGAAAAGGAACAAAGGGGATTTTTCTCTTTATTAGTAGAAAATAATGTTTGTTCTGCGTCGCTCCATAAATATCATGTTTTACTGAACAAGGCGGTTACACACGAGTGTAATTTACATATAAAAAATACGTTTTGCCAACATTTGTATGATCTATCGCTGGGCTTATGTTAACGTCTAATGAGATTCTCCCATAGCTCTTCTATTGTATTGGCTCCAAGTATATAGGATTACCAACTAAATAATAACAGCCGCACAGGTCAATCGATCAGGTTTAGCTACGCTTGCCGCGGTGGTCTGTGGATGGGTGACCATTTTTACATACCGAGACCCCTCCGTGCCTCGGAAAGCACGTTAAGCCGTTGGTCCCGGCTGTAATTCTCTGTTCTTTGATAGTCGTTATGGGTAGTCAGGAGCCCGAAAGTCTGACAACCAGTCTTACCAAGGGGTATCGTATTACCCAGTAACTGGGTTGTGGAGGTCAGATAGGCAGTCGCTCCATGTAAAATACTGGTATTCAGCTGCATCCGGTTAGAGTGGAAGCCGACCCCAACATAGTTGGGAAAAGGCTAGGCAGATGATGATGATGGTGGTATAGGATTACCTCGTGGCGTGGTAAACAAAAATTTTACCAGGTCAGTAAAACACAAAATTTTAAAATGACAATTTTTTTTTTAAATCTTACAAGTGTCTTTGTACTACAAAAATCTAAGCCACATAATTATAACAGAAAAATAGTGACAAGTGTACAATTTAAATATTTGTAATTTCTGTGTTACGTACTAATTTCTACAATTTTGTAGAATTCTAGACTTGTGAAGTTTTGTGGTATTGGGCCCTGATTGCACTGGATTTATGTACAGACGCCAGCACATCAATCTACCAGAAACTGTAAAATTTTCCCAATCAACTTTGAACCTTATATTTAAATTATAAAGTTGAAAATCTATTAAATATATTTGACAAATTGTAGTAGCTTGATGTACTGGCGTCTGTACATACATTTACCTTAGTAACACTATTTGCAAAGGCTTACGTAAACTCACGCCTTCCTTAAAACAAAGGGGTATGCAGAAACTACAGAACGCCACCTGCGACGATCCTTACATCCACCTTTAAATTCACTAATTTTTTTTCGGAGCCACCTTTTACAATGTTAATTTTGAAATGTAACCGCTTTTTGGTCTGAACCTGCGTTGAATTTCTAGCTGGTGTTCAAAAAAGCGTAAAAAAATATAGCTTAGCTTACCTATTGGTTTTTGATCGGTCTGTCTAAAAATATATCCACACTGGACCAAAGTGATCAATATTTTCAGTAAAATAAAATAGGTACAACATGTAGGCACGGGGAATGAATAGCACAGTGCCAGCAATGTTTTGTAACCGTAATTAAAAGTATACACTGCTGTTAAATAGTCGTTTTATCAATAGAAACTACCAACTGCTTTACTCGGGTGCGTATAAATATGGCAAGATGTCAAAACATTGAGATTCCTATATCTTAGAGCTGTTTTTTTCATCGCTAGATAACTTTTGTTCGAGGAACAAATAGGTGTGTGCATTCATAATAAAATACCAAGGCATTTCAAAGCTTTAAATACAAAATAAAACTTCATAAGTGGTTACTCGAGTGTAGTTTTTATAGTTTAAAAGAATTTTTAGATAAAAAAAAATGTATGTTTAAAAAAAAAAAAAAACTATTGTGTTGCTTAACTTGTCTGTAAAATTTTGCATGCTATGTTTTATCCTAGCTAAACATACTTGTGCTTCGATTTGTATTCAACACCCTTGTATACCATGTATTACACAAATAACTATTCTATTCTAAAACTGACGTTTTACAGTTTTTGTATGGAACAAATGTCAAAATTTCAAAATCATTCCTCGAATAAAGTTATCAGATGATTTAAAAATCAGCCGTTATTTAAATATTAATTAATTATTCATGTAGAACATCTATTTATTAGATATGTAAAGATTGTCAACAACAAGTTTTCAGGTAACTGTTTATAATTTTGACTGCCAGTCACCGAGAATGGCATGTAGTTAGAAGTGAAACAAACCGAAACAAGGACTTAGTTTCTAAACACACTATGCCGAAGTTACGCGACCGAAGTTGAGCACAATTACGCCTGCAATGCTATTTGAATTACTGACGACAGACTATGCCGAAATTACGTCGCGTCCATAGCGTACAGCCTAACTTCGGTCGGGCGTAAGTTCAGCGGCAACTTTTTCTGTAAGCACACATTATACGCGACCGAAGTTCGGTTCGATTGCCGACGAAGATCTGGGGGTGGGGAGCAGCGGGGAGAGCCGCCCGCGCCCCACGTGTCCGCCCGTAGTGTTCATTTCTGCTGAACTGAATTTCTGCCGCGTAAGTTCGACACTTATGGTGTGTCATATCAGCCGAATACGTCGGAACGTAAAATCAGCCGCCGAACTTCGGTCGCGTAACTTCAGCATACTGTGTTTAGACACTTAGTTGTGATAATGAGCTTGTGAATTAATTCTAATAACACCTAATAATTTTTACACCTGCAGCCTGTGGGTCAGTTATTAGTAGCGGGCATACAGCGACCTGCGTGTCCAATATAATAATGCACTCAGGGTACTGTTGGGGCTGCCATGGCGTTGCAGTGCGTCAGGGATGTTCACTGAGGCGCGGGTGGATGGCTTTGCTGCTATCATCAGGAAAAGATGCGCCTCCCTACTCGCTCGCGTTCGTGGCAGTACCAACACTATACTGGGTGTTTTTACTGATCGGTGGGAGTCCCCCATGCTGCAAAGGTGGGTGCGGCTCCATGTCGTTGTTTAATTTTGTTGCCAATACTAACATTAGATTTAAGTACTTACATTGTTACTAACAAAATATGGACCTGGTCTGAATTAAATGTTTATTATTATTATTAATAATAATCAGCCCTCACACAGCGAGAGAGAAAGAGAGAGAGCGGATGTCAGTCAGCTTTCTTAGTTTTCGAGGGTGCATAAGCCGATAGTGTGGTCAAAATGGACATCAAAAAGATGGCGACAACTTTATGATTGCTTTTAAAAACTTATACTAGATGGCTTTGTATTAAACACGCGTATAAAATTCACACTTTCTCTATGTCTCTTTCTGTTATATACTGAACTAAGATGACGATAAACTCGCCAGCTTTTACAAATGCTTAATTACATTACATTGTTAATCAGTCTCTTTCAGCGCGAAAGTCAGTACGCTTCCATACAGTTAATTAAAATGCACTCTAAAGATAATCTTTATAACTTACTAACAGCGTTCCGCGGTTTCACCCGCATAATTTTCGATCCCCTGAGAATATCGGGATAAAAAGTATTCTATGTATTAATCCTGGTTATAAACTATCTGTGCGCCAAATTTCATCCAAATCCGTTCTGGAGTTTTTGCGTGAAATAGTAACAAACATCCATCCATCTATCCTCACAAACTTTCGCGTTTATAATATTAGAAATAGGATTTATTCGCAAAATTTTACACAAGCTTTTAATAATACAGATTTTTATAATACTGTTAGTCAAATTATATTTTTAACTTCGTTGGCACTCTTTCAGTAAAATCATTATTACTTCGTACGAGGACTTTAATCTTTTAATTGGATTATGAAGTCTATATTGTTTTATTAGCACTATAATTATAACGGCACGGCAATGACCAATTGGTTTGATAAAATCAAAATCAAAATATTTTATATCACATAAGCCTACAAGGGCACTTATGAAACGTCAGAAGCTAGGTGCACGGTTCCAATTGGTCGTTTCCTATGGAGAAGAACCGGGTATAAGAGTACGTACTTGCCATCGAGTGGTAAGTTCTGAGTAAGATTCCCTTTTCCAGACAACCTTTAAAATACCGACTTGCCCTCTGGTAGGATTTAAGTACTTGTCTTTTAATGTTAAATATTGCCATCTACAGTCCACCCGTCGAAAGAAAGCGTCCTTAAAACCCGTCAGTGAGACAATAGTTCAAGTAGCTAATAAAGATCAAATTCGTAGGGGCCCATGTCTGCTATTTTTATAAATTCGTCATTCCAACACGATCCCATTGTCATTTTGCTAAAAGTTCGTAATCTGCTAAATTCATAATGGTCGATCATTGGTCGGTCAATGGTCTGAGAAAAACTACAATAAATTTCATGCTAGATTTCTATTTTTACATATTACGTATTAGTGTAATCTGAAGTAGTAAGAAGTTTGTAAATAGCAAAAAACATTAAATTTATTCATTTGTCATTATGTACGAGATTACCATTTTATGCCGTTTCTTTCAATGGAGTGTCAGTGGTTGACCATTGAAAAGTCATAATGACACCATTATATTAGTAGATTACCAAACTTGTCAAAATCAACAATTAAGAAATCAATGATAGACCATTCTGACACTATTGTAACAGCAGACTTGAGGCCCAGAACGTGTGTTCGTTTGTATGAAACCGACAGATATCAAGAACGCATTCTTTTGTCGGTCGCACTGTAATGGTAAGTTTCTGTCCTCTAAAGGTAAGAACTCTCCTTTTATTGGTAAGTTCTTGCCATCTAGTAACAAGTGCTAATATCTTGTAGTGGTAAATACGACTTACGAGTTGTATGTCGTGGGTTTGAAACCCAGGCAAGCGCTTTACATTGTGTAAATAATTTCATCACCACTGCTCTCAAGACGGTGAAAAAAAAAGATCTGTGAGGATACCGGCATGTCCTAGAACCAAAACTCTGAAGACGTGACATCTACCAACCCGCACTGGGCCCGCGTGGTAGAATATGACCCAGTCCCTCTCACAGGGAGGAGCAGTGTGCTTATTATACTTATTAGTAATATCTATAACATCATACATAAGGTTGCATTTTGTTTTGTGATCTGAAATGTAACAATATTTTAAGTACCTTATTAACTCTCAGTTAATAGGTTAGTTTTCACCATAAATAAATTGAAAATCTATTTAGTCCGTCAGTTAGAGTATTGGTAAATAATGGACACGTATTTTTTGTTTTTGTCAATCATCAATGAATTTTGTAGAACAAAGATAAAACGCATCAAAACTCGGGAGTGGGGGCTGGTGACGTCAGGATGCACTAAAAATTATACCAAGGTGTGACGTATTGAGAATTTTAAAAGCGTCGTATCTTCGTCAATTTTGGTTTACGTAACAAAAGAAAAAATACGGGTCAAATATTTTTTGATAATCTAACTGACGGACTAATTAGTTTTTTTCAGTTGACATGCCTATTGGACTTTAGTGACATTGTTAGGTTACAGTTCACTCCCTCTCGAGCAGAGGAGGCCTGTGTTCCAACAGTTTGAACATAACCAGCTGATTATTGATTGGTTGGGTGTTGTGGCGCAGTCTGGGGGAGGCCTATGTCCAGCAGTGGACTGCGATAGGCTGAATTGATTGAATGGTTGATTGGTAAGTACTTATCGTTTGGTGATAGTGTACATGCTTACCCTGTAGTGTTAAGCTAAATTAAACCATAAAAAACCATGCCTTCGTTATTATAGTAGAATCATAATAAATCTTCAAAATATATCTATTACTACTATGTGTCTTGTTAGCTCTCAACGGAATGCTCATTTAAACTACTGAAAAATATCATAAAGTTTCTTAAGTCTCTAAGGAATAGGTTCTTTAGATGCCTTTGAGTTTATGATCTCTTGTAAATGTATACTTATTTGTTTTCAGCTTTGAAGAAATTCTTTAAAAAAAAACATTGTTTATTTTACAATATTAAAGGTGAGTTTCAACAATAAAACTGAGCGCGATAAAGACTTCTGAACCGGGTTCAAGAGCGGTCAGTGTCATCCGTCATTGATGTGGAATATTGGCATTAGTGCCAAAAAGGAGCTCAGCTCAGCAAAAATTCCAAACAAATTACTGCCTGACGCTTGTTTTCAATTAAACCTGCAGTTTTTAGACTCTAGCAGATGGCATTCTATAGTGGGAGTGTAGATAATTGTGTAGATTAGAGGCCTAAATTATCAGGTAAATAGCAAAACAAACGGATGGTCTATACCTATCTATACTTATAATAAATCTGTAGAGAGGTCAATTCTGTACATGAAATATATTTCCAAAATAACTATCAGCGGGTGATTAGTGATCGTTACTGACGCCAAAAATGTAATCAGTAAAATTTTTGTCTGTCTGTCTGTCTGTCTGTCTGTATGTTCGTTATAGAAACAAAAACCACTCGACGGATTTCAACGAAACTTGGTACAATTGTTCTTCATACTCCTGGGCAGGTTATAGTATACTTTTCATCACGCTACGATCAAT
Organism: Globia sparganii; assembly: GCA_949316385.1. Taxonomy (NCBI): domain Eukaryota; kingdom Metazoa; phylum Arthropoda; class Insecta; order Lepidoptera; family Noctuidae; genus Globia; species Globia sparganii. The sequence goes on from OX438660.1 coordinate 2,333,637, forward strand.
AGGAGCAGAGCAGTGAAGGGAAATGTTGGGAAAATAGGATTTCTTTTTAGGTGAAGTAGTAATAGGTTAGTAGTAGTTAGTTAGTGGTAGGTAAGTTTTGGTTAATTTATGTTCAGTTTTTTTTTTAATATTGAGTAGGTAAAAGCGTAGGTACTTTTATTAATTATAGGTATAGGTATTATTAATTATAGTAGTTATAGGTATTTAGTTTTAAGTGAAGTAGGTTTTATTATATATTATTTTATATATTAGACGTAGTTATATATTTTTAGTTATTGAAGCCCCAAGCGGACGCCGGCGTCCGCCCGCTATGGTCTTGAAAAACGCGTTGAATGAGAAATACGCGTTCTCAAGAATCGGAAGAAAGAGCACATCGGTTAAACTCTATGAGAGTTAGTGCCTCAATTTCCGGAAGTCATTATTCCACGCGGACGAAGTCGCTGGCAGAAGCTAGTTAATAATAAAGCTGAACAGTTTGTTTGTTTGAACGCGTTAATCTCTGGAACTACCGGTAAAATTTGAAAAATTATTTTTGCATTTGATAGCCCAATTCTTGAGCTATTTAGCATCACGTTAAGACGCTTAGGAGCCGGTCAATAAGAAAAACAGTCAGATAGAACGATATGGGAAAACGAAGTAATACCGTGGGCAGGCGATGCGATGCGACGCGACGGTGTGGGTCGGTGGAACAAGAGCAAAAACGAATAATACGCGACGTGATGCGACGGGGTAGGTCGGAGGAACAAGAATTTTTACGTGGACAAAGTCGCGGGCAGAAGCTAGGTAATATTATCATAATTATTTTTATTTTTGGTTTCAATGGGTGCCGTGTTAAGTAGACATATCTCATGCTGTAGTGCACCTAAATAGAATCAGTTAAATCAGCTTTTCATAGCCATTTAAAAAAACCGTGTCACATTTTTCACCTGCACGCAAAGTTACCAAAAGTGAGTTAATCAGCTTATCTTCAAAGAAGTCAACGTTGAGAATTTATTAACTAAAAACATAAGTTCATAAAAATAGGTTTTACTTTATGAGCCCGGAAGATATGCGTCATAAAGCGAAATACATAAATAAACATTTTAGTACCAGTCAGTAAGAAGGTCTACTAAAAATAAAAATGAACTTTATTTATATTCACGCCGCGTAAATCACGGGCGCGAACAGAGAAAACGACTATGCTATTAATCTTCTTTTCACGCTAGCATTTTCTCTTCTTTAAAAAACACGTGTTTATTTTAAACAAGGTTCATAACATAACATAACGCCTAGTTTCCGTGAAGGATAAGGCAGAGGTAATATGTAGCACACCCACATTGCGTCAAGGTTATACAAGGTTTTATATGCCTAACAAAACAACTGCTGTGTTGTGGGTGAAGTGGCAGCGCTTATGTCAAACTATCTGACCCAGCGAACTTCGTACCGCCTCAGAATCTATACATATAATATGAGAAAAAGAATTATCTTCGATTTTTTTTTTCTGAATTTTTCCCATGTTTTAATAGTAATACTACTATTCGGGGCGGAGATAAATTCAATAAATTAAAGATCATTAAAATCGGTCCAGCCTTTCTTGAGTTATAAATGGTGTAACTAACCTGACTTGTTTTATCTATATAGATAAACAAACACCCAGACTAGAATCTGTAGGGTAGACAAATATTTGATTTGAGCAGGGCTGTAGCATATGCAGTCAAACGGTGAGCCAATGTGTCAATAGATTCGGTGAAAAATATTTAAAAGTTTACAGCCGGTCGATTCTGTAAGAATCTCACCGTGATAACTTAGGTGAAATAATCGTGAAGTGAGCTATCAATAAGGGTAATCCATAGCATTAGGTGAAGTGACAGCTCACTTCACCTATGTTTTCACTGTGAGATTTTTACAGAATAGCACTACAGATCTTTTCCATTTGATGTCCTCAAAATTTTGTTGTTTTTCTACAATCTTTTTACAGTTTTCTGTCTCTGATTTTAAATGACAGTAATTTATATTTTTGTTGATTCATGGTTGCTGTCTGAGGTAAAATGACTGGACTTATTTAAGAACCTGGTGTCGATTTGTAAAGAATATTCATGTAATATAATATAAATAAGTCGTTGCTTGCTAGGATAAACCGATTCATATTATATTTAACGAATTTTAAGAAAAGTTGAAAGAAAAAATATGGTAGGTAGTTGCGTTAAAAAGTAATCGTAATTATGAGAGAGTTAATTCAGGGAAGTACTACAACCAAAAAACCTCTTAATTTTTTTCTGCTAGCAATATCATGCAACACAATCACGAAACAGCCACGTTCGCAAAGTTTTCGGAATTTAAAATAAAATTATAATTACAAAATTTCGGTTAACTCCCCTGAAGTTTGTAACAGAAAGCAAAAACGTCTAAAAACAGTTGTGAAGTTAGTAATTAAGCACGGAATTGGGTCTGTTAAACCGTTAAGAGTTAACTTGTTGGTTTTCTCTGCCTCTGTCACTTTCATAATAATTTTCTCTGTAGCTGTTTTAGACAAGTTTTGATTTAACCCCTGAAACAAAGCAGTCTGTAAATAATTGAAGGAAATCAACTAACAAATTTTGTTACTGCTGCTAAAATTTTATGTTTAAATACACACATCAAAAGTGTCTAGGGATCAACATATATTTTTGCAATAACTTTTCTCCTGATTGATATTAATTAAAATTTTCTTTAAGGATTCATCAAATAAAGTGTTTTCGTTTGTCACAGTAACGATAAACCAAGTCACCTTTGCATTAATAAAGAAATTTGCCATTTTCCTAATAAAGGGATTTTTGACATTTGAACCACTAACACAAAAGTTCGAAAAAAAGACTGAAATAACAGTTTTCTCTAAAATTTTATTGGGTAACTTAAACAATTAATAATCCGTGTTTCTACCGCGAACACTAACAACACAAGAACATCGGTTTGGCATACTCAAAATGAGTTCATCCAAATCACGCTGTGGAATGGCCGCCCATGTTCGTTGCAACAACAAAAAAAGGTCTTCTTGCGACTGGATACCCTCCATATTCGGCAGAGCTCTTGTCTGTAGCATATCCCATGCATGCTCAATCGGGTTCAAGTCTGGCGACTGAGCAGGCCAGGGCAGGACATTGATGTTAGCTGCGGCGAGAGTCTGTCTTACAACTCTTGCGGTGTGCGGTCGTGCATTATCATGCATTAACTGAAATAAGGGACCGATTTGCACTTGTAGAGGAACGATGACGTCTGATACAATCGTCTCAGCATAAATTTGAGCGTTGAGGTTGCCTCTGATCCAAATCAACTCAGTTCTTCCGCCGATCCAAATACCCGCCCATACCATGATGGTTCCACCACTATAAGGATGGACTTCCTGGCAGGATTTTAATCGCTGTTGGCGTCCAGGGGTTCTCCAGTGTCGTATACGTCTTGTATCCGGTCTCATACCAAAACGAGACTCATCAGAAAAGCACACGAAACGCCATTGTTCTTCTGCCCAATTTCTGTGTTCAAGAGCCCATTGATATCGAATCCTACGATTGTGCATTGCTATAGGTGGTACCCGTAGCGGTCTTCGGGAATGAAGGTTCACTTCATGCAAGCGGTTTCTGACTGTTTGGTCGCTAATTAAGTTCCCTGAAGAGTGATGAAGCCTCACGGCTAACATCATGGCGGTTATTGTTGGAGCTCTTCGAGTTAAGATTTGAATGTATCGGTCTTGTCTCCGTGTGGTGCAGCGATACCGTCCTCCATGGCGCTCAGCCACGGTACCAGTGCTTCGGTAACGTGTCCAAAGTCGACTGATAACACTCTGACTTGTATTCAGAGCTAAAGCCACAGTACGTTGCCGGGAACCAGCTTCTATCATTCCCACGGCTCTGAGCATTTCTTCCCGATCACGATATTGGGCCCATGGAGAAAGTTGTTTAGTTTGATGGTCCGTACCACATCCTTAAATTTGGCTGGTCATTGAAAAGTAACCCTGTATTATCAAACTGACATTATAGTAAACTTTATCTCTTGAACTGTCATGGGCGTTAACATCAATTTATTCATTTGTTCCTTAAACATCATAATGCATGGGTAATTATTTGTTAGTGCTGTTTTTTTTTAATTTACTTAAACTAATAACATTGCACACCACAATATATAATGATAGAGTGTAAAGGGGTAATTAAAGTTTTAAGATCATACGTTGTAAACCTAAAAGGGACTGTGACCTCTGAGTTTGTTTCGGCCTTTCTTCTCAGAGTACTCAGATAGCAAACGCCGACCTCATCTAGTTTAAAAAAAAAAATATTGACGTGTAAAAGTGTTTGTACAAACCTACTTACAGAAATAAATCATTTATCATTTAAATTTTGGCACATAAATGAATTTGATTTGATGGATATAATGATTGTATTTAAAAAACTTATTTTGCTCTTAAAATTAGGTAAAATTGTGTTCTAAGTTGTCAATACTTCAATTTTTTTTTTACAAAATTCCTTGCAATTTGGCACACAAAATTTCTTGTGTTCGCAAGTTCGGATCCTTACATTATATTTTTCGTCAGCTCTTGATTCTTGATCCAAGGTTTAATTTTGATCCTAGTGACTGACTTTTTCATGAAATATCAATCAATAGGGTTATATGAACATAGAGGGTCGTATTGATGGTTTTAATGCTTTTAATTCTATAAATACGTATTTGCGGTTACAATCATATTTTGCTCAACCTGCGAATTGCCAGGAACGTAAGAAAATTTGAATTTCGAATCGAAAGCTTCATACAAATAATATACAGCGCATATATTTCACAATCCTTCCTATCGATTTCGCGTTCAGTTAAAACTGTGAAACGAGTTGTCAAACCTTCATCAGAATAAATTACTATCATTCTTTGGATAAAAAAAGTGATTGACAACTTTATTATCATGATTTATTTTTCACATTTATTTGTTTTTCGATAAGTCCTGTGTATTTCCATTGAAATGGTAATCACTCTTGAGACTAATTAATCAGCAAATGAAGTCCAATAACGAGTTTAAATATTTGTTTAATATTTGAAAAATCTGAGGCATTTTATTTGGTTATATTGAGTTGAATTATTTGTTATATTAGTAAGATTTATAGAATTTCTGTGTCGTGAAAACTTGGTGGATATAAGGACAAGTCAAGGTGTGTCAAGAAAAAGACTTCCATTTATAGATCTGGTTTCAGAAGCAAGACATACAGGACGTTATACATCTACGCGCAACCTGAAGGCCAACGTTCAAAATCTAGTTGCAGTCTCATCTCGGCGACAAACAAATGTCAAAAACTTGTCAAAATGTAGGGAAATTAAAGGTATTATTTTTGACAGATTGAGACAGAGATCAGACTGTGAACGTTCTTAAAATTACGAGAATTGCCCCTCTGGTATCATGGATGCAGTACATTATTCTGGAACCAAACGGTGATTAAACCCAATAGGTCACCGCGTAAGTATTTCACTTTTTTTTAAACAGCTGTTTTTTTAAATAACCAACGAGATATTTCTTCAATTGGTAGTTTAAAATCATGTGCTGCATTCAAGGTTACAGTTTGCGCGTCAATAATCTTGCCTATCCTGGCATATAATGCCTTATACAGGGTGGTCAAAATGTCGTGGATCAAACGATATAAGGATATAAAGGAGGTAATTTCCAACGCTTTTAAATAAAGAAAAATTTTTAGGTAACGCTTCAAAATGTTTAGAAAAAAATTAATTGCTCTTGAAATTTGGTACCCAGAGCCGCAATAGAACTTTTGTAGTACTTGATATATTATCTATTAATAATAGAACATCGTTTGTTTTATTGTTTTATAGGTATCACATTTTTTTAAAAATTAGTTTAATTGTATAAGAACTTGGTGTACAAAAATAGTATTCATAACTTTTAAGGCAATTGAATTACGACTATGTTGTGGAAAGATTTTCTGTTGGAAATGACCTCCTTTATCTCCCTATTTCGTTTGATCCACGACTTGTTGACCATCCTAGCCCCGTATATAATGAATTAATGACAGAAGGCTGCAGTGCTATGCCATAGTCTAAATCACAGTAAGTGTAAGTTAAAAACATTGTAAGAAACATAAACTTTTAAGCACGGCCACATATAAAACGTAAACGACAACCATAGAAACGTTAAATAATTCAGTATCGTGAGAACCAGCGTTGTCATATCCAAGTGCCACATACTTAATGTTCGACAATGCTCCAGTAGTCGGTCAGCTCGCGTGTCACAAGTTTACTAGCTAATATTTTGTATGAACACGCACGAACCCCACAAAATTTAGGGCGGGGTTGACCAGCAGACGCTTTCAAGGACATGGGGGAAATAATAATATATTATTGTGTCTAAAAGGGCCGGAAACTGGCAAATCAGTGGTTATTCATGTGATAATGTGTCGTGAATTAATTTTTACATTATGAAGGAAGAAAGGGTCGCTAAAGTATGAGCAGTGAATTTGTTACAAGGTCTTTTGCTGTATTGTATAATAATATGTATTTGTACATTGTCACGGTTGCTCACTGCGTATTTTATCAGTCCAGGTTTATGGAAGAACTTTTTCTGTTGAATTTTGAACATTGAAGAATAGCTAAAACAGTATAAATATTTAACTAAAATTTACCTGTCATTGCTATGTTTTTAATTCTTTTTACCTTTTTGTGGTAGACTAATTTTTATTCTAGGTTTTCACATATAATTGTAACTATACAGGGTGTCCCTGGAAGTATGGATCAAATCGAATAGGGGCGTAGGCAAGGTCATTTCCAAACTTTTTGATCCTGTATACAAAACCTTGTAAAACATTTTAAAAAAGTAACGGTGGAGTTTCTTGGACATTCTTCTCCATACGAAAACTACCTTTTGGAAGGGGCGACTAGAATCAATTATATTTTTTCATTGTAATTTTTTACGTTCAAAAGTGCCTTTTATGTGCCTATTTGAAATAAATGATTTGACTTTGACTTTGACTTTAACGTGGCAAGCAGGTTAAGAGGAGAAATTATTAGATGTCGTCGTGAGGATAATTTTGAGTATGATGCGGTTGTCACTCGCAGGCTGTCGAGCTACCACCCACAAAGCTCTCTAAGGGCTCGTATCATTGGGATTGGCACTAGCACCTGTACGCTGAAAGCCTTCTTTGAGCACTAGACTTTTGGTATAACTCCGACGGGACTTGCGTTTCTCTATGTACAAAAGAACGATGTAATTATGGAAACAAGAAAAAATAAAAATAATTTATGTGGTCAGTCTTTGCAGTTTTGCTTGGGAGAGGTCTGTGACGGTCAACCCTCTTATTAATTATTTCTTAATCTTATTTTCAATCTGTCAAAACATCCACAAATATTCACGCATTTTTGACATTGATTATAGGTGAGATGAAATTGCAAGTACATTTCAAACGTTTTTAATTACGGGAATAAGTCTTCTGATATGATGATGACCTTCTCTTTTTGAGTTAATGTTACAAATCTCAAATCGTTTATTGCAATCCATGATGTAAAATTACAGGTGGTAAATAAAAAAATAATAGAAACAATTATAGACCCTGTCGGGCACAGCAAATTTTGAAATAAGTAGAGCGCTTTAATCATTTCCCTTGTTATTAAGTTAAAATTGTTTTATATCCTATTACCTATTTAATTATATTTCCATTCATTCACTTATTCTATTAATATTTTATAAGCAGGTCTATCTATTCGTTTATTATTTATTTACTTAATTATATTTAATATTGTTTATTTCTTTACATTACATTCTTTTTCTGAGTAAATATGTGTTTTTCCAAGCAACCCAATTTCAGCAATTCCAAGCAACCCTAAAGGATCAGTAGAGTAATATATAATAACGTAATGTTTAATAATGTACCCGCAAAAATTACATTTAATTTTTGTTTTTTCTTTTATATTTAAAAAAATCCAGATAATATGACTGTGTTCTAGGACAATGAATGTTGTCTAGGTATTGTATTCTGTGTTACTAGCTTGTTTTAAATATTTTAAATTGTAATCTGTGGAGAAAGTAGTGGGTAGCATAATTGTTTTATAATGTAATATTTAAGATATTGACTGTTGACTGTTTGTTTTTCCTTAAATAAATAAATAAAATAAATATGTCGGAGATGTTGAGGGATTTTTGTCCGAAATTCCATCGGTGTCCGCCATATTGCACGTGGTTGGGTAGAATCAGTGCGCACACCCGGCGCGGTCGAACTCTGGATGTCAACTGTGTTGCTAAACTAACACACTGATCTCACCTTGGCATCTGACAGATGTCAAACGCCACACGCGACAGTTCACTGACAACCCCGACTCGAACTACTGACTCAATGATAACCGTTATCGATTTGATTAATCGAGTAAGGTATCTTAAACGCTAATAGATGGCGCGACTAGTACTTAAACAAACCTTTTACTTCACTCCTCCGACAAATAAAATTTACTTTTTTAAAATTTCGATTAGCTGAGCCCAGTGGGTGGCCACGTTAATAGCAGCGTCAGAGGTGTTCATTAGATCCTCAAAGGTGCAGGTGTCACTCTTATGACATTTCAGCATGCCTGTTCAGTATGCCTTTGATAAACCTCGGTAGTAGATAGTTTGATAGCAGTTTACAGTGTTAACGAAGCTGTAACTCTTTATTTAATTTCCTTTACTGACCGATTGAGAAAGATGCCAAACTCTTTGATGCAGTTATACTTAAAAAAAAATTGATGACGTAAAACATAACAAAATATCACGCATGTATTGTATTCTTCGAAAAATTAGGCAGAAGATTGATAAATGCTAAAATTATTCAAACGTTAACCAATAGATAAAACCTATTCAGATAAGCTAAGCTCCTTCAAATAACCTATGAAACCATCTAAAATAAATCTAGAAATAAATTATTTATTTATTCGTTTAGATATGTAATAAATTTCGATGCTTGAAAGGCAAGATTTATATATTAACTATAAAACTGAAATATTTTGATTTTGATTTTTATGAAAAGCTTGATTTTTGATAAAAAAAAAAAAAACATTCATCATCTGCTACGCCTTATCCCAACTACGTTGGGGTCGGCTTCCAGTCTAACCGGCCGTGCAGCTGATTACCAGTATTTTACATGGATCGACTGCCTATCTGACTTCCGACTTTCGACCGAGATTGTCAAATTTAATAGAGTTGAAAATGGAAATCCTCAGGAACGTGCAGTACACGTATTGTACAGAGATCAAAAAAAGTTGCTGAGTGTCAACATACAGTAGTACTAACACGAATTTGTGTGAACTAGGTAAGTACTACAATAAAAAAACAAAATGTATTTATAAAAAATAAAACCGACTTCAAAAACAAAACACTACAAATTTGTGTGAACTAGGTAAGTACTACAATAAAAAAACAAAATGTATTTATAAAAAATAAAACCGACTTCAAAAACAAAACACTACAAATTGTTTTGTTTTTAAAGTCGGTTGTATTTTTTTTAATGAAGGAGTGGTAATTATTTAATACTTCAAGCACATACATGTACAGAGGCGGACTTAATGCCATAGGCATTTTCTACCAGTCAACCTTTGGGTGATGCAGAGACAAACATTAGTAGGTGCAATCATTAGAGGAATAAATATTTTAAATATAAAGATACGCAGAAACCTATTTAAACTATAAATTTAATATATACCTAATTAAATATAAATATAAGCACAAATAAATATACATAAATAAATGAATATAATAAAAAGAAATAAGACAAACAATGAGAAAATATTAGCGTTGTGATGATACTGCCAGTTTCTTGCGAAAGTGCTCGCAAACCTTAACTTTAAAGGATAATCGGTTGGTTGCCATCCTGATTTCCTCGGGGAGCGCATTCCACAGAGAGATAGACTGAACGAAGAAGGAAGAGTGAATGAAGTCTGTGCGGTGAGTGGGACATTGGAGAAGACGATTGTGTGATGAACGATCGGCGATCGAACGATGAATTACACCTTTCGTAAGCCTCACATTATTGTTTTCCACGCGAACGAAGTCGCGGGCACAGCTAGTTAATAATAATAACTTGGCGTATACCGATAATTATCAAAGCTGAACACATTATAAGCCATTTATATTTCATCGCTTACATAAGGAAACCTTAGATCGTTTAATTATTTCTATTATGAGCGCTGTTCATGACTGAATGATAAATCATGTTAATATAGTTCCTGTTTGAGAATAATTGATACGTACAGTCAACAGCAAAAGTAGATGATGTAAATCAGAAATTCAATACTAATGAACGGAGTTCGCGTCAGAACTGTGTGGCGTCGAAGTGATTCAAAAGTATGTGATTGTAAATTATAACAAACATTTACTACTTCGACGCCACACAGTTCTGACGCGAACTCCGTTCATTAGTATTGAATTTCTGATTTTCATCATCTACTTTTGCTTTTGACTGTACCTACCTACACTGTTTACGTATACTGTAAGTCAACATGGAGAAATTAGTATGTTTAATCGTCTATTTGATAGTAAACGGGACATGAAGCCAAGAATAGGCAATAGTCTCGGCTATGGAGATGGATCCATGTTGGATTATTGAGTTAGAATGTATATCATAATCAACCAAAAATAATAAAAATGAATGTATATAATAATGTTCCCACTGTTGCGACATAGGCATCCTCTCTGTGAGAGGAAGTAGGCTATGATCTACCACGCGGATCCAGTGCGGGTTGGTAGATCGCGGGATTAGTGCGGGATGGAGAATGTATGTTACTTATTAAAATTCTGATTGATTATATTGTCATAGTTTAGCAAAGTTTGTCTTAAAAAACAGATTCATTATTGACAGACCAACATACAACGCACAAGATAAAACATGTTGTTCAATGAAATCTCCCAGCGACTGTTTGACATTTCCCGTGATCAAAGGGCTGGCTTTTTACTTTGGCCAGAGACAAAGTATTGCTATACAACGTGGCAATGTCGCCAGGCTCTTGACAATATTACCTGTCGACAGCGATGCGAAGAAATATTCCGACGCCATATTTTGGTCTGTTAATACTTTTAATTAGATTAAAAGGATATTATATTTTTATTTTAAGAGTTTGTTAGTTTATTTAGTATTAGAAGTTTATTCAGTCAGCGTATATAACTTTATTTTTAGTTTATGCGAAACCTGAATATAGTTTGTTCAGAATAAGTAACTGAATCGATTCCAATAATTTTTACACCATGTTATATTTTGTCCCAAAAATATTTAAAGATTACAAGTTGGACACCGAGCGACACTACGTAATCATTAAGAGCCTACACTACCTCAGCTAAAATTCATTTTTTATCTCGCTCGCACGATACTGCTCGCGGACTGAGTGAGAGCGAGACAGAGTGCGGTGCTAGGCGGCAGGCAGCGCCAATAGTTTAGGTATTTGCTTTTTACGGTGAAAATAATGGTAATTAAAAAAAAGTAAATAACATAAGACCTGCTTTATAGTTGGTTCGGTTAGTATACAAAGTTTCATGATCTAATTTGAAGTATTTTTTGAATACCAGCGGTTTATTGTTCGGTTTGGAGGTAACTTTGAATTTTTTTTTCTATCGAGAAAATTTTATGAAATCATGTTTTCGTCTAACATAAGACCTAACATTAATCCTCAACTTTACCATATATTTATTTCAAAATTAATGCTGCAGTATTTTCGACATAACGTAGGATCATGCTAAGCCGTTTGAGGTAGTATAGCCCCTTAATCATTAACGCGCGCAAGACGACGCTGTATGCGCGGGCGGCGCGAGGGCATAGCGCGCCGCGCGGTGAGCATGTTTTTGTACGAACAACTAGGTGATATAACAAGCTTATAACTTTGTGATATATCATAATACAGTTTTGAAATGTTGTACATAGATTCTTCACATAAAAATACTAGACACGTGTTTCGGGTTTCGCACATACTAAAACTAATGTTGTTTATTTTCACCCTCCTAAATAAATATTATGAAATAATAATAGGTACAATGTTGAAGTAAAAGAACATAAAACGTTATAGCTAAATAAAAGAAAACAAAACAAGGAAAATAGTATTTTAGGACTCATTTAATGAATTGGATGAAAGTTAGGTACTTTCTTATTTACGTTGTTCTACTAACAATAGGACAGACAACAACTTCGATGTGGAACATCTCTTGAAGTAGCATTATTGTTACTTTAATAACTTGGTATCGTATATCCACATTAAGCCAAGAGGTATGGCTTCTAACTGTTCTCGACTACTTCATAAAGTTCCAATTCAAACTAAATGAATAAAAAAAACACCCAAGTCCCAAATTGCATACAAACTAATGAGAAAAAGATAGAAGGATGGCAACGCCGCATTGCATTAGGTTATTGAAAAAATGTTAATGTAGGTAATTAAATGCGCATCACTGGCGGGAAGCGGCGCGGCGTTGCCGTTTTGGCAGGGCTTATCCCGCATTAAAATAATTGTTTTAAACGAATGTAGCTTGTTAAACGAGATTATTTAAATATAAAACCATCAACCATTTTGTTATTCATCATCTGCCTAGCCTTTTCCCAATTATTTTGGGGACAGCTTCCAGTCAAACCGGATGCAGACGAATATCAGTATTTTACATGGAGGGACTGCCTATCTGATCACCACGAACCAGTTACTGGTTGATACCTCTTGGTAAGACTGGTGAATCATTCCGTTGATAAGGAATTTATTTATTATTTATTTAATACTTCAAGCACATAAATGTACAGAGGCGGACTTAATGCCATAGGCATTTTCTACCAGTCAACCTTTGGGTGAGGCAGAGACAAACAGTGGTAGGTGCAATCATGAAAATTGAGGAATAAATATAAGTATTAACATTTAATGACTAACGGCGCCCCGCGGTTTCACCCGCGTAAGTTTCGATCCCGTGGGAATATCGGGATAAAAAGTATCCTATGTGTTATTCTGATGTATAAGCTATATTACTGTACAGTTTCATCAAAATCCGTTCTGTAGTTTTTGCGTGAAAGAGTAACAAACATCCATCCATCCATCCTCACAAACTTTCACATTTATAATATTAGTAGGAAGTAGGAAGTAGGATAGGATAGTAGGAAGTAGGATGCATTATCCACCAGAGCTAGGATTAAAACAAATTTTAGGCTGATAACGTAATTAAATACTAGGCTTAAAAACTTGCTCGATTTTGTTGTCGCGTGCGTCGATTATACTATGTATGTATTATAAATATTTAAATAGTATAAAAGTGGTTACATTTAGATTTGTATTTTTCACTTGGTATTTTTTATCACGGTTTATTTTTGTTTTGATGACTTTAGGGATAAAATAGAAAAGCTTTTATCACGTTTGACTGTTTTTGACAGATTTTGAGTACAAATCTACGGTACAAACTATATTAGAACTAAGAATTTCAGATGATTTTCAAGTTATGGAACAAAAAACTGAATGTCATACACTTAACAAAGTTCAAATTCCATTGCAACCAAAAACTTAGGACTTTTTTGTTACAAATCACTCAAAAATCAACTTAGAATACATTTCACTAAAATAGATAACTGAATAAGTGGCGATGGAATGTAAATTATGTGAGATTATTAACACTGCTATAGTATGTGAAAACAATTAAACGAGTATTGAATGTTTAACATACTTATATAAACAAAAAGTATAGTAAAAGCTCAATATAAGTACAATATGTTCATTTGTTTAATTTGCTTCATCATTTCAACCCATTTCCTTCCACTTCTGATCGTTTAGTTCTCCCATAATCCACTCCAGAGTTCAATCTAAGAGCAAATCTCTACAGTCACCATGCTTGTCAGATAGAATGCTAATCGCAGGTTGTTGTTATTAGCAGACAGGCGGTCGGTGCAGCCAGTCCTCTCGACAACATAATCCTTTAGTCCCCTTTAACGACACAAGTGAGGTAGGGCTAAGGGTGGCTTTCATGACTAGATTCGCCATTAAGTTCTGTTACAAATTAATTCATAATTTTATGAAACACTTTTTTAGCTTACTTTATATGTATGTTTATATTTTCTAAACTTCAAATCATTGCCATTCATGAAAATAGAAAAATATAATATCTCATTCAATATAGTTATTTTTTATTTTATTTTTTTTGTTAGCCTATATTGTGTCCCACAATTGGGCAAAGGCCTCCCCTTTTTACTTGCAAACCTACCTGTCTTGTGCGATCTTTGGACATGTTGGCCCTGCAAATCATATTAGATCGTCACATCGTCTTCGCCTTTGTCTAGCTCGACGGCGATGTCTTGCCTCAGGCGTCCAGTGTGTGACGATCTTTGCCCATCTCGAGATACGGGTGTATACGAGAGACGTTTTATAATTCTCTAAATTATAAGTCATTAATAGGATGATAATGAAAAGGATGATAATGAAAGCTCGAGAACACATACACAAGAAGTTGGCAGATTCGTCTCAGAATTAAGTTGTTGTAGATTCTCTTGTTTATCTCTCAGAACTTTTTTTTTATTATTTTATATTTTGTTGTATGTATGTATTTATGTATTGTCTCTGCATCACCCTAAGGTAGACTGGTAGAAAATGCCCAAGGCATTAAGTCCGCCTTTGTACAGTTTTTACTTGTGCATAAAGTTTTAATAAATAAATAATAGCTATTATAACTACACTATCGTATTAGGTAAGCCTATAATGATAGTTGTAGGTGTTTTGAAATAAAATAAATAAATAAAATAATGTGATTTTTAAAATTTATTTTGATTGTCATTGTATGGGCATGTGTTACGCAGGAATGAGGAAAATATCGTGAGGAAAGTTTTGAGTATGAATTTAGATGGCTATAAGAGTAGGGGAATACCACAGAAACGACAGAACGACTGTGTGAATCATGATATGGTTAGCAAGAGGGTGACTGTCAAGATGGCGGCAAATAGAGAATCATGGCAGAAAAAAATTAAAAGATGCAATTCATGGTGAGGTAGGGCAAGGGGTAGCTTTTACGACTAGAGTTGCCATAGTCTCCAAAATTAATTAATAGGTGATAATTATGGATGGCATACCTAATTATGTGGAACACTTTTTAGTTTAGTTTATTTGTTTGTTTATCATTTTCTAACCTTCAAGTCACTTGCATTCTTGCATGAAAATGGAAAAAAAAAAATTATTCTCATTCAATGTACCTATATCTTTTGAAACTTAGTTAAACGAAGCCAATGCCCTTTTTCCAGAAATGAATGAAATAAGCAATGTTTCTTTTTAAAATTTCCTAGAAACACCAATTATTGAGAGGCGTAACGTTTTATGCAGAATTCTGATCACAATTTTAAGCTTTCAAGATGGACTTCAAACGACGCTGGACGTTCATTTATTCATAACATAACTTATGGCCATACCATCATCACCATCACCATTTGATTTTCCTGCCTTATAAAAAACTAGCTGCGGCCCGCGGTTTCACCCGCGTAAGTTTTGATCCCGTGGGAATATCGGGATAAAAAGTATCCTATGTGTTATTCTGATGTATAAGCTATATTACTGTAAAGTTTCATCAAAATCCGTTCAGTAGTTTTCGCGTGAAAGAGTAACAAACATCCATACATCCATACATACAAACTTTCGCATTTATAATATTAAGTAGGATAATAAAATAAAAATGTTTATTTCAATTACAATGGGCGTTTAGATACATATTTTTGGAGATCACCTTTTAAGCAAGGAATTGCTTGTATTAGGAGACTCCGCACTTCCACTTATCAGTAACTACTATGCAATTGAAATGTTGACAAAGTAAACATGCGAGACTAAAATAAAAATAAAAGCGGAAACTTATCCCAATTTATTTGGTGTCCACGCAACACGTCTTTTTTTTCTATATTAGTTGTTATCTCACTATTCACCCCTTTTCTAGCCATTATCATCTTCCACGCTGGCAGTCCATCCATCTTTTCTTTAGACTTCCCCTAGTATTATGGCCACACCATTTACATGTAAAAATCTATGCAGTGTTATAAGTACATCAAGTTAGGTACCTACCAGTGGCGAAGGTACCATACAACTCGATTCCCGCCGGCTTCCCTTCGAAAATTCAGAACACAATCACTCTATAGTCAATTCATCATTGAAATATAATGAAACGTTATATTGACTTTTTTTTTGCTCCGGCTTACCTCTGTCATAAATTCACCCTTCGCCACTGGAATGTACCTACTGCACCGTACCTACAATGGGCCTGCGCCGCTTGAGGCTTACTTGTTGCATAATGTATAGGATTTAAAGTTTGTGACTGCAAGTTCTGATAGGTTACTGGCCCAATGGCTCCGAGCGTTATACTAACCTATTTTCCACAGCTTACGGCGGCGGCGGCATAGAGGTCACAAGGTGAATTATGAAGGTGAAATATTTATGATTTTTTTTTGTAGAAGGTAGTTTATTAGAAAACTTTATTCATGCTTAAACTGGTATTGGTGATATTAATACTTAAAAAAAAACAGATTAAATGTTTCGCGGTTTTTAATCAATTTTGCGTCCAATGCGATCTAAAATTTAAATGTATGCAGAAAAAAGTTGGATTATTATTAAACTTTTTTAATTTTACAGGGTTTTTTTACCCGTCACCCCTATATAGGGTGACTGGTAATTAGTGACCGATACCTAAACACGTGATTGTACTCATGATAACAAACAACTTTTACTATGGGACCAAACCTGAATTCGCGAAAAAAAAATCTGCTGTTCAGTACCTACATTTTGACCAGTTAGGCGAACATAAATTTTATTTTTATTTTATTTTATTTGGGAAAATAAACGGTTACACATTACAATGTCGCTAAGAACTTAAAACTAAAATGGTAATATAAATGTACAACCAACAACATTTTCCACATAATATAAAAAAATTAAACTAAAATGAACATCGTGCGATGTAAAAGTACGTAGATTATGGATAAATGTTAACCTCTAATAATAATAAAACTAAACTGAAAGTTATACACACAAAAAAAAAAAAGTAAAAAGAGAAAGAATAGTAAACTGTGAGTTTAAATGGTTATGTACTTAATTCTGCTATGGTTTTAAGAGCAATACTTCGAAATTTCTCAGCCGAAACAGCAAAGAACTCAATACCCTGGAAAATATTATTGAACTGAGCGGTAAGACGTCGTAGGGGTGCTCGCGAGCCCGCGTTTGTCCGACAAGAGGTTACAGCAAACAGCGGTCTCGCGCGCACACCCCGACATATAGTTGTTCTAGGTACTACATAACTTATTCTATTGCTTATATCTATACAATCAAATTTATTGTTACATAAATCAAACAAAAACATCGATTCCAACATTATACGTCTAGATTTAAGATTTTGAAGTTTGAATTTATTTAGTAAGTCGCTGTAAGATGCATTCGTACGAAAACAACGGTAATGCATGGCCTTTAAAAATTTGCGTTGTACTTTTTCTATCATGTTAGAATATTTATCATAGAAGGGATTCCACACCGGGACTCCGTACTCTAATTGAGACCTAACCAGAGTTTTAAATAGATATAAATAAGTACTAGGACGTTTAAATTCCTGAGCCGATCTCATTACAAACCCGTACATACGAAAAGCATTGTTCACAATTTTAGTAACATGAGCATCTAGATGGAGTTTGTCATCCAACAGAACACCAAGATCACAAACTATTGTTTCTCTAGTCAGATCTATATTGTTTAAGGAATATGCATGTTTTATTATTTTTTTATTTTTAGTAAAACTAATGCAATGGCATTTGGATATGCTCAATTTAAGTTTATTTTTAACACAATATTCAGAGAATCTATTTAAGTCTTCCTGCAGCAGTAAACAGTCGCGTAGATTAAAAATCGGTCTAAAAATTTTTAAATCATCTGCGTACAGCAATACTTTAGAATTTTGAAAGCACGTACTTATATCATTAATAAACATAACAAACAAAAGAGGACCCAGTATAGAGCCCTGAGGAACACCGGAGGTGACATTTACGGTCGCAGAATTATAACCGTTTATCACAACTCTCTGAGATCTGTTAAAAACGTAAGAAGCGAACCATCTTAGTAGGTCGCCACGTATGCCATTAAAGGCAATTTTACTCAAGAGCAGTTGATGGTCCACTTTGTCAAATGCCTTTTGGAAGTCCGTGTATATAGTATCAACTTGAATGCGAGAATCCATACTGTTAAATAAATAGTCAACAAAAGTTATCAGATTAGTGGTAGTTGATCTTTTTTTGACGAATCCATGTTGTTGTGGGATAGTGTTATTATGCAGTAAAGGATAAACTTTATCATGGACAAGTCTCTCAAACAACTTTGAAAATACAGATAATATCGATATAGGACGATAATTTTCGATATCCTGTTTAGGTCCCGACTTATGAACAGGAGTCACATTTGCGAGTTTCCAAGCTTGGGGAAAGACTCCTTGTGAAATTGATAGATTGAAAATCATTTGTAATGGCACACACAGATTAACGGCGGTCTTTTTAATGAACACGACTGGTAGGCCATCTGGTCCCGGGCCTTTTGACGGATCTAATGCTTTTAGTGCACTTAATATTTCATCGGCAGTAAACAGAATGCTACTAAGGAGAGAACAGGTTTCAGAGTAATCTTCGCACTGCGGTGAAACACTGTGACTTGAAGTGGACGGCTCATATACCGAATTGAAAAAGCTTGAGAATAAATTACAGATGTCTTCAGGGTTGTTGGCTGAATGATTGCTATAGTGCATGATAGTAGGGAAACTTGTAGAGGATTTGCGGGAGGAAATGAAAGTCCAAAAATGCTTAACATTAGTCCGGATGCCGTCTTCTACGGAGGTAATGTACTTCCTATAACAATTTTTGCACTCAACTTGGAATCTAGATCGGTAAATGGAAAACTGTTCATAGTCCGAGATGTTTTGAAACATCTTCCATTTTACCCAAGCTTTAGCTTTATTTTTGTAAATATGGATTAGCGATTTTGTGAACCAAACCGGAAATTTCAAAGATCTACAGTTATTCATTGGAACGTGTTTCTTTATAATACTGAAAACAATATCATAAAACGTGTTCAAGGTATCGTCAATGGTTTGGTTTACTAAGACTTCCTCCCAATTAATCCCTTTTAAATCCGCATTTATATCATCATAATTTGCCTTGTAATAATTATATTTTTTAACTATCTTGCGGGCCATCGAATCGTATGGTACACTTAGAGAGATAAAGATATTAAGTGGAGGATGGTGGCTATCAATCTGCAGTAAACAGTCTGAGGCTCTAGAAACATTGCATTCACTGTTACCAATAACCAAATCCAACATTTTCCCACCCGTATTCCGTATTGTATTGAATTGGTAAGCGTTGAGAAACGACAAAAATGCACTCATGTTATCAGAAAGGGGGGAGTTACCTCTACAAACATGAGCAGATAAGAAAGTACTATCTGTGCAAGTGATCCAGTCGATTTCTGGTAGGTTAAAGTCTCCTACCACATAGAAATTATCGATGTGTGTGACACCAAGCAGTGATTGCAGAAGTTCAAAATATTCAACATATGCAAACTCTGGTGTTTTAGGTGGTATATATACTGCAGCAATAATTCGGCACCTACCTCCACCTGAGCTTGGCAATTGCACCAAGATGTGCTCAATGCTGGCATGAATTGCTGATTGCGGAGTCAATCTAACTGAATGCAGACTCTTAAGTACTGCCACGAGAACACCGCCTCCGTCTTTTTTATTGGTGGCAATACGGTCACGATCGTACCGATGTACCACATAACGCTCATCAATAAACTCGTTATCTGATATCTCGGGCGTCAGCCAGGTCTCAGTCAAAATTATTAAATCATAACAATTGGCTAGAATATTCATATATAAGATATTTAATTTAGTGCGGAACCCCCTGCAATTTTGATAATATATAGCTAGGTTATCTGTCATTATAGCGTAGAACTCTATGGAATATGGTCTTAGATGCATTCACCGTTCCTAACGCAGCCGCAACTAGCAGGGCATTATTGTACAATAGGACGTTAAAAAGATGCGAACAAAATACAAGAAACATAACATAGTACCTAGAGAAATGGATTAACATTAACAAACAACTCACAAGGCCGCATATTATGCAGTGTTCAACTAAAGTCAGTAATAAATCAACTATTAAAAAAATCCAAAGTTGTGCGCAGTGATTATGTAGCAAACCGTAAATTGACGGGTTATTCACTGTAGAGTTATTTTTCGATGGATACAGCGCGTTGGTTGTCAATCGGTGCTGCGTAGCCAGGTTTGATTTTAGTGATGTCGTGCGCGTTCCGAATTGCAAAAGACCTTGACCCCTCCTTTTCACGGACAAGGATTGTTCCATGCTTAACCCAAACAAATCTATAATTGTGTTGTTTGGCAGCATCTCGACACTCACGAAATAATTGTTTATTTTTTAGTGTCAGGTGCTCATGCATATAAATCGTTAGAGATGTTCCTGAAACGCCAATTTGGTCCGTGGTAAGTCCCTTACACAACCGTTGGGCACTAAGGACGTTGTCACGTAGTATACGTGAACCAAATTTAACTATGATGTTTTTAGGCTTATTGTTTTGCCGGTGTGCATGTGGGACACGGTGAATAGAAATAATGTCATTTTGTTGTACATTGCACTTAATTATGGCCCCAATTTTTTGCATCATGGTTACGAGGTTTTCGTTACGCCTTTCAGGGATGTTGCATATCTCAATGTTACAATTGCGGGCACTCTGTTCCAGATTATCAATCCTTGCCACAAGCTCTGTAACGATAGGCTTTAAATCAATGGTCTCTTGAATATTTTTATTAATATCGGTAACTTTCTTACTGAGATCAGCTTGCTCCCCAGCAGCAAACTGGACCGAGCTTTCGAGGGAGTTAATTCGTTCGGATGTACTAGAATACTTCGCATCTAATTCTGTAACTCTCTGACGCAGGACTGATTGCTCCGATCGAAGAGAATTAATGTCATTTTTTATCTCTGACGTCACTTGATTAATTGAAGTAAGTTCGACTTTCATTGATACCATGCTCTCTGATATTTTACTAATACTTGTTTCCAAGTCCCGTCGCCACTCGTTAATTGTATTCTTCAACTCCGTTGACAGCTCATATATAGCCAGTGTCCACTCAGAATCCGGCTGCTTACGTTTATTACGGACTGACACATTTTGATCGCCGCTCAATGGGGTATCAGCCACGGTACCAGCCGTTAAGTCAGTATCCGAATGGAATTTTTTCTTGTCGGGTGAATGGAACATAGTATTGTTTCCCTTAATATTCAATTTAACAATCTTTGTTCAAATTATAATATTTTTAAAAATGGAAAAAGAACTGCGTCTTGTGAGATTCGAACCAGCGGCACGCTGTGTCGAGTAGCTCTAGTGATACAAAAAGCACACCTGCCGGACACCTGACCACGGTGACTTTCAAATGTGGGTCGAAATTATGCACCAGTACTTAGTCTTTTTGTATGAATGACTTGCGATAAGTTCGACTAATGAGGTCCTTTGTTCTCGAAGTCACAAACAAGGTCACCTTGAACACTCAGAAACGTTAAAGTTTTTAAGTATTTTGGCAAATACTAGCATTAAACTGAATTTAATTGATGAAAACCATATATACTTGGATACCACAAGAGTCACTGTATATGTCACAATAAAAATTTGCCGAGATTAGCAGCAAATTACCACTTATTTCACTTAATTTTATGGACTGATTTTGATACAGTACACTCAAAGCAACGGTCGCACGACGTATAAATGACTGAACAGCAGATTTTTTTTTTCACAATTTCAGGTTTGGTCCCATAGTAAAAGTTGTTTGTTATCATGAGTACAAGCACGTGTTTAAGTATCGGTCACCAATTATCAGTCACCGTATTTACTATTTAAGCTAGGTTCATTTTTGTCAAAGAACATTGTAACAATTTTGCTAACCGTAGGATTACTAAAATATTTTTAGTTAGTGAATCTAGAATCCATCATAAAAGAGTATGCAACAGTTTCATTGTGCTTAAAGAACTAGGGTGAAGCTGCTACACTACACGGGGTGATAAAAATGTTTGAACATCGTGAATATTTAAATCAAGTGTGCGATACTGTGCAGCAGATTGTATAGATATGCATTTTGAATAATACACGGGAAAGCTTCTATGCGTGCGTGAGTAAAATAACTAAACACCGGTTCCCGTTTTAAACTAAGTTTAGAGGTTTTTACCGTTGAAACGTGTTATGTACATGTTTCCTATTGAATATTCATTGGCATGAAAACATGTTTATGGGATTTTCGTGGGTATCGGCCGAATTCGGTGTTTAGGTAAAAGCTTAGAGAAATATGTGACTGTAAAATGTATTTAAGTTGTTTTTTTCGTTGAACTTGACTTTCCTTTGATTGCCTAGGTGTTCTATTGGTCGCAAGCACTACAAACTGCTAAGCTACCATTCGTACATAATTTGGTGAGGGGCTATTTTGAACAGGCCTCTTCTGGGCACGCTCGTTCCATTATAGACCTCACCCATCGCTTTACATCAGGCGTGGACGGGGTCAAGAGCGGCCCATTTGACAATAAAAAAAGACTTTTTACTTCTTAATTCCATTGTGCAAGTGATTATACTTGTACTGGCCTCGTTGGTCTAGGGGTCGCAAGCACTACTGCTGAGCTTGAGGTCCTGGGTTCGATTCCCGGGTCGGACAAAATGTTATTGGAATTTTTCATCTGGAATTTCTCAATAGCAGCCCGGAGACTGAATTCGTGTTACCAGTTGATGGCAATAAACTCGCCCCCTATTACGTGGAATTTAAACATTACTGGTGAAATGTGGGTGTAGGTACTATAAAGCCTATTCAAACTTATGCTTCAAATTAATATTATTTCAGGTTAAACAAGTATCAACTTCATTTTAATGGTAATTAAGTTGATTTCAGAGCGACTAATACTATTAAAAAGTTATAAAAATGTTTGAAGTTGTAGCGTAAACTGAACTTTATTCTGTAAGAATTAAAGTTATTTTTCCTTACTCATATTTGTTTACATTTTTGGCAAATAAATCGCGAATGCAGTTTAGGTACCCTTTGATGAGTTCAGGCATAATGTTTTGAGTAAAATTTATTTCAGTAGTTCTTTCAGTTAAATAATTTCCGAGGGCAGCTGTCACTTTAAAAGAGTCTTCATGATTGAAGATTAAGTATATACATATGTTCGCCTTTACGTACAGGCGCTAGAAGCCAGCACATCAAGCTAGTACAATCTGTCAAATTAACATAAGGTTTAAAGTTGATTGCGAAAATTTGACAGTTTCGGGTAGCTTGATGTGCTGGCGGCAGTACAGTCAACAGCAAAAGTAGATGATGAAAATCAGAAATTCAATACTAATTAACGAACGGAGTTCGCGTCAGAACTGTGTGGCGTCAAAGTAGTAAATGTTTGGTGTAATTTACAATCACATAACGACACTTCGACGCCACACAGTTCTGACGCGAACTCCGTTCATTAGTATTGAATTTCTGATTTTCATCATCTACTGTTGCTGTTGACTGTACCTACGGCAGTCATTTTCGCTACGAACATTGCTGTCTAGCTTATATTTCCACCACCAGAGTACTTAACTAGTATTATTTGTTCAGGGTACATAAAACAACATTATAGAGTTTACAGTTAAATTCGATTTCAGGGAAACTTCCAGAACAAATAATATCTTGACATGTTTTTTTAATCATTGAAGGCACTAAAAGCCTGCTTCAGAGTTTAAAATTTAATTGATCCTACAAATTGTAAGCCAAAAGGTTCTGGAATGACGTCCACGTACCGGAAGACGTAGCGTTGGAAGACTTCCCATGTGGACTCATGACCTGGTGAAGGCCTCAGGAATCCGCAGGATGCGTGAAAAACAGAACAGAGTGGCAATTCTCGTAATTTTTAAGAGCATTCTCAGTCTGATCTCAATCTCAATCTGTCAAAAATACCTAAAATTTCCCTACATTTTGACAAGTTTTTGACATTTGTTTGTGGTCGGGATGAGACTGCAACTAGATTTTGAACGTTTTAAATTACGAGAATTGGCCTTCAGGTCTAAGTGTCGGTGCTTGGGGGAGGCTTATGTTCAATAATGGACGTTTTTCGGCTGAAATGATGACTTTGTAGGAATTTAGGAACAAATATTTAGGAAAATTCAATCAAATATCTAAGCATTTGAATGTATTCGTTCCATAACAAATGATTACTAAGAAAATTTCCTATAATTTACTGAATATGAATTGACCTCAGAAGCTCGACCAAAGTACATAGATTGTATGATAATGTCATCAAAGCTGCGTTGCATGACAGTATGAAATTGCAAGTGTTTTGCTATGTAAAGTGATGTCCCTCGCGTGAGCTGTTGTAGCACGCGATACGTTAGTACTTTATAGATAAATAGTGATGTGTTTGATCGAGAACTGACTGGTTTAGATGGATATTTTCTCGTGGTCCTACTATTTTGCCCTACCAGTAGGTCCACGAGGGTATGTTATTGCTGTTGGTCCTACTGAAGTTTTGAAACCAAAATATACAATAAACAATATAATCACTACATAGTATAAAACAAAGTCGCTTTCTCTGTCCCTTTGAACGCTTAGATCTTTAAAACTACGCAACGGATTTTGATGCGGTTTTTTTTAATAGATAGAGTGATTCAAGAGGAAGGTTTATATATATAATACATGCATGCATGTGATGTCGTAAATAAACACATTTTTTTGCGCTTACTTTTCAAACGCTGGCTGAACCCTACGAGATAGGTCAAAATAATGTACTACAGTATTGTACACCTTAAAAAGGTCTACAAAAAAGTCCCCGATGGTATATGTCTATCTCTTAGGGATAACCCACAATAATCATTTTTTATCCTTTACTTTTTACGAGAAATAATGGCTTATTTACGAAGCGATTTTAAGCAATACAGCATTAATCCTTATCCAATTAAGTATTTGAATACATTGTGCATTTAATATAGATAAATATGGCCCTTTACAGCATGTAATTTAAATGAATATTTTCGAAGATATTACAGATTTAAAATGCAGGGACATAGCGGTTGCTGTGGTACCGGCCGCGGCGGTGCGTGCTGGCATTCTTGAAATACCTGTACCTACTTAGTATCAGTATTGCACCCGTGCGAAGCCGGGGCGGGTCGCTAGTATACAATATAAGTGTGTATTTTTCCGTGATATTTTTACAGAAAGGATCAGTTGGTTCCATAACTCCTGCTATAGTTCCTTAGCTCTCGCATTTGCAGTCAGGGAGGGTTGCCCTGTTGTAGCAATTTCAAACGACTGTATAGAAATGACAGTTGTGACGTGAATTTACGGACATTCATTTTATTGAATAGCTACAGACGCCAGCACATCAAGCTACCCGAAACTGAAACATTTTCCCAATCAACTTTGAACCTTATGCTTTAGCGATAAAGTTGAAAATCTATTAAAGAAATTTGACAGATTGTAGTAGCTTAATGTCCAGGCGTCTGAACAATAATTTTAATATCAATAATTAAATAATCTCATAACTATTTACACTAGGTACTAAATTAAAAGACTAACTAACTATACAGGGTTATTTGAAAAACACCAGCAATCTCTTAAGAGGTCATTGTACTCATCATTATGAACAACTTTTACTATGGGCCAAACCTGAAATCGCGAAAAAAAATCAGCTGTTCCCTACATTTTGACGAGATAGACGAAGATAAATGTAGGGAACAGCTGATTTTTTTTCGTGATTTCAGGTTTGGTCCCATAGTAAAAGTTGTTCATAAGAGGTTGCTGGTGTTTTACAAATAGCCCTGCATAAACAAAATACAATTTTAGAAAAACAAAAGTTCAAACATTAATGTAATACTTATAAGTGCGTGTTGAACCATACAAACATAAGGGAACCAGCCAACATTGGCCAAATACTCTTTATACTGAACCAAATACAAGCCTACAAATAAAACATTACAAAGTAGATAAGACACAATTGGAACTAAATTATTTAATGTGGTCACGACTCGATCCGAGATTACCTATAATGGGTATTGTTAGCCCACAAATCACATTAAACTGTACTAGCTGTTCCTGCGACTTGGCCGACATGGTTTCTTCGGAAATAGAGAAAGTTAGATTTTCCAATACAAACTTTTACAAAACCTTTTCCTAGTGCACCTCGATACCTGCTAAGGTTTATATACTTTCATGTTTTTATTTTCTATGGTTGCTTGCTTGAAAGAATAGAATAGAATAGAATACTCTTTATTATGTACACCATATAAATTACAGACACAAATATAGAAATTTTGCAAAAGGTGACACAATGAGCGGTCTTAACGCTAAAAAGCGATTTTTTTTTTTGATTTTTGTTAAAATATATCAAGTTTGAAATGAGCAGTATAAATAATATTTATTCTACATACATTATTCTGTTATTCTGACAGCTTGCTGTTTCTGACAGCATCAACTAGATACAAAGAAGATATCGTCGACCGTAGGTTCAATTGAGGTAAGAGACATTGGGTATTGTGTCCCTTACCTCAATTGAACCTACGGTCGACGATATATGAAAGGAAGGAAAAATATATTTTCCTTAGCAGTTCTTGAAGTATACTAAAAAACTAGCATAACATGCTTGAAAACGCTAGTTTTTTTAAATTGTAGATCAAAATAATCTATAATATTAACATTTAACATTGCAGCCGCCGACACTAGGTGGCGTCAGCCGTAGAAGCGTCGACAGCTGCAGTCGACGAAGGCAACTGCAGCCGTCGATAAACCTTTGGGGAAGCGGGATTGTCCGAAAGGGTTACCGCTACCCCAGAACATAAAGGCCTAAGGAAGGAACACGGGTGGGTTTTAGTCAGTAAGAGTGGGACACTCCTTTCTGCTCCACCCTGAGGGGGAGGGGTCATTTGATGATTTCCCATCCACAAAAAAAAAGCCGTCGACAAACGTACTCGAATATAGGAGTGGCACGGTGTGCCTCTGCTGTTGACGAGTGCCGCTCGTGTGTATGAACACTTACATTGACAAGGTACAGTCAACAAAAGAGATAAGTATGCAGGATCGACGGATATAGTTGAAGTTTATTAAGAAACCGATGGGTGTTGTCGACTGAAATTTAATTTGATAGATGAGCTGTTTACTTTCTATTAACAAAATTACATTTTATTCGAGAACGTCATCAGTTTCTTACTAATTTTCAACTATATCCGACGATCCTGCATACTTTTCTCTTTTTTTTGACTGTAGACAGCAAACAGCAGTCACCTTATTTGCCAATTTCTCCGCCTAGCGCGGTGATAATACCTAACCATTGAGCTATAGGTTCTAATATAATCAGTCTACAAAGAGAAAACATAATTAACTTCCGTACATTAGTAAGTGATCAAACTAATTACTCAATAGCTTAGCAGTTTCGACGGTAGACCATTAATCGAATTAAGTTGGTACCAATCAGCTAACATTTATACTGCTTTATTAGTTTCCAGTCGGGCTGGAATCTCGATCAAAATTGAATTCCAATATATTTCATGAGCGCTATGCATTAATAATTACATGAAAATTAGTTTGATATTAAAAAAGAGTTTCCTGTTGGAGTTTCTGTGTGAACTTTTATTAGTTTCACTCTTTTACCTTTGAACTTTTATCGTAGTAATAAGTTTTTAAATAAGTTGATGTACGGGGTTATTTTTTTAGCATTTGTGTCCATAATTAGTTAGTTTTTCCGAACTTACGTTGGACATA
This sequence comes from Globia sparganii, assembly GCA_949316385.1. Taxonomy (NCBI): domain Eukaryota; kingdom Metazoa; phylum Arthropoda; class Insecta; order Lepidoptera; family Noctuidae; genus Globia; species Globia sparganii. Next base: position 2,361,373 of record OX438660.1, read on the forward strand.
AAATGTTTCCTTTTTGAAGAGCTCATTACGCGGCTAAAAAGGGTTTGAAGACGATCGTTATAGCTGATAAGCAAACATATATAAAATTACAGTTACTCTTAACTGAAAACACACTTCAATCTTACAAATCGACACCTGCAATTTAAAACATTGTAACTCATTTTTCACTACTTTTCAGGATAGCGATTTAAACATTTAATATATTCTCACTTTGTTCCTATAAAGTCCTAGCGTCTTCCATTTTTGTAAATATAAGTAAAAAGGGATTATCTAATTTGCTGTATGACTATATGTATTTTATATGTTTTTATGACTTAAAATGATTTTTTATAAAAAAGTGAGTTACAAAGTTTTAAATTACAGGTGTCGAAATATTATTTGAAAATAACAAACCACTTACAAAAAACACAGAAATTAAATACTAACCACAAAGAGTAAAACACATGAAATCTATATGAGAAGAATTATTCCTTTAGAAAGTATTTTCTGTTCACTATTGTTTTTTCCAATTACGGGACAAGAGAAACTTAAGTATGACGTAATTGGATTTTCCGCCTTACTAAAATGTTCCCAAGTACAAGTTGAACTAAGAAACTGTAGTATCAAAATAGTTCTCATTATAATTTTATAAGGAATGTTTGGTATTGTTCCGAAACTTTGGCTCTATAATTTTATTAATGTTGCTTCGGGCTCTTTTAGTCGTTAATTTTAAATTCATATTCTCTTTAATTTGAATCATGTTCGGGTTGGTTATAATAACAGAAACTGACTTTTAGAGGGTTGAAATTTACCTTAGTTCTTGCTGATATGGGAGATAAGCTTTGACAGAATGGTGGCCAATAGTTAAGCCATAGAAACCAGAGCCGTCTAAAAACTAATTGGATTGACAATGCCGTCAAAATCGCGGGAAACGTGGATAAGAGACACACGGAACCGAGAAATTCGGCAATATACTCAGCAGTGGGTGATTCTGCGCTGAAATGATGATGATAATGGAAGATGATACAATGATGATTGACGATGACAGAATGATGATAGAAGATGATAGCATGATGATAAAATGATGATAGAAGATGATAGAATGATGGTAAAATAGTGATAGAATAATGATAAAATGATGATAAATGATGATAGAAGATGATAGAATGATGATAGAACATGATATAATGATGATAGAAGAAATCATAAATATTATTTAAATGAAGTTTCTTTCCGGATCACGGTCAGTTTGCACACAAACACTGACCGCGGCAAGACTAGCTTACCTTTCTTGTTAAAACCATGAACCCCTCACAAAATAGGTATCTCTAATGAAATTCCGCTAAGTATGTGTGAGGCGTTTGTATCAGTAGGGACAAAGAAGACATTAGTAAAACGCTAGTGTCTCACCGTCTCCTAAAATGTATCCGTCGCAGGCGTTTCAACCTATCTATGTAATTTAGGAAATGGCATAGAAGAATTTTATCACGCAATGTGAAGTTTGTAGGCTAATTTAAGACTAAAACTGTGTTTAGTTAAAATTGTTTCTCTTTGTAGGTTACTGTGTTTATTAATAGAAAAAGATACAGACTTATGAGGTCGCAGGATCGAACCCAAACAGCCGTAATCCACCACGCGGGCCCAGTGCGGGTTGGTAGATGTCATTATATGTCTTTGAAGTTTTGGTTCTAGGACTTGCCAGGTTCCTCACTATGTTTTCCTTCATTTGTGAGAGCAGTGGTGATGAAATTATTGTGTTTTTGAACTTATTTTTTATTTAAAATTATTTTGGGGTTATAATTTCGTGATAAAGTTTATGCAGAGCCGCTTAATTTTTTTTTTGTTTAGGTTTTTAGTTTTACACGTAAGGTCATATACCAAACTTATACATAAATATGTTTGGCTCAAATCTGAGGCGTGATTTTATAGAAATTATTCCTAATTATCGGGTGTATGCAAGCAAAACCGTGAGCAACAACTGACAATATATAATATATATTTTAAAACGTGCTAATTAAGTCTTTTCATTTCATACCCAACACGGCATGATTTTTTTTATGACTTTATGTCCGCTAGTAGGCGCCGTATTCATTTTAATGTGTCGTCACATAGCTTATAACCAGCGGACAATTAAGCCGCTTCCAATTTTACCTCATTTGTCAGATTATGACAAGTAGTTTAGAAGTTATGAGGGAACAGATGAACATACATACATACATACCGGTCAAATCATAAACTGACTTTTTGGTTCACCGTAGTCAGGTATAACAATCCTTTTTCAGGTAAAAATAATGTGCCTGCCTGGGTTCAAACCCACGACCTACAAATCGTAAGTCGGGGCGATCATTCTCTCACCTATTAACACCTCTCGGTATAACTTTTCAAACTAATTAGTTTGCAGTTTGCCTACACAAACACTACTCCGATTTAAAATAATAGTGCTCAAGATAGATAGAAAAGAGATAGGATAGATGATCCTCTGTAATATGAGCCGTTGCTCTCCGTTCAGCGCTCGCCCAAAGAAAATAAAATTTTCTTTTACACTTTTTCCAATCAACTTGCAAATTAAATTTATAAAAAAGTCTCATTACTTTTAAGAAAGCAATTTTATTAAGTGCGGTGTTGTGGTGACGTGAACATACTTAAGATGGCGTCTACCAACGAGTAATGATATCTAATTGCAATCAAATTATAGGTAAGTTTAAGCCCTGTAGCTTAATTGTGTAACACACTTTCCATCTGAATCATTTTGAAGGATATTTCTGATCCATTGTTTCTTATGAAGGCTAAGCCACGTTCGAAAAATTTGTCTGTTCAACGTAAATAACGCAATGAGTATTGTTAAACTGCATTGTGCACTCATTTTGAGAAGTGGTTATTTTGAGAAATGTAATTTTAAGAAGTGTACATTTTACGTGTAGGGTAAATACTTTTTCCATAGCTTCATCACATTCATTACATTATAATCTGTACATATGCATGTCGTTGCCATGGTGATTTTGGGTTGTTGACTGGAAACGTCTGTTGTGGAAAAAAGGATATTTAAGTTTTAGTTGTATTTTATATTATCTCATTTATTTTCAATATACTCCTTCTGTTCTGTCTGCTATACATTTTACTATTTTCCCTAAATTGGTGACCCCGACGTGATAATTTAGGGAAAATAGTAAAATGTATAGCAGACAGAACAGAAGGAGTATATTGAAAATAAATGAGATAATATAAAATACAACTAAAACTTAAATATCCTTTTTTCCACAACAGACGTTTCCAGTCAACAACCCAAAATCACCATGGCAACGACATGCATATGTACAGATTATAATGTAATGAATGTGATGAAGCTATGGAAAAAGTATTTACCCTACATACGCATTGCACATTATGCGAAGTGCACATTTTGCGAAGTGCACATTTTGCGAAGTGCACATTTTACGAAGTGCACATTTTGCGAAGTGCACATTTTGCGAAGTGCACATTTTGCGAAGTGCACATTTTGCGTCAAGTGCACATTTTGCGAAGTGCACATTCTGCGTCAAACCCTTGCTACTGTTAGTGTTTTACGCCGCAGGTTTCAGGTTTAAAAGTACCAATGTAACATACCTGCTGGCGCGTACTGCAACTGTAAAAAAAATAACTGCACTAACATTACATATCACACTTGTAATTGCTTTCAAAGTATTATTACACGTTAGACAATTTCGTCTGATCAAAAACTAAATCACCGCAATGTAGTCAGGGAATTTATTTGTTTAGGAATTTGCCTAGAGAAGAACATACGTAAAGCTACTTTTCATTCTGTATATTTGTGTTTAAAAATATATTATGATAATAATTTCAAAATAAAGTTGTTATATCATAACTAAAACAATATTAGTCCCCGCTCTCTACCGTTTCTCCCACAATCAAGGTAATATTTCTTAAGAAATACACGGGAGTTATATTTTTTTACATCCATATTATTATGAATCACAGTACCGTCTGATAACTTTATTAGTTGTATGAAATATTTGCATAAAAGGAATAATATAAAATGAAATCTAATATATAAAATTCTCGTGTCACAGTGTTAGTTACCATACTCCTCCGAAACGGCTGGACCGATTTGTATGAAATTTTGTATATGTACATATCGGGTAGGTATGAGAATCGGCTACTATTTTTTTTTTTTTTTTTTGCAAAACGAAGTTTGCGGGTTCAGCTAGTATTATGTAAAATATAAACTGCAATTATGTATATGCTACAAAATTAAGAGAAATATTGAAAAAAAAAATTGATTCTCTTTTAAAACTGAGAAAAATTAAAAATTATACTGAATGAAATCTTATTTGATTGATACATAATTAATTTTAGATACCACTGACCAAAGAACATCGTCCACGACGCTACACAAAAGTAACGTGTTACAAACTCAGATCACAAATGAGCAGCCAGAATGTTACAGCACTAGTATTTAAACAGCGGTTCGTAAGTACACGATGCGACTTTCTAACGCGTTATTAAGTCATAAGTCATAAGTCATTTATTTCTTAACAAAATACATTGTGTAGAAAATCATAAATTATAAAATAATAAAATAACAGTAATAAAATTAATAGTCGTTAAGTACAGAAATATAATGTCACGAGATGAAAATAATAAAATTAATAGCCACTTAATTACCTACAGAATTTAATGTAAATGATTAACACAATATGAATAAATTTAATAAATCTCAATAATACCAAATATCGTATAAATACGTCATATGTCAACTGATGAACTCTTCAATACTGTAATAGCCCTTCCTCAATAAATATGTCCTTAATTTGTTTTTGAATAAATTTACACTGGTTATGCTTTTAAATTCTAATGTCAACTTGTTGTATAAGAAGACTGATTGATATCTGGGACATATATGATATTATAACTAGTTTGTGATTTGGTTGTTGATAATTTGCCTAAAGGTTTAAAAAACTATTGTATGCAAACCTGGACTTTTACCAAGTCTTCACCAACAAACTATTGAGTAAGTGTGGTTTTCAATGTTAGTTCCTTCTCTTAGTGAGAATTTTACCTTGCAGTGCGTTGCATTTTACCTTGCATTACAAGCTGGTTAAAACATTATGATTTATTCTTCGTTTGGCCTACTGAGTTTTATCCTACAAGACGAACGAAGAATAAATCAACATTCTTAGTGGTTACATCATCTCTCTATCCTTTTTCCCAGTTATGTCAAAGTCAACTTATAGTCTAACCTGATACAGATAAACATCAAGCGACTGTCTCTAACCCAGTTTCTGGGTAACATGGTATAACCTTGGTAAGACTGGTTGTCAGATTTTCGGAGGTTTTGTGGTTACCTATTCTTTTAATCTTAGACTAAGGTGGAAATTGTTTGATAGATGACCTAGTTTATTGTACAAAGCAAATAAAATACATAATAAGTGCAGACGCCAAGCACGGCGACGATCGATGTTCTAATTTTAACTTACTAACAACGAGGTAGCAGGGAGTGTTCAAACAATTTACCTATGAAAGTTTAGTAGGTATTTTAATATAATAGCAACGATTTTAAGTTTGCATATATTGTGTCCCAGTGCTGGGCAAAGGCTCCTAATTTTTCTTTTCAAACCGCTTTGTCTTGTGTAATCTCTGGCCATGCACGATCAGATCGTTACACCAGCTTTGCAGCCGCCTACCTCCACGGCGATGTTCCTCAGGCGTCCAGTGAGTGACAACCTTTGCCCATTTCTCCAGATGCATTTGTATGACGTTACCAGCCCATTCCCACCTCAGTTCATAGTTACGACAGTATTTTATGAAGAAGTAGCCACAGGTGTTCTGACACCTGACTCCATCCATTTGACTCTAGTCAAATCGTTTATTTCAAATAGGCAAATAAAATGCTCTTTGGAACGTCGAAATAATAAGTAAATAGTACGCCCACATTTTGCCTGTTACGTTTAACTCCCGTGTTATAAGGGGCGAGCGCAATGCCGTCAACATGGCAGAAATACTGTTAATACTGTACTGAGAAATTCCTAATGTAATGTTATTTTTATTAAGTTAATTTGTGAATACCAGTATGATACTTTATGTTTCACTAAACTGGATTTAATTCTTGAATTGAAAGTCATTTCTTTCTCATGATTTCTAAGAATTTTATTGTTAGTCTGCAATTTAAAAGACACGCTTTTCTCCTTTGTATTTTTATTTATTTATTTATTTATTACTAAAATTTTCCAGGAATAGGTCCAGGAATTCAGATTTAAATACGTTCAAGATTGATTCCAGGAACTTCTTATTTATAGACATCATTCTTCTTGTTTCCTTAGACTTTTATATAGAAAACTAACCTAAGTTCGCTATTTAATTTCTTTTATATATACCTAAAAATACACAATTCGAGAAGTTGCTGCAATTGAATATAGTATATTTAATATAGCCATAGGTTTTATTTTATCAAAGGCTTTTTAATAGTATGTGGCTGTTCAGGTCTTTTTTTAACACTTCCGAATATTTTTTATTTAACCTGTCGCATCATTGGAAACTAAGACACAGTTCCGTTTTTTTAATTTATTCAGTAGAAAGTTCATATCCTTACGTCTAGCTGTCAAGCCCTCGTGTTAAAGAAATTAGTGCTATTTCGTTATTCAAGAATTGGTTTTAGTCATAACATCATGATGATGATGATGATGATGATGGGACTCCCTTTTCCGCACTTAGACTCTCATTCGGTCCGTTGTGCGTGGGGATTCTGGCTAACAGAGCCAGCCTAACTCCGCCCAGAAGCACAGAAGCTTCCTTGGAGCTTCACAGGCTTCGCGGAGTGACCTCACTGTTCCGAGGATTTCTGCGCGTTGAGAAGCCACAGCCTCGCATTCCAGGATGACGTGGGCGGCTGATTCCTCGGCGTCAAGGCAGCCCCTGCAGAGGGGACTGTCTGTGGCGCCTATGTTAAAAAGATGTTTGTTAAGGGGGTTATGACCCGTGATTGTTCCTATTATTATTCATAGGTTATTTCTACTCAAGCTGAGAAGCTTTTTGGTTAATCGCGGGTGTAACATTGGTAAGGCTAATTTTGACTGTCTACAGTCTGCATATTATTCATAACATCATTATCTCCTGACCTTATACTGATTTATTTTCTGTAGGCGCATCATGTCTCTTTATTCAATACTTCTTTATTAGTTGCCATGTCGGCAGTCACCCCCTTTTTAACCATATATTCATTCACACAGTCAATCCATCGTTTCATCGTGTTTCAATAATTTTCGTAAATTTTTATCTATCTGCCTGAACAGTTACATGAAATATTATTCATGTACGCCGTTTTGTCTTTGATGTTACATCATGCAAATAATATAATTCTTCAAGCGTCAGCAGGGTCCTTTACAAATATGGGAGCTTTTTTCCCTCGGATGTCAAATATTGGCCAGGAAAATAAAAGTCCGAAATACAGGAACTACCATGTTTTGTAACAGCAAACAATATAGACACGTATGTGATAAGGAGCTTAGTTTATTAAATTATTTTTTTATTCAATTAAAAGTAGTATCTCAGAGAATCGAGTTTTTCATATTTAATTGCACGAATAATGGGATAAATCACACTCCTACACAGGTGAATACTTTGATTATATCTTGCTAAATAATTTAGTAATTAATCCTTGTAACTTTAAATATTTAAATTATGTTTAAAATATTAATTTAATTTTAAAGAGTCGATGGAGACGTTTATTTATGAATTGACACCATTTTTCTAAACGTTAACAGATAAAAACCAAGAAAAGAAATAAGTAAGAAGATCTCCACTCACCTGTACTTTTTAAATCCATCAACAAATAAATCACTTACGTATACACTTTAATATTTAAAAAGTTTTTAAGCAACTACTACAAACAACAATCTAGTTAAACTAACAAGAAACAAACTGGAAAGTTTATCAGACACTCACTTAAATTAATGTTTTATTCCGTACTTAATCATAATTTATATACATGGTGTATTACACTTTTGAACGTATCGTTGACAGTTCGTCACGCTCGCGCGAAATGCCAAAAGAGGCAGCAAAAACCAGTAGCAACCGGTTCAAACTAGACGGCGTGCGGCCAATTACTGAGGATCGCACGCAAGCCCGCGCTAAACGCGGCACTGCGCATGCTCCGCGCCGATTGACACCCGCCAAGCTTATACACTAATACTACAGGAGAGAATATTCATAAGTTAGTTTTTAGTTTTGTTTATAATGTTTCTCACGGGATCCGAACGGGCCGTCGAGTTTGCGAAATCAAAACAAACGATAAACTGAAAGGGAATGAGCCCGATTGGGCCCTATTTGTATTTATGCCTTCATATTATAATTTTAACGAAATTTTGTTTACGCTGATAGTAATAGGCATTTCGAAAGTTGGAAAGGATTAGAAAAACTCTTTTAGGCTTATTTGAATTTTATAATCTCGAAAATATTTTAGTACCTACCTACTTTCAGAGAATTGTTGCGTCTAGGCGCTTCTTGTGATAGTTTCGTTAGAAAAATCATTGTTTTACACATAAAACAAGAGAAAGAAAGAAAGAAAATACGTTTAAAAACCTCTAATGTAAAATATGTGTTAATGTGTCAATTTAATAATATCAGGGAATAAACCAATTATTTTTAAGCCTACCTACTCTATCCCACTGCTAACCAAATCCCCCTAAAGGACTAGATCGTCTCGCCACTTCTTCTAGGGCCGACCTCTTTAATTTTATTAACTTACTAGCAGCGCCCCGTGGTTTCACCCACGTTAGTTTCGATCCCGTGGGAAAATCGGGATGAAAAGTATCCTATGTGTTAAAATTACGTAACTTTAACCGTTTACGCAGCGCACGCAACGGAAGCTCTCAAAAGGAATAATTTTTCCCGTTTTTGCAACATTTTTCATTGCTGCGACGCTCCTATTGGTCGTAGCGTGATGTTATGTAGCCTATAGTATTCCCCGATAAATGGACTATCTAACACAAAAAGAATTTCTTAAATTGGTCCTGTAGTTTCGGAGCCTATTCGTTACAAACATACATACAAACCTTTCCTCTTTATAATATTAGTATAGATTAGTATAGATATAATATAAAAAGACCTTATTTTGAAAAGCGCCACACTTCACAAAGAACACCATCAAGACTGCCTAATTCATTGACTCAACTAAATCGGTATTAATACACCCGATGGGACATCTTCAAATCGCTTAAAGCTTAACATCCATCCTTTTTATCAGAAGGATTGTAGAAAACCGCTCAACCCTTTTAAACCCCAATCTAGAGTGCGTCCGGTCGTTAGTAGACATTAATGGAATTCAACCGGTTACTCTGCCGTGAAAATAACAAGGAGGCTGGATTTCATAAACCCAATCTGTTGTTCGCACTGCGATAACATTGTTAGGCCACAACAAGCAAATTGTACGGAACTCTCGTTTTACAATCGAACAGATTTGAAGGTTGAAATTCGTTACTAGTGGATTAATGATTAACTGTGATGATCTTATTTCTGTATAAGCAGGTTCTCTACCATGTTGGGATCGACTTCCAGTCTAACCAGATACAGCTGAATACCCGTATTTTACATGAAGCGACTGCCTATCTGACCTCCATAACTCAGTTACTGGGTAATACGATACCCCTTGGTACCCCACGAATGACAGCCGGGACCTACGGTTTAATGTGCTATCCGAAGTACAGAGGGGTTTTGGTATAGATGGTCACCCATCTACGGACCAACCGCAGCAAGCGTAGCTTAACCTGATCGATCGACCCGTGCAGCTGTTATGAATTAGCCACAAGCCCCTCAACAAACACTTTTACACGTCAATCATACTTTAAAAACTAGATGAGGTTTCCTATCTAACTACTCTGAGAAGAAAAGCTGAAACAAACTCAGAGGTCTCAGTCCCGCCGCGGGAGACGCTCCGGGCGTCGGGAGCCGCGTGACGACTCCCGGCCACCGTAGGCGCGGGCCTGCGGGCGGAGAGTAATGGGTAACTCTCCGTCCGATCAGGACCAGGCCCGTGCCGGACGGCGCGTACGTGTTCCACGCGCGCCTCAAAGAGATGTCAGCAGCAAGGAAGGGGCCCGAAAGGTCCGAAGCCTGCCGGGGCAGCGGGACTGTCCGAAAGGGTTACCGCTACCCCGGAACACAAAGGGCTAAAGAAGGAACACGGGTGGGTTTTAGTCAGTAAGAGTCTGACACTCCCTTCTGCTCCACCCAGAGCGGGAGGGGTCATTTGATGATTTCCCATCCACAAAAAAAAGAGGTCTCAGTCTCTTTTAAAGTGACCTTGTGGGGACCATGTAGGTTGATGTATGTGGTCTTTTGAGGAAAAATCCACACAGGTTTTAGTGGACCTGTCCAGTCAGTGTACACATTTGTAAGTAGTTTGATTTGTCATTCGTTATTTAGATATTCGTTATTTAAACAACGTATTTTTCTGTATCAAAACGTCAAAGTATGAATACTACTATTAATAGGATTTGTAATCAGCCTATATACACGGTGTTTAGAGTTAAAAATGAACTTAAAAAAAAACACTTACCCAATAGCACGCTAGAGTGCTGCAATGATTTTTTGGCCCCCGAATGAAAATTTATTACCAAATTCCTTTTTATCACAACATTTTCCTGATGGCTAGTTCTAGATAATACATCACAGCCTACATAAAACCATTTAAAATAGCAATAAACTACTAAGTTTAAATATTGCAACAGTCTAAACGTGAGAAATAGCAGGCCGTCGGGAGCGAGCACCGTAGTCATCCATTTTACTTACCTAAGTACTTCATTCTTACAACTTTTACGGATAAGGTATATTTTTATATATTTATTTTATTATGGTGTCGGAAGAGTTTAGTGATCTTTGAGCTTAATATAAGTAAATAAATATACATGTGTCTAAAATAACGTTATTATTAAAAAAGGGGGATTTTTATTTTGAGAGTAATATGAATAGTTACAGACTAGCACTATGTCATTTTTGTTTTTTTTTTTGCTGAATGGGCCCCTCTCTTGTACTCGATCACGCCAAATGGAAAGCGATGGATGAAGTCTAAAATTATATATTATGTAAAAATAATAAATAATTGTCATACTGTCGTAATAATTCAAAATGGCGCTAACGGGATCTCAACCGTCATGCAAAAACGCGTTGCTCCATATCTAACGTAAGTTCCGTAAGTTTACGGAGAACTGGTGACATGTTGTGGGTGGTTGGGACGTCCTTTATAAATATTATGAGAACTACGATACATAAAGAATCTAAACATGAGCTATTAACCTAGCCCCACAACTGATTTCATGCGTTAAGTATTTTACTATCTGATGTGAAATGTAAAGTTATTTATTTATACAACGTGTAACGTTAAATGCGAAAAAACCTCATATACCCCAATTAGAGCATTGAGTTAAAAGCATAATACAATCAACAAAACCATTTTTTAAAGCTATTTTTATTAAGAAAATCGTGTTGATCCTAGCATTGCTTTATGCATTCAAAATTGAGTCTTATAGCCTTATGTTAAGACTTAATTTTCTTGGGCTCAATCGGCGGATAGTATGGCAAAATACATCATTTTTGAAACAAAAACCTATATTAAAAGTTACTGAAATCGATTCAGTAGTCAATTATGAACAAACTATTTTCAGGTTTTGCGCATTTAACGTTACACGTTGTATATTATTGTATATCAGAAAATACATTACAAAAAAAAAAATACATTCCACACTACATAAATGGGGTGTGTAATGTTTGAAATGGGCGGCCTTTTCGCTTTCTGCGATCTCTTCCAGGTAACTTCGAAATAGACAGTGATTGGCATGAGACATTTGTCCTTTTAAAGTATTTAAAAGCTAACTTTCACAAGGTAAAAACCAAGTTCGTTGGACAGTTCATTTGCAAAAACTGTATTAAATGGAATTAATGAACAATACGTATGTATCCTCGCACAACATCTATTTTTTTTAAATTTTGTTTTTTATCCCACAACATACTTAATTCAGTATCAGTGGCTCCTAAACATCTGTTAATTTTTGTGTCATAAATAAAATACTGAGAAAAAACATCCATTCATATAATATCTGAAAATGTCAAATGCTGAACTTGGCCCCTGAAGACTTGGCTGAAAGGAAAATGAATAATTTTTACAAAGAAAGAAAGAAATACAATATTTATTCCGAACTTGTTATATTAGAAATAGATTATGACGATACAGCTAAGTAGGTACCTAGTGCTCTGTTTAATTTATTTTCTTTGGCGAAATGAGGCTAGTAATAGCCTTTTAACCAAAGAACATGCTAATCGACGTTATACAATGTACCTAATTGATTGCTTCACAAACAGACAGCTGTTTTCTTCAATATAAAAACATAGTAAGCACGTAAATATACTCATGAAACAATAGCTTGATTGATCGATTATATATTCCAAGGGTTTTACCCTGTGTCGTTTCCATTTACATAATACATATTTAATTCGATGAAAGTTATACATACATTACTCAAAGGTTCGAGACAGGAAAATACGAAATAAATTTTAAATATTTCGTCCTGAATTTGGGTGATTATTAAAGTGGGAAATTGATATTGGACTGTAATTAACACAAATAAAAATGTATTAATTAATTAATAAATACAACAAACTTTACATTTCTGCCGGAGTATCTTTTAATGCAGTTATTTCGCTGATTTGGTACATTTTTAACGTATTCAACGCGTTGAATTCCAAGAGGAATATAGCAGCCAAATTTTAAAATGGTCAAATAATGAAAAAATATTTTTACTGCAATCAAAATTAAAAGAGTGTCAACTTTACGGCGCTTTGTACATACGTTTTTCTTGCCGTGAATAACTACAGTTTATTCGCCGTGTGTAGGCACAGCCTTTAGTGTTGAATGGATAACTATGGAAGTTTTTTAACACGTTCACGTTTTTCGTTTGGCGCGATCTATGCGCCGTACCGTTTAAACAATCCTATCTAATATAACTAAACCATTTGTTAAGGCTTCTGGGAAGGTTTATAAATACCTAAGTTATGATTTTAGGTCGAAGCAAAGAATGTCTCTCTATGTATGTCACGGTAATGATAATAAAACTGAAGATACTCTCCAGACATCGAGGAAATTACCGTTTTCACTGAAGTGACACAGAGCACTACGAAATAATAATAAAAACGAAGATAAACGAACGACTTGCGACTTCTTTACTATTTAGTCGTGCGATTATACATCGATTTTACACAATATTGTACCTACTTGTTCAGTTTGTTCTGATATTGATTTTAGTAACTCTTTGAAATATTATAAAGAGGAAAGATTTGTATGTATGTTTGTAACGAATTGGCTCAAAAAGTACTGAACCGATTTTAAAAATTCTTTCACCATTTGAATGCTACATTATCACTGATTCATATAGGCTTTTTTAATTGCAAGAAAAAAAATTAAATGTTTAAAAAATTAATGTCCACCCGTTCGAAGCCGGGACGGACCGCTAGTTTCAAATAAAACAATTACAGGCACTTTTTGATTGTCAAGGGGTCGGTCAGTCAGAAAATGTGAAGCTAGTTGCCCATTCCAAAGCGTTAGTACCTATGTATCTATGGAGAAGAATGGGCAAGAGACTTCGATTTTCAACAACGCTTAATTTTCGCAAACTCTTCTTAAATGTCGCCTGTCTATACCAAAGCTTGTTACTTAAACACTAGAAGTGAAATGTACCACTCATTAACAAGTTAAGTGTCACAGGTACTTTCTGTACTCGCTGTACTCGTGTGTAAGTACAAGATTATAAGCAGCGTAGTCTCATAGAGACCTAATTTTATGGAAGCAAGCGTTTCATGCGTGGCTTGATAAACAGAATAAAGATAAAATGTAAGGCTTTGTTGCTATGTTTCTATTTACACAACACGTAAGTCGCTTCCGTGTTTCTCTTTTAATATAACGTGTTTTTTATAAATACGTTATGTATGTCGAATCTAGGTCAACGCTAAAAAAAATCCGGTCATTTATGCGAAATACTTTGATACTCGCAAATGAATCAAAACCTAAGGGTTACTATGCGTTGATCTAGAATTATTAAATTTGGCAAGAGGTAAAGGAAAAATTCCAATAAATAATAATTTGTAGTTTATGATATAAAACAATATTTTTTTGCGATTACAAACTTATAATTGCAGCTGGAGAATTGACTGTGACGTACATAATATACCAATGTATGGGAAACATATTAAAAAAAAAGTTATGTTTGTTCTTGGGATGAATTCATCTACGGAACCGGTCATTGTGCGTGGTACGACACGCACTTCGCCGATTTTTTGTTTTTATAAGATTTTGAAACCTGGCTAATTGTACTATCGCCGCCCGGCTTATTTATTCCGTTATGGTTTAATTAATTAGCGATATGTATTATACATATAATTATATGCTGGTAGCAGCTGGATGAGAGTTGCCGAAAATCGATTAGAATGACGTGCAATAAGAGACTGCTATATGATGATGATGTGTGTGTGTGTATGGGTGTAGTATAGGTAAACTTATTTCTAATCCTTCGGGGAAGCAAGGCGTAGTGTAATGTTCAAAAATACCCTTTTTATAAAGAGAAAGTACCATGTTTTTAAAATCCATCAATGTTTGTCCGTTTTACATTTTAATAAAGTACAAGGAAAATCGTTGGCTTTGTGTGGAGTTTGTTTTTTTTCCATTTAACATTTTCATGTTTTATTTTCTCTTACCTCGTCCGTATTATACTAAGAGTTAATTCCTTCCTTATCCTATTTCCTGCATACTCCATCCAAGATAACAGTTTGGTTACCTTTTAACTTTTCGTTGAAGCTGTTTTACTAAGTTGTTTTATAGGCTAACATTATTCTGTGTTAAGATGACAAAAAGATAATGACAAAAATTGAAAAATTATGCTTAAAAAGATCGGTCATGTTAAGAGGATGAATTAAAAGCGACTTAGACAAGGTATTTACAAGGCAGATGTGAGTGGATTCACCGGGAGGGGACGTCCTAGGATTTATAGTGATCGCATTGATTAATTGATTATGTTCTTTAGAAACATCAAATGCGTAGTACGCGCAACCCATCGTGTCTTTATGACCAGACGTATGAACTAAAACGAGGCAAAAGTAGTATGTTAGGATCGTGGCATTTTGCCGTTTCTACCTACCCCTTGGCAAGAAGGCGTGAGTTTATGTATGTATGTATTTTTCTGTGTTAAACATAATTATTAATAACGTGACACTAGATTCTTAAGTAAACAGTTCTATACTTACTCAACGAGGGTCTGTATTTTTATTTTTATAACAGGAAAACTAACAGATTATTTCATACATTATGTAATATTACAAATAGATATCAAGTAAAATAAGTAATAACGTAGCCTACAGTGCTTTTCAGAGATTACCATTAATAAATAAAACTAGCAGGTGAACACAAATGGTGTCATGCATGACAGTAACACTTTTGTAAAAACAAAAAAAATAAGTATTTAAAACAAACAGTCTGAGAGCTACGAAAACATTTCGTAGCTTTTTATATGAGACACTTGAGGTATCTTAAGGTCTGTGTGTCAAAATGCCTGTTGGTATATATAATTTGAGCTAAAACAATTAATTGACAATCTAAGCACTTGAAAATTTAAAAATTGTGTCATCCTACGATATCAATCAGACTTTCGTAGCCTCGTAGCATTGGTTACGGCATTTCTTGGCGCGTAGCATCTGCTACGAATTTCCGAGAATCACACTGATATTACAAAGGCGAAAGTTTTTGAGTTTGTGTGTTTTATGTTTGTTACTTCTTCACACTCCAACGGCTGGACCAATTTTCATAAGATTTTGTATGGAGGTAGCTGACACCCTGGCCACCACTACTTTTTATCTCGATAATCCACGGAATCGACAGTAATGCGGGTGAAACCGCGGGACGCAGCTAGTTTAAAATAAATCTTCCATGTAGGTAACAAAAAACACAGAATGGCTGCCCGTACGTTTTGTTTTGCGTACAATAACTGAGGATAATACTTGAATTTATTTTCATATTCTCTGAACTCAATTGTATTTAAAAAATAAACCTATAATAACATCTCACGTTAATTCCATTCAACAATAACGTCATTAATTCTTCCTTACTAACCATTGTAACATTATAAATACAAAGTAAGTCTTTCTGTCTCTTATTTTTTCACGGCGTTTATAGTTAAGTTATTCGGAATCTGAAATTTATAGGCCATATCTTGAAGGAACATTTAGTGTTTATTTCATTCAAGTTGGTTTACGCTACAATGTAACAAAATATTTTTTAATTCATAGTTAAGTTTGTCCCTCAATCCGAAATCAGAAATTCATAGGCTGTATCACTTGAGTAAAGTCGTGGGCAGCCGGGCACAACTTTGAGATGGAACCCTCAGGGCGCGAGTTCTGCTATCTCTTGCGCGGTTTTATAATAAATGCCTATGACTGACCCATAATCATAATAAATAAAACTGGTAAATACTGGTATTCAGCTGCATACGGTTAGACTGGAAGCTGACCCCAACATAGTTGTGAAAAGGCAGGCAGATGATGATGATGATGATGATGACTGACACATAATCGTCAGAATATAAGATAATAATAATTATGTTCAGGGCAATAAAAAACATTTAAAATAGTAGCCCACTATCACCTGTAACAGGTTCACGGACATACAATAATCTATAATATAAAAGGGAAGCTGACTGACTGACTGACATTATCAACGCACAGCCGAAACTGCAAGGACTAGGAACGTAAAATTTTGCATACGGCTTCCTTTTATTATGTAGGGGAGCACTAAGAAGGGGTTTTTGGAATTTCGACCTTTAAGGGGGTGAAAAGGGGGAATTATGTTTGTATGAAAAATCTTATTGCTTGAGTTAATAAACTTGAAATTTGGCCCTCAGCCACTTTAGTTTGCTAACTTTGCAAGTTATGTCGGAAACTCACTGAACATAATTATGTTATTATAATAAAATTATGACAGTAACAACAATTTTCTCGAAAAAGTTGTCGTCATTGATAAGTTAAAACTAAATTCCACACTACAAGAAAACACACACCAAATGGGTGTGTCTAAAATAGATACACCCAAAATCGAAATTTATGATCTAGGGCTGGCACACACACTTAAAATAAATCAATAAAATATTCAAACACGTGAACAAGGGAGTTATCTTTCCGTTTAACAAAGTGTTGAGTTTGGAACGATATGTTATTTTAGGCCGGTGCTACCCCTACAGACTGAAGTACCGGCTGAGGCGCGATACGGAAAATTGGATTTAGAGACCCTCTGTGCACTGCAATTGGATTACCATCGCCTGCTGCGGAACCCACAGCTTTGATGTAATATTATCATTTAATATCATATAATTTTAGGTGTTACCCGTTTCGGCATGTGATATGTGATGGTATGTGATGCTTTCATAAAATATTTTATAAATTCTGTAAGAAAATCGCGGCGAAGGCAGAAGAAATTAGTAACAGACTTTTAGTAGCCAATGGCTTTAATTTTGACAGTTCAACAAAATTCGTTGCGTTATTTAGTTGTTCAGCAGTTGGTTTCTGTAAGCAGGTTTGTACAAACACTTTTATAGTTCAATCATATTTTAAAAACTAGATGGGGTCGGAGTATTAGTACATCTACACATAGTATAAATAAAAGTCGCTATATTGAAGTCACTTTTCGTGTCTGCCTATGTGCCCACGTTATTCTGCTTAATCACGCATCGGATTTTGATGCGGTTTACAACCATAATTGAGGGAATTTATTCCGAAAAGTTTATCTTTATTGTATTAAGTATATTTTTGTTCTTCTGCGTGCCGCTGGCATGACTGTATTTCATATCTTGTTGGCCCAAAACTTCGCCAATTCCTCGGTGACGTCGGCGGCTGCGCAGAGGTCACTTTGACATCTTACTAATATTATAAATGCTAAAGTTTGTGAGGATGGATGTTTGTTACTCTTTCACGCAAAAACTAATAAACGGATTTTGATGAAACTTTACAGTAATATAGTTTATACATCAGAATAACACATAGGATACTTTTTATCCCGATATTCCCACGGGATCAAAACTTACGAGGGTGAAACCGCGGGGCGCAGCTAGTAATTTATATTTCTTTCTTTTTTTGATATTTTGATGAAAATAAAAGTGTCAGTAAAATAAGTAAAATGTAAACTAGAAAAGATTGCATGGAGAAGATCTTTTTTTCGAGTCCTCAACTAGTCGAACTAAACTGAAAAACAGCATTTGGATAATCTGTAAAGCCACGTTCACACCAAACTTATAGTCGGTTGCCCACTGAGAGCGTCAAGTTCAAAGTGTATGATAAAACAATCTCAGCCGCCGATTGACTGTCCGTTGTTTTCCATACGTTATCAGAAATGCTTCATACTTATTCGGCTCGGCATAATTCGGCACAGCTGAGCGGCAAAATAGAATATATTGTGAAAATATGTTCGAAAAAAGCTGCTCGGCTTATCCCGAGCTGACACGAACATGTTTCAGCGATGCCGAATGGAGATTGCCGATCGAATTGCTTCAGGTCGGCTTTGTTGTTCAATAAATACTGCCGAATCGAATACGCCGACTGAAATAGGCGTGTACATAGTAACCCAACACAGTTGGTGGCCAACTATACATTTGGTGTGAACGTAGCCTAAATATTAAGTGTCTCACGTAAGTTAATGTGTAAAAATAAAAAAGTTGAATTACTTTGTGTATAATTTATAATTAAAATTAAAGTTTGATCAGAAAATATCTTTCAATAACAAAAAAAAAAAAATTTGAAACATTATATCGTTGTCTACATATTATCTGACTGCGCATACACTTGTGCACTATAATATCTCCCGCGCCGAATAGTCTCCATTGAGATTGGCCGCCGTGTCCAAAATACGGTCTGGAGGACTTTATTTGTTTAAATATTTCTATCATTCAGTAGATTTTATAATCTATACTCATATTATAAATTCGAAAATAACTCTGTCTGTCTGTATAGTACGTTTTCACGCCTAAACCAATAAACGAGCTACGTCGTAGCAGCTATATTCAAAACCATTTACGAATATTTTGATCCTCATAATGTTGGGATGTTACTGCATGTCTCTGAGGAAGGAAGTCGCCGTCGATACAGACCGGAAAGTGCTGGCAAGACAACTTGGAAGCTTTTGTAAGAGATTTCTCGGGAAGTTGGACCGGAGAGGTAGTGAATAATACTTTTAAAAATGGTAAAAAGGAAAAATATCACCTTGCATCAATGTTTTGGGGGACTATAATGTGATATACAATCATGGACTAAAATTGCAGGAATGGTACCAGCATAATGATTTAGCAGCCAAAGTATTACTTAGAATATTATTAATTATATAATGACGACTACCTCATTGGTCTAGTGGTCGTAAGCGTTTCTGCTGAGCATGAGGTCCTGGATTTGATTCCCGGGTCGTTCAAAGTGTCATTGGGTTATTCTATCAGAGGGGCAATTCTCGTAATTTTTAAGAACGTTCACAGTCTGATCTCAGTCTCAATCTGTCAAAAATACCTAAAATTTCCCTACATTTTGGCTTTTTTTTGGCTTCGCACGGGTGGACATTTATTTTTTAAACATTTTATTTTTTTCTTGCAATTAAAATAGCCTATATTAATCAGTGATAATGTAGCAGTCAAATGGTGAAACAATTTTTAAATTCGTCCAGTACTTTTTGAGCCAATTCGTTACAAACATACATACAAATCTTTCCTCTTTATAATACTCGTATAGATAACTAATTACACGTTAGTAATTTAATCACCATTGCTCTCAAAGAAAAACATCGTCAGGAAACCGTACTAGAACCAAGAATTCGAATAAATGTAACATCTACCAACCCGCACTGGGACCGCCCCCTCCCTCTCAAAGAAAGGAGGCCTGTATCCCAGCAGCGGGAACATTAAAGGCTGATTAAGTTATGTTAAACATAACTGACGATGTGGGTGTACACATCTTTTTTTTTATTGCTAAATGGACCCGCTCTTGATCCCGATCACGCCTGATGAAAAGCGATGGATGAGGTCTATGATGGAACGAGCATCCCCAGAAGATGCCCGAGGCACTTGAACTCCCACGCATCGAGGGTGGTCGAAAACCAGGCGGGCATTAGCCCTACCACCGCAAGGGAAGAATTGGCCAGTCAAATAAGGTGTTGGGTGTGACTGTCCAGGATGCGTCGAGCGCTCGGTTCAGTTGAGTAACTGGCGGAACAACCTGCGCTACACGAGGAGGTTTTTCCATGCATACCAAAATTACTAAACACACACACAGTTCCTGAAAATAGGTGTTTTGAAATTAGTTTAAAAAGTTTCGTTTTAAAACTTAAGAGAAAATGCGGGTGGTCTTTTCTCCATAGAAACGCTCTCTCGCCTATTTTGTTAGATAGATAGTTTTTATTTATATTCTGTTTTAGCATTTGTTTTTGTCTTTTTATTCATTGTTGATATTAGTCAAGTAAATTAATCTGACTTGTGTGAAGTAATATGTGGTTTTTTTTTAATTTTTTTATTTATTACTTTGACTTTTGACTGGCAATTTTTATTTTATTATACACTAGCTTCTGCCCGCGACTTTGTCCGCGTAATTTTTTTTGTTTCCCCGACCCACCCCGTCGCAACGTGTCGCCGGCCTGCGCTATTACTTCGTTTTCGCTTGGCGAAAACTTCAGACTTTTTTTTTTTGCTCAACTCCTAAGGGTCCTAGCGACAAGTTTAATAAAATATAGCCTTCCTCAAGAACTGGGCTATCAAACGCAAAAACATTTTTATATATGCGACCAATACTTCCAGAGATTTAGAGCTTTCAAACCGTGTTTCAAACGAACAAACTCTTCAGCTTTATTATTAGTATTATTTTAAAACTATGATATCTCCTAAGATATACATTGAAATCAAATGATGTCAGAGGCAATTTTGTTCAAAATTAAATACATGTGATGAATAACGTATTTATTTGGATAAGGATTAATACCATGTTTATAAAAACACCTTCGCAAATAATGCATTATTTTAGAACAAATTTGGTTAGCATAAAAGAGGTTATAGTGAGCTAACCTTAAAAGATAGACATATGCTGTCGTAGATTTTTTTTTAAACTTTTGAAGGGAAACAATTCTGTCATATATGATTTTTGCGAAACTTTAACCGTTTACGCAGCGCACGCAGCGGAAGCTCTCAATAGGAAAAAAATCCCCCAATTTTGAAACATTCTTCATTGGTGCTCCGCTCCTATTGATTTTAGCGTGATGATATATAGTTTGCTCCTATTGGTTTTAGCGTGATGATATGGGCTATCTAACACTGAAAAAGTTTTTCAAATCGGACCAGTAAGTTCCTGAGATTAGCGCGTTCAAACAAACTCTTCAGCTTTATAATATTAGTATAGATTTCTTTGACGAGTTGATGACACTATTGTATAGTATACTTATTATAATTTGATTGATTGAGTTTTCATTGGATATGTTAATTGCTTTGAATAATCGACAAACCTACTAATAACAATAGCCTACCTGTTTTATATTTGTACGCCGTTAAGGCAAAACATGACCGTGCTATAATGAAATTTTATGTAACATCTTGCATGCCATGTGTGTATACAACTTATGTTTTGGACAAATAAATGATCTATCTATCTATAATTAATATTTACTACTTGTATGATAAATTATTTTTATAAGCACTGAATCCTTCAAAAAATGCCGATTTAAACCGCAGTCGACAGATTACAAAGTGTACAAATTTAACAAATATTAATGAAAAAAGAAAAACATAGGGACACAGTATATATCTTTTTTATTCAGTTTATAAAATATCTTTTAAATTGATCCAATATTGGAGGAGGAAATAGCCGTGAGCTAAACCTCAAATTATGACTTTTTACTTCGGCTTTTTCAAAAGTCTCTCCGACCACATTTCCTCTTAAGCAATTAAATAATATTTTTATCTCATATCAATAGACTTCCATATTGGACATCTTCTTACGTAACCACTCAGAATACACTATGTTATGTACAATATTACTAATGGTATAATTAATTTGTCTAATGGACTGTTTCGTTACGTTTCATCAAGTAAATATCTTGGGTAATATGTTTAAGTAAATAATGGAAAATACTGTTATATTTTTGTGTGATCACTTATAAATAAAACATCATTTGAGACCCGTCTCAAAAGTTTAGTATTAATATTATCCCTTGAGGTGTAAAAGTAGTAGTAATAGTTTTAGACTTATATTCTTGTAAATTCTAAATAATATAAGTATTACTTTGTAGTTAGGTACGTAAAGAAAGAAAAAAAAGTATTTGTTGCGGCTCGTCCAGGTAGATCACAAACTAAATTAAGCACGGTCTAAAATAAAAAACAAATTATATTTCAAAAAGGTAACAAAATGAAACAGAAAGTCCTTTATGAGGCCAAAAGGCTCCTGTCTCAGCATTATGTATATATTATTTTAAAACAAGCAGACATATAAACGCGTACTTATATGTATTGAGGTACACAATGGGACACGACGACCTATAATAATATAAATACTACTTTGTATATTTAGCCCTAGGGCTAATTATACAAAGTAGACTACTTGTGACTCTTTTCCCTTAAGTAGTAATTTATTCGAACTATTCATTTCTGTTTACAGTATATACTCTTTGGTTAACTGCTATGGGTTCAGTATAAACGGAGCCAGCCTTGCTCTTAAAACAACGTTTTACTGGCGCAACCCAACGATAAAAAATATGCTTCGATTATACATTTATCTTAACTTGACGGAGATCTATCTTTTGAGAGCGTTTTTACGAATGCATGCGAAGTCTAAATGCGACAACTCGATTGCATGGAGTCTTGTCATTCTTCTTTAATAGATCTTGCCCAGTTTTTGCCTGAGGTTGGCAACAACTAAAATAAGTAAGTACTTTCTTTAAAATCACTAATTACTATTTTAGTATTCGTAGTATTTAACTTGCTACTTATTCTATATTAATAACTGGCTTTGATGCCAGAAGTATTTTTATTTACCGCCTCCATTTAATTTGTTTTATGAATGGCGTTCAAAGATTTTGAGCCTTTAACTTAGTAACCGGAACACAGTTAAACAAAAAGCAGAGATTTCTTAACAGTTCCAATGTGAAATTTAACAGTTCCTTCGAACACACAAGAACGGGTGTTCCTTTTTTTTAACTTTCGGCGTTTTCTTTAGTTACACTTCTGTTCCAAACTTACCTACACTCAATGAGATGGGGAATTGTCTTTAAACAAAAACCAACCTTAAAAGCTGTGAGACTCGGTTCATTTTCGATTGTGGTAGTAACCGTCTTTGATACATAGAGTACCTTTGTGAATTCGAGAACACGGACTTGGTGAAAAGTTAAAAGTTACAAAGTTTATTCGACTTAGAAAATTATCTACGTATTTTGTTACGTAGGAGCTTATTTAAACGTGTTTGTTATCGGTTGTGACATAAGGTACGATGATACCTAGGTTCTCAGTTTAAGATAGGTGATGTATCGTGTATTTTCTCAGAACTGTAATAAGTTAGGTAATATCAGTATCTAGATTGCTTGTGAGAAATCGAACCATGCTCTAAGACTTTCGTATATTTGATCCGTATTTCGTACATTATATCGTTATATTATAAGGTATTCATTGATTTTAAAATACATGGACGAAAAGACCAAGGACATTTTATAAGTTAACTAGCCTCCGTTTCGCTCGGGTGCAATGATGACCATCATCATCTGCCTAGCCTTTTCCCAACTATTTTGGGGTCGGCTTCCAGTACACCACATTCAGATGAATACCAGTATTTAATATGGAGCTACTGCCTATCTGACCTCCACAGCCCAGTTACTGGGTAATACGATACCCCTTGGTAAGACTGGTTGTCAGACTTTCGGGCTTCTGACTGCCCGTAACGACTGTCAAACATCCACGAATGACAGCCGGGACCAACCTCTTAACGTGCTTTCCGAGGTAAGGGGGGGTCTCGGTATGTAAAGATGGTCACCCATCCACAGACCAACCACGGCAAGCGTAGCTTAACCTGATCGACCGACTTGTGCGGCCGTTATTATTTAGCTAAAAAAAATTAAATTAAATTTATTGATTAGACCAACTTTAAGACTGTTGTTGATTTCTTTTATTTAATTTTTTGCTGGTATACAACTATCATTTTCGGACAACTACTACTTACTATTATAGTTTTTAAGCTATCAACTAATATGTAGGCATGAGAATGTGTCTATTACCAGTATACGATACCAATTTCAGTACAGCGAATATAATTTAAGTCACGTTTATGTGCAAAAAAATTATTTACCCAAACATTCTCACAAAAAAAGAAACACCATATTCTATGTATCGTTTTAAAACTTGTAAAGATCGTCATGAAGAAAGAAACAGCTCAACAGCTACACCTTTTATCCCCGAGCCATCCTTATAAACTTTTAACTTGGTAACCTCAAGCGTGGCTCGTAAACGCGCCCCAACATGTTTTAAACTTTTTAATAAAGCAACAAAAAGGGAAATTTTAATAGTTTCACTTTAATAAAGAAACGGCGATCTGCGGCTTTACATTTTTTTCTTTCGTGCCTTTAATTATTAATTAAGACTGCGGTGGAACAAGGAAATAATGGAGGCGGTGAAAGAAAAATTTAAATAGAAACTAATCAATTCGAATTAAGTTAAATGAAAGTGGTTGGGCAGTGGTGGTCCAGTGGTAACGGACGCGACTTAGAAGTTGAAGGCCGTAGGTTCGAAACCAGACAGGCGCTTTACTTTGTGTAAATTAGTTCATCACTACTGCTCTCAAATCGGTGAAGGAAAACATCGTGAGGAAACTGGCATGCCCTAGAAATAAATATTCGAAGACATGTGACATCTAGAAACCCGCACTGGGTCCGTGTGGTCGATTACAGTCCACTCCTTCTAAAAGAGAGAACACCTGTGGGAACATTATAAGCTGATTATGAAGGTGGTTTTGATGCCATTGTTTAGAATAAATAAATTGACGAACTGTTTCTTGACAGCAACCCTTGTAAATTGTTAACCGCTCAAGGTGAAAAAGATAGAAAGAAAAAAGTTTATTTGAACACAGTTCGTGAAATACAAGACACAAAAAACAAAATAAAAATAACGTTTCAAACAACAATAGTGCGTGCCTCACGGCTGCACCAAAAAGGTTCATTTCAGCATTAATGTCAGACAGATGCTGTCTGGCGCTGGTTCTCCACTCTTCAAGCACCTCAGGATATGTTGCCCCCTTGTCACTACGTCACTATGTGCCAGCGACAGTTTCCGGGGGCCCATTATTGAGTGTGCAAGTCACCCCCTGCCATTTATCCGTGTATATACAAAACATTGATCAGGCAGGGGCCATAGTTGTTCCATAGTTCTTTTCAGGTAGTAGGTATAATGTATAATCCTATAATGTTCCCACTGCTGGACGCAGGACTCCTTTGAGAGGGAGTGGGCTGCAACGCAGGCACAGTGCGGGTAGATAGACGGCACTTATGTTCAAAGTTTTGATTCTAGAATATGCCTGTTTACTTACGATGTTTTTCTTCACCGTTTTGAGAGAAATTTTATTGTGATGAAATTATTTAATGCCTGTCTGGGTTCGAAGGACCTGCAAACACGACATACAACTTATAAGTCGTGGCAATTAACATTGGCCCACCAATGCACTCTGATGTGATTATTTAAATTAAATTAAAATAATTACCTAGCGTATAATAAGTTTTTGTTGAGTCTATTACGAGGCGCACACATCTAGACTTCACGTGTTCCACGAGCGCCTCAAAGAGATGTCAGCATCACAAGGAAGGGGCCCGTAAGGGCCGTAGCCTGCCGGGGCAGCGGGATTGTCCGAAAGGGTTACCGCTGCCCCGGAATATAAAGGGCTAAGGAAAGAACACGGGTGGGTTTTAGTCAGTAAGAGTCTGACACTCCCTCCTGCTCCACCCTGAGCGGGAGGGATCATTTGATGATTTCCCATCCACAAAAAAAAAGCGTATAATAAGTTTTTGTTGAGTCTATTACGAGGCGCACACATCTAGACTTCAGGGGTCAGCGCAGTAAGACAACACTGTATACGACCAGCAATGATTTATGTTATTGAGCAGACGAATGTTTCCTGCCCAACCCTATAATTCAATGGAACAGCAATATCCTTCTAAAGTCTCGGGTTGTGATTGAAGCGTGTTACGCAATCAGGGTACCGGGGATTGCACGACTTCTTATCATGGGGGTGCCACAGGATGTTTACTAAGTGCACGAGTATTAAGACCGACATAATGTCAGAATTTAATTGATTTATTTATTTGTGTTCTTTAACAAAACATTCTTATCTATATTATATATTATTATATATATATATATATATATATAAAATGAATTGCTGTTCGTTAGTCTCGCTAAAACTCGAGAACGGCTGAACGGATTTACCTTATCTTGGTCTTGAAATGTTCGTGGAGTTCTAGAAAAGGTTTAAACGGTGAGAAAGAATCGAAAAATTCCCTGGAAAACCCTAAAAACAGCTCTTTTCTATTTCCCATACAAACATTTTCTAAATAAAATGTAGAGTCAATTTGAACTTTATTGCTATTCAATAAAGTTCATATTAAATTATAATCACTCACTTATTGTTGTTGTTTGTTGATTCTTATTTTATTTTTATTTTTTTTAAACCGTCTTTGTTTATTTACGCACCACAAAACAAAACAAAAAATATAGTTTATGAGAAAGCTTTAAATTGATTAAATGACTGTATCATACGAGTAACAGTGTGTGTCTGTCAATATAAAATTTAAACCTTATAAATAGTCAGTATTTCAGGAAAACTCTGTGTAAGTAAGCAACATGATGTGTCGAAAATAATAATAACACTTCATGCTTCATTCAAAAAATGTTTTTTTATTAAATACGGATTCGTTTTGTTTGTTTTAAAATTAATTTATACAAAAGTTTAGGTCTTTTATTTATCGATTGAGGCAGTACGAAGTCTGCCGCGTCAGCTAGTAAACAATATAAATCTACAATAATAAAAAAAAGGTTATTTTACGTGTGCTCCTTCATTTTCAGGAGACCACAGCATGCACATATAACTAGGTGTAAACACGCTAAAATAAAAATAGAGAAAATAAATTATGAATGACTAGCTGCGCCCCGCGGTTTCACCCGCGTCAGTTTAGATCCCGTGGAAATATTGGGATAAAAAGTATCCTATGTGTTAATTCTGGTTATAATCAAAGTCAAGACGTTTATTGCGAATGTTGGTGTTTGTAGGCACTTATGACTTAGCAGCCTTTAACGAGCATTGCAATTATCATTTGCCTGCCCTTATCATCCTAAATTAGCATGCATTAAACATTATTATTACTTATTTATTTTGTTTTATATATTAATTCTTGCCCATTCTTTTCCATACGAAAACTACCTTTGGAAGGGGCGATTAGAATCAATTCTATTTTTTAATTTTAATTTTTGACGTTCAAAAGTGCCTTTTAAATGCCTACTAATTTGAAATAAATGATTTTACTTTGACTTTGACTTAGTACAAGTAAATTTAGAAATCATAGTATAATGTATCTGTGTGCCAAATTTCATTCAAATCCGTTCAGTAGTTTTTGCGTGAAAGAGTAACAAACATCCATCCATGCATCCTCACAAACTTTCGCATTTTAATATTATAGTAGGATGAATATAAATTATAATTTTCTAATTAAATCTAATGAAAATAAGCAAAAACATTTAAGTGTTATTAATCCGTATCAACATTAAACAGTAAACCAAAATTCCGAATGACATTATAATATTCAGCGAACAAAATTAGTATTAATGCAATATCGAATAGCGATTTAGACAGAATTTTAGGTATTATTTGTGTTTGCAAAGATAATTGGTTCAGCGATACTGGATGCGGTCAGAATTTCGAATGAACGGCCAGTTTCACAATCCTGTTGACGGCTAACATATAACATTTTGAACTAATAATAGATTTGATCTTTACTGCAAATATTGCAATTGTGTGGTGTACAATCTTATTCATATTATAGCTGGAGTTGTGCTGTGTTGATTATAAGCTGGTTTAGATAATGACTTTTCATTTGTAAAAAGGTTATTGGAGGTCGGATGGCCGTTGCTTTGTGTTGACAATTTAAGAGGGTGCATATAGAAAGTTGGCAACGTCACAAATAGCTGTCAAAGATTTCGCTTTTCTGTTAAATTCGTCAATATTACTGCATGATATAAAATAATAATGCTCTCTAGTGCACTTAAGATGATCAGATCTGTTCTTATAATTTATGAAACGTATATACAGTACCTATAGCTAAAGCATAAGCAGTCTATATTAGATAGATTAGATATTAGAGGATATTAGTAGAAATATTAGAGGATATTAGTAGAAATATTAGAGAATATTAGAGGATATTAGTAGAAATATTAGAGGATATTAGTAGAAATATTAGAGGAGGCCTGCCTCCTCTCTTCAAGAGGGTTGTATTCTACCACGCAGACCCAGTGCGGGTTGAAAGATGTCAAAAATAAGGGCATACTGGTTTCCTCACGATGTTTTCGTTCACCGTTTTGAGAGCAGTGGTGAAAAAAATATTTACACAAAGAAAGCGCCACTGCTTGGGTTCGAATCCACGACCTATAATTTACTTGACAGCATTCTTAAGACCAGTAAAAATATTTAAACTTGGGAATTGGTAAGGCAGATCAGAAATCATCTATAGTAATGAATGATCATGGTTTTATTTCATCAATCAATCAACTCAGCCTATCACAGTCCACTGCTGAACATAAGCCACTCCAAGGCTGCGCCACAACACCCTGTCCTCCGCCTTCTGCATCCAGTCCGTTTCAGCCACCTTCTTTAGGTTGTCCGACCATCTAGCTGGTCCCATACTACGCTTGCAGGTACGCGATCTCCACTCCAGGACTCGTCTGCTTTACCGGCCATTGGTCCTTCGAAAAACATGGCCAGTTCACTGCTACTTCACTTTGCTTACTCTGCAAGCTATATCGATACCTCCGGTTCTTTTCCCGACAATTTCATTTCTGATTTTATTCTTCGAAGAGACTCCGAGCATAGCTCGTTCCATAGCGCGCTGAGCAACCTTGAATTTGTGGATCAGCCCGACCGTCAGTATCCACGTTTCGACACCATATATCATGATGGGCAGGACGCACTGGTTGAAGACTTTAGTCTTCAAACACTGCGGCATAGGCAATGAGAAGACTTACCGGAGTTTTCCAAATGCTACCCAACCCAACTGGATCCTTCTGTCGGCTTCTTTCTCAAAGTTGTGTCTACCGAGATGAATTACTTGCCCTAGGTAGGTAGGATACATAATCCTTCACAACTTCGAGACTTGGTTTTATTTAATACTAGCTGCGCCCAAAGTCAAAGTCAAATCATTTATTTGAAATGCACATAAGAGGCACTTTTGAACGTGAAAAATTACAATTGAAAAATAAGATTGATTCTAGTCGCCTCTTCCAAAAGATAGTTTTTGTATAGAGAAGAATAGGCAAGAAACTCCATCGTTACTCTTTTAAATTTTTTTACAAGGTTTTGTATACATTTATTATACAAAACCTTGTAAAACATTAAGGCCCCGCGGTTTCACCCGCATAAATATCGATCCCGTGGGAATATCGGGATAAAAGTATCCTATATGTTAATGCTGGTCATAAACTATCTTTGTGCCAAATTTAATCCCAATCCGTTCAGTACTCTTTTCGTGAAGAAATAACAAACTTATACACACAAACTTTCGCCTTTATAATATTAAACTAAGACTCCGGGTTGTTATTGACAAAAATTCCTAATTCCGACACTTTTCCCGACCTGGAAATCGAACCCAGGAACTCATGCTCTAAAAAGCGCTTGCGACTACTAGACCAACAAGATACTATCACAATAATTATAAATTATCGGGGAAAAAAATAGTAAAGATGTTTAAAAATAGTAAGTATAGGTATTTAAAAATCTATAGTTATACTAATCCGTGCTAATAATAAAAGCTGAAGAGTTGGTTTGTTTGAACGCGCTAATTTCTGAAACTACCAGTCGGATTTAAGAAATCTCTTTGCATATTAAACTTTCTCTATCTTTAATTTTCTTATAGCCTAATTCTTGAGGAACGCTATACAGGGTGTTCGGCAGAACGTTGAACACACGAAAATGGCAGATAGGTGGGGTTGTCTGCTACCTATCCAGCCCAAAAATGGCAGATAGGTGGGGTCGTCTGCTTCCTACCCAGCCCAAAAATGGCAGATAGGTGGGGTCGTCTGCTACCTACCCAGCCCAAAAATGGCAGATAGGTGGGGTCGTCTGCTACCTACCAAGCCCAAAAAAATTACCCAGGCCCCACAGTTTTTATTATTTTTTTTATTACAGATATTCGTGAGTTTTAAACCTTTGAAGGAACTTTATGTAGGATAGACGAAACTGGCAATTCTTTTTTTTTTTGTTTTGTCTCGACTATTGGTAGATTCATCTAAAATTATTGTTTGGTGCAAATAGTAACTAGATAAAAAGTTATAAGCCATCAAACATTACAAAGAGGTATAAAACGTGATTTTGAGCTTTTCTTTGCATTGCGTTAAAAAACAAAACTGTGGATTTTGGTAATAATGAATTATAAACCTTATTCCATAGGTATTTTTTTTTTGGGGTAGACGACCCCACCTATTTTCCATTTTCGTGTGTTCAACGTTCTGCCGAACACCCTGAATGCTATTGAACATCACATTAGAGGATGGAGATCTCCTTGCACTTATAACCTGTAGGCCAATTCTCTTAATTTAAAACGTTTAAAATCTAGTCGCAGTCTCATCTCGGCAACCGGTGACAAACAATTGTCAAAAACTTGACAAAATGTAGGGAAATTAAAGGTATTTTTGACAGATTGAGACTGAGATCAGACTGTGAACGTACTTAAAATTACGAGAATTGCCCCTCTGCTAACATGTTCTTAGGAACCATCAGTCACGGTTATCCAAAATGACTGACTTTCTGTAAGCTGAAACCGGGATCCGAATATCCCGATATCAGTATCTGCCTATATTTTGAATTCGAAGGTCGGGTTTTAGCGCAAAATATTATACCTACATAATCTTTTCGTGTGTAAATCCTCTTAGAAAAGTCTGGGGAAGATGTTTCTAGTTGGTAAACACCAACTAGATACATAATTTTTTTCGCAGAAAAGTAGTAAAACATTTTTCATCTTCGATAATATCGAAGATGGAAAATGTTTTGTTACTTTTATACTTTCATTTAAGGCGTCTTGAAAGCATTGTATTATAATGCTTTCAAGTCGCCTTAAACGAATGTATTTATTCCTCACATTATTTCATTTGTGGCCTCACAGTTTCTAACATAAACATTTATATACTATAGTATAGAATCAATTTTTTAGAGGGGTCCGTGACTAAATAATAACAGCCGCACAGGTCGATCGATCAGGTTAAGCTACGCTTGCCGCGGTTGGTCTGTGGATGGGTGACACTCTTTACATACTGAGACCCCTCCATGCCTCGGATAGCACGTTAAGTTGGTCCCGGCAGTCATTCGTAGATCTTTGACAGTCGTTACGGGTAGTCAGAAGCCCAAAAGTCTGACAACCATGGCAGTCTTACCAAGGGGCATCGTATTACGCAGTAACTGGGTTGTGGAGGTCAGATAGGCAGTCGCTCCATGTAAAATGCTGGTATACAGTTGCATCCGGTTAGACTGGAAACTGACCCCAACATAATTGGGAAAAGGATAGGCAGATGTTGAGTATGTAATCAGTTTTCTATCTCCACCTCCAGCAATTTATAATCAAAATCAATATATTTTGATTTCACATAAATCTACATAGCCAGTTACGAGACTTCAGCAGCTTGATGCACGGTTCCAATTGGTCGTTTCCTATGTAGAAGAGCCGGTAAGAAACTCCACGGTTACTCTTTTTAAAATAATTAGGTTCTACAATGTTATCGACTTACAGTGTTAACAAGTTTAGTTTATTTATTAATAATTATCAAAATTATATTATCAATAAAATTAGCCATAAAATTTACAAAAATAGTGCGTAGAACACCAGTTTATCATACATTATAAAGATTAAAATTTAGGAAAATTGCAATAACATACTTGAATAATCATTCGTAAAACCAAAAAAAAAAAGAAGCAGACGAACAAATCAATTACCTAGAACCATTCATTTAAGTCATATAATACTTGCGGGGTAATTGCGTAACACACTATTAGTAGCAATTGGTTTCAATTTGACAGATCAACAAAGTTCATTGCGTTTTTTGCATTGTTGAGCAGACACATTTTTCCAACATATGAAGCAATTGATTAGCAATATGCTTCAAAATGATTAAAATTGAGATCTATAGTGTGTTTCGCAATTAGGGTGCGGGTTGGTATGGAATAGACCTGTCAGCAAGTACTCGTACCAGAGGGGCAATTCTCGTAATTTTGAGAACGTTCACAGTCCGATCTCAGTCTCAATCTATCATAATTATCTCTAAAATCCCTACATTTTGACAAGTTTTTGACATTGATTATCGCTGAGATGAGATTGCGATTAGATTTTAAACGTTTTAATAGCGAGAATTGGTCTTCAGGTACTAAACAAAATAGAAACTGGTCTACAGAAGTTGATATACCTACGATCACTGCGTTAATACGTAACGTTTCAAATAACAGCGGACCTTACTTACCAGTCGATAAAGCACGTTCACACTGGTTTATTTCATTGCTGTCCGACTAAAGGGATGGTTATTATTGCCATTACGGAGCCTTGGGTACACCCAGCCTTGTGGCTCTACCGAGCGATGAAAATCATTCCCATTGCGTATACACTAAGTTCGTAATTTCACCCCGAATGCTGTATATTAAACAAAATACACCGAAAAATTATTAAGATAACAAAGGATCATTATTTTACGTTTTCAATCCTTTCCCGTAATATTGTGTGGGTGGAGTTAATTTTATGTCCAGTGTGCAGATTCTCATAAATCACTAGATGTGCCCTCCGGCTTAATCCCCACGTGTAAAAATTTTTAATTTTCCGGTATGAACAATATCTCTCTGGAAAAGTCATGACCAAAACAGTGACGGCCTTCATTTTTATGAAATATCATTTTATCGAAAATTATAAAGAGTAAAAAGGTCTGAATATAAAACACAATAAAATTATTCTTCACTGAAGCTTTTCAGGCAGTTTTAAATTGGTTATTTTTACCACGCTATGAGGAATTATTATTTATAAATAGTTCGTTCCAATTACGAAAGAAAATGAAGCATAATACATTATCTATAGAAAGAAAAAAAAGCTAAGGCACTAAATTTTCACACAAAAACAAAACACAGAACAAAACTAAAAATAGTCATTGTGTGTCACAGGTAAGTCTTCATGTTAGTAGGATTTATAGAAGTTTGTCAAAATGTTAGCGTTGCTGTACGCCGAGTTCCGAGTTGTCCTGTAATCATACTTTCAGTCTGGACCAATCATCTTCTTCGGGTCGTCGGTTCACCTACTGATATGGCATCAAGCTGTTGCTCATTTCTACACTTGCACACAACACCTTCATGGTAGTCCCTTTTTAGAACCCTGGTTTGATATAACTTAACAAGGCACATCGAGTTTTTTAAAGAGACTGTCATAGATAGATGTGTAGCTGGAATGTTTATTGCTCCACTTCTTCCGAGCTTAAGAAGCTTGTTTGGTTATTTTAGAATGGAAATGCAGAAAATAAGCATGCTACGTTATGCTTCGCAAGATTATACGCTGTTATTATTATTACAAACGGGAAATATTAGTTTAGTCCCATCAAATTAGATAATCCATAGAGATTTTTAGTAGCCAATTTTTTAATCATGTCTAAAGTTTAGACATGATTAAAAAATTGGCTACTAAAAATACGTCAGGCGCTGACTAATTTGACGAAACTAATATTTATCTTCTGTCCTTTTAATAATGTAATAAAAAGAAAAAGATGCACTGAACTTAAATTTAATTTAGTTTGTGAATAACAGAATCGGGGCCAATGCTAAATTATTTTTATAAAACAGGATTGGTAGTAGGCATATTTTTTACGAAATTTATAAAAAAATATGTTGAAATTCAAATTCTTTATTGCGAACTAAGTTTACAGAATTTTTTAGATGATATTTTTTTGATAACAATAGGTAGGTTCTTAGAACTTATTGCCTGTTAAGGTATTGCAATTTAAATGGTTATAAATATAAGAAAAAAGTATACATACTCAATATTACATTTATAGAGTTTATATTATATTATATGAATTATAATGATTATTTTATATTATATCATACTATTCTTATAATCTATATCAGATTATATTAAGTATCACAACAATTTTAATATTAAATAATTATTTTTCTTCAAGGAATTCTTTAACAGAGTAATCAGGAAGTTTTTTAGCTTCCTTTTAAAAATACCAATCTAATGTATATAGGTAACTTATTATATATTTTTATACCCATAAAAATAGTATTGCTGTATATTGCAGTGTGGGATGTTTTATTGCAGAATGTATTTTTAAATCTACTGCTAGCTAATGTGTCGTAGCTACTGATGTTTGATTTAACTAAAATTGAGGCCGCGTGGGCAACGGGATTGTCCGAAAGGGTTACCGCTACCCTGGAACATAAAGGGCTAAGGAACACTGGTGGATTTTAGTTAGTAAGAGTCTGGCACTCCCTTCCGCTCCACACAGAGCGGGATCATTTGATGATTTCCCATCCTCAAAAAAAAAAAAACAAAAAAAGGTCGCGTAGATATACAGAGCAGGTAGGGTTAATATATTTACATGAATATATTTGGTGTATCCCACATATTAATCTAATACACTTTCTATGCTTAATTATTGTTTTGTCATCACAGTCTTATAAATCCAATCCGATCACTGAGATCGGACTGGATTAACAATAAATATTTGACTATTTACTGTGAAGTGCCTAACGACGTTTCATTGCGTTTTAATCACATCACTAGTAGAGATAGTGTGGCTACATTTTTAACAAAATGACAGTAATACCTAAGTGTCATTTTACTGCAGCTAATTAAAAGTCTAATAATAAAAGCTAAAGTGTTTCCGAAAGTCGATGTGTCGTATAAACAGCCGTGTAGCCTGCAAGAAACATTTCCTAAGTTACCACCTCCGCAATTCGTAAGTCCCGTCCGCTTACTACTTTATTGCATATAAGCCAACCGACGCAGATGTCCCCGCTCTCTGTAATTGCCACTGTTTCTGTCCACACTGTAGACGCGCCAGATGTTTACAAGTACTGTCTTGTAAGACGCCCGCCAGTTTAGTGCGGTGTGTTTTTTCTCTAGATAGGATTTATTGAGGTTCATATCGGTTGGTTTATGGTTTTGAGGAAATATTTTGATGATTTTAGCGTCATTTGTCGGTGTGTTTTCTGATAACAGAGGGGCAATTCTCGTAATTTTAAGAACGTTCACAGTCTGATCTTAGTCTTAATCTGTCAAAAAATACTTCTAATTTCCCTACATTTTGACAAGTTTTTGACATTTGTTTGTCGCCGAGATGAGACTGCGACTAGACTTTGAACGTTTTAAATTACGAGAATTGGCCTTCTGGTCGTGTCCTTCTCTCTTTTAGCTCTTTCTAGAGGCAGCTAAAAATAAAGAACATGGTCAGCATCTTCAATAATATTCCTCTTTTGTATCGGAATAAACTTAAGGAATAGCCGTACCTGTGGTAAGAATATTAGTCAATCAGCAAAGTAGTACAGACGCCAGCACATCAAACTACTACAATCTGTCAAATTTCTTTAATAGATTTTCAACTTTATCTCTAAAGCATAAGGTTCAAAGTTGATTGGGAAATTTTGACAGTTTCTGGTAGCTTGATGAGCTGGCGTCTGTATAAGGGCTGCGCAGCACCCTAATTGCGTAACACTCTTTCAATCCCAATCTGACGGATTTTGAAGGATATTGATAATATATTGCTTCATAAGTTTGAAAAAATTGTCTGCTTTATAACGTAAATAACGCAATGAATGTTTTGAACAGTCAAAATTAAAGTCATTGCCACTTTTAGTGTGTTACGCAATTATCCCGCTGGTTGTCCTCAAATTTAGAATAATTATTATTGCTACTCGTGGACTGAAAAACTAAATAGGTATGTTGGAAAGGAGTGGCAAAAATGGCTTTCCATGGTCAAAGTATTTCGTTTCACTTAAAGATCATTCCAAAACATCCATTGAAATATCAACATCCATTGACTATATGAAATTCAACTCCAAAATTCAATTGCTATTCCATTCCAACATATTTAGTTTATAAAAGCCAGCAATTTAGGTCCTTTGATGGACTTTGCAGGCGTCGGAAGCCAACTGCTCTGAACGGGACTCAGATTGAAATCCCTTGGGTGAGGAACGTTTGCTCCCGCCGACGCTTGACATCATTCGCGTCGAGGAACTTAATATATGTATTTTGTAATTCAGTTATGTGGACAATAAAGATGCATAGTATTTGTTTGAAGATGACTTAAGTCAGATTTGCAAGCTAGCTATTTAATCGTTTTTGCTTAGATTGCTGACAAAGCATGAAAAATCAATCAAAGACAAAAGAGCGAAAATGAGTACCAAGTTTAAAAAAAAATGGGTGTAAAGCAGGTGCTGTATGAAACTGAAATTATAACATACGTTTTCTTAACACAACCTTAGCAATCGATTTGTAGAAGCAAGTGTTCAAGCATAAATATTACCTGCATCATCATAGGCCCGCGTGGTGGATTATGGCCCACTCATAGAGAGGAAACCTATGTTCCAACAGTAGGAACATTATAAGCTGATTATGCTTATGCTATTGATCATCATCACAATCATCATTTCAGCCGAAAGACCAAACCACCACCACTTCGACCAGTACTGGGCTTCTCGCAACCAGCGGATTCCTGCGATCTGCGTATTGTAAAGGTTTTATTTACATCCTGTATACTAAAATCTTTTGTTGACTGTACACAGGTAATTAAATAAACTTGAAGAAAATTTTCTTACTACGAAACAAAAGGTTTTCAACGTTATCAATTCCCTAAACACGTATTTATGTAAGTATAATATATCGTGAGTCATGTCTGCAATCTTCTTTGTACTTCGCCGTGCAGTATTAGGTAATATCAAAAGAGATTTCGAGCAACAGGCATGAAGTATTTACATAAGTAGTTCACAATCAAGTCTTTAATGTAGTAAAGTTATAGAAAATTCACGTGGGTAACTTAAAATTTAATAATTTTCAAGGAAGTTTATTGTTAGGAAATTCAAGTCTTAAGAGGAAAGTTCCAAGTATTTAGTTATAACAATGAGGGCCAACTCTGTATAGGTACTTTTATTTGAATTTTAATAATGTTGTAGGAAATTTTGGATCGGAAAATGTTTCGCTGTACAGGGCAGGCGGGTTTTGGTATCATGAAAAATTTTCACGATTTTAGTGGAAAGAAGCAAAAAAAATGCTCACTGAATTTCAAGGCTTTTGTTTCTCAACGATATGATGATGTGAAAATAAAACATTCAAGGAAGGAAATCATAATTTTGGATTTTAATTATGTATAATTATGTATAAGTCACGAAAGTCTTTCTAAATTAATAATATCCATGAAGATGTATTTTTTGCTAGTGCAAAAAAAAACACGATTGCTATTCTTGCTTCCTTAGATAATCAGCCTATAGGTAATGACACAGGCCTCCTACCGGTGAGAGGGAGTGGGCCGTAATCCACCACGCGAACCCAGTGTGGTTTGGTTGATGTCACATGTTTTCGAATTTTTGGTTCTAGTATATGTTTCCTCACAATGTTTTCCTTCACATTTTGAGAGCATTTGGATGAAATTTAATACACAAAGTACGTAAATTGTCTACCTGGGTTCAAACTCACGACCTAAAACTTGTAAGTCGGGGCCTGTTCCACTGGGCCACCACTGCTCTCACTCATCTTGCTTCCTTCATCATCTACCTAGCCGTTTCCCAACTATGTTGGGGTCGGCTTCCAGTCTAACCGGATGCAGCTGAATACCAGTATTTTACATAGAGCGATTGCCTATCTGACCTCCACAACCCAGTTACTGGGTAATACGATACCCCTTGGTAAGACTGGTTGTCAGATTTTCGGGTTTCTGACTACCCGTAATGACTGTCAAAGATCCACGAATGACAGCCGGGACCAACGGCTTAACGTGCTTTCCGAGGCACGGAGGGGTCTTTGTATGTAAAGATGGTCACCCATCCACAGACCAACCGCGGCAAGCGTAGCTTAACCTGATCAATCAACCTGTCCGGCTGTTTTTATTTAGCCACGGGCCTCTCATCTTGCTTCCTTGACCACACAAATATATTTTAAACCAACATTTTCATTTCTTGCTAGCTTTTATCTGACATTTTCTGCTATTTTAATTGTAATCATGATTAATTATTGATATTATTATTATTTGTTCACCACCAAGGACATAGAGGTCATAATAATTTTATTTGACTGTAACACCTAGTGTAACATATGTTCACAAATAAATGAATTGAACTGGATTTTAACTTTGCATAATAAAT